>JAIOJX010000031.1:155933322-157342148 GCA_022376925.1 Tragulus kanchil | reverse complement strand
CACAGTTAAAAAGTAGCCAAATACATCTTTATTTCCAGGTGCGTCTGACAGCGAAGCCCCTGTGACTTGTGAAGAGAATTGGACATATTTCTCCAGCCACTGCCGCTTGTCCTAGTTAACATTCTCCTTGAACGACCTACAGGGTCCTTAATGTCTCACTGGCATAAATGTCTCTGATGCTCCCAGTTTAAAAACTGCAATACACACATAAATAATTCAAGCAAACAACTTGATATAGTGGAGTGCATTAGGGCTAAAATAACCCTCCCCTTTTTGACTAGTTTAGAAAACCATCATCATTTTCTGGAAATACTCTCTGGGATTCATGTGGTGCATGGTACATTGAATTTGTTAACATTTTGCCAGCTCTGCCATTCAAAAGCAAAAAAACTGCTCTGGAATTGCTGCAAAATCAGCGTAAATGCAGATTTAATTGGCTTTGCCTCACAAATAACCTTCTTCATGCCAGCTTTATTGCAATGGTTGGAGAAAAGCCTATCTTTTTCATCGATATACTGGCTGTTTCTGTTAACATTTGTAGTCAAAGTCTGAGAGGTATTTACTGATAGGCTGAGGCCTAGGTGGGTTGTCTTTAAACAGAGTCTTTTCTTTGTTTGTTTGTTTTTCTTTGTTTTTCATCTGCCAGAGGTTTGATAGATAGATGGTGGATAGACTGATGCATCAATCTGTTTTATGTCCAACATCGTGTCACAACTCCTTATCTTGCCTTGATCATTCCCTCTAGTTACAGTGTCATCTCTGAGGTCATCAAGCATCCCAGATTTGCCCAGGCTCTGGCTTTCACTCCCACTAGTGCCTGTTTCAGGACAGCCCTTCCTCTCATCTATCTGTGATGACATCTTCCCACCCTTTTACCTCTGCTGAATGTCACCTACTTTATAAAGGTAATTCCTGGAACTCCTGTGAGATGTTCTACTCACATTCTTTTTAATCTCTGCTTGTTTCATTCATAAAAGGGGTTGGTAAATTGTGTGTGTGTATAAAGTCAGACAGTAAGCAACACAGGACACTGGCAGGACTGAGTTTCCAGGTAAAATCTCCTGACCCTTTGCTTCATAGTGTCAATTACAAGTTTCATGTGGAACATTTATTTCGTCTTATACTTGTTTATGATCAGTATCCCCATTATAATAAAAGCCTCATGAGGCCGGGAGACATAGCACACTTGTTCTTTATTGTATGAACACTGAACATAGTATACACTTGATAAATCTCTCATTAATGAAATAATGTATTAATCAAATGTTCACTATAGTTTCAACCTTTAGCCTTAAAGATTCCCTATAGCCTGAAAGATTAACCCTAATTCCTAATGACGCATACTGCCACAGAATCTTTTGACCCAAAGAAATTTTCATTGTTAACAATCACTAGCACCTTAACTGTCATAGGACAAGAGTTGTAGTTCATTCATCCAATTACTCTTTCATTTAGTGTCATGTGCAATAAATAATGGGCTTCCCAGGTGGCTCACAGTAAAAAAATCCTCCTGCCAATAAAGGAGACACAGGTTCGATCCCTGAGTTGGGAAGATTCCCTGAGAAGGAAATGGCAACCCACTCTAGTATCTTTGCCTGGGGAGAAGCATCCACAACGGAGTCTGACAGGCTATAGACCACCTGGTCATAGAAGAGTCAGACACAACTTAGCAACTAAATAATAGCAGCAAAATGAAATGATATTTACAATGTGGTGTTTTGACTGGGATCAAAATGGAGACTTGACCAGGGTGGAAAACCTATTTAGGGTAAACTTACATAGTGATGCTTTTCAATGAATTAGTGAACCTGACCTGATCCCTTTCTGGTAAAGAAATGTGTCATGCTGCTTTTATTTCAAATACATTATATTATAGGACTTTCTGTATAGGATCAAAATTTTTCCTGATTCATGTGATGTATCTGTTTGAAGAATTTAGTTCTAAACATGGAAAACTATAAAACTGTTACAAGTCAAAATGATCCTTTAGAAAAGTCATAATACAATGCTTATTTATACATATATATTGACTTCAAAACATTTCTCTTGAAAAACTGTCACTGGTATAGAAAACAACCCTGGAAACATTTGAATAATCTCAGCTTTATAATACAAAATAATTTGCAAATGAAATGATAGCATTTCAGAGAGAGTATGGGCTATTTTTTTCTAAAGAAAGTGTTAGAAGGGTTGCAGATGTGAAGAAAGCCTTCTGAAATGGAAAGTTTTCATGTACACTTGATGGTTTTGTAGAAAAGCATTTCAAAAAAGACAAGTACTTTGAAGCAAGTGGTGGGGTTGAAATTCTGCTAACTTTCCTTTATCTATTCTCACTTTTCCCAGAACATATGCTTCACAATAGTTTTATTAGCAAGTGGAGAAGACACCACTGTCCAAAATCTGTGGTGTGATTAGCGTCACTGAGTGGCAGGTTTTGTGTTACTCATGTTTATTTTATGCCTTTCCAAACCATCTGCCTCCTTGTGCTATGTCTTACTAATATAATGAGAAATAGCGGCTGTAGAGCAGCACAGTACTGCTACAGTTCTTACGTCTTTTTGACATTTTGGGTGTGAGTTTCTCTTTTTTCTGAGCATCCTAAGCAAAACTGAATAACGTGGTCACTTCTTAGGAAACAAAGCTTAGAAAGAATTCACTCATTCATTTGGCTCAAACTTGAGTATGTACTCAGTGCCAGTTGGTAGACAAGGACCTGTGGTTACTGAGATGCATGAGACACTGTTTCCACAACAGACTAGTCAGGGAGATAGGGAGGCAAACACTGCTGCATGAGAAGGGCTAAGATAAGAGTTAAATGTTTTAGGGCATCAGGAAGACAAAGTGAAAGCGTTTATCCTAAGAATGCACTGGAATCTTGAGCACTTAATCACCAATGTAAGAAAAAAAGCTGCCAGAGAGTATTATAGACCAAAGTACCTACACTGACTGGGGTATCCATAGAAATGTGAGACAGAATGTTGTTGAGAAATGTTAATTATCTTGGCTTGGCTGGAAGGCAGGGTGTGCATGTGATAGCAAGACAGAATTAGACTTGGTAACTTGATAACAATAGCTGGTACCTATTGATTCTGTGGTACGTGGCATCTACTATACACTGATTCTTTCATATAATCCTTCCAATAAATCGTTAGACTAGAACAATCTTCCTATTTTTCTTATAGTACACATTAGAAAGGGGAGTTTCAGAGAACGTAAGTGGCATACTGACTGAGTAATTCTAACAAACTGGGTAATTCTAGAGCATTTAATACAGGAACCATTCAGAAGCTGTAGACCAGATTAACACAATGGATCTCAAAGGACAGCCCCTAGACTGGCACTGTCTAGGCACTCTTTCTATGCAGATTCTGAGGTTCTCTCGCAGAGCTAGTGAATCCAAAGCTCTGGGAATGAGGCCACACAATCTCGAGTCTCACAAGTCCTACCAGTGATGGTGGTGCAGGCTGAAGTCTGAGAACCTCAGATCGAGGGAAGCGGCAGTGGGCAGTGCAGTGCTGTGGGGCTGGCAGCACAGGGGAAGATTCATCACCCTGATGCCTAAGAGAAGGCAGCTGTCAGATACTCAAGGCTTCCTGAAATGTCCTCTTGCCTGCAAATTTCACCAGTGTGGTTTCCATGACATAGTTTTGTTTTGTTTTTTCTCTTCGTTTCTGACAATAAATGAATTCGGTAAAGAGATTTTGGGTTGATGTTCAATTTCGCAAGTTACTAGCTATATAATATTAAACAATTTCCTTATATCCCCTGAACCTTAACTGTTGTTTTCCATTTATGAATATTAAATTAGCTTAATATTATCCCATGCCATAGGTTTTTTTTTTTTTTTTGGTAAATCTTAAATGATTTAATGATTAGAAAAAGTTTAAACTAGTCTGTAGTAAATATGTGTTACATGCTACCAGTTATTAGTAATACTTTATTGTTACTGTTGTTATTATCATTATGATTCTTTTCTGTTTTTCTAAGAATCTTCTTCCACTTGTGGCATTTCAGGTGAAATTAGTTTCACCTTTCATTTTATAGCTCTATCCCAGGCTGTGTTTGCTAGAATCTATTCTGTGCTCACCCTCAATCTATTTCCTGGAGTGCCACTTGTCTTTTACATTCTACACTTATATGTATATAACAATCTATTAGAATGTTCACACTGCTTATAAAACACACAGCAACAAAAATAGCTGGTACCTATTGATTCTGTGGTACGTGGCATCTACTATACACTGATTCTTTCATATAATCCTTCCAATAAATCGTTAGACTAGAACAATCTTCCTATTTTTCTTATAGTACACATTAGAAAGGGGAGTTTCAGAGAACGTAAGTGGCATACTGACTGAGTAATTCTAACAAACTGGGTAATTCTAGAGCATTTAATACAGGAACCATTCAGAAGCTGTAGACCAGATTAACACAATGGATCTCAAAGGACAGCCCCTAGACTGGCACTGTCTAGGCACTCTTTCTATGCAGATTCTGAGGTTCTCTCGCAGAGCTAGTGAATCCAAAGCTCTGGGAATGAGGCCACACAATCTCGAGTCTCACAAGTCCTACCAGTGATGGTGGTGCAGGCTGAAGTCTGAGAACCTCAGATCGAGGGAAGCGGCAGTGGGCAGTGCAGTGCTGTGGGGCTGGCAGCACAGGGGAAGATTCATCACCCTGATGCCTAAGAGAAGGCAGCTGTCAGATACTCAAGGCTTCCTGAAATGTCCTCTTGCCTGCAAATTTCACCAGTGTGGTTTCCATGACATAGTTTTGTTTTGTTTTTTCTCTTCGTTTCTGACAATAAATGAATTCGGTAAAGAGATTTTGGGTTGATGTTCAATTTCGCAAGTTACTAGCTATATAATATTAAACAATTTCCTTATATCCCCTGAACCTTAACTGTTGTTTTTCATTTATGAATATTAAATTAGCTTAATATTATCCCATGCCATAGGTTTTTTTTTTTTTTTGGTAAATCTTAAATGATTTAATGATTAGAAAAAGTTTAAACTAGTCTGTAGTAAATATGTGTTACATGCTACCAGTTATTAGTAATACTTTATTGTCACTGTCGTTATTATCATTATGACTCTTTTACTGTTTTTCTAAGAATCTTCTTCCACTTGTGGCATTTCAGGTGAAATTAGTTTCACCTTTCATTTTATAGCTCTATCCCAGGCTGTGTTTGCTAGAATCTATTCTGTGCTCACCCTCAATCTATTTCCTGGAGTGCCACTTGTCTTTTACATTCTACACTTATATGTATATAACAATCTATTAGAATGTTCACACTGCTTATAAAACACACAGCAACAAAAATATAAAATATAAATTCAATGCAGCAGCCAATACTGAATAAGATGAATCATCTCCATCCATTTACCTTCTGCCTGTGACAGAAATGAGAAACTTCTCATGCTCCTTTTTCTTCCTACAGCTATGTTATCCATTTAACAAATAAGCCCCACAGATTTCAATAAAGTAGCCTCTTCTGCCATTGGCTGATTCTGTGACCATGGGCAAATTTCATAACATATCTGAGTGTCACTTGTATCCTTTGTAAAACAGGGGTACTAGTGATAGCAATCACACAGGGATTTTTAGAGATTAAATGATATAAAGTGAAGGAAAAGGGCTTTGTGATACACCTACAGAAAACAGAATAGGTTTTTGATCAAGTTGCAGTGAGATGAATCCCATGATTTCAAAATTCCTTTGGGAAGATGGCTAAGATGTTGATTGGAAGAGAGAACGAAGAGAAAGAACTGCCAAAAAATCTTACCTTCCTTAAGGAGAGCTCAAGGGAAAAATACCTATATATACTCAGGATCATCTTTAAAAATAACAACATGACACATTTCTTTACCAGAAAGGCATCAGGTCAGGTTCACTAATTCACTGAAAAGCATCACTATATAAGTTTACCTGAATAGGTTTTCCACCTTTGTCAAGTCCCAATTTTGACTCCAGTCAAAACACCAGATTGTAAATATCATTTCATTTTGCTGTTGTTATTTAGTTGCTAAGTTGTGTCTGACTTTTTTGTGACCAGGTGGTCTATAGCCTGTCAGACTCCATTGTGGATGCTTTTCTGCAGGCAAAGACACTAGAGTGGGTTGCCATTTCCTTCTCCAGGGGATCTTCCCAACTAAGGTTCTCTGTTAAAAGACCAAAAGTAGTAAGTATTTTCAATAGTGCTTCTGTTTAAAAGAATACAAGCTATACTATTCCAAATCAATAACTAGCTTTACATGTCAAAGATCAGATCCAAAATCATCTGACTGAAGTCTATTTTATAGTAAACACTCTTGTATTTAAACACCAAATTCTGTGTTCCGTTATAGGATATTCAGAGTTGCCACTTGTCTTTTACATTCTACACTTATATGTATATAACAATCTATTAGAATGTTCACACTGCTTATAAAACACACAGCAACAAAAATATAAAATATAAATTCAATGCAGCAGCCAATACTGAATAAGATGAATCATCTCCATCCATTTACCTTCTGCCTGTGACAGAAATGAGAAACTTCTCATGCTCCTTTTTCTTCCTACAGCTATGTTATCCATTTAACAAATAAGCCCCACAGATTTCAATAAAGTAGCCTCTTCTGCCATTGGCTGATTCTGTGACCATGGGCAAATTTCATAACATATCTGAGTGTCACTTGTATCCTTTGTAAAACAGGGGTACTAGTGATAGCAATCACACAGGGATTTTTAGAGATTAAATGATATAAAGTGAAGGAAAAGGGCTTTGTGATACACCTACAGAAAACAGAATAGGTTTTTGATCAAGTTGCAGTGAGATGAATCCCATGATTTCAAAATTCCTTTGGGAAGATGGCTAAGATGTTGATTGGAAGAGAGAACGAAGAGAAAGAACTGCCAAAAAAATCTTACCTTCCTTAAGGAGAGCTCAAGGGAAAAATACCTATATATACTCAGGATCATCTTTAAAAATAACAACATGACACATTTCTTTACCAGAAAGGCATCAGGTCAGGTTCACTAATTCACTGAAAAGCATCACTATATAAGTTTACCTGAATAGGTTTTCCACCTTTGTCAAGTCCCAATTTTGACTCCAGTCAAAACACCAGATTGTAAATATCATTTCATTTTGCTGTTGTTATTTAGTTGCTAAGTTGTGTCTGACTTTTTTGTGACCAGGTGGTCTATAGCCTGTCAGACTCCATTGTGGATGCTTTTCTGCAGGCAAAGACACTAGAGTGGGTTGCCATTTCCTTCCCCAGGGATCTTCCCAACTAAGGTTCTCTGTTAAAAGACCAAAAGTAGTAAGTATTTTCAATAGTGCTTCTGTTTAAAAGAATACAAGCTATACTATTCCAAATCAATAACTAGCTTTACATGTCAAAGATCAGATCCAAAATCATCTGACTGAAGTCTATTTTATAGTAAACACTCTTGTATTTAAACACCAAATTCTGTGTTCCGTTATAGGATATTCAGAGTTCATGGGGAACGATTCAATGTGTCCTTTGTTACAAGATGGACTTGAAGTCTTGGTGTTACATTTTATTCCTTACTGCAGCTTCTTCTGTTCAGCTCTGCACTCTTCCCTGGGTTAGATACCCATGAGGAAAATGTCTTTGGCAGTCTCCCTCCTACAGTGAACAGCTAAATGGGGAGTATGTTTATGATATGGAGCTTCAGCTCGGACATGGCTGGCTCATTCCATAGTCCTGGGATTCTATGAAAGTCTCTATGACTAAGATGACAATTCTTCATAGCAGAGATCTATCCTGAGTTCTAACGAAATGTTTGTGGCCTCAAGAATTTTGCCTATCTATAAAAATAATTCTCATTACACAAATGGATATTTCCTGCCCTTATTCAGTCCTTCCTCCGAAGAGGTTGATACTTGGAACCACGGAATTCCACTATTTAACTGACTTTGCAGATGATTTCATGCCACAGTTGGTTCAGTATCGTGCAAGTCTGGGAATGGGAAAAAGGAATACTTTTCAACAACATTCTATCTTTCCCATAAACAGAGATGTACCCTGGACTCAAAGTGAATCTGTCTAACCAACTGCTAATTTCTCATTCTCTTTATCATCTTGTGTGTCAGTTGTCTTATTTTCCTATTACACATTTTTTTCTTTGTCTGAATTTATAATTTATTTGCCTGTTCTATTTTAAAAACAAAGAAAAAACACAAAAAAGATTCACTTTTAACTCTGAATCCTATTAGCTGTTGCCTCATCTCTTCACTTGGTTTGCTGCCAACTTCTTGAAAGTGTTGATCGAAAACTTGGTGTTTCTGATTCCTTTCGATGTCAGTCATCTCAGTACCCTCCTGACTCCTCTCTGAGTCTATTCCCCAGTGGAAACACTCCTCACCTAGAGTTCTTTGAATTTCTTGTTGGCAACAGGACTGACCTTGTGGGTAAGGGACACATTGCCCTAGATAGGGCAATGAGATACCCATATTCACCTAGACTGAGTGGGATCCATTCGGGGACTATGTGATACTATTTTGAGTGCTCTCTTTTGTACTGCAATATATTTCTGTCAACAAAAATTCTGCTGAGAGAATTCAGAAAATTGGAGCTACATAGGTTTGAGCTACCTGCATTCTGCCATCTTCATAGACTTTCTGTATCTTGCATTTGCCATTTCATGTATTTTTACTAGAGTACAAACTATTTGTATTAACGTCAGCTGTAACATTACACCTTACCCAATGAAGAGAACCCCAAATAAATCCAAAACACTTAAACATCTGCATGGAAATGCCCAAGATAAAATAGTAATACTATTCTTTTTTTATGACAAAAGAAGCAGCTTCCTAAGCAAAACAAAACAGAGTTTAAGATGAAGCAAAGCAGGTGAGAAAGCACTATCATACAAATGCTCATGACCAGCACTTGGTTTCAATTTTCACCATGATTTTGAATCTCTATTTTAATAATATTCCCCTCAATCCTATTCTTTTACTATCATTTTTTGTTATTGTATGCCTTTTTGTTGTAGTGACAACACTGACTTTAGGGGAAATAAGACAATGAAAAAAATAAATGTATAATAAATAAGACATATTGAAAGTTTTACTCTAACCGCTAAAGAAATAGTGACTTATGGCATCATCACTTGGGTAAGAGGATGAGGTGGTCATTTGAGGAGCATTTGTATAAGGAATACTTGGGGTGGATGTGATGCTCACATTATAAGAACAGTAAGAATACAGAATAAAAATAGTTGGGAGGTTGAAGTATTTGTGGCTATATATTTTTTTTAACATAGCAGCTCTGATGGTAAAGCTAAGCATAATGTAAAAAAATCTATGACTTTTCTAGCAATACTTTGTTTTCATCTGTTTTCCCTCTTGGCTGTAAGAAGGTATCTACTTTTAATTGTTTAAGTCATTTTGAGGAATCTTGCACCCTGGTCCCTCAAAATGGGTGGTACTGCTGATATTCCTTAGAGTTGCATCTCCATGAACTCAGGCGGCCTCTGGCCTTGGTAGTAATAGTTTAGTCACTAAGTTGTGTCTGACTCCTGCGACCCCATGGAGTACAGCCAGCCAGGCCCCTCTGTTCATGGGATGGCCCTGGTGGATGATCGCAAGACAGTGATATTGAAGAATGACTCCCACTCCCATAGCACAACTGCAGATCCCTGTGAAACGGGGCTGGGACCAGACCTTCCCGTGATGCCTATAACATTCTCTTCTTGATTGCCCTAGATACTAGATTCACCCAATAGTATAAAAGATCAAAAGGCACTTTTATCAAAAGAGTTTATTCATTCACTCAGAAATAGAATGGGCTATGCCAAAAGAAAATGGTTTTCCTTGTTTGGTCAGTATTCATTAGAGTTGTATTTAACCTGACTTTCATAATGTAAACTGAGACTAACTAGTAGTGTAATTCCAGCTATTCTCATTAAAGAGAATTATTGGAAGCCATAGTTTGGCAGAAAGTCCAGTTTACTCAGTGAAGAAATTAATGAGGGAAACAATGGCATGACTCTGGAGTCAAAAGAACATGAAATTCTCTGTACTTTTTGGCCTTTAAGAAAAACCACAACCCATCTTACACTATCTTTTCAGAACATATCTTAGACACTGTGATGTGCTGGATACTCGTTCTCTGCATCTAATACAAGGATAATAGTGTCATTCTTTTAGGGACTTAACTAAGGGAGAACCCTATGTGAAAACAGAAAACTTCCAAAAGAGCAAGTTAAAATTTTAAGTGTAGAGTAAGCAGTGCCTTGCCCTCACCGTATCGCAGTTTTTCCATGTGTAAACAGTGTTGGTACTTTAAGAAGGCTTTCCAGTTCTAAAATAATTACGACTAGTTCTTGATCATCAGCTACCGGGAGCTACCACCTGCACACTCACTATTAGGTGGGCTTCCCAAGACATATCAGGAGAATCCCACCACAGTCTCCAGGACAGAACAATGAATCTCCACTGGTGTCACAAACTTTCTGTGTCTTCACAGTGGTAAACATCTCACCCCAACAGTTGACTTATGTCTGCTTTTTCAACAATTGCAACAGATGGTTGACACTTGAACAGAATATATAATTAGCTTTGCGACCTAACACTTCATTCTTATTTGTTCTTTCTCAAAAGAGAGAAGCTGTGCCTTATGCCATTGGGTCTAATCTGTTAGTTTAATCAGAAGCAGTGCTAGGGAAGTTCTCAAGAGAGATGAGCTGTGGGAGGATTCCTAATCCTAGCTTTTCAGAGACATTAAAAAAAGCTGGGAGGGGGTGGAGAGAGAAATCCTAGTACTTTTTTAAAACTCATGCCTCATTCTCATTTATGTTCCAGATGAGGAAAGTTTTTATACATGTTTTTTTCTCGTTTCTTCTACTTTACCTTCCTTAAGCCTCAATTTCTTCATCTGGGTTTGTAATCCCTAATTTAGGGGCTGCTCTGAATAGTAAATGGAGTAACACCTGGAAAGATTTAGCACAGAGTTTTGCATGTAGTGGAAACTCCACAAATATTGCTTATAGATGAATTTAGGTGAAACTAACGGGTCTTTACTACCTACTTGTCTTGACACCATCAATATGACTCAAGACCTTGTGCCCGCTGATTCAATCAGTGATCTTTCTCAAATGTCCATTTCAGGAAGAAACCTCCATCAATATTTCCCTCCCTCTTTTATGGAATCTCTGTGCTTCTCTGCACTCTTGACCAAGATAGCTCCCGGACTGGTATAAGTCTCTGGAAGTCCAGAAATCAATATACTCTTCTTTACTCAATTGTTCTACCTTACCATGTGACTCTATTCCAAATTCCATTCCCTTTCCTGATTCAAGAAATCTTAAATCTAATAAGCTACTCTCCCTAAAGTTTAAAATTATAGAATAGAGATCTTGTCACCTTACTTACTAAATGTGGAATATATTCATGGGGACCTTGATATACATCTATCTCAAGCCTGTCAGAGAATTATGCTGTTTCAGAAAACAAAATGTCTAAGAGTGAAAGGCACTGCGCTGTCTAAAAAAATGGAATCTGATGTATAAGAAGAAAATTCTACTTCAACCAAACTATTCTAAAGCTTTCAGATGACCCTTGACTAGAGATAACACCTTATTTATTCTGAAAGAGATTGCATGCCATCAAATTCCACAGTAAAATTTGGTACTCCAATGAACTTTATGCAACTCAAAAAGGGAATGGAACTTAAAAATCTTTAGGGAAAGGGATCTAGAATAATGTACAAAATCTAAAGAAAAGAGATTAGGTCATATAAAATACATAGAAAGCTAATTGGAGGGTTTCTAAAAATTCAGTCACCATAGAAGAGAAATGCATATTTATTGAGCTCTATACTAAGTCAATCACATATTTCATATACAAGAAATGTGGCCAAACGTGAAATGTTCTTGGGATAGTGGATGGCAGGTAGTGAAGGTTTAGCAGAGGTTGAATACTATTATCTCAGTCAATTTCAGAAACATTTCTGTTTTGTAGACAAAAGAAAATTGGTCTCTGAACATTTGGGCAGTCAGGTAGACTTCACATAGAGAGAACATGGTGAAATCAGGATTCCAAATGAATCGCCCAGACATGAAAATTTCTCTCTCTTTCTTTTTTCTGCTGTGCTACACGACTTGCCATCTGAGCTAAGAAAGAGGACTTTTCTTTCAGAGAATGCCCCAATACTCATTCACCCCCTTTGTTGGCAGATGTACATATAAAGCCGTCACAGGTAGAGGCCACCAAAGTCTGCTTCTAAGCGGTGCTTAAAACCACTGTGAGAATTTTACAGTGCTTCAAATGTATCCACACATTCAACAAATATCTAATAAACATCCTACTGTGTGTCACGAACCATTCCTGGAACAGGGAGTACCATGGCAGAGAAAACATTTACACTATATATGGAATGAGCTGGACTATCTATTGCTATTCAAAACTTCTGACTGAGAAAAGCAGTGTCCAGCTTCCCTGGTGGTCCAGTGTGCAAAGAGTGCTCCTTGCAGTGCAAGGGGCACTGGTTCAATCTCTGGCCCGGAAGATCCCCTGTGCCGCGCAGCAGCTGGGCCAGTGCGTCCCAATCACCAGCCAGCGCTCTGGAGCGCATGCGCCAAAGCTAGTGCTCCCCAACGAGAGAGGCCCCTGCAATGCAAAGCCCACACAGGTCAGAGAATAAGGATGGATGAAAAGAAATATATAAATAACCAATAAAATAGGCCAAAATTAAAAAAAAAAAAAAGCAATGTCTTTACTATTCATATTGATTATGCTCATTTTTGGTATAACACAGTCTGTATAATACTTCATGCATACTGATACCAGATGATAACAGAAACAAAATCCATGAATTTATTTATCAAAATATATAACATAAAATAAAATTACATAAACTATAATACATAAATACATAATTTCCCACAGTTCCAAAATCCCAAAACAAGTACATTTAATGTGTTCAATATATTCATATGCTTAATATATTTTGAAATAAGTAAACACCCTCCTGCACATGTAACTATGGTTTATAAATCATTCTGCACATTGTTAATGATTTGATTTTAAGTAAGGTTTAGCAGCATGGACAAAACATACATATGCCTGTGTCCCTGAGTGTCTTGTAAATAGATCAAGGATGTTTGCAGCACACGACCTCAGAACACTCCTGCCCATCCCAGTCAACACCCTTTCCAGGGAAACCACTATGCAGATGTCTATCACCATCTATAATAATTGTGCCTGTTTTTGAGTTTCATAAAATTTGAATGAGATGGGTTGTACTTTCTTGACTGGTTTGTTCCACACAATATATTATGCTTTACTTTTAATTTAGTCTTACATAATAAATGATTTCCTTCAGCAAATTTCACTCAACAGAGATTTATAGTTAACCAAGTGACATGCACTGATGCAGAGACTGCAGAGATATTCACTATACCCATTATTATTCAACAACATATTGAGGTTCTAGAAAGCCAAAAAAAAAAAAAAGAACTTTTTAAAAAAGGATAAAAACCATTGAAAGGAAGAGATTAAAATAATCCTTTGTTTTGATAGTCAAGTGACTGTTCACCTACACAGAATCCTAAAGTATATATTAGAAGTAATGCAATATTTGGGAAAGTTGATGAAGAAAAGATACATTTACAGTAGACTTTTTGTGTTATAACAGTGCAGTTTTAGAAATCATGATAAGTTAATTCATTTTAAAGGTATTATTGGGTACTAATGTCTATGTATTTGTCCTTTGTGAAACAGAGATAAATAAGTTAACAAAAGAAACAAAACCCTTGAGGTCAGTGGACACACGTTTTAGACAGAGTAAATAAAATGTAAGCAGTAAACAAAACTAATGCATAAAATTTTATTGTAGGCTATATTTGAAAAGTATGTCTGAAGTGGAAAACTAAGCAATGTAAGGGGAAACTGTCAACGCAAAGGAGAAGCAGCTCTAAATGGAGCTCATATTCCCAAACTACCTTAATTATATCCATATAACACTGGCTGAGGAATAAAAAGGTCATGGAAAAAGAAATGAGGATCCAGACTAGACTTTTAAATATGTATCACAATTTAATGTATAAGAGAGATTCTACTTTAATTCAGAGGACAGAGAGGTGTGTTACTTATAAAATAAAGTGGAAACAATCACTATCTATTTAGTAAATCCTCTATCCATTCAGTTCTATTAAGTGGACCACTCTGCTATACTATGCAAAAAATAAATTCCATTTAGGATACAGCCCAAATCTAAATGTAACAATAACGATAATATTAAAATGATGTAAAATATATCTCATTAAAAAGTGAATACATCCTTCATCCATACATATTTATTGAACCTTATTTATGTTCAGTTCTCAAGTTACATCAATGAACAAAACACGGTTTCATATTTAACAAGTAAGATAGTAAATAAAAAGAAAAATAAATGGTGATAGAATTGAGTTTGTCAGGAATGTAATATAGCTAAAAAGAATGAAATATAAGCAGGGGTTTATAGTTAACCAAGTGACATGCACTGATGCAGAGACTGCAGAGATATTCACTATACCCATTATTATTCAACAACATATTGAGGTTCTAGAAAGCCAAAAAAAAAAAGAACTTTTAAAAAGGATAAAACCATTGAAAGGAAGAGATTAAAATAATCCTTTGTTTTGATAGTCAAGTGACTGTTCACCTACACAGAATCCTAAAGTATATATTAGAAGTAATGCAATATTTGGGAAAGTTGATGAAGAAAAGATACATTTACAGTAGACTTTTTGTGTTATAACAGTGCAGTTTTAGAAATCATGATAAGTTAATTCATTTTAAAGGTATTATTGGGTACTAATGTCTATGTATTTGTCCTTTGTGAAACAGAGATAAATAAGTTAACAAAAGAAACAAAACCCTTGAGGTCAGTGGACACACGTTTTAGACAGAGTAAATAAAATGTAAGCAGTAAACAAAACTAATGCATAAAATTTTATTGTAGGCTATATTTGAAAAGTATGTCTGAAGTGGAAAACTAAGCAATGTAAGGGGAAACTGTCAACGCAAAGGAGAAGCAGCTCTAAATGGAGCTCATATTCCCAAACTACCTTAATTATATCCATATAACACTGGCTGAGGAATAAAAAGGTCATGGAAAAAGAAATGAGGATCCAGACTAGACTTTTAAATATGTATCACAATTTAATGTATAAGAGAGATTCTACTTTAATTCAGAGGACAGAGAGGTGTGTTACTTATAAAATAAAGTGGAAACAATCACTATCTATTTAGTAAATCCTCTATCCATTCAGTTCTATTAAGTGGACCACTCTGCTATACTATGCAAAAAATAAATTCCATTTAGGATACAGCCCAAATCTAAATGTAACAATAACGATAATATTAAAATGATGTAAAATATATCTCATTAAAAAGTGAATACATCCTTCATCCATACATATTTATTGAACCTTATTTATGTTCAGTTCTCAAGTTACATCAATGAACAAAACACGGTTTCATATTTAACAAGTAAGATAGTAAATAAAAAGAAAAATAAATGGTGATAGAATTGAGTTTGTCAGGAAATGATAAATACTATAGCTAAAAAGGAATGAAATGCATAAAGCAGTGGAAGAGAGGTTGTGAATGTTGAAGCCAGAGTGGGTGAATGCAGAGTAGGTCAGATTACAATACTAATTAATGCCGAAAGGCAGGACTGAAAATGTGCCATTTGAGTGATGACCTGAGGAAGGTGAACTACTTATTCAGGGAGGTTCCCTGGGCAAGAGAATCCAAGCCAAGTCAAGAGTTGGTATAAAGGTTCTAATGTGGGAGTGAGGCTTGGGTATTTAAGGAAAGGCAAGGTCGGTCTGTGGTTACCAGAAAGTGATTAGGGTAGGGGAGAGGGATTGAGAGAGAAAACTGAATCAGGTCACATAGATTACTGTAGCCCCTTTTAAGAACCATGTATAACCATTATATCTGAAACACAGAAATCAAGCCTTATTTGACAAGATAGAAATTAGAAATCTTATTGATTTACATACCACTTTAAAATGAACAAATAAAACAATAGATTTGGAAAAAAGTATTTGCAGTGCCTAAGAGTCACTATGGGCTTCCCAGGTGGCGCTAATTGAAAAGAACCCACCTGCCAATGCAGTGACATAAGAGAACTTGGGTCTGATTCAGGGATGGGGAAGATCCCCTGGAGGAGGACATGGCAGCCCACTCCAGTATTCCTCCCTGGAGTATCCCATAGACAAAGGAGCCTAGTCACCTACAGTCTATGAGGTTGCAAAGAGTTGGGCATGAATCATGCATGTAAGGTTCATTATATCTGTAATATACACTAAATTGAAAAATACAGCAAAAGTATTGAAGACAGTTCACAGATAAAAAAGTAGAAGAGTTCAACAGATATATTAATATTTTATCTACCTTTGTAGTAGTTAAGTCAATGAGAGTTAAAACAGTGACATATGGATATATGTCTGTAAGACTGGAATAAATTAATAACAATAAAAAAGCTATAATCCTAATCACTGGCTAAGATTCACAGATATATTCTGTAGTGGATATGTAAGCCAATGTAACGTAAAGCAGTTTATCAACATTTACTAAGATTAATGACATTTATGGAAACAATAATTTTTTAAGTGATTGCTTTTACACTTTTGTAACTCTCTTTACTTTTAATTACCGGGATAACCACAATAGAGTGGTCACTTACCTAGAGCCAGATATCCTAGAGTGTGAAGTCAAGTGGGGCTTAGGAAGCCTTACTATGAACAAAGCTAGTGGAGGTGACAGAATTCCATATGAACTATTTAAAACCCTAAAAGACGATGCTGTTAAAGTGGTACCCTTAATATTCCATCAAACCTGGAAAACTCAGCAGTAGCCACAGGACTGAAAAAAGTCAGTCTTCATTCCAATACTAAAGAAGGAAAACGCCAAAAAATGTTCAAACTACTGCACAATTGTCCGGGACGCGGGTCGGCCCGGCCACATCCTATAGCTTTGCCTGTCCAGGACCGCAGGTCGGCCCGGCCGCATCCTAAGCCTCCCAAGCATGAATGCTACAATGTAACATTTGAGATAGCGCTTGGCGGAGCTCCCAGCATGAGAATATCATCATCCTGGCTGGGACTGTGAGAACCTTAACCACGCCACGACCTTCAGTTTGAGAACATCGCCACAGGCTTCCAAAGATGGCGCCTAGCGGGAGCAGGAGGGGCGCGGTCTTGCGCTGTCTGGGACGTGTGCTCATTGCCGTGATTGGCTGAGTGAAGTTTCCGTGCTCGTGATCAGTGCATGCTCCTCATAGACTCTTACCATTATGTAATCTCGTGCATAGTTGACCTTTAACATGATTGGTCTATTGTTGGGCTCTTCCGCCTTTTGTACAGCATAAATATTGCTCACTTTCAACAATAAAACGAGACTTGATCAGACTCCTGTCTTGTCTCCATTTCTCGTGTCTCTTGTCCTCTTCATTCCCACTCCCCTTTAGGGTCTGCGTTGAGGAATCCTAGGTCTCGCTGACGAATCCTGCCGGTCTTGCCAAGGGGCGCCCAACGGGGGTCCTGCAGTACGGGGGTTCCCCGTGAGGAAGCGGTGCCAGGAGCCGGCGACAACAGAGAAGAGTGAATTGCCTCTCAGCTGCTGCAGGAACCTGCCGCGCCAGGATTGAGGTAAAGATAGGCACCAAATAGGGGACAAGCATAAAAAATTTGCAAAATGGGACAAGAATTGAGTCAACATGATGTGTATGTAAAACAATTAGGAAGAGCTTTAAAGGCACGAGGAGTAAAGGTGAAAAGTCAAGATTTGTTTAAATTTTTTGATTTTGTTAAAGATGTCTGCCCTGGTTTCCACAAGAAGGAACTATTACTTTAAGCAGGTGGAAGCGGGTAGGAGATGCACTGCGGGATTTTATGACGCTTTTGGACCAGAGAAAGTTCCGTGACTNCTTTCAGTTACTGGAATCTAGTTAAAGAACTTATAGATACTAGAGATAGACCTCCAGAAATAACAATTGCTATTGCTCATACAGAAGAAATCTTAAAGACTAGTTCTCAAGCAGATCTTAGGAAGTCTCCCTTAGAAGAAGAGACAGATTTAATATCTTTAGAGAGTGATGATGAGGAGCCTGCTGCCACTCCTGTTAAGAAAAAACAGGAGGTTATAAGAGAACCCCCTGAGACAGAACTAAAGAAAAAGGTTCCAAAAATATATCCCAAGTTACAAATAGAGAATGAAAATCAAGATAAACATGGTCCTGGCTCTTTAGAGGTTAGTTGGGATAACTTAAAAAAAGAGGTCGTAAAAAGTCATGGGTTGGACCAGCTTCCGCCATTTTCATGCCCTCCCCCCTACAAAATGGCCTCCGCGCCTACAGTCATGGCGGCCATGGGTGAGAGAGAAGATATTAATCCTAGGGAGGAACTGAGAGATAAGATTGCCTTATTAGAAGAACAAATAAAGCTTGAAGAATTACATCAGTCATTAATTACTAAATTGCAAAGATTAAAAACTGGAAACGAGCGGGTTGATGACGTAGTGAAAGAAAGTCCTACCGCACGTCAGCACCAGCAGCCTGGTAAACATGTCCCTAAAGGCAAGATGGCTGCTTACCCGGAAGAGAGAGATTATGACTGTAAAGTTGCCTTTCCGGTCACGGAGACCACAGACAATCAGGGAACGATATAGAGACATCATAGGGGTTTTGATTTTGCTATCATAAAAGAATTGAAAACTGCAGTCTCCCAATATGGAGCCACTGCGCCCTATACCATCGCCATATTAGAATCTGTGGCAGACACTTGGCTTACACCTGGGGACTGGAATACTTTAGTCAGAGCAGTTCTCACAGGGGGTGATCATCTGTTATGGAAATCAGAGTACTTCGAGGCGTGTAAGGAAACAGCACAGAAAAATTTCCAGGCAGGAAATGGGTGGACTCTCGATATGTTGACAGGTTCTGGTCACTATGATAATGGTGATGCACAAATGCAATACGATGCTGGATTATTTGCACAGATTCAGACAGCTGCCACTAAAGCTTGGAGAAAACTCCCAGCAAAAGGAGATCTAGGAGCCTCACTTACAGGGGTAAAACAGGGATCGGATGAGCCATTTGCAGACTTTGTGCACAGACTTATCACAACGGCAGGCAGGATTTTTGGAAGCGCTGATGCGGGACTGGATTATGTAAAACAGTTGGCCTATGAAAATGCCAATGCAGCCTGTCAAGCTGCAATTAGGCCTTATAGAAAAAAGACTGACTTGACGGGATATATACGTCTTTGTGCAGATATTGGACCATCATATCAACAAGGTTTGGCCATGGCAGCAGCGTTTAGTGGAAAAACAGTCAAGGACTTTCTAGCTGAGCGAGATAGAAATAAAAGGGGGTGCTTTAAATGTGGAAGGCCAGGACACTTTGCTCGAAATTGCAACAATGTAGCTCAAGATAGTGATAAAAAGCTGACGAGAAAGCCCTGGCCTCTGTCCTAGATGCAAAGAGGAAAACACTGGATGAATCAGTGTAGATCTAAGACTGATGTTCAAGGAAATCCTCTAACACCCCAGCAGGGAAACGAGAAGAGGGGCCAGCCTCAGGCCCCGAGACAAGCATATGGGGCAGTCAGCTTTGTTCCAGCTCAGAACAACAACAACCCCTTTCAGGACTTAATAGAGCAATCCCAGGCAGCACAGGATTGGACCTCTGTGCCGCCACCCACACAATATTGACTCCAGAAATGGGGCCTCAAGCCTTGCCTACAGGGGTCTATGGTCCCCTGCCTCCTAAAACTTTTGGGTTACTCCTAGGGCATAAAAATGTCACCATAAAGGGTCTCCAAGTCTTCCCAGGAGTTATTGATAACGATTATACAGGGGAGATTAAAATTATGGCCCAGGCTAATGAGAGTATTACAACTATTGATCAAGGAAAGAAAATAGCTCAATTGATATTAATACCTTTGATTGCAACCGATCATATAACACAGTCGAGGAAAAGAGAAGCCAAGAATTTTAAATCCTCAGATACATATTGGGTACAACAGATCACCAATAATAAGCCTTCGTTGACTCTCTGGTTAGATGGGAAATTATTCAATGGGCTAATAGATACAGGAGCTGATGTAACCATTATCAGAAAGGAAGATTGGCCATCTAATTGGCCTACTTCAGAAACCATGACAAATTTAAGAGGCATTGGGCAGAGTACCAACCCCAGGCAAAGTTCCAAATATCTCACTTGGAAAGATAAAGAAAATAATTCTGGATTGATTAAACCGTTTGTTATTGCTCGCCTGCCTGTAAATTTATGGGGTCGAGATTTGCTGTCACAAATGAAAATAATTATGTGTAGCCCAAATGACGTAGTTACAGTACAGATGCTAGCCCAAGGATATACCCTGGAAAAGGTCTAGGAAGAAGGGAGGATGGGATAGTAGAACCTGTCCAGGCTGTATGCAAAATAGATCGAGAGGTTTGGGAAGTTTTTAATGGCGACCATTGACTTGCCTGTACCCCAGAGATGCGCAGATCCTATAACTTGGAAGTCCTCGTCGCCTGTCTGGGTTGCTCAATGGCCGCTAACCACTGAAAAATTACAAGCCGCCCAGCAATTAGTACAGGAACAGCTGGAGGCTGGACATATAGTAGAGAGCATTTCCTTGGAATACTCCTATCTTTGTTGTAAAGAAAAATCTGGTAAATGGAGGCTCTTACAAGATCTGGGAGCCATTAATGCCACCATGGTAGTAATGGGTGCCTTACAACCAGGATTGCCCTCTCCAGTGGCTGTCCCTAGAGGCTACTTTAAAATTATTCTAGATCTTAAAGATTGTTTCTTTACTATACCATTACATCCTAATGATCAGGAACGGTTTGCATTTAGTTTGCCTTCCGTAAATTTCCGAGAGCCCATGAGACGCTATCAATGGAAAGTGTTGCCTCAAGGCATGGCCAATAGTCCAACGTTGTGTCAAAAGTTTGTAGCAACAGCGATACGGCCTATACGAAAAGCCTGGAAGCAGATGTATATAATCCATTATATGGATGATATCCTAATAGCGGGACGATAGGAGCAGAAGTTTTACAATGTTTCCATCAGCTTAAAAATAGTTTGAATGCTGCTGGACTACAAATAGCACCAGAAAAGTACAATTAAAAGACCCTTATACTTATTTAGGTTTTGAACTCCAGGGCCAAAGGTTATTAATCAAAAAGCAACCATTCAGAAAGACCAATTGCAAACGCTCAATGATTTCCAAAAACTCTTAGGAGATATAAATTGGTTTCGTCCGTATTTAAAAATACCTACTGGTAACTTACAGCCTTTATTTGATATATTAAAAGGAGATCCAAATCCAAAATCCCCTCGATCCTTGACTCCAGAAGCTCTGGATGCCCTTACTGAAGTAGAAACAGCAATTGCTAATCAATTTGTGACATATATAGATTATAACAAATCTTTAACCTTTATAACCTTTAATACGAGTTAACCCCTACAGGCCTTTTCTGGCAGGATAATCCTATCATGTGGGTTCATCTCCACTCTTCCCCCAAAAGAATCTTAGTACCGTATTATGATGCTCTTGCTGATCTAATTATCCTGGGAAGAGAACAGAGTAGGAAGTATTTTGGGTTTGAACCATCAACGATAATTCAACCTTACACCGAGATCAAATTACTTGGCTCTTACAGAACAGTGACTCTTGGCTTCTCGCATTAGCTTCTTTTGCAGGAATCTGGATAATCATTATCCACCCAATAAGTTTATTCAATTTAGTAGATTGCATGCCTTTGTTTTTCCACGTGTTGTCAGCAAAGAACCATTGAACGACGCCTTAGTAGTATTCACTGATGGATCTTCTTCAGGAATTGCTGCTTATACTTTTAAAGATACAATAATAAAGTTTAAAACTAAATATAGTTCAGCACAATTAGTTGAATTACAGGCTATAATTGCTGTTCTGTGTGCCTTCCCAAAACAACCTATCAATATATATACTGATAGTGCTTATGTAGCTCATTCGGTGCCTCTTTTAGAGACGGTTGCCCAGATTAAATCAATATCGGAAACTGCCATGTTATTTTTACAATGTCAACAAATCATTCGACGAAGGACACATCCTTTCTTTTTGGGTCATGTCAGAGCTCATTCTGGTCTTCCAGGACCATTAGCCAAGGGTAATGCCATAGCTGACATGGCTACCAAACTGGTCACGACTGTGATGGTGGATAATTTACAACGAGCACAAAGTACTCATGCCTTGCATCATTGTAATGCTCAGACTTTAAGACTTTTGCATAAAATCACCAAGGAACAAGCTCGCCAAATTGTTAGGAGTTGTACTACCTGTATTCAGCATTTACCTGTACCTCACCTTGGTGTAAACCCAAGAGGTCTTCTACCTAATGTGTTATGGCAGATGGATGTTACCCATTATAATGACTTTGGTACTATGAAATATGTTCATGTCTGTATTGATACTTTCAGTGGCTTTCTTATGGGCTCACTTCAATCCGGAGAAGCTGTTAAACATGTTAAGGCACACCTTTTACACTGTTTTGCCCTAGCAGGCATACCCTCACAAATCAAAACAGATAATGGCCCCGGATATACTTCCAAGGCTTTTCAAGATTTCTGTAATACTTTACGCATTCAGCATACCACAGGTATCCCTATAACCCTCAAGGCCAAGGCATGGTAGAACGTGCTCATCTATCCATTAAGGTTACCATTGAAAAATAAAAGGGAGATTGGTACCCTACCAAGGGTACCCCAGAAACATACTAAATCATGCCCTTTTATTTTAAATTTTTAAATTTAGACGCTCAAGGAAAATCTGCAGCTGATCGATTCTGGCATTCAACAACAAATACAAATTTTGCCATGGTCAGATGGAAAGATCCTCTTGACAATTCCTGGCATGGTCCAGATCCAGTGTTAATCTGGGGACGAGGATCAGTTTGCGTGTTTGCGCGTGAATATGATGCCGCACGATGGCTACCTGAAGCGTCTTGTGAGACAAATGGATAATTAATAAACCAGGGAAAAGTGTCTCCCTGAGAAGCTCTCTTCTCTTTTCTACAGAATGCTCGTCGTCAAGATGTTGGCCTTATTCCTGATGCTATATAGACGACTGACAGAAACAGAAGCAGGTTTTGGCGACCCGTCGGATGTTCGCAAGATATTGCAAGAACGGTATGGACGACCCTGTCAATGCTTAGGGGGATATAGCCTTCCTAAGTTAGGTCAATATATCACCACGATAAATTGCGGAGGTCATAAAGCATACCTCCTAGCCGATAACCGATGGGTATGTAGTCCCAGTCCTAAAGTAGATGCAACTCACCCGAGCCTCTTATGTAGCTACTGCAAACAGGTGCATATCGCAGTACATAGCTCCTGCTATATTCAATACAAACTGTGCCGATTTGGCAGTGAAACTGTTTTCAGTGCTACCTTAGCGCGCGGCCCTACTAAAGAGATAAAGGGCCCGGGAGGATTGGTTATAGCAGGATGTCCTGGCAAAGAGAGAGATCAAATATGCTGGCGAATGAAAGCTCCCATACATGTGTCAGATGGAGGAGGACCACAGGATTTGTATCGAGAAGAGACAATAAAGGGTCAGATAAAAAGGCTCCGACAAGAACTCCGCCTGAACTAAAATATCACCCTATAGCACTACCAAAGGTGAGAGGAAAATTGCAACTTGATCCACAGACTTTAGATATTTTAAATGCTACCTATAGGTTGCTGAACGATACCCAACCAGACTTAGCTAAGGACTGCTGGCTCTGCTTGCATCAGGGAGTCCCTCGTCCTGTTGCTATGCCCTATTTCAGCCACACCAACATAAGCCTCTATACTAATCGCTTGACATGTATACCTACTCTTCCCATTACTGTATCCTTGATACTGAATGCTGATAATTGCACATCTGTTTTTAAATCAGGAAAGAATAATGGTTATGATATAGACGTAGGGATCATAGGAAATGAATGTGCCACGGTAATAAGCATCACTGACGCCTTGTGTGCAACCAATGGTGCAGTCTTTGTGTGCGGGAATAGTCTTGCATATACGTATTTGCATCGAAATTGGACGGGACAATGTTTATTGACCTATCTCCTTCCAGATGTAGATATAATCACAGGAGGTCAGGAAGTTCCTATCCCTAGTATTGATCACTTTCTCTATAGACCAAAGCGCGCAGTATTGTTTGCCCTTTGTTAGCAGTTCTGGGTATTACAACTGCAGTAGCCACAGGGTCAGCAGGTATGGGCATCTCTCTTACTCGATATGCCAAGCTGTCCCAACAACTAATTTCCGATGTGCAAGCTATATCAGAAACTATACAAGATATCCAAGACCAGGTTGACTCCTTAGCGGAGGTGGTATTGCAGAATAGAAGAGGTCTAGACTTAGTAACTGCAGAGCAGGGAGGTATCTGTTTGGCTCTACAGGAGAAATGCTGTTTCTATGTCAATAAGTCTGGCATAGTCAGAGACAAGGTGAAACAACTACAAGAAGAACTTGAGCAACGAAGACGTGACCTCGCTGCCAACCCCTTCCTGACGGGATGGAATGGACTGTTGCCTTACCTTATGCCCTTACTTGGACCTTTGATCACCCTACTTCTTCTATTTGCTTTTGGACCCATGCTGTTTAATAAGCTTATAGCATTCATTAAGCAACACATTGAGGCTATTTTGGCAAAGCCAATTCAGGTCCATTATCATCGCCTTGAGATGGCAGAACAAGGTGAAGCATCTCTTTCTACTAGTGGAGAGCAATCACCTCCCTGTGAGCTGAACTGGTCAGCCAGAGACGGGTAAGAGGACATCATTGCAGAGCAAACCTAAGACAGGAGGGCTGCCATGGCTGCTGCCTTATCCCATGACGGTAATGCCTGCTAATGTTGTGTCCCGACCTAAGACAGGCGCAGTTCGAGGGGTTTCTCTTGGCTTTGAATAAAGGGGGGACCTGTCCGGGACCGCGGGTCGGCCCGGCCACATCCTATAGCTTTGCCTGTCCAGGACCGCAGGTCGGCCCGGCCGCATCCTAAGCCTCCCAAGCATGAATGCTACAATGTAACATTTGAGATAGCGCTTGGCGGAGCTCCCAGCATGAGAATATCATCATCCTGGCTGGGACTGTGAGAACCTTAACCACGCCTTACGACCTTCAGTTTGAGAACATCGCCACAGGCTTCCAAAGATGGCGCCTAGCGGGAGCAGGAGGGGCGCGGTCTTGCGCTGTCTGGGACGTGTGCTCATTGCCGTGATTGGCTGAGTGAAGTTTCCGTGCTCGTGATCAGTGCATGCTCCTCATAGACTCTTACCATTATGTAATCTCGTGCATAGTTGACCTTTAACATGATTGGTCTATTGTTGGGCTCTTCCGCCTTTTGTACAGCATAAATATTGCTCACTTTCAACAATAAAACGAGACTTGATCAGACTCCTGTCTTGTCTCCATTTCTCGTGTCTCTTGTCCTCTTCATTCCCACTCCCCCCCTTTAGGGTCTGCGTTGAGGAATCCTAGGTCTTCGCTGACGAATCCTGCGGGTCGGGACACACAATTGTACTCATTTCACATGCTGCCAAGGTAATGCTCAAAATCCTTCAAGTCAGGCTTTAATACTATGTGAACTGAGAACTTTCAGAGGTACAAGCTGGTAAGAAAATGCACAGGAATCGGAGATTAAATTGCCAACATCTATTGGATCATCAAAAAAGCAAGGGAATTTTAAAAAATCTACTTCTGCTTCACTGACTACTCTAAAGCCTTTGACTGTGTGGATTGCAACAACTGGAAAATTCTTTAAAAGATGGGAATATCAGACCATTTTAACTGTCTCCTGAGAAGCATCTCTTTCTACTAGTGAGACAACCTCCCTGTGAGCTGAACTGGTCAGCCAGAGACGGGTAAGAGGACATCATTGCAGAGCAAACCTAAGACAGGAGGGCTGCCATGGCTGCTGCCTTATCCCATGACGGTAATGCCTGCTAATGTTGTGTCCCGACCTAAGACAGGCGCAGTTCCCGAGGGGTTTCTCTTGGCTTTGAATAAAAAGGGGGGACCTGTCCGGGACCGCGGGTCGGCCCGGCCACATCCTATAGCTTTGCCTGTCCAGGACCGCAGGTCGGCCCGGCCGCATCCTAAGCCTCCCAAGCATGAATGCTACAATGTAACATTTGAGATAGCGCTTGGCGGAGCTCCCAGCATGAGAATATCATCATCCTGGCTGGGACTGTGAGAACCTTAACCACGCCTTACGACCTTCAGTTTGAGAACATCGCCACAGGCTTCCAAAGATGGCGCCTAGCGGGAGCAGGAGGGGCGCGGTCTTGCGCTGTCTGGGACGTGTGCTCATTGCCGTGATTGGCTGAGTGAAGTTTCCGTGCTCGTGATCAGTGCATGCTCCTCATAGACTCTTACCATTATGTAATCTCGTGCATAGTTGACCTTTAACATGATTGGTCTATTGTTGGGCTCTTCCGCCTTTTGTACAGCATAAATATTGCTCACTTTCAACAATAAAACGAGACTTGATCAGACTCCTGTCTTGTCTCCATTTCTCGTGTCTCTTGTCCTCTTCATTCCCACTCCCCCCCTTTAGGGTCTGCGTTGAGGAATCCTAGGTCTTCGCTGACGAATCCTGCGGGTCGGGACACACAATTGTACTCATTTCACATGCTGCCAAGGTAATGCTCAAAATCCTTCAAGTCAGGCTTTAATACTATGTGAACTGAGAACTTTCAGAGGTACAAGCTGGTAAGAAAATGCACAGGAATCGGAGATTAAATTGCCAACATCTATTGGATCATCAAAAAAGCAAGGGAATTTTAAAAAATCTACTTCTGCTTCACTGACTACTCTAAAGCCTTTGACTGTGTGGATTGCAACAACTGGAAAATTCTTTAAAAGATGGGAATATCAGACCATTTTAACTGTCTCCTGAGAAGCCTGTATGCAGGACAAGAAGCAACAATTAGAACTGGATACAGAATAAAAGACTGATTCAAAGTTGGGAAAAGAGTACATCAAGGATGTACTCTGCTTATTTAAGTTCTATGTTGAATGCATCATGTGAAATGCCAGGCTAGATGAATCACAAGTTGGAGTCAAGACTGCTGGGAGAAATATCAGCAGCCTTAGACATGCAGATGATATCATAAAGGGAAGAGGAACTAAAGAGCCTCCTGATGAAGAGGAAAGAGGAGAGTGAAAAAACTGCCTTAAAACTTAGCATTCAAAAAACTTAGATCATGGCATCTGGCCCCATAACTTCATTGCAAACAAATGAGGATAGAGTGGAAACAGTACAGATTTGATTTTCTTGGGTTCAAAAATCACTGTAGATGGTGCCTACAATCACAAAATTAAAAGATGCTTGCTCCTTGGAAGAAAAGCTATGATAAACCTAGAGAGTGTATTAAAAAACAGAGACATTGCTTTGCTGCCAAATGTCAGTATAGTCAAAGCTATGGGTTAGTAGTCATGTATGGATGTGAGAGTTGGACCATAAGGAAGGCTGAGCACTGAAGAATTGATGTTTTTGCATTGCGGTCCTGGAAAAGACTCCTGAGAGTCCTTTGGATAGCCAGGAGATGGAACCAGTAAATCTTAAAGGAAATCAAACCTGAATATTAATTGAAAAGACTGATGCTGAAGCTGACACTCCAATTCTTCAGGCACCTAATGTGAAGACCTGACTCATCGGAGAAGGCCCTGATAACTGGGAAACACTGAGGGCTAGAGGAGAACGGAACAACAGAGGATGACATGGTTTTAAGGCATCACTGACTCAATGGATACATTTGAGCAAACTCGAGGAGGTAATGAAGGACTGGGAATCCTACATGATCTCTAAGAAAAAGAAACAACTTAGCGATCCTACAACAATCAACTAGAAATATTTCTATAAATCTGACTCTACCACTTGATTGTGTATGCAAGTGTGTGTGTGTGGATTGCAACAACTGGAAAATTCTTTAAAAGATGGGAATATCAGACCATTTTAACTGTCTCCTGAGAAGCCTGTATGCAGGACAAGAAGCAACAATTAGAACTGGATACAGAATAAAAGACTGATTCAAAGTTGGAAAAGAGTACATCAAGGATGTACTCTGCTTATTTAAGTTCTATGTTGAATGCATCATGTGAAATGCCAGGCTAGATGAATCACAAGTTGGAGTCAAGACTGCTGGGAGAAATATCAGCAGCCTTAGACATGCAGATGATATCATAAAGGGAAGAGGAACTAAAGAGCCTCCTGATGAAGAGGAAAGAGGAGAGTGAAAAAACTGCCTTAAAACTTAGCATTCAAAAAACTTAGATCATGGCATCTGGCCCCATAACTTCATTGCAAACAAATGAGGATAGAGTGGAAACAGTACAGATTTGATTTTCTTGGGTTCAAAAATCACTGTAGATGGTGCCTACAATCACAAAATTAAAAGATGCTTGCTCCTTGGAAGAAAAGCTATGATAAACCTAGAGAGTGTATTAAAAAACAGAGACATTGCTTTGCTGCCAAATGTCAGTATAGTCAAAGCTATGGGTTAGTAGTCATGTATGGATGTGAGAGTTGGACCATAAGGAAGGCTGAGCACTGAAGAATTGATGTTTTTGCATTGCGGTCCTGGAAAAGACTCCTGAGAGTCCTTTGGATAGCCAGGAGATGGAACCAGTAAATCTTAAAGGAAATCAAACCTGAATATTAATTGAAAAGACTGATGCTGAAGCTGACACTCCAATTCTTCAGGCACCTAATGTGAAGACCTGACTCATCGGAGAAGGCCCTGATAACTGGGAAACACTGAGGGCTAGAGGAGAACGGAACAACAGAGGATGACATGGTTTTAAGGCATCACTGACTCAATGGATACATTTGAGCAAACTCGAGGAGGTAATGAAGGACTGGGAATCCTACATGATCTCTAAGAAAAAGAAACAACTTAGCGATCCTACAAAAACTAACTCATTTTATCATAATCAGTTCAACTATTTCTATAAAATCTGACTCTACCACTTGATTGTGTATGCAAGTGTGTGTGTGTTAGGGTATGTACAAAGACTGCATGTATGCTCACATACTCATATAAGTGTTTGCGGACGGGCTTAACACTGAAGAAAGATGCCAAGTGATTTTAGCTTTTTGGCACTGGAACCCTGGTTTAGTCACGTATGTGTCTCTTTTTGTTTTATGTACTTATAGACATATAAGAATATGTTCATCTATATACATACTGACATATATATATATATATATATATATATGTATATATGTGTGTGTGTGTGTGTGTGTGTGTGTATACATAATATATGCAACATATTTTGGCATAAAAAGTCAAGCTTACAAAAACAGGGTCTTTTTATTCCAGTACTCTTTTTTGTTGCTGTTGTGGAAACTAAGGCCCAAAGAAACATCCAACTTTACATAGTCAGTGAATAACAAAGCCAGACACAGCTCTTTTTCTTTCTTTTCTTAAAAATCATTTCAATGTTCATTTTGGAAAAAGAGACTGAGAATTTTGAATTAGATACGTTCACATAATATAATGCCTGCTTGGCCCCTCTAAGTCCACTCTAGATTTTGCTCACTATATTCCAGGGACTTCCTAACTTTTTAAAGTTATGTCTGAAATAAAATAACATGCAAAAGTTCTCTCTATTGTGAACAAATTTGTTCTTGATCACTGTGTAATATGGTATAATTCCTATTGTCTGAACATCTAAAAGAAACATATGAATAAGTGGCCATGGAGTAGGAATGGGGACTTACAGGAAAATGCATGCAATTCTGTGGACAAAGGACAAAGGATTCTGGAGGCACTGATGCCAAAATATTCACATCACAAAAGAACAAAGATAGAAGATTTTGTCCCAAGATTTTCTAAAAAATGACAAATACAAATATAATCAAAGGTTCATAGATGCTTTTCTTCCAAGTAGAAAAAAGTCTTCTGATTTTGTTGAATACTTTCTTTAGGCAATAAAGCTTACATTTAATTACAACCTCACATTTAACCATCCTGATCTCTACCTAGATTTATGTAAAGAAATAACAAGACCAAGAGAAGCGAAGTGACTTACAACATCCTACAAACTAACTCATTTTATCATAATCAGTTCAACTATTTCTATAAAATCTGACTCTACCACTTGATTGTGTATGCAAGTGTGTGTGTGTTAGGGTATGTACAAAGACTGCATGTATGCTCACATACTCATATAAGTGTTTGCGGACGGGCTTAACACTGAAGAAAGATGCCAAGTGATTTTAGCTTTTTGGCACTGGAACCCTGGTTTAGTCACGTATGTGTCTCTTTTTGTTTTATGTACTTATAGACATATAAGAATATGTTCATCTATATACATACTGACATATATATATATATATATATATATATATATGTATATATGTGTGTGTGTGTGTGTGTGTGTGTATACATAATATATGCAACATATTTTGGCATAAAAAGTCAAGCTTACAAAAACAGGGTCTTTTTATTCCAGTACTCTTTTTTGTTGCTGTTGTGGAAACTAAGGCCCAAAGAAACATCCAACTTTACATAGTCAGTGAATAACAAAGCCAGACACAGCTCTTTTTCTTTCTTTTCTTAAAAATCATTTCAATGTTCATTTTGGAAAAAGAGACTGAGAATTTTGAATTAGATACGTTCACATAATATAATGCCTGCTTGGCCCCTCTAAGTCCACTCTAGATTTTGCTCACTATATTCCAGGGACTTCCTAACTTTTTAAAGTTATGTCTGAAATAAAATAACATGCAAAAGTTCTCTCTATTGTGAACAAATTTGTTCTTGATCACTGTGTAATATGGTATAATTCCTATTGTCTGAACATCTAAAAGAAACATATGAATAAGTGGCCATGGAGTAGGAATGGGGACTTACAGGAAAATGCATGCAATTCTGTGGACAAAGGACAAAGGATTCTGGAGGCACTGATGCCAAAATATTCACATCACAAAAGAACAAAGATAGAAGATTTTGTCCCAAGATTTTCTAAAAAATGACAAATACAAATATAATCAAAGGTTCATAGATGCTTTTCTTCCAAGTAGAAAAAAGTCTTCTGATTTTGTTGAATACTTTCTTTAGGCAATAAAGCTTACATTTAATTACAACCTCACATTTAACCATCCTGATCTCTACCTAGATTTATGTAAAGAAATAACAAGACCAAGAGAAGCGAAGTGACTTGCCTAAGGTCACACAGTCAGTTATCAGCACTTCCAGAACTAGACATGTATGTTCTGACACACTCATTTTCCCATCTCTTCCCTCACAAAATAGCCTGAGGTGAGACACTGAATGACTGCAGAAAACAGAATTCACAGATCCAGTGAAATACAGGTAAAACAAAAGCATTGTCAAAAATAAGCATATACCTACTGTAACTGAGTAGAACACATCTTCTGCAATACTTCAAGTGCTTGGGTAGTTATCAAATGGTTTCAAGTAGGGAGTACAGGGGTATATTCAAACTGCTTTTGAGAACAATTATTCTACTGTGTGAAAACATGGTGAGATAGCCAACACTGACAGGAGGAGGTGTGCTTTTTTATCTAAAATGTTAACACAGCTGGAAACCAATGGGGTGTTTGAAATGGGTCCTCTAACATGTGATACAACAGTACAGGCAGGGCTTCCCTGGTGGTCCAGTGGGTGGGGACACCGCCTTGCAGTGCAAGGGGCGCCGGTTCGATCCCTGGCCTGGGAAGATCCCACGTGCCACGGAGTGGCTGGACTGATGCGTCCAATTACCGAGCCGGTAATTGGGCATGCGCCCCAGAGCCGGTGCTCTGTGACAACAGAGGCCACCGCGATGGGAAGCCCACGTGGGCCGAAGAACAAAGATGGATGAAAATAGACAAATGAAAGACTAATAGAAGTGGCCCGCCTCTTCCCCTCCCTCCCCACTTCCTCCCATAAATAAAATAAATAAATCTCAAAAAAAATTAAAAAAAAACAGCGCAAGCAGGATTTGAAACACAGCCAAACACAGAGCCGCACACAAAGTATGCATGCATAATATCTGTTTGTCCCCACTCATTTCTAATTTTCTTTTCTCTTGTTACATAATTTTCTTAACTGCCATTATTTGTTGCTTATGTCTGTTTTATTTGTGTGTGGCGGGAGGGTGGGATAAACACTGGACTGGTGGTGGTGGTTGAGTCATGTCCAACTCTTTTGCAACACTATAGACTGTAGTCCACCAGGCCCCTCTATCTATGGGACTTCCCAGGCAAGAATACTGGCTGCTGCTGCTTCCTTGCTCAGTCGTGTCCAACTCTGTGTGACCCCGTGGACTGCAACCCTACAGCCTCCTCTCTCCATGGGATTTCCCAGGCAAGAGTACTGGAGCGGGTTGCTACTTCCTTCTCCAGGGATCTTCTTGACCCAGGGATTGAACCATCACCTCCTTGCATATTCTTTACCACTGAACCAGCTGCAGTTAAAACTTCAGGCAAGGGCTGCTCTGGTGCTCCTGTGGGTGGCGAGCCCACCTTGCAGTGCAAGTGGCGCTGGTTCGATCCCTGGCCTGAGAAGATCCCACGTGCCACGGAGCATCTGGACCAGTATGTCCAGTTAGGAGCCAGCACTCCAGAGTGCATGTGCCCAGAGCCAGTGCTCTGCGACAGGGGTGGCCGCTGTGGTGAGAGGCCCACAAAGGTCAAAGAACAAAGATGGATGAAAATAACTAAATGAAAGACCAATGAAAGAGGCCAAAATTTAAAACAAACAAACAAACAAAAAAACTCCAGGCAACACTGTCTTTGAACAATCATACTCCAACTATTCTAATATTCTTTTAATTTCTTTTTAGCTCTACCTTAAATAAACATCCTTCCCCTCCCCCACTTCTCACCAAGGTCTTTCTTATCATGGATAGGAAAAAAGTAACGAGAGAAAGGGATGGCTACCTCTCCTTTCCGACTCTGTGTGTGACAGTTTTGTCCATATCCAATCTCCCCAATCTTCAGGTATACAGAGACACCAAGGAAGACATGTTTATCATCCTTTCAACTATATGACCTTGTTATCTGTGATCTTCTTAGCAAGAACATAACAAGTTGATGAGGTCCACATTGACCAGATACTTTGCTAACTGCCTCTGTTTGAATGGAGGGAGGTAAATATGCATTATTTAATCAGATGGCATAATGGCTAAGTTTACATGTCAACTCCATTGGGCCACAGAATGCCAAGATATCTAATTAGGTGTTTTCTTCTGAGTGTGTTTTTAAGGATGTTTCCAGAAGAGATCAGTATTTCAGCTGGGGGCTGAGTAAAATCGGTGGCTCTCCCCAGTGTAGGTGGGCCTCATCCAATCAACTGAAAGCCTCAATAGATCTTAAACATGGAGGAAGGTTGGATTTGCCCTCTAAGTGTTTAAACTGGGGCCTTGGCCTTCCCCTGAAGTTCTACTGGGACTCACAGCATCATCATTCACAGTTTAAGCCTTCAGAATCCAACTGGAGTTACCCAACTGGCTTTAGGATTCTCTCTAGATATATAGCCTATTCATTCTGGCTCTCTGGAGAACTGTGGCCAACGCTGATGATCAAATGGGAACATTATGTCAAAAGGTTGCTATGAAGGAATAAAATGCATTGCAGTGAAACATTTTTCATGTCCATAGTTCCAACTGCTCTGGAATTTGGGACAATTTCTCCAGGGATGGCAGCTTGAGAGCACATGGCTGAGTCTCTGAAAGACAACATGATCACTTTTAGGGAAACCCTGGAGCAAGTCTTGACTGAGATAAAATATACAGATCCCATTTACAGAAATGCTACAACCCCCATCCACCTGACAGACTCTTCTGTCTTCAATGTCAAAGAAAAATATCATACTTCTATGGAACTTTCCTTAATCCCTCAGGCTGAGAATGCTCACAGCTTGTTCTGTGCTCTCAAAAAACCATGTACATTATGTTACATTATACAGTACGCCTTGTATTACACTGAAGGCTTTAATTTTGCATTTATACATCCATTGGTCCTACTAGTATCCTGTGAGTAGATGATGTTTTTATCATGCTGTCTGTATGTACATTGAGAACTTTCATATAAAAATAGATGGTCAGCAAAAAATAAAAACTGTTTTAAAATGAATGAATCATTAATACGGGCTCTCAGAAAAGCCTATTCAGAATTATTTTTTAACTTCTTATTTAGAAATAATTATAGACTCATAAGAAATTGCAAAGATAACATAAAGGTTCCCTATGCCCATCATTTGGGGTTTCCCAGGTAGCACATGGTAAAGAATCCACCTGCCAATGCAGTAGACATGAGAGATATGGATTTGATCTCTGCATAGGGACGATACCTTGAGTAGGAAATGGCAACCCCCTTCAGTATTCTTTCCTGGAAAATTCCACAGACAGAGGAGCCTGGTGGGCTACAGTGCACAGGGTCAAGAAGAGTCCTATATCACTGAGCACACATGCCTATCATTTAGCATCTCCTAATGGTTACATCTTACATAATTATTACATTTTATCAATACAAGGAAATTGATACTGGTGCAATACAATTACTTTGATTTCATTTGCATTTGCATATCTTAATTTATCCTTTTTTTTGTGTGTGGTCTGTATATACATTAGCAGTTCTTTGAGATTTTATCATCTGAATAGATTTGCAGAACAGAAACACAGAATTGTCCTATCACCACTAAGAAACTTCCTTGTGTTCTCTCTATAGCCACATTCTCTCCTTCTTACCAAATCCTTGAGAATTACTGATCTCTGTAATTTTGTTATTTTGAGAATGTTACATAAATGGAATCATGCAACATGTGCTCTTTTAAGCCTACATATCTTTTCACTCTTAAAGTTGATCCAACTTGTTGCATTACCTATAGTTTCTTCCTTTTTATTGCTGAGTCACATTCCCTTGCATGGACGTACCAGTGTGTTTAGCCAGATGACTAAGGCTTTTTTCCCAAGTTATCTATCATTACCGTCTAATGCTTAACCTCTCACAGATGGCACAGTTCAAAATTTTCTCTCCAGGATTCTTTGTGTAACTGCTTCCAATCAACTTATTTTCTATAGGCTATTTCACTAAATCTAAAGTCCCTATCGTGGCCATGAAGAATAGCTAGATATCTAACATGGCCCTCTAGCATTCTCCAAACCCGCATCAGCCACAGCTCCTTCCCAGGAGTAATGACATACTATTTACAGACTCTTGGTGAGAATTTGGAAATGTACAGGATCATAGTTGAGTAATTTTGGTAAATGATCCTAATTCACTTTAACTCTTCTCACACACAATAATCTTTTACCGCACTATTTTTGGGCAACACACTTTTAGATACTATCATAAATAATTTCTTTGCACCTAAACCATGAAAAACTCAAGTGAGTTTTGAGAGCCTGCACTTTGTGGGGAAATGCTTTTTAAAGGAAAATCAGTAACATTTGCAGTAGCTATTGCAAGAACTGAATGGCAACAAAATCCGTTAGCATCTCCATGGTTACAAACCCCTTGGGCTACAGTGCACAGGGTCAAGAAGAGTCCTATATCACTGAGCACACATGCCTATCATTTAGCATCTCCTAATGGTTACATCTTACATAATTATTACATTTTATCAATACAAGGAAATTGATACTGGTGCAATACAATTACTTTGATTTCATTTGCATTTGCATATCTTAATTTATCCTTTTTTTTGTGTGTGGTCTGTATATACATTAGCAGTTCTTTGAGATTTTATCATCTGAATAGATTTGCAGAACAGAAACACAGAATTGTCCTATCACCACTAAGAAACTTCCTTGTGTTCTCTCTATAGCCACATTCTCTCCTTCTTACCAAATCCTTGAGAATTACTGATCTCTGTAATTTTGTTATTTTGAGAATGTTACATAAATGGAATCATGCAACATGTGCTCTTTTAAGCCTACATATCTTTTCACTCTTAAAGTTGATCCAACTTGTTGCATTACCTATAGTTTCTTCCTTTTTATTGCTGAGTCACATTCCCTTGCATGGACGTACCAGTGTGTTTAGCCAGATGACTAAGGCTTTTTTCCCAAGTTATCTATCATTACCGTCTAATGCTTAACCTCTCACAGATGGCACAGTTCAAAATTTTCTCTCCAGGATTCTTTGTGTAACTGCTTCCAATCAACTTATTTTCTATAGGCTATTTCACTAAATCTAAAGTCCCTATCGTGGCCATGAAGAATAGCTAGATATCTAACATGGCCCTCTAGCATTCTCCAAACCCGCATCAGCCACAGCTCCTTCCCAGGAGTAATGACATACTATTTACAGACTCTTGGTGAGAATTTGGAAATGTACAGGATCATAGTTGAGTAATTTTGGTAAATGATCCTAATTCACTTTAACTCTTCTCACACACAATAATCTTTTACCGCACTATTTTTGGGCAACACACTTTTAGATACTATCATAAATAATTTCTTTGCACCTAAACCATGAAAAACTCAAGTGAGTTTTGAGAGCCTGCACTTTGTGGGGAAATGCTTTTTAAAGGAAAATCAGTAACATTTGCAGTAGCTATTGCAAGAACTGAATGCAACAGATCAATACACACTAAGAGTCGCACTGATGGCTTGGGGGCAAGGAGATGGTTGTGGTATAAGTGGGAAAGGCAGCGACAGAATTTTCTTACTCTAAGTGGTGGGGTGGGCATTATTTCAGTGCAATAATGATTCAAACACACAAAAGGAATTCCCCAGGATGCTAAATAAGGAACACTTTATGTCTCCTTTTCCAACTCTCACCCTGAGATTAGGACAAAGAATGGAAAAAAGTATTAAGAATCTAACTCCGTGAAAGCAAAGTGCTTTCTCTGTTAGGAGTACAAAGAGAGGCATCCCCAGGACTTTTGTGTATATTCTGGATGGAAAGCCTGCTTCCAGAAATGGCAAGCTTAACCTTCTCAAAGTCTTATTTTCTTGAATTATCAAGGCTCAATCTTGTTCTTTTGATACAGAATACATCTCTCACAGAACTCAAATGCCTTTTGCACTGACCGTGAAGCTTTAGGGTGGAGGCAGCAAAGGAGAGGGTGAGGAGGGAGCCAACGTATTTCATGTTTCTTATAATCAGTTTCTTTCAGGGGCTTCTTCAGGGACTGCCTGATCCCTTCATAATAGTTCTGCTTCTGATCAAGGAAAAGAAATGTGATCTCACAGTCTCCTTGTAGCTCTCCTTCATGGAGGCAATTCTCTTGTACTGAAACCAAAACGAATTCTAGGGCATGCTGAAAAGTAAGCATTCTTGGCTTGCATTCAATTTCCTCATCCCCAGCCATGACTGGAAAATTGTTAAATAGTCTTTCTCATGCTTTTTTCTTCTTTTCTGTTTTTACGACTTCAGTTTCATTTATGTGAATCATTTTTCATTGCAGCAGAAAAAAGTTGGGGAGGTAAAGGTACCAGTGCCAGGGAATATAATGTTGGTCTCTGCTGAGTGCTCTAAGAAGGCTAGCCACAAGCACTCTGAGGCTGGATTTCTGGCTGGAAAGGGATTTTAAAAATTAGAGAAACTGGAAGGAGCCCTCATGATGAGGGCCAGGATTACCTCGAAGCCTTTTATTCAATTTTTGGAAATGCTTTTAAAGGAAAATAAACACGTAGCTATTGCAAGAACTGAATGCAACAGATCAATACACACTAAGAGTCGCACTGATGGCTTGGGGGCAAGGAGATGGTTGTGGTATAAGTGGGAAAGGCAGCGACAGAATTTTCTTACTCTAAGTGGTGGGGTGGGCATTATTTCAGTGCAATAATGATTCAAACACACAAAAGGAATTCCCCAGGATGCTAAATAAGGAACACTTTATGTCTCCTTTTCCAACTCTCACCCTGAGATTAGGACAAAGAATGGAAAAAAGTATTAAGAATCTAACTCCGTGAAAGCAAAGTGCTTTCTCTGTTAGGAGTACAAAGAGAGGCATCCCCAGGACTTTTGTGTATATTCTGGATGGAAAGCCTGCTTCCAGAAATGGCAAGCTTAACCTTCTCAAAGTCTTATTTTCTTGAATTATCAAGGCTCAATCTTGTTCTTTTGATACAGAATACATCTCTCACAGAACTCAAATGCCTTTTGCACTGACCGTGAAGCTTTAGGGTGGAGGCAGCAAAGGAGAGGGTGAGGAGGGAGCCAACGTATTTCATGTTTCTTATAATCAGTTTCTTTCAGGGGCTTCTTCAGGGACTGCCTGATCCCTTCATAATAGTTCTGCTTCTGATCAAGGAAAAGAAATGTGATCTCACAGTCTCCTTGTAGCTCTCCTTCATGGAGGCAATTCTCTTGTACTGAAACCAAAACGAATTCTAGGGCATGCTGAAAAGTAAGCATTCTTGGCTTGCATTCAATTTCCTCATCCCCAGCCATGACTGGAAAATTGTTAAATAGTCTTTCTCATGCTTTTTTCTTCTTTTCTGTTTTTACGACTTCAGTTTCATTTATGTGAATCATTTTTCATTGCAGCAGAAAAAAGTTGGGGAGGTAAAGGTACCAGTGCCAGGGAATATAATGTTGGTCTCTGCTGAGTGCTCTAAGAAGGCTAGCCACAAGCACTCTGAGGCTGGATTTCTGGCTGGAAAGGGATTTTAAAAATTAGAGAAACTGGAAGGAGCCCTCATGATGAGGGCCAGGATTACCTCGAAGCCTATAAGAATATTGAGGGTGATTTCCAGATGGATTTTTGCACAAGAAACTTCTCATTTGTGATTTCCACATTTAAAGTTTAAGATCAAGATTAAAATAGATATTTAATAATCTCTAACATATGTGAAACACTTTCTATTTCATAGGAGAATAAGGATGGAATAAAATCAAGGAATCTTCCAACTCTTGGTACATGTAGTGAGTACAAATTAGATTTAGAAAGAATGGGATTTAGTAGGCAGGCCTGACTGTATTTTCTGTTTGTTAGATATCAGCTGTTGATTTTTAGAGAAGCCCTCTTACTGTTTTAATATGTGACAGTAATGATACCTCTCTTACAAGGCTACTGCAGTATTATGATGTGCATAGAATACCCAGACCAGTGGTTGGCACATGGGACTCAATAAAATTTAATGTCTTATCGGAAAAGCTTATATCTAGTACAGACCTTAAAAACAGTCTACTCAGGCTTTCTCCATTTACAAACAAGAGATCAAACCCTAGAAAAGTGAATTTACTATCACAGAAAGTTATTATTAGAGAACTTCTGACTCTATGGGTGCTCTATGTATGATAATTTTAACTCACGTTTATAACTTCCATGTGTCCACTTTAAAATATTCATAGTACATGGATACTCAGCATTTATAGTAAATAGTTTTAGTGTAAATTGGGCACATATCTAATAACACAAAACCATAAACACAGGTAAAGAACGATGACTGCTCAAATGAAAATAAAACAGATTCTGCTAGACCCAAATCAGAGACTGAATTCAATATGAGGTTTCAACATAAGTACATGTATTTTGATCATACCCAGCCTACATCTGATTTTGTGATCCAATACATGTTATGCTGGGGCTGTTATGTAATATCCCAGAATTCAGCTGTTTTCCCAGCAGATGACACTAATACTCTTTTAACTACCCTTAAGATAACACAACAAATCAATTTCACTTTCTTAGAATTTCTAGCAATGATTAAAAACTTATTTATCATATTTCTAGGCAGACAAGCTGCAAAAGGGGACAGAAAAATGATTATTTAACTTATTAACTTTATTCCTAAACTTACGTCAAAATAATTCAACTGAAAGTTCACACCGAGTGATGCACATTTATGGCCCATTGCCTGTAACCTCTACAGTGACTGACGGGAAGGTCAGTGTTGGCTATATGCATGCACAAAGAGACATCTCTCCAAAGAAGATACACAGATTGCCAACAAACACATGAAAAGATGCTCATCATCGCTCATTGTTAGAGAAATGTAAATCCAAACTATATCACCTCACACCAGTCAGAATGGCCATCATCAAAAAGACTACAAATAATAAATGCTGGAGAGGGTATGGAGAAAAGGGAACCCCCTTGCATGATTGGTGGCAACGTGAATTGATACAGCCACTATGGAAGACAGTACGGAAATTACTCAAAAACTAGAAACAGAACCAACATATGACCCAGCAATCCCACTACAGGGCAAATACCCTGAGGAAATCAAAGTTGAGAGAGACACATGTACCCCATTGTTCATTGCAGCACTATTTACAATAACTAGAACATGTACGCAATCTAGATGCCCATTGACAGATGAATGGATAAAGAAGCTGTGGTACATTTATACATGGAATATTACTCAGACATGAAAAGAAATGTATTTAAGTCAGTTCTAATGATGTGGATGAATCTAAAACCTATTATACAGAGCAATTCTCATGTTCATGGCATTACTATTATATACAAGAGATGGGAACAACCCAAATGTCCATCAGTGGATTAGTGAACAAAAACATGGTATATAGATACAAACAATGAAAACAATTGTTTAATTAAAAACAATGAAATCTTGTCATATGTTCTAGCATGAGCAATCCTTGATGAAATTATGCTAAGTGGCAGAAGGTAGTTACAGAAGAACAAATTGAACAGCCATTCACATGCTGTATTTTAGCATCATAATATATGTTTCCTTATGAAACTAAGATTTTAAAGAAGAACCAATGTTATGTCATGTGGACAGAGAAATTCAGAGGCTGTCATTAATAAAAATAGAAGTTTACTCAGACATTCTCTAAACATTTCTCATGAAAGATTTGAGATTGACTTCTTTCACAAGATGTACAATCCAGAAGAAATACCCTCAATATTTTATTACTGTTATATTATCTAAAGAAGAAATTTTGGGGCTTCCCCTGGTGGTCCAGTGGGTAAGGACACCACCTTGCGGTGCAAAGGGTGCCAGTTCGATCCCTGGCCTGGGAAGATCCCACGTGCCGCGGAGCGGCTGGACTGATGTGTCCAATTACCCAGCAGGAGCTCTGGAGTGTGTGCGCCCAGAGCCAGCGCTCTTCAACGACAGACGCCACTGCGATGGGAGGCCCACAGGAGCCAAAGAACAAAGACGGATAAAAACAGAGAAATGAAAGACCAATAGAAGTGGCCTGCCCGCTCCCCTCCCTCCCCAGCCCGACCCCTGCCCAAAATAAATAAATAAATAAATCTAAAGAAGAAATTTTGGTCTTTGGGTCTCAATTGAAGACAATTGCAAAATAAGAAAAATGTGCAGCTTGTGAATTTGTCAAAGGTCTTGGCAGTTCTAAAACCTTATGGAAGTCAACTTGATATGGGATAGAAATATTTTCTAAAGGATTTGGAGTCAGAAAGCCTAGGTTTGACTTTGTTACTAAATATAAGCCTTATAGTCTGTCATAGCCTTGGTTTCTTCATTTACAAAACGATGCTGATACCAGATGCCTTCCAACCTTCTGACATGTAAATCACATGACACTACTGCATATGCAGATGCACTTGTTAATTCCTAAAAAAATATGAAGTTTCTCCAGTGAGTCTAAAGATATTAGTATTAATTGACAGAATGTATTAATCGTAAGGCCTTGGAATACAAGCATGTTTCTAAAGGTCATGAGCATACTGGAAACTTTTTTCTAACCTGGGGCCTTAAATGAATCTAAAATCCAGAGGGTCCCAGAATCTGAGAATTGTAGCACCTGGCAAGTGAGATGTGAAAATTCAGGAAGTTCAATAAAAGTTAAGCCAAAGGCAAGTATGAGTCAAGATATCAGATAAGGTTAAGAAACATTGTAAATTACTGCAATAGAATATTTTTTCTAAACACCTATTTAATTAATTAATTTTTTTTAAGATTTATTTATTTATTTATTTTGGTGGTGGTGGGATGGGGAGGGAGGGGAGCAGACGGGCCACTTCTATTGGTCTTTCATTTGTCCATTTTCATCCATCTTTGTTCTTTGGCCTGCGTGGGCCTCCTATCGCGGTGGCCTCTGTTGTCGCAGAGCACCGGCTCTGGGCGCATGCGCCCCAGAGCTCCGGCTCGGTAATTGGACACATCGGTCCAGCTGCTCCATGGCACGTGGGATCTTCCCAGGCCAGGGATGGAACTGGCGCCCCTTGCACTGCAAGGCGGTGACCTTACCACTGGACCACCAGGGAAGCCCCTATTTAATTTATTTTAAAATATATTCCTATATAGACTCAATGACAATACTGATTTCAAAGACTGATAAAAGAATGGATGGATGGTTCTCAAATACCAGAGATATGCCTGCTTGTTGCCTAAATGATTTATGTATTATTATTTTGTATAACATTTCAGATAACTCTATCAGTTAAGGATGTGTATTCTTGTTTTATAGACACAAGTACTGAGATGCCCAGATCCATGAAACAGAGAAAAGATCTGAGCCCAAAGGATCAATTTATCTATCTATCTATCTACCTACCTATCTACCTGCCTACCCACCCACCCATCCACCCATCTGCCTATTCCTGTATCTATATAGTAATTCAAGAAAATACAAAATCCAAATACTATGTTCATATTGGTGAATCTTGTTCAAATAAGAGAAAGGGCTCATCACAAGTGAAAGTCAACTTCAGGATCATGAGAAAATTAAAAAAGGAGGAGAAACTAAGAAATCTGAAATAATTTATTGCTCTAGTACACTACTATTTCCATGAACAATATTAAAAATAATAGTAACAAACCTTTTAGTGGGGTTTTATAACTCCAAGGAAGGGATAAAAGAAAAAAGAGGGAGTAGAACTGAGTGTATATTTGAGGTACATTTTTACATTTAATTCAACCTTCATTAAATAAATCAGTCCTTAGGAATTTCTCAGAGTGAGGTATCTTAGGAAAACTCCAGATGCCTCAGCAGTAATTTATTTGCATTACAGCTTACCTAATGGCTGTTGGAAGGAGACAGAACCTGACCATATGAGGAAAGCTGTCACAGTCTATTATCTTTGCCATCAAAAAAACTGCCTTGTAAAGTTAAAAATATAAGTATATGGAAAAACATCTGTGGGAAGTGTTCAGAAAACATACATGATTCAGCATCAAGACATATTTGTCCAACATCTATCCTCATTTATGAAACCAGCCTAGTTTTGGGGTCTTTTTACTCCTTTCTGAATTCTGTTGCTCAGATCTCACTACGTGTCTCAAGTCAACTGGATCCTTCCTCTGCAATGGAGACTTCTGAATACATATATGGTTCTGAACCATTACTAGAGGCATGCAAAATAATTCCTAGACTTAAAGCATTGTGCAAGCCAGGTTTTCAATTATGGAAGGAGAATGTTTTTTTAAAATGTTTTCTTTACTTCTCTGTGTTTTCTGGAAATCTTAAGTAAGTTGGCATCTTGTCATATCTTGAAGGTCAGGCTGACAGCAATGGGCATGCTCAATTTCTTTCTGATTTCCCAAGGAGATTCACTGATGTACTATTTTTCAGTGTGTGACTATGTCCCTCACATTAATAACAGAATACAGGCCATTTATAATTCTGGTTACTATTATGTCTTAGAAAAATGAAGAGATTTATCTAACTAGTATTGAAGAACTAATTTGAAATTCACTAGTAATTCATTTTTCCTGATTATACATGAGATTATAGATCACTGAATTTGAAATCAGCCTGGGTTCTTAATGAACAGGGGGAAAAATCTGCTAAGAAATTACCTATAAGTGGTTTAAAATATTAAAAGCTACATTTTTCAATTATAATTAATGAGACTTTTTTCCTGAGATTCTATTGACTGTATTAATGTTACATTCCAGCCTCTTCAAACAGAAGCATATCTGTAAATATACATGAGAATACAGTGGAAGAGTACAGATGTTAGAATTAAACTATAAGAAGTTCAAATCCTAGCAATATCTTTTAGTTATAGCCACCCTTGGAAAACTTATTTACTTAAATTCCTTAGGAATTTCTCAGAGTGAGGTATCTTAGGAAAACTCCAGATGCCTCAGCAGTAATTTATTTGCATTACAGCTTACCTAATGGCTGTTGGAAGGAGACAGAACCTGACCATATGAGGAAAGCTGTCACAGTCTATTATCTTTGCCATCAAAAAAACTGCCTTGTAAAGTTAAAAATATAAGTATATGGAAAAACATCTGTGGGAAGTGTTCAGAAAACATACATGATTCAGCATCAAGACATATTTGTCCAACATCTATCCTCATTTATGAAACCAGCCTAGTTTTGGGGTCTTTTTACTCCTTTCTGAATTCTGTTGCTCAGATCTCACTACGTGTCTCAAGTCAACTGGATCCTTCCTCTGCAATGGAGACTTCTGAATACATATATGGTTCTGAACCATTACTAGAGGCATGCAAAATAATTCCTAGACTTAAAGCATTGTGCAAGCCAGGTTTTCAATTATGGAAGGAGAATGTTTTTTTAAAATGTTTTCTTTACTTCTCTGTGTTTTCTGGAAATCTTAAGTAAGTTGGCATCTTGTCATATCTTGAAGGTCAGGCTGACAGCAATGGGCATGCTCAATTTCTTTCTGATTTCCCAAGGAGATTCACTGATGTACTATTTTTCAGTGTGTGACTATGTCCCTCACATTAATAACAGAATACAGGCCATTTATAATTCTGGTTACTATTATGTCTTAGAAAAATGAAGAGATTTATCTAACTAGTATTGAAGAACTAATTTGAAATTCACTAGTAATTCATTTTTCCTGATTATACATGAGATTATAGATCACTGAATTTGAAATCAGCCTGGGTTCTTAATGAACAGGGGGAAAAATCTGCTAAGAAATTACCTATAAGTGGTTTAAAATATTAAAAGCTACATTTTTCAATTATAATTAATGAGACTTTTTTCCTGAGATTCTATTGACTGTATTAATGTTACATTCCAGCCTCTTCAAACAGAAGCATATCTGTAAATATACATGAGAATACAGTGGAAGAGTACAGATGTTAGAATTAAACTATAAGAAGTTCAAATCCTAGCAATATCTTTTAGTTATAGCCACCCTTGGAAAACTTATTTACTTAAATTCCCTTATTCTTAGTTTCCTCATTTAGAAAAATGAGCAAAATAATTACAGACTTACTGGGAACTTTTCACCTTTATAGCTATCAATCACTTCTTAGCCCATTCATCTCTCTGCAAATGTCTCCAAGGTGTGTGTGTGTGTATGTCTCTTTCCTGTAAGGATTTGTAACACCATGTACATAGTTTTGATGCAAGAATTTAAAAATTGTGTCTGTAAGACTCTTATACTTGATGAAAGATAATGACATGCTGAGCAACGGAAGAGGATCCAAAGAAATGCAGTTTGTCACTTTTTTTTTTAATAAGAAGATGGAAAAGTTATAAACAGGGCTTGATTGGTGGTGCTGTTCTATAGAAAAATTTACTTTACTGTTCAAGGGATAAATCATTTGGTTTCTGAGAAATGTATACTGTAAGACTTTTGCTATGCATGGAATATATTCAGTCTTACGGCACTATACAAACAAACAAACAAAATCTTTGGAGACTGAATCATGATAAACTGGGAAACAGAGAAGAACTAGTTTTGGCATTATCACTAGCCCAAAAGAGGAATACCTCACTGAAGGTTTAGAAGATCCTGGACAAGAAGAAAATTAAATATTAAGTGAAAATGGGCATTAAATAACCTTCTTGCCTCTGGTTTTTCTGCAGGACCTGTTGTAGCCAATGAAAATATTCCTATTATTTGTGAATGCCTTTGTCCTGCTTGCTGGTACCGCTACAGATGGAAAACCTGACCTGAAAGTTGTTGATATGGTCTTAAAGGAGACTTCCTGAATTTTGGTGGGGATTGTCTGGGGAGATCTTAGTGCTTCAGTAGGCATCCTTGCCACTGACCCAGACTAGGGAGGTCTCAGCCTTGCTCTTAGTACCTGGGGTAGGAAGAGTCTTCCTCCATGTGTGTGTGCATGCTCAGTCACGTGCACTCTGTGACCTCATGGACTGTAGCCCACCAGGCTCCTCTGTTCATGAGAATACAGTGGAAGAGTACAGATGTTAGAATTAAACTATAAGAAGTTCAAATCCTAGCAATATCTTTTAGTTATAGCCACCCTTGGAAAACTTATTTACTTAAATTCCCTTATTCTTAGTTTCCTCATTTAGAAAAATGAGCAAAATAATTACAGACTTACTGGGAACTTTTCACCTTTATAGCTATCAATCACTTCTTAGCCCATTCATCTCTCTGCAAATGTCTCCAAGGTGTGTGTGTGTGTATGTCTCTTTCCTGTAAGGATTTGTAACACCATGTACATAGTTTTGATGCAAGAATTTAAAAATTGTGTCTGTAAGACTCTTATACTTGATGAAAGATAATGACATGCTGAGCAACGGAAGAGGATCCAAAGAAATGCAGTTTGTCACTTTTTTTTTTAATAAGAAGATGGAAAAGTTATAAACAGGGCTTGATTGGTGGTGCTGTTCTATAGAAAAATTTACTTTACTGTTCAAGGGATAAATCATTTGGTTTCTGAGAAATGTATACTGTAAGACTTTTGCTATGCATGGAATATATTCAGTCTTACGGCACTATACAAACAAACAAACAAAATCTTTGGAGACTGAATCATGATAAACTGGGAAACAGAGAAGAACTAGTTTTGGCATTATCACTAGCCCAAAAGAGGAATACCTCACTGAAGGTTTAGAAGATCCTGGACAAGAAGAAAATTAAATATTAAGTGAAAATGGGCATTAAATAACCTTCTTGCCTCTGGTTTTTCTGCAGGACCTGTTGTAGCCAATGAAAATATTCCTATTATTTGTGAATGCCTTTGTCCTGCTTGCTGGTACCGCTACAGATGGAAAACCTGACCTGAAAGTTGTTGATATGGTCTTAAAGGAGACTTCCTGAATTTTGGTGGGGATTGTCTGGGGAGATCTTAGTGCTTCAGTAGGCATCCTTGCCACTGACCCAGACTAGGGAGGTCTCAGCCTTGCTCTTAGTACCTGGGGTAGGAAGAGTCTTCCTCCATGTGTGTGTGCATGCTCAGTCACGTGCACTCTGTGACCTCATGGACTGTAGCCCACCAGGCTCCTCTGTTCACAGAATTTTTTCAGAACAATATTGGAGCATGTTTCCATGTCCTCTTCTAGGGGATCTTCCCAACCCAGAAACTAAACCTGAGTGTCTTGTCTCCTACATTGGTGGGCAGATTCTTTACTACTGAGCCATCAAGGAAGCCTCCGTGTTACACTTGATCTTAGGCAAAAGACCAAGAGTCTATTGCACTCTATGGGACATATTAGGGGTTGTTCTCCTTGTTATTTAGTTCTGTTGATTATGAAGTAGGTTTGGGATTCACCAAGATCTATTCCATGAGAAAGAAGATGGAGAAGTGTTTTGGGTGGACTAAAAGAAAAACAGTCATCCAAAAAGAGGTTTGTGATGAGTCTGCAATCCCTGTGTCTAACAGAGCTTTATTGTATTTGCTTTTTAGAGTCGATTATTTATCAAGTGCCTTTTACCTCCTAGCTGGGGCCACCATTTTCTGTTTACTTAAAAGTCTTCCCAGAAATATTTCAGGGAAAAGCCAGTTTCCCCTCATCACATGAGTTACCTTATATAATAAACACTGAGGCCCAATATGCTCAGCCTGCCTCTTTCTGGGTTTTCCTTTTTAGTTTTATTTTACTGAAGGAGAAGATTGAAATTCTCCCTGATTCTATGTTACTTAATACCAATTAGCTTGTCAGCAGTACTTTCTTTTTAAAAATACTGCATTTTAATTCATTCCTGGAGGCTGTGCTACCCGAGAGAAAATATTTGCAAGATCACTATAATATCTGATTCAAAATTTTTATTCTTGGTTGCTACTATTCATATAGCATTCAGTCATGACTAACATCCTCTGGTAAAAGCAATCTTATTAACATAGCCATTAACCCTAATTGTGTTAACTACTGATTGTTCTAGAAATTTATCTCATGTGAACTCACTTGTGTACATTGGAACTCTGAACAATTACAATTCAACTACGACTTTTTCATTGCTCCAAACAGGTATAGTGGCTTTTAGTTAAATACAGTTATGGTTTGTCTCTTTAGTTTAGATATTCACTATTTGGCTTCTCTAAATTCTGGTCATTCCTTGTAACAATAACAGAGGAAAAATAAATTAAAAAAAATAACAGAGGATAAATAAAAACATAACAGAGGAAGAAAAACAAAGACTAGTGATAAGATGAAACAAAAGAGTAACACCAATACTGATAACTGCCAACAGTTGTGAAGCATTTATTACAGGTTAAGCATTTGGTTAAACATTCTATATGTAATACCTAATTTAATCTTCATATAGTATATAAATTAAAAAATGTGATTTTATTCCCAGGTTACTACTTATGAAATGGAAACCTGGAAGGTTATGTGTTAATAGCAACATAATACCCAAGTGTTCAATACATAGAAGTGGGTGAACCTCAGACAAGAATCTGTTTTAGGTCATGTTCTAGCATGCTTTTTAAATCTTTACCCTGGATTCTGAATTTTCTCCAGGTCTTTGTATCACTCAGTCAAGATTTCAGTCCTGGGCAGAAGTGACAACTTGCTATACACAATGGTCAACTTGCTACATTCCACGGCCCATGTAGAGCTTGCATAATAAAGAATGTCCTAATAAATGCCCACTGGTTATAGTTAGTGACTATAGTATAGATATACTAAGTGATTTTGGTTCAAATACACAATAATTTTTTTTGTTTTTAACTTATTTTTATTTTGATTCATGTTTTTACAGAGTTTTATTGTTTACAGATATGTATGATCCCAGATTAATAATATGTATATACCTGACCTCTATTATTCAAATACACAATACTTTTATTTCATTTGAAAGCTTTGAGTTTTATGTATACTTAGACACAAAGTCTGTGATTAAGTAACTTGTAAGTTAACAATTTTAATAACATTGAAGAAAGTGCTGCTTATTTTTGTTATGGAAGAAAAAAGTTGCAGAAAATCTTTATGTTTACAATTCTGTTGATGATGTTAATATTTTAAAATAGTGATATTATTCAAATCTCTAGTGTCTGCCATCAAATTATAATGTTATTGGATATTTTGAGTAACTGAAAATAAATTTCTATAGCAGTATGCTTTTTCCCAAAAAGACATGTTCTTTTTTAAGTTTTTAAGTAAACAATGCTCTCTTGGCTTCTGTCTCTTTTATGTCATGTCCTACTGCTTCAGGTACACTAAACGTTTGGCCAATACAGTATTAAAATCAATTACTAAAGGGGCATGTTAATCTCAGCTGGTGTGTGTGTGTGTCTGTGTAGAACTCAATACTTTTGGATCAAGACAGTATTCTAGAAGTTGATGATACGGACAGTATCTTAATCATATCTGTGCCACCAAAGGGCTAAAAAAAAAGTATCCTCCTAGGTGGGAGGTTTTGGCAGCATATACTCTTATTTTGCTTCATCTATAGGAATGTAAATATCTCTATCAAGTTTTTGTTTTTGGCCAACAAAAGATAACAAGTTAACTCAAGAGGAAAATAAGTTTAATAGAAGGATATTAACTGGTCTAAAGTCACTGTAGAGTTCACCACTGTTTATGTACCTGCTTCTTACCTCAAGAAATGAAGGCTGCTGCCATCATTTCAAAATGAATTCTAAACTGTCTTCGAAGGTCCCAAGTCCTAGACATAAAACACTGACTTTCTATAGAGAGGTCAGGGCATGTGGTCATGGTCTACCTATCAAAAATTTAGAGAGCATGTTGGGATTTTTGGCTTCTGAGGTCCGAGCGGCAGAAGTACAAAGAGATGGCATTTTTTTCCTGGGAAACTACTGCACAAGCTTAGTTTTTATTGATCAGTGACAAAGTATTTTCCAATGAAATCAGTTAATTGGTAGGAAGATGGGAAAGGTAACAAGATAAGGCCAGAAAACCTATGTTCAAACATATTTTTTGCTACTAATTAACTTGGGGATCAAAATCATGACAACTCTTCATTAAAAATGATAAAGGTCAAACTACAGGGCACTTTTTAGGAAGAAGTGGTTATCTGTCAGATTATAGTTAGTAAGCTAAATGGATGGAGCAGATTTATCACGATAGTTTTAAAGTCTCTTTTCACTTGTATTCTTGGGCCCTACCAGATGGAAGGAAGGCAAAATCACACTTTTATATTAATTGTAGGACTCCTTTCTGCAAGTTTGACACATGAGGTCTTAAAAAAGATTTCCGAGCAAACCGAAATCAGAACCAAATTCCACAATATAATATGTTATTGGATATTTTGAGTAACTGAAAATAAATTTCTATAGCAGTATGCTTTTTCCCAAAAAGACATGTTCTTTTTTAAGTTTTTAAGTAAACAATGCTCTCTTGGCTTCTGTCTCTTTTATGTCATGTCCTACTGCTTCAGGTACACTAAACGTTTGGCCAATACAGTATTAAAATCAATTACTAAAGGGGCATGTTAATCTCAGCTGGTGTGTGTGTGTGTCTGTGTAGAACTCAATACTTTTGGATCAAGACAGTATTCTAGAAGTTGATGATACGGACAGTATCTTAATCATATCTGTGCCACCAAAGGGCTAAAAAAAAAGTATCCTCCTAGGTGGGAGGTTTTGGCAGCATATACTCTTATTTTGCTTCATCTATAGGAATGTAAATATCTCTATCAAGTTTTTGTTTTTGGCCAACAAAAGATAACAAGTTAACTCAAGAGGAAAATAAGTTTAATAGAAGGATATTAACTGGTCTAAAGTCACTGTAGAGTTCACCACTGTTTATGTACCTGCTTCTTACCTCAAGAAATGAAGGCTGCTGCCATCATTTCAAAATGAATTCTAAACTGTCTTCGAAGGTCCCAAGTCCTAGACATAAAACACTGACTTTCTATAGAGAGGTCAGGGCATGTGGTCATGGTCTACCTATCAAAAATTTAGAGAGCATGTTGGGATTTTTGGCTTCTGAGGTCCGAGCGGCAGAAGTACAAAGAGATGGCATTTTTTTCCTGGGAAACTACTGCACAAGCTTAGTTTTTATTGATCAGTGACAAAGTATTTTCCAATGAAATCAGTTAATTGGTAGGAAGATGGGAAAGGTAACAAGATAAGGCCAGAAAACCTATGTTCAAACATATTTTTTGCTACTAATTAACTTGGGGATCAAAATCATGACAACTCTTCATTAAAAATGATAAAGGTCAAACTACAGGGCACTTTTTAGGAAGAAGTGGTTATCTGTCAGATTATAGTTAGTAAGCTAAATGGATGGAGCAGATTTATCACGATAGTTTTAAAGTCTCTTTTCACTTGTATTCTTGGGCCCTACCAGATGGAAGGAAGGCAAAATCACACTTTTATATTAATTGTAGGACTCCTTTCTGCAAGTTTGACACATGAGGTCTTAAAAAAGATTTCCGAGCAAACCGAAATCAGAACCAAATTCCACAATATAACTGTTGCAGACAATCTCCCTCAGACACACTCTTCAGAAAAGATAATGAATCTAATAAAATCTTGTCTAATAAAATCTATGTCTTGCCAAAGAACCAATATATGAGTTAAAATATATAAAAAATTCTTATATAAATGATCAGTCAAATGTCCACAAAATCTATGGTAAATATCCCAGAGATTTGTATGCATACAGTTAAAAGCATATATTGGATTTATTCATATTTGGTTGTTTAAAGGCTTTCAGAGTTACGAAAACAGTTTCTTCTCTCTTAACATAACCCAAGTAGCAATGATTATATCAATAGCCAATATTAACTTGTCTTGCTAAATCAGCTTCATAACAATTTTTCTTCATAATGGCATGAAGAAAAATCAATGATACTCCCCAAACATCTAAGCCTTTAAAGTAATCTAAAGTATTCCTGTCTCTAATGTCCTGCTGGTGAAAATCATGGGCAAGACTTGCATCTTGCCATTCTAGGAATGTAAACAGACAAGAACAATGTCCAGGGCAATGACTGTTTTGTTGTTGACCCTGTTTCTACTCCATTTAATGGAACCATTTATGACCGCTTCATTTACTGTTCCTATTTCTGCCCTTTTGGACATTGTCCTCATCTAGATTTCCATGGATCAGTCGGAAAAGTTTCTAAGACTCATGTTTACATCTCTCTTTTTTTTTTTTACACCATTTTTTGCTCTAATAAGCATATTACAGAAAAATATAACTTCTCATCCAAGCTAAACAACCCTGACATCATTCCCAGGGTCCAGATGGGTGGATATTATTATCCTTTCTAGAGAAACACAGTAACAGAAATTTAGCAAATTTAGTGGGTTAAAGTCACTTGCTCAAGTATAGTTTTTCTGCTATTTTTATATAAAAGTCTGTTATTAAAAACATCCCCAAATGACTATAATCATAGGAAAAACTTCAGTTTTTATAACTCATAAGTTTGATTGTACATTTTTAAAATAAATAAAATATAAAACAAAATAAAACTATATTAGAGAAAACCTGAAGAATTAATTTAAACATGAATTCTTTTAAATGTTACCAATGACCTTTAATCATTCTGCTTGATTTCCTTTTTCTGGATTAGTGTCATAATCTACTAACTGATCAATCTATCTCTTGAATCTTCCCATTTAAACAATGCATCTCACTTTCTAAAATAAGAATGTAAACATGTTTCACTTCACATACAAACACACACACATACTTAGAATGATAAAATTAATTCCAGTGTCTTGTAGTGAAAACTCTAAAAAGTCTTTTATGATCAGTTCTCTTCCTACGTACATATTCACTACCATTGATCTTTTCTACTATTTTGATACAATGTGTTTTTATGTATTTACTTCATTTTCTTTGTATATATCATGTCCACTGCAGGGAATGTCCCTAATCCAGATCTTACCTACAAAACCCATGCCAGACTTACTTCCTCTCCGAAAACTTTTATACAATTCAGAACTCAATGATTTGACAGAATATCCAAACCAAACTAGATTAAGCAAAGCAAGTTATGCGAGTTTGTCATACGAAGTTGAAAACCTCTTGATTTTAATCCTTATCTTGGATGAAAAATATTTATTTTAGAGATTAAGTCTACAACTCAGGGTCCAGGACACAGTAAGCACATTCAGTAAGCCTCATTTTATACCTAATGGTTACAGTTTTTTACCTAGCTATATTTTTATACCTAATAGTTCTAAGTGATCAAAGAAAGGACACAGAAATAAATCTTATCTCTTGATGCACTAGACTTCTACAGCATAAATTTTGGTCTATTATCCTTTAATAGTTGATAGGTCTTCACAAACCTTTACCTGATTAAATTTTAAATTTGTGGAAGGAGAAGGAAAAATGCAGGAGAAAAAGAGAAGCTTTGATAAACTCTAGAATGAAAAATCTTCTGTATTCTGAACTTGTAAGATGAAGGGAGTGCTATTTATGAAGTACAGTTTTCTATAAAAATAGGCTCATATTGATTTTGATGACTTTTCTTTTTTATTCCCCAAGCATCTGGTGAGTGTTATTGTTGAGTTAGAGCTTGGTGCCACAATCCAGACAGAAACTGCAGTTTAGTGGGTAAGCCAGACCTCTCCTGAGTCAAGAATCCTCTATCATAAATCTCAGAACAACAAACATTCATCAAAGGTTTAGTGACACATTTTTTCCCATTTTTACTTCTACACTTCCTACAAGGAAACAAGCAAGAGAAACCTACTGTGGCATTTATCAGATAATATGATGCACTTTCAAATTGTGAAAATATTTATACTACCTTTAAATTGGGCCATACTAGTATATCCTCTGGATTTGTATCACATATTTTATTGAGAAGTAGAATATTCTTTTAAAAACTAAATGTGTATGGAGAAATATTAACATATTTTGGGCTGGTGATATGCCAGAAGCTTCTTTTTTTTTCTATTTTAACAGAAACACAATATAAAACCATATTAGAAAATATCTGTATTTTGAAGATATTTAAATTTTAGGAAAAAACATTTTTCTTTCCCCTACTGAATATAGCTTTCAAAGCTGGAAAGAATAAAAATAGCATCTATTTTGAAATTCTGAAAGCTAAAGAGAGGCAAGCAGACTGAGGAAGAAGACAAGAATTCAAAGCAAAAATTGGAAGTATCTTTTTTCTTTCCCTCTCTGATGTCTCTCAGCCTGTGGTCAAAGCATTCCCAAATCAGAAAGTGAGCCTTAGCCAAGGCAGAGAAGGATGAAAAGGAAGCCCTCCAGATATCATGTGAAGTTCAGAAAGGTATTTCCTACCACTCACAGTGAATGGAAGAATTCTGTTTTCTATCAGTTTTCTTTTGTATTTTTTTTCATGTCCAAGACAATCCACAGACACCTAGATGTCTAAGGAAGGGAAGGGCAAACTTCATACCCAAGTGGAGGAATTTTGATTTCAAGAGGAGGGGTGAACAAGGCGGACTCTTTACCCACTGGACCATCAGGGAAGCCTGAAAAGATATTTCTTCATATAAGACATACAAAGGGCCAACAAGTATATAAAAAGGTTCTCAAAAATCATCAGAGCCAAACAAGTCATTAGACGTCTTGGTGCCATATTGATTTTGATGACTTTTCTTTTTTATTCCCCAAGCATCTGGTGAGTGTTATTGTTGAGTTAGAGCTTGGTGCCACAATCCAGACAGAAACTGCAGTTTAGTGGGTAAGCCAGACCTCTCCTGAGTCAAGAATCCTCTATCATAAATCTCAGAACAACAAACATTCATCAAAGGTTTAGTGACACATTTTTTCCCATTTTTACTTCTACACTTCCTACAAGGAAACAAGCAAGAGAAACCTACTGTGGCATTTATCAGATAATATGATGCACTTTCAAATTGTGAAAATATTTATACTACCTTTAAATTGGGCCATACTAGTATATCCTCTGGATTTGTATCACATATTTTATTGAGAAGTAGAATATTCTTTTAAAAACTAAATGTGTATGGAGAAATATTAACATATTTTGGGCTGGTGATATGCCAGAAGCTTCTTTTTTCTATTTTAACAGAAACACAATATAAAACCATATTAGAAAATATCTGTATTTTGAAGATATTTAAATTTTAGGAAAAAACATTTTTCTTTCCCCTACTGAATATAGCTTTCAAAGCTGGAAAGAATAAAAATAGCATCTATTTTGAAATTCTGAAAGCTAAAGAGAGGCAAGCAGACTGAGGAAGAAGACAAGAATTCAAAGCAAAAATTGGAAGTATCTTTTTTCTTTCCCTCTCTGATGTCTCTCAGCCTGTGGTCAAAGCATTCCCAAATCAGAAAGTGAGCCTTAGCCAAGGCAGAGAAGGATGAAAAGGAAGCCCTCCAGATATCATGTGAAGTTCAGAAAGGTATTTCCTACCACTCACAGTGAATGGAAGAATTCTGTTTTCTATCAGTTTTCTTTTGTATTTTTTTTCATGTCCAAGACAATCCACAGACACCTAGATGTCTAAGGAAGGGAAGGGCAAACTTCATACCCAAGTGGAGGAATTTTGATTTCAAGAGGAGGGGTGAACAAGGCGGACTCTTTACCCACTGGACCATCAGGGAAGCCTGAAAAGATATTTCTTCATATAAGACATACAAAGGGCCAACAAGTATATAAAAAGGTTCTCAAAAATCATCAGAGAAATCCAGATCAAAACCACGAGACATGACCTCATAGCCATTAAGATGTCTATTATTGAAAAATAAAAAGCAAATTTGGGGAGGATGTAGAGAAACTGAAAACCCTGTACACTGTTAATGGCAATGCAAAATGGTGCATCTACCATGGAAAACAGTACGGAGGTTCCTAAAAAATGAAAACTAGAGCAACCATAATCTAGCAATCTCACTCCTGTTATAAATCCAAAACAAGTTAGAATCAGAGTCTCAAAAGGTATTTATACTTTTATGCCTAATATTTACAATTTATTTCTTCTTTTATTTAAGTCTGATAGATGCTAATAAAATTATCTTTGTAAATAATCAAATTTGCTCTCATTGACACTATTTTCTATTTTATTTCATTAATTTTTTAATTTTATATTTATTAATTCTTTTCTTCTATTTGCTTTGGGTTCATTTTTTTTAATGTTTTTTTTTGGTTTGTTTGTTTTGTTTTTTTTTTTTTTCTAAGTGTTTTTTAAGTGTTGGAAACCTTTATTATTTTTCAGAGATATTTTTCCCCTAAAATAAATTTAAATGCTCTCAGTTTTCCTCTAAGCACTATTCTCTTGCACTCACTAATTTTGAGTTGTGTATTTTCTTTTTTAAATATTTTTTTGCTGAATATATTAGCTCCTTCAGAGTTTCTGAAATGAGAGCTTCAGTTTCTCTCTGTCTGTTGGCTGGACACATCTCCCATTTCCTTGCCATTTTGACTTCTCCATAGAACCTCTCACAATGTGTCAACTGGTTCTCATTAGAATTAGCAAGTAAGAACACAAGGGAAACTGATCAAGACAGAAGCCAGATGCTTTTCATAATCTAATCTTAGAAGTCATATCCCCTTATTTTTGCCATATTCTCCTCTTTATGAGTAAGTCATGAGATCTAGCTGGGCCTTTATGGGAAGAGGAAGACCTAAGGACATGAATATCAAAATATAGGCATTATTTGAAGACAATACTAGAAGTAGCTGCTGAAAAAAGAAACAAAAACAGACAAATACATAAACAACCAACCAAACTGAAGATAGAAGGGACTGGAAAATGAGACAATGATGTTCCAGTTTTTTGGTGGTAACCAAAGCAGGCAGATGGACCTTTCCCTCAACATGTTTTCAAAGGCTGCATGTGTGCTACGCTGCATTGGAGTAAAGCCTCATAGGAATATCAACTCTTAGATTGCTGTCACTCTCCTTCGCGAAAAAAGAAGCAGTTTCCCCAGTCCAAGCAACAAGAGACATGCTGCATTTGCTTGTTGACTAGCTCCATAGTTGGCTCAGCCCCACTTTCTTTCATATAGAAAAATTAGGCTATTTTCACCTCCTTCCAAGGACTGCTTCTGAGTCAGGGAAAACACAACCATATCACAAACACAATGAGCAGGAACTGAAATTCAAATAACTTCTCTAAGCCACATGCACACAGTACCAAGAAGTTGCTATAGAGTCAGAGAAACTAATCTCCAAAACCATGTAACTGGAAGATCCCAAGAGAACCTAAGAACAGCTCCACTTTACTATTTCCTTCTGGCATATTCTGGATAAGTGCTACGCCTTGGAGACAACTCTTGAGACTTCGGTGGTTTTTCTCCAAATGCAACCTCATTGCCAAACTTTATCTTGTTTCTACATTAAAAAAAAAAAACCCACATAATGCAATATTCCACCACCTCAGTGCTCACTTCATGCCATATGTTTGTCTTTATACATGTCACCTGTAATACTACCAATTCTGTGCTCACTATCATTTTGTAAGTCCTGTTTTAGGGGTCAGGGTCATATGCTACATAAATCGCCCCTGTGTGCTAGAGCAGAGCTGAGCCATGCTTATCATCCTAGGTCTGCCTAACACTAAAGTTTGAATTGTCCAAGAGTTAACTCTATTTAAAGTCTATGTAAAGAGACTTAAAGTACACATTCTTAAAAACAGATCACACCAGTGGGTAATTCATTCTCTTTAATAACTCTATGGATCCCTACTATTTTCTAGATATCATGTTACGCAGTGGGAAAATAAGCCGGAATAAAGACTTTCATATAATTTTTTGGAAGTACACAGTTCACTGGAAAGGGTCAACTTAATAAAAAAAGTATTATGATACAATGTATTAAAAACTAATAAACTATGTTCAAAGTCATATAGAGGTATTAAAAATTGGAAGAAGCTTTATAGGCAAGGCCAGGTGTTTTTACTAAGACATCTCTGCCCAAAACTTTCTCTTTTGGGAACGAGCAAATAAAGAGAGGTGGACATCCTTCTGGAGGGGCTGGAATAAATTTCCTGTATTTTAAGAAATAATTGGCTTCTGATATACCATGCTATTAAATGAATGAATAAATGAATAAACAAGAGATTTATGGTTATGGCTCCAACAGTTACATGAGAGGTGAGTCATGTAGTGGTATAAGTTAATTACAATTATGCTTATGTCTAGCATACCTAAATAAATAACTCTAATATTTTTAAAAGATGTTTGATTAATATATAAACACGAGCAGCTCTTAACATGCTAATTAGATGTCAATTGTTCTGAAAAATAAATACAAACATTTGTAATGGTAATTGAAGTTGAACTTTCTATGATTATTTATTAAATCTGGTTTTCAAACATGTTAATTGTTGTAGCTAAGGCAAACTCCCATTCAAGATTCAAGAGGTTCCATTAACCCACCTTTAATCACTGATTATGTGCTTCCTGTAAGATGGGGCCAGTCTGAATATATTTACTGCTTTCTGCTAGATACATTTAATGACTGGTTTCTGGAACAGGTAACTGAGTGGATGGCTACCTATAGAATAATGAGATGCGAAGGAAGTAAAACATAAGGTACTGGCAAAAGGGTTTAAAATCTACTATCAATGAAGCACTCATTATAGAAGAATGGTAGTTAGCACATTCTCTCATAGCCTCAAGGTAAAAGTGATCTTCAAAGATCATCTTTCTAGTTCCACCTAATTGGAATCAGCCTATTTGCTTTTCTGAGCTTTAACTCCTAGGAGATGGTTTAGAATTCAGACACTGGCTTGTCAGATTCTATCTCCTGAGTCCTCCCTTGATCTATCTCAGGAACCTAAGCTATTCAGATTCTTGGAAGTACACAGTTCACTGGAAAGGGTCAACTTAATAAAAAAAGTATTATGATACAATGTATTAAAAACTAATAAACTATGTTCAAAGTCATATAGAGGTATTAAAAATTGGAAGAAGCTTTATAGGCAAGGCCAGGTGTTTTTACTAAGACATCTCTGCCCAAAACTTTCTCTTTTGGGAACGAGCAAATAAAGAGAGGTGGACATCCTTCTGGAGGGGCTGGAATAAATTTCCTGTATTTTAAGAAATAATTGGCTTCTGATATACCATGCTATTAAATGAATGAATAAATGAATAAACAAGAGATTTATGGTTATGGCTCCAACAGTTACATGAGAGGTGAGTCATGTAGTGGTATAAGTTAATTACAATTATGCTTATGTCTAGCATACCTAAATAAATAACTCTAATATTTTTAAAAGATGTTTGATTAATATATAAACACGAGCAGCTCTTAACATGCTAATTAGATGTCAATTGTTCTGAAAAATAAATACAAACATTTGTAATGGTAATTGAAGTTGAACTTTCTATGATTATTTATTAAATCTGGTTTTCAAACATGTTAATTGTTGTAGCTAAGGCAAACTCCCATTCAAGATTCAAGAGGTTCCATTAACCCACCTTTAATCACTGATTATGTGCTTCCTGTAAGATGGGGCCAGTCTGAATATATTTACTGCTTTCTGCTAGATACATTTAATGACTGGTTTCTGGAACAGGTAACTGAGTGGATGGCTACCTATAGAATAATGAGATGCGAAGGAAGTAAAACATAAGGTACTGGCAAAAGGGTTTAAAATCTACTATCAATGAAGCACTCATTATAGAAGAATGGTAGTTAGCACATTCTCTCATAGCCTCAAGGTAAAAGTGATCTTCAAAGATCATCTTTCTAGTTCCACCTAATTGGAATCAGCCTATTTGCTTTTCTGAGCTTTAACTCCTAGGAGATGGTTTAGAATTCAGACACTGGCTTGTCAGATTCTATCTCCTGAGTCCTCCCTTGATCTATCTCAGGAACCTAAGCTATTCAGATTCTTGAGTGGACAAAAAAGAAAAAAAAGATATTCATGTTATGTTTAAGTATGTATTTCAGTCTTACATAGGAGAAGGCAATGAGACATTTTAAGAAGAGGGGTTATTCTTCCCCTTTGAAATACTGGATAAAACTTAACTGTTAATATAACTTTGATTACATTATCAACCACCCAAACATTTTAGTACCTTCTAAATGGATTAAAAGCCCCATCTACTGTCTTTCAGATACAGTTAGAAGATTGCTAACTCTCCTTTTTTCACCCCCCGCGTATTTTATTTGTCCAAGTCTGAATTTCCAGCTAATGAATCACCCTGACTTTACTCCTTGCTTTGCTTACTTTTTCAGAGAGCAATATGGTTAGAAACTTGAACTGGGATCATGTAAAAGAAAACCTGTCTTGGGTTTCCCTGGTGGTCCAGTGGGTAAACAGTCCATCTTTCAGTGCAAGGGGCACCAGTTCAATCCCTGGCCTGTGAAGATCCCACGTCCCGTGGAGCAGCTGGACTGGTATGTCCAACTCCAAGCCAGTGCTCTGGAGCACATGTGCCCAAAGCTGGTGTTCTGCAGAGAGAGAGGCCACTGCAATGGAAGGCCCACACAGGCCAAAGAATAAAAGATGGATGAAGATAAATATAAAAATAACAGAGGCATGATGGGGGGAAAAAAAAGAAAAGCTGCCTCAGCTACATAGTATCAGTGTAAAATTAGGCAAGTTAAAGTAATATCTTAAAATCAAGTATACTCATCCATAAAGAGAAGCTGATAGCAGCCTTAATTCATAGTACTGATAGGATTAAGTGGTGTTCATAAAGCACTTTTTTCCAAAATTTAGTACGTAATAATAAAGGTTAACACTTAATTAGTCTTTGCCACATTCCACACTGTACTAATTGCTTCCCCTGTATTAAAGAAAAATGTATTCTGCATATGAATTTCTTTTTAAAGATGAAAAAAACTAAAGCATAGAGGAGTTAAATGGCTTTCCCAAGTCATAATAAGAATAAGAGGCAGAACTCGGGTTCAAATAAAAATTCTGGTGTTTACCTCCATATACCCTACTGTCAGGAGATGGTTTAGAATTCAGACACTGGCTTGTCAGATTCTATCTCCTGAGTCCTCCCTTGATCTATCTCAGGAACCTAAGCTATTCAGATTCTTGAGTGGACAAAAAAGAAAAAAAAGATATTCATGTTATGTTTAAGTATGTATTTCAGTCTTACATAGGAGAAGGCAATGAGACATTTTAAGAAGAGGGGTTATTCTTCCCCTTTGAAATACTGGATAAAACTTAACTGTTAATATAACTTTGATTACATTATCAACCACCCAAACATTTTAGTACCTTCTAAATGGATTAAAAGCCCCATCTACTGTCTTTCAGATACAGTTAGAAGATTGCTAACTCTCCTTTTTTCACCCCCCGCGTATTTTATTTGTCCAAGTCTGAATTTCCAGCTAATGAATCACCCTGACTTTACTCCTTGCTTTGCTTACTTTTTCAGAGAGCAATATGGTTAGAAACTTGAACTGGGATCATGTAAAAGAAAACCTGTCTTGGGTTTCCCTGGTGGTCCAGTGGGTAAACAGTCCATCTTTCAGTGCAAGGGGCACCAGTTCAATCCCTGGCCTGTGAAGATCCCACGTCCCGTGGAGCAGCTGGACTGGTATGTCCAACTCCAAGCCAGTGCTCTGGAGCACATGTGCCCAAAGCTGGTGTTCTGCAGAGAGAGAGGCCACTGCAATGGAAGGCCCACACAGGCCAAAGAATAAAAGATGGATGAAGATAAATATAAAAATAACAGAGGCATGATGGGGGGAAAAAAAAGAAAAGCTGCCTCAGCTACATAGTATCAGTGTAAAATTAGGCAAGTTAAAGTAATATCTTAAAATCAAGTATACTCATCCATAAAGAGAAGCTGATAGCAGCCTTAATTCATAGTACTGATAGGATTAAGTGGTGTTCATAAAGCACTTTTTTCCAAAATTTAGTACGTAATAATAAAGGTTAACACTTAATTAGTCTTTGCCACATTCCACACTGTACTAATTGCTTCCCCTGTATTAAAGAAAATGTATTCTGAATATGAATTTCTTTTTAAAGATGAAAAAAACTAAAGCATAGAGGAGTTAAATGGCTTTCCCAAGTCATAATAAGAATAAGAGGCAGAACTCGGGTTCAAATAAAAAGACTGTGGCTCCAGATTCTGGTGTTTACCTCCATATACCCTACTGATACCAACAGTGTCACCTGTAGATATTACAGCCATTAATTCTCGATATTTTTCCTCCAAATGTCTCCAACAGAACTCTTTCTGTTAATTATATAGTTCATAGTTCATCTAATACACCTATTTCTTAAGAGAGCAATCAACTTCTGAACTATGGCTACATCAAAATTGTATTTTCTTGGTGGTCCCTGAACAGAGCCCTGTATATGATAGTTTATTGATAAACATCATAAATAAATGATGATGCACATGATAATGCTGGTTGATACAATTTATAAATCTATACATTTATACCACATAGTAATCTGTTCAGCATAGACCATGTGTGAAAACTATGCCATATGTTATGCACTGCGACTACGAAAAATCCTACAGGTGCACTGATCAAATGAATCCTCTCCAGTTGTGATGCTGCAAGAGCTGGACTGTGCTCACATGGAATGGCAAAAGCATCTTTCATTCCAGGTAAGATTTATGACTTAAACCATGTAACCCTGGAAACTGAGGCTTAAGGACCTTATGTTACCATCTAATATTGTCCTTTACTCTATTAAAGGACACAACCATAATGTGAGCCCAGGGTTCTCCCTCCTTTGGTGTGTTTCACATGGAAAGCTATGCTACCGAATTTCAAACCCCAAATGAGCCTCATATTAAACTCTGAGTCTGAAATAGTCCTGTGTATGTAAAGAAAAGCTGCCTCAGCTACATAGTATCAGTGTAAAATTAGGCAAGTTAAAGTAATATCTTAAAATCAAGTATACTCATCCATAAAGAGAAGCTGATAGCAGCCTTAATTCATAGTACTGATAGGATTAAGTGGTGTTCATAAAGCACTTTTTTCCAAAATTTAGTACGTAATAATAAAGGTTAACACTTAATTAGTCTTTGCCACATTCCACACTGTACTAATTGCTTCCCCTGTATTAAAGAAAAATGTATTCTGCATATGAATTTCTTTTTAAAGATGAAAAAAACTAAAGCATAGAGGAGTTAAATGGCTTTCCCAAGTCATAATAAGAATAAGAGGCAGAACTCGGGTTCAAATAAAAAGACTGTGGCTCCAGATTCTGGTGTTTACCTCCATATACCCTACTGATACCAACAGTGTCACCTGTAGATATTACAGCCATTAATTCTCGATATTTTTCCTCCAAATGTCTCCAACAGAACTCTTTCTGTTAATTATATAGTTCATAGTTCATCTAATACACCTATTTCTTAAGAGAGCAATCAACTTCTGAACTATGGCTACATCAAAATTGTATTTTCTTGGTGGTCCCTGAACAGAGCCCTGTATATGATAGTTTATTGATAAACATCATAAATAAATGATGATGCACATGATAATGCTGGTTGATACAATTTATAAATCTATACATTTATACCACATAGTAATCTGTTCAGCATAGACCATGTGTGAAAACTATGCCATATGTTATGCACTGCGACTACGAAAAATCCTACAGGTGCACTGATCAAATGAATCCTCTCCAGTTGTGATGCTGCAAGAGCTGGACTGTGCTCACATGGAATGGCAAAAGCATCTTTCATTCCAGGTAAGATTTATGACTTAAACCATGTAACCCTGGAAACTGAGGCTTAAGGACCTTATGTTACCATCTAATATTGTCCTTTACTCTATTAAAGGACACAACCATAATGTGAGCCCAGGGTTCTCCCTCCTTTGGTGTGTTTCACATGGAAAGCTATGCTACCGAATTTCAAACCCCAAATGAGCCTCATATTAAACTCTGAGTCTGAAATAGTCCTGTGTATGTGTTAGTCACTTGGTTCTGTCCCAGTCTTTGTGGTGCCATGGACAGTAGCCTGTGGAATAGTCCTAGAAGAGCAATTAAATATACATAGTTTATCAAACAAAGAGTCAGACAGGATTGAGTGACTGAACAACAACCAATGAAGCAAAATACTCTAGTTGTCTTAAAGTTATTTTATTTTGCTTTGGGGTTTGCTTCTGTGCTGTGTATTTTGTTGCTCTCCTATATGTGGAATCTGCTACACAGCCATGGAATCCAAGGAAGACTTCTTTTTTTCACATATTGATAACTGAAACATAAGCATTACACACACCAGGCACCTACAGAGAACATCAGAACAAAGCACAAATAATTCTGCTAGATAAAGGTACCAAGGGGCAGCTAAAGATTTAATTGTTTCTGGCTCTGTCTTCTTTTTTTGTATCCTTTATTTCTTCTCTTGGTTAAGTAAATTGACCTACTTGCTCAACACAGACATAGCCACATTCAGCATCTGGCAGTGTAATAATTCCTTTAGCCTTTTCTTAAGTTCTTACAATTACTTAGCAAGATGCTTTGTAATTAATTCACTTCCTCCTTCCTTCTACTTGACCTTTTCTTTCCCAAGAGTTAATACACATTTACTACTTAGTAAGTGGACTCATAATTCACCCCTACACCAAAGCCCACCTGCAAATAGAGCACTTCTTTCCCTAGATAAAAACACTTCAAAGATTATTTTGCACAAAGTTTTATCATGTGGCTCAGGAAACTGACTACCTTTAATCATTTTAGTGTTTCCTAAATAGATATTAAAATATCTTTTGTCAATTATCTTTTAAAAGTGAAACACAGCCATGTTTTTCCATGTGTGCCTTTTTATGTTAGATACTATGTTAAGCATGTTACTCATGCTATGCCAGCTAACCTTTGAAAATACTGTGGCATACTAACTGCTGTGCCCTTTTCATAGATGAAGGGGAGAGAAGTTAAGTCACCAGCCTACTAGAGCAGGAATGTAAAAACTAAAAATAGAAGCACCATATGACCCAGCAATCCCACTCTTAGGTTTATACCCTGATGAAATCAAAACTGAAAGAAGCACCTGTACCCCAATGTTCATTGCAGCTCTCTATACAATAGCTAGAACATGGAAGGAACCTAGATGCCCATCGACGAACGAATGGATCCAAAAGCTCTGGTACATATATACAATGGAATACTACACAGCTGCAAAGAGAAATGCAGAAGAATCAGCCCTCATGAGGTGGCTGGATCTAGAACGTATCCTAAAAAGTGAAGTCAGTCAGAAAGAGAAGGACAAATACAGTATATTAACACATATATATGGAATCTAGTAGGATGGTGATGATGGCACATGCAGTGAAGCGACAGAAAGACAGACATGGACAGTGGACATATGGACATTGTGGGGAAGGAACAGTGGTTGAGAGGCGTAAGGGAAGTAGCATGAAGGCCTGTACTATCATAAGTGAAGAAAATAGCTCTAGTCATTGCTCTGTGAGAAAAGGGGATCCTTCAGGGGTGCTGTGTGATGGTCGGGAGGGGAGGGAAGGGGGGGATATACATGTGACTAATCTGAGAACATGCATGTCTGTGAACAACAAAACTCTGTAAAAGTTAAAAGTAAAATAAAGGTTTAAAAAATAAAAATAAAAAAAAATAAAAAAAAAAAAAAAAAAAAAAGAACCCCACCCATATCTACATGACAGTTAGGCTTCAGTGGGCACTGGCAGGGTCCTTACTGCAACTCCTCACCTGCAGGGTTTACTTCATGTGTTCACTGGTTAAACTAGAAATGCCAAAAGGGGCTCAGGAGTATGACTGAGGCCATAAAAGACCTTTTCTTTCCCAAGAGTTAATACACATTTACTACTTAGTAAGTGGACTCATAATTCACCCCTACACCAAAGCCCACCTGCAAATAGAGCACTTCTTTCCCTAGATAAAAACACTTCAAAGATTATTTTGCACAAAGTTTTATCATGTGGCTCAGGAAACTGACTACCTTTAATCATTTTAGTGTTTCCTAAATAGATATTAAAATATCTTTTGTCAATTATCTTTTAAAAGTGAAACACAGCCATGTTTTTCCATGTGTGCCTTTTTATGTTAGATACTATGTTAAGCATGTTACTCATGCTATGCCAGCTAACCTTTGAAAATACTGTGGCATACTAACTGCTGTGCCCTTTTCATAGATGAAGGGGAGAGAAGTTAAGTCACCAGCCTACTAGAGCAGGAATGTAAAAACTAAAAATAGAAGCACCATATGACCCAGCAATCCCACTCTTAGGTTTATACCCTGATGAAATCAAAACTGAAAGAAGCACCTGTACCCCAATGTTCATTGCAGCTCTCTATACAATAGCTAGAACTTGGAAGCAACCTAGATGTCCATCGATGAATGAATGGATCCAAAAGCTCTGGTACATATATACAATGGAATACTACACAGCTGCAAAGAGAAATGCAGAAGAATCAGCCCTCATGAGGTGGCTGGATCTAGAACGTATCCTAAAAAGTGAAGTCAGTCAGAAAGAGAAGGACAAATACAGTATATTAACACATATATATGGAATCTAGTAGGATGGTGATGATGGCACATGCAGTGAAGCGACAGAAAGACAGACATGGACAGTGGACATATGGACATTGTGGGGAAGGAACAGTGGTTGAGAGGCGTAAGGGAAGTAGCATGAAGGCCTGTACTATCATAAGTGAAGAAAATAGCTCTAGTCATTGCTCTGTGAGAAAAGGGGATCCTTCAGGGGTGCTGTGTGATGGTCGGGAGGGGAGGGAAGGGGGGGATATACATGTGACTAATCTGAGAACATGCATGTCTGTGAACAACAAAACTCTGTAAAAGTTAAAAGTAAAATAAAGGTTTAAAAAAAAAAATAAAAAAAAAAAAAAAAAAAAAAGAACCCCACCCATATCTACATGACAGTTAGGCTTCAGTGGGCACTGGCAGGGTCCTTACTGCAACTCCTCACCTGCAGGGTTTACTTCATGTGTTCACTGGTTAAACTAGAAATGCCAGGGAGTTAACGGTCTCAGGAGTATGACTGAGGCCATAACAGGTGGAAGTTGGAAGTATACACCTAGCTTCTTTGTGCTTCTGGTGGGAGAACAGGGAAGCATGTTCCTCACTGTCTCCCCTGATTCCTCCATAGGAATGAAATGAGTCTCAGTTGTACACAACTCTAACCTGTTTTTGTTTTGTTCTGTTTTGTTTTAATTTTTGGCCTCTTTTGTTGGTTTCTTATTTATTTATTTTCATCCATCTTTATTCTTTGGCCTGTGTGGGCCTCCCATTGCAGTGGCCTCTCCCGTTGCAGAGCACTGGCTCTGGGCACATGCGCTCCAGAGCGCTGACTTGTAATTGGACACACTGGTCCAGCCCCCGACAGCACGTTGGACCTTCCTGGGCGAGGGATTGAACCAGTGTCCCTTGCACCACAAGGTGGACTCTTTACCCACTGGACCACCGGGGAAGCCCAGCTCTAACCTGTTGAATAATGCATCCTTTGTTGAAACCTTATGCTTCCCAGCCTCTCTTTGTCACTTCCCCACTGGTGCTCCTTGGAATCTTTTTCTCAACTCCTATCTCAGTGTCTGCTTCCAGTCGAGCCCAACCTAAGACAGCACTAAAAGGCAAGCCTTAGACAGACATCCAGGTCTGCCTGTTGGCCAAGCCCATCTTTATATCCTCTATGGTTCTCCAAGTGAATTTAGTGGTATGTTCTGATAATTCTCCCCTTGGCCCAGAACTGGCCCTGATGGTAAATGTTATGCTGTGGGGACAGGATTTAGAGTTAATTTTCCTTTTTTAAATTTGGATTTGGCCAGATTCTTGTCCTTGAAAGTAAAAGAAAAAAAAAAACTCTTCCAATGAGCCAATATTGAAAGGTCTTTCTTTGAAGCTATAAAAGGGACACATATCTGGTTCTCAATTTCTTGTTTCCTTAGGTAACCTCTGTGGAGAGGCACTCAGAGGTGTGCCCATGCCACCTTAGTTACTCTGCTGTGCACTGAAGCCCATAACACAGGAAGGAAATTAAGCTGCAACTCCTCACCTGCAGGGTTTACTTCATGTGTTCACTGGTTAAACTAGAAATGCCAGGGAGTTAACGGTCTCAGGAGTATGACTGAGGCCATAACAGGTGGAAGTTGGAAGTATACACCTAGCTTCTTTGTGCTTCTGGTGGGAGAACAGGGAAGCATGTTCCTCACTGTCTCCCCTGATTCCTCCATAGGAATGAAATGAGTCTCAGTTGTACACAACTCTAACCTGTTTTTGTTTTGTTCTGTTTTGTTTTAATTTTTGGCCTCTTTTGTTGGTTTCTTATTTATTTATTTTCATCCATCTTTATTCTTTGGCCTGTGTGGGCCTCCCATTGCAGTGGCCTCTCCCGTTGCAGAGCACTGGCTCTGGGCACATGCGCTCCAGAGCGCTGACTTGTAATTGGACACACTGGTCCAGCCCCCGACAGCACGTTGGACCTTCCTGGGCGAGGGATTGAACCAGTGTCCCTTGCACCACAAGGTGGACTCTTTACCCACTGGACCACCGGGGAAGCCCAGCTCTAACCTGTTGAATAATGCATCCTTTGTTGAAACCTTATGCTTCCCAGCCTCTCTTTGTCACTTCCCCACTGGTGCTCCTTGGAATCTTTTTCTCAACTCCTATCTCAGTGTCTGCTTCCAGTCGAGCCCAACCTAAGACAGCACTAAAAGGCAAGCCTTAGACAGACATCCAGGTCTGCCTGTTGGCCAAGCCCATCTTTATATCCTCTATGGTTCTCCAAGTGAATTTAGTGGTATGTTCTGATAATTCTCCCCTTGGCCCAGAACTGGCCCTGATGGTAAATGTTATGCTGTGGGGACAGGATTTAGAGTTAATTTTCCTTTTTTAAATTTGGATTTGGCCAGATTCTTGTCCTTGAAAGTAAAAGAAAAAAAAAAAAAAAACTCTTCCAATGAGCCAATATTGAAAGGTCTTTCTTTGAAGCTATAAAAGGGACACATATCTGGTTCTCAATTTCTTGTTTCCTTAGGTAACCTCTGTGGAGAGGCACTCAGAGGTGTGCCCATGCCACCTTAGTTACTCTCTGCTGTGCACTGAAGCCCATAACACAGGAGGAAATGCTCCTGCTGGCCCATTTAAATAAGCGCTGAACCAGTGGCAATAAAGCTTTGCTAATATTGCTATGGGAACATTCATTGGAAGCCAGGATTGCTTTTGCACTCCATGAGTTGGATGGCAAAATATACATATACAGGCATGCAGAGATAGAAATAAAGAAATAGAGAAATAGTTGCTTTTTAAAAAATTTTCTTTCAGTCATTCAGAACTGAGGGCCTGCTCTCAAAGGTCTCAGGTCATACTTTAAAACACCTTTAGAACTTATTTAAAAGAGATAATTTGAATAATAACAGATAACAAAAGTATTTCTGAAGAACATCTTTATCCTAACTGTACATTTCTCAGCACTTACTGTATGTGGGCCACTGTGGTAAACCTGGTAGAAATAATATATGAATATTGGTTTTAATTGAGCAAAAGAGAGATAAGAAAAATATAGAGTGAGTTTGAGTTTTCAGATAGAGAATAGGCTTTCTTTTTGCCTGGGAACAGGCTGAGGAAGAGGAAAGAAATACGACATACAGAGCCCAAACTAGAGATGATGAGCCTATCCACATCAATGCAAAACTCTGGGCCTTACTTTTGAACAGATTTGAGCATGGAAGTAAAGAGTAATGACTGAAGAAGGGATGGATTTGAAGACAGAAAGTCCTAATTCAAATATTGGCAGTGTCATTTTTATACAATTTGTATAAACCTTGATAAAATTTGTTGTCCTCTCTGTGTGCATTTTCTTGTTTGAAAGTAGAAACAACAGTACCAATTTGAAAAGTGAAATGTCCTAAAAAATAAATAACTTATAAAATCACTTCTTTAATCTTTTTTTTTTCCAGTAGATAATCAGATTTACCCATGACTCAAGCTATGACTAAAATGATTAATCCTAATAGCAATAGTTAATAGTTTACATTTCATGATACAACTTCATCTAGACTAAAGAAAATATTCTGTGTGAAACAACACAGAATTAATCAGGGAGGTAATATTAAAATTTTACAGAGCATACGCTCAACAGTCCCAAAAGTGTTAAGATGTTCTCAGCAGATCTATAACAACTAGGAAATTAGAAAACTACCTAGTAGCTGTAAGAACTGAATATGGAATTTTTAGTTAATAGTTGACCCTAAGCAGAAAAAAAAAAGAATAGGAAAATTGATAAGATGGACTTGGTCTGCATCATTTTAAGAATGACCAGTAGGTGTGGTATGGCTTTACTTTGCAAGACATTTGGTCATGTTTAAAATATCCATAAGACATTTGGTCCATAAGACATTTGATCAATAAAAAATTCAGTCCACACCAAAAGGTACTTGGAATTGGGTCCTATCCAAAAAGTCCATGAGCATATTAGGTTCATGCCAAGTGGTTTTAGCTAGAGGTAACCATCAAGGACTTCTTTGTGTGGACCAACTATCTTCATGGATACTTTGAACTGGACAAAATACCTGCTAACCACTGCTTTAATATAACCTTTACTGTTTGTGTGTGTGTGTGTGTGTGTCTGTTTGTGTGCATTTTGTATGGCAGTCTTTAAAAATAAAAAAGTTTCTGGAAAAAAAAGACATAGCCAGGAGTCAACATTTCTGTTTATCTGCTATTAGGATTGGTTTCTGAGTTAGCACATATATGTGCAGTTTTTCTCAAATCTGAGTAATGTCCAACCCTTTCCAAAGGGAAAAAAAAAAATTCCAAATCATTATATTTTTCCTTTGGATTTTAGAAACCTACAATGTCTTGATATATAATTATTTGAAATCTTATTCAATGAAATTGTTTTCAACTTCAAATAATCAGTAAGCCAGAAATGATTTATAGTGATTAACGCTTATAGGCAGTTGTTAAATTGTCATGAAATGAATATTCACACACAAACATACACACACACACACAGACTTATCACAGAACATTTCAGTGCATGCTCAGTTGCTCTCAGGTGATGCTAGTGGTAAAGAACCCGTCTGCCAATGCAGGAGACCAAAGAGATGCCTGCTCAGTCCCTGAGTCAGGAAGATCTCCCGGAGGAGGGCATGGCAACCCAATCCAGTACTCTTGCCTGGAGAATACAATGGATAAAAGAGCCTGTTAGGTTAGAGCATACGCTCAACAGTCCCAAAAGTGTTAAGATGTTCTCAGCAGATCTATAACAACTAGGAAATTAGAAAACTACCTAGTAGCTGTAAGAACTGAATATGGAATTTTTAGTTAATAGTTGACCCTAAGCAGAAAAAAAAAAGAATAGGAAAATTGATAAGATGGACTTGGTCTGCATCATTTTAAGAATGACCAGTAGGTGTGGTATGGCTTTACTTTGCAAGACATTTGGTCATGTTTAAAATATCCATAAGACATTTGGTCCATAAGACATTTGATCAATAAAAAATTCAGTCCACACCAAAAGGTACTTGGAATTGGGTCCTATCCAAAAAGTCCATGAGCATATTAGGTTCATGCCAAGTGGTTTTAGCTAGAGGTAACCATCAAGGACTTCTTTGTGTGGACCAACTATCTTCATGGATACTTTGAACTGGACAAAATACCTGCTAACCACTGCTTTAATATAACCTTTACTGTTTGTGTGTGTGTGTGTGTGTGTCTGTTTGTGTGCATTTTGTATGGCAGTCTTTAAAAATAAAAAAGTTTCTGGAAAAAAAAAAAAAAGCCAGGAGTCAACATTTCTGTTTATCTGCTATTAGGATTGGTTTCTGAGTTAGCACATATATGTGCAGTTTTTCTCAAATCTGAGTAATGTCCAACCCTTTCCAAAGGGAAAAAAAAAAATTCCAAATCATTATATTTTTCCTTTGGATTTTAGAAACCTACAATGTCTTGATATATAATTATTTGAAATCTTATTCAATGAAATTGTTTTCAACTTCAAATAATCAGTAAGCCAGAAATGATTTATAGTGATTAACGCTTATAGGCAGTTGTTAAATTGTCATGAAATGAATATTCACACACAAACATACACACACACACACAGACTTATCACAGAACATTTCAGTGCATGCTCAGTTGCTCTCAGGTGATGCTAGTGGTAAAGAACCCGTCTGCCAATGCAGGAGACCAAAGAGATGCCTGCTCAGTCCCTGAGTCAGGAAGATCTCCTGGAGGAGGGCATGGCAACCCAATCCAGTACTCTTGCCTGGAGAATACAATGGATAAAAGAGCCTGTTAGGTTAGAGCCTGAAGGACTACAAAAAGAGTCAGACACGACTGAAGTTGACTCGGCACACGATCAGTTATATTTATATAACTATATAGATCTTTACATAGTGACTATGTGCAGGTATGCATACTCGGTCACTTCAGTCATGTCTGAATCTTTGCAACATTATGGACTGTGGCCCACCAGGTTCCTCTGTCCATGGGATTTCCTGGGCAAGAGTATTAGAATGAATTGCTGTGCTCTCCTCCAAGGGATATTCCTGATCCAGGGATCAAACCCACATCTCCTACATTGCAGGCAGATTCTTTACCTCTTAGCCACCAGGGAAGCCCACATATTAATTATATATCTATAAAAATATAAATATAACATACCTACATTTTATAAAGATACATACTAGATTAAATATTTGAACATAATAATATATAATTATCTGATTAAGCAAATATTTGAACATAATAATATATAATATAGAGAACAATATTTTGAATTTTAATGGATAACTTCTATATTGAGTAGTAGTTAGTTTTAATAAATTTGTTATCTACAGGAAAACCATTGTAATACTGTTTTGGCTGGGAAAATCATAGGCAATTGGATCTTTAAATAGTTACCGATTTTTATTAGCAATGACATACACTTGTCAAAGAATGCATTATTTCAATATTCATCATGCCTTTAGGTAATCATCTTTTTTTCTATTTGTTTTAACACTTGAGTTTAAATTTCATGGAAGATCTTATCCAGTAGATTGCTTCTTGGCCTTGGTGTTAGTTTTGCTCATGGGAGTGAAAAGATGATCCTTAAAAAAAAACAGCTCAATGGCTTTGCATTTAAAAATAATTGTAACTTGAACACATTGATGTAGGAGCAATACATATTCAATGATTAAACTGTATGTTTCTTCCAACACAAGGTTAAAAAAAGAAGATAAATTTTAAGGGATGGATTTCAATTCATAATATTAACAACACTTTTCAGCTGTGTGCATGTAGGTTCAGGCACACCAGAAAATGGAATAGACTATAACAGATTCTGTGAGTTCAGTTTTAGCATGGAACACTCACTCACTGGACTGGGCAAATTGGGTACCCGTCTGCCAATGCAGGAGACCAAAGAGATGCCTGCTCAGTCCCTGAGTCAGGAAGATCTCCTGGAGGAGGGCATGGCAACCCAATCCAGTACTCTTGCCTGGAGAATACAATGGATAAAAGAGCCTGTTAGGTTAGAGCCTGAAGGACTACAAAGAGTCAGACACGACTGAAGTTGACTCGGCACACGATCAGTTATATTTATATAACTATATAGATCTTTACATAGTGACTATGTGCAGGTATGCATACTCGGTCACTTCAGTCATGTCTGAATCTTTGCAACATTATGGACTGTGGCCCACCAGGTTCCTCTGTCCATGGGATTTCCTGGGCAAGAGTATTAGAATGAATTGCTGTGCTCTCCTCCAAGGGATATTCCTGATCCAGGGATCAAACCCACATCTCCTACATTGCAGGCAGATTCTTTACCTCTTAGCCACCAGGGAAGCCCACATATTAATTATATATCTATAAAAATATAAATATAACATACCTACATTTTATAAAGATACATACTAGATTAAATATTTGAACATAATAATATATAATTATCTGATTAAGCAAATATTTGAACATAATAATATATAATATAGAGAAAAATATTTTGAATTTTAATGGATAACTTCTATATTGAGTAGTAGTTAGTTTTAATAAATTTGTTATCTACAGGAAAACCATTGTAATACTGTTTTGGCTGGGAAAATCATAGGCAATTGGATCTTTAAATAGTTACCGATTTTTATTAGCAATGACATACACTTGTCAAAGAATGCATTATTTCAATATTCATCATGCCTTTAGGTAATCATCTTTTTTTCTATTTGTTTTTAACACTTGAGTTTAAATTTCATGGAAGATCTTATCCAGTAGATTGCTTCTTGGCCTTGGTGTTAGTTTTGCTCATGGGAGTGAAAAGATGATCCTTAAAAAAAAACAGCTCAATGGCTTTGCATTTAAAAATAATTGTAACTTGAACACATTGATGTAGGAGCAATACATATTCAATGATTAAACTGTATGTTTCTTCCAACACAAGGTTAAAAAAAGAAGATAAATTTTAAGGGATGGATTTCAATTCATAATATTAACAACACTTTTCAGCTGTGTGCATGTAGGTTCAGGCACACCAGAAAATGGAATAGACTATAACAGATTCTGTGAGTTCAGTAAGACAGTTTTAAGCATGGAACACTCACTCACTGGACTGGGCTGTTATAAAGAAGCCTTTAAAGAGAAAAAAAGAGAAGCATTTAAAGTTAATTCAGACTAGCATGACAAGGCAAGAGTCACAAGCATATCCAGTTCAAAACTCCCACTCCCAGAAAATAGAGCAGTGCACCAGTAGATGGTGCTAGAAAAAAAGTCCATCCATACAGACACACCAATACCTACTTATTAGGCAATTGCCATGCACCTAGCACTGAGGTATCAGAGATGGACAAAGTCCCCTCTTTGTAATGAGATGATGATCAATGAGACTCACATAGGTGAGGAGTGATGGATAGGAAACCAAGAAGAAACAGGTATGAGTCCCAGTCCCAACATTTATTACTATGTGATCTTGACCATTTTCTCTGGTTCTCAAATTCTCAGGTTTTCAAAAAGAATGCAAAAAACATTCACAGAGGCAATGCAACCAAACAGATGCGTAGACAGCTCTGTCTAAATCTGCATTTCTGAGAAAGTTTCAGGATGAGTGTTGCAACAGCACTATTTAGAGAGAAAGATTGCATCCCATGCTTCATTAGTCAGGCAAGCTAAAATCACTATATATTAGCTAAAAAGAAACTTACTGATTTTCCCAGGACCCCTAACTCTGCATACTGTATGGATTTACTATGCATTATTAGCTCATTAGTCAGAAGCACAGTATATCTAAGGCTGACACAGAATATGGCAGAAAATTTATTTTAAAGTTTAGTTTTGGAAATAGACACATTCCATCCTGACTATGGCAACTCATTCCAGGACGCTTGCCCAGAGAATCCTCATCGACAGAGGCACCTGGCACATTACAGTTCATGTGGTTGCAAAGAGCTGGACGTGACTGAGCAACTAAGCACACACACACACACACAGTTTATTTGACAAAGAAAGAAACAAATAAAACCCCAAAGTAAATACAGCTCAATTAGAAACAACATAGAATTTTAACACATTACATCTAATTTCTGTCTATTGCTTAAGTACAGAATGCTATGAAAATTACTTGACCTCTCCTACATTCAGCTTCTTTATCTTTAAATGAGGGATCATCCTCCATCCAGAATGAAGTATTATAGATGCTAAATGAGATAATCAAAAGCATTTTATGAACTATAAACAAATGCACATATACACATATATACATAGATAGATATAAATATAGATACATGTACATATATATTAGCATTACCACAGTGTCTGGAACCTAATAGGCACTCATATAAGTCTTGAACGAATGAATAAATGTACTGAAGATTGTAATCAAACCATCCATCCCATTCTTACATCTACCAAGCAATTCTGAGTTTGAAATACAGGCAGAAGAATATTTAATCTACTGACTGCTTTCTTATTCCACAGGAACTAGTCATATCTATGTCATTAGATTAGAGACTCAACTTGCAAACACATTAAAGATAAAGATACTATAGGAGATAAAACAGCATATTAAGTCAACCTCTATATGAAAACCTAAGGCATTTCTAAATCTGGAAACTGAAAGTCATAGAATAGTAGTATTGGGGGACAAATCTTACTACCACCTTCTATATAAAGAAATATAGGTTTGGAAGTCTAGGTATCCTGCCTGAGTTTTACATGAATGGAGAGAATGTCTTGAATATAAAGACAAAAGAGATATTACTGAGTGAAAGACTGTCAACTGCAAGGCAAAATATCTCAGGAACGCCATCTCTAGTTATTGTTCTGGTGAACAGAAATGGAAAAGTTCTGTGTAACCAAGAACACTGTGCATCTGAGATTCTAGAGAATACATTCTCTAATTCAAATATAAACCATATATGTTATTGGAAAAAAGTTTCTTGAAAAGTATACAGAAGCTGTAAACTTGTAAAATTCTAATTATGCATCAAACATATCTTAAATATTTTGCATACATTATGTCATTTAATTCCCCTTATAGTCCATCAATGTAAAGAATTATTACTTCCACTTAACCAACTAAGGAAATAGTTTAAAAAATTAAAATCTGGGATTTAAAAAATAATACGGCTAAAATTATATTGCTCAAAATTCAGTACTGGTATCTGAACCAGGAAAGTGTGACTCTGAAACCTACAGATATTTTATTTTTATTGAGGAGGCTATATATCTCCTACCATGCATCTGTGATCAGTGACCTATGACCCAGAAACAAATTTAAACACAGGATTTTGTTGCTGCTGTTTTTAAAGCAGGTTTATGTTGATATAGGACAAGCCATGGAAGAAGGAGAGAGTTGAACACCTAACTAAGATAGTTGTCAAGGGAACTCTTTTGGCATGCCAAGTATCACAGTGTCCACAGGTAGAAAATCATTTGTCTGTGGACATAATTATTTTTTCCATCAGTTTACATGGCAAGGAGGAGATATCAGATGCTCTAGAATCTTAGGCAAGTCATAGGGTGAACAGGAAGTTTTCAGAACTTAATTTAAATGTTCAGGGATTTAATGCATACTCCACGCTGAGAAACTGACCATCACTAATTTGAATTTTTTTCTGAAATTCTAAAGAAATTGAGAGAATTTAATGTCAAGACTTCTGTGGAGATCCAAAGCAGCCTTTAATTCAAAGTTAAAAAAGAACACAGTTCTGATTCAGAGTTTCAGGCAGGCATGGAAGTGTGTCTTGAAACCTAAGAAAAGGACCAAACGTATACAATGACTTAGATACCAGAAGTCAAGTACCATTCACCTGGAAGTAGGCACAACATGGGAAGTGAAATATGTGGAACAATCTGAGGAAATTTATTTAGGTTTACTTTGGTATTGACCATAGGCAGTGCTTATGTCATTGAGAAATTTTCTTCCTAGAGCATTACAAAGTACATGACCTTTGGGACCCTTTTTACTGACTCATTTTAAATATTCTTCTCTAGAGATAAATCAAAGAGATTTCTTTCATGCACCATGCTAACATTAATACCCAGTGGGATTTCCACGGTAACTCCCATATCATGGAACTCTTGAAAACACTGTGTAACCACCCTCGATTAGGAAAACTTTGTTCTCTTTGTAGATCTTTGAACTTCTCTTTAATAACCTGATACTCTTCTCCCCTTATAGTCCATCAATGTAAGAATTATTACTTCCACTTAACCAACTAAGGAAATAGTTTAAAAAATTAAAATCTGGGATTTAAAAAATAATACGGCTAAAATTATATTGCTCAAAATTCAGTACTGGTATCTGAACCAGGAAAGTGTGACTCTGAAACCTACAGATATTTTATTTTTATTGAGGAGGCTATATATCTCCTACCATGCATCTGTGATCAGTGACCTATGACCCAGAAACAAATTTAAACACAGGATTTTGTTGCTGCTGTTTTTAAAGCAGGTTTATGTTGATATAGGACAAGCCATGGAAGAAGGAGGGGTTGAACACCTAACTAAGATAGTTGTCAAGGGAACTCTTTTGGCATGCCAAGTATCACAGTGTCCACAGGTAGAAAATCATTTGTCTGTGGACATAATTATTTTTTCCATCAGTTTACATGGCAAGGAGGAGATATCAGATGCTCTAGAATCTTAGGCAAGTCATAGGGTGAACAGGAAGTTTTCAGAACTTAATTTAAATGTTCAGGGATTTAATGCATACTCCACGCTGAGAAACTGACCATCACTAATTTGAATTTTTTTCTGAAATTCTAAAGAAATTGAGAGAATTTAATGTCAAGACTTCTGTGGAGATCCAAAGCAGCCTTTAATTCAAAGTTAAAAAAGAACACAGTTCTGATTCAGAGTTTCAGGCAGGCATGGAAGTGTGTCTTGAAACCTAAGAAAAGGACCAAACGTATACAATGACTTAGATACCAGAAGTCAAGTACCATTCACCTGGAAGTAGGCACAACATGGGAAGTGAAATATGTGGAACAATCTGAGGAAATTTATTTAGGTTTACTTTGGTATTGACCATAGGCAGTGCTTATGTCATTGAGAAATTTTCTTCCTAGAGCATTACAAAGTACATGACCTTTGGGACCCTTTTTACTGACTCATTTTAAATATTCTTCTCTAGAGATAAATCAAAGAGATTTCTTTCATGCACCATGCTAACATTAATACCCAGTGGGATTTCCACGGTAACTCCCATATCATGGAACTCTTGAAAACACTGTGTAACCACCCTCGATTAGGAAAACTTTGTTCTCTTTGTAGATCTTTGAACTTCTCTTTAATAACCTGATACTCTTCTCTCCCCCAGTCATCCTGTGTTTCACACCCCTGACTTTAAAGTGATCTTTGCTTTAGGTCAATATTTAAGTTAACTGACCTCAATTTCTCATCTCCCCTTAGGCAACTGAGTTAAGTTTACATTTCAATTACAGTGCTTCAAGTTTTTCCAAGAACATGAACTGTTGGTTGCCCCTATTAGCCACAGTACACAAACACAAAGGTCTAGAATACATTCTTCTTTATTCCTGTGTTTTCGCAATATAACATCAGTAGTCTCCAAAAGCTTCTTTCTCCACAACTGTGTTTTTAGCTCTCATTTTTCATTCTGTCTCTCCGAACACTAGTTTTGTTGTTGTTGTTTAGTCTCTAAATTGTGTCTGACTCTGTGTGACCCTATGGACTCTAGCCCACCACGCTCCTTTGTCCATGGGATTATCCAGGCAAGAATACAGGATTGGGTTGCCAAGCCCTCCTCCAGGGGATCTTTCTGACACAGGGATGTGTATCTCCTGCCTGGGCAGGCAGATTCCTTACCACTGAGTCATGTAGGAAGCTCAAACACTAGTACAGTTTCTGAATTGTTAAAACATAAAACAGGGGCTTCCTGGTGGTCCAGTGGGGAAAGAGTCCACCTTGCAGTGTAAGGGGCACCAGTTCAATCCCTGGCCTGGAAGATCCACATGCCATGGAGCAGCTGGACTGGTGTCCAATTCTGAGCCAGCACTCTTGAGCGCATGCGCCAGAGCTGGTGCTCTGCAGTAAGAGAGGCCACTGCAATGGGAGGCCCACACAGGTCAAAGAATAAAGATGGATGAAAAATAAATAAAAAACAGTCAATAAAAAGAGGTCATAATTAAAAAAAAAAACTAACAAACAAACAAACAAACAAACAAAAACCGTAAGTCATTATGAACTCTAGGTGCAGTATTATTTTTTCAAAGGCCCATCACCCCATTTTTAGCAACTGATTCTATAAATAGTATTATTTTTTTTATTTTCAGCTTTTTTTTCAGCTACTGTATCTTTAGATTTCCTGTTTAACTATTTCACACATATCTCAGTGGGTATTATAAACAGGTACAAAGCAAAGGAAACCCCTCTCTGCGGGCAGCATAAAATTATAAAAGTTTGGCAGACAGCACGGTTTTAATATCTTTATAGAATGTGTTTCATAGTGCTCACTGCACAATTGTACATGCAAAATCTCAAAACTCAGAGCAAATATATCAGTAATAATTTCATGGAAGCAAGCTCTGCCTAATATGTGCAGAGTCCTACATTACTTTATCAAACTGCCGTTGTGTAATTAGTCTGTCTGCAATGCCTGGTATATAAATTAAGCATCTAATTTATCTTGACTGGCCTCCAGATCACTTGATCAATCCATTCTGCCTCTGTGGTGCTTTAGTGAATGCCAAGTGCAGAAAAGGCCCCTCTGGAAGCAGAAGTATGTAAAAGCAGAAACTCCCTGAGAGGTCAGAGGCAATTTTCAAATTTACTCATCACTGACACTGGGGTGGGATGTATGCCATTTATTCCAATGACAGTGATCTTCATAAGGGGCATAATTGATGTCCCTGGTGGCAGGTTACTTTGTTATCATGGCTGGTAAATAATAAATAACTACAACTCAAGATGTAAAGTCAGGTTTACTAAATGAAATCAAATTAAAAGTAAATTAAACTTTCCTCCCAATTCAACACCATTTCTCATAAGCCACTTATCAATACCACAGCAATCTGTACAACTGTAAGAGACAAGTTACACAGCTATTCAATCCTGATAACAACAAAATAACTCCTTAGAACCATAATCATTCCTCAAGAGCATTTAATTTGTTGGCTCTTGCATTATTGCTATCAAAACAAAATCTTGCAGCTTTATTGGAATACATAAATCTCTTTGATTTAAGGGTACTTTATCTCTCTTTTCCTCAGATGAATTTGAAATGGTACAGAGTTAAATTTTTATGGAGTGATTTCTTGGGGGAAAGGCTGACATAATATTCACTATGGGACAGTGTATTCTGCTGACAACTCAGAAAGTTTGAAGCATATATTTAGCTCACCAGATTTTTTGTCAGAGTGTATTCTCTCTCTCTAGTTGTGAATGCACACCCTTGACAGATGTGTGTTCCCTTCTCTGTATGTTGACACACATTCATTATAGTTCATTATGGATGTGTGGCCTCTCTTCTGACTATGAAGGGATACACAGTGGAGGAGTTGGCAATCTGAATTCACAAAATAAGACTCTTCAGATCACTATCTTGTCAATTTCTACTGCTGGGGACTTAGCTTTTAAAAACATGCCATTGATAGTCCATGATTACCATGTTTTGCAGTGAATTTATCAGAAAGATTGTTTCCTCTCTAACTTTTCTAGAGGATGCTGACATGGCTCTGGGGCTCCACGGCTCTGCAAACAAAAGGGAGCTGAGGGCTTCCCTGGTGGTCCAGTGGGTAAAGACACCACCTTGCAGTGAAGGGGGCGCTGGTTTGGTCCCTGACCTGAGATCTCATGTGCTGCGGAGTGGCTGGACCGATGTGTCCAACTACCGAGCCAGCACTCTGGAGCGCATGCGCCCAGAGCTGGTCCTCTGAAACGAGAGAGAACACTGCAATGGGAGGCCCACACAAGCCAAAGAACAGAGATGGATGAAAAGACCAATAGAAGTGGCCAAAAAAAAAGGGTGGGGGGAGCTGACCAGATGCCACAGCTCAATTCTGGCACTATCTGATTTATAGTTAGCAAAACAATCCCACATGCTTTTTCTTTTCATTTTAATGCAGTCTTTTAAATAAAGAACAAAAGATACATTGTCCCTAAATACATTCTTATTTGGTGTCCACTTGCTGGATTCTTGGGACTGTAAGACTGAGATGATTTTTTTTAATGAAAGTGTGCTCATATTCATGATATTTGATCTTCAAAACATTGAAGTTTATCTTCCTAGGGTAGGACTACATATACAGTATTGGAACAAATGGGTTCCATTCTAAGAGCATTTTTAAGTCTAAATTTGTCTCTAAGTCCAAAGTTAACGGGTACCCAACTAACACAACTGGCTATATAGTACTGTACTCTTTAAAATAGAAAATGATAGATTTAAAAGGCTGACATAATTTTTGGGACAGTGTATTCTGGACAACTCTTGAACTTTCTACAAAGAGTGTATTCTCTCTCTCTAGTTGTGAATGCACACCCTTGACAGATGTGTGTTCCCTTCTCTGTATGTTGACACACATTCATTATAGTTCATTATGGATGTGGGGCCCTCTCTTCTGACTATGAAGGGATACACAGTGGAGGAGTTGGCAATCTGAATTCACAAAATAAGACTCTTCAGATCACTATCTTGTCAATTTCTACTGCTGGGGACTTAGCTTTTAAAAACATGCCATTGATAGTCCATGATTACCATGTTTTGCAGTGAATTTATCAGAAAGATTGTTTCCTCTCTAACTTTTCTAGAGGATGCTGACATGGCTCTGGGGCTCCACGGCTCTGCAAACAAAAGGGAGCTGAGGGCTTCCCTGGTGGTCCAGTGGGTAAAGACACCACCTTGCAGTGAAGGGGGCGCTGGTTTGGTCCCTGACCTGAGATCTCATGTGCTGCGGAGTGGCTGGACCGATGTGTCCAACTACCGAGCCAGCACTCTGGAGCGCATGCGCCCAGAGCTGGTCCTCTGAAACGAGAGAGAACACTGCAATGGGAGGCCCACACAAGCCAAAGAACAGAGATGGATGAAAAGACCAATAGAAGTGGCCAAAAAAAAAGGGTGGGGGGAGCTGACCAGATGCCACAGCTCAATTCTGGCACTATCTGATTTATAGTTAGCAAAACAATCCCACATGCTTTTTCTTTTCATTTTAATGCAGTCTTTTAAATAAAGAACAAAAGATACATTGTCCCTAAATACATTCTTATTTGGTGTCCACTTGCTGGATTCTTGGGACTGTAAGACTGAGATGATTTTTTTTAATGAAAGTGTGCTCATATTCATGATATTTGATCTTCAAAACATTGAAGTTTATCTTCCTAGGGTAGGACTACATATACAGTATTGGAACAAATGGGTTCCATTCTAAGAGCATTTTTTTAAGTCTAAATTTGTCTCTAAGTCCAAAAAAGTTAACGTAGGTACCCAACTAACACAACTGGCTATATAGTACTGTACTCTTTAAAATAGAAAATGATAGATTTAAAATAGTTTTCACACAAATAGTATACAAATGCGAAAGAGAATATTTTTCATTTTATAATACAGTACCTTGAAAAGTACAGTAGTACAGTACAAGAGTTGGCATACACGGGCTGGCATCAAGTGAAAAGGCAAGAAGAGTCAATGACTGGAGGAGAAAGAGGATGTGGAAGGTGGATGGTAGGACTAAGTATGGGTCAGCAGTAGGAGGAAGAGGGAAAGCTATAATTCTTCTCACACCTGATACTGATGGAGCACATGCTTGTATCTTTGAACAGTTCACAACTTGAAGGTTTGCATGTAGGGGACTTGCTATATAGAGGTGTAGCGTATGTGCAGGGTAGGAGAGAAAGGTTTGTTACTGTGTAGAGGTGAATTATGGTCACAGGAAATGACCTCCATGTCATGTAAGCATAAGGTGGTCATTTCCAAGGCAAATGGTTCAGTAAAGAGTGGTTATCATCAACTTATTAAAAGGTAACAATCCCAAATTTGCCTTCACATTATTTAGAGTCATAGAAGACTGAGTTAGAGAATTCCTTTCAGATCACTAAGTCTAGTGACCAAATGTGAACACTGGGACCTATGATATCAAATGGCCTTCCCAAGGCCATACAGGAAATTACAGTAAAGGGAAGACCAAAGCACAGAACTCTAGGTTCTTTCATTTTACCTTCATTTTCCTCGTTTACGTATCTGTGTCAGGCACTATATCAAGGCTTGAACTTCAAGAATGGTAAGTGAAAACAGATACAATGTCTTTTCCTCAAGGGCCTACAAAATACAAAAAGATAACATGTCCCTAAATACATTCTTATTTGGTGTCCACTTGCTGGATTCTTGGGACTGTAAGACTGAGATGATTTTTTTTAATGAAAGTGTGCTCATATTCATGATATTTGATCTTCAAAACATTGAAGTTTATCTTCCTAGGGTAGGACTACATATACAGTATTGGAACAAATGGGTTCCATTCTAAGAGCATTTTTTTAAGTCTAAATTTGTCTCTAAGTCCAAAAAAGTTAACGTAGTTACCCAACTAACACAACTGGCTATATAGTACTGTACTCTTTAAAATAGAAAATGATAGATTTAAAATAGTTTTCACACAAATAGTATACAAATGCGAAAGAGAATATTTTTCATTTTATAATACAGTACCTTGAAAAGTACAGTAGTACAGTACAAGAGTTGGCATACACGGGCTGGCATCAAGTGAAAAGGCAAGAAGAGTCAATGACTGGAGGAGAAAGAGGATGTGGAAGGTGGATGGTAGGACTAAGTATGGGTCAGCAGTAGGAGGAAGAGGGAAAGCTATAATTCTTCTCACACCTGATACTGATGGAGCACATGCTTGTATCTTTGAACAGTTCACAACTTGAAGGTTTGCATGTAGGGGACTTGCTATATAGAGGTGTAGCGTATGTGCAGGGTAGGAGAGAAAGGTTTGTTACTGTGTAGAGGTGAATTATGGTCACAGGAAATGACCTCCATGTCATGTAAGCATAAGGTGGTCATTTCCAAGGCAAATGGTTCAGTAAAGAGTGGTTATCATCAACTTATTAAAAGGTAACAATCCCAAATTTGCCTTCACATTATTTAGAGTCATAGAAGACTGAGTTAGAGAATTCCTTTCAGATCACTAAGTCTAGTGACCAAATGTGAACACTGGGACCTATGATATCAAATGGCCTTCCCAAGGCCATACAGGAAATTTACAGTAAAGGGAAGACCAAAGCACAGAACTCTAGGTTCTTTCATTTTACCTTCATTTTCCTCGTTTACGTATCTGTGTCAGGCACTATATCAAGGCTTGAACTTCAAGAATGGTAAGTGAAAACAGATACAATGTCTTTTCTAGTGATCTCTAGTCTATTGTGGGAGCCTAACATTAATCAAATAATTACTTAAATAAAAAAGGCAAATTGTAAATAATAATCATGAAGAAGCATGAAAAGCAATAAAGTCAAGAATGAAATAACTTTTTCAGGCATATGAAAAAAAAAATAATGCATGCATGATGATGAAACAACTTTGATATAGGTTTTCTTGTAAGCACTACTGAATATGAACCTCAGAGGTTAGTCCTTGTCGGGAGCACTGAGCAATGTTCTCAACTGTCTACATACCTAACTCCTCCACCACCAGTTTAGACTGAATGCCTTGCTCTGCCTTTCCTATTAAATCATGACCTGATTAGTGGCAAATAATTGGATCTTGCCCATTATTCAATCTGCACGTGTACCTGGATCGTATTTTTTTATGTTCAGACAGGAAGAAAAGAAATAAAGTAGGACAGGGAGAGGAAAAATAGGTTGGAGGCAGAGACTTCTTGAGGTTCCCAACACTTTCCTTTGACTTATCTATTTCCAGCAGAGCTGCGAGGGACAACATTTTACAAACTCCCACTGTCTCATCTCAAGAGACTCTGTGGATGCTTTTATGGTTTCTCCAATGTCAGATAACTGGTTATCTAATGCCATGGGCACAGCCTGATAATGTGTGAAAAGGGGAGCTTATCTAACACTTCTAAAGGTCACCTATAACGAGTAAGCTATAAGAGTTACTGGGTAATTGCCCCATATTCTGATCATCTAAAGCAACTTTTGTAGGACATTCTACACGGTTCCATAGAGGGTCAGTAACAGGATGGAGTCCCAGTTTTCACGATGATAAACTGTTCAAGGCTCTTTAATGGCTTTTTCCCTTCCATGATCAGTCTCAGTCTCTCTGTTTACTCATTGTTCTTCTTGAGGTAACATTAAGGAAAAAAAAAAAAAAACCTACTTGGATCTAAGTCTATGTCTCAGGTACTGAGGAGGTAAGAGTTCAGGAAAGAAGCAAATAAGGTAAAGTTTCAAGTTGAGAAGAAGCAGCAACTCATACAATATCCTTCAGAAAGTACATGCAATAAGTCTCATGTTTAGAAAAAATTAGCATTGGTTGGATGCTAATAATATTAAAGGAAGTTGCTTCAATTGACTTGTTGAGGGACTTTAACATGAAAAGTATAGATTAAAATACAAGGGTTTATGTATAATTGTAGTCTACTGTCAGTTATCAATTTTGATTGAATCAAAATGCTATTGTTTAGGGCTTCCCTAGTGTTCCAGTGGGTAAAGACACCACCTTGCAGTGCAAGGGGCACCGGTTCGATCCCTGGCCTGGGAAGATCCCATGTGCCATGGATTGGCTGGACTGATGTGTCCAATTACCGAGCTGGAGTTCTGGAGTGCATGCGCCCAGAGCCCATGCTCTGTGACAACCGAGGCCACTGTGATGGGAGGCCCACATGGGCCAAAGAACAAAGACGAATAAAAATAGATAAATGAAAGACCAATAGAAGTGGCCCGTCTGCCCCCCTCCCTCCCCAACCCGCCTCCCTCCAAAAAAAAAAAAAAATGTTATTGTTTAGTCACTAAGTTGTGTCCAACTCTTTTGTGACTCCACGGACTGCAGCCCACCAGGTTTCTCTGTCCACAGGATTTCCCAGGCAAGAATACTGGGATGGGTTGCCATTTCTACCTCCAGGGGATCTTGTTGACCCAGGGACTGAACCCGCATCTCCTGCCTTGCAGGAAGATTCTTTATCACTGACCCACCCAGGAATCAAAATATTACAAAGGCTTAAAAAATTGCTGGTACTCCAAAACTCCAAATGAGAATTTTTCCAGAGTTGGATATCTAGCAACTCTGTCTTAAAACATGTGCAACAGAGTTAATAACCACTTGAGCAGCTCTTCTTAAACAAAACCATTGCATAGAGAAGTATACAGAGGTTCACAATCACTATAGATAGATCTTAAAACAATAGTAATCGATGAAAATTTTTCTTTTAAAAAGTAAGCTCTATGGTACAATACTGTCAATGTAAACTTAAAATTATTCACACAAACACTTTGACCAAATATACATCAAAAATTATATATACCAAAATTTTAGAAACATTGTCAACAGAAGAGGAGGAACATGTGAGCAGAGAGAAGAAAAGGAAATCGATCAAACCAGATGAGGAAGCTTGCACAGAACAAGCATGATGAACTCATCCTTTTTTATCAATGCTTCCTTCCCCAAAATATTTGCTGAAAACTGGAAAGACATATCTATCATAGCTAATGTTTGTTCTAGTATGTGTCTCATTGTGTACATACATTGACACATGTACATACATGACACATCCTTAGAAGAGAGGAATTGAAAACCCATAGCCCAATGAACTACCCTGGCTAAATGACCATTGCCAATAGTAAATAATCAGTAACAAAAGAACACAGAGAATAAAGAATCATAGAGTCCAATGAAATGGACTGTTTTCCCTTCAAAAATATTACATTAAAAATGGTTTCAGAGGAATGCCTGATACCATGTTTTCTTTAAAATTGCTTATAATTAAAACTGTTTAAGTACCTAGATCCTCTATTAAGATCCCAAACCATTGAGCACTAATGTGAAATTACTAGGCATCAAATTTCAATAAATAAAAAATACCCTAATTTCTACAAATGTAGCCATTTTTCTTCCAAGTAAATTTCTAAGAAATTTGGAATACAGTCACATGCCACCTGCTCTAAAAATTACATATTTTGTAGTTGAACTTTTTATTTCAACTAGACTGACATAATAAAATATATAATATTATGATACAGTTCAATTAAGGCAGAATGGTTGGGGATAGTTTACTAGTTTCAAGCTTCATTCTGGTTTAGTTGTATTAGAGTCTACCCCGCACACTATTCTAGTACCAAGACAAAGATCAGATAAACACTGTCTTAAAACCAAATGTGCAACAGAGTTAATAACCACTTGAGCAGCTCTTCTTAAACAAAACCATTGCATAGAGAAGTATACAGAGGTTCACAATCACTATAGATAGATCTTAAAACAATAGTAATCGATGAAAATTTTTCTTTTAAAAAGTAAGCTCTATGGTACAATACTGTCAATGTAAACTTAAAATTATTCACACAAACACTTTGACCAAATATACATCAAAAATTATATATACCAAAATTTTAGAAACATTGTCAACAGAAGAGGAGGAACATGTGAGCAGAGAGAAGAAAAGGAAATCGATCAAACCAGATGAGGAAGCTTGCACAGAACAAGCATGATGAACTCATCCTTTTTTATCAATGCTTCCTTCCCCAAAATATTTGCTGAAAACTGGAAAGACATATCTATCATAGCTAATGTTTGTTCTAGTATGTGTCTCATTGTGTACATACATTGACACATGTACATACATGACACATCCTTAGAAGAGAGGAATTGAAAACCCATAGCCCAATGAACTACCCTGGCTAAATGACCATTGCCAATAGTAAATAATCAGTAACAAAAGAACACAGAGAATAAAGAATCATAGAGTCCAATGAAATGGACTGTTTTCCCTTCAAAAATATTACTTTAAAAAATGGTTTCAGAGGAATGCCTGATACCATGTTTTCTTTAAAATTGCTTATAATTAAAACTGTTTAAGTACCTAGATCCTCTATTAAGATCCCAAACCATTGAGCACTAATGTGAAATTACTAGGCATCAAATTTCAATAAATAAAAAATACCCTAATTTCTACAAATGTAGCCATTTTTCTTCCAAGTAAATTTCTAAGAAATTTGGAATACAGTCACATGCCACCTGCTCTAAAAATTACATATTTTGTAGTTGAACTTTTTATTTCAACTAGACTGACATAATAAAATATATAATATTATGATACAGTTCAATTAAGGCAGAATGGTTGGGGATAGTTTACTAGTTTCAAGCTTCATTCTGGTTTAGTTGTATTAGAGTCTACCCCGCACACTATTCTAGTACCAAGACAAAGATCAGATAAACACTGTCAATTTCTTAAGAACTCTGAAGCATCCAAGTATAATACAGTAGCGTAAACTGTGCATTTATAGTCCACAGAAAGTCACTTCTTCCTGCAATAGCACTAACACTGACCAGGAGAAAAAGTGCCACTTCTGTTGCAATTAAACCAGGTTTCCATGCATAGTTTAACATTAAGTAGACCCATGTGTGGAATCTGCAGAGAAAACAAAAACGAAGTGACTGTGAAATATGCTGATCTGACTGTAAAGTAGCTGGATCAACTTTCACATGCACAACAGCTTCCTGTTGGTTAAGAACTTGGATGTGTAACTCGTCCAGAACTACTTATCTTGTGGTTCATCTACCAGGGAAGAAATATCTCAGATTGTGAAATTCAGCCAGGCTCTGCTTCACGGAGGCTGCTTAACCTTCCTATGACTCGGAGTTCTGATCTGTGAAAAATGCCTCATGTGATGATCCTCAGAATTAAGCCAGACAGACCTCAGAAACTCTTAGAAGAGAGCTTGCATGTGAGCCTTTAACGAATGTTAGCAATTATTTTTCAATATAATATTTAAAAATAAATAACAGCCTAGAATTTGTAGATAAACTTGGAATGCACTAGGGCTAAGTATGAAAATTTCTTCAATGCCTAGCAAATTAAAAACAAAAATTCCTCTATTAAAATTTCTCTTTCCTTTCAGTCCTTATTTAGTATGTTCTAGCCCTGATAAAATAAAAAGAAACCTAAATTAAGTTTGAGGTTGTCATATTGCAGCAAATGAGCAAAGAAGCAATATTTGTCCTGAACTGACAGTGAATATACCTATTTACCTGGGTTTGTAAACTGATTCTTAGTATCTATAATTTAGTTTAGAATAAATCATTATTAGGTATTCCAGGATATAGGACTTCCCTGGTGGTCCTGTGGGTAGGACTCTCTATTACAATCGTAAAGGGCTTCAATCCCTGATTGGGTACCAAGATCCCACATGCCATGCAGCTCAGTCAAAGAAAAAAAAAAAAAAAAGTAGGTATTAAAGGATAGTTCTCTATTTAGAAAAACAAATAAATACTGTGATTTATTTTTTATATACAAGCTTTCAAGTGGAAAACATTTAACTAAAGTATGTGAAGGATGTTAAGTAAATATGTTGATTTTAGAAGAAATTGTATTTCTATTGTTTTAATTCCTATTTTAAGAGGAGCCTCGCTTTTTTAATGAACTATAAATCTATACTCTTGGCAAAGACCAAAAGATCTTCCTACTGGAGCTCTAGAATATAGAATCTATGTAAGGAGAAATGAAAAGTTGTACGTCAATATGTTGAAGCAAATTTTATGACTCATCAGCTAAATTAAAGCTCACAGTCAGTAGCATATCTTGTGTAGTGCTGCCATGCATTTAGTATGGAAGCTACTACACAAATATTTCCTGAATGAACTGATAAATCAAGTGATTTATCAAATTGAGTGATAATTCTTTTATGAATACATAATTACTAGGTTATCTAGGTGAGTAAGTAGGAGAGAATTCCAAAATCCTGAAAAGCTCAGAAAAGTTTAGTCACTTGTTTAACTGCATAAAATAAAATCAAGATTTATCGCCTGGGGGCTTCTCTGATGGTCCAGTGGGTGCAGAATCCGCCTTGCAGTGCAAGGGGCACTGGTTCAATCCCTAGCCCAGGAAGATCCCTCATGCAGAAGAGTGGCTGGACTAGTGTGTCCAATTAGGAACCAGCATTCTAGAGCGCACGTGCCCAGAGCCGGTGATCAGCAATGAGAGAGGCCACTGCAATGTGAGACCCACACGGGCCAAAGAATAAAGATGGATGAAAATAAATAAATAAGAAACCAATAAAAGAGGCCAAAATTAAAAAAAAAAAAATTATAGCCTGACTTTAAGGCTGAGGATCCTTCTAATATTCCTGAATCTTCTAGGAGTTGTTCATTGTCCAAGAGAACTTAGCATCAATTGGCCATTAAAACTATGTCCCTACTGTTAAAATCATACCTAGGTTTTGAATAACGGCATTGTCCTAGTAATCATGAAGCAACAGTCTCCTTGGAGTCAGTCAGGTGTTTCCATTAGCAAAAATCAGTGGCAAGGTACAATTCCCCTGGAGTGGAATTTGCTGCAATCATATTATGCTTTAACAAGACAACTTGCAATTTATAACTTGGTAAGCCTTTACTCTCCTCCCCTCATTCTTTCCTGATTTTTGAAATGTCTTTAAATTTATTGCCAAACAAAAATCATTCGAGGGAGAAACAGCCATTGTTCATTAAAAAAAAAAATAAAGAGAGAGGAGAAAGATATATTATACCTCATCATTTTTATTACAAAATAGATAAAGGCAGTTTCAAAAAACTTTCCAGGGAAGAGAGGTGACTCAAGATGGAAGAGCAGAAAGACCTCGTTCTGGACATACCAGAACTACATACACAATTACATACAGAACAGGTATCTCTGAGAGGGACCTGAAGATTTCAGAACAGCTTTTCTAGAACTAAGGATATAATGAACAGAAACCTGATGGAAATGAACAGGCTGGTGGGCTACAGCCCATGTGGCTGCAAACAGTTGGGCACAACTGTAGCAACTGAGCACTGGAGCTCTGAGATGAACAGAAGGGGAAGAGTGGTCGTCAGGTCAGAGCCCAAACCTCAAGGAGGAGGCGCATCACCTAGTGGTGCGGCCACGATGGAAAACAGTATGGGGGTCCTCAAATCATTAAAAATAGTACTATCATATGTTCCAGCAATTCCAGTTCTGGATGTTTTCCCAAAGGACACTAAATTAATAACCAGAAAATATATTTTCTCCCCTATGTTATTGTACCATTATTCAAAATAGCCAAGATATTATAATAAAACAACCTAAGTGTCTATCAATAGATGAACTGATAAAGAAGATGTGGTATATTTATACTAGCGTATTACTCAAACATACAAAAGAATGAAACCTTAAGAACTGCAAAAGCGAGGATGGACCCAGTATCATGGTATTATGCTAGGTGGGACTGGACAAGAAAAACAAAGGCTTCAAGAGTTTACTTAAATGTAAAATCTAAAACAAAACAAAACAAAACGGTAATAGACTCATGAATATAGAGATACACGGAGGTTGGGTGAAAGAGATGAAGGAGATGAAGAGGTACAGGTTTCAAGTTATAAAGTAAGTCACGGGGATGTAATGTACAGCATAAGAAACAATTGTAATAACCTTGTATGATGACAGATGGTTACTAAAATTACCATGGTGATAAATTTGTAATGTATATAAATGTTCAATCACCATGTAATACATCCGAAATGTATAATCTTGTATGTCAACTGTACTTCAATAATAAAAAAAGGGACAAATGTAGAGATGTATACTATATACTTCTAAGGAACTTTCAGAACTTGGATTAAAAAATACTAACTTTGAGCTACAGAAGAGTAACTGAAATACAACTGAAAATTTCTCTTGCACTGTTCATTACACTTTAATAAGTATTACTGATCTTTTAAATTTCAAATGTAAGGCTATGCATTCATGCTGTGACAGACTAAAAGTCTTAAGAATCATAAGATACACAGTCTTTGGTCTTTTTTTCCCATTTACTGGTAAATAATATAAATCTGTATAAACTCAAGTTAGGAAAGCAAACAGAAACCTGATGGAAATGAACAGGCTGGTGGGCTACAGCCCATGTGGCTGCAAACAGTTGGGCACAACTGTAGCAACTGAGCACTGGAGCTCTGAGATGAACAGAAGGGGAAGAGTGGTCGTCAGGTCAGAGCCCAAACCTCAAGGAGGAGGCGCATCACCTAGTGGTGCGGCCACGATGGAAAACAGTATGGGGGTCCTCAAATCATTAAAAATAGTACTATCATATGTTCCAGCAATTCCAGTTCTGGATGTTTTCCCAAAGGACACTAAATTAATAACCAGAAAATATATTTTCTCCCCTATGTTATTGTACCATTATTCAAAATAGCCAAGATATTATAATAAAACAACCTAAGTGTCTATCAATAGATGAACTGATAAAGAAGATGTGGTATATTTATACTAGCGTATTACTCAAACATACAAAAGAATGAAACCTTAAGAACTGCAAAAGCGAGGATGGACCCAGTATCATGGTATTATGCTAGGTGGGACTGGACAAGAAAAACAAAGGCTTCAAGAGTTTACTTAAATGTAAAATCTAAAACAAAACAAAACAAAACGGTAATAGACTCATGAATATAGAGATACACGGAGGTTGGGTGAAAGAGATGAAGGAGATGAAGAGGTACAGGTTTCAAGTTATAAAGTAAGTCACGGGGATGTAATGTACAGCATAAGAAACAATTGTAATAACCTTGTATGATGACAGATGGTTACTAAAATTACCATGGTGATAAATTTGTAATGTATATAAATGTTCAATCACCATGTAATACATCCGAAATGTATAATCTTGTATGTCAACTGTACTTCAATAATAAAAAAAGGGACAAATGTAGAGATGTATACTATATACTTCTAAGGAACTTTCAGAACTTGGATTAAAAAATACTAACTTTGAGCTACAGAAGAGTAACTGAAATACAACTGAAAATTTCTCTTGCACTGTTCATTACACTTTAATAAGTATTACTGATCTTTTAAATTTCAAATGTAAGGCTATGCATTCATGCTGTGACAGACTAAAAGTCTTAAGAATCATAAGATACACAGTCTTTGGTCTTTTTTTCCCATTTACTGGTAAATAATATAAATCTGTATAAACTCAAGTTAGGAAAGCAAACAGATGATGATAAAGGGCATAATGAAACTGCTGTCTCGTAATCTTGACCTTAGCTTATTTCCAGACAATCCCAAACACTTTGTCTATGGGTTGTGGTTGCTTAAATTGTTTAATAACATAATCTTATATAGATCTTGGAAATAAGTTGACTGCAAGGCAAGAATAATGTAATTCATAATGAATTGTAGTGCAAAGGCTAACTGATTTCCAAATGACTGTCTTGCTGAATAATTATGATTAGTGTTTTGAATTTCACAAGCATCACTATTCATATAAGATTATTCATCTAGCATGTGATAATGGCTACGACCATTTTACATAAACACACATAGCTTTGGCCATGTAATTGTAAGAGGAACAGTACTTATGTTGATTCATTTTTCTGCCTTTGCTGCACATATTGGCTTCTTTCTGATCCCTAACTGAGTTCCTTATGAGTAAATCTTCACCCACAGAGACAGGGCCATTTTACTGTCAAACTTGTTAATGGCTAAAATGTCTCTGTCAATAAAAAAAAAAAAAAAAAAAACCCAACTTATTTAGAGTTGATCTAAATCAATGTGTCAAGTCACTGTGACTTTTCTAAATGCCAATTTTATTTAGACTTGTAGAAAAAAATTAGAATGCTTAACTTCAGTTGCCTAAATTGGCAACAACAAGATTTGCTACATTCGAGATGACTGCCTTTTCTTTTTCCATATCTCTTAGTTTTTGCTTTATATTTCCTAAACTTTTATAATATTCTGAAAGCTTTTTAGTCACAGCAGCAAATACAGTCCTAAGAAGAATGCATATGGATCCCTTTTGAATCTCACAATAAGCAATGAGGTGGCTATCATAACTAGCACTTTGTACACAGGAAGTAACTGGCGCCTAAAGGAGATTTAGTAAACTAGTAAATGATGGGGCAGTGACGCAAAACCCCCATGAGTTGGGTGGTGGCATAAGGAAGGACCTGCAAAATACAGTAACCAGTTTTTATCAATTTGAAGTAAATATTAACATCTAATATTATTCAGAGGGCTAGACTTTACTCAATGTGTATGCAAACAATAACATTTTTTTCTTATGCTTTAACTGAAGTCTAGTACAATCCAGTGAAGACATGATAATCCCAAACCACTAAAAATGGCCAGTAAGAAATAACTACTAGAAAACTGATTCTGAAATGAAAAGCACTTGCTGAGTTAATAATATAAATTACCCCTGAATAGTTTGGAACAGGAAAGACTTTGACTTGGGGGTGAACAGGGAGCATAAAAAAGTCAATTTAAAAAAATGTCTTTGGTGCTATTGAGAACTTCTGCTGGTACCAAGGGGACATCTTATTTCAGTGGATATAAGTTATTGAATAACTGTTTCTCTTTGACAAAGATTTCTTTCCAAAACTATTTATAGCACCGTTGAGTGAGGCATGAACAACTATGATGTCTGAAAACCAAAGGCATTGTAGGGGCAGTGGTGGTATAGTGATGAACAGAATTGCCTTCCAAAGAGTGATCTTCTGAGTGGACGGGTCATTATTAGGTTTCTATTGGCTTTTACTGGAAAAGGAAAGGGAAAGAAGACACTGTATCAACAAAACACTATATAGTATATAAAATATATACAACTCATTCTCTATATAGACACATATATGTGTTGTGCTTCTCAGAGCAGCACCAAAGTTGCATTACTTTCATTTTAATAATTAATGTATGTTTGTATCCATTTAACAACTAAAAAAAATAAAAAGATAGTGGATGAACATTTAAACCCAGGGTACCAAATCTCATATTTTTTCCCTAGATGCCAGATTAAATCGAAACCTTTCAGTGGAATGTTCTACTAAATGCTTCTTAAGTCATCACTTCAGTTCTGTTGCTCAGTCGTTTCTGACTCTTTGTGAACCCAAGGACTGCATGCAGCATGCCAGGCTTTCCTGTCCTTCACTGTCTCCTGGAGATGTGAGCCACTAGTGACTCTGAATTTCTATGGCTATCCAGTAGAGCAGGGTTAAACTGGATAATAATCATAACATAATTTATATCATCACCACTATCTTCAGTGAATCTTGAAGTAAATATTAACATCTAATATTATTCAGAGGGCTAGACTTTACTCAATGTGTATGCAAACAATAACATTTTTTTCTTATGCTTTAACTGAAGTCTAGTACAATCCAGTGAAGACATGATAATCCCAAACCACTAAAAATGGCCAGTAAGAAATAACTACTAGAAAACTGATTCTGAAATGAAAAGCACTTGCTGAGTTAATAATATAAATTACCCCTGAATAGTTTGGAACAGGAAAGACTTTGACTTGGGGGTGAACAGGGAGCATAAAAAAGTCAATTTAAAAAAATGTCTTTGGTGCTATTGAGAACTTCTGCTGGTACCAAGGGGACATCTTATTTCAGTGGATATAAGTTATTGAATAACTGTTTCTCTTTGACAAAGATTTCTTTCCAAAACTATTTATAGCACCGTTGAGTGAGGCATGAACAACTATGATGTCTGAAAACCAAAGGCATTGTAGGGGCAGTGGTGGTATAGTGATGAACAGAATTGCCTTCCAAAGAGTGATCTTCTGAGTGGACGGGTCATTATTAGGTTTCTATTGGCTTTTACTGGAAAAGGAAAGGGAAAGAAGACACTGTATCAACAAAACACTATATAGTATATAAAATATATACAACTCATTCTCTATATAGACACATATATGTGTTGTGCTTCTCAGAGCAGCACCAAAGTTGCATTACTTTCATTTTAATAATTAATGTATGTTTGTATCCATTTAACAACTAAAAAAAATAAAAAGATAGTGGATGAACATTTAAACCCAGGGTACCAAATCTCATATTTTTTCCCTAGATGCCAGATTAAATCGAAACCTTTCAGTGGAATGTTCTACTAAATGCTTCTTAAGTCATCACTTCAGTTCTGTTGCTCAGTCGTTTCTGACTCTTTGTGAACCCAAGGACTGCATGCAGCATGCCAGGCTTTCCTGTCCTTCACTGTCTCCTGGAGATGTGAGCCACTAGTGACTCTGAATTTCTATGGCTATCCAGTAGAGCAGGGTTAAACTGGATAATAATCATAACATAATTTATATCATCACCACTATCTTCAGTGAATTTCTTGAGAAGTCAAATTATTGTAGTTATTCAGAGACAGAAGAAGGGGTTTTAGATATTCCCATTGAGCATGCCCCATCTACACTACTCTTAATTAATTAACATCTACCTTGGAAAGACTGGCTATCTTCCTTCTTGACTGTTCCAAGATATGGTACATTCATAAAATGGAATCTATTGCCTAGCCATAAAAAAGATTGCCAATAGGGCTTTCCTGGTGGTTCAGTGGGGCAAGAGTCCGCTTTGCAGTGCAAGAGGCATCAGTTCAATCCCTGGCCTGAGAAGATCCCACATGCTGCGGAGCGGCTGGACCAGTGTATAAAATTAGGAGCTGGTGCTCTGGAGTGCATGCACTCAGAGCTGGTGCCCTGCAATGAGAGAGGCCACTGTAATGGGAGGCCCACACAGGCCAAAGAATAAAGATGGATGAAAATAAATAAATAAAACAATAAAAGAGGCCAAAATTAAGGGAAAAAAAAGAATGCCAATAAACACGGATGCCAAAAAACAAGAATGCAGCAGCATGGATGGACACAGAGATTTTCACACTAAACGCATTAAGTCAGACAAGGACAAAAGCATGATATTGCTTATATGTGGAATCTTAAAAATATATAAAATAAAATTATATACAAAACAGAAATAGGGCCACAGAGAGAAAAAACAAACTTATGATGACCCAAAGAGAAAGGGGAGGAGGAATAAATTAGGGGTTTGGGAACAACATGAATACACCATTACGGCGACACTGAACCAATGGACGTGAGATAGAGCAAGCTCCTGGGATAGTGGAAGACAGGGAAACCTGGTACGCTGCAGTCTATTCGGCTACAAAGAGTTGGCTATGACTGAGAAACTGAACTTAACTGAAGAGACTTTTTAAAAAGGTATCGCTCAACACATGTGGGGGTGGATGGGCAGGATCTTGAACATCAGCACAGGACTGAGAAACAGGTACAGATATGATCGATTATTACAGATTGTTATTTTCAGTCTTTTTGAGACCACTAGTGACTCTGAATTTCTTGAGAGGGGTTAAACTGGATAATAATCATAACATAATTTATATCATCACCACTATCTTCAGTGAATTTCTTGAGAAGTCAAATTATTGTAGTTATTCAGAGACAGAAGAAGGGGTTTTAGATATTCCCATTGAGCATGCCCCATCTACACTACTCTTAATTAATTAACATCTACCTTGGAAAGACTGGCTATCTTCCTTCTTGACTGTTCCAAGATATGGTACATTCATAAAATGGAATCTATTGCCTAGCCATAAAAAAGATTGCCAATAGGGCTTTCCTGGTGGTTCAGTGGGGCAAGAGTCCGCTTTGCAGTGCAAGAGGCATCAGTTCAATCCCTGGCCTGAGAAGATCCCACATGCTGCGGAGCGGCTGGACCAGTGTATAAAATTAGGAGCTGGTGCTCTGGAGTGCATGCACTCAGAGCTGGTGCCCTGCAATGAGAGAGGCCACTGTAATGGGAGGCCCACACAGGCCAAAGAATAAAGATGGATGAAAATAAATAAATAAAACAATAAAAGAGGCCAAAATTAAGGGAAAAAAAAGAATGCCAATAAACACGGATGCCAAAAAACAAGAATGCAGCAGCATGGATGGACACAGAGATTTTCACACTAAACGCATTAAGTCAGACAAGGACAAAAGCATGATATTGCTTATATGTGGAATCTTAAAAATATATAAAATAAAATTATATACAAAACAGAAATAGGGCCACAGAGAGAAAAAACAAACTTATGATGACCCAAAGAGAAAGGGGAGGAGGAATAAATTAGGGGTTTGGGAACAACATGAATACACCATTACGGCGACACTGAACCAATGGACGTGAGATAGAGCAAGCTCCTGGGATAGTGGAAGACAGGGAAACCTGGTACGCTGCAGTCTATTCGGCTACAAAGAGTTGGCTATGACTGAGAAACTGAACTTAACTGAAGAGACTTTTTAAAAAGGTATCGCTCAACACATGTGGGGGTGGATGGGCAGGATCTTGAACATCAGCACAGGACTGAGAAACAGGTACAGATATGATCGATTATTACAGATTGTTATTTTCAGTACAAAATAAAGAGTTGATTTTGGAAAGAAAATAGATAACCAACAAAGATCTACTGTATAGCACAAGCAACTATGCTTAATATTTTATAATAAGTTGCAACGGAAAATAATCTAGAAAAAAAATAGATACATATACACCCTGAATCACCCTGCTGTACATATGAAACTGAAACAGCTTTGTATATCAACTCTACTTCAATTATAAACATACTGCTTTGGAAGTAATGAAATAAAGTGGACCTCTTCGGGAAACACAATTAAAACAAATGTCATTAATTCTCACTTTCTTTAATTCTTCCATAGGATTTGACATTACTGACAACTCCCTTTTTGAAACTCATAGGCATTGCCCTGAAGATGGTCACCTTATGTTGGATTAATAATAGAAGTATAAATGTTATAGTGGTAAAGGATATCTGGTATGATTGTATTAAAAATGTCAAATCAATGATGTTCTTATCACTTCTCTACTTTATTTGTTCGTACTTTGTAAAGCTAATTAACAACTCAGGCTCAGATTTCTCCTTAGAAAATGTGAATAATAATGGTGCTTAGTGCATAGAGTTGCTTGTAAAGACTAAACAAAACACCATATATCAAACTTTCTACACATAGGCTGATTTTATAGTAAGTCTTCTGCATACAGTAACTGACCTTTTTAGTAAAAAGGGACAGAAAAAAAAAAAAAAACTTCAAAATCCCTTGACACTGAGATGGAATGAGATGGAATGTAGGTAGCTGGGTTTTCTGTGAGGTAATATGTTTACACAGTGTCTGGCACATTATAGGCCCACTGAAACGCTAACGCATCCATAGAAGAAACAAGGGCTGAGGCAAGCTTCATGGCCTTGTTGGCTCTGTGTGAGCAGAGATAAGAAGTGTAGTATTCAGGTGGCAATCACTATTTCTACATAGTCTCTCCTATAGCATGTTGAACATAAAGGTTTAGCCTCAAAAAGCACTCATACTTGAAGCCTCCAACTACGTTTGATATAATGAGGTGCAGTTTTAAATGTTATGTTCATATTTCATCCATCAATTTGCTCTTCAGTAGATTTGCTGTCAGCTGAGTGTAATTTAAAGGTACAAGAAGATTTCTTTTATGAGTGAAAAGATTCATAATTCTTAACTGCTATTATCACAGCAAATCACTCTAAATGAAACCTGGAAATAGATAACCAACAAAGATCTACTGTATAGCACAAGCAACTATGCTTAATATTTTATAATAAGTTGCAACGGAAAATAATCTAGAAAAAAAATAGATACATATACACCCTGAATCACCCTGCTGTACATATGAAACTGAAACAGCTTTGTATATCAACTCTACTTCAATTATAAACATACTGCTTTGGAAGTAATGAAATAAAGTGGACCTCTTCGGGAAACACAATTAAAACAAATGTCATTAATTCTCACTTTCTTTAATTCTTCCATAGGATTTGACATTACTGACAACTCCCTTTTTGAAACTCATAGGCATTGCCCTGAAGATGGTCACCTTATGTTGGATTAATAATAGAAGTATAAATGTTATAGTGGTAAAGGATATCTGGTATGATTGTATTAAAAATGTCAAATCAATGATGTTCTTATCACTTCTCTACTTTATTTGTTCGTACTTTGTAAAGCTAATTAACAACTCAGGCTCAGATTTCTCCTTAGAAAATGTGAATAATAATGGTGCTTAGTGCATAGAGTTGCTTGTAAAGACTAAACAAAACACCATATATCAAACTTTCTACACATAGGCTGATTTTATAGTAAGTCTTCTGCATACAGTAACTGACCTTTTAGTAAAAGGGACAGAAAAACAAAAAAAAACTTCAAAATCCCTTGACACTGAGATGGAATGAGATGGAATGTAGGTAGCTGGGTTTTCTGTGAGGTAATATGTTTACACAGTGTCTGGCACATTATAGGCCCACTGAAACGCTAACGCATCCATAGAAGAAACAAGGGCTGAGGCAAGCTTCATGGCCTTGTTGGCTCTGTGTGAGCAGAGATAAGAAGTGTAGTATTCAGGTGGCAATCACTATTTCTACATAGTCTCTCCTATAGCATGTTGAACATAAAGGTTTAGCCTCAAAAAGCACTCATACTTGAAGCCTCCAACTACGTTTGATATAATGAGGTGCAGTTTTAAAAATGTTATGTTCATATTTCATCCATCAATTTGCTCTTCAGTAGATTTGCTGTCAGCTGAGTGTAATTTAAAGGTACAAGAAGATTTCTTTTATGAGTGAAAAGATTCATAATTCTTAACTGCTATTATCACAGCAAATCACTCTAAATGAAACCTGGAAATATTTATTGATACAAAATAGATATAATCATAAAGATTTTGTGACATTATATTGAATAGATGCCTACTTGAGAATATTTACCTAGACTGATTTATCTGCCCCATCTTTCTCAGTCTATGTCACTGACTTAACTCAAATGCTTATTATTTCACACTTACTGAATAGCAACTAACCCCTTGCCTCTTATCATCTCCTTTTCTCACGATGCATGGCATCGCTTTTCTTTAACCACGGTGCCAATCAACTCAGTCTTTGTGCTGAAAATGTAACCTCTCTACTGTTTCAGATAGCTCACTTTGCTACTCTAGACTTTACATTTGCAAATTGTAACCAACAGCTCTACTATTTCATCTGATTTTTCAAAGAACTCTAACACAGACTCTGTAATCTAGATCCATGCTGTCCAAAACAGGGGTCACTAGCCACACATGTGGTTGTAAAGCATTTCACAAGTGTCTCATCTCAGTTGAGATGTGGTGTGAGGACAAAGTACACGCACAATTATTGCAACTTGGTCCAAAAATATTTAACATATCTCCATCATTTTACTCAGATTACATATTAATGTGCAATATTTTGAATCTATTGGGTTAGCAAAATCTGTAACATTAATTGCACCCTTTTTCATGTTTTGATGGGGCTACTAGAAATCTATCATTGCATATGTAGGTCATATTTCATTTAATTTGGACAGAATTTCTTCAGAGAAGAACTTACATATATAAATCAGATACACATCATTTTAGTTCTTTACTTTGGGTCTCATACATTTTCCCTATGCATTGAATAAACATTTATTAAGTGTTCTACCAGTGATCAGGCATGTTTCTCAAAACTGAAAGCACGGATGTGATGAAGTCTGACAAGGTCTGCCTCTCTTAGAACTTAACTTGCATGGAATGTATGGCAAATAAAGCAAGACAACAAACAAAATTTCAAAGTGTGTGAATGGATGATATGCATTAGATAATACCTGGAGATTATGATGATTTTATATTTTCCCAAAAGAAATCTGTATGAATAGGTGACATATGAATGGAGATGAGAAGATTTGAGAGAGTGCCAGTATCTTCATAATCTGCGTCTGCAGACAATATGAAAACATTTAGTTTTTCATGTAAGTGTGTACACTATCAAGTGGGGTTCTGTTCCAAGACTGAAGCGCTGTTTTTGACATCATGAGAGGGGAAGTATAATCTGGAAATTTAGTCTATATAGCAAAAAGTTAATCATAACTAGCCTTAAGACTAAATCAGGTCTGCAGACCTTTAACAAACCCTTCCCTGATTATCTTATATGCAGACGGCCATTTTTAAATTGCATTTAATTTTTCTATTCACCCAGAATCTAGCCAATTCTTTTTTTTTTTTTTTAATTAGTGTACATCTGGGCATCTGGTTGAATCTTGAAACATCTGTGAAAGCAGGTGTTCTGCTTCTACTTTCCAAAGGATGCACAAATCAACAAAGGATCCAGACTACCAGATGGTGTAAATTATAAGAAATTCCAAAGTAGTATGTGCAGGTAAAGTTGGTGTACTCACATCTGTAACATGCAATCACAGATATGGCCCAGAGTGACTTTTTCCATTATTCTGACAATCTTCAGATTCCTCTCAAGGGCAAATTCCAATGACATTGGTTCTGTGTGACATGGAGAATTATTGCTGCCCTCCAAAAGGAACTCCTGTTCTGAATTGTGGGACAGAATGTTCTGGGCAATTAGTTCCACTTTCCCCCAAGAACGAAAGGTGAGCCACAGAACATTCTGAAATACTATCACATTTTTATGCACTATGAAATTCATTTCATGACACTTATAAGGATTTGTTTTAAAATGCTTTGCTAATCTGAATATATTCCTTTTATAAAATAAAAAAAAATTTCTCCTTTAGTGCAACTTACTAGTTATATTTTATTAGGACCAATAAACATTCTACAATGTTACTAAAATCAATATACTTCATTAATATAGCAAAGCTTAAGCATCTCTTAGAACTTAACTTGCATGGAATGTATGGCAAATAAAGCAAGACAACAAACAAAATTTCAAAGTGTGTGAATGGATGATATGCATTAGATAATACCTGGAGATTATGATGATTTTATATTTTCCCAAAAGAAATCTGTATGAATAGGTGACATATGAATGGAGATGAGAAGATTTGAGAGAGTGCCAGTATCTTCATAATCTGCGTCTGCAGACAATATGAAAACATTTAGTTTTTCATGTAAGTGTGTACACTATCAAGTGGGGTTCTGTTCCAAGACTGAAGCGCTGTTTTTGACATCATGAGAGGGGAAGTATAATCTGGAAATTTAGTCTATATAGCAAAAAGTTAATCATAACTAGCCTTAAGACTAAATCAGGTCTGCAGACCTTTAAAAAACCCCTTTCCTGATTATCTTATATGCAGACGGCCATTTTTAAATTGCATTTAATTTTTCTATTCACCCAGAATCTAGCCAATTCTTTTTTTTTTTTTTTAATTAGTGTACATCTGGGCATCTGGTTGAATCTTGAAACATCTGTGAAAGCAGGTGTTCTGCTTCTACTTTCCAAAGGATGCACAAATCAACAAAGGATCCAGACTACCAGATGGTGTAAATTATAAGAAATTCCAAAGTAGTATGTGCAGGTAAAGTTGGTGTACTCACATCTGTAACATGCAATCACAGATATGGCCCAGAGTGACTTTTTCCATTATTCTGACAATCTTCAGATTCCTCTCAAGGGCAAATTCCAATGACATTGGTTCTGTGTGACATGGAGAATTATTGCTGCCCTCCAAAAAGGAACTCCTGTTCTGAATTGTGGGACAGAATGTTCTGGGCAATTAGTTCCACTTTCCCCCAAGAACGAAAGGTGAGCCACAGAACATTCTGAAATACTATCACATTTTTATGCACTATGAAATTCATTTCATGACACTTATAAGGATTTGTTTTAAAATGCTTTGCTAATCTGAATATATTCCTTTTATAAAATAAAAAAAAATTTCTCCTTTAGTGCAACTTACTAGTTATATTTTATTAGGACCAATAAACATTCTACAATGTTACTAAAATCAATATACTTCATTAATATAGCAAAGCTTAAGCATCTCTGTGTGTCAGACTCTATGCTAGATGATAGAGATTCAATATTATGAGAGGCAAGCCCTTAAAGGAATAGGATGAAAGGCACCTACAATATCGAAAGCATAACATATTGACTATAATATGAAGCAGGGGAATTATTATAAAAATACCATGAGTAGGGCTTTCCCTGGTGGTCCAGTGGGTAAGGACACCGCCTTGCAGTGCAAGGGGCGCCAGTTCGATCCCTGGCCTGGGAAGATCCCACGTGCTGCGGAGCAGCTGGACTGATGTGTCCAATTACCGAGCCGGAGCTATGGGGCGCATGCGCCCAGAGCTGGCACTCTGCGACAACAGAGGCCACCACGATGGGAGGCCCACAGAAGCCAAAGAACAAAGATGTATGAAAATAGAGAAATGAAAGACCAATAAAGTGGCCTGACCATCCCCCTCCCTCCCCACCTCACCCGCCCCCAAAAGATAAATAAATAAAATAAATGTTTTTAAAAAAATACCATGAGTAAAGTTGTATGGAAATACAGAGAGCACATGCATTCATTCTGCTTCGGACAGAGAAAACTTTATGAGTAGGTAACACATTATTTTACCCTGATACATTAGTAAGACTTTACTAAGAAAAACACATAAGGGCATCCCAAGACAATATTGATTGACTGTTAGCTCTAACACTGTTTCAAATAAAATCTAAACAACACAACAATGATGAATAAATCAACATGGGTTGTTTTGTGAGACTGCTAGGCAAGCTGTCTGATATAGGATGGGAAATTTAACTGAAAGCGCAGAAAAGGCCAAGCTGTTAAAGTTGGTTTGGTACTTAAACTGCAAGCCAATGCTCAGGCACTTTGAGAAGCTATAGCCCTTTGGAGCCTTAGGTAAACACGACATGATTATTTTACTTAGGAAAAACGTAAGATGTGCTGTTAACTGATCAATATTGATAACAATATGGCAGTCACGTGCTATGATGCCCAAATATTATTTAGTCGAGGGTCATTTCACCAAGATTTGATACACAGTAATTTTCCTTTAAAAAAACCGTGCAACTTACTAGTTATATTTTATTAGGACCAATAAACATTCTACAATGTTACTAAAATCAATATACTTCATTAATATAGCAAAGCTTAAGCATCTCTGTGTGTCAGACTCTATGCTAGATGATAGAGATTCAATATTATGAGAGGCAAGCCCTTAAAGGAATAGGATGAAAGGCACCTACAATATCGAAAGCATAACATATTGACTATAATATGAAGCAGGGGAATTATTATAAAAATACCATGAGTAGGGTTTTCCCCTGGTGGTCCAGTGGGTAAGGACACCGCCTTGCAGTGCAAGGGGCGCCAGTTCGATCCCTGGCCTGGGAAGATCCCACGTGCTGCGGAGCAGCTGGACTGATGTGTCCAATTACCGAGCCGGAGCTATGGGGCGCATGCGCCCAGAGCTGGCACTCTGCGACAACAGAGGCCACCACGATGGGAGGCCCACAGAAGCCAAAGAACAAAGATGTATGAAAATAGAGAAATGAAAGACCAATAAAGTGGCCTGACCATCCCCCTCCCTCCCCACCTCACCCGCCCCCAAAAGATAAATAAATAAAATAAATGTTTTTAAAAAAATACCATGAGTAAAGTTGTATGGAAATACAGAGAGCACATGCATTCATTCTGCTTCGGACAGAGAAAACTTTATGAGTAGGTAACACATTAGTTTACCCTGATACATTAGTAAGACTTTACTAAGAAAAACACATAAGGGCATCCCAAGACAATATTGATTGACTGTTAGCTCTAACACTGTTTCAAATAAAATCTAAACAACACAACAATGATGAATAAATCAACATGGGTTGTTTTGTGAGACTGCTAGGCAAGCTGTCTGATATAGGATGGGAAATTTAACTGAAAGCGCAGAAAAGGCCAAGCTGTTAAAGTTGGTTTGGTACTTAAACTGCAAGCCAATGCTCAGGCACTTTGAGAAGCTATAGCCCTTTGGAGCCTTAGGTAAACACGACATGATTATTTTACTTAGGAAAAACGTAAGATGTGCTGTTAACTGATCAATATTGATAACAATATGGCAGTCACGTGCTATGATGCCCAAATATTATTTAGTCGAGGGTCATTTCACCAAGATTTGATACACAGTGATATGTTAGCCCCGGCCTTCTTCCAATCTTTCACCCTTCTTTTTCCCTTAAAAGTTTAAAGAACGAAAGGAACAGAAAATACTTCCAGTTATCCTCGTCTAAGAACCTGGTCTCAGCCTCTGACAGTCTGAATTCTTTACGAATCTGCTACAGAAATGAGCCAACAACAGCCTCCACGTGATGCTCCCTGCCTATTTGTTTATTTCTTAGCTGCACATTGAGACACATTAGTTCAAAAGCCTGCCGGTGGAAAAAACAAAAACAAAAAACACCTCACTTGTTAAAACACCAAATACTTAAGAACTAAACCAAATAAGCAAAATTTTAGCTATGTAGAGTTTGCTTGCTTTGCATCCCTCATCCAGCATTGTTAGCCACCGATAAGTTAACTCTTGTAATTTTAAGACTCCAAATCACTCCTTATCCTTCAGAGCTGTCTGGCACAGACTTCCTGCCTTGCATCTGAGTAACATCACCTTGACATGTAAACCCTATCTCCCATTTCTCTCTCCTCCAGGAGTTCAATTACCAATCCCCCATTCTGGTTTCCTCATCCTAAGCATTTGGATGGTCTCATGGTGTAAGGGACTTGCTCTCTCTCTCAACTATATCCAAGCACCACTCAGTAAAGCTTATTGCGTTTTACTGTCTCTTGTGGCCCTACCACTTTACTTGACCAGCCCCTCAAATCCCTTGAATATGCTGCATAAGCTATTCCTCAAACTCACCACCAGTACCAGTGAGTTAGGCCTTGAACTTGGAAGAGATCAAGTTCTTTCAACATTACTTCTCACTAGAATGAGACTTCTGTGAAAGGCCTGTGGAAGGTAACGGTGGTGTGATAAGGGAACTGAGAAAGGAACAGCAGGCTCAGTTTACTGCAAAATGGCAGCTGTTGTTGAATTTCTACATTTTTTTCACCTTTTACATTATTTCTCTTTTACTATTAAATATCTTATCATCCATATTGTTTATCAGCACTGTCATATATAGGTGTGTGTACAAATATTCATTTACTCAACAGTGAATAAGAAGGACAGACTGGAGAGGGAGTTAGACTCTAAGGCTGACTGCATCTTTGGATGTAGGGAAATGTGAAGAGGACTACCTGGAACCAATGGAATAGTTCTGGGATCAAATCAAGATGCTACAGGCAACACCCTTTTAACTCCCAAATCTTGTGTACTGGCAAAAGTCCTTCTGTGTCAGTCCTAAAGGAAGGCCGCTCTAGAAGAGTAATTTAATTCAACATCTTAAGTCTGGGATTGATCTGAGGCCGATGATCTAAAGAATATTCCATTTCTCCTAAACACAGTACACTACCATCTTACTACACATGGATGCCTGAGGAGTCTGAGGGAAGGCATTAGCTACAGACAAATGGAATGAACCCAACTGGGGCTTTCTAGCTTTCTCTACATTCACACACTGAGCTGATGAATCACAATACAGGGATCTGAATTAATTCAGTATTTCAAAATTCCCAGTTGAGTTATGCATTGGGGAAATAAAGGCATTTTCCTTGACACAAATGACTCTCAAAGGTCCTGATGAATTCACCAGGTGGATCATCACTATTTTTTGTACCTGCTGCATTTACCTCACTAATCATTTTACCAGCGGAGATTTCTTTCTTTCTTGTAATGTTCTGCAGGTGATAAAAAGACTTACATAATAACAGGATTCAAATTTTATGGCCTTCTAAATTCAAACACTGTTTTCCGAAGAAGCACAAGGTACCAATTCCTGTCAATATCTTCTATCACAGCAAGCCAAAATGGGCCTCTTGCTCCTGATGGTACCAACTGAATAAATCCACTCAAAAGTTTAACATAAAATGGCCCACTGGAAAAAATAAAAGTCAACATCAATTTGGACTGATTGGGCCTTTTCCTGTTTGCCCTTCTCTTTTTCTCTTGCTTCTTAGCTTTTGTCAATCCTTCCTCCACAAAATATAGCTAACCCCCCTCTCCCATGTGTCATTCTGGATGTCTGTTTTCCTCTGATTGGGAAACGGTCCTCTGGATGTTTTATATTCTGTTTTATGGGTGAAAAAAATCACTCTCTCAAGCCTGTGAATAAAAGCAGATCTGTAACATAAACAAAGTTACATATAGAAATAAAACGGAAGAAAGGCAAAAACAAAGAAAAGAAGGAAGAGAGGATGGAAGGTGCCTAAAGATGGATGTATAATTTGGAAGGAATGTGAGCAACTGTACTACTTATGGCTTTAGGATTAATTTATCTATTTTTTATAAAATTAAAATTTTACATTTATATTATCACAGGGAAGGAGGGGAAGAACCTGTACCTTTGGTCTCATACATGATTTAATGGACAATGCTCTCTGTTTTTGCTGTAGTTGGGGCACTATCCCCCTTTGCTGAGCCATTGGGGAATTCTGTTGGAACACTGGACTGAACAGGGGGGTGGCTTTGAAAAAGGGTGTAAAAGGAAAAAGGCTGCATTTTGATAATAAAGGAACTAAAAGCTCTCTTGCTCCTTCTTAGAAAACACACATGAATGTATGCACATAAATACACCACAATCTCTTTACTTTCTCTAGGCAAACCCTTACTAGCCAAGTTTAATATTTTTCAAATCATCTGTCCTAAGTAGGGAAGATTAACAAACTAAAGAATTGAAGTTACTTTCTGGAGCTTTTAGAAAGGGCAGCCAGAGGAGAGGGGATAAAGAAAGAGCCTCTCTAAGGATCATCCACCGTGTCTGAAACCTGAGTGAGGAAGCTCCAAAATGAACAAGTGTCTAGTTAATAAAGTGGTGGTAGGCACTGGAGCTTGAAATTATGGGTCACTTTTGATTAAACATTTCTCACAGCAAATAAGCCCTGGCTCTCAGTCGTACACTCTCTGCTATCATATGCAAGAATTTAAATGCCAGCACTTAGTAAATCTACCCTGAGCAATAGCCGAGAACCACCTTGGGGATGATCCATTAAAAAAGAAAGACCTACAATTCTCCTCAACAATAATTAAAGCTTAACCAATGGACAAGATAGTTGATAGAATTTATTTTTAGTATTTTTCTGTGTTTGGAAGAGGCAGCACATTTTAGTGGAAAGATCATTAAATTTAGAATTCAAATATGATCTAAACACAATCACATATTAATTGTGACTTGGCACAGGTGATTCAGCCTCTCAGTCTCCATTTCTTCATTCTAAACTATGGGCATTAAAACTCAAAGCTCCAAGGACTGCTTTGAGTATTAAATATGATAATTTATGTAAAAGAATAAGTCTCCTGCCTGGATTGCTTTCAATGTTAAGTATAACCTGTTTTTTATAGTAATCTGAGCTTTCATTATGCAACAAGTACTCAGTAAATGGTGACTTGTATGATTGACTTTTTTAGTTATTTATGATCGTACTTGGTTTGTTAATTTTTTCAATACTTCTACTCTATTGAGGAACAGGCAACAGATTGAGGACATTTTTAAATGTTATTATAAAGCTTCAAGAATGAATTGCTTTTACTCTTGATATATATTACCTTTTACATATTTTTATTTATTTTTATGTTGAAATTCTCCTTTCAATATGTTTTAACCATAAGCTGTGTTTATGGAACTGGAGACCCCAACATCTGGTAATAAGTTGCTTATTAAAAGGTGACAGGATTTCTTTTTTTACTAGAAAGTCAAAATCAATAAATCATATTTTTGTCCTCAGCAGAGGTTACATGAACAAATCATTTACAAAATCAGGATTTTACCTCATTATAAAGCTTACATTTTCAGCAGTAAAGTGTATTTTTTTTTGAGCCTTCATGTTTAGAAAACTGTATTGATCTAAGCCCAGAGCTGGTAAGATCCCCCATCAGGACATAGAGGATCATGAGTAGTACAGCCTCTCCTGCAAATAACTGAGGGCCAAGAGGCCCAGGCAGAAACCCTGCCAGGAGCTGTCCCATCCAGGTTTTAGGGCCAGGACCTAAAACACACCCAGGTGTGGGACAGAGAGCATCACTGTCAAGGGGAAAGGGGCTGCTTTATATTTCAATCTCTGTAATACTTCAGTAAGTTTATTCATTCATAAAATATGGTTTTGAGTGTCTGCTCTGTCCCAAACATTATCTTTGGTGTCATAGATCGAGGTCTTTGGTGTTTTCCCTCATGGAGTTCATACATATACAAAGAAACTGAATTACAAATTGCAGTAAGACCAACAGAAGGAAAAAGAGAAGGGGCTCGCTCGACAAGTTCACTAAGGAAGAAATACAACACCGAATATAGAGCAGGTTTTTAAGGCATGTCTGTTTCATTCAAGTGGCAGCAGGAATAGTAGTTATAGTTGTAGTAGTAATGACTGGATAAATAATTAAAGTGGGGATATTAACATGTGCTTTATCTACATCTATTGATTCAGTATTTTCAAACAACACTGTGAAGTATCTCATTACTGATAACTAGGGCTTCCCAGGTGATGCTAGTGGTACAGGACCCACCTGCCAATGCAAGAGACATAAAAAAGGGAAAGGTATAATCTGGATCCCTACGACAGGAAGATCCTCTGCCGGAGGTCATGGCAACCCACTCCAGTATTCTTGCCTGAGAATCTCTTGTGAAGGAGGGGTCTTGCGGGGGCTACAGTACATAGGGTCGCATAGCATTGGACACAACTGAAGGAACTTACCATTCACACACGCAAAGCTAAGAGAGGAAAAATAACCTCCCTAAAGCCACATATAAGGAGCAGTAGATCTGGAATTCAAACCCAGGAACCAGGGTCTGTAGAAACCAATGCCACTGACTATTATTTTATACTGTACATTAAAGGGGAAAAAAAGTAAGTAAGTCCTATAGACCGAAGCATCAAAAAAAATTAGAGAAGAAAAGTAGTAAACAAACAAACAAACAAACAAAAATGTCCAGAAGCCAGCATCACGAAAAAGGACGCTCTGAGTGACTGCTGATACTCATCGTCTATAGTAGCTGTTTTCTCTCACCCATCATACCTCCTTTCCTTTCTTTAAAATCAAGCTTTATTCTGATACAAACATCCTCCTTCCAATAACACCCTGAATTCTCCTCTTTCAGAGACAACTATATCTGAAGTGCATGCCTGACAGCACTCACATCACGTTCTTTACCTGCTTTAGTCCTGAATGTATCAGAACATGTGCATAATTTTTTAATTTTGTTCTTACCAGCCAAACATTCAGCATGACTGTATGTATCCATTGAATTTAATTTCATTCATAAAATATGGTTTTGAGTGTCTGCTCTGTCCCAAACATTATCTTTGGTGTCATAGATCGAGGTCTTTGGTGTTTTCCCTCATGGAGTTCATACATATACAAAGAAACTGAATTACAAATTGCAGTAAGACCAACAGAAGGAAAAAGAGAAGGGGCTCGCTCGACAAGTTCACTAAGGAAGAAATACAACACCGAATATAGAGCAGGTTTTTAAGGCATGTCTGTTTCATTCAAGTGGCAGCAGGAATAGTAGTTATAGTTGTAGTAGTAATGACTGGATAAATAATTAAAGTGGGGATATTAACATGTGCTTTATCTACATCTATTGATTCAGTATTTTCAAACAACACTGTGAAGTATCTCATTACTGATAACTAGGGCTTCCCAGGTGATGCTAGTGGTACAGGACCCACCTGCCAATGCAAGAGACATAAAAAGGCAAAGGTATAATCTGGATCCCTACGACAGGAAGATCCTCTGCCGGAGGTCATGGCAACCCACTCCAGTATTCTTGCCTGAGAATCTCTTGTGAAGGAGGGGTCTTGCGGGGGCTACAGTACATAGGGTCGCATAGCATTGGACACAACTGAAGGAACTTACCATTCACACACGCAAAGCTAAGAGAGGAAAAATAACCTCCCTAAAGCCACATATAAGGAGCAGTAGATCTGGAATTCAAACCCAGGAACCAGGGTCTGTAGAAACCAATGCCACTGACTATTATTTTATACTGTACATTAAAGGGGAAAAAAAGTAAGTAAGTCCTATAGACCGAAGCATCAAAAAAAATTAGAGAAGAAAAGTAGTAAACAAACAAACAAACAAACAAAAATGTCCAGAAGCCAGCATCACGAAAAAGGACGCTCTGAGTGACTGCTGATACTCATCGTCTATAGTAGCTGTTTTCTCTCACCCATCATACCTCCTTTCCTTTCTTTAAAATCAAGCTTTATTCTGATACAAACATCCTCCTTCCAATAACACCCTGAATTCTCCTCTTTCAGAGACAACTATATCTGAAGTGCATGCCTGACAGCACTCACATCACGTTCTTTACCTGCTTTAGTCCTGAATGTATCAGAACATGTGCATAATTTTTTAATTTTGTTCTTACCAGCCAAACATTCAGCATGACTGTATGTATATCCATTGTAACTTTGTGGGTAGCCCAAGACAGACTGTAAGTCTTCAGCTCTATGTTGGTCAGGAAATATTAAAGGGTGCCAGACACTTTACTAGTACCCTCTGTTTAATCTCTCTTCATCATCTCAAGTGTACACTGGATGTTGGTTAATTATGGCCTGATCTTTTAGGATAAAAGAAGTAACATGTTATCTTCATCACTACCTCCGGGCTTCCACACCTTCCTTCCTAAGAGCACAGATATCATCCAGGAGAATACACCCAATGAAAAAAATAAATATCTGTTAAGAAAGACTTCTATGGGATAAATTATTTGCTTAGTTTTGCCAGATCTGGGTACCAACACCTTCATTATGGAGACCATTTCCAAAAATGTCGCATCAGATATATGTGCTCCTCAATCACATGCTCAACTCTATTTCTAGTCACATGGTTATATGCCTCTAACTGAGACATGTTGTGAGCATGCTCTTACCCACAGATTGTGAGTAGAGATGACCTGGGTCTACTCTAGATGTAACTATTTAAGATCTGAAACAATTTAAGATTTAAAAGAATCTATGGGGGCTTCCCCTGGTGGTCCAGTGGGTAAGGACACCGCCTTGCACTGCAAGGGACGCCGGTTTGATCCCTGGCCTGAGAAGATCCCACGTGCCGCGGAGTGGCTGGACTGATGTGTCCAATCACTGAGCCGGAGCTCTGGAGCGCATGCGCCCAGAGCCTGTGCTCTGCAACGACAGACGCCACCGCGATGGGAGGCCCACAGGAGCAGAAGAACAAAGACGGATGAAAATAGAGAAATGAAAGACCAATAGAAGTGGCCCGCCCATCCCCCTCCCTCCCCACCCAACACCCTCAAAAAAAGATAAAGATAAAAAAAAAAAAAAAAAAAGAATCTATGATCCACTTGGAGAGGCATCAAACATAATAAAGAGCTGAGCCCCCCACCCAAATGTGACAGTGTGGATAAGAAATAAATGTTTCTGGCTTTAATTCAATGATGTTCTAGTGTTTGGTACCATTGCATGACTTAGTCTAAACTGATTAATTATGTAGGCAATTGAAGAAGATCTTGAAGACTTGGGGGACATTAGACTAAGGTTCTCAGTGATGAACACTTAAAGGGACCACTGTCATATGAATAAATTCGTGGCCAGGAATCTTGTAAAAGAAACAAATGTTTTGTTCTGGTACTGGAATCACTTTACCTGTCAAGATGTTCAATTTCACATTTGTAACATGAAGTGATTTAACTTAATAATCTTTAGAGTCCCTCCTCACTTCATAAATCCACAAATTATTTACAAGCTTGAAATCACACCACCACACTTCAGCCCAAACAGACATAACTACACACACTGAATGTGGGAACAAGAGGAAACCATTGACTTTTAAAAGTAAGTTACTTCATTTAATGATGGAATATTTCAACATTTCAGTAGTATATTGTCCACACTCACATGTTATCTTGGCATTAATATGAAACCTGTTCAGTTCTGTTGCTTCCTGTTATCCTTCTCCCACTCCCCCATCTACACACATCTGACCCATAACCACGTCTTGACAGTTCTACTATTTGAGAATCCATTAACCTTTTCCTATCCTTACTGGCAATGCTATAATCCAAGAAAATCTGTTTGCTGCAATTTCTCCTAACTGGTCTTCTTAATGGCACTTCTGATCTGTTGATATATTTTTTTTCAAGGCTGAGTCTTTCCCCTTGTACTTTATCATGTCAAGATCTACCTCTCTTCCCTTATTTCATTCATTTTGAAATCTGTATATTTCCTTTAGGAGATTACTTTTCTCTGCACAGCATTCTCTAACTAAGCACATATTCCCTTGACATGAACTCTGGAATAATTTTATTTTCATGACTGTAGAAAGGTAAACTATGTTTATGCTTTCTTGCAGTGGTCACTGCAATTGATGGTCTGGGAATTATTTATAATTCTCCTATGTACACTTTTTATACTTTCCATGATATCTTCATGGGAGAAATTCAACTAGAGTTTGACAGAAAACACACTTAAAGATCTTGTCCTTGGCAATTTCTGATTGCACATCTTACTGAAGTACGATCTAACCTTAGGTTTTAAACTCACATGACTAAAGGACATTTGTTTGAATAGAACATTTTTATCTTGTTTTAAACACTTGAAACATTGCTTCTTAAGACTTTAATATATTTGATCCAAATGTTCCCCTGGTTAATGTCTAATGAGCTCTAAGAGCGCACTAAGAAGGGAATTATCACTGTCAGAAATGTTGTCTGAGTTCTTAAATACAGGGTAAGATGTTCTTCATGTATTCTCCACAATATTTTTAGCATTTATCAACTTTTATCAAACTGAATTTCTGTTTTCAATTTACTTATCTGAGCCTTCCACTGGAGTTGAAGCTCTCTAAGGGCAAAGCTTATGTTTCATTTGGTTTTGTATGTCTTAAGCAAGTTTCTTTCTTTCTCTGGAACTCTTTCTTCATTTGCAAGATGACCTTAATGCTCTTTGCTCCTGACAGCTTTGGGAGTTATGAAAACAATCTAAGACAATGGACATAAAATTGGTATATCAACAAATAAATACCGCACATACGGAAAAGAATATATTCCAATTTATTGTATTTGACAGACTTTGAATAAATGGCAGTTGTTAACTATTCAAACTAGAACCTAAGGAATCTCTGTTTCCTAAGGAATTTATCTCTACTCAATTATTATGATTCTTTTTTAAAATTTATTTTTCTATTCCCCATCATGCCTCTTTTTTATGTATATTTATTTTCATCCATCTTTTTTTTTATTTTTTGGCATGTGTGGACCTCCTATTGCAGCAGCCCCTCTAGTTTCAGAGCACTTGTTCTGGGTGCATGCACTCCAGAGCACTGGCTTGCAATTGGACATACCCATCAAGCCGCTCTGCCACACATGGAATCTTCCTGAGCCAGGGATCGAACCAGTGCCCCTTGCACTGAAAGGCAGACTCTCTACCCACGGGATCACTAGGGAAGCCACACTCATTAGGATTCAATCAGATATAGAAATCTCATCAAAAGATCATGAATACTGTACAAATCCATTACAAATAAATTAAGTACTTTTCTGTTCAATTTCGAAAACACACTTAAAGATCTTGTCCTTGGCAATTTCTGATTGCACATCTTACTGAAGTACGATCTAACCTTAGGTTTTAAACTCACATGACTAAAGGACATTTGTTTGAATAGAACATTTTTATCTTGTTTTAAACACTTGAAACATTGCTTCTTAAGACTTTAATATATTTGATCCAAATGTTCCCCTGGTTAATGTCTAATGAGCTCTAAGAGCGCACTAAGAAGGGAATTATCACTGTCAGAAATGTTGTCTGAGTTCTTAAATACAGGGTAAGATGTTCTTCATGTATTCTCCACAATATTTTTAGCATTTATCAACTTTTATCAAACTGAATTTCTGTTTTCAATTTACTTATCTGAGCCTTCCACTGGAGTTGAAGCTCTCTAAGGGCAAAGCTTATGTTTCATTTGGTTTTGTATGTCTTAAGCAAGTTTCTTTCTTTCTCTGGAACTCTTTCTTCATTTGCAAGATGACCTTAATGCTCTTTGCTCCTGACAGCTTTGGGAGTTATGAAAACAATCTAAGACAATGGACATAAAATTGGTATATCAACAAATAAATACCGCACATACGGAAAAGAATATATTCCAATTTATTGTATTTGACAGACTTTGAATAAATGGCAGTTGTTAACTATTCAAACTAGAACCTAAGGAATCTCTGTTTCCTAAGGAATTTATCTCTACTCAATTATTATGATTCTTTTTTAAAATTTATTTTTCTATTCCCCATCATGCCTCTTTTTTATGTATATTTATTTTCATCCATCTTTTTTTTTATTTTTTGGCATGTGTGGACCTCCTATTGCAGCAGCCCCTCTAGTTTCAGAGCACTTGTTCTGGGTGCATGCACTCCAGAGCACTGGCTTGCAATTGGACATACCCATCAAGCCGCTCTGCCACACATGGAATCTTCCTGAGCCAGGGATCGAACCAGTGCCCCTTGCACTGAAAGGCAGACTCTCTACCCACGGGATCACTAGGGAAGCCACACTCATTAGGATTCAATCAGATATAGAAATCTCATCAAAAGATCATGAATACTGTACAAATCCATTACAAATAAATTAAGTACTTTTCTGTTGGCTTATTGAGGAAGCAACAGTTATTCAAAGTTCAGAAGCTTCTATTTGGCTTGTTCCTTAACAACTGGTGAAGACTCTGGATTCCTAGATTCATTGTATTTTTGTATTACACAGCTCCCTGTTGCATACATTCATTCATTTGTTCACAATTTACTGTCTAATAGACAGGAATCTGAGTGTTTGAGGAAATATATCAAGATCTGAATATACCTTTCTTATCAAGAGTCCCACTGACTGAGCAAATAGGCTGACAATCAAAACAACAAAATTAAACAAACAAAAAATATGGGGTTCCAAGCTGGATATGCAATGGGTGGAATGCTGTAGACAAAACAGAAAGTTGTTTCAAAGAATCTTTTATCTGGAGACAAAAGAAAGGCCTCACAGAGGGAAAACAAGTTACTTGAATCTTAAAGAATGACTGAGAAGGCATAGGATTATTCTATTTGAGGAGAGTGGTGGGGATTTCAGTTGGATATTTCCCAGTATATAAAGGTAAAGGTGGTGGGATAGATCACACGAAACATTTAGCATTATGGAACATATATATGTTTAGTAAACCCATCTGTAAATACCTGTAAGGGGTTGTTGTTATGTATCCAAACTAAAGAGAACTTCTGCTGACTCTCTAAAGTGGTCACTGCATCCGATGAACTAAGAGGAGACTTAGCAGAGTTCTCAACAGAAATACATAAAAGAGTAAAATGTTACATAATTACTTACTGAGAGTAGGGAAGGGCAAAGTGAATCTAAAAGCAGATAGGGGCTTTTATGGTGGCTCAGCAGTAAAGAATCTGCCTGCCAATACAGGAGACAGGTTTGATCCCTGGGTAGGGAAGATCCCCTGGAGAAGGAAATGGCAATCCACTCCTGTCTGGGAAACCCATGGATAGAGAAGTCCATGGGGTCATAACGAGTCATATGATTTAGAGACTAAACAATAACTGCTATTTTATAAAGAAATAATTTTATAAGTGAAATTATATGTTAGGATATATTTCCCACCAACTCTAGTCATTTGGGTCTAGGTATCTGCATCACTGTGTTAAGAAGGATTCTGAGACTGTATCTTGGTTCCAGGAAAAAGAAAACTTGATTAAATGATGATGCACACTATGGTTAGGGTAAAAGGAATGGGGCTGCCCTGGTGGTACAGTGGGTAAGGATACCACCTAGCAGTGCAAGGGGCGCTGGTTCGATCCATGGCCGGGGAAGATCCCATGTGCCGTAGAGCGACTGGGCCAATGTATCCAACTACCAAGCCGGAGTTCTGGAGCACATGTGCCTAGAGCTGGTGCTCTGCAGCAAAAGGCCACTGCAATGGGAGGTCCAAATGGGCCAAAGAACAAAGATGGATGAAAATAGATAAATGAAAGATCAGTAGAAGTGGCCAAAAATAAATAAATAAATAAAATAAACGGAATGGTGAGAGAGTGAACCACATATTAATATCCCTATTTTTATTTATGCATTTACCATAATGAAACGGAGTTGTTCATATGTTAGTCATGACATGGGCAATTCAGAGTTCTAACAGGTTATTTCTTTGCTCTCTGTCCTACCTCACCCTACTTAACAATACATGTCCAATTATCGCCTAGAATATTAATATCTCTAAACAATATAGTTTGAAAAATTACTATTTTAGTCAAAATGCCCTTATTTCATAGATGGAGGAACTATGTTCTGAAAGTTAAACCACAACAACTATTTGCATGAAGAATGTACTCAAAACTAGAGCTAATGAATTGTTTTTAACAGATTATTTGGCAATAACAAAGGATACAAGGTGAAATATTCTCATTTCAATGATTTTTAGGAACAGAGCTTCTAACTAATGAAATATCTTACAATTTCTAATTGGTTTATATGTCTCTAGCCAATCTTACATGGATAATATCATTTAAATATTTTCTGTAATTTTCCTTCCTTTAAAGGCTTTTAGACTTAATGTTTCTACGTTGCTTCAGGACAATTTGATCCCTGGGTAGGGAAGATCCCCTGGAGAAGGAAATGGCAATCCACTCCTGTCTGGGAAACCCATGGATAGAGAAGTCCATGGGGTCATAACGAGTCATATGATTTAGAGACTAAACAATAACTGCTATTTTATAAAGAAATAATTTTATAAGTGAAATTATATGTTAGGATATATTTCCCACCAACTCTAGTCATTTGGGTCTAGGTATCTGCATCACTGTGTTAAGAAGGATTCTGAGACTGTATCTTGGTTCCAGGAAAAAGAAAACTTGATTAAATGATGATGCACACTATGGTTAGGGTAAAAGGAATGGGGCTGCCCTGGTGGTACAGTGGGTAAGGATACCACCTAGCAGTGCAAGGGGCGCTGGTTCGATCCATGGCCGGGGAAGATCCCATGTGCCGTAGAGCGACTGGGCCAATGTATCCAACTACCAAGCCGGAGTTCTGGAGCACATGTGCCTAGAGCTGGTGCTCTGCAGCAAAAGGCCACTGCAATGGGAGGTCCAAATGGGCCAAAGAACAAAGATGGATGAAAATAGATAAATGAAAGATCAGTAGAAGTGGCCAAAAATAAATAAATAAATAAAATAAACGGAATGGTGAGAGAGTGAACCACATATTAATATCCCTATTTTTATTTATGCATTTACCATAATGAAACGGAGTTGTTCATATGTTAGTCATGACATGGGCAATTCAGAGTTCTAACAGGTTATTTCTTTGCTCTCTGTCCTACCTCACCCTACTTAACAATACATGTCCAATTATCGCCTAGAATATTAATATCTCTAAACAATATAGTTTGAAAAATTACTATTTTAGTCAAAATGCCCTTATTTCATAGATGGATGAACTATGTTCTGAAAGTTAAACCACAACAACTATTTGCATGAAGAATGTACTCAAAACTAGAGCTAATGAATTGTTTTTAACAGATTATTTGGCAATAACAAAGGATACAAGGTGAAATATTCTCATTTCAATGATTTTTAGGAACAGAGCTTCTAACTAATGAAATATCTTACAATTTCTAATTGGTTTATATGTCTCTAGCCAATCTTACATGGATAATATCATTTAAATATTTTCTGTAATTTTCCTTCCTTTAAAGGCTTTTAGACTTAATGTTTCTACGTTGCTTCAGGACAACATCTTTTAATTGCTCTAAATTATCAGTGATCTCTGTAGCATTTTCACTGAACATGGATTGATTTCAATTAACTTTCTCACGTTTTTACATAAAAGCAGTCTCTTCAATTTGCCTAATTGGATCATACAACCTCTTGGAATTGAGGAATGACAGTTGTTAAAAGGATGGGGAAAAAGGACACAACCAAGGTTGTTTACTTCTTAATGTCTCCATTTGGAATTTTCACTTGTGCTTGATCAAATAAGACTACTGGCTGAGAATGTGGGTTAGAGAGTTGAAACAGACTTTCTCCCCAATGGAGGCCTTTGAATTCCCCAGGATTAAATTTTACCTGCACAGGAATAAATCAATAGAATCTGTTTAAAGTCTGTTCAGACACCTCTAGCACAATCAAAACACTGTCTTTGTTTTCCCTTTTTTCATCTGCTTATGCATATGGTACAAGTGATAAACTCTCAATATCTGTGACCATGTACACTACCCGAGGTTGTGAGTAGAAATCTGCTAGTACTTTTATGCAAAATGAGTCCATTACGTGAGAGAACTGAGGTAAGCAGTTAGTGGAGAGCAACTGCAAAAACATAGGCAGTATTAAAAAAAAAAAAAGAAAAGAAAAAAAGAAAGAAGAAAAAAAAAAGCAAATGGCCCAGAAATGGAAGTCACAAATACTAAGACAACAGAACTTGAGGTAGGAAAAGGCAGATGTTGCAGAAGCTATAGAAAGAAAGAAAAATAAATGAAAAGAAGTGAATGGAAAAGCGTGAAGGAAACTAATTTTACTGGAATATTTAATAAATCCAAGACAATCAAATTGAGTATACTAACAAGTATTTGCATGAAGAATGTACTCAAAACTAGAGCTAATGAATTGTTTTTAACAGATTATTTGGCAATAACAAAGGATACAAGGTGAAATATTCTCATTTCAATGATTTTTAGGAACAGAGCTTCTAACTAATGAAATATCTTACAATTTCTAATTGGTTTATATGTCTCTAGCCAATCTTACATGGATAATATCATTTAAATATTTTCTGTAATTTTCCTTCCTTTAAAGGCTTTTAGACTTAATGTTTCTACGTTGCTTCAGGACAACATCTTTTAATTGCTCTAAATTATCAGTGATCTCTGTAGCATTTTCACTGAACATGGATTGATTTCAATTAACTTTCTCACGTTTTTACATAAAAGCAGTCTTTTTCAATTTGCCTAATTGGATCATACAACCTCTTGGAATTGAGGAATGACAGTTGTTAAAAGGATGGGGAAAAAGGACACAACCAAGGTTGTTTACTTCTTAATGTCTCCATTTGGAATTTTCACTTGTGCTTGATCAAATAAGACTACTGGCTGAGAATGTGGGTTAGAGAGTTGAAACAGACTTTCTCCCCAATGGAGGCCTTTGAATTCCCCAGGATTAAATTTTACCTGCACAGGAATAAATCAATAGAATCTGTTTAAAGTCTGTTCAGACACCTCTAGCACAATCAAAACACTGTCTTTGTTTTCCCTTTTTTCATCTGCTTATGCATATGGTACAAGTGATAAACTCTCAATATCTGTGACCATGTACACTACCCGAGGTTGTGAGTAGAAATCTGCTAGTACTTTTATGCAAAATGAGTCCATTACGTGAGAGAACTGAGGTAAGCAGTTAGTGGAGAGCAACTGCAAAAACATAGGCAGTATTAAAAAAAAAAAAAGAAAAGAAAAAAAGAAAGAAGAAAAAAAAAAGCAAATGGCCCAGAAATGGAAGTCACAAATACTAAGACAACAGAACTTGAGGTAGGAAAAGGCAGATGTTGCAGAAGCTATAGAAAGAAAGAAAAATAAATGAAAAGAAGTGAATGGAAAAAGCGTGAAGGAAACTAATTTTACTGGAATATTTAATAAATCCAAGACAATCAACTTGAGTATACTAACAAGTTAAGGAAATTAACTCAGATGACTAGTTACAACACTGTTAAACTGTTTAGTCATTAAGTTGTTCTGACTCTTTAAGACAACATGGACAGTACCCCCAGGCTCCCCTGTCCATGGGATTTTCCAAGCAAGAATCCTGGAATGGATTGCCATTTCTTTCTCTAAGGGATTTACTGACCCATGGATTGAACCTAGGCCGCCTGCATTGCAGGCAGTTTATTTACCACTGCACCTGGGAAGTCCCAGTTACAATATTAGTGTGGGAAAAAAAATCAATTTCTTAAACAGAAAACCAAAATAATAATACGGTGGCGATAAATATATCTTATTTAATTTCCCATGACAATATAATCCACCTATGAGTAAACTGTAAAAAATGTGCAAAATATACATGATTGTAAAAAACACACTTGGATATATTATGACAATCATAATTGAGGATAAAACTCAATACCTAGAAAAATCAATCCTCCTTAAATTAATCTAAAAAATTAATAAAGCTATGGAGTACGTTATCAGTAAGGCTTGGTACTTAGAAATAAATGAGTTGATTCTAAGTAATAAATAATAGAGTAACTTAGGGAAAATAGTAAGGGAAGAACTCACACTGTCAAATAACAAAAGAGATTTGAAAACAATAAGATGTACACATATATATCCACATATATGCTAATTGACTATTTTATTATACTCGTATAATAAAATAGGCAATTTGTACACATCCATTCTTATACCAAATATGTTCCATACTGTTCATAGATTTATGTTCTATTAAAATTCAAAATGACGTGTAGAATAAATACAAATTATGTTCCATAGTTACAAATGGTGTAGACTTTCCTAAATAAGAAACAAATCCTGAAAGTCATTTAAGAAAGACTGACTATACTAAAAAAGAAAAAAAAAAAAACATTTCTGTTTGTAAAGTCAAACGTGACACTAGAACGATAATGTAGAAACATTCAATACAAAGTTAGGAAAGCATCCGAGTTTTTTTGTTGCTAACACGTGAAGACATACATAGTTAAGTGAAAGTCACTCGGTTGAGTCTGACTCTTTGAGATCCCATGGACTGTAGCCTGCCTGGTTCCTCTGTCCATAGAATTCTCCAGGCAAGAATACTGGAGTGGGTTGCCATGTCCTCCTCCAGGGGACCTTCCAGACCTAGGGACTGAAAATGGGTTTCCAGCATTGCAGGATTCTTTACCATCTGAGCCACCAGAGAAGCCCCAAGAGATACATAATCTAAATCAAAACTAAAGGAAAAAAAAATTAACCAAAAAAATCAGATACCATTGTACCACTCATTTATAAAGGTAATCCCATTGGATGAAGACAGAATTAGCATCAATGTTAATTTAGATGGATTCAGTGATTTCTTTTCCATTTTTAATAAACATGTCATTTTATTCTAATGTATTGACAACGGGGGCCTTACTAACCATGGAAGATTGCCCTCCCACGGCTAACCAGTTACTAGAAACAGTAAATAATTCATCTTTGACCACATCTTTATAGAAAAACTAGTGAATCCAGAGTCAACACCCCCTCCCACACTTGGGCTCTTACTCCATGGTAATATTCCCCAGACCTATCCCTCTAGGGCCAGGTACCAGACAACTAGTAACCTTTTGCCTCAGAGCCCACTGAGATTCAAGCTAGTCTTAAACTCTCTTACCTGCTTTGCTTTGCCTTTACATGGAAATGGCCTAAAAAGCTCTTACCCACACATTTTCTCTCACTTTGGCCCCCTGATGAGTAATGCTTTTTATGTACCCCGGTGTTCATTAATTTCGTTTAGAGAAATTAACCTATCTATACATTCTGATGTACAGAAATATGTGTTAATAAACTCTAGCAATTTTTAATTCCTGTATTTCTGTTATAGTCTGTGTATTAGTTTCCTATGGCTGTCACACCATGGACTAAGGAGTGTAAATAGATAAATTTATTTTCTCATAGGTCTGAAAGCTGGAATCCAAGATCAAAACTCTGCAGGTTTGGTTTCTTTATAGACCTCGCCTTGGCTTGCAGATGATTTGTAAAGTCAAACGTGACACTAGAACGATAATGTAGAAACATTCAATACAAAGTTAGGAAAGCATCCGAGTTTTTTTGTTGCTAACACGTGAAGACATACATAGTTAAGTGAAAGTCACTCGGTTGAGTCTGACTCTTTGAGATCCCATGGACTGTAGCCTGCCTGGTTCCTCTGTCCATAGAATTCTCCAGGCAAGAATACTGGAGTGGGTTGCCATGTCCTCCTCCAGGGGACCTTCCAGACCTAGGGACTGAAAATGGGTTTCCAGCATTGCAGGATTCTTTACCATCTGAGCCACCAGAGAAGCCCCAAGAGATACATAATCTAAATCAAAACTAAAGGAAAAAAAAATTAACCAAAAAAATCAGATACCATTGTACCACTCATTTATAAAGGTAATCCCATTGGATGAAGACAGAATTAGCATCAATGTTAATTTAGATGGATTCAGTGATTTCTTTTCCATTTTTAATAAACATGTCATTTTATTCTAATGTATTGACAACGGGGGCCTTACTAACCATGGAAGATTGCCCTCCCACGGCTAACCAGTTACTAGAAACAGTAAATAATTCATCTTTGACCACATCTTTATAGAAAAACTAGTGAATCCAGAGTCAACACCCCCTCCCACACTTGGGCTCTTACTCCATGGTAATATTCCCCAGACCTATCCCTCTAGGGCCAGGTACCAGACAACTAGTAACCTTTTGCCTCAGAGCCCACTGAGATTCAAGCTAGTCTTAAACTCTCTTACCTGCTTTGCTTTGCCTTTACATGGAAATGGCCTAAAAAGCTCTTACCCACACATTTTCTCTCACTTTGGCCCCCTGATGAGTAATGCTTTTTATGTACCCCGGTGTTCATTAATTTCGTTTAGAGAAATTAACCTATCTATACATTCTGATGTACAGAAATATGTGTTAATAAACTCTAGCAATTTTTAATTCCTGTATTTCTGTTATAGTCTGTGTATTAGTTTCCTATGGCTGTCACACCATGGACTAAGGAGTGTAAATAGATAAATTTATTTTCTCATAGGTCTGAAAGCTGGAATCCAAGATCAAAACTCTGCAGGTTTGGTTTCTTTATAGACTCCTCGCCTTGGCTTGCAGATGACCATCTTCTGACCATGTCCTTCTGTGTGGGTCTCTGTGTCCAAATTCTCCCCCGTTTTAAAATGTTTTTAGTCAAAATCATAAAGTACAAAGCCTGCACATTTAAAAAGGCACTGGTGCATAGCATGCTTACAATTCTGTATTAACTTCAGTGTTCAACATAGTAATATTTTTGTAGATTCTATACCATAAAAAGCTATTATAAAATATTGATTATATTTTGCTGTACATTATTTTCCTGTGACTTACTTAATTTATAACTGCTGGGTTTTACCTCTTAATACCCTTCACCAATTTCCCAGTTTCTCTCACCTTTCTCTTATCTGGTAACCACTAGATTGTTCTCTGGATCTAAAATCAGGAATTAAACAAGGATGCCCACTGTCACCACTTCTATCTAGTACTGTGAGTCCTAGGCACAACAATCTGATAAAATAGATAGATAAAAGGCATCGAAATTGGAAGGGAAGAAGCCAATCTGGCATTATTTAGAGATGACAAGATACTATATATAGAAAAATCCTAAAAAGTCTAACAAAAAAATATTTGAACTAATGATTCCAGTAATGTTTGTGATATACAAAATTAATACACAGAAATCTGTTTCATTTCTATGCACTAATAAGAGACAATCAGAAAGAAAAATCAATAAAACAGTCCCATTTACAATTAAATCTAAAATAATAAAATACTAAGGGAAATATTTAACCAAAAAAGGAGAAAGAGGGTTTTCTTGGTGGTCCAGTGAGTAAAGAGTCTGACTTGCAGTGCAGGGGGCACTGGTTCGATCTCTGGCACGGGAAGATCCCGCGTGCCATGGAGCGGCTGGACTGATGTGTCCAATTATGAGCCAGAGCTCTGGAGCACATGCACCCAGAGCTGGTGCTCTGCAATGAGAGAGGCCATGGCAATGGGAGGCCCACACGGGCCAAAGAATAAAGATGGATGAAAAAAATAAATAAATAAAAGAGGCCCAAAATTAAGGAAAAAAAGAGAAAGATTTGCATGTATTGAAGACTCCTGGCATTCCTTGCATCCCCAGGACAAAGTACACTTGGTCATGATGTATCATCTTTTAAATGGGATGCTAGATTCTATTTACTAGAATTTTCTTGAGGATTGTTGCATCTATGTTCATCAGTGATATTTACTTGTAATTTTCTTTTTTTATGGTGCCTTTGCTTGGTTTCCATATTAAACATTGCTCATGATTAGAGACATGCAAATCAAAACTACAATGAATTGTCACCTCACAGTCAGAATGTCCATCATCAAAAAGTTTACAAATAATAAATGCTGGAAACGGAGTGGATAAGAGGGAATCCTCTTGCCCCTTTGATGGGAAGGTAAATTGATATACCTTCTATGGAGAACAGTATAGAGATTCCTTTAAAAATTAAGAATAAAACTACCATACAAGCCAGCAATTCTATTACCAGGCATATACCCTAAGAAAACCAAAACTGAAAAAGGCACATGCACCCTAATGTTCACTGCAGCACTATTTACAATAGCTAGGACATGGAAACAACCATGTCCATGGAGAGATGAATGGATAAAGAAGTTTGGGTACATATGCCAATGGAATATTACTCAGCTATAAAAGGAATGCATTTGAGTTGGTTCTAATCAGGTGGACGAACCTAGAGCCTATTATACAGAGTGAAGTAAGTCAGAAAGAGAAAGACAAATATTGTATACTAACAGATATATATGGAATCCACAAAGATGGTACTGATGAACCTATCTACAGAGCAACAATGGAGATGCAGACATAGAGAAAAGCCTTTTGGATACACTGGTGAAGACAGAAGGTGGGGCAATTTAAGAGATGAGCACTGAAACACGTGCATTACTATATGTAAGGTAGCTAGGCAGTGGGGGTTTGCTATACGATTCAGGGAACCCAAAGCCGGTCTCTGTGACATCCAGAGGGAGGTGGAGGGAGGTTTAGAGGAAGGGGTCATATGTATACCTATGGCTGATTCATATAGATGTGTGGCAGAAACCATTAGCATATTGTAAAGTAATTATTCTCCAATTAAAAATAAAATAAAATTTTTAAAAAGGAGAAAGAACCGTTTTCTGAAAATTATAAGAAACTGAAGATAATACAAATAAATGGAAAGATATTCTGTGTTCATGGATTGGAAGAATTAATATAATTAAAATGCTCATACTACCCAAAGCAACCTACAGAGACAAGGCAATTTATGGTATATTTCACCGAACTAAAACAAATAATCCATATGTCCTCTTATTAAAAATATACCGGTCAGGGGCTTCCCTGTTGGTCCAGTGAGTAAGGACACCGCCTTGCAGTGCAAGGGGTGCCGGTTCCATCCCTGGCCTGGGAAGATCCCACGTGCCATGGAGTGGCTAGACCGATGTGTCCAATTACTGAGCTGGAGCTCTGGAGCGTATGCGCCCAGAGCCGGTGCTCTGCAACAACAGAAGCCACCGTGATGGGAGGCCCACATGGGCCAAAGAACAAAGTTGGATGAAAAATAGACAAATGAAAGACCAATAGAAGCAGCCTACCCCCCACCCCCACCTCCGCAACCCCCCCAAATAAATAAATAAATAAATGTTAAACAAACAAACAAACAAAAATATATATATATATACCAGTCAGGTTGGATTAGGGCCCACCCTCATGGCCTTATTTTAACTTAATTGTCTCTTTAAATTATTACTCCAAATATAGTGACATTCTGAAGCTACTATATGAAATTTATATGTTAACATGTGAATCTAACGGGGGCATAATTTAACAGACTGTAAGCACCCTAAATTACTACTAATAGGCTACTATTGAAATAAATCATGCTACATCTCTACAATAAATAATATACAGCCACAATAAATGGTTAATTTATATATGCCTACTAGAAACACTTTCCAAAACAGTAAATAAGGAAAATAAGGTGTAAATAAGTAAATTATGCTAACATTTAAAACACACACACACACACACACACACACACACACACACACACACACACCCTACATACACTACACTCTTAACTTATCACAGGAAGGATAGATGAAGGGCTGATGATGGTATTTATTTGTAAAGGGGACACAAGTTTGTAGCTTACACATGATGGGGGACACTACCTGATATTGTGCAAGCAGTTTTTTAAAGAGGAAAATATTTTAGAGAAGGAATGATTCTAAGATTTGTAGCCTGTGCAAAACTTTATGGTGATGTCCTTAACTAAGAAAATGAATGCATAAAATAAAATAAATATGTGGAAGTCAGCAGCCATGACACTTGAGCTCTTCTTTCTAAAGACCTTTGCAATGGTACTGTTATAGTGTCATCCTTCTGGTATTTCAAGTAATTAAATCTTCTTCAGTAAGGTCATGCCCATGTAATATTGAATTCCATAGTAACGTCAGTCCTATTATATTGAGTCGCCAATGTGTTACTCCACTTGTGAGACCATATTCCGCTAGACTACACTACAGACACATTAAAATATGAGTGGAATATTAAATTGACCATCCCTCCAGTATAGAATATGTCATCTGTCTCCATTACAATGCAGTGCAGCCTTCTTCCGGGGCCTGAAAAACTTTCCGGTATTGTTAGTAAGTTCCTGCTGTCTCTTTGATGTCAGTAGATACTTAATTTAATTATCAGGGTTGAATGAACTTAGTGCAGTTGAATGATAGCTAGCAACTCTGTGGAGCTGGAGTAGTCCACAAACAAATTAGTTCTCCAGATGTGGAGACCTATAAATAACCACACCAGTTCTGGCTGTGGGCATAAAGGGAAGGCAGGCGTTGTGAGTAAGAAATGCATATTTTCTGAAACAGTGGAAAGGGCATTTAGATGCAAAGAATAGTTCAATTTTAAGCTTTTCATTTAGAGGAATATACCTCAAGTTTTTTTTTTTTTCTTCTATTTTTAACCTCTTGTCTAATCAGGCATTAATTCAGTAGTTTTGCTTTATTCAATCTCTTTAACTGTATGGCATGTGTCCATTTTACAACCCACTGCCAGTGTCCTCATTCAAATAATCTCTTAATCATCTTCCCCCATTTTTTTTTTTTTTTGGCCACTTCTACTGGTCCTTCATTTATTTATTTTCATCTATCTTAGTCCTCCGGCCTATGTGGGCCTCCCATGACAGCAGCCTCTCTCACTGCAGAGCACCGGCTCTGGGCGCAGGTGCTCTAGAGCTCTGGCTCGGTAGTTGGACAGATCAGTTCAGCCACTCCGCAGCACGTGGGATCCTCCCAGGCCAGGGAATGAACCAGCGCCCCTTGCACTGCAAGGTGGTGTCTTTACCCACTGGATCACCAGGTAAGCCCCATCTTCCCTTTTCCAGAGGCATCCACTGAAATATTGCCACTAGATAAAAGAATTATGACAGATACAACTAAGAATATCATCCTTTTGCTCAAAATTACTCTGAGGCTTCTTATTGGCTAAAGGAAGAAAAAAAAACCTCAGCTCCTCTGACAGTTGTACCAGATGCTTCATGATCTAGTTCACGGTTTTCCCTCCAACAGCATGCTCTGCATTATCTCCTTTATACTGTATACTTCAGAAATCTTGAAGAGCTTATGTCTAATAGGTAAGGATGGAAAGAAATGAGATGTGGAGTCAAGTTTTTTTGGATACTGCCACCAGTTAAGTAGCGTAGACCCCTGACTTGAAGTCATAAGTGGGGGGAGAAATGATGGTAAAGAACCAAGAAATGGAAGTGTGAGAAGAAACCTTAGAGCCAAATAATTTATGTCTGACATGCAGAGGTTCACTAACTTCTTATTTAACTTCTAAGTGCCTCCCTACTTTCTATGCAGCTTCTTTGGGTTTACTCTGTGGAGCTGGAGTAGTCCACAAACAAATTAGTTCTCCAGATGTGGAGACCTATAAATAACCACACCAGTTCTGGCTGTGGGCATAAAGGGAAGGCAGGCGTTGTGAGTAAGAAATGCATATTTTCTGAAACAGTGGAAAGGGCATTTAGATGCAAAGAATAGTTCAATTTTAAGCTTTTCATTTAGAGGAATATACCTCAAGTTTTTTTTTTTTTCTTCTATTTTTAACCTCTTGTCTAATCAGGCATTAATTCAGTAGTTTTGCTTTATTCAATCTCTTTAACTGTATGGCATGTGTCCATTTTACAACCCACTGCCAGTGTCCTCATTCAAATAATCTCTTAATCATCTTCCCCCATTTTTTTTTTTTTTTGGCCACTTCTACTGGTCCTTCATTTATTTATTTTCATCTATCTTAGTCCTCCGGCCTATGTGGGCCTCCCATGACAGCAGCTCTCTCACTGCAGAGCACCGGCTCTGGGCGCAGGTGCTCTAGAGCTCTGGCTCGGTAGTTGGACAGATCAGTTCAGCCACTCCGCAGCACGTGGGATCCTCCCAGGCCAGGGAATGAACCAGCGCCTTGCACTGCAAGGTGGTGTCTTTACCCACTGGATCACCAGGTAAGCCCCATCTTCCCTTTTCCAGAGGCATCCACTGAAATATTGCCACTAGATAAAAGAATTATGACAGATACAACTAAGAATATCATCCTTTTGCTCAAAATTACTCTGAGGCTTCTTATTGGCTAAAGGAAGAAAAAAAAACCTCAGCTCCTCTGACAGTTGTACCAGATGCTTCATGATCTAGTTCACGGTTTTCCCTCCAACAGCATGCTCTGCATTATCTCCTTTATACTGTATACTTCAGAAATCTTGAAGAGCTTATGTCTAATAGGTAAGGATGGAAAGAAATGAGATGTGGAGTCAAGTTTTTTTGGATACTGCCACCAGTTAAGTAGCGTAGACCCCTGACTTGAAGTCATAAGTGGGGGGAGAAATGATGGTAAAGAACCAAGAAATGGAAGTGTGAGAAGAAACCTTAGAGCCAAATAATTTATGTCTGACATGCAGAGGTTCACTAACTTCTTATTTAACTTCTAAGTGCCTCCCTACTTTCTATGCAGCTTCTGGGTTTAAAAATAATGAATTGGTTAAAAATTTGAGTTTCAAAAGAAAACAGAGCAGATGGACTCAGTGGCTGGAGAGCTTTAGTACTGAACATAGGACTGACTGAATATCCTTCTTTGAGAAAGTTAAACCCATTAACCTCATATGAAAAGAGCAGGGTCTGTGTGAATAGATTAGATACAACAACGATTAATGATATGGTATTATCTAATACATGTTTTAAAGTTTTTGTTTTTTTTTAAATTTTGGCCTCTATTATTATTACTTTTTAAAATTTCATCCATATTTATTCCCTGGTCTGTGTGGGCTCCCTCGTTGCAGTGGCCTCTCTCACTGCAGAACACCGGCTTCGGGCACACGCGCTCCAGAGTGCTGGCTTGCAACTGGACACACCAGTCCAGCTGCTCTGCAGCACGTGGGATTTTCCTAGGCCAGGAATGGAACTGGTGCTCCTTGCACTGCAAGGCAGACTCTTTTCCCACTGGACGACCTGGGAAGCTCCCACCTAATATTTATTTAATGCTTCCAACGTGATTGGGATGGAACTAAAGATTCCAAATTTATTACTTAAAATATTTTTTAGCATAAGCTTTTGAATCAGATGTGGTTTTAATATGCCTGCTTTACAGAAGAATTTTAACTGATAGTATTGGAATTTTCAGCTAAGGCATTTTAACACTGGAGCCTACATCTTTCTTCAGAATTCACTGACATCTTTTATTGATTTTTAAAAATTTATTTATTTTCATCCATCTTCACTCTTTGGCCTCTGTGGTCCTTCCATTGCAGTGGCCTCTCTTGTTCCTGAGTGCCGGCTCTGGGCACATGCGCTCCGGAGTCCTGGCTCCCAATTGGACACACAGGTCCAGCCGCTCCGTGGCATGTGGGATCTTCCTGGGCCAGGGATCAAACCAGGTCCCCCTGCACTTCAAGGTGGACTCTCAACTCACTGAAGCACCAGGGAAGCCCTTAACTTGTTTTAACAGCAGAGCCTCTGTATGCACGTTTCTAATGTGTATATAAGTAGCTACTGACATTTCAGAAGCATCACTGGTAAGTGTCCACTTGAGAGGTCTGACAACGCATCTCTTACATTCTTTTTTGCTGTGTGTTCATAACTTCTGGTAACATCTAGTTTTTAGCTAGACATTGAAATTATTGATAATACTAACTATACAATCAAATCATAGAAGTATAAGTATTTTAACTCAGGCATATTTTTGCCAATAGATTGAAAAACATGCTTTTCAATGCTTTAAACATTTTCAAGGATATTACATAATACAACAGAGAATGATTTGCCATCCATGGAGGGCAGACAAGGTGTTCAATACCAAGGCAAAGAGGCAGCAGAAATTAGAGTCTTAATCAAAAATCTTCCTAAAGGATGGATTTTATCCAGTCCTACTTCTGGTTCAGGAAATCCAAATACAGCTCTCCAGAGATTAATTATAAAGAAAACAATTTTAATCAGATGAAACATTCATTCTGGATATCTGAAACAAACTTGGTTGGTATCAACAGACACAGAATAAGATGGTGAGGGTTCTTAGAAACTAAGTTCTTTGAGGAACTGTCAGAGGAAGTATGGGTTTTTGACCTATCAGTACAACATAGAGGTACTAAAGTGGACCCTGGAAAACACCAGCGACAGAAAATACAGCAGACGCTCATGCACTGAGTGATATTCAGAACAGGGCATTTCAAGTTTGGCATTACTGACATTTGGAGTAAGAGAATTCTTTGCTGTGGGGTGCTGTCCTGTATATTTTAGGATGTTCAGCAGCAACCCTATGTCTGCTCACTAGATGCTAACACTGGGCCTCCGTTGTTTTGCATCCATCTTCACTCTTTGGCCTCTGTGGTCCTTCCATTGCAGTGGCCTCTCTTGTTCCTGAGTGCCGGCTCTGGGCACATGCGCTCCGGAGTCCTGGCTCCCAATTGGACACACAGGTCCAGCCGCTCCGTGGCATGTGGGATCTTCCTGGGCCAGGGATCAAACCAGGTCCCCCTGCACTTCAAGGTGGACTCTCAACTCACTGAAGCACCAGGGAAGCCCTTAACTTGTTTTAACAGCAGAGCCTCTGTATGCACGTTTCTAATGTGTATATAAGTAGCTACTGACATTTCAGAAGCATCACTGGTAAGTGTCCACTTGAGAGGTCTGACAACGCATCTCTTACATTCTTTTTTGCTGTGTGTTCATAACTTCTGGTAACATCTAGTTTTTAGCTAGACATTGAAATTATTGATAATACTAACTATACAATCAAATCATAGAAGTATAAGTATTTTAACTCAGGCATATTTTTGCCAATAGATTGAAAAACATGCTTTTCAATGCTTTAAACATTTTCAAGGATATTACATAATACAACAGAGAATGATTTGCCATCCATGGAGGGCAGACAAGGTGTTCAATACCAAGGCAAAGAGGCAGCAGAAATTAGAGTCTTAATCAAAAATCTTCCTAAAGGATGGATTTTATCCAGTCCTACTTCTGGTTCAGGAAATCCAAATACAGCTCTCCAGAGATTAATTATAAAGAAAACAATTTTAATCAGATGAAACATTCATTCTGGATATCTGAAACAAACTTGGTTGGTATCAACAGACACAGAATAAGATGGTGAGGGTTCTTAGAAACTAAGTTCTTTGAGGAACTGTCAGAGGAAGTATGGGTTTTTGACCTATCAGTACAACATAGAGGTACTAAAGTGGACCCTGGAAAACACCAGCGACAGAAAATACAGCAGACGCTCATGCACTGAGTGATATTCAGAACAGGGCATTTCAAGTTTGGCATTACTGACATTTGGAGTAAGAGAATTCTTTGCTGTGGGGTGCTGTCCTGTATATTTTAGGATGTTCAGCAGCAACCCTATCTCTGCTCACTAGATGCTAATAGCACCGGACCTCCAGTTGCTACTGTGACAGCTCACTGCCAAATTTGCCTACAGGGAAAAATCTCTCAAAATGTCTGCCAACTTAAGAGACCCCGAGTTTGCGATTCCACTTTAATTCCAAAGCAACATGTATCAATATGTCAAATCTGGTATGATGTACAGGATTTATTTAAAATAATGGCCTTCCTCTACTATCCTCTCTTCTTTTCTGTTTTTAAAATATATTCCATAATAAAAGCTGGCATTCACTTTTAATCCATTTATAAAAGTTAAGTCTCAACAACTGTGAAATTATCGATTCAGAACAGAACGCACTTTGTGTAATCCTTAACAAAGTAACACTAATATAATTAGCAATAAAAAATGGGATGTGGGTAAAAAAGTTTCAGAGTGCTAATTATCTTATTTGCATAAAAGGGATTCAATCCATACTGCCTTAAACATGGAGGGAAAACAATAACTCTAACCTTTTAATGATTTTAATAATGTATTTTCTTAATTTTTTTAGGATTCTGTTACTAAATTATACTCCTTGATGTAAAAAAAAAAAAATTCTTAAGGTTAGTAATTCATTTAAAATTTCCTCAGGTTCTTTATTCTGTTAAATTCAAGGGGAATAAATGAAGTGCATTTATTCACAATATCAGTAAGAGTTGAAATTGTTTACAAATGCATATCTAGTCATCTTTGCATCTATCAGTATGGGCATCCGTACATCCTCATGTCTATCTTCATTTTTCTATTTTCATTTTTGTCCTTCAGATCATCCATCTGTTGCAGGGAGGATGACTTCATGTAGGAAACTGTTTCTTTGACTTGCTTTTCTTACTTTTGTTATTGTAATTATATAGAATGGTTTGCCCTCAGAAAATACTGCCCCTCTGCCTGACTGGTAAAATAAAATGTCTTTGTTCGGAACACTGACCACCTGTGGATGGCAAGAAGGGAGAAATTAACACATTCCCTCCCTGAGGCTTGCCATTCTAGGAGATGTTTGCAAGATTAGGGGCCTTTTGATGTTGTTTCCTCACCTACCCCCTATCTCTGATCTATAAAAGAACCTGGCATCCAGACCCCAATAAGATGGTTATGTAGAGGTGCTAGCCTTCTTGGTCAGCTGCTTTCTGTTTCACTGGCCTTTTGTGTGGTGGGCAGAGAAAGCTTGGTCTTGGCAATACATCCATTATTTATATTTCTATCAATCCATCCAATCATCTTTCTATTTATTTGTATGGCAGATAGATGTCTATTTAATGACCAATTTGTTCTACCACCATTGCTATCATCTAATCTGAATACTAGTAATTCCTGGGTTGGTGTTATCCCTTTCTTTTTTCTTTCTGCTTTATGTTACTTGAAATGTTAAATGAATGTAAATGTTCTAATAATATTAAAATGATACATGCTTTAATTTGGAAAACATTTCAGAATGAAGAAAAGAGTTGACATAGGTTGCTGAGAATCTGGATTGCAAGAATTATCTTTTGTAAAATTTTGGAAAATAATATTTCTTGAAATGAGAGACACAGATTTTTAGAAAACATACTGCCTTAAACATGGAGGGAAAACAATAACTCTAACCTTTTAATGATTTTAATAATGTATTTTCTTAATTTTTTTAGGATTCTGTTACTAAATTATACTCCTTGATGTAAAAAAAAAAAAAATTCTTAAGGTTAGTAATTCATTTAAAATTTCCTCAGGTTCTTTATTCTGTTAAATTCAAGGGGAATAAATGAAGTGCATTTATTCACAATATCAGTAAGAGTTGAAATTGTTTACAAATGCATATCTAGTCATCTTTGCATCTATCAGTATGGGCATCCGTACATCCTCATGTCTATCTTCATTTTTCTATTTTCATTTTTGTCCTTCAGATCATCCATCTGTTGCAGGGAGGATGACTTCATGTAGGAAACTGTTTCTTTGACTTGCTTTTCTTACTTTTGTTATTGTAATTATATAGAATGGTTTGCCCTCAGAAAATACTGCCCCTCTGCCTGACTGGTAAAATAAAATGTCTTTGTTCGGAACACTGACCACCTGTGGATGGCAAGAAGGGAGAAATTAACACATTCCCTCCCTGAGGCTTGCCATTCTAGGAGATGTTTGCAAGATTAGGGGCCTTTTGATGTTGTTTCCTCACCTACCCCCTATCTCTGATCTATAAAAGAACCTGGCATCCAGACCCCAATAAGATGGTTATGTAGAGGTGCTAGCCTTCTTGGTCAGCTGCTTTCTGTTTCACTGGCCTTTTGTGTGGTGGGCAGAGAAAGCTTGGTCTTGGCAATACATCCATTATTTATATTTCTATCAATCCATCCAATCATCTTTCTATTTATTTGTATGGCAGATAGATGTCTATTTAATGACCAATTTGTTCTACCACCATTGCTATCATCTAATCTGAATACTAGTAATTCCTGGGTTGGTGTTATCCCTTTCTTTTTTCTTTCTGCTTTATGTTACTTGAAATGTTAAATGAATGTAAATGTTCTAATAATATTAAAATGATACATGCTTTAATTTGGAAAACATTTCAGAATGAAGAAAAGAGTTGACATAGGTTGCTGAGAATCTGGATTGCAAGAATTATCTTTTGTAAAATTTTGGAAAATAATATTTCTTGAAATGAGAGACACAGATGTTGTTCTTAAGCAGAACAAAAACATCTAAATAGGAATCTCAAACATTTTGTGGATCTTTTTACAATATTCAATACAGATCTGGGTTTTGCAAAATGCCCACTTAAATATATACAACTTCTATTTTTCTCTAAATCTGTGACCCTAAATCACACAGTTAATATTATTTTATTTTATTTTTTTAAAAAGATTTATTTATTTATTTATTTTGGGCGGGGGTGGGGTGGAGAGGGAGGGGAGCGGGTGGGCCACTTCTATTGGTCTTTCATTTCTGTATTTTCATCTGTCTTTGTTCTTTGGCTCCTGTGGGCCTCCCATCGCGGTGGCGTCTGTCGTTGCAGAGCGCTGGCTCTGGGCGCATGCGCTCCAGAGCTCCGGCTCGGTAATTGGACACGTAAGTCCAGCCGCTCCGCGGCACGTGGGATCTTCCCAGGCCAGGGATCAAACCGGCGCCCCTTGCACTGCAAGGCGGTGTCCTGACCCACTGGACCACCAAGGGAAGTCCCTAATATTATTTTAAAAGTCAGAAAATCACCTGGATACCCACACCCCCCTTTTATGGTCAGTCTCCATTCTTCCTGGCCTTGGCTTTGTAACTTGACACACTCATCTCATCTTGTTGCATTTAGGCTTGGTTTTCTAGATTCACTTTTATTTCTTGTTTTATTGTTTTCTAAAGGAGAAAAAGCTAGCTTTATTGCTTTGCCAGGAAAAGAGACAGACATAGAAAAAGATCTAGACTTTCAAAGATAACAGCCTGATCCCACTTTCACTCCCACAAAGGTGCACACTTAGGACTTAAGAGGTGCAGATGACTAAAGAAGACAATGTAGGAGTAGACCAATGGGTATATAATGTATGCATTTCTTATGTATGTTCTGCTTCATAGCCATTGTGGTTTGAGGTAGACTTTGTGTCCAGGTGATAGGAATGGGGAAAAGAAAGACTGATTTTACACATCCTTTCTTTTAGAGATCACTGTCTCTGACCATCACACTGGCTTATGGGATTTTAGTTTCCTGACCAGGGACTAAACTTGGACCCTCAACAGTGACAGCAAGAGCACAGAGTCTAACCATGGAAATGCTACGGAATCCCCTAGAGATCATCTCTGCCTCTGGCACTGGCTTGTATCAATTAAGTTCTGGATGTGTAGGGAACTGTGGGAGATAGTCCTCCAAGAATTTCCTTATTTACTCACTTAAAAGAGAATTGTTTTATAGGTGTTGACACTGAAACTTAATTTATATTCCATTTTAAGCTCCTCTTCCATCTTAGGCTCATTAGTGGGGAGATCTCAAGATGGATGGCGTGGGATGATTTCCTCCCTGCATTTTAGTGTGGAACCAAGTTTATCTGTATGTCCGTTTCATTTGGCTTTATTTGGGTGGAAGCAATGCAGTCTAGCTCTCCTGCTCCTGCCTTTCACAAAGTTCATTCAAACTGTGTGTCAAGAAAAATAAGCAAATAACTATGTGGTCTACATCTTACACATCTACATGATATAAGTAACTTCTTCTTTAAAAATGTGTGTCCTATTCAAAGATAGGATTATTATAGTCAAAACTTAACTGTTATGTCATAGATAAACACTGTATTAACATTGCAAACATATCATTAAAGGTCCTTCTTTTAAGGAAACTAACTTGTTAGAGAAACTTACTTTTGAAAATGGAGTACTTAGGGCATAGGCAAGGATAGAAGACAACAAAGAAAATAAAAAATAAACAGGAAGAGAAAAAAAGAAAAAAGTCCTGCTTGTGCAGAAAATTGTGGGATTAGGCGTTTAGGCAAGGATCAGAAGACAACAAAGAAAATAAAAGATAACAGCCTGATCCCACTTTCACTCCCACAAAGGTGCACACTTAGGACTTAAGAGGTGCAGATGACTAAAGAAGACAATGTAGGAGTAGACCAATGGGTATATAATGTATGCATTTCTTATGTATGTTCTGCTTCATAGCCATTGTGGTTTGAGGTAGACTTTGTGTCCAGGTGATAGGAATGGGGAAAAGAAAGACTGATTTTACACATCCTTTCTTTTAGAGATCACTGTCTCTGACCATCACACTGGCTTATGGGATTTTAGTTTCCTGACCAGGGACTAAACTTGGACCCTCAACAGTGACAGCAAGAGCACAGAGTCTAACCATGGAAATGCTACGGAATCCCCTAGAGATCATCTCTGCCTCTGGCACTGGCTTGTATCAATTAAGTTCTGGATGTGTAGGGAACTGTGGGAGATAGTCCTCCAAGAATTTCCTTATTTACTCACTTAAAAGAGAATTGTTTTATAGGTGTTGACACTGAAACTTAATTTATATTCCATTTTAAGCTCCTCTTCCATCTTAGGCTCATTAGTGGGGAGATCTCAAGATGGATGGCGTGGATGATTTCCTCCCTGCATTTTAGTGTGGAACCAAGTTTATCTGTATGTCCGTTTCATTTGGCTTTATTTGGGTGGAAGCAATGCAGTCTAGCTCTCCTGCTCCTGCCTTTCACAAAGTTCATTCAAACTGTGTGTCAAGAAAAATAAGCAAATAACTATGTGGTCTACATCTTACACATCTACATGATATAAGTAACTTCTTCTTTAAAAATGTGTGTCCTATTCAAAGATAGGATTATTATAGTCAAAACTTAACTGTTATGTCATAGATAAACACTGTATTAACATTGCAAACATATCATTAAAGGTCCTTCTTTTAAGGAAACTAACTTGTTAGAGAAACTTACTTTTGAAAATGGAGTACTTAGGGCATAGGCAAGGATAGAAGACAACAAAGAAAATAAAAAATAAACAGGAAGAGAAAAAAAGAAAAAAGTCCTGCTTGTGCAGAAAATTGTGGGATTAGGCGTTTGCAACAGACAGAACAAAGAGAGGAGGGGAGGAATATGAGGACAGAAGAAACAAATCACAATGTTGTAAGTCTGGAGCCAACAGAGAAAATGGTTGGTGAAACTTTTTCAAGGCAAGGTGGTCTCAAAATATTTTAAATAGGCACATCTGATATTTTGTTTTCTAAAATTTTTAGTCTTGTAGCAAGATTTTAAAACTTCAGGAAAAGGTCCCTAAATACAAAGAACCCAATGGAAGAACTATTTGGGGTCATGAATAAAGTCATGAAGGTCAATGCAACTTTGAAAATGAGACAGGAGGTACAGAAAAACTGATAAATTCTTTAACTTAGCTGAAGAAAGTAACTGGAGGCAACAGTGTGAGGGAATATTCAATCAAATCCATATAGGATGGTCAGAGGGGGAGACAGACTTGAATCTTCTTTGAACGTGAGATGGAAGCTCAATCTTGTTTTAGTTGAGTATCAAAGGACTGTTTGACCTAAGTGATATTTGACTTATACAGAGCATTTTCTTACTGACATTTTCTAAATGTAAGTAAGAGGAAAACTGGATCAACATACTATACCAGAAACATCACTGAATGAGAACTAGAAAATACAGATTTTAACTGAGATTCTCTCACCAATTATCTCAATGACTTGGACAAAGTTATTCATATTCTGTGATCTCTAGCTGTAAAATGGGGGCATATGACTAGGTATTCATTCAAGGGCTTTTGAATATTTAAACAAGTTTTGAAATATGTCACCTATAGCTAGCTTTTAATTTGACATGATCAAACTACCATTCACAGAATTCTTCTCTCAATGTTATAATTTGTAAAGGTTTTTCCTATTTTATTTGTAGCAATAATATTCATGACAATAGAGCTGTTATCAAACATGAACTGTGAAGAAATATACCATATTCTCTTTTTTTGTTTGTTTCTTATACAGCACTGGGTAAGGCTGTGAGACCCATTAGAAGCCTCTTAACTTTGTGTGCAGCGCTATCACATAGCCAGGATGTCTATGTCGGGGTTGAGTGAGTTTCTTGAACTACAGCTGACCTCTGAGTCTGGGCCAGGAACTGCCTTGCTCTAGTTTAAAGACATCATCTCTCTAGGACACCTATGTACATGCTCCACTTTCCTCCTTTGCTGCTACAACTCTCTAAGAGCCTGGAGTTTTCTAGCTCAGCAAATCCTGCTCATTCAAAATGCATCAATCTTCTGGCTGGATTTACCTTTCCTTCAAAGACTGTAATTTGATTGTTTTCATGCTGTGAACTGATAGGTGGAATATTCAGAGGGGTCCTGGGGTTCTGACTACAAGTCAAAGACTCTAATGGTTTGGTCTGTACCTCCTATCCCATTCTCAAAGTTGCATGAGAAAACTATTAATTAGCTTGCTTTCTTCTCTTTCATGGTTTCTTTACCTACATTTATGAGAATCTTAAAAATAGTGAACAGATGCAATATCTGTATCTAGGCTAGATGCAGAGGGCTCTAGTGCTTGTTAAATTCTTTAACTTAGCTAAAAAACTGGAGGCAACAGTGTGAGGGAATATTCAATCAAATCCATATAGGATGGTCAGAGGGGGAGACAGACTTGAATCTTCTTTGAACGTGAGATGGAAGCTCAATCTTGTTTTAGTTGAGTATCAAAGGACTGTTTGACCTAAGTGATATTTGACTTATACAGAGCATTTTCTTACTGACATTTTCTAAATGTAAGTAAGAGGAAAACTGGATCAACATACTATACCAGAAACATCACTGAATGAGAACTAGAAAATACAGATTTTAACTGAGATTCTCTCACCAATTATCTCAATGACTTGGACAAAGTTATTCATATTCTGTGATCTCTAGCTGTAAAATGGGGGCATATGACTAGGTATTCATTCAAGGGCTTTTGAATATTTAAACAAGTTTTGAAATATGTCACCTATAGCTAGCTTTTAATTTGACATGATCAAACTACCATTCACAGAATTCTTCTCTCAATGTTATAATTTGTAAAGGTTTTTCCTATTTTATTTGTAGCAATAATATTCATGACAATAGAGCTGTTATCAAACATGAACTGTGAAGAAATATACCATATTCTCTTTTTTTGTTTGTTTCTTATACAGCACTGGGTAAGGCTGTGAGACCCATTAGAAGCCTCTTAACTTTGTGTGCAGCGCTATCACATAGCCAGGATGTCTATGTCGGGGTTGAGTGAGTTTCTTGAACTACAGCTGACCTCTGAGTCTGGGCCAGGAACTGCCTTGCTCTAGTTTAAAGACATCATCTCTCTAGGACACCTATGTACATGCTCCACTTTCCTCCTTTGCTGCTACAACTCTCTAAGAGCCTGGAGTTTTCTCTAGCTCAGCAAATCCTGCTCATTCAAAATGCATCAATCTTCTGGCTGGATTTACCTTTCCTTCAAAGACTGTAATTTGATTGTTTTCATGCTGTGAACTGATAGGTGGAATATTCAGAGGGGTCCTGGGGTTCTGACTACAAGTCAAAGACTCTAATGGTTTGGTCTGTACCTCCTATCCCATTCTCAAAGTTGCATGAGAAAACTATTAATTAGCTTGCTTTCTTCTCTTTCATGGTTTCTTTACCTACATTTATGAGAATCTTAAAAATAGTGAACAGATGCAATATCTGTATCTAGGCTAGATGCAGAGGGCTCTAGTGCTTGTTAGAAAGCAATATTAAGTCACGGTCAAGGCAAGAAAATAAGAATTTGGTATTAAATAAACATAGGTTTGTATGTACTTAGACCCAAGAGATGTACGATTGATCCCTGGAACAGGATGAGCCCCTGGAAGAGGGCATGGACACTCACTCCAGGATTCCTTCCTGGAGACTCTGAAGCACAGAGGATCCTGGTGGGCGATCGACCATGGGGTCCCAAACAGTTTGACATGACTGAAACAACTGAGTGCACACATGCGCACGCGCGCGCACACACACACACACAGAGCTATGATCTATGATCTTGGCCCAAACACTTAATCTCGTAAACTCAGTTTCTGTAGCAGCAAATCACACACCTATGGCACTTGCAAAACAGTGGAGTTTTGAAGATCAGATCAGATCAGATCCAAACTGTGTTCAAAAGCAACACCTGTAATTGTGTGATGAAGCCCAAGTTACACTATTTATTATTAGTTTTTCTGTCTTATGTGGATTGCACCATCCTATACAGGTAAGTTATGGGAGGGCATTATGAGTATTTAAATTAAGGGTATTTAAACACCCTGCATATCTGCTATTTTCCCCTGGCAACAGACATCCTATTTCCAGTCTCCTAATCAGCTATTAATAGTTGCCCCAATTTGAGCTAGGAATGTATTGCTTAAAATCCATTACATGCTTGATGTTAAATACCAAGTTGTTTGACTCGCCCTCTTGAAGATCTTACAGAAGCATATATTTACATGCACGATTCTAGTATGTATCATTTAATAAAAGTGTATATCTTTCCAAATATATCTTCTCTGATGTATTCAAATTCAGCGATATTCACTGTATAGTCTTCCAAATGTCTTTCTTTTTGGTTTTTTTCTGTAACTGATAGGTGGAATATTCAGAGGTCCTGGGGTTCTGACTACAAGTCAAAGACTCGAATGGTTTGGTCTGTACCTCCTATCCCATTCTCAAAGTTGCATGAGAAAACTATTAATTAGCTTGCTTTCTTCTCTTTCATGGTTTCTTTACCTACATTTATGAGAATCTTAAAAATAGTGAACAGATGCAATATCTGTATCTAGGCTAGATGCAGAGGGCTCTAGTGCTTGTTAGAAAGCAATATTAAGTCACGGTCAAGGCAAGAAAATAAGAATTTGGTATTAAATAAACATAGGTTTGTATGTACTTAGACCCAAGAGATGTACGATTGATCCCTGGAACAGGATGAGCCCCTGGAAGAGGGCATGGACACTCACTCCAGGATTCCTTCCTGGAGACTCTGAAGCACAGAGGATCCTGGTGGGCGATCGACCATGGGGTCCCAAACAGTTTGACATGACTGAAACAACTGAGTGCACACATGCGCACGCGCGCGCACACACACACACACAGAGCTATGATCTATGATCTTGGCCCAAACACTTAATCTCGTAAACTCAGTTTCTGTAGCAGCAAATCACACACCTATGGCACTTGCAAAACAGTGGAGTTTTGAAGATCAGATCAGATCAGATCCAAACTGTGTTCAAAAGCAACACCTGTAATTGTGTGATGAAGCCCAAGTTACACTATTTATTATTAGTTTTTCTGTCTTATGTGGATTGCACCATCCTATACAGGTAAGTTATGGGAGGGCATTATGAGTATTTAAATTAAGGGTATTTAAACACCCTGCATATCTGCTATTTTCCCCTGGCAACAGACATCCTATTTCCAGTCTCCTAATCAGCTATTAATAGTTGCCCCAATTTGAGCTAGGAATGTATTGCTTAAAATCCATTACATGCTTGATGTTAAATACCAAGTTGTTTGACTCGCCCTCTTGAAGATCTTACAGAAGCATATATTTACATGCACGATTCTAGTATGTATCATTTAATAAAAGTGTATATCTTTCCAAATATATCTTCTCTGATGTATTCAAATTCAGCGATATTCACTGTATAGTCTTCCAAATGTCTTTCTTTAAATAAAACCTTTCACACACCTAAATACTGTTATTGGAACTACTCAGTGACTTTAAAAAGCTATTTAATCCTCTCAGATATTATTTCTCTATTGCATGAATTATTATATTTTTGTTAATTAAATTGATTTTATTTTATTGCAACAATACCTTTTACAAAGTTGTCTAACCTTTATGCTCTTGAAGATCATGAACAATGCTCTACTACTCTGAACTGCCTATCCTAGTGCCTGGCTTACCAAAGGTACTGAATAAATGACAGTTTAATGTATGAGTTGAAATAAACCTACCTATACACCTGTTAATTCGAAACCTTATGTTTTAGGGTTTTAAACTAATCCACTACTTTCTTCTATGCCTTTTATGTATTTTACAGTGTTAATAAAGGAAAGACACACTGCAGGTAGATTGTGATTGAAGAAGAAATCAACTATGTGTGTGTGTAATTGGTCACGTTCAAAAAATTCTATGGGTGAAACTCATTGTGGCTGGTAAGGATACTCTTGCCATAGGAAGGGAAATAAAATTACTGAACTATAGAATACTTGAGCAGAAAGCTACCTTAAACTTTGCCTGTGTTAATAACTCTCATGCTAACAGCATCAAGATCAAGTACTACTGGGTCAGAATACATTTGTATGGGGTTCAAAAATTTGCATTTTGAAATTTTCCCTTAATGACTCTTACGTTAAATAAGTTAGAGAACTATCTTTCTTGTTTAACAAACTCTTGGTACAAATAAAGACATGAATGAGACCCAGGGAGGAGAAGATATTTAAGTAAGACTATCTTGCCTAGTTTGTCTGTCCCCAAGACTAGTCAAATAAAATTTAAAAAATAGCTATTGTAAAACTGTTCCATCTTATTATGTCAACAACTTTTGTGAGCTGATTTTTCAGGCCACATGAACTGTACCCTAAACATCAGGAAGCACCCCTTTGTCATCCTGTCCTAGGATGTTAAGCAAACAACAGAATTCAGCATTATAAAAGTTAACAGTCCCTGTCTAGACTTGGAATCAATGTTTTTAAGGAAAAAGAATACACACACATGCATGCATTCTGAATGTTGGGAATAAAACATAAAATTTTGTTGTTGGACTATGTCTTGTCTTTATCAGTCAGACCAATTTGAATAATTGGCTCTGTTGTGTCCCTGGCTCTCAGCAGAGATGCTTTATACTGTGACTTCCCTGAGGATGTTTCCCTGAGGTTTGCTCTTACATTTTCTCTAAAACTTTCCAGCCTAAAAACAATTACAAGATGTGATGGCTAGAAATACAGATTTGAACAATCTGTCAGGACATCATTTTGAAAGGGACAGCTCTTTTGATAGTAAGATTTAAACTGCTAACCACAAACCAATGGCTTCAAATTTACATTTCAGATACAGACCCTCCTCAGACCTGTCTCCAAGAAATCCTAAGCCTGGGGACACAAGGACATTGTCCTCTCTCCAAGACTATTTTGTCAGTGACTTTTCACAAATGACATGTGAAATTTGCTGTCTTTTTTCCTCTTTCCTGCCCTCACTTTCATTCCTTTTCCATATATTCTTTTCTTCATTGTCTTTATTCTTTCTTTCAGAAGTCCCTGAAACTTTAGGAATGACGGTTAAACTTTTCATTTTCATTTCTATTAAAAGGAAATTCACAAGCTATAAAATTAGCCATTTTAAAGCAAACAATTTAGGGGCATTTAATACATTTTTCAGTACTGTGCAGACACCACCTCTATCTAGTTTCAAAATATTTTTACCGCCAGACCCCAAAAGACCCCAGACTCATTAGCAATTACTTCCTATCTGTCTCCTTACCCTAGTCCCTGGTGAACACCAGTCTGTTTCCTGACTCTATGCTGTTTTTGTTATGCTTTTCTTTGCTTCTTCTTCTCTCCATTAGATTTCAAATTTCTGAAGGGGAGAAGCATCTCCTTTCCTTTATATAACCAAACTTTCCAAATTTGATCATGTTAATCACTGTCATCTTTAAGACTCCAAGTGCTTCAGCCAACCCTTACTGAACTTCTGGGCCTCCCTGGTAGCTCAGCTGGAAAAGAAACTTCCTGCAATGCAGGTGACCCCAGTTTGATCCCTGGGCTTGGAAGATCTTCTGGAGGAGGGCATGGCTACCCACTCCCGTATTCCTGCCTGCAGAATTCCATGGACAGAGAAGCCTGGCAGGATACAGTCCACAGAGTTGCAAAGAGTCAGACACGACTGAGTGACTTTCACTTCACTTTAAGAAGTCACTCTGAATGCAGTGCCGACTTTTCCCGCATTTCTATGTTGGGAATAAAACTTTTTCTAGCAAGACAATTAAACCCCCAGAGATGCTTTATACTGTGACTTCCCTGAGGATGTTTCCTGAGGTTTGCTCTTACATTTCTCTAAAACTTTCCAGCCTAAAAACAATTACAAGATGTGATGGCTAGAAATACAGATTTGAACAATCTGTCAGGACATCATTTTGAAAGGGACAGCTCTTTTGATAGTAAGATTTAAACTGCTAACCACAAACCAATGGCTTCAAATTTACATTTCAGATACAGACCCTCCTCAGACCTGTCTCCAAGAAATCCTAAGCCTGGGGACACAAGGACATTGTCCTCTCTCCAAGACTATTTTGTCAGTGACTTTTCACAAATGACATGTGAAATTTGCTGTCTTTTTTCCTCTTTCCTGCCCTCACTTTCATTCCTTTTCCATATATTCTTTTCTTCATTGTCTTTATTCTTTCTTTCAGAAGTCCCTGAAACTTTAGGAATGACGGTTAAACTTTTCATTTTCATTTCTATTAAAAGGAAATTCACAAGCTATAAAATTAGCCATTTTAAAGCAAACAATTTAGGGGCATTTAATACATTTTTCAGTACTGTGCAGACACCACCTCTATCTAGTTTCAAAATATTTTTACCGCCAGACCCCAAAAGACCCCAGACTCATTAGCAATTACTTCCTATCTGTCTCCTTACCCTAGTCCCTGGTGAACACCAGTCTGTTTCCTGACTCTATGCTGTTTTTGTTATGCTTTTCTTTGCTTCTTCTTCTCTCCATTAGATTTCAAATTTCTGAAGGGGAGAAGCATCTCCTTTCCTTTATATAACCAAACTTTCCAAATTTGATCATGTTAATCACTGTCATCTTTAAGACTCCAAGTGCTTCAGCCAACCCTTACTGAACTTCTGGGCCTCCCTGGTAGCTCAGCTGGAAAAGAAACTTCCTGCAATGCAGGTGACCCCAGTTTGATCCCTGGGCTTGGAAGATCTTCTGGAGGAGGGCATGGCTACCCACTCCCGTATTCCTGCCTGCAGAATTCCATGGACAGAGAAGCCTGGCAGGATACAGTCCACAGAGTTGCAAAGAGTCAGACACGACTGAGTGACTTTCACTTCACTTTACAGAATGTCCAAACTCTGAAGTGGCTTCAAGTGCTCTGACTATTCTCCCGCCCCAAACCACTTATTATTCCTCACCTAAGCCCTATTCCTATTTACCTCCCTGCATCCTTTGGTTTTTGTCCCTTTCTTTCACCCTGTCTTCTTCCTTTCTTTCTCTTCATCTCTATCCAGTCTTTCCTTCGTTTCTTCCTCTTTTCTCATAACTTTTCTCCTTCTCTCTTCATATCATATATATCAACTTCTTATCACTCACTCTTTTTAAAAATTTATTTGGCTGTGTCAGGTCTTAGTTGGTGCCATGCAGGCTCTTAGTTGTGGCATGCAAGATCTAGTTTCCTGACCAGGCATCAAACCCGGGCCCCCAGCGTTGGGAGTGGAGGTTTAACCACTGGACCACCAGGAAAGCCTCGTTACTCTTGTTATCAATAGTTCTCTCTCTGTCTTCCCATCCTCTGCTGCTCTCACCCACTCTCTAGCTTACTCTCCTCAACTGTCTTTCAGTCCCTACAGTGCCCCTTGTTCTTACGTGTCTCTCACTGCTATTTCCTAAATGCCCTCCTCCCATCCCATCTTCTATACCGTTAACTGTTTAGCACCCTTCACATTTCACCCTGTGCTACCTTCGGGATGCCTCTCCTGAAACTTCTAGGCTAAATTAATTCCCTTTTAATATTCTTTTTCATAGTTCAGCACCAATTCAATTTATTTTTAAGATCCTCTCTTGAGAAAAATCTCTAAGTTAGGTTGAGCCAAAATGAAAAGCGCTCCATTTCTGAAGGGGAGAAGCAGCTCCTTTCCTTTATATAACCAAACTTTCCAAATTTGATCATGTTAATCACTGTCATCTTTAAGACTCCAAGTGCTTCAGCCAACCCTTACTGAACTTCTGGGCCTCCCTGGTAGCTCAGCTGGAAAAGAAACTTCCTGCAATGCAGGTGACCCCAGTTTGATCCCTGGGCTTGGAAGATCTTCTGGAGGAGGGCATGGCTACCCACTCCCGTATTCCTGCCTGCAGAATTCCATGGACAGAGAAGCCTGGCAGGATACAGTCCACAGAGTTGCAAAGAGTCAGACACGACTGAGTGACTTTCACTTCACTTTACAGAATGTCCAAACTCTGAAGTGGCTTCAAGTGCTCTGACTATTCTCCCGCCCCAAACCACTTATTATTCCTCACCTAAGCCCTATTCCTATTTACCTCCCTGCATCCTTTGGTTTTTGTCCCTTTCTTTCACCCTGTCTTCTTCCTTTCTTTCTCTTCATCTCTATCCAGTCTTTCCTTCGTTTCTTCCTCTTTTCTCATAACTTTTCTCCTTCTCTCTTCATATCATATATATCAACTTCTTATCACTCACTCTTTTTAAAAATTTATTTGGCTGTGTCAGGTCTTAGTTGGTGCCATGCAGGCTCTTAGTTGTGGCATGCAAGATCTAGTTTCCTGACCAGGCATCAAACCCGGGCCCCCAGCGTTGGGAGTGGAGGTTTAACCACTGGACCACCAGGAAAGCCTCGTTACTCTTGTTATCAATAGTTCTCTCTCTGTCTTCCCATCCTCTGCTGCTCTCACCCACTCTCTAGCTTACTCTCCTCAACTGTCTTTCAGTCCCTACAGTGCCCCTTGTTCTTACGTGTCTCTCACTGCTATTTCCTAAATGCCCTCCTCCCATCCCATCTTCTATACCGTTAACTGTTTAGCACCCTTCACATTTCACCCTGTGCTACCTTCGGGATGCCTCTCCTGAAACTTCTAGGCTAAATTAATTCCCTTTTAATATTCTTTTTCATAGTTCAGCACCAATTCAATTTATTTTTAAGATCCTCTCTTGAGAAAAATCTCTAAGTTAGGTTGAGCCAAAATGAAAAGAGCTCCAGTTTTCTTCCCTGCAAGGCAAATGGGTTGTGGGATACAGGTTGCAAACCTAACAAATGAAATAATAATCAAATGATACAATGCACTGTGCTATGCAAAGGTGAGGCATAGTACAAATGCCAGGTAGTATGACTAACATTATCTCCTAAACCTGTTCATCTGATTACTCTTCGCAAGTGCTTGTCCCATGCTAGTGTTGCTGTGCACCCTTAACTCAATAATAAGATTAAGGTCCTAATTTCTATCACTTGATCTCTATGAAACTTATCTGGTTCTTCTACAAAGAAATATGAGGAAACTGTAGTTATTGAAGACAGCATGAAAAGGATCATCACATGACTGATACCATTTAAATCACTTTTGAGAAACAGGTTTGTCAAAGAAGTCATTCATTTAGCTTCTTGGATCCTTGTGATACACACAAATAAGAGGCCCTTAGAGAAATTATAAAGCAAACAACAGAAATACAGCCCTGTACCAAGGTTCTGGGAAGCAATTATCTGAAAATAGTTAAAGAAGAGCAAAGGGGTGCATCAACCCTCCCAGCCTCTGCATGCTGTCCAAGGTCGACAATACGATCAATTGAGAATAAAGTCTCAGTTGTGTTTCAGGCAGGTAAGTGCACCACAGACCTGGTGATCTTCTGAAAAATCACTTGACCCTGTACTGGCTATTCCTGCCCCAGGACACATTAGAAGTGACAAAACAGCAAAATAATCATATGGTTTTGCTCCTTACATGCATGACTCTAGGATTGCTTATTATTATTTTAATGATAATCTAGTTCCAATCTACTGATTCACTCTCAAAACAAACAGTGCAATCTTCTCAGTAAGGATGGTTGTAGAAAATTACAAGAACCCAGGGCCAAACCCTTCTCCCAGATTATGGCAAGACAATCTAAAGATATAAGCACTTTATAAGACTTACTTGCTGTATGCAGACACCATCCCTGGGAATGTCAATTACAAGGTTCCATTCAAGCCTCAGGGTGAGCCTATATGGTGGATGCTACTCCCTCTGCTTTCACAACTGATTCAAGTGAACCTCAGAGAGGTGATACAGTAGCACAAGGTTTACACAATTTCTGTCTGACTTCCGGCGCAAGCATGCTATATGGAGAGTCCAAATGAAGTCCTGATAATTTTCATTTATTGAACAGAGTCTAAAGTTGTTATTCTGAAAGGGACTGTGGATATTTGCTAAAGGACTTTACAATTTTTTTTAAAAAGTGATTGACAGGAGTCTTCAGGTATAGATTTCTTATCTGGCCCATGCCACATACTTGTTTGTTATTAATGAAGTTACCAATACTGAGCTAACATATTCTACTGAGAAAAGAGAACTAAAATACACTTAAGCCATGAAAGTCACTTTATTAACCAATGATATACTATCTGGGGAGTTACCATTAAGTATCTCTCTTTGGAGTAAGAATCGGGACAGCATGACCCTCAGGGGACACAGAAAGAGGCAGCACCTGCCAAGAGGCCCCAGGGGAGGAAGAAGCCAGCGCCCTCCCTGGACTCCGAGGTGTGAGGAGGCAGACTCAGGGCCCGTCAGCTGCACCTGTCTCATCGCCCCACTCCCTCTCTGCCTTGGACCTGGGAGGAGGTGGCCAGCACCTTCCCCGCCCCATGCCAGGGGCAGTGGTACCAGCACCTTGCCCTGTTGCACGCGCAGCGGACCCTGGGCACAGGCGGCTTGTCAGCACATGGGCCTCGTCATCACGTCCAGAGACGCCGCCTCCGGCTCCGTTCAGGGCCAGCTGTCTGGTCTATGCCCAGAGGTGTCTCTGCACACCCGCACTGTCCCTGGAGCCATGTGGTCAAGCCGAGGAGCTGTACCGTCCTCCTTCCAGGGCTGCTTCGTCCTCCATCAAGTCCCCTACCCGCTCCTCTGGCCAAATGGTCCTGTGCCCCCTCCCCCACTCCATTCTTAGGAAAGAGCTAAGAAACTCATTCACTCGCAGGTGTAAATGACTAATAATGACTTTAAAATGATTCCTTCCTGGAAAAAAACAGTATCACTGAGAGGCACCTTTGAGAAGAGTGAATAACTCGTGTTTTAATGTCCAGGAAAATGTTTCTAGTTTAATTTCATTTCAGAAAGATAACCTGCCAACGATTCACTAAAATATTTGAGTAAGTTTCTCTGCTGTATAGACTAAGCAATGCTCATTTGGGTGAAAAAATCAAAAACAACTTTATTACAATGTGTTTGGATCTGTTTAAAGCAAATAGATGCAAAACCCGGTGACTAAGGATACTTATTTTTCTATTGGACTGAAACAATGCAAACTGCACACTGTGTCTAAATGTTTAATATAAACATTTACACTGAATATATTTGCAGATCAACAGCTGCTCAAACAAAAGCAGTAAATCTAATGGATTTCATAGTTGAAGCTCCCAATCAAAATGGAGTTTATGTTCACCATTCATGGATTATTCAATTGTGCCTGAGTACTGGCCTTTGTTTCAAAATTATTGTCTACTTTAATCTTCTTTCAAGAAACAAGCATAACAAAGTTACTTAGTTCAAGTTTTTAGACCAAATGAAGTATGGGGCAATTAATGTTATTCCACAAACAAACTCTGGTTAGTATACTAATATGGAATAACACTTTGCTGTCATAATGAAATTATGCTATGTATGCTCATTTCAATTGAACATATACAAATACATTCCAAATGCATCTGAATTCTCTATACCAGATCCATGCACAATTCAAAGCATTTCAATTAGGGTCACAGGCAAATGTTTGGAAATCATGGACTGAACACCTCTCTGTGTGAGAAATCAAGAAATAATTCATTTATAATTTTGCATGAATTTGAATCTTACTGGAGGAGGCTGATATGTGGGAGTCAGAAACTTAGTAAAGGTATAGATAATATATAAATCCCATTTCAGCTATATTATACTCTATTATTCACTGCACACATAATAAACTATGGAAAGTGATAGAAACGGAATTTCTTTGTAAAAAAAAAAAAAAGAGTAATGAGTGCCAACTGTTAATGTTAGTAATAAAACCTAGGAGAAAATAAAGATGTCTTCATGAATAACAGTACTCTAGAAATAGGAGCACTCCACCTATACCGCCACTATAAGAGGGGGAGTTATAAATTATGGTGGTAGCTATTAAGTTGGTTATTGCTAAACATAGTAGAGTGTATTCCTCCTAAGTTAAGAAGTTGCAATAAATGTGATCAAATGAATGTATAATTATTTAGTTTCATGCAATATTTCCTTTGGAGAAGATTTTTGGATCTGGCTATACTTCTGGCTTCGTTAAAGAAGGAAGAGATAAAGCTGAACTCTGGGGAAAGGTACAATGCATCAACTCTTTTATGTCCTCTAAGTACTAAGACTTAATATGTTAAAAGTGACTAACTGGGGATGTGTCTCTGACTGTTTAGGGATTGTGCGTGCCTCTGGATGGGAAAGCTCTGTGGACACATGTAACAGTGGCTTCGCTGTATACCTGAAGCTGATGCAGCATTGTGGGGCAAATATACCCCAATAATAGAAAATAATAAATTATTTTTTAAAAAAGTGACTAATATTACTTAGGTTTCACCTAATCTCTGTCTCATTCTGAATAGAGGCAAGGCTATATTTAGCTCTTTTACCCCCAAATAATTCATTTTCTCTCCTTTTTCTTCCTTCATTTGACCTAGAACAACATTCTTTCTTGAAATACATATTAATTAAAAGCTTTTTCTCAGTGATAAACAAATACAATTATATGACACCTTTCTTCTTATCCTGAAAAGTAAGAAATTGCAGGGTTTCCCTGGTGGTCCAGTGGGTAAAGAGTCTGCCTTGTAGTGTAAGGGGCACCTGCTTGATCCCTGGCCCAGGGGAATGCCTCGGAATGGCTGTGCGGGTGTGTCCAATTATGAGCCAGAGCTCTGGAGTGCATGCAAGTGCAACGAGAGAGGCTACTGAGATGGGAGGTCCACACAGGCCAAAGAATAAAAGATGGATGAAAAGAATAAACTATGACTTAGAGGAGGAAAAAAAAAAGTAAGTAATTTCAAAGCCACTCTGATGCCAAAACTTTCCTTCATAGCCTCATGCTATTTTGATAAACTATTCTTATAAATACTTCTATTACTGCTGTATCTTCATGTTAAAGGCCCGTGTTTGCTTTCAATTTACCTTTTATAATGCTTACGAAATATATATCCTAGCATATCATTTGTTATTGTAGAATTCCCCAGCTCACAAATTTTAATGGGCTCTCCAATGCCAACTTTCAGGGATCTGAACAGTTTATTGTTACTATTTGCTTTGTTTTAAATAAGTATCATTATTTTTAAATCACTTAGGCTCAGATGTTATCAAACAAGATGGGGGTGTTGAAGAATATAATTACTATAAATATCTCCTTGCTCCTTAAAACTGTACAAGATGCATCACAAAAATCACTTCACATAATCTTTTCAATAATTCTAGAAGCTGGAGGAAAAAGAATGAGACAAAGGCAACTTAGCTATTGTAAGCTCGAAAATTTAGATTAGACCTACCTTCTTAGTTTCCAACAGTGATAGGTGTGTATGAGAGCAAAGAAAAAAAATTGTTCCAGGATTCATGTCAATGGATATGATGAGTACTGCTGAGGGTATAAGACCTAGATGTTTTATTCTGATGTCCCTGTATGATGAAGGCCTCGTTTCTAACTGATTCCCTGTGATTGAGCTTTGTCACATCCCCCATGTTCCCATGAGACTGAATGTGACCTCCTAGGAAGAGGCTTGGATGTCAGGCAAGCTGAATAACCACCTCATGCTCGCTATCTCTACTGGAGAAACTGTAGGTCCACAGAACCCCATCAGTGTGGTGCATGGGGGAGGGCTGACACAGTCCAAGCAAAACAACTCTTCTTACTCTTTTCATGCAGGCCAGTAACACTCTTCCCTCGCGCTTTTTTTTTTTTTTGGTAGTCCACAGGAGTCCTCTACTCTTAACCTTGGGTTCTGAGATTTTCATAAGGGCATTCTTGTATGTGGATAACTTCTAGTTGTTCCATCTGTGAGGAAATATAGCCAGGGACCTTCTACTCTACTATCTTTCTGACAAGCCCAGTAACTATGTATATTTTAATTGGACACATAGCCAAACAGACATTATCATTATGATAAAAATACGGAAAAGGATTTGTGGCCAACACACAGAAAAGACAACATTAGCAGCAATAGCATAGATACAAATTTTTGTTTGTTTGTTTTGGAATGGTGCAAAACTCATGATTTGCAAGAAACAAAATACCTCTAAAATAAGAGACGAGAAACATCTAGGTTAGTTCTTTAAAAGCATCACAGAAACAATGAAGGCATGGCTGAGGCGCAACAGCCTATTAAGAAAGATGGAGGAAGACACCTTTTTCCCCTGTGAACTTCACAGACCCCATTAACTTAAGATACACTTGACAGCAAAGCGAATATAACCACAGCCTGCCATATTTTCAGAATGCCATAAATATCTCCTTGCTCCTTAAAACTGTACAAGATGCATCACAAATCACTTCACATAATCTTTTCAATAATTCTAGAAGCTGGAGGAAAAAGAATGAGACAAAGGCAACTTAGCTATTGTAAGCTCGAAAATTTAGATTAGACCTACCTTCTTAGTTTCCAACAGTGATAGGTGTGTATGAGAGCAAAGAAAAAAAATTGTTCCAGGATTCATGTCAATGGATATGATGAGTACTGCTGAGGGTATAAGACCTAGATGTTTTATTCTGATGTCCCTGTATGATGAAGGCCTCGTTTCTAACTGATTCCCTGTGATTGAGCTTTGTCACATCCCCCATGTTCCCATGAGACTGAATGTGACCTCCTAGGAAGAGGCTTGGATGTCAGGCAAGCTGAATAACCACCTCATGCTCGCTATCTCTACTGGAGAAACTGTAGGTCCACAGAACCCCATCAGTGTGGTGCATGGGGGAGGGCTGACACAGTCCAAGCAAAACAACTCTTCTTACTCTTTTCATGCAGGCCAGTAACACTCTTCCCTCTCTCTCTTTTTTTTTTTTTTTGGTAGTCCACAGGAGTCCTCTACTCTTAACCTTGGGTTCTGAGATTTTCATAAGGGCATTCTTGTATGTGGATAACTTCTAGTTGTTCCATCTGTGAGGAAATATAGCCAGGGACCTTCTACTCTACTATCTTTCTGACAAGCCCAGTAACTATGTATATTTTAATTGGACACATAGCCAAACAGACATTATCATTATGATAAAAATACGGAAAAGGATTTGTGGCCAACACACAGAAAAGACAACATTAGCAGCAATAGCATAGATACAAATTTTTGTTTGTTTGTTTTGGAATGGTGCAAAACTCATGATTTGCAAGAAACAAAATACCTCTAAAATAAGAGACGAGAAACATCTAGGTTAGTTCTTTAAAAGCATCACAGAAACAATGAAGGCATGGCTGAGGCGCAACAGCCTATTAAGAAAGATGGAGGAAGACACCTTTTTCCCCTGTGAACTTCACAGACCCCATTAACTTAAGATACACTTGACAGCAAAGCGAATATAACCACAGCCTGCCATATTTTCAGAATGCCATTATTCATGCTCTGGTTCTACAGCAGGTACTACAAGTAGGTTATTAAGAGCTGCAGGCCCATCCTCAGGTTCTTATCATTCCCTAACAGTTTACTAGTGAATGGAAACATGATTTTTAAAGATTTCTTTAAGATGGAGAAAGAACTCAACTTCGATATGGTAATAAAGGAGATGATTACAGATCAAATAGGAGAATATGCTGAGGGAGACTTAAAGACAACTTACAGACTCGTCAAAGGTGCAGTCCCTCTCCCTTGTAATCTGGAGGCAGTGTTCCTGAGACTTGACCAAAGCTGTCAGCTCTCTTTCATTTCCTCAAGCTCTGTTCTTGCTGTATAAACTCAGTGATTAAAAAGGCAGTGTTTCAATGGCTCACAAACAGACGGCTGCCTTTTGGAAGTACTGCAAAGGAAAAAAAGCAGTATTAGTGACAAGGTATTCATATTTCATCACAGTGTTATAATTATAAGACAGTACCTTAGGTAAAGTATGCAAATATATTATCTCCAGTTCTTCTCTTCTAATAATCTTAGATGTAGTTGAATTACCCTGGATTTGAAGAGATGTTCAGTTATAAATGTATGGGTACATCTTTCTTCCTTCGTGTCAAAGGCAACAGTAATAACACCGACTGGAAACCTAATGGGTGTTAGGGTTTTATAAGAGTTTACTCTTTCTGGCCTCACCACTGTTCTTTAAGGTGTGCATTATTTTAAAGAGAACTGGCAGATGTTCTGAGTATCAAAAACATGTCACTTGTACGTCTTGCAGGAGAGTTATGAAACTAGCTGTCTCTGACTCTAAGTTGAAAAGACTTTCAACTTCATAATGCTGCCAGAAAAAAAAGGCTTAAATGTGTGCTGCAGGAATAGTTAATTCACTTTAAAATAAATTCTCGTGCATTAATTAGGAAAGATAACCATGGAATTTCTTCTAAATTGTTAACCGTTATAGAAGAGAAGTAGCAGTCATATATTTAAAAATCAGAGAGATAAAGAGCACTCCAGGTATAGGAATCAATCTGTGCAAAGTCACAGAACTGAGAATATGCATTGAAGGAACCCAAGTGATCCTGAAGTGTGAGAGGAAGAGAAAAGAAGAATATGCAGAAATTTAAAAAGTATGGTGCAGTCATAATGCTTCCTTCAAGCTAAAACAGAGCTTTTGACTTAATCCTAAAGGCGCTTAGAACCTCAAAAAAATGTTAGATTAGAGCGACATATTAGCAGGGTTTTATTTAAGAAGGATTTGTGATGCATGAAATGGACTTATAAGAGAAAAAAGTGAAATCAGAGAGTCCAGTTATGAGATTTCTGCAATGTACCAGGCACGATGGCTTGAGACATGGAAATACCGAAAGAGATAAAAATAAAAAAAAAAAAAACACTGTGAGCGACCTGTGGGACAGAATTTATTACTTGAATTGGTTGAGGAGGGATATGAGAAAGTGGAGAAGAGTCTAAGATGTTTGCCCAGCTACTGACTGGAGTTCCTGAGTGGGTGGTGGAAATACTGCTTGAAAGAGAAGGTGAAAAGGAATAGGAGGTTTTTAAAGGGAAGGATGGATGTGGTTTAGATGCACTGGTTGTCCAATGGATATTTAAATGGAGGTATCAAAGACAGGTTCTAGGGGGTATGATTGTGACTACTTGCATTTTTGTAAACCATCATCAACCAAGTTCAGCTCTATTATTTCTAAGGCAAATTTCATTTATGTCAACTCTTATCTTTGTTTTATAAGACACAACTAATAACTACTATTTTTCTTTTAACTCCTTTGGAGAAATATAAGAGGTAACTGACTTGGTTTTGGGAAAAATTATTTCATGAACCTGATGATACCAGTTCAGCTAAATGTCTGTGTGTGTGGTGAAATATGTTTATCTCATGCTGAAAGATGGAAGGAGACAAATCATTAAAATTTATGTAGGGAAGTCTTTGTTGTTGTTAAGAACAACTTGAATAAAGTCCAAAATCATGCTTTTAACACGCAAAAACTAAAACAGAGGAAAATTCATTAAGAACATTAATTATTTTAAAAAAGAACCAACCTGTTCTAAAATCAGGCAAAAATTTTGAATAGACATTTCTATAGAGAAGATCCACAAATGGACAATAGTCACATAAAAGCTGAGTCAGTATCACTCATCATTAGGGCAAATTAAAACTACTATTAGGGCAAATTAAAACTACTAACATTAGGGGCATCCCTGATGGTCCAGTGAGTAGAGAGTCTGCCTTGCAGTGCAAGGGGCACCGGTTGGATCATGGCTCGGGAGGGTCTCACATGCCGAGGAACGGCTGAGCCAGTGCGTCCAACTGAGAGCCAGAGCTCTGGAGTGCGTGAACCCAGAGTCAGTGCTCTGTGACAGGAGAGGCCACTGTGAGGGGAGGCCCACACAGGCCAAAGAAAAGAGATGGATGAAAAATAAACAATGACTTATAAGCACACACACACACACTCACAAACTCTTAAAAAAAAAAAAAAAACTACTAACTTCAAGGCAAATACTTTAAAAAATGTATACCATTAGCATCGTTATTATCAAATATACACACACAAAACCCAGAAAACAACATACATTGACAAGATTGTGGAGAAATTAAAACCCTTGTATACTATTGGCAGAAATGAAACACAGGGCAGCAGCTTCAGAAAATAGTAAGACAGTTCCTCAAAAACAGCAAACATTGAACTTCCATGTGCTCCAGCAGTTTCATTTTGAGGTATATACCCAAAAGAACTGGGAGCAGAGACTTGAGCAGATATGTGTACACTCATGATCATAGCAGCATTATTCACGTTAGTCCTAACAATGGAAGCAACACAAGATTCACCTAGGGATGAGTGGAGAAACAAAATGTGGTATACACATAAAATATTTTATCTTATTTTTAAAATTTTATATTTTGTATTATGGAAAAAAAAAGAAATATAAGAGGTAACTGACTTGGTTTTGGGAAAAATTATTTCATGAACCTGATGATACCAGTTCAGCTAAATGTCTGTGTGTGTGGTGAAATATGTTTATCTCATGCTGAAAGATGGAAGGAGACAAATCATTAAAATTTATGTAGGGAAGTCTTTGTTGTTGTTAAGAACAACTTGAATAAAGTCCAAAATCATGCTTTTAACACGCAAAAACTAAAACAGAGGAAAATTCATTAAGAACATTAATTATTTTAAAAAAGAACCAACCTGTTCTAAAATCAGGCAAAAATTTTGAATAGACATTTCTATAGAGAAGATCCACAAATGGACAATAGTCACATAAAAGCTGAGTCAGTATCACTCATCATTAGGGCAAATTAAAACTACTATTAGGGCAAATTAAAACTACTAACATTAGGGGCATCCCTGATGGTCCAGTGAGTAGAGAGTCTGCCTTGCAGTGCAAGGGGCACCGGTTGGATCATGGCTCGGGAGGGTCTCACATGCCGAGGAACGGCTGAGCCAGTGCGTCCAACTGAGAGCCAGAGCTCTGGAGTGCGTGAACCCAGAGTCAGTGCTCTGTGACAGGAGAGGCCACTGTGAGGGGAGGCCCACACAGGCCAAAGAAAAGAGATGGATGAAAAATAAACAATGACTTATAAGCACACACACACACACTCACAAACTCTTAAAAAAAAAAAAAAAACTACTAACTTCAAGGCAAATACTTTAAAAAATGTATACCATTAGCATCGTTATTATCAAATATACACACACAAAACCCAGAAAACAACATACATTGACAAGATTGTGGAGAAATTAAAACCCTTGTATACTATTGGCAGAAATGAAACACAGGGCAGCAGCTTCAGAAAATAGTAAGACAGTTCCTCAAAAACAGCAAACATTGAACTTCCATGTGCTCCAGCAGTTTCATTTTGAGGTATATACCCAAAAGAACTGGGAGCAGAGACTTGAGCAGATATGTGTACACTCATGATCATAGCAGCATTATTCACGTTAGTCCTAACAATGGAAGCAACACAAGATTCACCTAGGGATGAGTGGAGAAACAAAATGTGGTATACACATAAAATATTTTATCTTATTTTTAAAATTTTATATTTTGTATTATTTAAGCAGAAAAGGAATTCCACTCTGATATATGTTAGAAAGCACATGAACACTGTAGAATTTGAAATAAACCAGTCGAAAAAGGACAATGACTGAATTACTCCACTACCTTAGGTATCTGGAAGAGTCAAAATCATAGAGACAGAAAGTAGAATAGTGTTTGTCAGAGGAGAGAGAGGAAGGGGAGATATTGTTGAATGGACAGAATTTCAGTTTTGCAATAGGAAAAGTGCTGGATGCAGGTAATGGCTGTTAAGGAAATTCAATAGTCTTGTTTAGGTTTCGGAGGCAAAGCAGAACAGTTCTCAGACCTTGCTTCTAATCTGCCTGGACACTGCCCTGATGGAGCACCCTGACTGTCTGGTGTCCGTGCAAGCTTTGTGGTACCACAGATAAGATTGGGGACACATCTTGGAATGGTTGAGACCCTGGAGAGACCCTGTCTAACGGAGCTCCAGGCTTAACAACATTCCAAGTTTTCCAAGACAAAACAAACAGCGTGAACATGAAACCTGAGCTGCAACCTGCTCACAGAATTACGATGATAAATCGGTTTGCATCCTGAGGTTAGAAGTGTGAACCCTGAACGAGAAATTTTGAAGTCTTTCCCATGGAGCAGACGTGTTGCCTGGGACCTTTTCCCATTTGGACTCCAGATATGCTGTGGCACTGGGCTTTCCAGCATTGTTTAAGCCTGGATGTTGGTCAAACCCGATTTGGTGATGCATCCCCTGCTGTTTCGCTGTCTCTTTTCTTTTAATATTAGTATATTGATAGTGAGCTAGATGATTCTCTAATAAATATTGGTGTTATATATTTGTATAGAAAGAGTGGCTTATTTTGTTAACAAATGCTTTGAACCTGAGACAAAAGCCTCATGTTGTACAGTTTCATTTTGAGGTATATACCCAAAAGAACTGGGAGCAGAGACTTGAGCAGATATGTGTACACTCATGATCATAGCAGCATTATTCACGTTAGTCCTAACAATGGAAGCAACACAAGATTCACCTAGGGATGAGTGGAGAAACAAAATGTGGTATACACATAAAATATTTTATCTTATTTTTAAAATTTTATATTTTGTATTATTTAAGCAGAAAAGGAATTCCACTCTGATATATGTTAGAAAGCACATGAACACTGTAGAATTTGAAATAAACCAGTCGAAAAAGGACAATGACTGAATTACTCCACTACCTTAGGTATCTGGAAGAGTCAAAATCATAGAGACAGAAAGTAGAATAGTGTTTGTCAGAGGAGAGAGAGGAAGGGGAGATATTGTTGAATGGACAGAATTTCAGTTTTGCAATAGGAAAAGTGCTGGATGCAGGTAATGGCTGTTAAGGAAATTCAATAGTCTTGTTTAGGTTTCGGAGGCAAAGCAGAACAGTTCTCAGACCTTGCTTCTAATCTGCCTGGACACTGCCCTGATGGAGCACCCTGACTGTCTGGTGTCCGTGCAAGCTTTGTGGTACCACAGATAAGATTGGGGACACATCTTGGAATGGTTGAGACCCTGGAGAGACCCTGTCTAACGGAGCTCCAGGCTTAACAACATTCCAAGTTTTCCAAGACAAAACAAACAGCGTGAACATGAAACCTGAGCTGCAACCTGCTCACAGAATTACGATGATAAATCGGTTTGCATCCTGAGGTTAGAAGTGTGAACCCTGAACGAGAAATTTTGAAGTCTTTCCCATGGAGCAGACGTGTTGCCTGGGACCTTTTCCCATTTGGACTCCAGATATGCTGTGGCACTGGGCTTTCCAGCATTGTTTAAGCCTGGATGTTGGTCAAACCCGATTTGGTGATGCATCCCCTGCTGTTTCGCTGTCTCTTTTCTTTTAATATTAGTATATTGATAGTGAGCTAGATGATTCTCTAATAAATATTGGTGTTATATATTTGTATAGAAAGAGTGGCTTATTTTGTTAACAAATGCTTTGAACCTGAGACAAAAGCAAAAGCTTTCAGCAAAGCAATGACTGCACAGCAAATTGAGTGTGATTACACCCACTAAACCATGCACCTAAAAATCACTAGAATAATACATTTTCCAAAATTTCAAAAACTATTAAAATAATTATATAGTATTTCCTTTACTTATGAATTAAATTTAAAAGCAAAAATCTATACAGCAAGTATATGGTATCAAGGCTCCATGATACAATCAGCAATAGTGAATGCTATTAATACATCAGGAGGTCGCATTATCTTACAAAGTATTTATGTCATATGCACATGTTAAAAACAATATTATGAAATATTTCAGAACAGATTGAAGGTTATAAACCCTGGGATATTCTCTGTCCCCAGTAACAGTAGCATACCAATTATATGCTGAGATTAGAACTTACTAAGGCTTGAACGCAAAAAAAAAAAAAAAAAAAAAAGGAATAAAATAAAAAGCAATTTATAAACAATATAGTTATGTCTGTAATTTATATAAATATTTCAGAGGATATTTAGAAAAAGCCCCACAGTAATGAGTTTCAATACATCAAAGCAAAAATAAACACATATGTTCACAGTGTCTTGGAGAATAATACAAATAAATTATTACAAAATGAGAAAAAGATTGATTGGACTGTTACTCATTGGAGCTGCTGTTTCTTTTTGGTTAATTCCATTTATTATACAAAGTTGCTTGAAACTTCCTAAAAGTCTGTTTAATATTAGCTTGTTAAATATTGTCATAAATGTTTCAGAGTTTGGTTATTGCTTTCTTCAGATCCATAACCTTGTTTTAATAACTCACATATATTCACATCCACTTAGCAAGCACATTACATTGTGTCATTAAGTTACACAATGAGTATAATTGCTTTACTTCCTACTGATTCTCTCCTAGGTCTAAGTCATCAGTAAAGAATCTTCTCTTAGAGCCTATAGTCTAGAAAGTTTCCTGGCATCTGAGAGATCAAGCCAGGTGAGAATCACCATATCCCACTCAACATCTTAATTATTTATCACCTTGCTCCAGGCAGGTCAGGGCTTTTTCTGGGAACACTGTCAACCTGACTGACTTCAATTATGAAAAAAAAAAAAAAATCTCAGCACTTACTCTCTATTTAAAGGAGGCCAAATGCCCAATGGCTGAAGAGACCTCCAAGGAGCTTCAAGCCATCATAATGGTAAGAATGGCATTTTTTTGATCCATACCTGTATATTAAAAGTGAACTCACTTAATTAAAAACAAAACAAACGAAAATACCTCTTGATTTCATGCTTCAAATCCTTTAGACTCCCCTCTTTGGATTTCCTGCTTCTTCCTGACATCTGGCTATGCCATTTTCACAAATTCTTAGCATGTCTCAAGAAACTAAAAGTAAAGGATACTCTGAAACTCAAATGACTGTCTTGGACTTTAGCTTCAGTTAGAATTTAAATGTGAAGAAGAGAACTTGAAACTGCTGACAAAGTGACAATTTCAGAGTATCAGTGATTTCATTTACCTCCAACATACTTTACTGCCCTTAAATGTTTCGCCTAAACAGTCAGTGGAATTGAAACACCTGTATTCACTATTTGTTACTTTTTAAAAGTGGTTCTTTCTTTGAGGTATATATACAGTGCCCACGAGAGATCATGAAATGTCCGCTTGGGAATCCAGGCAGGAACTGTGTTAGGGAGATTAACTGTTAGTAGGAATCTCCTGGTCACTACATCGAGTAACCTAGGTTGATTCTAAGGAAGCCTGTGAAGGACTGTGTGACTGTAGATAAGCTTTATAAACTCTTTGTGTCTTATTTTGCTTATTAGTAACATTTTAAATTCACAAGCATCCCCTAACTCTCTTCTTTCATTCAGTGTTGTAAGAGACGTACTCGGTGCTTGAATGTGTAGGACCAAGACTGAGCTATCTCCCAGGTAACAGTCTAGATACAGACACCATCAAACTCTAATGTGTATGAATGTCTCTGGGGAAGTTGCTGTACATGAATATCCCTGCAGAACACAGAGAAATTCTGATCTAGAGATGTTCGAAATAGCTGATTAATCCTTGTTTTAAAAAATACAACAAGATTTTTATTCATTTAAAAATTTGTTCTGCTCCATGTGTTCTGATGAAGTATGTGTCTGGTAATGACTTTAGGTCAGCCCTCTTCTTCACTACCACGCTGTGACCATTAGCAGTGGGAAAATTTCCTTAAGCATTCCATATTTTACCTAAAAATGAAAGGGGTCTCATTATATCATAGCCAAAGTCTCCCATGCATGACCATGGTATACACTGGGTGTAATCAAAGAGGGTGCTTTTGGGTGTCCCTGGTGGTCCAGGGGGTAAAGAGTCTGCCTTGCAGTGCACAGGCACCAGTTCAATCCCTGGCCCAGGGAAATCCCACGTGCCACAGAACAGCTGAACCGGTGTGTCCAATTAAGAGCCAGCACTCTGGAGCACATATGCTCAGAGCTGGTGCTCTGCAACAAGAGAGGCCACTGTGATGGGAGGCCCACACAGTCCAAAGAATAAAGAAGGATGAAAATAAATAAATAATAAACAAAAGAGGCCTAAATTTTTATAAAAGGCATTTAAAAAACAAAAAAAGAGCTTTCCTGGTGGTCCAGTGAGTGGACAAAGTCACTAAGAAGTGGAGTGGGAAGCTTAGAGCTTGCACCTTTGGGGATGGGGGCACACAGGTAAGTTACAGGTCGGGGGAACCTGTATTGTTGGATAAGCAGTGAGTATCTGCCCTTCTTTCTGGTCTGAGGACCCAAGCCCCTCCCCCTGTTGGTCCAGCTTCTGCTAGACTCCTTATTTCCAGGGATAAGCCCTGGATTTCTGCCTGTTCCTCCCAGCTCATCCTCATGCACTCCCCCACCCCTCATGCAGAAGCTAGAGGTTAGGAACACAGTGCTGGTCTTAAGATTTAATTAAGCAGGAAGTGAGGTTACTGGAAGGTGCACCTCTGTATAAATGTACAAAATGCCTGGGGGGCTATGTGAAAGGGGAGATAAATATGTACCTGGTACCCCCAGAGGACCTGAGGACAAGGGTGGTAGTGAAAAATAGGAGCACACTTTGGCCTCTGGCTTCCTGAATCTTTGGTGGGCCAAGGGCCGATGGGCGCTCAGAAGTGGCGCTAGTGCACCTCAGGAGATCCTGAGATATGACCTCCGAAATGGACCCCACTCTCATGTACATACACACACCCCTCTCTCTCTGGAGGCTTGTGACCTCTACCCTCTGATGAAGTATGTGTCTGGTAATGACTTTAGGTCAGCCCTCTTCTTCACTACCACGCTGTGACCATTAGCAGTGGGAAAATTTCCTTAAGCATTCCATATTTTACCTAAAAATGAAAGGGGTCTCATTATATCATAGCCAAAGTCTCCCATGCATGACCATGGTATACACTGGGTGTAATCAAAGAGGGTGCTTTTGGGTGTCCCTGGTGGTCCAGGGGGTAAAGAGTCTGCCTTGCAGTGCACAGGCACCAGTTCAATCCCTGGCCCAGGGAAATCCCACGTGCCACAGAACAGCTGAACCGGTGTGTCCAATTAAGAGCCAGCACTCTGGAGCACATATGCTCAGAGCTGGTGCTCTGCAACAAGAGAGGCCACTGTGATGGGAGGCCCACACAGTCCAAAGAATAAAGAAGGATGAAAATAAATAAATAATAAACAAAAGAGGCCTAAATTTTTATAAAAGGCATTTAAAAAATAACAAAAGGGCTTTCCTGGTGGTCCAGTGAGTGGACAAAGTCACTAAGAAGTGGAGTGGGAAGCTTAGAGCTTGCACCTTTGGGGATGGGGGCACACAGGTAAGTTACAGGTCGGGGGAACCTGTATTGTTGGATAAGCAGTGAGTATCTGCCCTTCTTTCTGGTCTGAGGACCCAAGCCCCTCCCCCTGTTGGTCCAGCTTCTGCTAGACTCCTTATTTCCAGGGATAAGCCCTGGATTTCTGCCTGTTCCCTCCCAGCTCATCCTCATGCACTCCCCCCACCCCTCATGCAGAAGCTAGAGGTTAGGAACACAGTGCTGGTCTTAAGATTTAATTAAGCAGGAAGTGAGGTTACTGGAAGGTGCACCTCTGTATAAATGTACAAAATGCCTGGGGGGCTATGTGAAAGGGGAGATAAATATGTACCTGGTACCCCCAGAGGACCTGAGGACAAGGGTGGTAGTGAAAAATAGGAGCACACTTTGGCCTCTGGCTTCCTGAATCTTTGGTGGGCCAAGGGCCGATGGGCGCTCAGAAGTGGCGCTAGTGCACCTCAGGAGATCCTGAGATATGACCTCCGAAATGGACCCCACTCTCATGTACATACACACACCCCTCTCTCTCTGGAGGCTTGTGACCTCTACCCTCTGAGTGACCCCAAGGTCACATGATGCTTGATTTCATGGTGGTTGGGACTTCTTCCGGATTCCATGACCTCTGAGGTGGCTGGTGAGGTCATGACCTCTGTCCTCCAGCCTTGGATTGAAACCTCGAGGACCCTGTCAAAACCAAAGGGGGATGGAGCTATGCCCTTGCCCCTCCCCTGTCAGCCTGGGCTGGGCCAAGGGCCTGAGGTGGGAAACTAAGCCAGGGGATGGTCACACACAGAGGCGGTGCCCCCAAAAGGCTTCCTGATTTGTTTTGCTGAGAAGGTAAGGGGTTCTCAGGATCACAGTTGATGGCCTGTAATTTGGTGCAGCCACTAAATAAAACAGTAACTGTTCTCCTCGGAAAGCTAAAAACAGAACTATCAAATTAGCAAGCAATTCTGTCCCTGGATAAATATCTGCAGAAAATGAAAAACACTAATTCAAAAAGATACATGCACCCCAATGCCCCAATGTTTAATGAAGCATTATTGACAATACCCAAGATCTGGAAGCAACTCCAGTGCTTATCAGGAGATGAACAGATATAAAAGATGTGATGGTATATATTGGTATACACACACACACACACACACACACACACACATATATATATATATATAAACACAACAGAATACTAATTAGTCATTAAAAAATGAAGTCCTGCCATTCTCAACAGCCTTGATGGACATACAGGGATTATACTTAGTAAAGTAAGTCAGAAGAGGAAAGACACATACTGTATGTTATCATGTACATGTGAAATCTAAAAAAGATAAACCAATCATGAATATAACAAAATAGAAACAGACTCACAGGTATAGAGGGCAAACTAGTGGTTACCAGTGGGGAAAGGGAAGGTGGAAGGAGCAATATAGAATTAGAAGAGTAAGAGATTGAAACTACTATGTATGAAATAAATAAGCATCAAGGGCATAGTGTATAGCACAGGGGATACAGCCAATACCTTAACTTTAAATAAAGTATAATCTATAAAAATACTATATAACCATGAGGTGGTTGTATAGCATCACCCATTCAGTGGGCATGAAAGTGATCAAATTCCAGGAGACAGAGAAGGGCAGGGAAGTCTGACATGCTGCAGTCCGCGGGGCTGCAAAGTGTTGGACTCCGCTCAGTGACCGGACAACACCTGAAACTAATACAACATTGCAGATCAACTATACTTTAATTTTTAAATAACTAAAAATATGCATAGACTCAGATATGACCAGACAGATTTAGAAACAGCACTGATTTTTCTAAAATATTGTAGCCTGGTAAGGGCCTGAGGTGGGAAACTAAGCCAGGGATGGTCACACACAGGCTGCCCCAAAAGGCTTCCTGATTTGTTTTGCTGAGAAGGTAAGGGGTTCTCAGGATCACAGTTGATGGCCTGTAATTTGGTGCAGCCACTAAATAAAACAGTAACTGTTCTCCTCGGAAAGCTAAAAACAGAACTATCAAATTAGCAAGCAATTCTGTCCCTGGATAAATATCTGCAGAAAATGAAAAACACTAATTCAAAAAGATACATGCACCCCAATGCCCCAATGTTTAATGAAGCATTATTGACAATACCCAAGATCTGGAAGCAACTCCAGTGCTTATCAGGAGATGAACAGATATAAAAGATGTGATGGTATATATTGGTATACACACACACACACACACACACACACACACACATATATATATATATATAAACACAACAGAATACTAATTAGTCATTAAAAAATGAAGTCCTGCCATTCTCAACAGCCTTGATGGACATACAGGGATTATACTTAGTAAAGTAAGTCAGAAGAGGAAAGACACATACTGTATGTTATCATGTACATGTGAAATCTAAAAAAGATAAACCAATCATGAATATAACAAAATAGAAACAGACTCACAGGTATAGAGGGCAAACTAGTGGTTACCAGTGGGGAAAGGGAAGGTGGAAGGAGCAATATAGAATTAGAAGAGTAAGAGATTGAAACTACTATGTATGAAATAAATAAGCATCAAGGGCATAGTGTATAGCACAGGGGATACAGCCAATACCTTAACTTTAAATAAAGTATAATCTATAAAAATACTATATAACCATGAGGTGGTTGTATAGCATCACCCATTCAGTGGGCATGAAAGTGATCAAATTCCAGGAGACAGAGAAGGGCAGGGAAGTCTGACATGCTGCAGTCCGCGGGGCTGCAAAGTGTTGGACTCCGCTCAGTGACCGGACAACACCTGAAACTAATACAACATTGCAGATCAACTATACTTTAATTTTTAAATAACTAAAAATATGCATAGACTCAGATATGACCAGACAGATTTAGAAACAGCATGTCATGGTAAGAACTTCTCTTCCTACTGAGAAATGGATGCATAAATAAGCACTTGTGGGTGGAAATATGTGGAAAGACATTTGGGTTCACATTCAAATGTCTGAGAATGCCTCACTCTGTTTTTGTTTTTTTTTTTCTGACTGTTTTCTAATATTGTGACTCATAAGATATTGCCACCTCTTGACATTCAAGAAGCTGATGTCCTAGCCCTGATATGAATCCTCAAAACTGACCCTTTAGGAGTTAGAGCAGATTGGATATGAGAAAGAAGGGTTACCATAGCACCCAGAGAGGATGACAAATTGACAAGGATGTGGGGCTGCCTTTTATATACAGTGAGTTGATTAATGCAACTAGAGCATGTTCTTTTTGTTAAAAAACAATGTCCAAGACAACTGCCAAAGGAATCTGAGTCTGTCCACTGAATTTCCAACTTGCGAAGGATTGGAAAATTGATTATAGACCCTTATAATCAATTAATTATATGACCTTCCCTCCAACTGAGGTTTCTAAGTATGTTTTGATATGTGTGGATACCATGTATTGGCCTAACTCAAGCTTTATCCTGTTGCCAAGCTACCAACAGCAGGGCCTTAGAGAAGCTAAGCACCACCACAGACATCCTCCTGGTAAAGACACTGATCAGGTCTCACATTTTAAGGGTCATGGCATGTAACACTGGGCAAAAGAACAAAATATTGAATGGAGGCTCCCTCTTCTAATCCATAGGTAGCAGGGTTGTTAGAAAGGAAGAAAGGAGAATTAAAGTGGGAGATTAAAATCAGGAATAAGTACAAACCCCTTGGCAAGGTAAACCAACGTCTCGGCCTAGGCTTTCCTAATTAAATAAAGTATAATCTATAAAATACTATATAACCATGAGGTGGTTGTATAGCATCACCCATTCAGTGGGCATGAAAGTGATCAAATTCCAGGAGACAGAGAAGGGCAGGGAAGTCTGACATGCTGCAGTCCGCGGGGCTGCAAAGTGTTGGACTCCGCTCAGTGACCGGACAACACCTGAAACTAATACAACATTGCAGATCAACTATACTTTAATTTTTAAATAACTAAAAATATGCATAGACTCAGATATGACCAGACAGATTTAGAAACAGCATGTCATGGTAAGAACTTCTCTTCCTACTGAGAAATGGATGCATAAATAAGCACTTGTGGGTGGAAATATGTGGAAAGACATTTGGGTTCACATTCAAATGTCTGAGAATGCCTCACTCTGTTTTTGTTTTTTTTTCTGACTGTTTTCTAATATTGTGACTCATAAGATATTGCCACCTCTTGACATTCAAGAAGCTGATGTCCTAGCCCTGATATGAATCCTCAAAACTGACCCTTTAGGAGTTAGAGCAGATTGGATATGAGAAAGAAGGGTTACCATAGCACCCAGAGAGGATGACAAATTGACAAGGATGTGGGGCTGCCTTTTATATACAGTGAGTTGATTAATGCAACTAGAGCATGTTCTTTTTGTTAAAAAACAATGTCCAAGACAACTGCCAAAGGAATCTGAGTCTGTCCACTGAATTTCCAACTTGCGAAGGATTGGAAAATTGATTATAGACCCTTATAATCAATTAATTATATGACCTTCCCTCCAACTGAGGTTTCTAAGTATGTTTTGATATGTGTGGATACCATGTATTGGCCTAACTCAAGCTTTATCCTGTTGCCAAGCTACCAACAGCAGGGCCTTAGAGAAGCTAAGCACCACCACAGACATCCTCCTGGTAAAGACACTGATCAGGTCTCACATTTTAAGGGTCATGGCATGTAACACTGGGCAAAAGAACAAAATATTGAATGGAGGCTCCCTCTTCTAATCCATAGGTAGCAGGGTTGTTAGAAAGGAAGAAAGGAGAATTAAAGTGGGAGATTAAAATCAGGAATAAGTACAAACCCCTTGGCAAGGTAAACCAACGTCTCGGCCTAGGCTTTCCTACTTCTGGATGGCCAAGCAGTAGAACCTGCTAACCAGATCGGCTAGTCTGGAAGCCAACCACTATAAAGGTATGGAAATCATAGGAGGCGGTCCTTGCGCACACTGGCTTTAGGATCCACCTGCTGAGAACACCCAGGCCCAGGACCTCTGAGAAAGTGTTTCCTTTGGGGGTTTGCAATGCACTGTCCAATGGGGATGGTGCAGGCAGAGAGCTGCCAGTGAGCCTCATTCCTGCAAGGAAAACCCCTTGTGGGCCCATTCTGGAAAAGGAGAGAAAGAGGAGCACATTTAAGAGCTAAATAGGAAGACGATAGTGTTGGAAGGGCTCCGCGGACTGACCTGCGAGCCGCCTGAGCCTCATTCTGTGTTTCTCCAGCCCTCCCCTGTCCTGGGAATGTATCTTCCACCCAGGGTTCGCTCCCACAGCTGGAGCCTGTTCAGTGAATCAGCCCGGAGCGAGCAGCTGAGAGGGCAGCCTTGACTGAATTGCGCCCAGGCCTCTATGGGGACTCTGAAGATTCTGCCTGCCGCAACAACGCCTGGTTTCAAGGTCTCCCCAGGCAAGTCTCTTCTATATGTCCCCTTGCATAGGAAGAAGGCGACCTACCCGTTTGGAGTGGGGCGGCCTCTGTCCCCAGTCCCTCCTCACCCACGCCAGCTCCAGGCGCTGTTTTGGGACCAAAGGCGGAATGCAGACTGGAGCCCAAAGGCCCAGGAGCCGCTGAGAGGCCTCGGCTGCGGGGGGCGCTCCTGGGGCTGCAGGGCCGACAAGCCGCGCACGACAGCCCGCGGACAGGAGACGGGGTCCGCGGCGTGCAGAGGCAGCGCGGCAGGGGCGGCTGGAGGCACGGCCTGAGCGCCGCTCCCCGGAGCAGTGCCGCGTCGTCCGCGTCCGCGAGCGGCTATGAGCACCTCGGGCCGGCCCGACGGCGCGCACGGCTTGTGGGCATGCGCACAGCGGCGTGGGCAGCTGGCGGGAATCCCGCCGGTCCCTGCAGCGCCGCCGGCTGAGCGGCCTCCTGAAGAGGCCCGAGGGCTTGCAGGTGTGAGGTCTCCGTGCGGGGCGTCCACAGGGGCTCCACTAAGTGACAGCTGGTGAGGAGAACAGACGCAGGTAGAGACTCAGTCATTGGCATTTCTAAATGCGAGAAAACCTGGGGAGCCCTCCGTGGCAGGAGCGGCCTGGGGCTGCGCGGGCCGCTGCCTGCCTCCGTGAGGAGAATGCCGGTGTCCCCCGCGCCCCAGAGCTGTCCACGGGCGTCCACAGGGAGGCTCTCAGTGACGAAAGCCTCGGGGGTGGGGTGGGGGCACTGGCAGGTGCAGTGGCTGGGGAGGCGGCCAAAGCAAAGGCTGTTTGGCGTGCTTGGAGAATTGAAACTGTTCTTCCTCCCCATTTTGTGAAGGGTTTTTTTTTTTTTTTGTCTTAAGTCATCATTTATTTTTCATCCATCTTTGGTCTTTGGACTGTGTGGGCCTCCCATTGCAGTGGCATCTCTTGTTGCCAAGTGCCCGCTCTGGGCGCATGCGCTCGAGCGCTGGCTCGTAATTGGACACACCTGTCCAACCGCTCGGCTGCACGTGGGATCTTCCCAGGCCAGGGATCGCACCTGTTTCCTTGCACTGCAAGGTAGACTCTTTACCCAGTGGACCACTAGGGAAACCCTTTGGTGAAGTTTTTATCAGGAGTTTCTCCCCAAAGTGTGGACTCTTGAGCTCTCCTAGAGCCATTTGTATTTGTGGATGGCGTTCTAATTGTTGTCCTTTATGAGGGCATGGATTTTGCCCTCGGCTGCCCCACTGTCTTGGTAACATCGTTCTTGCCACTTTCCTGTTTTCTTTCTTTCTTTCTTTTTTTTTTTTTTTGAGGGAGCTTATCAATATCTACAAAGTATATGGCTGTAATTTTGATTTGAATGAAATGAAATCTGTAAAAAATACAAAGCTAAGAGAAATTATATCTTTCCCTGGTTGCATCTTCCAATCCATGAGCACAGTGTGCATCTAAATTCTTTTTTTTTTTTCCCAAAGATCAAGTTGCTATTATTGAGCTTTTCATGGTTTGGTAAATACAAAGAGGCTCCCTGTGCATCTGTGTTTTTTGGATGGTCATCTTTGATTCTTTCATCAGTACATTTGCTGTTTTCAGAATACAGTTTATATATATATATATATATATATATATATACACACACACATATATATGTATTACATGACACATTTATACATGAGTATATCCATTTGGAGTTAAATATTTACACTGTTGCTTTTGAGTTTCACTTTATAATTGTGTATCACGTTGATAGACACAGGAGTACAATAGATTTTTATGTATTGACCTTGCATCCTATAGCCTCGATAAATTCGTTTATTAATGTGAGATGTTTTATTCTGTTTTGTTTTTTGTTTATTTTTAGACTCTTTGGAATTTTCTCCTTAGATGAAGATGCCATCTGCAAGTAACAACAGTTTTATTTCTTCATTTCAAATGTGCATGACTTTTATTATATTATTTTGTTATATTTTCCTGGCTGGAGCTTCCTGTTTAATAGGACTCGTGTGTGGTTAGTGTGAGTTGATACTCATATTAGGTCTTTCCCTACTATTAAGGGTGAGATTAGTTGTGGTTTGTTATGTTTTTGGTAGGTGTTCTTTGTCAAGTGGAGTAAGTTACCTTCTATTCATGATTTGTTGAGAATTTTTTTTTAGAAGTGGATGTTGAATTTTGTCAAATACTTTTTGGCCATGAACTTTTCTGATCATGTGGATTTTCTATAGGTTGTGATTCTAGTGGGATATGTTTCTTTTCAAATGTTAAACAAGCCTTGCATCCTCAGGATAAGCCACAGATGATTTGGGGTTATTATTCTTTATGCATTATACTGGATCCTGCTTGGTAATACTTTGTGGAATTTTTTTGAGATTTTATTTATTTCATGGAAAACCTACTTTACATGAATAGAGTTTAAAAAGCAAGTTTTGATACAAATCCTCCAACAAGGTAAGTAATTGGTATTGGTTTCTATTTTAACTTAACTGTAATCAAACAATAGAATTTATATGCTTTCTGTTATGTTTAATATGTTATGGTTTGTTTTATGATCCAAGTTATGAGCTATCTGGTGAACGTTCCACGTGTTCTTCTTGAATACATCCAGTGTTGTTGTTTAGTGAGTGCTTGGGTTGATTAGATCCAGCTAGTTGATGGTGTTGTTCATCTTTTCTTTATCTTTGATGATTTTGTGAGAATTAGTTCATACTGATCCTGGGTTTTACTCAGTCAGAGTGTTGATTCTGAAGTTGCGAATTTATCAATTTATCCTTTCATTTCTGTTGGTTTTGCTATGTGTATTCTAAAGCTCTGAAGTAAGTACCTTTAAGATAGTAAGCTTTTATAGGAAATTGACCATTTCATTATTTTGTAATGCCCTCCTTACCCTTACCAATTTTTCTTGACTGAATATTTGCTTGTCTGACATTAATATTGCCACTCTAGTGTTGTTTTGATTAGCATTCATGTGTTAGTTCTTCATTTCAAATGTGCATGACTTTTATTATATTATTTTGTTATATTTTCCTGGCTGGAGCTTCCTGTTTAATAGGACTCGTGTGTGGTTAGTGTGAGTTGATACTCATATTAGGTCTTTCCCTACTATTAAGGGTGAGATTAGTTGTGGTTTGTTATGTTTTTGGTAGGTGTTCTTTGTCAAGTGGAGTAAGTTACCTTCTATTCATGATTTGTTGAGAATTTTTTTTTAGAAGTGGATGTTGAATTTTGTCAAATACTTTTTGGCCATGAACTTTTCTGATCATGTGGATTTTCTATAGGTTGTGATTCTAGTGGGATATGTTTCTTTTCAAATGTTAAACAAGCCTTGCATCCTCAGGATAAGCCACAGATGATTTGGGGTTATTATTCTTTATGCATTATACTGGATCCTGCTTGGTAATACTTTGTGGAATTTTTTTGAGATTTTATTTATTTCATGGAAAACCTACTTTACATGAATAGAGTTTAAAAAGCAAGTTTTGATACAAATCCTCCAACAAGGTAAGTAATTGGTATTGGTTTCTATTTTAACTTAACTGTAATCAAACAATAGAATTTATATGCTTTCTGTTATGTTTAATATGTTATGGTTTGTTTTATGATCCAAGTTATGAGCTATCTGGTGAACGTTCCACGTGTTCTTCTTGAATACATCCAGTGTTGTTGTTTAGTGAGTGCTTGGGTTGATTAGATCCAGCTAGTTGATGGTGTTGTTCATCTTTTCTTTATCTTTGATGATTTTGTGAGAATTAGTTCATACTGATCCTGGGTTTTACTCAGTCAGAGTGTTGATTCTGAAGTTGCGAATTTATCAATTTATCCTTTCATTTCTGTTGGTTTTGCTATGTGTATTCTAAAGCTCTGAAGTAAGTACCTTTAAGATAGTAAGCTTTTATAGGAAATTGACCATTTCATTATTTTGTAATGCCCTCCTTACCCTTACCAATTTTTCTTGACTGAATATTTGCTTGTCTGACATTAATATTGCCACTCTAGTGTTGTTTTGATTAGCATTCATGTGTTAGTTCTTTTTGCTAGGTTTTTAGCTTCAGCCAACTTAAATTTGAAGTGAATTTCTAGTAGGCAGCACATATTTTAGATGCATTCTCCTAACATTTATCTTTTCTTTGGTGTATTTAGTTTACATTTAATGTAATTAATGGTATATTTGGACTAAGTTTATAATTGTATTAATTGTTTTCTGGTTTGTCTCCTAATTTTTTGTTTTCACTTTCATATCTTTTGTGGTATATTTTAACATTTTTAGTATTACTATTCAAGTTATCTATTCTATAGTTGATTATAATCTTATGGTATTTTTGTGGATTGCCCTTATAATTACAATATATATTCTTAATATTTTTACAGTATAATAGTATTAACATTTTGTAATTTGTATTAGGATATAGAGATGTCATTGCTATGTAGTCTCTTGACCTTCTTTGATTTAGTTACAGTTTCTTATTAATTGAAAATTAATATGTTAAAAAACCCGATACCATATGATTTTTCTATTAACATTAAAATAGTTTAAAGCTCTTTCAAGAGAATAATATATTTACCTAAGATATTAAGCATTTCTATTGTTTTTTACTTTATTCCCAGTATTCTAAGTTTTCTTCTGTTATCATTTCTTTCTGTTGGTAGAATTTCCTTTAGTGATCATTTTAGAGAATACTGACTGGCAACATAGTCCATTAGTTTTGCTCATTCTGAGAGTGACATTATTCAGCTTAACTCTTGAGGTATATTTTTTCTGAATATAGAATTCTAGGTTAATTAATTAATTTTATTTTAGCAATATAAAAGTTTTATAACACTTTCTACTCTCTTAGGTTTTCGATGAGAAATTTCAATCATTTAGACTTATATTCTCTTGTAATGTGTTATTCTTCTGTTTTCAAAATTTCTTTTTACTCTCTTTTCTTTTGAATATATTTCAAGACATTAGTTTTTGAAGGAATTTCACCAACTCTTTGAGTCCATAGGTTTATTTCTCTTCTTTTTAAATTTGGTATCAAATTCTTTTTTTTGATAGTAAGCTTTTATAGGAAATTGACCATTTCATTATTTTGTAATGCCCTCCTTACCCTTACCAATTTTTCTTGACTGAATATTTGCTTGTCTGACATTAATATTGCCACTCTAGTGTTGTTTTGATTAGCATTCATGTGTTAGTTCTTTTGCTAGGTTTTAGCTTCAGCCAACTTAAATTTGAAGTGAATTTCTAGTAGGCAGCACATATTTTAGATGCATTCTCCTAACATTTATCTTTTCTTTGGTGTATTTAGTTTACATTTAATGTAATTAATGGTATATTTGGACTAAGTTTATAATTGTATTAATTGTTTTCTGGTTTGTCTCCTAATTTTTTGTTTTCACTTTCATATCTTTTGTGGTATATTTTAACATTTTTAGTATTACTATTCAAGTTATCTATTCTATAGTTGATTATAATCTTATGGTATTTTTGTGGATTGCCCTTATAATTACAATATATATTCTTAATATTTTTACAGTATAATAGTATTAACATTTTGTAATTTGTATTAGGATATAGAGATGTCATTGCTATGTAGTCTCTTGACCTTCTTTGATTTAGTTACAGTTTCTTATTAATTGAAAATTAATATGTTAAAAACCTGATACCATATGATTTTTTTCTATTAACATTAAAATAGTTTAAAGCTCTTTCAAGAGAATAATATATTTACCTAAGATATTAAGCATTTCTATTGTTTTTTACTTTATTCCCAGTATTCTAAGTTTTCTTCTGTTATCATTTCTTTCTGTTGGTAGAATTTCCTTTAGTGATCATTTTAGAGAATACTGACTGGCAACATAGTCCATTAGTTTTGCTCATTCTGAGAGTGACATTATTCAGCTTAACTCTTGAGGTATATTTTTTCTGAATATAGAATTCTAGGTTAATTAATTAATTTTATTTTAGCAATATAAAAGTTTTATAACACTTTCTACTCTCTTAGGTTTTCGATGAGAAATTTCAATCATTTAGACTTATATTCTCTTGTAATGTGTTATTCTTCTGTTTTCAAAATTTCTTTTTACTCTCTTTTCTTTTGAATATATTTCAAGACATTAGTTTTTGAAGGAATTTCACCAACTCTTTGAGTCCATAGGTTTATTTCTCTTCTTTTTAAATTTGGTATCAAATTCTATTTTATTTTCTCTTGAACTTTAATCATGTGTTTATTTTAACAGTTGGTACTAATCCACTGTTTAGTGAGGGGCTATTTATTTGAGAAAAAGAGGGGAAAAAGAAAAATCATACTTTGAAAATAAAAACTTCATAGTAAGCATAGAGATTCTAATGGATTGAGAAAATTACCTAACATCAAGTAGAAACAAGAGAAGAAACACTGACATGTATTTAAAGAATAAAATGAGTATTTCTGAGAACCAAGACAGAAGTATGTAGAAAACAAACAATAACTGTCTGATAAGTCAGTCTGTCTCTTAGCTGTTACTGTGCTATAAATAAATGTGTATGATGCTATCTGCCACTGCCAAAGGTGAATCATTCTTGCAAAAAATTAAATATTAATAAGTTTAGTCCTGCATTCTGTTTTAAACAATTTTTTTGAGCAGTATTCCAAGAAATAACTATTGGAGACAAAGAAATGTTTGTATTGACAATTTTAATGCATATTTATGTCAACTTCTATTAGTTTTGCTAGGAGTTCTACCTGGTATATTATTTAAATATTATCTAATAATGTCTGCTAGGGTTTTTAGTGTTTGGATATTCACTGTATACTCTTGATCTTTGAAAAAAATGCAAAGAGAATATATGAATGTGGCTGTGGAGTACTCCAGCTGAAAATTAGAAACTGATGTAAAATCTGAAACAGGAAAAGAAATACAGATTTTAATGGCAAAAAAAGAATCAGGACAAGCAGATAAAACATTTTTATTATTTAAAAAGGAAATGAGTTTATATAGAACATCGTACATCATAGCATTGGGCTTGCAGATGTTTTGAATGAATTTATAATAAGTCAACCAACATCCCTGTAAAAGGAAGAAAATCTTCCTATGTTTGGAAAATTTGTTGGGAAATGAAGATTAAGACAAAAGGCGAGAACAATTAACTTTGTGTTTTGAATATATTTCAAGACATTAGTTTTTGAAGGAATTTCACCAACTCTTTGAGTCCATAGGTTTATTTCTCTTCTTTTAAATTTGGTATCAAATTCTATTTTATTTTCTCTTGAACTTTAATCATGTGTTTATTTTAACAGTTGGTACTAATCCACTGTTTAGTGAGGGGCTATTTATTTGAGAAAAAGAGGGGAAAAAGAAAAATCATACTTTGAAAATAAAAACTTCATAGTAAGCATAGAGATTCTAATGGATTGAGAAAATTACCTAACATCAAGTAGAAACAAGAGAAGAAACACTGACATGTATTTAAAGAATAAAATGAGTATTTCTGAGAACCAAGACAGAAGTATGTAGAAAACAAACAATAACTGTCTGATAAGTCAGTCTGTCTCTTAGCTGTTACTGTGCTATAAATAAATGTGTATGATGCTATCTGCCACTGCCAAAGGTGAATCATTCTTGCAAAAAATTAAATATTAATAAGTTTAGTCCTGCATTCTGTTTTAAACAATTTTTTTGAGCAGTATTCCAAGAAATAACTATTGGAGACAAAGAAATGTTTGTATTGACAATTTTAATGCATATTTATGTCAACTTCTATTAGTTTTGCTAGGAGTTCTACCTGGTATATTATTTAAATATTATCTAATAATGTCTGCTAGGGTTTTTAGTGTTTGGATATTCACTGTATACTCTTGATCTTTGAAAAAAATGCAAAGAGAATATATGAATGTGGCTGTGGAGTACTCCAGCTGAAAATTAGAAACTGATGTAAAATCTGAAACAGGAAAAGAAATACAGATTTTAATGGCAAAAAAAGAATCAGGACAAGCAGATAAAACATTTTTATTATTTAAAAAGGAAATGAGTTTATATAGAACATCGTACATCATAGCATTGGGCTTGCAGATGTTTTGAATGAATTTATAATAAGTCAACCAACATCCCTGTAAAAGGAAGAAAATCTTCCTATGTTTGGAAAATTTGTTGGGAAATGAAGATTAAGACAAAAGGCGAGAACAATTAACTTTTTGTGTTTTAAAGTTTAGTTTTTAATGATAACTTTAAAATATTAAATACTTTTGTTATATTGTTTTAGTTTTAAATCATTTTATTTGGCATTCATTAGTGGCAGTGATTCCTTCTTTAATATTTCGATTGTTAAATATTTTCTTATCAGACAGTTTGTTTTGCATACATTTAAATATATAATCTTGTCATAATACATTTGTTTATAATAATAACCAGCTTTTTATAAAATCCTTCCTGAAGTATTTAGTATAAATCTAAAATAAAAATATTCATTCTTTCATTTTTAGTTGCTCATTATTATTTTAAAAGATAGTTTCAAAGTGCGTAAAAATACAAAATTATTTATGATTTGAAAATTCTTAAGAATTCCTAAAATTATTGCTTCTTATTTTCAAATTCCAAAGGTTAGTATCCTTTGGGATTTTTGAATAAGGAGGTGGGTACCAGGACTTCTGTAGAATCCCAAGGATTCCAAGGAATAGTGTGTAACAATATATAAACAAGGTGCTCTTAAGAACTTTGCCGGTTTTATATTTATAGTCTTAATTCTAACTTCATCTGCATGCTCAGTTAGGAAGTACCTCACATCTAAACATGAATTTATTTTATGCTGGAAGGCCTCATCCTTAATTCAAGCAGGGCAGCTTTTCCTTTTGTGGCTTTTGAGGTTTATGTTTCTGCTGAGTGTTAGAATTTCAAAGGTGAGAGACTATTTATTTACATTATGGCCGATTTGTCTAACAAAAGTCTGACAGTTGTAATAAGTCTGTTGAGCCTTTAGAGATTTTAAAAAGGAAAACAGAGAGAGAGACTCTCATTCTGACAGGTTAGCAGTGGGAAACCTTGCCTTGATATCTGAACTTACTGTTCTTTGAATTTTTATGTACCGTATGGAAAACCTCCTTTATAGGAAAGGAGATTTAAGAGCAAGAGTTAGTACAAAAGCTCCAAGGTGGACATGTGGAGCCAGGAGACATGAGTGGAGTGCAGTGTGGTAAAGCATCTGCTCTTGTTTAATGGCTTGATGAATAGATCTTCTCTCCTGATCCTTGTTACCTTTGGTATGGGTGCTGAGTGTGAATTCCCTTCAGGGAAACAGAATATGTATACTAGCTACAATGCAGTAAATGGGAAGAGAAGTGGAATCTGATTTTTGTCTTTTTTTTTTTTTTTTTTAAGATTTGTTTATTTATTTGGGGCGGGAGTCGGGTTGGGGAGGGAGAGGAGCGGGAGGGCCACTTCTATTAGTCTGTCATTTCTCTATTTTCATCCGTCTTTGTTCTTTGGCTCCTGTGGGCCTCCCATCGTGGTGGCGTCTGTCATTGCAGAGCGCTGGCTCTGGGCGCATGCGCTCCAGAGCTCCGGCTCGGTAGTTGGACACATCGGTCCAGCCGCTCCGCAGCACATGGGATCTTCCCAGGCCAGGGATCGCACCGGCGGCCCTTGCACTGCAAGGCGGTGTCCTTACCCACTGGACCACCAGGGGAAGCCCATGATTTTTGTCTTTATTAGCCCCATTTCTTCCTTATTCTTCACGTTAAGTTTCCTGCTTCCCACCCTCTAAGGAGCAGGGAATTTTACAGAAAGAGAGACAAGTTAGAGCAAAAGAGAGGGACCAAACTTCTGTTCATTTGAGTGTAAAGAATCTCTAAACAGAGAGAGGTATCAATGTAATGATAAGGTACTGAGACAGAAGGAGACATCCATGTTCAAGATCCTGATGTCAGTGCTTTCAGATAAATATCAAGAAGTTGGATTGTTGGATCATATGGTTCTTTTTAATCTTTTGAGGACCTTCTGTACTGTTTTCCATAGTGGCTGCATGATTTGATATTTCAACCAACAGTGTACAGAATTCCAGTTTCTTCACATCCTCTTCAGTTGCTGTCTTTTTTGTTGTTGTTGTTCCATAATATCCATCCTGACAGTTGTGAGGCGATATCTCACTATGATTTTGATTTATATTTCCCTGATAATTAACGATGTTGAGCATTTTTCATGTACCTCTTGATCATTCATATATTATTTTTGGACTCTCATGTTCTTTAAAGCATTATTCACAATAGCCAAGAAGTAGCAACAGTGTAAATATCCCTCAACAGATGCCTGGGAAACTGTGGTATATGCAGAGTGGGACATTATTCAGCCTTACAACAGAAGGAAATCCTACAATATGAAACAATGTGGATAAACCTTCGGGACATCAAGTGAAATAAGCCAATCACAGAAGGACAAGTAATATATGATTCCACTTATCAAATGATCTTATATGACATTCTGAAATCGTCAAATTCATAGAAGCAAAGAGTAGAATGGTAATTGCCAGGGGTTATGAGGAAGGGAAAAATGGAGAGCTATTCAATATTAGTTACATGAGATAGTAACTGTAGAGAGCTAATATACAGTATTGTGCACCGGAGTTTACGCTTAAAACTTTGTTAAGAGGGTAGATCTCATGTTAAATATTCTCACTAAAATAAAAAAAGGGAGACCTAACTGAGAAAAAAAGAGCTCCATACATGTCACGATGGGCTATTTGAGCGTCTTGCAAATAGGAATGCCCACAGAATTTGGGGTGTATGATGGGGAAATGAAAAAAGAAAAACTTTTGATTTTTTCCTTTTTCCCACGTTAAGTTTCCTGCTTCCCACCCTCTAAGGAGCAGGAATTTTACAGAAAGAGAGACAAGTTAGAGCAAAAGAGAGGGACCAAACTTCTGTTCATTTGAGTGTAAAGAATCTCTAAACAGAGAGAGGTATCAATGTAATGATAAGGTACTGAGACAGAAGGAGACATCCATGTTCAAGATCCTGATGTCAGTGCTTTCAGATAAATATCAAGAAGTTGGATTGTTGGATCATATGGTTCTTTTTAATCTTTTGAGGACCTTCTGTACTGTTTTCCATAGTGGCTGCATGATTTGATATTTCAACCAACAGTGTACAGAATTCCAGTTTCTTCACATCCTCTTCAGTTGCTGTCTTTTTTGTTGTTGTTGTTCCATAATATCCATCCTGACAGTTGTGAGGCGATATCTCACTATGATTTTGATTTATATTTCCCTGATAATTAACGATGTTGAGCATTTTTCATGTACCTCTTGATCATTCATATATTATTTTTGGACTCTCATGTTCTTTAAAGCATTATTCACAATAGCCAAGAAGTAGCAACAGTGTAAATATCCCTCAACAGATGCCTGGGAAACTGTGGTATATGCAGAGTGGGACATTATTCAGCCTTACAACAGAAGGAAATCCTACAATATGAAACAATGTGGATAAACCTTCGGGACATCAAGTGAAATAAGCCAATCACAGAAGGACAAGTAATATATGATTCCACTTATCAAATGATCTTATATGACATTCTGAAATCGTCAAATTCATAGAAGCAAAGAGTAGAATGGTAATTGCCAGGGGTTATGAGGAAGGGAAAAATGGAGAGCTATTCAATATTAGTTACATGAGATAGTAACTGTAGAGAGCTAATATACAGTATTGTGCACCGGAGTTTACGCTTAAAACTTTGTTAAGAGGGTAGATCTCATGTTAAATATTCTCACTAAAATAAAAAAAGGGAGACCTAACTGAGAAAAAAAGAGCTCCATACATGTCACGATGGGCTATTTGAGCGTCTTGCAAATAGGAATGCCCACAGAATTTGGGGTGTATGATGGAATGAGAGAGAGGAAAAAATGCAATTTCCCCAAATAATACTGTGAAATACACTTTTGATCTACTTTGAAGGAATTAATAACCTTCAAACAGAAAAACTTCTGATTATGATTGACCCCAGAACAACTCACCATTAGGGACATTAGCCCCTATAGAGTCAAAAATCCTTATTTCAGTTTTCAGTTGCCTGCCATTTTTTATACTCAGTTTTGCATCCATGGATCCAACCAACCCCAAATCGTATAGCACTTTAGTATCCATTTATGGAATCTACGTATCTGTGCAGTTCAAATCTGCGTTATTTGGGAGTCATCTGTATTTTATTCTTTTAACACCATTGCATTATACTGGTGCAGACTAGGACATTTAAATTTATCTCTATGGATTATATCCATTTCATATCATAGCCAAATACCTCTCCTCTGCTTCAGGAAAATACAAACTGACCTCAGTCTCAATTTTATAATTCTCCCCGTGCAGTTCCTAACTCTTTAGGATCTATATTATTATCACTTCCAAGAAGGCGTTTTCTCCCATCACCTTCTCTGGAATAATGTTAACTATTCTATCTATGTGGATCCATTATTTCTTGACTTTTATCATAACATGTGTTGTACAGTTCCATAATCAGTGATTTCTGCTGTTTTATTTTCTTTCCTAATCCTCAGAGTTAACACAGGCTCTGGAGGGATGAGAACCTCTATTCCCCTTGAAATATATTTTAAATGAGATAAATAGATAACCTTCTTTAGCTAAGAGAGTTAACACAAGTGGTACTGGATACTACTTGTATTGGGTTGGCCAAATGAATTTTTGGCTAGTCCAGTAGTTTGGTATTGATTTTTTAGGGAAATGAGTCTAATCTGGAGCAAATGATACCACTTTGAGAGTTAAAGTGGAAGTGATATTGGTACAAGTGAGAAAATTTTCTCTTCCATTTTCTTTCTTACAGTCCCACCCAAACTGAATAATTTTAAGAAATATTTGAGAACTGATTCCCAGTGGGATAAAGTTTAGAAACAAGTTTTTTATGTAATAAGTCCTCAGTTTCTAAGACGATGTATGCAATAGAGTGCCAGATGGTGGTCTGGCCCCATGATTGGATATTGAAACTAGAACTGGCCATATTTTTTATACAGTATGGATGTGGCTTATATTCATCAAAATCTCTATTTTTATTCTTACATATTCTCACTGTTTCTCATAATGTGGATATATATTTCACACTTTACAGTTTGTTTTCTTTTTATCTTATTTCTAATCATTTGTCATAGGTGTCCTTTTTCCCCCTCCTTATTGGGATATCCGTTGTTGAATACTATGTTTTATACTTTATATTTTTCAGGGTTTTATTTTGGGTGGGGGGGCACTTCTATTGGTCTTTCATTCATCTGTTTTCATCCATCTTTGTTCTTTGGCCTGTGTGGGCCTCCCACTGCAGTGGCCTGTCTCATTGCAGAGCACCAGCTCTGGGCACATGCGCTCCAGAGCTCTGGCTCAGTAGTTGGACACATCAGTCCAGCTGCTCCACGGCACATGGGATCTTCCCAGGCCAGGGATCGAACAGGCACCCCTTGCACTGCAAGGTGGTGTCCTTACCCACTGGACCACCAGAAAAGCCCCTATTTTTCAGTTTTGCTTGATATCTTACCTCAATTTTTTCTCATATTCATCACAAAATAACATTTACTATAGTAGAACTTTACTGTTGTATATTTAATTTTGTACTTCATCACAATTACCAATGCATTTAATCAAATTCTATGAAAACTTCCTTAATAGTATCAAGTTTGACAAAATTATTTTTATTCTCTGATTTCAGATAAACTTTATTTTATATGGTAAATTATAATCATAATAAAGCCCTTTTAATTAATAGTTTAAATACCATAGACTGTTTTCACCTAAATAGAAGTAAAAGAAAGAGAAAGAATGAAAGTATGCTCTTACTGTTTCCCACTGATTGTTTTTACTTGATTTCATGCACTTAATATTTTTTGTTCTTGGTGTTCACTGTAATTAACTGAACAGGTTGCTGGAAATAATGCATCTTAATATAAACAATCATATAAAAGTGCTTTTAAAATTCAATTGGCAGGCTAATACAGCATTTCTGAATATGTTATTAAAAACTGCTTATGATTTTAAAATACAATTTTGAAAAATACCGATTACAGGGCTTCCCTGGTGGTCCAGTGGGTAAGGACACCGCCTTGCAGTGCAAGAGGTGCCAGTTTGATCCCTGGCCTGGGGGGTAAAGATTCAGTATGGATTTACTATTCTCATTTTCCGTTTCTCATAATGTGGATATATATTTCACACTTTACAGTTTGTTTTCTTTTTATCTTATTTCTAATCATTTGTCATAGGTGTCCTTTTTCCCCCTCCTTATTGGGATATCCGTTGTTGAATACTATGTTTTATACTTTATATTTTTCAGGGTTTTATTTTGGGTGGGGGGGCACTTCTATTGGTCTTTCATTCATCTGTTTTCATCCATCTTTGTTCTTTGGCCTGTGTGGGCCTCCCACTGCAGTGGCCTGTCTCATTGCAGAGCACCAGCTCTGGGCACATGCGCTCCAGAGCTCTGGCTCAGTAGTTGGACACATCAGTCCAGCTGCTCCACGGCACATGGGATCTTCCCAGGCCAGGGATCGAACAGGCACCCCTTGCACTGCAAGGTGGTGTCCTTACCCACTGGACCACCAGAAAAGCCCCTATTTTTCAGTTTTGCTTGATATCTTACCTCAATTTTTTCTCATATTCATCACAAAATAACATTTACTATAGTAGAACTTTACTGTTGTATATTTAATTTTGTACTTCATCACAATTACCAATGCATTTAATCAAATTCTATGAAAACTTCCTTAATAGTATCAAGTTTGACAAAATTATTTTTATTCTCTGATTTCAGATAAACTTTATTTTATATGGTAAATTATAATCATAATAAAGCCCTTTTAATTAATAGTTTAAATACCATAGACTGTTTTCACCTAAATAGAAGTAAAAGAAAGAGAAAGAATGAAAGTATGCTCTTACTGTTTCCCACTGATTGTTTTTACTTGATTTCATGCACTTAATATTTTTTGTTCTTGGTGTTCACTGTAATTAACTGAACAGGTTGCTGGAAATAATGCATCTTAATATAAACAATCATATAAAAGTGCTTTTAAAATTCAATTGGCAGGCTAATACAGCATTTCTGAATATGTTATTAAAAACTGCTTATGATTTTAAAATACAATTTTGAAAAATACCGATTACAGGGCTTCCCTGGTGGTCCAGTGGGTAAGGACACCGCCTTGCAGTGCAAGAGGTGCCAGTTTGATCCCTGGCCTGGGAAGATCCCACCGTGCCAAGGAGCAACTGGACCGATGTGTCCAATTATGGAGCCGGAGCTCTGGAGTGCATGTGCCCAGAGCCAGTGCTCTGAGACAACAGAGGCCAATGTGATGGGAAACCCACATGGGCCAGAGAACAAAGATGGATGAAGAAAACAGATAAATGAAAGACCAATAGAAGTGGCCCGCCCACTCCTCTCCTTCCCCACCCGCCACCCCCCCAAAAAATACGGATTACACAAAGCCAAATGAGTACTCAGTGGGGAGATTTTTCAGAATATATTAGTGTGCAAGAATCATACAAAAGAATATTGGTGATACTACTTTTGAAATTATTTTTACCATGTTTATACTCTCCATTTTGTTTCTAATTTTTTAACATTATATATGTATGTGTAACATGTCAAATTTACTTTTAGTTTTTTAGTTTCATTAATTGAAAAGTAAGATCTAATACAGAAATTGTGTATTTAAGGGAGGACACACTGATAACATTCTGTAGGAATGATCATGTCCCTGTTGTTGGAACATAGAAAAATGGCATAAATCTTTGACTCATCACATGGTAGGCATAGTGGAGTTATGAAGAATTCAAAGGAAAAAAAATCTAAAACACTAGTTCATTATTACACTCAACTTCATATTTCACATTAAATTAATTGCATGTGTAATCGTGTTTGTTTTAAGCTATGATTCTGGAATTTTAACTGTTTTATAGTGAGTATAAGGATTTTATTCCTACACGATCATTTGCATATGTTTAAATAAGCTTATAGTGTTTTAAATCAATTCATAGGATATAGGTTTTCTGTTTTGCTTTCTGTGACGAATAGTTTTATTATTCAAGATTTGAAAACTGTCACATGATGGACATCATCTAAAGATGTATTTGATCTGTAATGTTTACATTTCATATGTAAACATATGAAAGCTAATAAATCACTTGAATTATGGAAGCTCATGTCAGGAATAAAAATGAGTTAATAATCATAATCCCCAAGTAAAGTATCTCCTAAAAAATCTGAGCTTATTAAAAGAAAAACTTCACTCTACTTCACTCAACAAAGTTTTTTAGCATAGAAGTCTGATATTATCATAGAATGAGTAGCTATTTCAGCAGTTTCTGGTTGAATGTTGCTGATGCTTTAATATATTCCAGTGTAAATTTCCAAATTATCATGTATTTATTATTTTAAATCGTTATGGATATCATAGACATACATTTTCAGAGATACAAAATCAGCATGTGAGTAGCAAAATATAAATACATACATACATATATATATATATATATATATATATATATATATATACACACTTTAAAAATAAATAGAGTAGTGGGACTTCTCTGGTGGTCCAGAGGGTAAGGACACCGCCTTGCAGTGCAAGGGGCGCTGGTTAGATCCCTGGCCTGGGAAGATCCCACGTGCTGCGGAACGGCTGGACCCATGTGTCCAATTATCAAGCCGAAGCTCTGGAGCGCATACGCCCAGAGCCGGCGTTCTGCGACAACAAAAGCCACTGCGATGAGAGGCCCACATGGGCCAATGAACAAAGATGGATGAAAAATAAATAAATGAAAGACCAAGAAAAGTGGCCTGCCTGCCCCCTCCCTCCCCAACCCGCCCCTCCCCCCTAAATAAATAAATAAATAAATAAAATCTTTAAAAAAAAAAGAATAAAGAGAGTAGAAATACCTACTCTGCTACTTGTTAATTTTGTGATCCTGGGTAGTCAAACACTAAAAGTATGACTTACAAAATTTTTAAAAGACCTCTGAAAAAGCACACACCGCATTTACTGCATTACTGAATTTTTTCCTCTCTCACAAAATACTCCTTTTACAAATTTAATGATTAAAATAACAAAATGGGCCATTTTCTGTAATTATTGTATGGACTTCAATTTCAAATTCCTTTCTTCTGAGGAAAACATTTCATAATATGCCTCAGGGAATAAAGGTGTAAGTTCTAAGTCTTAAAGTATCTTAAGAGGAAACTTTTTTAAAATGAGTATCCCCAGGTACTTTTAGAGCATAAATGTAAATTTCCTGTCTAAGTATCTTTTTGATGAATTTGATATTTAAATAAGTATTAGCCTAAATCACATACGATACTTATGTGAATCATTATGGGTGAAAATTTAAGAGAAAACTTTAATTCTCAAATCAGCCAGTTCACTGCCATAGAATATATTTCTCTTCTTATTTTAATCAGTTTATTTTTCAAAACTATGAACAATTCTCACTTACGTTTCCTAAAAATTTCTTATTTTCTGGAGCATGTCTGTAAAAGCTACAAAATTGGGATGAAAGTAATGAGAATTACCAGCTAATTAACTTTTTACACATTTTACATATCTATAATTCTCTCTTTGTTTTGGTTAAAATTAATTCATGCATTTATTCACTTTATAGCTGAAAGGACATTCTTTATAGACTACTGCATGTGCTCACTTCTTTGAGTTTTCCTGGGTTTGTAAACAGATCAACATATCTTTAGTTGTTTATGATATCATTATTCTGGATTTCTTAAAGTGAGAGAGGAGCAATTAGCATCAATGTATGCTGTTGGCTCTGTTATTCATCAAAATATTGTTCATCATCAGGAGAACCTAAGGAGAAAGATACCACTGTGCTCATTTTATAGTTGAGATAACAAAATTAGAAAGTAAGGGGGAAGTCACTAAGTATGCAACGATTAGGTGAGTAGCTCTAGATCATTTTTGCTGGTCAGAGGCTTGGTCCTGTTAAAGCTGGGCTCCTGTCTAGTATGACCTTATCACACATGCCATTGCTCAGTTTCTTCTTTGTTTAGAAAATTCAGATTTTAAGCCTCTTTGACTTATTTTACTGATATCCATCTCACTTCATTAAAAACATATCTTTTAATTGATGTTAATTATAATCTTCCTTGCTTCTTCCTTTGACTTAGTATAAAACCTTCCAGTTGCAGGCAAACCTGTCAAACACATGAGTGTGCCCCTGCTTGTGTCTGTGGATGAGGCTCTAAGTGGTTCAAAAATCTGACCTAAATTAATGTACTTTGTTCAAACCAGCTCCCCTAAGGACACGGGTTTCTTTCTAGAGAAAACTCTTGTTTCTGAGCTCCTGAGACTTTAATAGAGGTTAGACTGCACAGGAAGGGAACCTGTAGTGGCCCATCTGGAAGCAGAGAGAAAACTGAGACAAAAGCCAGGGAGAATGTAGGAGATAGCTATAATACGGAAGGTTTTCAGACCACACCTAGCAGTATGCAGACTTGCAAGATTTGCCATTCTATTCAGCTTTGAACTTTCAATACATGCCAACCAATATATAAGATAAAGGAAGATTAAAAATCAGGGGATATAAGTATCATTTCTAATCAGGTGACAAACACTGCATTTGATTGAACCTGTTTGAGTCTTGCATTCTATTGACATACTTTTTCTTTCTTCTTTTTTTTTTTTTTTAACTTCTCTGTCTCTCTCTTTTTTTTTTTTTTTTTTTGACCACTTCTATTGGTCTTTCATTTATTTATTTTCATCCATCTTTGTTCTTTAGCCTGTGTGGCCTTTCTCGCTGCAGAGCAACAACTCGGTAGTTGGACACATCAGTACAACTTCTCTGAGGCACGTGGGATCGTCCAAGGCCAGGGATTGAACCGGCATCCCTTGTGCTGCAAGGCAGTGTCCTTACCCACTAGACCACCAGGGAGCCCCTGATGCAGTTTTTCTAATGAATACTTGTTGTAATGGTTAGTTTGTGTGTGTGCGCGTGTGTGATGGTTAGTCTTATGAGTCAACACGAAAAGGTCACAAAATGTCCAGACTTCAGGTCAAATGTTACTTTGTGTTGTTATGAGGGTATTTTTAGATGAGATTGACATTTGAATCAGTAGACTGTGTAAAGCAGATTGTTCTCTCTAATGTGGGTGAGACTCATCTAATCAGTTGAAGGCCTGAATAATTTGATCTATACTCTCCTGCCTTACTGTCTTCAGTAAGTAAATGTGTAACCTTTATCAATTGTCTCCCTGTTCCCTATCAATTAGAAATCCATTTCTGGGAAATCAACCCATTGCTATTGATTAGTTTTCAAAACTACAGATATTTCTTGCTCATTTCTTTCTGTACGCATGATTTTGTCACAACTATGCCATCTACAGTTTTGACTTGCTATTTTAATATGCTTGCCATTTTTACTTAAGTGCTGGTACTAAAGAGGTTTGAATATATCAAACCTATTTTATATGGAAAACCAGTATCACTTTCTATATAGAGAAGGTAAAAATAAACCTAAGAAAACAAGAGAATACTCTTATATTCTAATAAGACCTGTTGCTCCCAAGGCTCTGAATTTAAATCAGGTTTCTCTTTGTTTCAAATGAAAATTAGCAAGTGTTCAAAAATTGAAACTTTTTCCTTGATGCCATCAGCATAGTTCATAAAGGATACCTCTTACTAAGATGTACTTCTTAATGACTCTAACTACCTTTAATAATACTATAGCATGTGCACTGCATTTTGTGGAATATTACTATTGAACATTTCCATCCGTAGTGGTAAACTATACCTTTTGATCATTCTGTTCCTAGCCCCATGCCTCCCTTCCCTGTGCTAAATTTTCTGTAGATGGATGCTTCCTTGGGAAAAACCTTGTTCTATTTTAAATACCTACCTCCCCAGCTCCAGCAAGGTAGCTAAATTATTAAATATAAGCAAATGAAACATTCATTCATTAGAGGGCTCAATAACGTATTCCCTCATTTTTACTATTTCTTGGTTTTCACTATTTTGCAAGGTAGGGATTTGGTATACAGAGATAAAGTTTCCCTTGAGAGACTTGTAGTCAAGTAGGAATGACCTAATAGTGGACACTTACTGGGACATAGCGGTAGCTGAATGACCACATGATCTAAGGTAGCTTACTTGGATGAAAGGGAAGACCTGATGACCTCTGGGACTTCTTTTTCTCTAAAATCCCAAGTACTATTACAGACTTATTGTACAAGTATGCTATAAATATGGAGTGAAGTATATATAATATATGTGTATCATACTTAGACGTCTATGCACATAGGTATCCATTTGAGATACATCACATGCATTCTTCACATAGCTTTCACCAAGCCCTGTTTAATCCTCCTTTTCTAGCAAAGAGGAGAATACATTTGGATGTGGAAAAGGCAATTATTATTTTTTCTTCTCCCCCTTTCTGTTTTTTGTTTCTGTCATAACTCTTGGTTACTTTATTTCTAGGAAAAGGAAGTAAGTTAGCTTTGTTTTGACTCTGGTATTTCTTTCTTATTATTTGCTGTGAATGGAGTAATTTCCAGTTAGGATGTTAGGGATCGATTGTAATTCCAGGGTCCTGTCTCTACCATTCATGTTACCTTAGTGAGTGAAAGGGAAAATTGTGAAGAAGTAAGAGTAGTTTTGGCGCCTTCTCCTCTTCCTTGGGATCTATAGCCTCATATACTGCAGTCAGACACTTCCTGTCTATTCCCTAGTATGTTTCCAAGGAACTGAGTTTCAATTGTGAAGCCTTAATTGTCTATTTTCACTGCATATTTATAAGTCTTGTGTGATTATTTATATGCTAAACGCAGAACACAGGAAAAGGTAGACTTTTGCCCTCCAAAAATTCACTGTGACACAGTTATGCGGTAGGGAAAACTACTTGCAAAAACTTGCAGGGAAATTGTTCTAGGATGCCAAAGCAGAGAGATGGTCTCTAACCAATAGAAATATTTGATTTGGGCTTTGAAGTATTGCTTTATAGAAGTGATCTCAGATGGAGAGGACAGTCAAAGACAAGATATGAATTGAACCACCAGTGATATATAGATAGTTTGTGGTTAATAGATCACATGGTCTGAAATGTATGACGGGAAAAAGGAATTTGTTTATAGGTACAGATTGATACAGAGAAATTACTAGATGATTCCAAGGTGATCTTTTCCCTTAATAAGAAACAGTTAAATAGAAGTAAACCTTTTAAATGATGATATGGACATGCTAAGTCATATATAGGATAGACTAGTGTGTATGTGTGTGTGTGTTAAATACTGAATATCAACTGTCTGCTATAGTAGCAACATAGATTTTTTTATATGTTCTTTTTCTTTCTATTTGTTTATAGTGTACTGACTAGAGGTAGCTTCTTTTTTAAAGTGAGATGTATCAGTTTGGCATGTTGGTAAGAAAGTAATGAAGGAAAGAATGGAGTGATAACTAGAAGAGAATAAGGAAGACCTTGTATACTGAAAAGGAGCAGAGAACTGTTGGGCAGTTCATAAGGAGCTTACTGAATCCTAACCTTTTATTTCTTTTATTCAATTATTTAAAAATCTTTATTATTTTTATTATACAAAAATATGACAATTATAGAAAATTTGAAACCATAGAAAAATACATGAGAAAACATGAAAATCATCCAAAATCCACTACTCAGAGGTAGTAATTATATAATTCATAAGTTCCCTTCTAGGTAAACATGAATACATAACCCCCATTACACACACATTTTGACACTGAGAGAGCTAGACTCTTACTGACTGTATTTCTGTGTAGTGACTGTTTAACTGACTCATATCTTATCCTATTAACCAGCCTATAAAAACAGACTTTCTGAAGAACATTCAACTGTAATGCTGATAGCATTTTTCCTTTGGTGTCTGGATGATATACCTTTCCATTGTTCTTTGATATGTTTCTAAAGAAATATAAAGACAGGCAGATAGAGGGATAGATTTAATATACTTTCATTTCACTTTGGTCCCCTGGATAAATGGCTGGACCTTGCCAACCATTCTGTTATATGAAATGCCCATGGGGTTCCTCAGCTGGCAGTTGGTTACTGTAAATAGCCATAACCTTACTTCTGAGTACAATCCCTGTCTAAATGTACTGGAGAGCTGTTAGACTGAAGAGATATAGCCTTACCCCAAATGTCAGGTTTTCAGACAAGATAGTAGATGAAAGAGTTGATAACAGCAATCTCCTGCATGAGTACCTACCAAGAGTCTCCCTGCCGTCTGTCTGTGGATCGCCTTCCCCTGCAGCTGCTACTTACTAGCCAGCTGTTTTCTGGATGTTCTAGTCTAGGAGTAGAGGTAGCAATTGAGATCATTGTGTGGATAGGAAAGGAAGAACCCTCAGGCTGTCTCAGTTAAAAATCCTGTGCCCTGATAGAAGGTGATTCCAGGGAGGATAAACACATCATTTCTGAATGAAGTAAGAAACGGCAGTAATGAGATAAAGGGATTCCCTAACATAACTGATTGATGGATTTCTGTAATTTGTTACAGAGCAAATGTGAGTTGCCAGTATCTCAGTCTTGTTCCAATTCTTGTCAGTTTAAGTCTTGACATTTTCTGGCAATAAGTAAACCTACTGTTCAATATAGTTTGTTTTTTCCTTTTCTTGCAAATTTGGATTAGCATCTATCATATATAATCAAGATACTTTTTTTTTTTTTTTGGCCACTTCTATTGGTCTTTCATTTATCTATTTTCACCCATCTTTGTTCTTTGGCCTATGTCAGCCTCACATCACAGTGGCCTCTCTCGTCACAGAGCACTGGCTCTGGGCGCATGTGCTCCAGAGCTCCGGCTCGGTAGTTGGACACATTGGTCCAGCCATTCCGCGGCACATGGGATCTTCCCAGGCCAGGGATGGAGCCAACTTTTACATGTGGATATTTCAGGGACTCTTTCTGGGCTGAACCTTTCTATTTTTCTACTGTTCCCTCAGCCCTGCCATGAAACATGTCCTATATTTCAGGAACTGAGTGAAAATCCTTTTCTTTGTATCTGGATTTTCTTTCTGTTTAAATCACTTTGACACTGATGTTTTATGAGTGAATCCCTTTGGTTTTATGACCTTACCTTCATCCATGGATGCTGTGAGGCCTTTAAACTGGTAGGTTGCATCCATATCACCTTAGTTTCCAGAACCTTATATCAAAGTGCTTTGGTTGCCTGGGAGAGGAGGTTGGGGATTTCTATTGGTTTCTAATTATTTCATCAGGAAATTGAGAGAGGCTGAACCAGCATCTCTTGGTTTCTCAGATGTCATTTAAAGGTGGAAATAATTCCAGTGAAGTTTTCTGAGTATAGAAATGAATGACTGATAGAGAGAATAAAAGTTAGGCTTCAATGTATGGAAAGCTTTAAAGGGGAACTGAATTTGAGAAAGCCAGTGTAAACAAAACACTGTAAACTTTAATCCAGAGGCAGTGAAGGCCTGAAATAGTGTTTTTTTTACAACAGAAAAACTGCCGTTATTTGACTCTTGACTGAAAGACAGACAAATAAAAAATGTAGAAGAATTTTCATGTTCTTCAGATGACTTGAAAAAAGGTGGTGGTGGGCAATTATTACCTACATGAAGAAAATTGTGATTTTTAAATCAAACAGTCCGTTGGAAAGTATCTGGCACACAATAGGTATAAGATAAATATTTGCCCTTTTCCTTGTCGTTTTTAGAATTATTTATACTCACCTGATTCTGTTTGGCTTCTTTGTATATTTATCTACGCATTGAGTTAAAGCAAATCCTTCTCTTGTCTTAATTTTATTAAGCTGTATAAATAGTGTTTCTGTCTTGCTTTGTTAACTTGTCTCTGCATCAGAAATAAATGGTGGGCTATCTCTGGGACCTTTGGTATTATCTCTGGTTTTCAGAATTGTGCATTTTCCTCATGTATGTTTTCAAGCTGATATGTCCTACTAAGATAACTCAATGTGAGCTGCAGAATTTGTATCATAGTATCACCAAAGCTTCCTATCATTTGCCATGGCTGAAACAACCTGACATGAAATATAACACTATAACATGTCAGGTGGAAAATTTAAACATTGCTTTTCCCAAGGAAGAATAGAATCTTTATATTTTAACCTACACTGTTTCAACAGGGGGGAAAAAGTTATGATACAATATTGATTCTTCTAGGGAGCTGAGTTAGTGAAAATCCCGTCTACTTAAGGTTTGATGATTCCCCTCTTTTAACAAAAGAATAATTCTAATCAAGCTGTTTTATGACTAACTAAAATCCTTTTAAAATATCCTAGGAAAGCATTCTAATAAGCTCCAAACCAGTAAAACTGTTGCTTACGAGTGTCTTGTTAATTCCTGCTCTCATGTTTTCTTGGTAAACTCTTAAGTAATCGATGGGATACAGACATAGCTCATGGTATTGTGCTTTGTTATATTGCACTTCACAGATATTGCATTGTTTTTCCCTTTACAATGTGAAGGTTTATGGCAACCTTACATCAACCAAGTTTAATGGTGCCATTTTCCTGATAACATTGGGTCCTTTCTTGTCTCTGTGTCATATTTTGGTAATCCCAGCAATATTTGAAGCCTTTTCATTATATTTGTCACAGTGACCTGTGATCAGTGACCTTTGATGTTACTGTTAGAAAAAGCTTACAGCTCACTGAAGGCTCAGATGATAGTTAACATTTTTTAGCAATAAGTTATTTTTTAATTAAAGTGTGGAGATTCTTTAAACATAATACTTTTGCACCCTTAGTACACTATAGAATTGAAGATACATAACTTTTATGTGCACTGAGAAACCAAAAGAATTCTATGACTCACTTTATTCCTGCGGTCTTGAACCAAACCTGCAATATCTCTGGGGTATGCCTGTACAGTCAGTTACATTTTACAAGTCTCTCTCCTTCCTATTGGGCTTCCCAGCTGGTGCTAGTGGTAAAGAACCAACCTGGCAGTGCCTGAGACTTAAGAGACTTGGTTTGATCCCTGGGTAGGGAAGATACCCTGGAGAAGGCCATGGCAACTTACTCCAGTATTCTTGCCTCGAGGATCCTATGGACAGAGGAGCCTGGTGGGCTACAGTCCATAGGGTCGCAAAGAGTCAGACATGATTGAAGCAACTTAGCATGCAGACACACATGCTTCTTTCTATTTGCACTAGAGAAAAGTAGAGTTAAAAGCAAAGTATTGCAAAGCAAATAAGAGCTAATTATGCAAGAAAGCACAGTTACAGATAGTCCATCAGTTTCCCTAAAGCAATCAGTCTTCAGTAATTAGCATGCTCTAGAGAGAATCTACTAGAAACTGCCATCATTTATCTGACTTTATTTCTCTCTATTTTTCTCTCTTTATTTAGCTCTCTGCCTTTCACTGTCTTGTCTGCTATACATTCTTCTTGGCTCAATCAGAAAACAGACTCTGATCTCTTCTAATAAAAACAATTTATAAAAGAACATTATGTTTCTTCCTGAGAACTGACTTTCCCATACCTGCCTTCATTCTGCTTTTATATTGATGATTTTTGAACACAGGAGTACTGGAGGTGAATAAATTAGCAAATATTCGAATGTGTTTTTCCCTTTACAATGTGAAGGTTTATGGCAACCTTACATCAACCAAGTTTAATGGTGCCATTTTCCTGATAACATTGGGTCCTTTCTTGTCTCTGTGTCATATTTTGGTAATCCCAGCAATATTTGAAGCCTTTTCATTATATTTGTCACAGTGACCTGTGATCAGTGACCTTTGATGTTACTGTTAGAAAAAGCTTACAGCTCACTGAAGGCTCAGATGATAGTTAACATTTTTTAGCAATAAGTTATTTTTTAATTAAAGTGTGGAGATTCTTTAAACATAATACTTTTGCACCCTTAGTACACTATAGAATTGAAGATACATAACTTTTATGTGCACTGAGAAACCAAAAGAATTCTATGACTCACTTTATTCCTGCGGTCTTGAACCAAACCTGCAATATCTCTGGGGTATGCCTGTACAGTCAGTTACATTTTACAAGTCTCTCTCCTTCCTATTGGGCTTCCCAGCTGGTGCTAGTGGTAAAGAACCAACCTGGCAGTGCCTGAGACTTAAGAGACTTGGTTTGATCCCTGGGTAGGGAAGATACCCTGGAGAAGGCCATGGCAACTTACTCCAGTATTCTTGCCTCGAGGATCCTATGGACAGAGGAGCCTGGTGGGCTACAGTCCATAGGGTCGCAAAGAGTCAGACATGATTGAAGCAACTTAGCATGCAGACACACATGCTTCTTTCTATTTGCACTAGAGAAAAGTAGAGTTAAAAGCAAAGTATTGCAAAGCAAATAAGAGCTAATTATGCAAGAAAGCACAGTTACAGATAGTCCATCAGTTTCCCTAAAGCAATCAGTCTTCAGTAATTAGCATGCTCTAGAGAGAATCTACTAGAAACTGCCATCATTTATCTGACTTTATTTCTCTCTATTTTTCTCTCTTTATTTAGCTCTCTGCCTTTCACTGTCTTGTCTGCTATACATTCTTCTTGGCTCAATCAGAAAACAGACTCTGATCTCTTCTAATAAAAACAATTTATAAAAGAACATTATGTTTCTTCCTGAGAACTGACTTTCCCATACCTGCCTTCATTCTGCTTTTATATTGATGATTTTTTTTTGAACACAGGAGTACTGGAGGTGAATAAATTAGCAAATATTCATAATATTATGAGGAGGATAATGATGTCATCGATGATGATAGTGGTACAGATAATTCACGTATGAGTATTTACTATGCACTGAAAACCGTGTTAAATGATTCTCAAGCTAGGGGTGGTCTGGTGGTGAGAAGCATGGCAATTCTATGTGGTAGTTACATTTAATGTTTCCATTTCCTCACAAGGTGATTGAAATTAATACAAATCAAATTCTTCTTCTGAATTACTGTTAGTAACAGAACCAAAACACAGACCTTATTTATTCTGACTTGGAATCTCGTGCCTACCCCATATATGCTACTGTTTAGAAAATGGACTGGCACAGATAGCATAGGGTTTGGAGTATTAGCCAAATTCTACTTAGTGAGGACAGATCCAGGAAGTTTCTCAACATAGATGCCACTGTTTTAACGATGCTGCTTTTATAGAAGCATGTATGGACTCGTGGGCTCATCCCTATTGTTTGGATTACTAGGCATTTGGACTTTAACATATTTATACTTCATAGGCAGAGGCACAAAATTAAAGCAACATAATTAACTGGCATAACTGGGTTAAAATGTAAGCTACTTATGAAAGAGTTGGTAGCATCACAACAGAACAGATAAGGGTATGTGTTTTTCAGCTGGACAATTGTGAGTTTTAGAAGACAGTTCATACTGCACCTTTTGGGTGACTTTGACCTGTTCTCTTTGGCCTTGGTTTCTCCATTGTGTGCTTTTATACTATCACTCTTATAGGTCTGTGGTAGAAGTTTAAATAAGTGTAAGTAAGATAATGCATATAAAGCACTCTTCACTGTATGTATAAAACCTAAACATGCCACAAATGCTATGTATCTGTTTTCCTATATCTGTGGAGCACTTTTCTTCTCTTGGACACTTGAGGGATTTGACAGACACCAGATCATCAACAGCAAAACCAGAACAAACACTTTGTTGCTGATAAACCATCCTGGATTCAGAGACCTCTCCCTATGAAATTTAAGAATGTCGAAGGCTTAGCCAAGATGGCAGGAATTATTATTGTTCCTGTTATTGCATAAGGGCATGGAGTAAGATCGCATTTCAGGAGGCTTGTTAAGGCTCTGCTTTGCTTTGAAGACTCTGGTTTTATGTATGCATGTAATAACTTATTTGGAATGGTTATATTTTTGCATCATAGAAGGAAATTCCAGTGGCATCTTAAGGATTCTAATCATTGCTTTGAATTGGCTCAGTCCACTGAAGTTGTAGAACATAGTTTTGGATAGTGCCCAACAGTAAATCAATTGTGGGAAGAAAAATAGGGTTTAAATACAGATTTGTGCTAGTACTGTTCCTACATCCTGTAGTTCCCTGTCCTCTTGGAGCACATTAAATCCTCCTTCAAGGTATAAGTCATTTTCTAACACCTCTCATCAGATATAAACATATATTGTTTCTTGTTGTTTGGTCATCAAGTCATGCCACACTCTTACAACCCTATGGACTGTAGCCTGCCAGGCTGCTGTGTCTGTGGGTTTTTCCAGCCAAAAATACTGATCTGGGTTCCCATTTCCTTCTCTAAGGGATCTTTCAGACCCCGAGATCGAACCCAGGTCTCCTGGATTTGCAGGTAGATTTTTTTTTTTGCCACAGAGTCACCAGGGAAGCCCTGGAAATTCCCTCGTCCCTAAAACTGGAAATAATATTGAATAAAACAAGTATTTATTGAACACTCTATTATCTGCCAGACATTGTGCTACCTCTTTAAGATACTTTATTCTGTTCATCTTTCCAAGAAACTTTTGCTAAAGAGATTATTGCTAGGCCTCTTTTAATGATGAGGGAATGAAGGCTTAAAGATGTCATGTAGTTTTTCCCAAGGTTACGAAGCTAATCTTGAATTTTCCTCAGAGAATATGGATGTGCTTTGCCCAGTTGATGCATAAACTAGGCTCATTCCAGAATATTAATGGAGTCAATTAATCTTTTTATTATAACCTCCCCAATTCTCTGAAAATGTTTGTCAAATACAGAATATTAATAAATAATTAAAATGCAATATACTGAATAATTAAACCCACAAAGGCCTGATTTATCTTTAATGCTTTTAATGATCCCTGGAGTTTTGTCGAAGGCTTAGCCAAGATGGCAGGAATTATTATTGTTCCTGTTATTGCATAAGGGCATGGAGTAAGATCGCATTTCAGGAGGCTTGTTAAGGCTCTGCTTTGCTTTGAAGACTCTGGTTTTATGTATGCATGTAATAACTTATTTGGAATGGTTATATTTTTGCATCATAGAAGGAAATTCCAGTGGCATCTTAAGGATTCTAATCATTGCTTTGAATTGGCTCAGTCCACTGAAGTTGTAGAACATAGTTTTGGATAGTGCCCAACAGTAAATCAATTGTGGGAAGAAAAATAGGGTTTAAATACAGATTTGTGCTAGTACTGTTCCTACATCCTGTAGTTCCCTGTCCTCTTGGAGCACATTAAATCCTCCTTCAAGGTATAAGTCATTTTCTAACACCTCTCATCAGATATAAACATATATTGTTTCTTGTTGTTTGGTCATCAAGTCATGCCACACTCTTACAACCCTATGGACTGTAGCCTGCCAGGCTGCTGTGTCTGTGGGTTTTTCCAGCCAAAAATACTGATCTGGGTTCCCATTTCCTTCTCTAAGGGATCTTTCAGACCCGAGATCGAACCCAGGTCTCCTGGATTTGCAGGTAGATTTTTTTTTGCCACAGAGTCACCAGGGAAGCCCGGGAAAATTTCCCCTCGTCCCTAAAACTGGAAATAATATTGAATAAAACAAGTATTTATTGAACACTCTATTATCTGCCAGACATTGTGCTACCTCTTTAAGATACTTTATTCTGTTCATCTTTCCAAGAAACTTTTGCTAAAGAGATTATTGCTAGGCCTCTTTTAATGATGAGGGAATGAAGGCTTAAAGATGTCATGTAGTTTTTCCCAAGGTTACGAAGCTAATCTTGAATTTTCCTCAGAGAATATGGATGTGCTTTGCCCAGTTGATGCATAAACTAGGCTCATTCCAGAATATTAATGGAGTCAATTAATCTTTTTATTATAACCTCCCCAATTCTCTGAAAATGTTTGTCAAATACAGAATATTAATAAATAATTAAAATGCAATATACTGAATAATTAAACCCACAAAGGCCTGATTTATCTTTAATGCTTTTAATGATATTTTTAAAAAGGGAACATTTTGATAACATATGTTTAGGGCAGCATATGAAGAGATGAACAAGCTGTTCCTTCATATTGTTTATTCTTAGAGCCTGTTGGTGGGGAAGCAAAATGCCAAGGACAGTGATACTGTGGGTATGAATGCTAAGTGTACGCGTCTGCTGGTATATCTTATTTTTCTTCCTCTGTTAAGTTTTATTTTTTGCTCCCTGTTAAAAAGTCCTTTTCTCAGTTGTGCTTTTAATTTTTTAAGAAAACATTTTTTTTTAATTTTTAGGGTTTTGTTTTTCCTCTTTTTTTTTTGATCTATCTATTGCGAGTTCACCAGATTAACACTTTCAAAGTCCTTCATCTCCAGGTTCACAGGAATTGAAGTCATGACACCCTTACTATAACACGGGGATCTCTCCTTTAAGAATTATCATAGCAAAAGGTAAAACTAAAAAGAAATGAGCTATCAAGGCTTGAAAAGACATGCAGGAAACTAACAGGCTAAATTGCCAGGTGAAATAAGTCAATTTGAAAAGGCCGCAGGTTGTGCAATTACAAATATATGACATTCTGGAGAAGACAGATCTTTGGAAACAGTAAAATTATTGCTGATTTAGGGGCAGAGAAGGCTGACTGGGGTGGAACATGGGATTTTAGAGTGGTGAAACTATCCTTTATAATCAAGGAGATACATGCTTAAATCAACATGTATTTGTCAAACCTGTACAATGTATAGCCCAAGAGTGATCTATAATGTAAACTCTGGATTTGGGTTGATAATAATATCTCAGTGTTAAAGTATGCTACACTTGTGTGAGAAACACTGATAGTGGAAGAAGCTGTGTGTGTGTGTGTGTGTGTGTGTATTGGGAATCCTATGTACCCTCCACTGAACTATGCCTGTGAACCTAAAACTGCTTTAAAAAATAAAGTCTATTAGGTTTTTTTAATTTATTTTGGCCTCTTTTATTGTTTATTTATTTATTTTCATCCATCTTTATTCCTCGACCTGTGTCAGCCTCCCACCACAGTGATCTCTCTCGCTGCAGAGCACCGGCTCTGGGTGCATGCGCTCCAGAGCGCTGACTCACAATTGGACACACCAGTCCAGCTGCTCCATGGCATGTGGGATTTTCCCCGGCCAGGAATCGAACCAGTGCCCTCTGCACTGCAAGGTGAACTCTCTACCCACTGGACTACCAGGGAAGCCCAAATTCTATTAGTTTAATAAGGGGGAAAGGACAGCACAGTGGTTCATTTGCTTTCATATTTATCCTATCAGACAGCCCCAATTTCTATGATCCTACAGGAAAGTGGTGATTACAAAGTTTATGGTAACATTTCCAGAAAAGAGAAAATTTACTAAAAGTAGCAAAACTGCAAGTACCCAGAGCTTCTCCTCTGTGCACATGTACCTTTCCCATCTTTTCCCTTCTTGCACATGTAGTAATTCCGTGTCCATTCCATCGACTCCAGATCCTAAGAGGGTGTCAAGCATATTCATCTACTCTAGTTCTCCACAAAACAGCTGTTAGTATTGTTCATGTTTATAAATCCCTCTACTTTATCTCATCTGTCCAGATTTTCCTGCCTTACAGTTAGTTTCCTTTGGAGCAGATTAGACATGGATATCTTCACTTTCTGTCTAGGCCACTGTTTTCACTATGGGGAACACCAATCCTAAGAGATACTTTGATGGCCTTAAAGATATAGGAGACCCTCCAAAAAGGAAATAGGACCCTTGGACTCTAGGCATTTTGGCTACTCCATCAAGCCCTTTAACAGTTTTCAAATTGAATCTTATATAGTAGTGATTTATGGTTTGAGCAGCATTGAAGCCCAGATGTTAAACCTGTTTATGCATTTAAATGAGATATAATGCCAAGCGAAAAAATCATTGCACAGCATACCTACTATGAAGCAAACCTTCAACTAGGCACTTGAATACAAAGATGGATAAAACAGAATCCTGAGTTCTCCAGGTTCAGACATAAAAGCATTGAAGAGGGAGCATGATTATATTGTTATAAAGCTATACAGTATTGATTTTAATAAATGTGGTGTCAGTATTTAAAATGAACAGTAATTCTGATATTTTGATAAAGGATAAGGGAAACTTTTCCAAAGTTGTAAATTAGTAACAGAGTTCAGGATTCTGTAAGTATTTGGAAGAGATATGAGGAAGAATGAGTCTTATGAGTAGTTACCAAACGATCTAAGGCTGAGTGGTATAATAGTAAGTGGCTTATGTGGGATGATAAACAGTTCAGGGTACCTGAATGAGAGATGAATCAGAAAGAAAAAGGAACGATAAGTATGGTGAACATGCATCTTTATTTGCCAAGGGAAATCTCAGTTTATTGCTGTTGTTCTAGATAATTGTCAGTGATGATACTCCATTTTCTTAAAAAAAAAAAAGATAGAACTCAACAATAAGAAAGCGACCCAATTAAAAAGTGGGCCACAGACTTTAGCAGATGCCTCAATAAAGAAGATATACTGATGGTAAATTAACATGTGAAATGGTGTTCCACATCATATGTTATGAGGGAAGTGCAAATTAAAACAAAATTAGGTACTGCTGTATACCTGTTACAGTGGCCAAAATCTAGAACACTGATAACGCCAGGCACTGGCCAGTATGTGGGGCAGCGGGACATCTCATTAATTACTAATAGGAATACAAAGTGGTACAGATCCTTTGGAAGAGAGTTTGGTGAATTATTTTTAATAAAACTATAATATACTCCTACCATACAATCCATCATTATATTCCTTGGCTTTTACTCAAAGGAGTAGAAAACTTATGTCTGCCAAAACACCTGCACACGGATGTGTATAGAAGCTTTATTCATAATTGCCAACACTTAGAAGCAACCAAGAAGTCCTTCAGTAAGCAAATAAATATAAAAGCTGTGGTGCATACAGACGGTTAAATATTCATTGCTAAAAAGAACTGATCTATGTAGACATGAAAAGACATTTGTTGTTGTTTAGTCGAAAAGTCACATCCGAGTCTTTTGTGACCCCATGAATTGTAGCCCACCAGGCTTCTTCTGTCCATGGGATTTCTCAGGCAAGAATCCTGGTGTGGGTTGCCATTTTCTTTTTCAGGATATCTCCCCCATGCAGGAATCAAACTCACATCTCTTACTTTGGCAGGGCATGGGCTTCTTTATCACAGAGCCACCCTAAAAGACATAGAAGACACTTAGATGGGTATCACTGAGTAAATGAAGCTACTATAACAAGACTATATACTGTAATATTCCACCTATATGACTCTCTTGAAAAAGTAAAACTTGGGAAAGAATGAAAACATCCCTGGGTGTCATGGATTGGGGAGTGGTGAGTGATAAATAGGTGGAACACAAAAGATTTTCAGGGCAGTAAAGCTACTCTGTATATAGTAATGATGGATGGATGGATGTCATTGCCCATTTGTCCAAACCCATAGGATGTACAATATAATTAATGAACTCTAATGTAAACTGTGGACATTGACTGTCAGTGTAAGTTCCTTAACTGTAACAAAAATACTGATTTAGTGGGAAATGTTGATAATGACAGAGATATGCATGAGCAGGGGGTCAGAAGATATATGGAAAATCTCTCTACCTTACTCCCAGTTTTTCCTGTGAACCTAAATCTGCTCTAAAAAAAACAGTCTTTAGATAAGTGTATGGTCACCTTAGTGACAATGCCAAGAAGAGTTATAGGATCTAGATTTTTAGGGGTATTGTATATTATGGTTAGAAGTTTAAACCATTTTCCTGTCAAGACCAAGGTTAGTAAATTGTGAAGGATATTGACCAGATAGGGATATTATTTTTCGTTAAATGATGTGATGCTTTGCAAAGGAAAGTCACTCAAATAGCAACGCGGAGAGTGGAATATACAGGAAATGAGGATCCTCAAATAATCTAATAAGGAACCTATTAAAATAGGAAATAATTGAAGAGTAATACAGTGTGAACTAGAGCTAAGGCATGATGATGATAGGGATACATCAAATAAGGCATTTGGAGATTTCTGTTAAAGAATAAATTGGACATGGTCGGAGTGATGACTCTATTTATAGTGTGGCATTTGGAGATTTTCTGTTAAAGAATAAATTGGACATCGGAGGGCTTCTTCTGTCCATGGGATTTCTCAGGCAAGAATCCTGGTGTGGGTTGCCATTTTCTTTTTCAGGATATCTCCCCCATGCAGGAATCAAACTCACATCTCTTACTTTGGCAGGGCATGGGCTTCTTTATCACAGAGCCACCCTAAAAGACATAGAAGACACTTAGATGGGTATCACTGAGTAAATGAAGCTACTATAACAAGACTATATACTGTAATATTCCACCTATATGACTCTCTTGAAAAAGTAAAACTTGGGAAAGAATGAAAACATCCCTGGGTGTCATGGATTGGGGAGTGGTGAGTGATAAATAGGTGGAACACAAAAGATTTTCAGGGCAGTAAAGCTACTCTGTATATAGTAATGATGGATGGATGGATGTCATTGCCCATTTGTCCAAACCCATAGGATGTACAATATAATTAATGAACTCTAATGTAAACTGTGGACATTGACTGTCAGTGTAAGTTCCTTAACTGTAACAAAAATACTGATTTAGTGGGAAATGTTGATAATGACAGAGATATGCATGAGCAGGGGGTCAGAAGATATATGGAAAATCTCTCTACCTTACTCCCAGTTTTTCCTGTGAACCTAAATCTGCTCTAAAAAAAACAGTCTTTAGATAAGTGTATGGTCACCTTAGTGACAATGCCAAGAAGAGTTATAGGATCTAGATTTTTAGGGGTATTGTATATTATGGTTAGAAGTTTAAACCATTTTCCTGTCAAGACCAAGGTTAGTAAATTGTGAAGGATATTGACCAGATAGGGATATTATTTTTCGTTAAATGATGTGATGCTTTGCAAAGGAAAGTCACTCAAATAGCAACGCGGAGAGTGGAATATACAGGAAATGAGGATCCTCAAATAATCTAATAAGGAACCTATTAAAATAGGAAATAATTGAAGAGTAATACAGTGTGAACTAGAGCTAAGGCATGATGATGATAGGGATACATCAAATAAGGCATTTGGAGATTTCTGTTAAAGAATAAATTGGACATGGTCGGAGAGTGATGACTCCCTATTTATAGTGTGGCTTTAAGTCTGAAAAATACAAGAATTCAGAAGGCAATGTGGTCTTCTGATGTGGGAGATGATAAGACGAGGTTCTGTGGCACAGATGTGGAAACAGAGATCCAGGAGGGAACTAACTGGTCATCAGTTATGAATATTTCAGTTGAGCAAACTGTGAGTAAGGTGATCTTCTAAAATTTCCACAGGCATTAATGATTATAATGACTTGACAGAGTAGAGATAATTTAAGGTCTCTGAATCTAGCATCAATCAAATTTGAAAGTTTGGTAAGATAATGTTTGATGAACATCTCATTGGAGCAGGTGGTATGTTAATTTTTTTGTACCCAGGTAAAATCACATGAGGACTTCCCTGGTGGCTCACATGATAAAGAATCTGCCTTTAATGGGGAAGACTTTGGTGTGATCCTTGGACTGGGAAGATCCCCTCGAGAAGGGAATGGCCACCCACTCCAGTATTCTTGCCTGGAGAATTTCATGGACAGATGGATCTAGCAGGCTATAGTCCTTGAGGTCACAAATGTCTTACCTTTGTCATTGGTTGAGCATCTAGATGAAAAGGGAGGTTTTAGAGGTAACACCCACTGGAAGAGTCACAGTTCAATCCTAATAAAAAACAAAAGACAGCTAGTTTGAGAAATGGATCTGAGTATAATCTGGTTTCTTACATAGTCTTGTCTCAAAAGATTATCTGAAACCAGTCCACTTCTCTCCATTTCTGGACCTTGGTCTGGGTCATCATCCTCCCCCATATAATCGCCTCCTAACTTCCTCTCGATTTAATGTGATACCCTGACATTACAGTCTCCACAGAGCAATATGAATTGAATGAATGAATGAATGAATGGATGAGTATTGTTGTTGAAATATGGGTGGATAAAAGGAAGGAGTGTGAGGTTCAGTATTGTGTATGAATACTGCCATTTGATAACACACAGACAGTCTATTAGTTAACTACTGTTACAACAAATCACTCCAAATGTAATGACTATAGGGAGCAGTTTACTATTTATCTTGATCATGTGGCATGGTTAGGAGATTCTCCTCTGATTTTACTTGTATTCGCTCTCGCATTGCACTTATCAGGAGGTTGGTTACAGGAAGACTCTAGATCTTCATTGGTGTAACTTGGTGGTGGTGCTGCCTGACTTGGCACTTTGCCTCTGGTGAAGTCACACGTTTTTCTGAATCTCTGTTCCTTGTTGATAAAATACACACAGCAACTCCCTCACAGGAATGACAGAAGTAAGAACAATCTTAGGTAGGTAAAAGTTTTTAAGAAACTTGAAGTACAGTGTGCTGTTGTGAAAAATCAAAACTGCTGGTCCCATGGGCACCTGTCTGAATCCTCACTCAAACATTTACTATTTTGCTGTAACTTCCTGAGCCTCAGCTTTCTCATATTTACATCTATACCTATTTTTTTTTGAATCTTATCTGACCTGAGGACTTTCTTTAACTGATAGAAAGTGGTGGGAGAGAAGTGGTACTGCTCCAGAAGTCACGCCATCTTCCATCTGCACCTTCCTGGGACAGTGCCCTGAGACTGCCGTGGGAGACAGGGCTTCCCAATGGCAGCACCAACTATAAATTACACCAGTGAGGATCTAGAATCTTCCAGTAATCAACCTCCTGATAAGTGCAATGCAAGAGTGAATACAAGTAAAATCACAGGAGAATCTCCTAACCACACCACATGATCAAGATAAATAGTAAACTGCTCCCTGTAATCTTTACATTTGGAGTGATTTGTTGTATCAGTAGTTAACTAGTATACTGTCGGTGTGTTATCAAATGGCATGACTTATTAAGAAAGCACTATTATTAATTGAACTGTGATTACTACTGTCATGTTATGAGCTCTTCAAAATAGCTAGAGATAGCATTATGTCCAGAGCATTTTCAGTGGCATATGAATCTTATTAGAACTCAGCATTTTACTGAGGGAAGAGTTCAGTTGCAATTTATATGTCTTAGCCTCTCTGTGCCTCTACTTAGCGTGCTATCTCATCCGTAGTAGATACACATACACATTGTTTAGTTTGGGGAATATGAAAAAATATATACAGTTTTCAGAAATTGAAATCCTCATTTTCCCCAACATTGGAAAATACTTTATAGATTCTCCTTTGATTTTAAACTGACTAAGGAACAAGACAGGTGGTATATGCCCATTTGCTGATCTTTGGAACAAACTCAGTTGAATGCTAGTTTGAAGGATAAAATTTGATCCCACTTGCCCTGTGACCTTATCTATTTTTCTATGTGAAAAAGCTCTCGAAAGTCATCTATAAAGCCAAACTTAGAGCTCTCTTATCTGAAAGAAGCTGCTGATCTTCATCTATGACTCAGATTATTTCTTTGCATATTAAATTACAAGAGACCATTCCAGCTGGATCCATCAATGTATTTATAACTCAGTCACACAATTTTCCTCCAGGCGGAAAACTTGGCAAACACTCTCGTAGCCTGGCTGTGACTTTCAAAAATGAGAAAAGGAAAATAATTGTGGCAGTTTTTATATTAAACTTCTTGTCTAAATTTGGATTATAATAGAAGAAGTTCATTCCCCTAGCACATCACAAGTCACCATTTCCACCAAAGGATGGAATGAGTAGAGCAGATGAAGAATTCACACAAAAGCATAATTTCATGTGCCTCTCTGGGATCTTATTCTCAATGAATGATCCCTGGTCACAACCTTGAGAATGTTCCTTGAATTCTGTGAAAGAATGGAGTATTTTCATTTACTGATGACCCAACACAGTATCTAGCACATAATCAAGACCACGGTGCTGGGTGCTTTAGACACAATGTCATTGCTCAATAAGAGGATTTGTTTTTCCTCAAACACTGGTTGTGCATGTTAGTCAGAATACTCAATACACCGATTCATCTCCTATCATTTATTTATAGCTTTGTTTTCAAGAAAAATTATAGAAATAATTTTATATATATACACAAGACTTATCTACTCTTATCTGAAAGAAGTCGTGTGTGTCACCTCTATGAGTCATATGTATCTGTATTTTTCCTTAGCGTGAGACAGACAATCAAATTCAAAGTCTTCTAAGTGAAAGGCAATTTCTTTAGTCATGCAACTAAGCATTCTAAGGTAGATCTCTATCAGGTATAGTTGTAACATGGTAATATCGCTAGGAATCTGTCCATAGTCTCTGTCGCTGAAGTTGAAATGCTTCTACTCCATTAGTTTCAAGACGAATTGATACTGTACTTAGAAATTCTAGCACAGAAGAATCCTCTATTTCCTGATTAATTTAATTAAAATACCTTATTTGAGTCTCACTGGCCTATTATAAGGCATCCATCCATCCTTAGATTAATCTCTGAAGCCAAGAGGAGAAATTAGGCTGAGAAGTTCCACCTGGATCATAAGTCCTATGGCAAAATTCTTTTCAGCAAGATCTCTATATTAGTTACTATAGTTATATTAATGTTGACCTTTGGGTTTTGATAGTTATACCATGACTATATAAAATATTTATATTGGGGGAAGTTGGATAAATATTATATGGGAACACTACAGTTTTAGAAGCACCTTTGTTAGTCTAAATTTATATCAGAAGCATTTAGAAAACTGTATATTGAACTTAATGGAATGCACCATAATAAAAACTTTAGAGGGTATATATTTGTGAAAGACTTCAGCTAGCAATTTTCTGATTATATGAATTAGGACTTTGGGCTTCCGTGATTGGCCATTCCAGTTTTCTCATGCTTTCTTCTTCTTCCTTGTTTACTTCACAGACCAGTGTTTTTCATGTAGCTGCTATTTATTGATCACAAAAATGTGTGCTATCATTTATCTGTTCACATATTTATCTCTCCATCTAAACTATGTGTGTCTGTAGGATCAGGACTGTAGGTTATTTTTCTTTAAAATGTCAAATCCAAGCTCAAAGCTTTGTACAGACCAGAAACTCATTAAATGTTAGTAGAATATATGAACACAAACATGCTAATTTATTAATTCATATCAATAGCTGGGATCACAAACTATTTTTTTGTTTTGTTTTGTTTTGGCCACTTCTATTGGTCTTTGATTTATCTATTTTCATCCATCTTTGTTCTTTGGCCTGTGTGGCCCTCCCGTCGCAGTGGCCCTTTTTGCTGCAGAGCACCATCCCTGGGCGCATGCGCTCTAGAGCTCTGGCTCAGTTATTGGACGCATCGGTCCAGCCTGCTTTCCCCGGTGGGCACGGGTTGGGAAAACTATTATTTTAAGGTAGATCTCTATATTTTCTTTTCGCTAGGAATCTGTCCATAGTCTCTGTCGCTGAAGTTGAAATGCTTCTACTCCATTAGTTTCAAGACGAATTGATACTGTACTTAGAAATTCTAGCACAGAAGAATCCTCTATTTCCTGATTAATTTAATTAAAATACCTTATTTGAGTCTCACTGGCCTATTATAAGGCATCCATCCATCCTTAGATTAATCTCTGAAGCCAAGAGGAGAAATTAGGCTGAGAAGTTCCACCTGGATCATAAGTCCTATGGCAAAATTCTTTTCAGCAAGATCTCTATATTAGTTACTATAGTTATATTAATGTTGACCTTTGGGTTTTGATAGTTATACCATGACTATATAAAATATTTATATTGGGGGAAGTTGGATAAATATTATATGGGAACACTACAGTTTTAGAAGCACCTTTGTTAGTCTAAATTTATATCAGAAGCATTTAGAAAACTGTATATTGAACTTAATGGAATGCACCATAATAAAAACTTTAGAGGGTATATATTTGTGAAAGACTTCAGCTAGCAATTTTCTGATTATATGAATTAGGACTTTGGGCTTCCGTGATTGGCCATTCCAGTTTTCTCATGCTTTCTTCTTCTTCCTTGTTTACTTCACAGACCAGTGTTTTTCATGTAGCTGCTATTTATTGATCACAAAAATGTGTGCTATCATTTATCTGTTCACATATTTATCTCTCCATCTAAACTATGTGTGTCTGTAGGATCAGGACTGTAGGTTATTTTTCTTTAAAATGTCAAATCCAAGCTCAAAGCTTTGTACAGACCAGAAACTCATTAAATGTTAGTAGAATATATGAACACAAACATGCTAATTTATTAATTCATATCAATAGCTGGGATCACAAACTATTTTTTTGTTTTGTTTTGTTTTGGCCACTTCTATTGGTCTTTGATTTATCTATTTTCATCCATCTTTGTTCTTTGGCCTGTGTGGCCCTCCCGTCGCAGTGGCCCTTTTTGCTGCAGAGCACCATCCCTGGGCGCATGCGCTCTAGAGCTCTGGCTCAGTTATTGGACGCATCGGTCCAGCTGCTCCGTGGCACGTGAGATTATCCCAGGCCAGGGATCGAACCGGCACCCCCTGCACTGCAAGGTGGTGTCCCTACCCACTGGACCACCAGGGAAGCCCTCACAGACTATTATTTTAACTGATTTGGCTTTTAAATAAATATTTCATTAGAATTCTAGTGTATAATGTTCATTTAATTCTTTACTTTTGTAGATATCAATGTACAATACTGTTCTATAGCTAGGCAAAACATGACCTGAGTCTGTTTTTTAGAAAAAAATGCTAATAGCACTGCTGTTTTTTACTGCTTTTTGTATCTGGGTGTAAGGACTGGAGGGAAAGACATCAAGAGTTTATTTATGCATTTATTCTATATTTATTAAGTATCTCAGTGCTGTTTTAGGATATGGCCTGCACCACCCCATCTTAAGGAATTAGTGAATTCATTTGAAGAAGCAGGCAATGCAGTGAGGGCGAAAATCATCTTAAAGTGTAGCATATCAGATGTAAACTCATAGTCCCTCCACCTAACCCCCTGCTCTTGTCTCCTGCTGTCTTTGGAATGAGCCAGGTTTCAGTCATCTGCAGTGTTGTCCTATGATATACATCCTTCAGCAAACATGCACTAAACTCCTGCTGCAGCAAACATGCACTAAACTCCTGCTGAGGGCCAGTGTCCTGGGATAAAATGATCTTGGAAACGCTTGCCCATCTGAATATACCTGAGCACTAATATTTTGTATAATCTATATCTGGTTCCTTTTTTACCAGTTAAAATTATTAAATTGGGTTAGATGTAAATATGTATTAGGCAGTACAAATGTTGTTGTTCAGTTGCTAAGTGTGTCCAACTCTTTGTGACCCCCATGGACTGTAGCCCTGCCAGGCTCCTCTGTCCATGGGATTTCCCAGGCAAGAATATTGGACTGGGGTGCCATTTCCTTCTCCAATTACAAAAGTAACTGATAACAAATACTATCTACTCAGTTCTATTAAGGGAAATGTGTCCACATGCCTTGTTATGGTAAATATAACAAAAGTACAGAGTGGCCCTTTTGCTGCAGAGCACCATCCCTGGGCGCATGCGCCTAGAGCTCTGGCTCAGTTATTGGACGCATCGGTCCAGCTGCTCCGTGGCACGTGAGATTATCCCAGGCCAGGGATCGAACCGGCACCCCCTGCACTGCAAGGTGGTGTCCCTACCCACTGGACCACCAGGGAAGCCCTCACAGACTATTATTTTAACTGATTTGGCTTTTAAATAAATATTTCATTAGAATTCTAGTGTATAATGTTCATTTAATTCTTTACTTTTGTAGATATCAATGTACAATACTGTTCTATAGCTAGGCAAAACATGACCTGAGTCTGTTTTTTAGAAAAAAATGCTAATAGCACTGCTGTTTTTTACTGCTTTTTGTATCTGGGTGTAAGGACTGGAGGGAAAGACATCAAGAGTTTATTTATGCATTTATTCTATATTTATTAAGTATCTCAGTGCTGTTTTAGGATATGGCCTGCACCACCCCATCTTAAGGAATTAGTGAATTCATTTGAAGAAGCAGGCAATGCAGTGAGGGCGAAAATCATCTTAAAGTGTAGCATATCAGATGTAAACTCATAGTCCCTCCACCTAACCCCCTGCTCTTGTCTCCTGCTGTCTTTGGAATGAGCCAGGTTTCAGTCATCTGCAGTGTTGTCCTATGATATACATCCTTCAGCAAACATGCACTAAACTCCTGCTGCAGCAAACATGCACTAAACTCCTGCTGAGGGCCAGTGTCCTGGGATAAAATGATCTTGGAAACGCTTGCCCATCTGAATATACCTGAGCACTAATATTTTGTATAATCTATATCTGGTTCCTTTTTTACCAGTTAAAATTATTAAATTGGGTTAGATGTAAATATGTATTAGGCAGTACAAATGTTGTTGTTCAGTTGCTAAGTGTGTCCAACTCTTTGTGACCCCCATGGACTGTAGCCCTGCCAGGCTCCTCTGTCCATGGGATTTCCCAGGCAAGAATATTGGACTGGGGTGCCATTTCCTTCTCCAATTACAAAAGTAACTGATAACAAATACTATCTACTCAGTTCTATTAAGGGAAATGTGTCCACATGCCTTGTTATGGTAAATATAACAAAAGTACAGAGGTATTGTATCTGGTGACATTCAGGAAGAAGAAATCAGGCATCCATTTGTCTAGGGCTGATCTGTGTTGTAGGCTTGAGGCTTGAGTGTACTGACAGTCCTCTGTGCTTCAACATGAAGAAAGTCAAAGAGATTTTCTTAATATATGTGAAAACATGAGAGTAAAGTTCCTTGGAGTTTCTAATAATAGATTAACTATCCTGAGATGATTATTTTGCAGTCTACTCAAATGGGAACTGGCCTAATCCCTGCTTGTAATGGACTGACTTCTCTCCCCACATTCACATGTTCCAGTCCTAGCTCTGAATATGATGGTATTTGAATATGAGGCCTTGGGGAAAATTAGATGTAGATAAGTCTCATGAGCTGCAGCCCCTGTGATGGGATTAGTGCCCTTACTAAACCTGAGAGTTTACTCCCCCTCTTTCACCCTCCATGTGAGAACAGAGTAATATGTTGACTATCTATAACCAGAAAGGGAGCTCTCATGAGAAACCAGCAATGTTGGCACCTTGATTTTGGATTTCTACCCTCCACAATTGGGAGAAAATACATTTTTTTTCTTCTTGTGTTAGTTAGCAGAGCTGTAACATATTTATGTGTATCGGTGAATATTTTTATACTGGATGTCTCTTAATTCTGAAGGAATAGAGGTTTGACTTAATGGGGAGCCTTAATAAGATATTAGGAGAACTAAAAGTGATCAGGGTTACTTATGAGATAGCTTCTGCTAGTACTGATAACACTTTACAATTCCAAACACCCATAATCCAAAGATAGTGTCCGCTGTGGGAAATGTCCTAACCTATGACTGAGGCACAGTGAAAGAAATGGGATACTACATCTTATTTTCTGATGTGATCACTAAAGTCCACATGTAAATGGTTTTTGCTTAAGGTTCTGCATGTCCAAAGTACTTTATTTAAACGGTTCATGTGGCTGGTTTAAGATGACTAGAATAAGAATTACCTTTCATAGGGGTATTTATTCCCTCATATAGAATCTCAAAAGATCTGTGTTGAATCTACCGTTATATGCTCCAGGAAGCACTGTGGCTATTTACTCTAAGTATAAATGTGCAAAAAAAAATGAGAGTAAAGGGTTCCATTTGTCTAGGGCTGATCTGTGTTGTAGGCTTGAGGCTTGAGTGTACTGACAGTCCTCTGTGCTTCAACATGAAGAAAGTCAAAGAGATTTTCTTAATATATGTGAAAACATGAGAGTAAAGTTCCTTGGAGTTTCTAATAATAGATTAACTATCCTGAGATGATTATTTTGCAGTCTACTCAAATGGGAACTGGCCTAATCCCTGCTTGTAATGGACTGACTTCTCTCCCACATTCACATGTTCCAGTCCTAGCTCTGAATATGATGGTATTTGAATATGAGGCCTTGGGGAAAATTAGATGTAGATAAGTCTCATGAGCTGCAGCCCCTGTGATGGGATTAGTGCCCTTACTAAACCTGAGAGTTTACTCCCCCTCTTTCACCCTCCATGTGAGAACAGAGTAATATGTTGACTATCTATAACCAGAAAGGAGCTCTCATGAGAAACCAGCAATGTTGGCACCTTGATTTTGGATTTCTACCCTCCACAATTGGGAGAAAATACATTTTTTTTCTTCTTGTGTTAGTTAGCAGAGCTGTAACATATTTATGTGTATCGGTGAATATTTTTATACTGGATGTCTCTTAATTCTGAAGGAATAGAGGTTTGACTTAATGGGGAGCCTTAATAAGATATTAGGAGAACTAAAAGTGATCAGGGTTACTTATGAGATAGCTTCTGCTAGTACTGATAACACTTTACAATTCCAAACACCCATAATCCAAAGATAGTGTCCGCTGTGGGAAATGTCCTAACCTATGACTGAGGCACAGTGAAAGAAATGGGATACTACATCTTATTTTCTGATGTGATCACTAAAGTCCACATGTAAATGGTTTTTGCTTAAGGTTCTGCATGTCCAAAGTACTTTATTTAAACGGTTCATGTGGCTGGTTTAAGATGACTAGAATAAGAATTACCTTTCATAGGGGTATTTATTCCCTCATATAGAATCTCAAAAGATCTGTGTTGAATCTACCGTTATATGCTCCAGGAAGCACTGTGCTATAACCAAGCCTCAGTCTAAAACTTTGGATCACTGGATAAATTGTAAACCTTAAAGGCTGTGATTTTTGGTGAATGAAGTTTAGTGGCAATTAACACATTGTTTAGAGTTTTAAGGATCTCATTTGCCTTAATATAATCTCTTAATGATGCACTTTCATTTCATGTCTTGTAAAGCAGGGACCTCTTCAATCTCCCCACCTTTAGCTATCTTACTCATTTCCGAACAGAAAACCATGAGGCTGCATACTGTGGTTAATAGAAAATGAAGTAGATGACCTTGTTTTTCAAAAAACTTATATTTAATGGGGACAAAGTAATATGAATATAAATTTAAACATTTAAGGAATTCATAGGAAACACCAATGACGATTTGCTATTTTTCCTGGAGTGATAGGAGTTAAGTTGAACCGTGGTATCACAGGAACTGAAATGAGAGTGAGGAATGTATCAAGTAGTTGTGTGCGGGGACCTTCCGCAGAAAGGGAAGGCAGCAGGGATTACTCCCGGTGGAACCGGGAGATCTCGGAGAGAGGCAAATCTTGAACTGTCCGCCCCGCCAGCCCCTCGGCTGAGGCAAGGGACAATCAGACGCGACAGGGGTTCCATCGAAGTAGTTCCGCTTTATTAATGAAGATCCACAGCTTTTATAGGCAAGTGAAGGGGGTTTTGCACGGGATTTCCTATAGATTACACCAATCAAGCTAAAGACCAAGCAATCATTCACGAGCGCGGAAGCCAGGGGAACCAATCAGAAATTTTGACCATCAATTAACAATTTAGATCACGCCCTGCCTCTTCCTGCAGGCGCCATCTTAGCTGCAAACATGTGCTTAAACTTCTTTAAACAATGCACTTAAGCTTCCCTTCATTTCCATGTCCCTTCCTGTAGGCGCCATCTTAGCTCCAAACTGTAAACATGTGCTTAAGCTTCTTTATGCTTAAAACAGTCTTCTTTCAATTCAGAGCCCCACAGTTGTGAGCTAAGATCCATGCATGGATCAGCAGTAAATACAGTATTTTAGGGAGAGGAAAGCAGCTATTTCAAGCAAAGTTTCCCCACCCCTGCTGCAAGAGAATATTGAAGGTTGGTTGGGGCCAGACTGAAAATAATTTAGCCTAACTATAAGAACATAAACAGCTTCTACTGACCCAAGTAGTAGAATAAAATATGTTTTGGGAATACTGAAGCAGCAGCAATTTATAGAGTCAGAGTGGTAGGTGAAGAAAGTTAGAGGCACAGAAGCAAATAATGGAGGAGGATCTGGGTAGTCTTAAGAAAAATTAAAAAAAAAAAATTTTCTCCCAAGGTTCTAAAGGATTCACAACAGGAACTGAAATGAAAGTGCCATTCTTAGAAGTCTAGATTACATACAGTATGGCAGGCTGCTTACTTTGGACTTGACCTCTGTGATGCTCAATTCGACAGAAGCACTTTTGATTCTCTCTCACTGACCCTTTAGATTCTGCAACAGACTATACTGCTTCCAGCGACCGTGGCTCTGCACATTGGCACATCCACCTCCTCTCCTTGGAGCACTTTTTTTTCTTTCGTATTGTGAATTCATATTCAGTGTTCAGTTTTCTGTTCAAATATTATTTCTTCAAAGTGTCTTTCCTACCATCCTCACATTTAGACAGGGATATTCACTGCCTTCCTAGCTCATATTCATTTTATTCATTAACTTATTGCAATACCGATACACCTGTTTGTGACTGTGATGATTAATGTTTATCGCTTCCCACTGAAATGTAGGTTCTGTGAGAACACTGGAAATGTCTGTAGGTACTGGGGATGTAATAATGCGTGAAAATATGGTGTTTGTTCTATGCTTGTCATTGAATAACTATTCCTTGAATTAATGGATCTTTAAGTACTAAAATAAACAGTGCATAGCTAGAAAGTGTCAGTGTCTGGACCTTAAAGTAGGTATCTCTGAATAGGTGAAAAAAACTAAAATATATTTCATAAAGAGTGAGAATAAGGAGGAATCTTGGCAAAGCAAACAAAAATAAACAAACCACAGAATTAAACCTACTTTGATATCACTGAGACAAAATATCCAGCACAAAGATTTGAAATACTTTACCCTTAAAGAAACATGACACACTGAAAGTAATATTTTGCTCCCAATTTGACAATGTCAGCTTTCTGACACAGGAATTTGAAATAGTGATGCACAAAGACACCAGGGAAATGTTTGGAAGCCTTCAAGCGCTGAGAAATTTTTTGGGCAGACTTCTTCTCTCCGCACAGATGAGCACCATGAGCTTGCTGGAAGAGGTTCAAAGAGCAGCCCACAGCAGCACTCAAGTTTGCTTAAGTGACTGACGCTGGCTTCAGCCTAGAATCCAAAGGTGACAACTGACAAGGAAGAGAGGAAGGGAAAGCAGAGGCAAGGTTGGAACATTTGCGAAAGCCCAAGGCAGCAGAAGGCAAACATCTTCTGGGGTTATCATATGTTTGTAACAAGTTGCACCAGAAATCTCTCTAATAGTGTAACAGCTGGTGATTGCAGCAGCCAACCCTAAAGAATTACCCCTCTCTTCCTCCTTTGTGGGGTTCTGAAACAATAAGGATGACAAGAATGGGCTGGGTGTCTTTTTATGTCTCATTTATTCATCTCTGAAGAGCAGATTATAATAAAATCTTATACATTATATAGTGCTTACTATATGTCAAACATTGTTCTAAATGTGTTGTGTTAACTATTTTAATAAGTGCAACACTCCTGACGTAGGTACTATTATCAACCTTTTCTTTTTTCAGATAAGAAATGGAGGCACACAACCTTAAATTTTTTTATCCAAAGTCACATAGATATTATTAATAGTCTAGCTCCTTAAACCATGAGCTTAACAGTGGCACTACATTGCCCTTATAGTATGATGGTTGATATTTATTGAATGGTTATCATGAGGGTTTTATATTCTAAACAGATATTATGTGAAGTCCTTAGTTCAGGCTTGGGGAAAATTTTCCATTGTGACTTTTATAAGTGAGAGAATTTAGGCAGAGAGAGATATTACATTGAGAAGCAGTTGTTGAGTGATTCCAATGTGTATGATAAGATGCTAAGTGATCCACCCACAAAGAGCTGACAGTGTAAGAGTTCAGTGGTGGGAGAATAACTGTAAGTGACACAGCTAACTTTGATTTGACCATCTGCTGTGTTCCAGGTACTGGGCAAGGCATTTTGCGTATATTGTGCCGTGTAATAATTACATCATCCCTAGGATGAGAAAGGTCTCATTCTAACCTAGTCTATCACTCTGTAGTTTTGATTATATTCGTATTAATAAACATGAGTACATGATCTTGAAAGAAGACCTTAACAGAGGTGTTCAGTTGAGAAAGCTGTATGTCTTTCATCACCCAGGTTCTCACTCTGAAACCCCTACCACTTGACCACAGCTTCCCCGGTTCTCAGACTCTAGCCCAGTTCATGTCTTGGCTTCTTGTCTTACCAGCATAAACATGTGTGAAGGACTCAGTACTGATAAACTGCAAAACTTTCAGAGAACAGTCTATTCTAAGTGTTATTCATGGAGCATATCCAAAGTACTCAATAATTGATACAAATGATAAAGTGCTTATTTCAATTTTTTTTTTTTTATTTGAAAAATGTTTTGCAGAGTATTCTTACAAAGGACAGATGGGAGCAGATTGAGAGAAGAGAGGAAAATGTATTTGCCTAAAATACCGGGAAAAAAAAAAAACCCCACAGACTTTTACACTGTTTCAGATGATTTGTAGGCAGAAACAGTTCTTTTTAAGCATGATTATGCATATTGTAGCAACGTGTGGTATGGATTTTCCCTTGACCATAAAATCAGTAGCTTGTTGTATGGCTCAGAGTACATCATGCCCTCTCTCTTGAGCATAGTCTCTTCCACTTCCAGTTCCAGTGTAGAGGCCACCATGGCAAGATTTGAAAGCAATGCCTCTGATCAGAGCAACGAGAAGGTATTGACCAGGGTTCTGATGACTCTACTGGGCCCGCACAATAAGACCCAAACTCTGCAACTCGAATTCCAGTGCTCTGAACGGGCCCCCACTCCCTACTTACCTGGGTGCCTTCCTGCATTGCCACCACCACCACACAGTCCTAACTCCAAACACTGTGATTTGTTCTTTTTCTGTTTATTTTAGAAAATGATGTGTTTATTCAGTATTGAGTCCCTTCGGATGCTGTTTTGTCTTCTTGGTATGTATTTTCATGCCTTTATCTCCTGATAGATACCTACTCATCCTTAAGCTCCCAAATGGCTGCTCTATTAGGGCACTGGCTTCAAAAAAGGTACACTTGAAAGATTATCTTTAAAATGGATGTATTTGGCAGGTGCAAATGTCTTATTTTGCAATTCCCTTATCTCTAATAAAGTTCAACAAAATGCCCTTTTTTCTTATTTTTTTTTGTTAAACATCTAAGAAGACCTTAACAGAGGTGTTCAGTTGAGAAAGCTGTATGTCTTTCATCACCCAGGTTCTCACTCTGAAACCCCTACCACTTGACCACAGCTTCCCCGGTTCTCAGACTCTAGCCCAGTTCATGTCTTGGCTTCTTGTCTTACCAGCATAAACATGTGTGAAGGACTCAGTACTGATAAACTGCAAAACTTTCAGAGAACAGTCTATTCTAAGTGTTATTCATGGAGCATATCCAAAGTACTCAATAATTGATACAAATGATAAAGTGCTTATTTCAATTTTTTTTTTTTATTTGAAAAATGTTTTGCAGAGTATTCTTACAAAGGACAGATGGGAGCAGATTGAGAGAAGAGAGGAAAATGTATTTGCCTAAAATACCGGGAAAAAAAAAAAACCCCACAGACTTTTACACTGTTTCAGATGATTTGTAGGCAGAAACAGTTCTTTTTAAGCATGATTATGCATATTGTAGCAACGTGTGGTATGGATTTTCCCTTGACCATAAAATCAGTAGCTTGTTGTATGGCTCAGAGTACATCATGCCCTCTCTCTTGAGCATAGTCTCTTCCACTTCCAGTTCCAGTGTAGAGGCCACCATGGCAAGATTTGAAAGCAATGCCTCTGATCAGAGCAACGAGAAGGTATTGACCAGGGTTCTGATGACTCTACTGGGCCCGCACAATAAGACCCAAACTCTGCAACTCGAATTCCAGTGCTCTGAACGGGCCCCCACTCCCTACTTACCTGGGTGCCTTCCTGCATTGCCACCACCACCACACAGTCCTAACTCCAAACACTGTGATTTGTTCTTTTTCTGTTTATTTTAGAAAATGATGTGTTTATTCAGTATTGAGTCCCTTCGGATGCTGTTTTGTCTTCTTGGTATGTATTTTCATGCCTTTATCTCCTGATAGATACCTACTCATCCTTAAGCTCCCAAATGGCTGCTCTATTAGGGCACTGGCTTCAAAAAAGGTACACTTGAAAGATTATCTTTAAAATGGATGTATTTGGCAGGTGCAAATGTCTTATTTTGCAATTCCCTTATCTCTAATAACGTTCAACTTTTTGTTATTTGGAAATTATTATTTTTCAAGCTAAACCATTTTTCATAAATGGAACTTACTGTGTCTGTGTGTGTTTTACTTGCACAATTGTTTATTCCCTATTTGCATTAAGTGTGTTGTTTCTCCCTTTCGTGCTTCATTTGCAAACATCTGGGTCTTTAGAATGTATTTTCCAGTTATTGAGTTATAGAATATCTCGTGAAGATCTTCCAGGCAAAGTCAAACAAGGCTCTTTCTGATGGAATTTGGCAAGAATTTATTATGCTTCTTCTAGCTGGTGATAATGTAGGAGGCTGTGCCCATGTGTGTCTATTGATATCCACGCCTGGCAGAATTTGTAAATGAATGGAGGGACTTAAGTTTTCTTTATAGTTGAAAATTATTCGTGATTCTTCTCTATCTAAACAAATATATGAGAAGATGCAATTACCTCATCTCTTGCATTGTTGTTTCTTTCTGTTTTCAAAATCTGACTTCATATTTTAGAATGTAGCACCAAACCTTCACTCCCAGAAATTAGAGCATTAATTTCCATAATGAAACAAAAGGAAAGGAGTAAAGTGTGTATGTTGTTTGGATAGAAGGAACTAGTTTATCGGTGGACTTTCTGGGTGGTGGGCCATGAATGTCTTCACGTTCTGATTTCTTCTCAGTTGAGTCTCTCTCCACACTGCAACTCATGGCTGTTCCATCAAAGATACTTGAGCAGTTTACATGTCTTTCAGTATTGTAAATTTGAAAGAGTTACTCTTCATTTCATGGGCATTGTTTCTTAGTTCCCAAAAAAAATCATTGTAAATCTGCCTCACTCATCCTTAGGTTTACCCCCCTCTAACTCCAAACACTGTGATTTGTTCTTTTTCTGTTTATTTTAGAAAATGATGTGTTTATTCAGTATTGAGTCCCTTCGGATGCTGTTTTGTCTTCTTGGTATGTATTTTCATGCCTTTATCTCCTGATAGATACCTACTCATCCTTAAGCTCCCAAATGGCTGCTCTATTAGGGCACTGGCTTCAAAAAAGGTACACTTGAAAGATTATCTTTAAAATGGATGTATTTGGCAGGTGCAAATGTCTTATTTTGCAATTCCCTTATCTCTAATAAAGTTCAACTTTTTGTTATTTGGAAATTATTATTTTTCAAGCTAAACCATTTTTCATAAATGGAACTTACTGTGTCTGTGTGTGTTTTACTTGCACAATTGTTTATTCCCTATTTGCATTAAGTGTGTTGTTTCTCCCTTTCGTGCTTCATTTGCAAACATCTGGGTCTTTAGAATGTATTTTCCAGTTATTGAGTTATAGAATATCTCGTGAAGATCTTCCAGGCAAAGTCAAACAAGGCTCTTTCTGATGGAATTTGGCAAGAATTTATTATGCTTCTTCTAGCTGGTGATAATGTAGGAGGCTGTGCCCATGTGTGTCTATTGATATCCACGCCTGGCAGAATTTGTAAATGAATGGAGGGACTTAAGTTTTCTTTATAGTTGAAAATTATTCGTGATTCTTCTCTATCTAAACAAATATATGAGAAGATGCAATTACCTCATCTCTTGCATTGTTGTTTCTTTCTGTTTTCAAAATCTGACTTCATATTTTAGAATGTAGCACCAAACCTTCACTCCCAGAAATTAGAGCATTAATTTCCATAATGAAACAAAAGGAAAGGAGTAAAGTGTGTATGTTGTTTGGATAGAAGGAACTAGTTTATCGGTGGACTTTCTGGGTGGTGGGCCATGAATGTCTTCACGTTCTGATTTCTTCTCAGTTGAGTCTCTCTCCACACTGCAACTCATGGCTGTTCCATCAAAGATACTTGAGCAGTTTACATGTCTTTCAGTATTGTAAATTTGAAAGAGTTACTCTTCATTTCATGGGCATTTTATTGCAAAGCTTTTAGGCAGTGGGAGTGAATCAGCCTTAGCTAATAGATGAGTCATGTCTTAGCACTTAATTATTTTTAATTTATTGACATGTACCTGTGATCCTCTGAGTCTAACATTTTAGCTGGTATATAATAGATGCTCAGTAAAATGTTAATCAATGAGTTGATTATTGCTATGTGCACTTGCATAGTATGAGATATGCTAAATGAAGTGCTTTCCTACTTCACCCAGCTACAAGTTTAAATATAATTCTGTCCCCATAGCAATTTCTCAAAAAAGAAAGACTATTAACTCTACTGACATGTGTAATCTCCAACTTGACTTAGTACCTCAACCTCACATTTCTCAAATGGATTTAGTTGATTAAATGAAACTATGTGGGACTATTTGTCTCTCTCTCTAGTAGATTTCAAGACTGAGTGGCCTTCTCATATTTCAGTTCAGGCTTCAGTGGATTTCTGAGAAAAATTGCTTTTTGTGGGGAAAGAGGCTTAAATATTTTATTTCAAGAAAGCATGCAGACAGTTAAATGTACACCTTAATTGGAATAGTTTGTGTTCACTGAATATTTGAATTCCTTATTCAAAATCATTTGGTGGGGCTTCCCCTGGTGGTCCAGTAGGTAAAGACACTGCCTTGCAGTGCAAGGGGCGCCGGTTTGATCCCTGGCCTGGGAAGATCCCACGTGCCGCGGAGCGGCTGGACCCATGTGTCCAATCACCGAGCCGGAGCTCTGGAGCGCATGCGCCCAGAGCCGGTGCTCTGCGACAACAGTGGCCACCGCGATGGGAGGCCCACAGGAGCCAAAGAACGAAGACGAATGAAAATAGAGAAATGAAAGCCAATAGAAGTGGCCCGCCCACTCCCCTCCCTCCCCAACCCGACCCCCGCCCAAAAGTAAATAAATAAATAAATCTTAAAAAAAAAAAAAAAATCATTTAGTGTACAATAGCTTTCTTTCATTCCTTCATACTTACTAACCCCTGGAGAAAATATCTACCCTGAGAATGATCTCAAAATTTGCATCAGAGTATAATGATTGTTATCATGTTTTTGTTTATTTTTGTATAGATTTTCAGTTTCTCAAGATAAAAAAATTTACACAATATTTAAAGTGTGTAGGAGGGTCATCTGGCAGAAGCACACAATATAGAGCAGATTAAGTTGATTTGGAATTGACTAATCACAATCATTATGATGGTTATCAATTTGAAATGAGGAAAGAAGGAACATGATTTATGTCCCTCAGCTGGTTAGTGTTTCTGTCAGAAAAGCAAATATTGGTTTTGAGTTCTCTAACTGTATTATGTAAGTGATATGCCAGATCATTACTTGTATTGAAGATGCTGAGATGTACCACTCTAAAGTCCTCTTCAAGAAAATACTTCCTGTCCATCTACATGGAGTATGGTGGCTGACAGACTTCACTTGGTAGCATTTCCAGGGTCTGTTTCAGGAGTTGTCTATCATAGATCACACTCCCTTATGTGACCTTAATCCATTTATTGAGCAAAGCACTGGTAATACAAAAAGAGTCTGACCATTTCCACTCAATATGATGGTTAATCTTTGAGTCACACTTTCTCACTGAGATTGCAAGACAGACTTTATCAGATCTACCTTGTAATCCTCAGATCCCCCGCCCACTCATGCTTCTTCCTATTTTCTTTCAAGATGACTCCTCAACATACCCATTACATTCCTAACTCTATCTCACTGTTAGCTTTCTAAAGTACTTAATCTTTGGAAAATGTGTTAGGAAACTAAATAAGAAGGCAGACCAAATGGATGAAACACCAAGCCGAAAGCTGGCTTTACTTTCCCTTCACTCTTATATACAGATATTCAAAGATGAGCTCAGATTTTAAACAGCCATTTGTTAGAATGATTTGAATATAGGAGAAGAGAGGATAGAAGGAGAGGTACTTTATTTTCATCGTTACAGTTAGGCCAGCTGCTCACTTTCAAAGAGCATTATGCTTGAGCTTTGAGACAGTCCTATCTAATATTGAGAATAGTGCCATACTTCCACTTTGGTTTCCTCTTTTGTACTTGTGACTCCTTTCAATGGTAGAGAAGGTGTTGATAGGCCATGATAGAGATGAAAACATCCTGGGCCTTTGACCGTCTTTTACCTTTTTTGGCCTCTTGGCAAATCATGTGGGATGTTAGTTCCCTGACCAAGGATCAAAACTATGCCCCCACGTTGGAAACATGGAGTGTTAACCACTGAACAACCAGGGAAATCCCTACTCTGGCTTTCTTAACAAAAGCTATTACAATCCTGAGGGCTGTACATCAAGAATTACATCTTGCATGTTCATGTCAGTGTCTTAAGGTGAATTCATCATCTTTTAGGACCCTCCTTACATTCCTTTGATTATGCAAAACATATTTGCCTGAGAATATTGTGGTTCAGGGAGTTAAGATGGCTTGACTTCGGTGTCTTTATGATCATTATTATCATCTCTTATTGAATGTAGCAGATACTGTGTTGGGCATTCTATATTAATTAACTAATTTTCGACAGCTCTATGACATTGATATCATGATACTCAATTTTTAGATGTGAAAGCTAAGTCTAGAGAGTCTAGTAACAAATCTAAAGTCACATTGTTAAAAATGCCAGTTTTGAGGTACTCATAAAGTCTGACAAATGGATTCAGTTTGCCTGGATCCCAGACCATTGTTCTTTTTCTTTCATCTAAGAGTTCTATTAATAGGAACACAAGAGAGACTTTATAACACTTTGAATGGATTATGGTTTTTTCTCACCCCTGTTTACTTTCAAGATGACTTTCCTAAAAAGTATTTTAATCTTTTTGGAAAAGGTGTTAGGAAACTAAATAAGAAGTCATACCAAATGGATGAAACACCAAGCCGAAAGCTGGCTTTACTTTCCCTTCACTCTTATATACAGATATTCAAAGATGAGCTCAGATTTTAAACAGCCATTTGTTAGAATGATTTGAATATAGGAGAAGAGAGGATAGAAGGAGAGGTACTTTATTTTCATCGTTACAGTTAGGCCAGCTGCTCACTTTCAAAGAGCATTATGCTTGAGCTTTGAGACAGTCCTATCTAATATTGAGAATAGTGCCATACTTCCACTTTGGTTTCCTCTTTTGTACTTGTGACTCCTTTCAATGGTAGAGAAGGTGTTGATAGGCCATGATAGAGATGAAAACATCCTGGGCCTTTGACCGTCTTTTACCTTTTTTGGCCTCTTGGCAAATCATGTGGGATGTTAGTTCCTGACCAAGGATCAAAACTATGCCCCCACGTTGGAAACATGGAGTGTTAACCACTGAACAACCAGGGAAATCCCTACTCTGGCTTTCTTAACAAAAGCTATTACAATCCTGAGGGCTGTACATCAAGAATTACATCTTGCATGTTCATGTCAGTGTCTTAAGGTGAATTCATCATCTTTTAGGACCCTCCTTACATTCCTTTGATTATGCAAAACATATTTGCCTGAGAATATTGTGGTTCAGGGAGTTAAGATGGCTTGACTTCGGTGTCTTTATGATCATTATTATCATCTCTTATTGAATGTAGCAGATACTGTGTTGGGCATTCTATATTAATTAACTAATTTTCGACAGCTCTATGACATTGATATCATGATACTCAATTTTTAGATGTGAAAGCTAAGTCTAGAGAGTCTAGTAACAAATCTAAAGTCACATTGTTAAAAATGCCAGTTTTGAGGTACTCATAAAGTCTGACAAATGGATTCAGTTTGCCTGGATCCCAGACCATTGTTCTTTTTCTTTCATCTAAGAGTTCTATTAATAGGAACACAAGAGAGACTTTATAACACTTTGAATGGATTATGGTTTTTTTCTGACATATCTTTCTGGCATGTATGAAGAACACAGATTTCATTGCACAGAATGTATTTTCACTTCTCAGATCAATCAAAAGTATTTATTTCCTTTCTTTCTTTTGTTTTTTCTCTTTAAAAATGTCCAGGTTATCCTCATTTTCTTTGTCAGGTACTATCATTATCCTGCTCAAACAAGAACCATTTTCCCATTTGTCAGGTAATATTTAAATTAAACTATTATAATGTGTGGAGTCCCAAAAGCATGATCTGTAAGTATAATAGATATAACTTTGAATCCTGGAGCCAATGCTGACACTCTGTTTGACAATTTATTTATCGTGCTTTTAAGGTTCAGAGGATAAACACCTATTTTATAGGTACTCTGTGAATGTGAAATAATACTTTCCATCCAACTTTTATTTATTTATCTATCATTTGCTGATGACTGGAAAGACGAACAGAAACAAGTGCATGCAACAAAACAGACCCACAGGCTTAGGGCAGGATCAGATCCATACTGAAGTACTAGACACAAGAGATTGGACATGCGAGATTTTCTGGAAGACTCGATAGCTGAGTTCACATTTAAAGTGTAGAGCATTAAGGCTGAACAAAGAATAAAGCAATGGGGTACAGAGAATTTTAGTCCAAGCAGAGGGGACAGTAAATCATAGAAAAAACACACTGTGGTGTTCAGGACTGGCTCCTTGCTGTGAGAGGTAAATTTTGAAACAGTGGGGAGATGGATTGATGCTATTTGGATGTATGTGTTTGTGTGTGTGTATAAGTATCCAGAGACTTGAATGATGCCTCATGCCACAGGGCTTAAGAACTTGCATTCCTTTTGATTGTAGCAGATACTGTGTTGGGCATTCTATATTAATTAACTAATTTTCGACAGCTCTATGACATTGATATCATGATACTCAATTTTTAGATGTGAAAGCTAAGTCTAGAGAGTCTAGTAACAAATCTAAAGTCACATTGTTAAAAATGCCAGTTTTGAGGTACTCATAAAGTCTGACAAATGGATTCAGTTTGCCTGGATCCCAGACCATTGTTCTTTTTCTTTCATCTAAGAGTTCTATTAATAGGAACACAAGAGAGACTTTATAACACTTTGAATGGATTATGGTTTTTTTCTGACATATCTTTCTGGCATGTATGAAGAACACAGATTTCATTGCACAGAATGTATTTTCACTTCTCAGATCAATCAAAAGTATTTATTTCCTTTCTTTCTTTTGTTTTTTCTCTTTAAAAATGTCCAGGTTATCCTCATTTTCTTTGTCAGGTACTATCATTATCCTGCTCAAACAAGAACCATTTTCCCATTTGTCAGGTAATATTTAAATTAAACTATTATAATGTGTGGAGTCCCAAAAGCATGATCTGTAAGTATAATAGATATAACTTTGAATCCTGGAGCCAATGCTGACACTCTGTTTGACAATTTATTTATCGTGCTTTTAAGGTTCAGAGGATAAACACCTATTTTATAGGTACTCTGTGAATGTGAAATAATACTTTCCATCCAACTTTTATTTATTTATCTATCATTTGCTGATGACTGGAAAGACGAACAGAAACAAGTGCATGCAACAAAACAGACCCACAGGCTTAGGGCAGGATCAGATCCATACTGAAGTACTAGACACAAGAGATTGGACATGCGAGATTTTCTGGAAGACTCGATAGCTGAGTTCACATTTAAAGTGTAGAGCATTAAGGCTGAACAAAGAATAAAGCAATGGGGTACAGAGAATTTTAGTCCAAGCAGAGGGGACAGTAAATCATAGAAAAAACACACTGTGGTGTTCAGGACTGGCTCCTTGCTGTGAGAGGTAAATTTTGAAACAGTGGGGAGATGGATTGATGCTATTTGGATGTATGTGTTTGTGTGTGTGTATAAGTATCCAGAGACTTGAATGATGCCTCATGCCACAGGGCTTAAGAACTTGCATTCCTTTTTCCTTTCTCTGATACTCTTGTTTTTAGCTGTTCTTCCTACTCACTACTTAGTCCTTCTCTATGACCTGGTACTTCCCTACCAATCATCAGTGTCCACTCATCTGGACGGTCATCCATTAGTTTGGGTTCCAATCAATTAACCAAAGATATTTATCCAATTCTTTTTTTCCCCCAAGGGATTTTCAGCTGAGCTCTTGTGTCTTCTAAGTAACATTGGCTTTCTCTTTATTGTGTATTTCTCAGGTGTGGATGAGGTCTTAGAAAGTAATATTAGAGCTATCTTCAAAGGAGAATCTGCTTGGAAAAGTGTGGATAATGTGAAAACAGAATGGGACACTTGCTTATTTTAAAATAAGAAACAGTGTGGAAAGAGGCTTTCAAATTCTTGAAAATAAGTAAATAATAGCTTATTATGTACATAAGGTAGAAAATAACTTAGGGATTATCTTTGTTATTGTTTACATTTCTTTATTTCTTTTACTGTTGGCTTCATTTGGGTTGATTGAAAGCAGAGCTATGGAGAGAATTTTGTAGGCATTTATGGAATATATTTATCTGCCAAAGTAGAACTCTAAAAAGATATCTGAGGGCAGAGAATCATGTTTTCATTGTCATCACTCAGAGAATTTTAAAAAGATCTGACATGTGCAAATGGAAATTCCGTTTCTTATTTTCCAGATATGCTTACAGTGAAAAGATAACTTTGCAAAATTTCATCATGATTTTTTTTTGGCAAAATTTCATCACGGAACACCCATTTGTTGTTCTGCTTATTAATTTATTTATTCAGCCGCTCCTTTTATAATATTAAGGCTTCCCTGGTGGCTTGCCAATAAAGAATCTGCCTGCTAATGCAGGAGGCATGGGTTCAGTCCCAGGGTTGGGTAAATCCACTAGAGAAGGAAATGGCAACCCACTCCAGAATTCTTGCCTCAGAAATTCCATGGAGAGAGAAGCTTGGTGGGCTACAGTCCATGGTGTCACAAAGTTACATGAGTTAGTAACTAAACAACAGTAGCAGAGAGAACATCAAAATTGAAGGATGAATACAGATTTTCTGGATAGACCACAGAGAAGGAGCTTGACTAATGATCAAAAGCTTCAACTGCACTAAATATTACCACAGTAGAGTTAAATAGTTAAGATTTTGAATTCTGGAGGCAGAGGAATGATTTTAAATCCTTTGCCTTTTTTCCCTATTATCCCTTGCTAATATTTCTCCCCCACAGAGCACTTACTATATACTAGGCATTGGATACGAAATCTATCAGATTCCCTTATCTAATGCTCATGGCATCCTTACAACTAACCAACATTTTGCTAATTAGCCAACCAGCCTAAGTAGTTTATGTCAGGCTCCAGGTCATACAGGTATCAGGCATGTGGTTTGACACCAGAGTCAAACCTACCTTCCAGAAAAGCTAATGCTACCCAACCCCTTGTCTCCACCTAGCTTTAAATATTAAGGTCTTTGAATAAATAGGAATCATCACTGACTTTGCACCATGAGTCAGGCTCTGTGTTAGGCATTTTAATAACACAAATAACAAGAAAAATAGCTTCCACCTAGGCTTTATTCAGACTATTAAAGGTCTTGAAAAAATCGGAATCATAGTTGCCCATACAGGTATGATCAGAGCTATGGAGAGAATTTTGTAGGCATTTATGGAATATATTTATCTGCCAAAGTAGAACTCTAAAAAGATATCTGAGGGCAGAGAATCATGTTTTCATTGTCATCACTCAGAGAATTTTAAAAAGATCTGACATGTGCAAATGGAAATTCCGTTTCTTATTTTCCAGATATGCTTACAGTGAAAAGATAACTTTGCAAAATTTCATCATGATTTTTTGGCAAAATTTCATCACGGAACACCCATTTGTTGTTCTGCTTATTAATTTATTTATTCAGCCGCTCCTTTTATAATATTAAGGCTTCCCTGGTGGCTTGCCAATAAAGAATCTGCCTGCTAATGCAGGAGGCATGGGTTCAGTCCCAGGGTTGGGTAAATCCACTAGAGAAGGAAATGGCAACCCACTCCAGAATTCTTGCCTCAGAAATTCCATGGAGAGAGAAGCTTGGTGGGCTACAGTCCATGGTGTCACAAAGTTACATGAGTTAGTAACTAAACAACAGTAGCAGAGAGAACATCAAAATTGAAGGATGAATACAGATTTTCTGGATAGACCACAGAGAAGGAGCTTGACTAATGATCAAAAGCTTCAACTGCACTAAATATTACCACAGTAGAGTTAAATAGTTAAGATTTTGAATTCTGGAGGCAGAGGAATGATTTTAAATCCTTTGCCTTTTTTCCCTATTATCCCTTGCTAATATTTCTCCCCCACAGAGCACTTACTATATACTAGGCATTGGATACGAAATCTATCAGATTCCCTTATCTAATGCTCATGGCATCCTTACAACTAACCAACATTTTGCTAATTAGCCAACCAGCCTAAGTAGTTTATGTCAGGCTCCAGGTCATACAGGTATCAGGCATGTGGTTTGACACCAGAGTCAAACCTACCTTCCAGAAAAGCTAATGCTACCCAACCCCTTGTCTCCACCTAGCTTTAAATATTAAGGTCTTTGAATAAATAGGAATCATCACTGACTTTGCACCATGAGTCAGGCTCTGTGTTAGGCATTTTAATAACACAAATAACAAGAAAAATAGCTTCCAGCTAACCTTTTCTTCTAGAAGGCGATACTTTATTCAGTACTGAACCTTAGAAATGGTTTTTACTTGACAAAGAATCCTGAGTTTAGCTAGTTCATGTAGTTGCCCATTAACAGAGTTTAATGGTGATCAAACATAAAAACATACATGGAGAGAATTCCTTGGTGGTCCAGTGGCTAAGACTCTGTGCTCCCAATACAGGGGGCCCAGGTTTGATCCCTGATCAGGGAACTAGAGCCCATATGCTACGACTGAGACCCAATGCAGCCAAATAAATATAAATAAAATATTAAACACACACACAGAATCCAGGTTTGTTCCTAGAGACCATATACATCTAACCTTATCACAGTTCTTCCACCTGCTTAGAAAAGGCCACCTGCACCACCTCACTGGTCTGCAGTCTTTTCTTCCAGCACTTCCAAAAGACCCAGAATAGGCCTGTTGTGGCCAAGAGGAAATACTGCCCAAGGCTCTGAAATGTTAACTTTGAAATATTTTGCAAGGCCCTCAGGGGAGGCATCCAAAAACACTATCAGTGCCCGTTGATTTGATTGCTATTAATACCATTATTCATGGTTCCCTGATGGCTCAGATGGTAAAGAGTTCACCAGCAATGCAGGAGACCTGGGTTCAATTCCTGGGTGGGGAAGATCCCCTGTAGAAGGAAATAGCAACCCACTCCAGTATTCTTGCCTGGAGAATTTCATAGATGGAGAACCCTGGCAGGCTACAGTCCCTGGGGTCTCAAAGAGTCTCCACATTGACTCAGCGACTTCCATTCATTCACTCACTCACTCAAAACAATTATTCAGGTAAAAAAAAAAAAAAAATTCTTCCACTAAAGTCCTAAGATGCACTGTGCACAATGCTCAAAAAACTCACACATATCCTTATGAGCTCCCCGTCACTTCCTTGTGGAGGAATTGGTTGTTGCTTTTCCCCTTGAAATATAGTTTGAAGCATGGAGTAAGGTCTCTGTTTTTCAGCTGCAAAATCTGATTCACATGATTAGGTTGTCTTTTTCAGCTTCAGTTATATTATTGGAGGTTTAATAAATATATATTAGGAGGAATTAAATAATGATAATTGATGTATGATAAACTAGGTAAATATTATGGTGGCTAATATTTATTCAGCTATTACTGTTTATAATGATTGTTCTGGCTTTTTCTCATTGAATTCTTATGATAGGCCTAAGGAAAAGTATTAGTACTTTCTCAATTTACAAATTGGGGATCTAATCTAGTATTGTCTTAGTCTGTTTAAGCTGTTATAACAGAAAGCCATAGCCTTTACCTTAAAGCCAATAGTGATGATATTTCTTTCTTTTTTTTTAGGGGGGAAGGGCTCTTTTCTTGATTTTTTTATTTATTTTTCATCCATCTTTATTCTTCAGCCTGTGTGGGCCTCCCATTGCAGTGGCCTCTCTCCTTGGAGAGCACCAGCTCCAGGCGCATGTGCTCCAGAACGCTGGCTCGTAATTGGACACATTGATCCAGCCCCAGCCATTCCATGGTATGTGGGATCTTCCTGGACCAGGGATCAAACCGGTGCCCCTTGGACTGTAAGGCAGACTCTACCCACTGGACTACCAAGGAAGCCCGATAATATTTTTTATAGTACTGAAAGATGGACTGCAGTGAAGGCTTGCTTCCTGGTTTAGAGATGGCAGTCTTCTCAATGTGTCCTCATATTGTAGAAGTGTAGCAGGGAGGGAACCAATTCTGACACCTTGTTACAAACTGTTTCTTTGACTTGCTTTTCCTTGCTTTTGTTTTTCTAATCATACTTGATGGCTTGCCCAGAGGAACCTGCCCCTCTGCCTATTAAACTAAAGTGCCTTTGTTCCGAACCCTGTCCACTTGTAGATGCAGGAAGGGAGAAATGAACACATCCCCTGCCTGAGGCTATCAGAAGATAAGGCTTAACAAGCTAGTGTTAAAAAAATAAAGTTGGGGGTTTATCTGCTGCACTTTGTGAACCATAAAATAATATTAGGAAAAAAAAAAAAAACAGTATCCACTTTGAATTTCATTTCAGAAAGGGTAAATTTGGTGAAAGATGGAGTTCATGGATAGGAAAACTGTTGTTTAATTTGCAACTTTAATTACTATATTACTAAGCTTCAGTGTTCTCCAAAGTAATACATGTTAATTCTTTCAAGAAGTCTTTACTTCAAAATCAGTTATTTAATGAGATTTGTTATTTTTTTTTTATAGGAAGGCACTTTTTTTTTTTTAATTTTGGCCTCTTTTATTGGTTTTCCATTTGTCTATTTTTCATCCACCTTTATTCTTTGACTTGTGTGGCCTTCCCATTGCAGGGGCCTTTTCCATTGCCGAGCACTGGCTCTGGACGCATGCACCCCAGAGCATTGGCTCATAATTGGACACACTGGTTCAATCACTCCGTGGCATGTGGGGTCTTCCCGGGCTAGGGATCGAACCAGTATCCCTTGCACTGCAAGGTGGACTCTTTACCCACTGGGTCAACAAGCCCTAATGACATTTGTTATTTTATTTGTTTTTGATTTTACCTTTTTTCTGAACAGCAGTAATTATGCTGTAAAACATTGTATCATGTGTTGTCACTGTTTTAAAATTAAGATTTCTTGTTCTTCAAGTTAGTAAAACTATCTAAAAATGACTTTGATAAAACAGTACTTAATATTGAAACATTTTCTGGATGAATCTTGATGCATTCCAAGGGAAGCATTATGGCAAGAGGTAAGTATATGTTGGGTTTGAGGAGAGGGAGTGACATCACTATGCCTTCTTATGAAAATAGCCACTGTAGGTAGTGTTAACATTGGCAGATCTCACCACAGGGCCACAATTTCAAATTTAAGCTTTTCTATGTTTGGCTTTTCTGGTTGGTTAACACACTCTGTGGGGAAACGCAAGCTGACTGAGTGTCAGAGAACTCCTGAGTGAGTGTAAAGTGTTCATCTTGCATTTGAGTCGGAGGGGTCCCTGAAATCTCATTTGAAATCCCAGTGCCAAACGCTAAGGAGAACACACTAGTTACACTGCATAATTTGAGGAAGCCAAGCTGAAAGTTATTTGGAACTTTGTATTATTTATATGATTTGCTCTTCACTAAACCTCCAATCATTAGAGTATCATTTGTGTTGGAAAGATGGAGTTCATGGATAGGAAAACTGTTGTTTAATTTGCAACTTTAATTACTATATTACTAAGCTTCAGTGTTCTCCAAAGTAATACATGTTAATTCTTTCAAGAAGTCTTTACTTCAAAATCAGTTATTTAATGAGATTTGTTATTTTTTTTTTATAGGAAGGCACTTTTTTTTTTTTAATTTTGGCCTCTTTTATTGGTTTTCCATTTGTCTATTTTTCATCCACCTTTATTCTTTGACTTGTGTGGCCTTCCCATTGCAGGGGCCTTTTCCATTGCCGAGCACTGGCTCTGGACGCATGCACCCCAGAGCATTGGCTCATAATTGGACACACTGGTTCAATCACTCCGTGGCATGTGGGGTCTTCCCGGGCTAGGGATCGAACCAGTATCCCTTGCACTGCAAGGTGGACTCTTTACCCACTGGGTCAACAAGCCCTAATGACATTTGTTATTTTATTTGTTTTTGATTTTACCTTTTTTCTGAACAGCAGTAATTATGCTGTAAAACATTGTATCATGTGTTGTCACTGTTTTAAAATTAAGATTTCTTGTTCTTCAAGTTAGTAAAACTATCTAAAAATGACTTTGATAAAACAGTACTTAATATTGAAACATTTTCTGGATGAATCTTGATGCATTCCAAGGGAAGCATTATGGCAAGAGGTAAGTATATGTTGGGTTTGAGGAGAGGGAGTGACATCACTATGCCTTCTTATGAAAATAGCCACTGTAGGTAGTGTTAACATTGGCAGATCTCACCACAGGGCCACAATTTCAAATTTAAGCTTTTCTATGTTTGGCTTTTCTGGTTGGTTAACACACTCTGTGGGGAAACGCAAGCTGACTGAGTGTCAGAGAACTCCTGAGTGAGTGTAAAGTGTTCATCTTGCATTTGAGTCGGAGGGGTCCCTGAAATCTCATTTGAAATCCCAGTGCCAAACGCTAAGGAGAACACACTAGTTACACTGCATAATTTGAGGAAGCCAAGCTGAAAGTTATTTGGAACTTTGTATTATTTATATGATTTGCTCTTCACTAAACCTCCAATCATTAGAGTCACTCTAGAGTCCATAGCTGAGCTGTGGAGCACCACATGGAGCAGTGCTTCTTCCCACTTCTCATTTTTAGAAGCACTGTCAAAGCTAACCTTTAAGTGGAAAAAAGCACATGTTTCAATTAGTTTCTAGGGGCCAGCAACCTGGAAACTCATTTATTTGGTACCTTGAAGTCTCAAATTGTTCCTGTGCACCAAACCATGGAAAGTGAAGAAACCAGCAGGTTTATCACCATCTTTTATGTATTTTCTGAGCTATAGTGAGAAAGAGCTTAATTATAATATATCCACATAACAGACATACAACACAATATGTTGAAGGAGTGACAGTGTTTTGGGCATTTTGATGACCTAAACAATTTATATTCAGTTTTTCTGAGATGCCCTTTCTTGGATAATTATTTCTAAAAATAGTTTGAATTATTGTTGAAATTAGGAATTCAGTGATACTATTATTTTGAAAGGTGGGCAAAGGAAACAGGGGAAAAATACATCAATACAAACCTTTGGTAAAGGTGTAGGCTTCCATTTCCCACCCCAATCTCATTATATAGAAGTGAGATAACATTTAAGAAGTTTTCAGGAAACTAATTCTAAGCAGCAAGCCTTAGGATTTCCGTTGGGTCTCACCTCTCTGCCAGTATGGACATGAGTTTCAGCAAACTCAGGGAGATGGTGAAGGACAGGGAAACCTGGCGTGCTTCAATTCATGCAGTCATGAAGAGTCAGACACAAGCTAGTGACTGAACAATGAACAACAGTTCCCTTATAAAATCATGTATTCGGAGTCTCTGTGCTTCCGCCGCCGCCTCCCGAGCCCGAGAGGGCTGGGCCCCAAGGCAAGATGGTGGACTACAGCGTGCGGGACCACATCGAGGTGTCTGACGATGAAGACGAGACGCACCCCAACATTGACACAGCCAGCCTCTTCCACTGGCGGCATCAGGCCCAGGTGGAGCGCATGGAGCAGTTCCAGAAGGAGAAGGAGGAGCTGGACAGGGGCTGCCGCGAGTGCAAGCACAAGGTGGCCGAGTGCCAGCGGAAGCTGAAAGAGCTGGAGGTGGCCGAGGGCGAGGGCGGCAAGGCTGAGCTAGAGCGGCTGCAGGCCGGGACGCAGCAGCTGCGCAAGGAGGAGCGGAGCTGGGAGCAGAAGCTAGAGGAGATGCGCAAGAAGAGCAGGCCCTGGAATGTGGACATGCTCAGCAAGGATGGCTTCAGCAAGAGCATGGTCAACACCAAGCCCGAGCAGGCAGAGGAGGACTCGGAGGAGGTGAGGGAGCAGAAACACAAAACCTTCGTGGAAAAATACGAGAAACAGATCACTATGGCATGCCCCGCCGCTGGGACGACAGCCAAAAGTACCTGTCCGACAGTGTGCACCTGGTGTGCGAGGAGACCGCCAATTACCTGGTCATCTGTTGCATTGACCTAGTGTTGGAGAAGAAACGTGCGCTTATGGAGCAGGTGGACCATCAGACCATCGTCATGCAGTTCATCCTGGAGCTGGCCAAGAGCCTGAAGGTGGACCCCTGCGCCTGCTTCTGGCACTTCTTCACCAAGATCAAGACTGCCGATCGCCAATACATGGAGGGCTTCAACGACGAGCTGGAGGCATTCAAAGACCTTGTGAGGGGCCGCGCCAAGCTGCGCATCCAGAAGGCCATGAAGGAGTACCAGGAGGAGGAGCGCAAGAAGCGGCTCGGCCCCGGCAGCCTGGACCCCGTTGAGGTCTTTGAGTCCCTGCCTAAGGAGCTCCAGAAATGCTTCGACGTGAAGGATGTCCAGATGCTCCAAGACGCCATCAGCGAAATGGACCCTGCGGATGCGAAGTAGCACATGCAGGGCTGCATTGACTCCGGCCTCTGGGTCCCCAACTCCAAGTCCAGCGAGGCCAAGGAGGCGGGGAGGCGGATCCCTGGGACCCCTTGCTGGAAGCCACCTCCAAGCCCGGCGGTGACCAGAAGGATGTCAGCGCATGACCCGTCCCAGCCACTCCAGGCCCTTGGGTGCCCCTTTTCAGAAAACAAAAATAGATGCCATCTCCCCAGGTCCTGGCTTCCTCCGCTTTTGAGGTTCCCCGACCTAGCCTGGGGGGGCCCACCCACACCCACACCCACACCCACACCCACACCCACCCCCACCCCACCGACACCCACACCCACCGCCCCCTGCTCCCAGCCCCTAGTCCTCATCCAAGTCTTTGCTTTGAGTCAAGGGGCTTCACTGCCTGCAGCCCCCCATCAGCATTATGCCAAAGGCCTGGGGGCCCAGGGAGGGGCAGAGGTTGCCAGGCTGGTCCACGGGGTGGGGGTGGGGTCCCCCAGCCAAGGGGGCTGCTCCAGTCACTGTGGGCTCTGTTTTCACTGTTTGCTGTCGAGTCTTCTATATAGTAAACAGCAGTTATCTTCCAATAAAGGATTTCGGATGCTCAACAAAAACAACAGCAACAACAAACCATGCATTCAGGACCTTAAGATGCTAATGGGCTCACTTAAAAAAAAAAAGACAAACAAAAAAACGAGTGAGGTGGCCAACATCCTTCAGCCTTGTGTGTCCTTCTCAGTCATTCCTCCCTCATATGGATTCTTCCTTTGCTCCATTGGGTATTCTTCACATCACTTTCTCAGACAAGATCACACATACTATTTGTACTTTGAAAGAACTGGTTGCCTAAAATCAATTTGTCAGCTTTATGTCATGGATCTACTTACTCCTTTCTGGGGAGGGTTGTTCTGATAATGACTTCTTTCCTGGTCCTTAAAATCCATCTTTGCTCAACTTTTCCAGTGGGTACCTACTCCATGACTGAAGCTTAAAATCATAGACTTAAATGGCTCTTCAATTCATTATTTATCCCTACTTTTTGTCCTAGATCTTATAAAGCAAAACCCACTTTTAATTGTCCTATACCCACTTTTAATCATCCAGTTATTCTCTTTATTTAAAATTCTCCTTTGTGTGATCTTGGGAAAATTAGTTTCTCTTTGAGTCTTATTTTCTTTATCTCTAAACAGTAGGGACTAGAAATGTTGCTGTCACTATCCTTGACACTAAATTACAGTGCTGAGAATAAAAGGATGAAATGAAATGCCATGTGCATTAGTGGGGTGAGGGAATATCAAACCTAGAAACAAAAATACCTTCAAAGAGTTAATCAGAAGCTGATAAGATTAGACATTTCCCAGTTCCCATAATCAATTACAAAAAAAAAAAAAATCAGTTAAATATATTGCCATACCTATACCCTTCTCATCGCTATAGTACTTTGTTACTAGAAAAGCTGAGTGAAACTCAGTTGCCTGTTTGGCCTTTGATGTATAGCTCTGCAGAAGATGCCTCTCCAGCAAGTCAAGAATTTTTGTCAGTAAATATAAAGCTTTTTGTATCATCGAGATGACACAGATAATTAATTCACAAAGAGCCTCCTGGGAAACCAATATAAAAAGCTTTTTGTGATCATTCTGTTTTCACTGTTTGCTGTCGAGTCTTCTATATAGTAAACAGCAGTTATCTTCCAATAAAGGATTTCGGATGCTCAACAAAAACAACAGCAACAACAAACCATGCATTCAGGACCTTAAGATGCTAATGGGCTCACTTAAAAAAAAAAAGACAAACAAAAAAACGAGTGAGGTGGCCAACATCCTTCAGCCTTGTGTGTCCTTCTCAGTCATTCCTCCCTCATATGGATTCTTCCTTTGCTCCATTGGGTATTCTTCACATCACTTTCTCAGACAAGATCACACATACTATTTGTACTTTGAAAGAACTGGTTGCCTAAAATCAATTTGTCAGCTTTATGTCATGGATCTACTTACTCCTTTCTGGGGAGGGTTGTTCTGATAATGACTTCTTTCCTGGTCCTTAAAATCCATCTTTGCTCAACTTTTCCAGTGGGTACCTACTCCATGACTGAAGCTTAAAATCATAGACTTAAATGGCTCTTCAATTCATTATTTATCCCTACTTTTTGTCCTAGATCTTATAAAGCAAAACCCACTTTTAATTGTCCTATACCCACTTTTAATCATCCAGTTATTCTCTTTATTTAAAATTCTCCTTTGTGTGATCTTGGGAAAATTAGTTTCTCTTTGAGTCTTATTTTCTTTATCTCTAAACAGTAGGGACTAGAAATGTTGCTGTCACTATCCTTGACACTAAATTACAGTGCTGAGAATAAAAGGATGAAATGAAATGCCATGTGCATTAGTGGGGTGAGGGAATATCAAACCTAGAAACAAAAATACCTTCAAAGAGTTAATCAGAAGCTGATAAGATTAGACATTTCCCAGTTCCCATAATCAATTACAAAAAAAAAAAAAATCAGTTAAATATATTGCCATACCTATACCCTTCTCATCGCTATAGTACTTTGTTACTAGAAAAGCTGAGTGAAACTCAGTTGCCTGTTTGGCCTTTGATGTATAGCTCTGCAGAAGATGCCTCTCCAGCAAGTCAAGAATTTTTGTCAGTAAATATAAAGCTTTTTGTATCATCGAGATGACACAGATAATTAATTCACAAAGAGCCTCCTGGGAAACCTATGCATGAAGTAAAAGAATCTCTGTGCTGTGCTTCAGAGAACTCATTGTCAAAGTGAGAAGCAGTAGAATCGCAGAAGTTTTTCACGTTTCTAATTTGATAAGGTAGTTTAGTCTGTGTGACATTCACTAGTCTATGAATCTGTGCCATTAATAACTACCGTATGTTTCCAAATAGGAGTTAAAGAGATTGAATGTGATTTCTTGGTTCAGCCTTCCCTCTGATTACTTGATTTTGAAGCCGTAGGTCATACTCACCCTTTTCCCCTCCACGGTTCCATCAAATCAGCTGCAAAGCTCTAAACATTTTATCACATTGCAATGATCATGACGGCCTTTGGCTGAATCTGGCAAAATCTTACTTGAATCATTGAGTAGTTATTCCATTTAGTCTGCTTCCTTCCTTCTTTCCTGTTTAACCTCTTTGGTCTGCCATATGATTCTAGAAGTGTTTTGAAAATTACATGTCTGTTATCACCCCTATCTAAAAGTGTCTAATGGATATTTATGGTCTTTAATAGGGTTTATTAAACATTGCTTTCTAGTTCCAGTTTCTCCCATCTAACCTTCCCCATATTACTTGCCCCTTCTCTAGCCAATTATTTGTGAAACATATTCTTCACAATAAATATCATGCCTTTCTATATCTCTTTGCCTCAGTGCATACTGCTTTACTTTTATACTTTGTAAAATGTTACTTTTCTTTAAATCTGTTTTATTTCTGTGAAAATATTCTCACGTTTTCAGGAGCAATCTGGTTCTCTTTTAATGTAACATAATAGTGGGGTGAGGGAATATCAAACCTAGAAACAAAAATACCTTCAAAGAGTTAATCAGAAGCTGATAAGATTAGACATTTCCCAGTTCCCATAATCAATTACAAAAAAAAAAAAAATCAGTTAAATATATTGCCATACCTATACCCTTCTCATCGCTATAGTACTTTGTTACTAGAAAAGCTGAGTGAAACTCAGTTGCCTGTTTGGCCTTTGATGTATAGCTCTGCAGAAGATGCCTCTCCAGCAAGTCAAGAATTTTTGTCAGTAAATATAAAGCTTTTTGTATCATCGAGATGACACAGATAATTAATTCACAAAGAGCCTCCTGGGAAACCTATGCATGAAGTAAAAGAATCTCTGTGCTGTGCTTCAGAGAACTCATTGTCAAAGTGAGAAGCAGTAGAATCGCAGAAGTTTTTCACGTTTCTAATTTGATAAGGTAGTTTAGTCTGTGTGACATTCACTAGTCTATGAATCTGTGCCATTAATAACTACCGTATGTTTCCAAATAGGAGTTAAAGAGATTGAATGTGATTTCTTGGTTCAGCCTTCCCTCTGATTACTTGATTTTGAAGCCGTAGGTCATACTCACCCTTTTCCCCTCCACGGTTCCATCAAATCAGCTGCAAAGCTCTAAACATTTTATCACATTGCAATGATCATGACGGCCTTTGGCTGAATCTGGCAAAATCTTACTTGAATCATTGAGTAGTTATTCCATTTAGTCTGCTTCCTTCCTTCTTTCCTGTTTAACCTCTTTGGTCTGCCATATGATTCTAGAAGTGTTTTGAAAATTACATGTCTGTTATCACCCCTATCTAAAAGTGTCTAATGGATATTTATGGTCTTTAATAGGGTTTATTAAACATTGCTTTCTAGTTCCAGTTTCTCCCATCTAACCTTCCCCATATTACTTGCCCCTTCTCTAGCCAATTATTTGTGAAACATATTCTTCACAATAAATATCATGCCTTTCTATATCTCTTTGCCTCAGTGCATACTGCTTTACTTTTATACTTTGTAAAATGTTACTTTTTCTTTAAATCTGTTTTATTTCTGTGAAAATATTCTCACGTTTTCAGGAGCAATCTGGTTCTCTTTTAATGTAACATAATAGTAACTTATTGATTTATCTATTACTATTTATGATATTGATGGATATAATGGACTGAGAAGGGACTCCATCTAATCCAGTTTACCGCCTCAGGGCTTACACTGAGTCAAGAGTATGTTAAGCACGGAATTTATGGTGTATGTACAAGGAGATGGACTTAGAACATTTGCAAAAACAAAAAGAATCCACATAGTAGAATTTAACATAATGAAAGAGTAATGTGTTTAGCTTTGTGTTAACAACTTTCTTGCAGGATATTCAAGGGCATGGTGTGAATTTGCATATGGACTATATTTAGGCTCATTGGAAGATCTGGCTTTTAGAATACTTTCAAAACTGCTGGCAATTTTCTTATCCAAAGCCATTCTCAACTTCTCTTTCTTTTCTGCTGTGGACAATGTAGATAAATTTGAACAAGAAATCCATAAGGTAGCGATGGTTTCACCAGGGGAGGCATTGACATGAGCAAACACAGATACAAATGCAGAGATAGGTATAATAGAATAGGAGAGAGAGATAGAGAAACCATCTCACATCATTCTTACAGAATCTTACAGCTACCATCTTGAAGAGACTATTGGAAAGAATAAAAGCTTTTGGTAGAAATCAGTGAATTAAAGCTCAGTGTAATTAAAGAGCATACTTATAAAAGGCCAATATATTAATCAGAATTTTCCAAAGAAACACAGCCAATAGAGAACCAGTATCTTTTTCCCTTTTCTCTCTGTCTATATGTATATACATATGTTAAATATATGTATATGTATATATACAATAGATAGCATTATATATATATATGTATTCACATATACATACGCATATATACACAACAGATAATATTTCATTTATTTTATTTATTAAATAAAATGAATTAAATAAATAATGTATATATATGGTCTTCCCTGGTGGCTCAGTGGTAGAGAATTCATCTGCCAATGAAAGAGGCTTGGGTTTGATCCCTGGTTTGGGAAGATCCCTTCTAAAAGGAAATGGCAACCCACTCAGTATTCTTGCCTGAAAAATCCCGTGGACAGAAGGGACTAGTGGGCTACAGTCCATGGAGTCTCAAAAGAATTAAACATGACTGAGCGGCCAAACAACAGCAACAATATATATATATATATATATATATATATATATATATATATATATATATATATATATGGGTGTATATATGTGTGTGTGTGTGTGTATATATATATATATATATATGTATGGAGAGAGAGAGAGAGAGAGAGAGAAAGAGAGAGAGAGAGAGAGTGAGAGAGAGGCTAGGAAGTCCCATGATATGTTGTGTGTAGCCCAGAGAATCAGGAAAGTCAATATTGTAATTCTAGTCTCAGTCCAAAGGCCTGAAAATCTACCAGAAAATGGTGTAGGGTCCCAGTCCCAGAACGGGACAGAAGAACAGTATTCCCTCCTGTGTCAGGCAAAGAGAATAAAATTTGCTTTCCTTTGCCTAACTTTTAACCCATACAGACCCTTAATGGATTGAATAATGCACATCTACATTGGGTAGAATCCATATGTTATACTCAAATGCTAATCTTTTTCTTGTTTAATTTTGGTCTCTTTTCATTGATTTTTTTATCCATCCATTTTCATCCATCTTTACTCTTTGCCCTGTGTGGGCCCTCCCATTGCAGTGGCCTCTTTTGTTGCAGAGCGCCAGCTCTGGGTGCATGTGCTTCAGAGCTTTGGCTTGTAATTAGACACACTGGTCCAGTCATTCTGGGGCACGTGGTATCTTCCCGGGTCAGGGATCAGACCAGTGCCCCTTGCTCTGGAAGGTGGACTCTTTACCCACTGGACAACCAGGGAAGCCCTATTAATCTTAATATTCAGAGTTCTTATAGAGATTCAGAAATCTCATATGAAGAATGATTTTTAAAGTTTAATCCAATAGACATCACCTCAGATATCTGTTAAAAATGCAAGTACTATGGTCAAAACACTAGAAATTCTGTAGTAGTAGGAAAATACTGGCTACTTCGTAATTTGTGAGAGGTTGTACGACTTTAGATTCCTTACCAGGAATTAAAACCATGGCCCTGGCAGTGAGACGCTGAGTCCTAACCACTGGTTCATGAAGGAAGACCCCTGAATTGACTCTTGAGCAACACAGCAATTAGGAGCACTGACCCTCTTTGCAGTTGAAAATCTGAGTCAAATAGTCAACGCTTGATATCTGAGTTTCCCACTTATCTGCAGATTCAGCCAACTATGCATTGTGAAGTAAGATAGTAAATTGAAAAAATGCATGTGTAAATTGACCCTTGTAGTTTAGCCTTGTGTTGTTCAAAGGTCAGCTGCATTTAGTTTCTGCTTCTTGCATCAATATCACCCATATTTTATTTTGAGGGACTGCCTCAGCTCTTCTCTGCAGCTTGTTTAGAAATGGACTCACAGTTTTGCACTGCTTTTTGAATGAATGGATACATATTAGGGACAGTGCTCACTATCACTGGTTGGAAGCACTTGCTTTCTTTCTGAAGTTCTCTGTTCCTCAGATGATTTAGGATTAACCTGGAACTGTTGCATCCATGAGCTGACCTAATGATAAACGATGTGCAGGAGCTTCCCATGTGCATTTGGAATGGAAAACATATAGGTAATACATTTATGATGGATGTTTCAAGAATGCACATTTCACAATGAGACATATACCCATATTCCCTTGATTTATTCTAAAGTGGATCTTATACTTCTCACATTTGATGTTGAAGTAGAAGGAAAGAAAAAAGTACGTATGTGCTGTGACTAAAACCCTCAAAATAGTTTATATTATGTTAGTGCTTGACACTATACTTATGCTTATGTTGAAAAAATATGTTTGTGCCTATCAAATGTGTTTTATTTCTTAACACATTTTCATATATGTCAAAGTAGGATTTTGAACTAATGTTCATTACCAGGAATGAATTTTTGAGTTCAGTTCCACTTTATATCTCATTCAGAAGAAATTCTAATCTTAAGGAAAGCTGAATTCAGAGGTCAGTCATTCTATTAACATGAATAGTACAAAATAATCTCTTTTGTACATGATTCAGTGATATTAAACTGACATCAGTGTAATTGACCCTTTTGTACAATTTTAAACCATTTCCTATTGCTAATAGTCAAATATTACAGTAAAATGGGAGGACCTTGTTCAAGCATATTATCAAAATTATGAATAAAAGTATATTTTGACCACAATTCAGCCAGTTCTGCTAAATCAACCAGATCTCTTTCATATTTTATAACTTTAAGTATTAAATTTGAGAACATCTAGATATCCCTTATGAATGTGTTTGCAAATATTTCCATTAGTTAATATTTTTAGCTCAGTGCTAAAAACTGTAAAGATAAATTTACAAAGTCTGTTTTAATTGTACCATAAGTACACTATAAAATGTAGGCATCTTCTCTCACAGGCGGATGTTCTGTACTGTGGAAACAAAAATAAGATAAATGTGAGGCATCTCTGGTGGTCGAGTGGGTAATGAGTCCGCCTTGTAGTGCAAGGGGCACTGGTTGGATCCCTGCCCCTGGCAAGATCCCATCTGTTGTGGAGAGGCTGGACCTGTGTGCCCAATTACAAACCAGTGCTCTGGAGCACATGTGCCCCAGAGCCAGTGCTCTACAACGAGAGAGGCCACTGTAATGGGAGGCCCACACAGGCCAAAGAGTAAAGATTATGAAGATAAATAAATTAATTTTTAAAAAAACAATAGAAGAGGCCAAAATTTAAAAAAATAAGATAAATGTGTATACCTATAGTGAGCATTACAATTAATAAGAATTACCATTTTTGACAGTTTGATGCATACAAGGCAATGCTAAAATATATATCTGGCAATCACTGTAGTTACCATTCGTTACCTTTTCCTTTTTTTTTAATGAGATACAATTGGTTTAAAGTTTTCAAGAACCAAGTTATAAATAGGATGTTTTCAGGTGATAAGTAATTCAAAGACAATTTTACTGGTAAATATTTATCTTATGGTGTTTTAAGGAAGGCTGAGTAATCCATCTCTTTTATTATTATTATTATTGTTGTTGTTGACTTTCTCTTCACAGAATCTTTGCAAAGATTCAGTGATATTAAACTGACATCAGTGTAATTGACCCTTTTGTACAATTTTAAACCATTTCCTATTGCTAATAGTCAAATATTACAGTAAAATGGGAGGACCTTGTTCAAGCATATTATCAAAATTATGAATAAAAGTATATTTTGACCACAATTCAGCCAGTTCTGCTAAATCAACCAGATCTCTTTCATATTTTATAACTTTAAGTATTAAATTTGAGAACATCTAGATATCCCTTATGAATGTGTTTGCAAATATTTCCATTAGTTAATATTTTTAGCTCAGTGCTAAAAACTGTAAAGATAAATTTACAAAGTCTGTTTTAATTGTACCATAAGTACACTATAAAATGTAGGCATCTTCTCTCACAGGCGGATGTTCTGTACTGTGGAAACAAAAATAAGATAAATGTGAGGCATCTCTGGTGGTCGAGTGGGTAATGAGTCCGCCTTGTAGTGCAAGGGGCACTGGTTGGATCCCTGCCCCTGGCAAGATCCCATCTGTTGTGGAGAGGCTGGACCTGTGTGCCCAATTACAAACCAGTGCTCTGGAGCACATGTGCCCCAGAGCCAGTGCTCTACAACGAGAGAGGCCACTGTAATGGGAGGCCCACACAGGCCAAAGAGTAAAGATTATGAAGATAAATAAATTAATTTTTAAAAAAACAATAGAAGAGGCCAAAATTTAAAAAAATAAGATAAATGTGTATACCTATAGTGAGCATTACAATTAATAAGAATTACCATTTTTGACAGTTTGATGCATACAAGGCAATGCTAAAATATATATCTGGCAATCACTGTAGTTACCATTCGTTACCTTTTTCTTTTTTTTTTTTAATGAGATACAATTGGTTTAAAGTTTTCAAGAACCAAGTTATAAATAGGATGTTTTCAGGTGATAAGTAATTCAAAGACAATTTTACTGGTAAATATTTATCTTATGGTGTTTTAAGGAAGGCTGAGTAATCCATCTCTCTTTTATTATTATTATTATTGTTGTTGTTGATTTCTTTACAGATCTTCACAGAATCTTTGCAAAGATTCAGTGAATCAGGCAGGGGTGTTAATCTTGACTCCTAAGCTTAGGTCTCATGGCCTTAAACCACTTGCCAAGATTTGCCTGAGATGTTCCTGAATATTCATTCCATGAAACAAGGACTCCTGATTTCTTTTACCCATGGAAGCTGGGCAAAAAGCTATTCTTCACTGTCACGCACATCACATAGATGAGACTGTGCTGGCAGTCCAAGATAAGTAGTATCTTCTGGAAGAGTGTCAAAGATGTAAATCCTTTCTGTGCCTTATGTACTGCAGACTTGTTTAGCACAAGAGTGCCTGCATGCTGGGGAAGCCTATCTCCTCTAAATGACTTATAAACTTTAAAACCACAATAGTGATGAAGAAATAGGGAGGTGAGGTCAGAGGCAGAAGGGGAAATAGAATGGGTGGAAAGGGAAGAAGGAGACCATTTGCTTTGTTAGTAACAGCGTAAATCAGTGAATCTGGCAACAAATAAGCCAGACATTCTCTATTCTCTTTGATGCTTTTATCTGTATATATGACCTTGGATAAATCACTGAAGTCTCTAGTTCTCGGTGTCTTCATTTGTAAAGTAGGAATTGTTGCCTATGATATCTGCTTCAGAGGGATAGATGTTCTTAGGGCACGATAACTTTTTTAGATAGAGTTCATATTGCTGTAGCTCTACCTCTGGTCACAATTCCTCTCCAGATGGCATATTTAGCCTTCTTTAACATGAGGACATACATGGAAGACAAGTCTCAGAGACACCCCTCTTGCAGTATAAAAAGACAGAGTATAAGAGAAAGGCATTGGGAGATAAGTTTTATGTATCCCTACCCAGGTGTTAGGAGCAGGTGGCACCCAGAATGGTTAGTGGTGAATTACTGAGACTCTGTAATCAAATAGACATAGATTTGACATTGAACAAGTTCCTGACCTTGAGAAACGACATTGGAATTTCTCTGGAGGAGAGTGAGATGATAGCATTTACCACCTAGTGTTGTATTAAGTGAGATTGTACCTAGTCTCTGGTCTGGCAAGAAATCCTCTCAGAGTGTGCTGTTACTGATCTCCTTGTGTATTTTTTTTTTTTTTCTGGTTGTACTTTTCTGTTATTACCAGAACTATCATTAGCTTTTACTGAATAAATGTATCTGTGCTGCACTTACCCTGAGGAGCTCTAGAAAGTTGTCCATGGGAGAAGGAACCTGATAGCATGTGAGTATCAACAGTTAGGAATTCTTATCTTTTGATTTGGGGCTTTTATTTGAAAAATTACTACTGTGTGCACAAGCACCCCCAAGAGGGCAAGTATTGGTTGTTAATGCCAAAACACCTTCGATATTGGAGACCTTTTTCTATGGAACAGTGCTTAGGGAATAATAAAAATAAGGTTGAAAATACTTCTGTGCCTTATGTACTGCAGACTTGTTTAGCACAAGAGTGCCTGCATGCTGGGGAAGCCTATCTCCTCTAAATGACTTATAAACTTTAAAACCACAATAGTGATGAAGAAATAGGGAGGTGAGGTCAGAGGCAGAAGGGGAAATAGAATGGGTGGAAAGGGAAGAAGGAGACCATTTGCTTTGTTAGTAACAGCGTAAATCAGTGAATCTGGCAACAAATAAGCCAGACATTCTCTATTCTCTTTGATGCTTTTATCTGTATATATGACCTTGGATAAATCACTGAAGTCTCTAGTTCTCGGTGTCTTCATTTGTAAAGTAGGAATTGTTGCCTATGATATCTGCTTCAGAGGGATAGATGTTCTTAGGGCACGATAACTTTTTTAGATAGAGTTCATATTGCTGTAGCTCTACCTCTGGTCACAATTCCTCTCCAGATGGCATATTTAGCCTTCTTTAACATGAGGACATACATGGAAGACAAGTCTCAGAGACACCCCTCTTGCAGTATAAAAAGACAGAGTATAAGAGAAAGGCATTGGGAGATAAGTTTTATGTATCCCTACCCAGGTGTTAGGAGCAGGTGGCACCCAGAATGGTTAGTGGTGAATTACTGAGACTCTGTAATCAAATAGACATAGATTTGACATTGAACAAGTTCCTGACCTTGAGAAACGACATTGGAATTTCTCTGGAGGAGAGTGAGATGATAGCATTTACCACCTAGTGTTGTATTAAGTGAGATTGTACCTAGTCTCTGGTCTGGCAAGAAATCCTCTCAGAGTGTGCTGTTACTGATCTCCTTGTGTATTTTTTTTTTTTTTCTGGTTGTACTTTTCTGTTATTACCAGAACTATCATTAGCTTTTACTGAATAAATGTATCTGTGCTGCACTTACCCTGAGGAGCTCTAGAAAGTTGTCCATGGGAGAAGGAACCTGATAGCATGTGAGTATCAACAGTTAGGAATTCTTATCTTTTGATTTGGGGCTTTTATTTGAAAAATTACTACTGTGTGCACAAGCACCCCCAAGAGGGCAAGTATTGGTTGTTAATGCCAAAACACCTTCGATATTGGAGACCTAATGGATAGTCATTGGCTATGGAACAGTGCTTAGGGGAATAATAAAAATAAGGTTGAAAATACTTCTGTAAGGCTACTGAGGTCTCTGAAATCACTTACCTGTACTATCCTATCTGAATATAAGATTTGGAAATGACATGGAAATGGCCAATTGTAGTTTGTTACACACTGAATTGTGTCCTTGCAGAGTTCATATGTTGAAGCTCTACTTTTTATTATGTTAGAATGTGACTGTATTTGGAGAAGGATCTCTAAAGAGCTATTTAAGATTAAATCAGGTCATAGACTGGTGTCCTTTTTCTGTTTTAAACTGGAGGATAATTACTTTGAATAGTGTGTTAGTTGGCTGGTGTCCTTTTAAGAAGAGACAACATACCAGAGGCATGTGCCCTAGGAGAAGGGGCATTGTGAGGGGATAAAGAGAAAGTGGCCATCTGGAAACCAGGAGAGAAGACATGAGAAATCAGACCTCTTGACACCTTGATCTTGGATTTTTAGCCTCCAAAACTATGAGAAAATAAACTTTGTAATTTAAGCTACCTGGTGTGGCATTTTGTTATGACAACCATACCAGAACCAATATATCCATTCTATAATGGAAAGCTGGCATTTTATATTGTCAGAAAGGGACTTAATTAATACTGAGACTCAGAATTGCTCAGACTTAGTCACAAGACATGACATATAACTCAACACTTCCTCACGTGGGGTCCTGAGTGTGGAAATTTTAGGAGGGCACAGAAGAAATAATATGCTCCATGTGCACTAACTTTCAGGAGGCGTGTGGCAAATGTGACTAGGTTATGTGTGCCCCATTTCTCTTTCCAAACATGTCCATCAGATTAACCGACTTCTTCACTCAGGGAAAGTGGTCAGTGAGAAGTGTAAAGAGATCAGAAATGTAAAATTACTGGAATGTCCTCCACATGGAAGGAAACATCTGGATATTGACCATCTCTATCACCAGTCTAGCAACTGTCTCAGAGGTAGAGCTCATCAATATCTTCTACATCAGTCTCAGATGATTGAGCCCAAGCACTGGTTTATCAGGAAGTAGTAGCCCTTGTGCAATTTTGCCTTTTGTTGCACTAAATCAAATGTTATCCTAACTACTGTGCATTTGCATGCTTTCTTTATACAGTTTAGACAACAACTGTATGATAGGTACTATTATTCATACTTTAGGCATGAGGGCAATGAGACTCATAGAGATTAACATTCCTCTTGCTGTTTAACTACTACGTGAAGAATCCATTTGGTCTTCTATATTTTTGAGCGGCTGGAGTTTGTCTTTTCCTGAATGAACTTTGGCAGAGTATATGACTGGAATACAAAATTTATCACCACAGTGAACCAGGACTTTGGAGGCCAGGTAAGAGAGACTAGAAAAATTATCAGGAGACTTTGGGAGATCTATTAAATTGTTGACTTGAAGGGATCAGAGGTAGACAGAGTATAGTGTGAACATGATGATCTTGAGCCCAAAAGATGATGGAAAGTATCCTAAAGGGGCAAAAGTGAATGGCTCATTAATGGTGAATGCTTAGAATTGAAATTAATGATTATAATTTATTTTTCTAACAGTCATGGGCAGAAGGTAGATTGTCTTGATCAGAGAGACAGAGGATCAATAGAAAGAGAAGGGCCTAGTGGAAACCAAAAATCACACAAAAGCAAAAGCGAAATTCCAATGTGCATCATGGTGCTGCTTTAATACAAATAGGCCCACAATATAGCCAGTGCAGCTTTCAAATACTTGATACTTTGGCCTTTAATAATCAGAATACCAATTTTTATGCTAATATATATTTACAACTCACTTTTATTTTTCATCCTCAGGTTCATCCTGTGGAGTATAAAGAGTGAATATTTGGGCACAGAAGAAATAATATGCTCCATGTGCACTAACTTTCAGGAGGCGTGTGGCAAATGTGACTAGGTTATGTGTGCCCCATTTCTCTTTCCAAACATGTCCATCAGATTAACCGACTTCTTCACTCAGGAAAGTGGTCAGTGAGAAGTGTAAAGAGATCAGAAATGTAAAATTACTGGAATGTCCTCCACATGGAAGGAAACATCTGGATATTGACCATCTCTATCACCAGTCTAGCAACTGTCTCAGAGGTAGAGCTCATCAATATCTTCTACATCAGTCTCAGATGATTGAGCCCAAGCACTGGTTTATCAGGAAGTAGTAGCCCTTGTGCAATTTTGCCTTTTGTTGCACTAAATCAAATGTTATCCTAACTACTGTGCATTTGCATGCTTTCTTTATACAGTTTAGACAACAACTGTATGATAGGTACTATTATTCATACTTTAGGCATGAGGGCAATGAGACTCATAGAGATTAACATTCCTCTTGCTGTTTAACTACTACGTGAAGAATCCATTTGGTCTTCTATATTTTTGAGCGGCTGGAGTTTGTCTTTTCCTGAATGAACTTTGGCAGAGTATATGACTGGAATACAAAATTTATCACCACAGTGAACCAGGACTTTGGAGGCCAGGTAAGAGAGACTAGAAAAATTATCAGGAGACTTTGGGAGATCTATTAAATTGTTGACTTGAAGGGATCAGAGGTAGACAGAGTATAGTGTGAACATGATGATCTTGAGCCCAAAAGATGATGGAAAGTATCCTAAAGGGGCAAAAGTGAATGGCTCATTAATGGTGAATGCTTAGAATTGAAATTAATGATTATAATTTATTTTTCTAACAGTCATGGGCAGAAGGTAGATTGTCTTGATCAGAGAGACAGAGGATCAATAGAAAGAGAAGGGCCTAGTGGAAACCAAAAATCACACAAAAGCAAAAGCGAAATTCCAATGTGCATCATGGTGCTGCTTTAATACAAATAGGCCCACAATATAGCCAGTGCAGCTTTCAAATACTTGATACTTTGGCCTTTAATAATCAGAATACCAATTTTTATGCTAATATATATTTACAACTCACTTTTATTTTTCATCCTCAGGTTCATCCTGTGGAGTATAAAGAGTGATTACTAATTTCATTTTACAAGAAAAGAAACTGAGAGTAACTCATCTGAGGTTGCATAGCAATTGAATAAATCCAGGTCTCTAACCTGAGAAATAAAATTTTTGAGGACATCATGTGTTAGGTACTTGCTAATCACTGTTGGTGTCCATTTCCCTATAGAATTCTGGGGCCCAAGACTTATATATGTATGGATAGTATACTAACACATATATATAGTATCTAGAAAGACGGTATTGATAAATGCATATGCAGAACAGCAATGTAGAAACAGACATACAGAATAGAGAATAGACATATGGTCATTGTGGGGAGGGAGGAGTGAGTGAGAGGTATGTAAAGAGTAACATGGAACCCTACACTAGCATATGTAAAAGAGGCAACCATTGTGAATATGCTGTAAGACTAAGGAAACTTACATGGGGGCTATGCAACAACCTGAAAGGGTGGGATGGGAGGGAGTGTGAGGTGAGTTCAGGTGGGAGAAGTCAAGGGTAATATGACTGATTTGAATTTATGTATAGCTGTAAGCTATAAAACTGTAAAAGTAAAATAATAGTGATAATAATAATAAAGATCCTGAATGATTAGGGTAACATGACTCATGGTTGTAAAAGATGAAGTTTAGCAAGGACGCTACCTCTTTAATTTGACTCCATGTCCCTCTCCATGAAAAAAGATGTCAACAGCTTCTAGGTTGCTAGTTGAGAGAAAATGAGATAACCAGACTTTGAATGTCTTTTCTGGAAGAGATACAGAAAGCATATTTTTGAGGCGTAGAAAACAGTATTAAAGGCTGTGTTAATAACTTTGAGGCTGGGCTGGGCCATTTTGAATCCTAACAGAAACAAATGCACCAGCAGCCACAAGCATTCCAAGCAAGATTGTCACATGTTCTGTGACCTAATTTTCCATTCTCTCATGAGATTATGATGAGTTGGATGAGGACTTGACACCCAGGAAGCTCACGATACAGTGATGCTTGTGCAAAGGCATGAGGTTCTTGTTGCCACCATGTCACTTCACTCCCAGGCATTCGTGAAACATCCCTGGCAACATCTTTGGAGAGGCCGTTAAAGAAGAACAGGGCTAATACTTCCCTGATTCTGCTGTTTCTGTATTTTCTTTTGTGGGAAAGCAGAGTGCCAGGCAAGCCAAGGGAGACTGTTGTAATGTATGTGTTACATTTGAACTTCAAAGAGCCAAGCTTAAGTACATGTGCTTAAAAATGTTTACCTGAGAAATAAAATTTTTGAGGACATCATGTGTTAGGTACTTGCTAATCACTGTTGGTGTCCATTTCCCTATAGAATTCTGGGGCCCAAGACTTATATATGTATGGATAGTATACTAACACATATATATAGTATCTAGAAAGACGGTATTGATAAATGCATATGCAGAACAGCAATGTAGAAACAGACATACAGAATAGAGAATAGACATATGGTCATTGTGGGGAGGGAGGAGTGAGTGAGAGGTATGTAAAGAGTAACATGGAACCCTACACTAGCATATGTAAAAGAGGCAACCATTGTGAATATGCTGTAAGACTAAGGAAACTTACATGGGGGCTATGCAACAACCTGAAAGGGTGGGATGGGAGGGAGTGTGAGGTGAGTTCAGGTGGGAGAAGTCAAGGGTAATATGACTGATTTGAATTTATGTATAGCTGTAAGCTATAAAACTGTAAAAGTAAAATAATAGTGATAATAATAATAAAGATCCTGAATGATTAGGGTAACATGACTCATGGTTGTAAAAGATGAAGTTTAGCAAGGACGCTACCTCTTTAATTTGACTCCATGTCCCTCTCCATGAAAAAAGATGTCAACAGCTTCTAGGTTGCTAGTTGAGAGAAAATGAGATAACCAGACTTTGAATGTCTTTTCTGGAAGAGATACAGAAAGCATATTTTTGAGGCGTAGAAAACAGTATTAAAGGCTGTGTTAATAACTTTGAGGCTGGGCTGGGCCATTTTGAATCCTAACAGAAACAAATGCACCAGCAGCCACAAGCATTCCAAGCAAGATTGTCACATGTTCTGTGACCTAATTTTCCATTCTCTCATGAGATTATGATGAGTTGGATGAGGACTTGACACCCAGGAAGCTCACGATACAGTGATGCTTGTGCAAAGGCATGAGGTTCTTGTTGCCACCATGTCACTTCACTCCCAGGCATTCGTGAAACATCCCTGGCAACATCTTTGGAGAGGCCGTTAAAGAAGAACAGGGCTAATACTTCCCTGATTCTGCTGTTTCTGTATTTTCTTTTGTGGGGAAAGCAGAGTGCCAGGCAAGCCAAGGGAGACTGTTGTAATGTATGTGTTACATTTGAACTTCAAAGCTCCAGCAGTTTTCTCAATTGTGTCTTTGTAATGAGTCCTTATGATTCAGAATTGCTTAAAAGGCCAAGAACAAAAAGGCCAAGATTCTCAAAAGGAAGTTGACCTCTTGAAAAACCATGTTTTTTGTTTCATACTAGCAGCCTCTTCCTACCATCTCCAGTAATTCTTGTCTTAATCTATCCAACCAGCATACTCTTCACTTTAAGTGGGGGGAGGATGGAGAGAGAAGAAGACAGAGGAAGAGTGAGAATGAAGAAAAGAGTCTGCGAGAATTCTAGCAGACCAGTAAAGCTCATAGATAGATAATGGTCAAATATGGGTGTGTGTAAAGAATTCTGAGAGGAGTAGTGTCTGAGAAGCATCTTCTTTATGAGTTGCTTTGCATGCCCTCAATTAAGTATAAGCTAATATGCAGCAGTGAATATTGGCCATGCTTTCATCCATAGAAATGGCCCCCCAGACTGGATAGCCCTTGCTTCTCATTCATCCAACCCGTATTCATGGTGAAACATCTTATGCAGTGGTTACTGGATAAATTACTAGACTTTTCTGATCTCACCCTCTTCACAGGGAATTCTAATTATCGCTCCTACTTTGTTGCCATATATCCTCTGCCCCAAGTATATTATGAAACTATTTGCATATTATTTGGGGTTATATAAGTCTCTTCTAACAGTTTAGGAAATTTATAGGTATTTTCTGTAAGTGTATGTCTATATTTTCTACTTATAATGGTCTAAATTTCTTCCCTGTCTCAACATGTAGTATTGTTAAGGTCTTCTTGAGTTAGTAGCGGAGAATTAAAATATTATTTGCAAGAAGAAATTGAGATTTCTCCTCATAAGCCCTCTCCATTTCATCCATCAATCCAGGAAAGGAGTCCATCTATATTTTTTCTGGCCAAAGCGTCTTAAGGGGAGAACAGATTCATATTCAGTACCCTTCTGTAGTGATTCTCTTTTCTCATTTATATAAGTGACTGACTGTTTTTTTCCTTTCTCTTCCTTAGTTAAGTTACCTTTGGATGTAATAACCTTCTGTCTCCTCTCCACTCCAACTGTCCATACCAAATACCCTCTACTCATAGCTGTTCATTTTCAGTGTCCCTCTGAAAGTTTAAATGTCACATTTGCATTTCACTCAATGTGTAAAATACAAGAATCTGAAAATGAAATAAAAGCATGGGAGAGGGACTTTCAGTGAGTGAAAAATAGTAATAAATGCAGTGTTCTGACCCCAGTTATGGGTGTTCAACCTCGTAAGCCCCTTTCATTCATCCTGCTCAAGAATATCCTGATGCAATCCCTTCACCAGACTCCACACTCAGCTCCTTCTCTTCCCATTCAGGTGTCCCTGTGCTCAATGCCAGTGTTTTTCAGTCTGTCTTTGTATTCCCTGAGATGAGCTCTTTTAGCAAAACAAGCAAAATATTCTGTGACTACAATGAACTTTAAAACTATAAGGATAATAAGAACTTAGGTGGTGTTTTTTGATCCAGCATAGACTATTTCTACCAGTTTTCAAAAGCAGATGCATAATTGCAAGATACTGCAGCAGTATTTTTATCCTTCTCATGGAATTAACAAGATTATCTGTCACTGAAAATAATAAGCAGGCCTTGACAGCTGGGGCTTAGACACATGGAGTTTCCCCGGTGACTCAGTGGTAAAGAATGGCCTGCCAGTACAGGAGACAAGGTTCAATCCCTGGTTTTGGAAGATTTCCGGAGAAGGAAATGGAAACCCACTTCAGTATTCTTGCCAGGGAAATCCCATGGACAGAGGAGCCTGATTAGCTACAGTTCATGGGTTGCAAAAGAGTCAGACACGACTCAATGAGTAAAGAACAATAGTGAACAAGGTAAGTGAGTTTTCTGGAGCTTACGTTCTAGGGAGGAAGGCTTAATATGTCTATATTTTCTACTTATAATGGTCTAAATTTCTTCCCTGTCTCAACATGTAGTATTGTTAAGGTCTTCTTGAGTTAGTAGCGGAGAATTAAAATATTATTTGCAAGAAGAAATTGAGATTTCTCCTCATAAGCCCTCTCCATTTCATCCATCAATCCAGGAAAGGAGTCCATCTATATTTTTTCTGGCCAAAGCGTCTTAAGGGGAGAACAGATTCATATTCAGTACCCTTCTGTAGTGATTCTCTTTTCTCATTTATATAAGTGACTGACTGTTTTTTTCCTTTCTCTTCCTTAGTTAAGTTACCTTTGGATGTAATAACCTTCTGTCTCCTCTCCACTCCAACTGTCCATACCAAATACCCTCTACTCATAGCTGTTCATTTTCAGTGTCCCTCTGAAAGTTTAAATGTCACATTTGCATTTCACTCAATGTGTAAAATACAAGAATCTGAAAATGAAATAAAAGCATGGGAGAGGGACTTTCAGTGAGTGAAAAATAGTAATAAATGCAGTGTTCTGACCCCAGTTATGGGTGTTCAACCTCGTAAGCCCCTTTCATTCATCCTGCTCAAGAATATCCTGATGCAATCCCTTCACCAGACTCCACACTCAGCTCCTTCTCTTCCCATTCAGGTGTCCCTGTGCTCAATGCCAGTGTTTTTCAGTCTGTCTTTGTATTCCCTGAGATGAGCTCTTTTAGCAAAACAAGCAAAATATTCTGTGACTACAATGAACTTTAAAACTATAAGGATAATAAGAACTTAGGTGGTGTTTTTTGATCCAGCATAGACTATTTCTACCAGTTTTCAAAAGCAGATGCATAATTGCAAGATACTGCAGCAGTATTTTTATCCTTCTCATGGAATTAACAAGATTATCTGTCACTGAAAATAATAAGCAGGCCTTGACAGCTGGGGCTTAGACACATGGAGTTTCCCCGGTGACTCAGTGGTAAAGAATGGCCTGCCAGTACAGGAGACAAGGTTCAATCCCTGGTTTTGGAAGATTTCCGGGAGAAGGAAATGGAAACCCACTTCAGTATTCTTGCCAGGGAAATCCCATGGACAGAGGAGCCTGATTAGCTACAGTTCATGGGTTGCAAAAGAGTCAGACACGACTCAATGAGTAAAGAACAATAGTGAACAAGGTAAGTGAGTTTTCTGGAGCTTACGTTCTAGGGGAGGAAGGCAGAGAAAAATAAATAATTAAATAAGCAGTATCTGTGATCACACAAAATAATTGTATAATTGTATTTGTTCTTTAAAGAAAGTAAAACAGAAGCGTGAAACCGTGGAGGCAGATTAATTTGGATTATGTGACTAGGGCCACGAGCAGCCTCACACTAGAGATGGTTTAGAGTCTCTTCCTAGATTCCAAACAAGATCCAAACATAAGAAATGCTGGGATGGGAGGAAAGACTGTTCTGGGAAATGGCTTAAGTCTCAGGGCTATTGCCTAGGACAAAGGGAATGGGGTATCAAGAGGTGAAGAATAGTAGTAGATAGAGCAATCCTGTATTGGCCTTTCTTGGTCACAATAAGAGATTATATGGGGCGTCCCTGGTGGTCCAGTGGTTAAAGAGTCGCCTTGTACTGCAAGGGGTGCTGGTTCGATCCCTGACCTGGGAAGATTCCACATGCCGCCAAACAGCTGGACCGGTGTGTCCAATTACCAGCCAGCTCTCTAGAGCACATGCACCCAGAGTTGGTGCTCTGCTATAGGAGAGGCCACTGCAGTGGGAGACCCATACAGGTCAAAGAACAAAGATGGATAAAAATAAATAAATGAAAGACCAATAAAAGTGGCCAAAGTTTTCTTTTTAAAAGAAATTTGTATGTATTATACTTGGAAAAATGTAAAAGGGTGCTAACATACTGGTAAGTTGACTCAGCTTATGTCCAGTTGTGACAGAATACTAGCTTGGTCCAGGTGATATCCAGTAGTATAGATGAGGGGTGAATAGATTCGAATAAATTTTGGAACTATAATTGATAGGCTTTATTTCCTGGATGTGACAAATGAGGAAGAGAGACGAAGCATACATTATTCTTACATTATTTCAAATCATAGCATTAAATGAGATATATGTGAAATCTTCAGATAAATAATAAATCTCAGGAATTGTAAAATTACATCCCAATATGGGATCAGATCATTGGAAGTTAAATAAAGCTATTCAATTTACTGTGTGGTCAGAGATAAATAATACAATATTTCAGTTTTCATCTTCTATAAAATGAGGGTAATAAAACTATATTTATGTACCTGAAAAATCGTGTTTTGAGAGTCAAGTAAACTCAATCAGTATAATTTCATGGTAATATTTTATAAAGTATTTAATATGTATGATAATTATGCTGAGTGCTTTTACTCCTTAAAACATGTGATAAAGGACATTTGTTAGTAGTCTTACTATACAAATGATGAAATTTAGGGACAGAGAGATTAAAATGTATGTGTAACCAAAAAGCTAGAGCACAGGTTTAGTTCCCATGTGTTGTAGAATCTAGTGTCTGTGCCATTGACTTTTGCCTATAATGTCCCTTAGTAAGTCCCAAAAAGGTTACTGAAGGTTTTCGATGCAAATCATCTATAATGTTCTTAATAGGAATGATAAGGAAAATAATAGGAGCTATTTTAAAACTAAGAAGATAAACTGTATATGAGTAAAAATTCAGCTTTCTCCAGAAATATGGTTACTTTGTGATGGGAAAGCAAACTGGAATGAAATTGTATGATAAGTTATCTTAATCCTTTCAAAAAAAAGAGAAGATCCAATCCAACAGCCTTGACAGTATCTGGTACTGACTTGCTACCTCTTACAACCCCCAGCATCAAGTAATATGTCCCTAAGTAGATGTTTAATAAACTCCTGCAGAATACATAAATACACCTTTTGGGCAATCATTCATGCTTTTCCATAATATACATTTCTGAAGGGTAACCCTTGACTATTTTGCTCTTGTCTTATTTTACCTTCCCTCACAGTGTTTAGGATAGTAGAGGCTGATTAACTTTATTGTTTATCAAAGTAAACAAGCTCTCACCACTAGGCCCTAAAGAGAAGGGACGTGAACCCAAAGAGTAGGAGAGGGCCAGGAGGCAGTGACTGTTGCCATCACTGTCCTGAGCCAAAGCTGCATTGTTAGAGGCTGGGGTCCAAATCTGACCTGGAAAAAAAAAAAGTCTTTTCTTTTATTTATCTTGTTAGTTTATTTTCATTTCATTGGTTAACCTTTTTGTTTAAAAATCTTAAGATCCCAGGGCACATGAAACCTTGAGGATTTCATAATTATCTAATAGATTTTATGTATAGCCTTGCTCAGTGTGCTGTCTTGTTGCTGAGCTTTGAAATGGTATATACCCCAGAGGTATCAGGATGTGACTTTGGACAGTTAGAGAATAAAGTCAGCCCTCCACCCTCCCCGCCCTTAACAGGAAGTCCTATTTCCCTGGTATTTGACCTCATTGCATGTTTTTTTTTTTTTTTTTCTCTGCATTAATAGTTTTTGCTGTTAGTTTCTTTCTCACTTATTTACTCATTTGTACCTATATTTAGTTACACATTTACACCTATATAGACCATTCTTCTTATGCTCTATATATTGCAGGAGTATAGAGCTATGTATGTTAAACCATAAATGACCCTTGCCTAGAATGATGTCTGAGGTAAGATATACTTATTAATTGAATGAGGTATACATATGCTTCTAGGCCTTTGCACACATTTTGTTTTCTGCCAGAGAAGGATCATACTCTAAAACAGTAGTGAGAAGTTGTAAGTTGATGTATTAGGGGATGTATCAGCCGTCTATTACTGTATATATTACCCCCACACTCAGTGGTTTGTGATAATGACGGTGGTGTTGTCATATTTCCCAGTTTGAGAAATTTGGGAAAGGTTAGACTTGGCAGTTGCAGCTGGGAGTCACTCAGTGTAGTGAGTTGGGGGCTGGAGGTGGAACACGAAACCTTTGGAGCAGAGACTGGCTAGTGTGTCATCTGTCTCTCTCATGTCTTCTCTATCTGATAGCTCAGCATGAGCTGGTTTGTATTTCTTCAAGGTATTATGGCCTCACAGCAGTCAGATTGGTTCCATGGTGGCTCACTTCTCTTGTCTATCTTCTAGAAATTCAGGCAGAAGCTGAATCACGTTTGTGAGCTACACTTGAGAGTCATATAACGTAATGTCTGCCATATTATTCTAGATGACTATTTGCTAAGACCAGGCTAGAATCAAGCCAAAGCTGCATTGTTAGAGGCTGGGGTCCAAATCTGACCTGGAAAAAAAAGTCTTTTCTTTTATTTATCTTGTTAGTTTATTTTCATTTCATTGGTTAACCTTTTTGTTTAAAAATCTTAAGATCCCAGGGCACATGAAACCTTGAGGATTTCATAATTATCTAATAGATTTTATGTATAGCCTTGCTCAGTGTGCTGTCTTGTTGCTGAGCTTTGAAATGGTATATACCCCAGAGGTATCAGGATGTGACTTTGGACAGTTAGAGAATAAAGTCAGCCCTCCACCCTCCCCGCCCTTAACAGGAAGTCCTATTTCCCTGGTATTTGACCTCATTGCATGTTTTTTTTTTTTTTTTTTCTCTGCATTAATAGTTTTTGCTGTTAGTTTCTTTCTCACTTATTTACTCATTTGTACCTATATTTAGTTACACATTTACACCTATATAGACCATTCTTCTTATGCTCTATATATTGCAGGAGTATAGAGCTATGTATGTTAAACCATAAATGACCCTTGCCTAGAATGATGTCTGAGGTAAGATATACTTATTAATTGAATGAGGTATACATATGCTTCTAGGCCTTTGCACACATTTTGTTTTCTGCCAGAGAAGGATCATACTCTAAAACAGTAGTGAGAAGTTGTAAGTTGATGTATTAGGGGATGTATCAGCCGTCTATTACTGTATATATTACCCCCACACTCAGTGGTTTGTGATAATGACGGTGGTGTTGTCATATTTCCCAGTTTGAGAAATTTGGGAAAGGTTAGACTTGGCAGTTGCAGCTGGGAGTCACTCAGTGTAGTGAGTTGGGGGCTGGAGGTGGAACACGAAACCTTTGGAGCAGAGACTGGCTAGTGTGTCATCTGTCTCTCTCATGTCTTCTCTATCTGATAGCTCAGCATGAGCTGGTTTGTATTTCTTCAAGGTATTATGGCCTCACAGCAGTCAGATTGGTTCCATGGTGGCTCACTTCTCTTGTCTATCTTCTAGAAATTCAGGCAGAAGCTGAATCACGTTTGTGAGCTACACTTGAGAGTCATATAACGTAATGTCTGCCATATTATTCTAGATGACTATTTGCTAAGACCAGGCTAGAATCAAAGAGTAAGGTTTTAGGCTCCTCTTTTGATGGCAAGAGGATCGAATTATTTGTTTACATGTTTTAGTGTAATCATAGTAGGTTTAATAGACTATAGATTTTTCTTTGGGAGATTTTTCTTAAATCCTCATGACTATCTTCTTCTGTTTTCTATTTTCCCATTGAACTCTTTATCAGGAGACAAAAAATGTGTGTAATGATGGGGCAAACGTGCTTCATCAAACATTGTCTACCTATTTTTATAGTGGGATAAAAGTCAATTTTTATTGGCTTCTCTAAGAAAAAGAGAGGGCATTTGGAAATATGCCTGATATCTTATTTCCTTTCCACTTTTCCTCACAAATCCTAAGGCTGGAAACTTCAACAAGCTGGGTTCTTTCAGAGGAGACACACATGGGCAGAGTTGTATGAGCTGGTTGGTAGAAGAGGAAAACCTCTCTGGGAATCCCATTGTAAGTGGGAGAAGACAGATGTGTTAGCAGCTGTTCAGCTAGGTAATGAGTCAGCACCCAGTGCACATGGATAATCTCCAAGACAGCTAATCCATTCACAGATAATCAAGAATTGATCATATGCCATAGCTGGACTGTGTGTGAATGCAGCACGTGAAGAAAGAGGAAAAACAGAAATTTAATTATTATCTTTAAAAAGAACTCATAGCATTACTTGGATAAGAATGGTGACCCATTCACATAGGCAGCATGTTTATCTAACCATTATCACAATCTCCCTTTAATTTACCTTCTTGTGACATAGGCCAGGTAGGTATATTTCCATTTTTTTAGTGGCATGTTTGAAAAGGATGGAAAGGAAAAAGAGGGAGGAGCATTTACTGCTTTCTAACTCAGTGTTTGGAACCAAGCAAGACCTGCCCAGAACTACATAAATAATTACTGATATGACAGATAGAATATTGGCATTTTAGCTAGTAATCCAATTCTCACTGAGTACAATAGTAATTATGCATTGTAAATCCAGTAAAGTGCCTTTTAGTTATAAATATTTTTCACTCTTTATATTTGTGAATCAGAAATATTTATGCTAACCTCATAGAATCACTCTCTTCACTTTGCTTCAGAAGTGAGGTTTATTTTTTGGTTAACTAACTTTGCCTATTAAATTTATAATTTCCTTAGTACCAGCAAACTTGCTTATGGAAAATTCAGATTCTCTGAGCCTCCTCCCTAAAGATTCTGATTTAATTACTTGTGAGAGGATCAGAGATCTTTACCTTTAAACAAACACTTTCAGTCCAAGTCTCTGAGGAACAGTTTGAGAAACACGATTCTAGAGCATGGGCCTCAATGCATGGTGATTTTTTTTCACACACTGGGACCATTTGGTGATGTCAGGCGATGTGTTTGATCATTATACTTGGGAAACAGGTGCAACTGGTATCTAGTAGATAGAGGCCAGGGGTGATGACAGACATCTTGCTGCAAATAGGGCGGCTTCCTACAGCACATCTGGACCCAAGTGTCAGCAATAATGTCATGGAGAAACCGTGTTTAGAGGAACTATAAAAACCAGTCAGTGGCCACTCAGTGCTTTAATTACTGCTCCTTAACATATATATATCCATATCAATGTCTATGTCTGTATCTGTATCTATGACCATGACATGTCCAGATCTGTCTCTGTCTGTACCCATATCCATGTGTATCTATGTCCATGTCTTTGTCTTATCTATGTCTTTGTATGTGCGTGTATATATATATATATCTATGTTTCTGCCCTTAGCTATCTATCTATCTATAGTATTTTACAATGTTAAAAATGTAACTTGCATCTGTAAGCTTCAGTAACACCTTTATAGGACTTACTAAGAGACATTTTAGGTAACGGTTCATGGCACTGACTCTGTATTCAAGAGTGCGTGAAATATATTCAGGCATTGTTGCTTAGTCACTAAGTTATGTCTAACTCTCTTGTTACCCCATGAACTATAGCCTGCCAGTCCCTCTGTTCATAGGATTTCCAAGGCAAATATTTAAGTTATGTTCTAACTCTCTTGTTGGCTGTTTGGAACCAAGCAAGACCTGCCCAGAACTACATAAATAATTACTGATATGACATCACCCCAATAGTAATTATGCATTGTAAATCCAGTAAAGTGCCTTTTAGTTATAAATATTTTTCACTCTTTATATTTGTGAATCAGAAATATTTATGCTAACCTCATAGAATCACTCTCTTCACTTTGCTTCAGAAGTGAGGTTTATTTTTTGGTTAACTAACTTTGCCTATTAAATTTATAATTTCCTTAGTACCAGCAAACTTGCTTATGGAAAATTCAGATTCTCTGAGCCTCCTCCCTAAAGATTCTGATTTAATTACTTGTGAGAGGATCAGAGATCTTTACCTTTAAACAAACACTTTCAGTCCAAGTCTCTGAGGAACAGTTTGAGAAACACGATTCTAGAGCATGGGCCTCAATGCATGGTGATTTTTTTTCACACACTGGGACCATTTGGTGATGTCAGGCGATGTGTTTGATCATTATACTTGGGAAACAGGTGCAACTGGTATCTAGTAGATAGAGGCCAGGGGTGATGACAGACATCTTGCTGCAAATAGGGCGGCTTCCTACAGCACATCTGGACCCAAGTGTCAGCAATAATGTCATGGAGAAACCGTGTTTAGAGGAACTATAAAAACCAGTCAGTGGCCACTCAGTGCTTTAATTACTGCTCCTTAACATATATATATCCATATCAATGTCTATGTCTGTATCTGTATCTATGACCATGACATGTCCAGATCTGTCTCTGTCTGTACCCATATCCATGTGTATCTATGTCCATGTCTTTGTCTTATCTATGTCTTTGTATGTGCGTGTATATATATATATATCTATGTTTCTGCCCTTAGCTATCTATCTATCTATAGTATTTTACAATGTTAAAAATGTAACTTGCATCTGTAAGCTTCAGTAACACCTTTATAGGACTTACTAAGAGACATTTTAGGTAACGGTTCATGGCACTGACTCTGTATTCAAGAGTGCGTGAAATATATTCAGGCATTGTTGCTTAGTCACTAAGTTATGTCTAACTCTCTTGTTACCCCATGAACTATAGCCTGCCAGTCCCTCTGTTCATAGGATTTCCAAGGCAAATATACTAGAGTGGGCTGCTATTTGCTTCTCCAGTTGATCTTCCCAAACCAGGGATCGAACCTGCGTCTCCTGTATTGACAGGCAGATTCTTTACCACTGCGCCACCAAGGGAAGCCCAACAGGCATACTTCAGAGATATATCAGGGTCTGTTCTAGATCACTGTAACAAAGTGAACATCACAATAAAATATTAATGAATCATGATTTTTTTTTGGCTTCTCACTGCACACAAAACTTATGTTTACACCATACAGCACTCCACTAAGTAAGAAATACCATTATGTCTAAAATACAATGTGAGCCTTCAGTGAGTCATGATAGTGATATCAAAGATCAATAATCAGAGATCACCATAACAAAAGTAGTAATAATGAAAAAGTTTGAAATGGTATAAGAATTACCAAAATATGACACATAGACAAAAGAGAATAAATGCTGTTGGAAACCAGGCAGCCATCAATTTGCTTGACACAGGTTGCCACAGACCTTCAATTTGTAAAAGAAAAAATGCCAGGGAAAGATGAATTAGGAGTTTGGGATTAACATATACACACTATTATATATAAAATAAATATCAAAGACCTACTGTATAACACAGGGATCTATACTCAATACCTTGAAATAACCTATACTAGAAAAGAATCTCAAAGAACCAAATCATTTTGCTATATGCATAAAACTAATGCAATATTGTAAGTTAGCTATACTTCAATTGAAAAAACACACAATATCTGTGAAGTTAAATAAAACAAAGCACAACAAAATGAGGTATGCCTGTATGTGGGATTTTATATATAATGTGTTTTCCACACTATAATGTGCACTTAACTTCCTTTCCTCAGTAAGAGCTTGATGATATCTTAAGAATTTTAGCTGCATCTAAAAGTATTTTATTTTGTTGGAGAATTTCAGCTATAGGACAGAAAGTGAAAGATAATTCTTATGTTGAAGATTCTGAATTCCCTCAGTAAGATTGGACAATCAATTTCAAATTCAGTTCCTTAATCCAGAGGTAAAAAATCGTATAGTAAACTTGTAAAACTGAAAAATTGTGAACTGTGTCTTCAATATGTTAATGAAACAGTCATTTGGAAAAATCAATCTTAAGAGTTCCCATGTGTGTGTGACTGATTAGTGTCTTTTTATGTTCTGCTACCTGGGGCTGTACTCTATATTCATAAAATATTCTGAAATTTTCTCATTTGTTGTAGAGAGGTAGACATCAGTAAGAAGGAAGAAAAGGAGATTGTGAAAAATGGGACTTGCTATGAAGTCAATGAGAACATTTATTATTCATAAGAAGGAGACGAAAAAGAGATGCATTATGTCAGGGTTGAATTTTTTCAACTGTTACCTATTTTTGCCACCCAGGTTTTTCTTTTCTGGTATTCACTGGGTATCTCCTTTGGATGTCTCTCAATAAAAAGTGGTATGCACCTTCTACCAATGTATGCACCTTATACTTACTTTTTATCCTGTATATCAGGACAAGGCTGATATATACAGATTTTCCTATTACAAACTATAGCTATTCTGCTTATACTGGCATTCAGACCCTGTGGGGTCATACAAATGAACAATTTGTTGATTACTCCTGAAGTTTCTCAATATCCATTTCTATATTTGTAAAAGAAAAAATGCCAGGGAAAGATGAATTAGGAGTTTGGGATTAACATATACACACTATTATATATAAAATAAATATCAAAGACCTACTGTATAACACAGGGATCTATACTCAATACCTTGAAATAACCTATACTAGAAAAGAATCTCAAAGAACCAAATCATTTTGCTATATGCATAAAACTAATGCAATATTGTAAGTTAGCTATACTTCAATTGAAAAAACACACAATATCTGTGAAGTTAAATAAAACAAAGCACAACAAAATGAGGTATGCCTGTATGTGGGATTTTATATATAATGTGTTTTCCACACTATAATGTGCACTTAACTTCCTTTCCTCAGTAAGAGCTTGATGATATCTTAAGAATTTTAGCTGCATCTAAAAGTATTTTATTTTGTTGGAGAATTTCAGCTATAGGACAGAAAGTGAAAGATAATTCTTATGTTGAAGATTCTGAATTCCCTCAGTAAGATTGGACAATCAATTTCAAATTCAGTTCCTTAATCCAGAGGTAAAAAATCGTATAGTAAACTTGTAAAACTGAAAAATTGTGAACTGTGTCTTCAATATGTTAATGAAACAGTCATTTGGAAAAATCAATCTTAAGAGTTCCCATGTGTGTGTGACTGATTAGTGTTTTTTTATGTTCTGCTACCTGGGGCTGTACTCTATATTCATAAAATATTCTGAAATTTTCTCATTTGTTGTAGAGAGGTAGACATCAGTAAGAAGGAAGAAAAGGAGATTGTGAAAAATGGGACTTGCTATGAAGTCAATGAGAACATTTATTATTCATAAGAAGGAGACGAAAAAGAGATGCATTATGTCAGGGTTGAATTTTTTCAACTGTTACCTATTTTTGCCACCCAGGTTTTTCTTTTCTGGTATTCACTGGGTATCTCCTTTGGATGTCTCTCAATAAAAAGTGGTATGCACCTTCTACCAATGTATGCACCTTATACTTACTTTTTATCCTGTATATCAGGACAAGGCTGATATATACAGATTTTCCTATTACAAACTATAGCTATTCTGCTTATACTGGCATTCAGACCCTGTGGGGTCATACAAATGAACAATTTGTTGATTACTCCTGAAGTTTACCTCAATAATCCATTTACTTTATTATTTTATATGTATTTGTCTGGTAACCAGTATGTATAGACTCTCTACTAGATGCTGTCAGAAAAAAATGAGTAACAAATTCTCACCTTCCTTGAATGTATAAGTGAGCATGGGAGGCTTCAAACAAATTTTTTAAAGGTATATATTTTATGAAGGAAGATGTGGCAAGATAATGGAAAATATGCAAAGAGGTGGCTGTTCTATATAGAACAGTCAAACGTGGCCCCGACTCAGAAGGTTATTTTTCTGTGGAGACCTAATGTATCATGGTTCTTAATTCTTCTACTTTTTACCCCACAGCAACTCTATTTTCATGCCCTGCAAGCACCTTAAGGTCAAACACAGAAGAAATTCTAGAGTCAAGTCTATAGAATTTCCATTAGAATTTTAGATCACTCAAGAGAAAGTGGCCACTTTAGGGCAGGTGACACTCTAATGCCACTTTCTAATAAGAATGCATCTGTATCTGTCTACTTGCCTTACAGGAGCCAGTCTCTGACTATTCTATTCTGTCTGAATAAGTAAATAAGTTCAATTACTTTATGTTGTTATTGTTTTTATTCACAAGGTTATGTCTGATTCTTTGGGCACTGTGGGATGTAACCCTTTAGAGTCCTCTTGTCCATGGGATTTTCGAGGCAAGAATACAAGAGTGGGTTGCCATTTCCTTCTCCAGGAGATCTTCCTGACCCAGGGATCAAACCTGTGTCTCCTGCATTGTGAGGTGGATTCTTTACCACTGAGCCACCAGGAAAGCCCCAGTTACTTTATATTAGTATCCGAATTACCATGATATCATAATGCAGTAAGGTGAGAGTTTAAAGAAAAACAACTGAAATGATATCTTGAGCATGGCATTGTGTAATTTTTGACCTGTTATTTACTCTTCCTGAACCTCATATCATTCATTTATAAAATGAAGATAATATCAGTAGTGCCCATTCACATCTCTAGTCTAAAGCGTTTTTTCACATATAATTTAGTTACTTTTATTAAAACTTGTTGCCTTTGCTTTCTGTGATGTTACTCATCCGTGGATTTCCTTCCATCCTTCTGCCTACAAGTTATCAGTCTCCTTTGCTATAAATATTACTTGTAAAGTGCTCATTTTCAAAATTTCATCTCCAGCATGGATCCCTCATGTCAGCTGCAGACCTCATGTGTGACTGTATTTATGTGAGTATGTAAATATAAAAAATGTCTAGTTGGCATCTGCCCTTGATTTCATACAGTAATGCCAAGCTTAACATATTCAACGTGAAACATTTAATCCTTACCCCAAATTTGATTTTCTCAAAGCCGTCATCTTTTGTAAAGTGTTCATATATGAGCCAAGTCTTTCTGGACACTTTAGATCTCCCAGCAAGTCTTTAGATTTCCAAAGCTCTAGTTGCCATCCTCTGGTCTGTGGCAGTAATCTTGTATTCAGTAGTCTTACTGTCATTCTTGCCCCTGTTTAGTGCCATATTACATACAGAAAATGTAATCATCTTAAAATAAAAGCAACCCGTGTCATTAGTTTTAGAACAAAATTTGGAAATTTTCACATGACCTCACTTCTCCACGTTATCTGCTTTCTGTTATCTACATTCCCATTTCCTGCTTCTCCTCTTGCTGTCCATCATTCCTCCATCTCCTAGGCATTTCACAACTGCTCTTTCTTCTTCGTGGAATATTTTTCTCCTTCCTGTTCATTGTGAGCTCATTCTTCTTCTGATTAAATGTCTCTTTCACAGGGAGGCTAGACCCCTGTGCTTTGGATTGAAGTTAGATTTTCATTATAACATTATTTTATTTCTTTCATATAGCTTAACATTGATATAAATATTTCATGGTATGTCTGATTTTCTGATTAATGTGTATTTTTCCCATGAGAATATATGGTTTCTCAAGAGAGATACTGAATCTGTTTGTTCACTGATCTGTTGTACACTAAACACACTGGCATATTCTATGGTTTAATAAATATTTTTTATGGAATGAATTATAATAAGTCCTCATGAAATCTAACCGTCTCTGCTGTTTTCAACAAGGAACTCTTTTATAATAAGAGAATTTTATTTAAAATAGTCTGTTTTAAAAGTAATTTCACTCCATTGTAATGATCTCAAATCACCCTCAATATTGGAAATAATTGGTCATATTATTAATTGCTTCTTTCATTCACAAAATTAATTTTGAGTTCCACTAAGTCTTGGGCATTGTATTACGCTCAAAAGAAACATCACTGAACAATAGGTTTTCTTGTTCCCTTTATGTGAGTATGTAAATATAAAAAATGTCTAGTTGGCATCTGCCCTTGATTTCATACAGTAATGCCAAGCTTAACATATTCAACGTGAAACATTTAATCCTTACCCCAAATTTGATTTTCTCAAAGCCGTCATCTTTTGTAAAGTGTTCATATATGAGCCAAGTCTTTCTGGACACTTTAGATCTCCCAGCAAGTCTTTAGATTTCCAAAGCTCTAGTTGCCATCCTCTGGTCTGTGGCAGTAATCTTGTATTCAGTAGTCTTACTGTCATTCTTGCCCCTGTTTAGTGCCATATTACATACAGAAAATGTAATCATCTTAAAATAAAAGCAACCCGTGTCATTAGTTTTAGAACAAAATTTGGAAATTTTCACATGACCTCACTTCTCCACGTTATCTGCTTTCTGTTATCTACATTCCCATTTCCTGCTTCTCCTCTTGCTGTCCATCATTCCTCCATCTCCTAGGCATTTCACAACTGCTCTTTCTTCTTCGTGGAATATTTTTCTCCTTCCTGTTCATTGTGAGCTCATTCTTCTTCTGATTAAATGTCTCTTTCACAGGGAGGCTAGACCCCTGTGCTTTGGATTGAAGTTAGATTTTCATTATAACATTATTTTATTTCTTTCATATAGCTTAACATTGATATAAATATTTCATGGTATGTCTGATTTTCTGATTAATGTGTATTTTTCCCATGAGAATATATGGTTTCTCAAGAGAGATACTGAATCTGTTTGTTCACTGATCTGTTGTACACTAAACACACTGGCATATTCTATGGTTTAATAAATATTTTTTATGGAATGAATTATAATAAGTCCTCATGAAATCTAACCGTCTCTGCTGTTTTCAACAAGGAACTCTTTTATAATAAGAGAATTTTATTTAAAATAGTCTGTTTTAAAAGTAATTTCACTCCATTGTAATGATCTCAAATCACCCTCAATATTGGAAATAATTGGTCATATTATTAATTGCTTCTTTCATTCACAAAATTAATTTTGAGTTCCACTAAGTCTTGGGCATTGTATTACGCTCAAAAGAAACATCACTGAACAATAGTGCTGTTCCCTTGGCTTTGAAGTCTACTAAATCTGTTTCTGGGCTTCCCAGGTGGTCCAGTGGTAAAGAATCTGCCTACCAGCGCAGGAGAGTCAAGAGACATAGGTTTGACCCCTGGCTTGGAAAGATCCCCTGGAGGAGGAAATGGCAACCCATTCCAGTATTCTTGCCTGGGAAATTCCTTAGACAGGGGAACCTGGCAGGCTACCCTCTATGGGGTCACAAAGACTTGGACATGGCTAAGAGAATAGCACTATGACAAATTTGTTTTTGGCATTAATATTTATCAGTCAGAGACATCAGCAAAATAATCTATCACAATGAAAGAGATGTTTATAAAAACTATATTTCTAGAGGAAATAAAAGTAGTTTCTCAGTGTAGTATTTTTAAATATCCAAGGCAAGTCTGAGACATGGAAAAAATAAAAAGAGAGAAAGAAAGAGAAAGGTCACTACATTATTTTAATTAAAGTGATTCATTTGAGGACAAAGGGACAAATTTGAGGGAAGATAGAGCCCCAGGTTTCCACTCCTGCTGTCAGTGGTAGATTCCACCTCAGAATGAGAAGGGGCAATTCATATTCTAAGCTAAAAGCAAATAACTTTAATTAAGCCTGGCTCATGGCTCTAAGCTTGGGAGACCTTTTTAATAAAAGAGATCACATGAATGAGGAAAATTTTATTCACAACCTCACCAGGCTATTTTTCCCCTCCTTTTGAACTGCCTTTGACAGTTTCTTCAACATATTCGAGGATGAGAGCAGATGAAAGAAAAGCAGGGCCTGTGGTTTCAAATGTATAAAAGAGGATCGACCCCTGAATGAGGTTTTATTCACAACCTCACCAGGCATTTTTTACTAAAAGATATCTATGGTTTAATAAATATTTTTTATGGAATGAATTATAATAAGTCCTCATGAAATCTAACCGTCTCTGCTGTTTTCAACAAGGAACTCTTTTATAATAAGAGAATTTTATTTAAAATAGTCTGTTTTAAAAGTAATTTCACTCCATTGTAATGATCTCAAATCACCCTCAATATTGGAAATAATTGGTCATATTATTAATTGCTTCTTTCATTCACAAAATTAATTTTGAGTTCCACTAAGTCTTGGGCATTGTATTACGCTCAAAAGAAACATCACTGAACAATAGTGCTGTTCCCTTGGCTTTGAAGTCTACTAAATCTGTTTCTGGGCTTCCCAGGTGGTCCAGTGGTAAAGAATCTGCCTACCAGCGCAGGAGAGTCAAGAGACATAGGTTTGACCCCTGGCTTGGAAAGATCCCCTGGAGGAGGAAATGGCAACCCATTCCAGTATTCTTGCCTGGGAAATTCCTTAGACAGGGGAACCTGGCAGGCTACCCTCTATGGGGTCACAAAGACTTGGACATGGCTAAGAGAATAGCACTATGACAAATTTGTTTTTGGCATTAATATTTATCAGTCAGAGACATCAGCAAAATAATCTATCACAATGAAAGAGATGTTTATAAAAACTATATTTCTAGAGGAAATAAAAGTAGTTTCTCAGTGTAGTATTTTTAAATATCCAAGGCAAGTCTGAGACATGGAAAAATAAAAGAGAGAAAGAAAGAGAAAGGTCACTACATTATTTTAATTAAAGTGATTCATTTGAGGACAAAGGGACAAATTTGAGGGAAGATAGAGCCCCAGGTTTCCACTCCTGCTGTCAGTGGTAGATTCCACCTCAGAATGAGAAGGGGCAATTCATATTCTAAGCTAAAAGCAAATAACTTTAATTAAGCCTGGCTCATGGCTCTAAGCTTGGGAGACCTTTTTAATAAAAGAGATCACATGAATGAGGAAAATTTTATTCACAACCTCACCAGGCTATTTTTCCCCTCCTTTTGAACTGCCTTTGACAGTTTCTTCAACATATTCGAGGATGAGAGCAGATGAAAGAAAAGCAGTTCTGACCTGTGGTTTCAAATGTATGAAATGAGAATTGGTGATAGTGCTATGGACCCTTCATCAGCAATATTCAAGATTCAGAACAAACCAGTTTAAAAGTCTTATGGCATATAATGCTTCTCAATGGGACAATAATTTTCCAGCTTTCTTTCACACAAAAAGTCAACCCAGCAAATAGATATTGAATGTTTATTGTGTGTCTGGCACTGTCCTAGATTCTGCAGTTGGAGCAAAATACACAACAGGATAAAAATCATGGAGTATAAGCTATAATGGATAGAATGGCAGAAAATAAAAAATAATGTGCTTATATATCATATTATGTTAGAATTATAGTGTAGCAGTATGAAACAAAGTAAAAGCAAATATTTAAAATATTACTAATAGATGAAAGGGAAAATCATGCTGGGCATGAGTGGATGTTTGGGAACCACTTGTACTAAATAAAGAACTTCTAGTGAGCCAAGCCTCTGGACTTGTAGCAATTCAGGTCAGTTCTGTTCAGTCACTTAGTCATGTCCAACTCTTTGCCATCCCGTGGATTGTAGTACGCTAACTCCCTTGTCCTTACCATCTCCTAGAGCTTGCTCAAACTCACGTCCATTGAGTCAGTGATGCCATCCAACCATCTCATCCTCTGTCACCTCTTTCTCCTCCTCCCTTCAGTCTTTCCCAGCATCAGGGTCTTTTCCACTGAGTTGTCTCTTTACATCAGGTGGCCAAAGTATTGGAGCTTCAGCTTCAGAATCAGTCCTTCCAATGGATCTCCAGGGTTGATTTCCTTTAAGATTGACTGGTTTGATATCCTGCAGCCCAAGGGACTGTAGCAGTTAGAACTCTGCTCAATTCTTTTTAGAAGATTCTAAGATTATTTTTAAATTCTAAGGTACTTAATGTAGATTAGAGACAATGTGATCAGTATATGTTTGTCAGAAACATTGTTTTCAGAGATCAAGCTGAGCAACAATCAAACCATCAGAAAAGTCATACAGAATATTTTGAGTTTTTCAATGTATATACTGAACCATAATGTTCTCTAAATAATTAAAATGCAGAGTCAGATACCTATATAGCAATGCTACATTTTCATTACTAAAGGTGTTTTTGCCTATGATCCAAAGATATATGTGCAGGTTCACTAGAGTTCCAAGGAAACACACACACAAACACACCCTCCACTATAGAATGAATATTTGTACTCTCCTGAATTCATATGTTGAAACTTAATTCCCAATGCAATGTTATATAAAGAAGGGAGATCTCTCATAGGTGTTTAAATCATATGGGATTTGAATGGGATTAGTTCTTTTATGAAAGAAGCCCTAGAGAGCTCTTTGCCCCTTCAGCCTTTTGAGATTACAATGAGAAAGTAGCCATCTGTAAACCTAAAGTGGACCCTCCCTCACACCAAATCTTCTGGCAGCTTAATCTTAGACTTCCCAGGATCCAGAACTGTGGGAAATGAGTCTTTTGTTGTTTATAAGCCACCTAGTTTCTGCTATTTTTGTTACAATAGACAAGCGGACTTAGACACCTATAGTGGGAAAGCACTGAACTTAGAGGTGGAGAATCTGGGTTCAAATCTGGAATCTGCCCTAGATAAGCTAGTGACATTTGCAAGCATTGTTTCCTCCTCTGTCAAATGGGAATACTGATACCTGCCTCATATATTTGTGAAAGGACTAAATTAGTTTAAAACTATCCCCCAAACATTAGTCAACTAAATAAATGCAAGTGTAACTGCAGTGTTACTGATGTGTATAGTTTTTTAAAATATCATGACCAGTTATGTGTGAGGTGCTAGAAATTATATCCTTAAATCCGTGAATGCAAGATAATAGTTCCAGGAACAGAAAATGTCTTGTTAAATTTTATGCTGTGGTACATATTTTTAATAGAAAACACAATTGATTTGTTTTCTGTTTTGCTAATCATTGCTTATGTCAACAATTGATAAATCATAAATTAAAAATTTCATGTGTCAACATTAAACCTGTAAAATTTCTTTAACAGCTGGCATAGTTGTCAAAATCCCGGATAAAATTAAAAAGAATTTCAATGTTAGCAGTTCTCATACAGAATATTTTGAGTTTTTCAATGTATATACTGAACCATAATGTTCTCTAAATAATTAAAATGCAGAGTCAGATACCTATATAGCAATGCTACATTTTCATTACTAAAGGTGTTTTTGCCTATGATCCAAAGATATATGTGCAGGTTCACTAGAGTTCCAAGGAAACACACACACAAACACACCCTCCACTATAGAATGAATATTTGTACTCTCCTGAATTCATATGTTGAAACTTAATTCCCAATGCAATGTTATATAAAGAAGGAGATCTCTCATAGGTGTTTAAATCATATGGGATTTGAATGGGATTAGTTCTTTTATGAAAGAAGCCCTAGAGAGCTCTTTGCCCCTTCAGCCTTTTGAGATTACAATGAGAAAGTAGCCATCTGTAAACCTAAAGTGGACCCTCCCTCACACCAAATCTTCTGGCAGCTTAATCTTAGACTTCCCAGGATCCAGAACTGTGGGAAATGAGTCTTTTGTTGTTTATAAGCCACCTAGTTTCTGCTATTTTTGTTACAATAGACAAGCGGACTTAGACACCTATAGTGGGAAAGCACTGAACTTAGAGGTGGAGAATCTGGGTTCAAATCTGGAATCTGCCCTAGATAAGCTAGTGACATTTGCAAGCATTGTTTCCTCCTCTGTCAAATGGGAATACTGATACCTGCCTCATATATTTGTGAAAGGACTAAATTAGTTTAAAACTATCCCCCAAACATTAGTCAACTAAATAAATGCAAGTGTAACTGCAGTGTTACTGATGTGTATAGTTTTTTAAAATATCATGACCAGTTATGTGTGAGGTGCTAGAAATTATATCCTTAAATCCGTGAATGCAAGATAATAGTTCCAGGAACAGAAAATGTCTTGTTAAATTTTATGCTGTGGTACATATTTTTAATAGAAAACACAATTGATTTGTTTTCTGTTTTGCTAATCATTGCTTATGTCAACAATTGATAAATCATAAATTAAAAATTTCATGTGTCAACATTAAACCTGTAAAATTTCTTTAACAGCTGGCATAGTTGTCTCAAAATGTTAGCCTCCTGGATAAATATGTACTTAAGGAGGCAGGAACACGTAGCCTTCTGAGAGTCATGCTTCTAAATGTTACAGCAGTTCTAACATACTTTCAATTAAATAAAAATTAAAGCTCAGAAAATGTCACAAAAGGGTAACCTAATATTTGATCATTAATGTGCTTATGCAAAAGGATATTTACAACTGTGCATTCAGAAGTGATCAACTCCCCTTTCCAAGTTCCATGAAGCCAAAGTTTAAGATAATGTTTAGATAAACTTTAAAGCCAAGTTTCTAAGTAGTCTGTGCCCTGCAGACTGATTTGGATTCTAAAGAAGTGTCTAGAATTGTTTGTGTTGTAGGTTCCTTTTTTATTTCAACAACTAGAACATCTCATGATTAGAGTCAATTAAGTTATTGTCCAAGAATGCAAAAGACCATCCTTTCTGAGATCATCTTGCCAGAGTAATAAAATAGACCAGTCCCTTTTCCTTCCTCTGGTGATTTAACTGTATTTGAAAGATTCCCTGGAGGAGAGCGTGATAACCCACTTCATTATTCTTGCCTGGAGAATCCCACGACAAAAGAACCTGGCAGACTATAATCCATAGCGTCTCAAAGAGTTGGACAGGACTGAAGCGACTTACCATGTAGCATGGTGCTTACCCATAGGAATAATAATGGACAAGTGATCATCCTCATTTATGAGAGAATCTATAGAAGCTACAATATTCCCTGATTGCAGTTTAATACCCATATCCCTTTTGTTTCTTCTCATGGCTCTTATTTGCCAACCCTTTAACTATTGTGAATAAGAAAGTTTCCACATTTGCCACGTGCAGTGCATCTATTTCCAATAGAACACAGCGTCATTTCCAGATATAAAACAAACCTTTTAGTTGGAGTGTGTAAGAAAGGAAAAAATGGTATCACCTAGATCTATAAACATAGAGTTTATTAATAACTTGATATTGCTTCTTAGAGATCAGGTTGACAGTTAAAAATATGGCATGATGGACCCATCTATTGATTTAAGATGTGCAGCTATCTCTGGTTTAGAGTTAACTAATGTTTCAGGAAAAAGTATATATATATATCACATATATATACACACATATATATTTCTGATTCAGAATCAGAGATAATTTCTTAGGAAAATCAGACTTTCTAATATTTAAAGTCATGATGAATTTTTCACCTCTTCTTAACTTTAGGTACTTTTTAAAAGATGAAGAGCTTGTGGGAGTACCAATTAGAGTCAATTATAGTTTGATTGACTCACTTTGGTATTTAAACACCTAGAAGACTAATATCTAGAAGAGGTTATTTCTTCATAAAGAAACACATTTCCAGTCCCTTGTCTGTCAGATTCAGATTTTTCTTTTTTTCATGGAAAATACCCATTAAGCTTGACTAGACATAACAAATTACGTATGCTACTGAATCTAGACATGACAAATTCTGAATGAAAGTTGAGAGAGACATCAAGGAAAGAAGGGTTGAGGGAAGGGTAAACTCTTGAAATATAGAAAATGACAATGAAATTATCTATGCCCAATATGTAGCCAGAATACTGTCAGTGTAGTTCTCTATTTTCCCCACATTTTATTGTGGCGTCTTCATAGGATATTCTGATTATCTAATATACCTACTCTGTTCATTTTCATAGTTTTCTATGCTATTTTTGAGTCTTTACTTTCCACATAACTTAAGATAAACTTATCCAATTTTCTTCTACCATTTTGTTCTTATTGGTGTTTCAGTAGAGACTGCTTTAAATTTATTTATTTTGGGAAAATTTGCATGTTTATGTTATTAAATCTTTCTTTTCAGGAAGTCTTTCCATTTGCTATATAGTCTTCTTCATGTAAGTCTGATGCCTTTCTTCTACTGAATATGCTCCTACATATTTTATTGCTTTTTGCTATTGACAGTGGATTTTTCAGTTTTGACCCTTCAGTTTTTTGTTGGAGGAAAGAAAAATCTGATTATTATATACTAATGTTAAAACCTACTGTGTGTGTGAGTTGCAAAGTCGTGCCTGATTCTGCAATTCCATGGGCTCTGTAGCCTCCAGGCTCCTCTGTCCATGGGATTCTCCAGGCAAGAATACTAGAGTGGGTTGTCATCACCTACTCTGTGAGGTCTTCCCTACACAGGGATCGGACCTGGGCCTATTGAATTGCAGGCCTATTTTTTACCATCTGAGCCAACCTATTACTTTACCACATGTCCCTATTAAACTCTACTTTTTCATATAATGATAATCATTACTACATAGGGAACTTTGACATCATCTTCTAATGTGTCTATCAATTATTTCATTTTCTTTATTATTGCAATGCGAATACCTTTAAAGTAGTTTTAAATAATGAGGATAATATAGACTATCCCTGTTTCTGATTTGATTTGATAGGATTTTTGTGTTTCACACTATTTAGGATAATGGTAATCAATCATTCAATAATCCATTTTTGTTGTATTTAGATTGTTTCTCTCTCTTTCTGTTTTACTTTGAGGTTTTACATTTTTAAAAATGAATACTATTTTTTTTTTTCAGTTTTTTGAGATACAAATGATATGCCTCATTATATTAGTCCAGGATATATGACATAATGATTTGATATGCATATGTACTAAAAAATGATTTTTACAAGTTTAGTTAACCTTGGTTATCTCGTATGATAACAGAAATTTTTCCTTGAATAAAAATGTTAAGATCTATTCTCTTAGCAACTTACAAATATGTAATACAATATTATTAACTATAGTCACCATGCTTCACATTACATGTAGTTCTTAAAGATTATTTTTACATTGTAGTGGAATCATCAGATTTTTTTACCATTTTTGAAAGGCTATAGATTTTTCCTCTTTACAATATATTATTTTGATTTTTCTATTCTTTTTTCCCCTCATTTTAAAATACATGCATGCTGAATGCAGTAACATGAATTAAGACATAGGAGTTTTTTCACAAGATACTAAAAAAAAAAAAAAATGATGGAGGAAGTAGAAAGCAAGTCATATCAAGTACCAATTTAGGAACCAGAAGAGATAAATTTGGAGTTAAGATGTCTCCACTGGGCTGTGACTTGTCCTCACATATGTCAAAGACTGCAGTGTGGAGGAAGATATGGACCTGATCATTTTTCTTTTAGAAAAATGGTTACCTCATTATTCCTAGTACCACCATCATAATCATGTCAGGCCAGTAGTTAAGACTGCTGAATGTTGAGGCAAAAATAAAATCAAGCCATATTCTGTGTTGGGTTATATGGGTTTAATAGATTTTGACTGGGGTAGAGGCAATCCAGGATCTCATGTGTATTATATGGCAGTGGTGGCTGTGGTGCCAAGAGCTGTGACTTAATTGTAACATATTCCTTTTTCATGCTAAACATTTTTTTCCCTCATTATTTGTGATTATTTAACATCACACAGTCCTCTCAGTTTTGCACAAAGGTCCCATGAGGACAGGGAGTTTTCTGACTTTTTGTTCATCACTACAACTCAACACATTAAGAAAAAGTCCTGGAGACTTAGCAGAGGCTGAAAAATTTATCTCAGTTTAATTAACAAATTGTAACAAATATGCTAATTATGTGATGTATCCCAACTAAACATATATCTTATTTTAAAAATTAATTATAGTTGTATATAGGGTAAAACTACCTGAAGCAGTAGTGACTGCCCAGTCATTAGAAGTCTACTTCCAAAGGTTATTGACAGAGATTTAATACTGAACTCAGGAGCTAGGATGTGGTACTGATACCCAGGTAAGACCAGGAAAATGGTTGGGACAGGAGATATTTTGAAAATCCTTTCTATGCTTATTTTCCATTACTTGTTTACTGTTTACAAAGTTTATGCTTGCCAGACAACATTCATAAATATACACTTTTGTGCATACATGCACATATACATTTTTTCTCATTCCCCATCAATGATTTGTTATTAAAATGGCTGTATGGTTTTATGGAATTTTCCAGGATTCCTTTTATACATCACACAAATGTTTGAAACTTGAATATGACTGCTTTTAGCTTAATTTTTTAAAAGTTTTTCTGTAACTTTTATGTAACATAATAAATTTGGACTTTATTTGCTTCTGGGGAAAAAGTTAAATTTTGCATGCATTCATAACTAACCAAAGTATAAAGTAATTAACACTTTTCAATGCTTTCTGATAAGTGCAGCCATAACCAAAACCAAAAACAGGAAATTATAGTCTTTAAATTCTCTATTAAAATTTAGATATCCAAAAAAACAAAGAAAGATCATAATCATGTCAGGCCAGTAGTTAAGACTGCTGAATGTTGAGGCAAAAATAAAATCAAGCCATATTCTGTGTTGGGTTATATGGGTTTAATAGATTTTGACTGGGGTAGAGGCAATCCAGGATCTCATGTGTATTATATGGCAGTGGTGGCTGTGGTGCCAAGAGCTGTGACTTAATTGTAACATATTCCTTTTTCATGCTAAACATTTTTTTCCCTCATTATTTGTGATTATTTAACATCACACAGTCCTCTCAGTTTTGCACAAAGGTCCCATGAGGACAGGGAGTTTTCTGACTTTTTGTTCATCACTACAACTCAACACATTAAAAAAAAGTCCTGGAGACTTAGCAGAGGCTGAAAAATTTATCTCAGTTTAATTAACAAATTGTAACAAATATGCTAATTATGTGATGTATCCCAACTAAACATATATCTTATTTTAAAAATTAATTATAGTTGTATATAGGGTAAAACTACCTGAAGCAGTAGTGACTGCCCAGTCATTAGAAGTCTACTTCCAAAGGTTATTGACAGAGATTTAATACTGAACTCAGGAGCTAGGATGTGGTACTGATACCCAGGTAAGACCAGGAAAATGGTTGGGACAGGAGATATTTTGAAAATCCTTTCTATGCTTATTTTCCATTACTTGTTTACTGTTTACAAAGTTTATGCTTGCCAGACAACATTCATAAATATACACTTTTGTGCATACATGCACATATACATTTTTTCTCATTCCCCATCAATGATTTGTTATTAAAATGGCTGTATGGTTTTATGGAATTTTCCAGGATTCCTTTTATACATCACACAAATGTTTGAAACTTGAATATGACTGCTTTTAGCTTAATTTTTTAAAAGTTTTTCTGTAACTTTTATGTAACATAATAAATTTGGACTTTATTTGCTTCTGGGGAAAAAGTTAAATTTTGCATGCATTCATAACTAACCAAAGTATAAAGTAATTAACACTTTTCAATGCTTTCTGATAAGTGCAGCCATAACATAGCAATTAAGCTCTCAAAATCCACAAAGAGGATACAGGAAATTATAGTCTTTAAATTCTCTATTAAAATTTAGATATCTTGTTTTAGGTGTCTATAGAGTATGGATGTGTGTATTAGGAGAAGAAAGTTCAATTTAGTTTAAAGTTTTAATTAGAGACCCTACAATCAGGTAGTACTGAATGGCTATTTAAAATGTTCAAGTTGGAGTTGAATGATTTTTACCAGTAAAAACATGTTAGTACTCTTAATTAAATATAGAACTAAAGAAGCTTTTAAAATACTTTAACATAAAAACTACCCCCTCCAGCACCCACCTCAGTTCTATTTTTCAATGTATAATTAGGAAATTTGATAAGTGAATATATAAATTACATCTAATTGCATGATTACGAATGTTTAGCCTTTTAAAAAATTGTGCTTAGGTATTTTTCAATTGTGTAATTTTAGTACAATTTGAAGTCACATCTGTCTAAAAACACTACATATGATCTAGTGGAGATATAATCATCATCATCAACAACAGTCCTTGACTGTGAATTTAATTGCAATGGAACATGTAGGGAAAGTCCTAACAAATATTACTGATTTTACACTTTGAATTTTTGTTTAGTCACAGATCAACAAATTAAAGGGCTGTTTTCCTGGTGGTCCAGTGTGTAAAGAGTCCACCTTGCAGTGGACACCAGTTCAATCCCTGGCCTGGGAAGATCCCAAGGGCCACAGAGCGACTGGACTGGTGTGTCCGATTATGAGCCAGTGCTCTGGAGCACATGTGTCCAGAGCCGGTGATCTGCAACCACAGAGGCCACTGCAATGGGAGGCCCACACAGACCAAAGAATAGGATGGATGAAAATAAATAAATAAACAATAAAAGAGGCCAATATTAAGAAAAAAATACAGGGTTGCAGATCAGATTTCTGTCCATCTCTCCTATTGCATATTGTGATATGCTAGGATTGTATCATATACAATTATAGCTTGATAAAATTGTAATAGAATTGTTAACAGTATGATAAAGTTATAACCAGGTAAAATGTTTTTCCAAGAATATGAGTCAAGCTTTTTATTACGATTTTAGCGGTGATAGTATACTAAATATGAGTGTTTTTATTTTATTCTAAAGTTATTTCTGGTTCCAACTCTTTAGCTGCATGATCCTAAACAGTGAATGAACCGCTCTGTGCCTCTGCAGATATTGATGACAATTTAGGATCTGATGAGAAGAGAATATTTGAACAAATACATTGCTTAAACTACTGACTAAGTGCTTAATATGTCCAGAGTAAATTTTAGCATAGTCTCTCATTTTATGATACCCATTAAAGTAGATTAAAATGGAGTTATTTCTTTAAATCACATACTTGGAAAAACAGATAACATTATACTGAGGCCATTGTAATGAATCTACAGTAAACTGAAACCCAACCTCAGTCTGAGTTTCATAAGTAAGAATAAGAAGAAACTTCCTCTAATTTGACATTGTAGATCTTTATCTTTTGAGTGGGTTCTAAACTTCAGAATACAATTGCTAAAAGTGCCAATACACTTATTTACGTTATAAAAATTTTTATGTATATTCAACATTATTTGCATGTATATACTGTGTTTATGTATTTATGTATGTGTGTACACACACACACACACAGACAGCCTTCTTGACCTTTTCAGGATTTGTGCATGTCTGATCGGACAGTTTCTCCTATTCTTCCCAATTAAAGGGAAGAATTTGCCATGTGATGAAGGCAGGAGAAATACAAATACGTTTTCTCAAAGGTGGTTTCCAGTAATCCATTTGTATGGCATACTGAAAAGGTCAATGTAATACAGCATGCTCTCTAATTCTTTGAAAATATGAGGCATTAAAATTCTGATGCCTCATTCAAGGTTGTAATGAGAACATAACACAAATTGAACCTATTATTTTGACAGTGATAGTAATGAGAATGGGAAATGAAATAAACTTAATGACACTGCAAGTGACTTTTTTATTTCAAAATTTCTGAACTTCCTTGCTGTCTGTTTTGCAAAAGGGAAGCATAATATACATATGAATACTAAATCCTTTAAAATAAAAAGAGAGTGGAACAATGTGCAATGGGATATTTTAAAGACTAAAAAAAGAGTTTATGATTTAATTGAGCAAAATCAGACTCCTAGAAGACCTCTGTTTTTCTTTAATGCTGATTTCTCATCATGCATAAGAAATTTTTTGAAAGTTTTCAAAATAAAAGCAGGAAAGCGGACTCTTCCCTGGTGGTCCAATGGTTAAGAATATGTCTTGCAATGCAAAGGGTCCGTTCCTTGATGGGGAAGCTGAGATCCCACATGTTGCAGAATAACTAAGTCATATGCACATGTAACAACTACTAAAGTCTGTGCACTCTGGTGGCCATGCACCCAACTACTGAGCCCATGCACACAAGTGCAGAGAGTCTGTGTACCAGAAAGAAAGATACTGTCTAAGACAATGAAGACCTCATATGTCCCAACTAAGACCCAACACAGCCAAATAAATATTATTTTTTTAAAAAGCAGCAGAGATTTATATATAATTATAGAACTTAGAGCTATAGAAGTAATTAATATGTTAACTCTGGTAAAATCAAGTGAAGAAATAGATTGAGAGAAATCCTTAAACTGGTAACAAAGCAGAGACAAGAATTCAGCTCTGTGGATTCCTATCCTCTGTCTCACTTATCTCCCTTTTCAGCTTGACTACTATTGACAGCAGGCATTTCTTATTTCTTATTTCCATTCATAAAATAAAAAGTAAAATAAAATAGAAAGTGAAAGTGTTACTCAGTCATGTCCAACTCTTTTGTGACCCCACGGATGGTAGTCCGCCTGACTCCTCTGTCCATGGAATTTCCCAGGCAAGAATACTGGAAATGGGTTGGCATTTCCTTTGCAACGCAGGGATCAAGCTCAGGTTTTCTGCATTGGCAGGCAGATCTTGTGCCATCTGAGCCACCAAGGAAACCTTAAAATAAAGTAAAATCCTACCATTTTAGAAAGAGAAAATGAATTCTTATATTATCTTGAAAATTTTTTGCAGCTGTGGAAATGCAGAAAGAGAAAAAGAAACATAAAAGCAATCCATTCTACCCTTATGTCTTTAAAAATTTTGAACTGTTTGGCCACATTCAGAGCTGAGATGTTGGCTGAGTACAGAGAAGGGTACCTGCTAGTGAGTTTGATCATTGCACACATCAAATTTGGATCTCTTTATGCCCAAAGTGTACTTTGTACCAAGAGAGGTGTAGGTTGAGGGGTTTAACAGATCAAAGTTGTGTGGTCTTTGTACATGGCTAAGCTATGATGAATGTTATCTTTTTCTCTAGGTGTGTGTTGTGTGGACTTGGTTTTGTTCTTTTCTTACCTCCTGTCTCAGCTTAAAAAGGGGGTAAATAGGTAGCCTGCTTACTTATGAACCAGCGTAGACCATACTTCCTAATTGTCCAAATCAAAAATCCTTTTTTAATTTTTGACCTTTCTCATATGGAGTCATAATTTTATCCATTGTCTTACTCTACAAATATTGTGCACCAACCTGCTGTGAGCTTCAATTCTAAAACAAACACACAACCATGCTTCCTGGCCTCAATGAGAGTAATAATTATAGAACTTAGAGCTATAGAAGTAATTAATATGTTAACTCTGGTAAAATCAAGTGAAGAAATAGATTGAGAGAAATCCTTAAACTGGTAACAAAGCAGAGACAAGAATTCAGCTCTGTGGATTCCTATCCTCTGTCTCACTTATCTCCCTTTTCAGCTTGACTACTATTGACAGCAGGCATTTCTTATTTCTTATTTCCATTCATAAAATAAAAAGTAAAATAAAATAGAAAGTGAAAGTGTTACTCAGTCATGTCCAACTCTTTTGTGACCCCACGGATGGTAGTCCGCCTGACTCCTCTGTCCATGGAATTTCCCAGGCAAGAATACTGGAAATGGGTTGGCATTTCCTTTGCAACGCAGGGATCAAGCTCAGGTTTTCTGCATTGGCAGGCAGATCTTGTGCCATCTGAGCCACCAAGGAAACCTTAAAATAAAGTAAAATCCTACCATTTTTAGAAAGAGAAAATGAATTCTTATATTATCTTGAAAATTTTTTGCAGCTGTGGAAATGCAGAAAGAGAAAAAGAAACATAAAAGCAATCCATTCTACCCTTATGTCTTTAAAAATTTTGAACTGTTTGGCCACATTCAGAGCTGAGATGTTGGCTGAGTACAGAGAAGGGTACCTGCTAGTGAGTTTGATCATTGCACACATCAAATTTGGATCTCTTTATGCCCAAAGTGTACTTTGTACCAAGAGAGGTGTAGGTTGAGGGGTTTAACAGATCAAAGTTGTGTGGTCTTTGTACATGGCTAAGCTATGATGAATGTTATCTTTTTCTCTAGGTGTGTGTTGTGTGGACTTGGTTTTGTTCTTTTTCTTACCTCCTGTCTCAGCTTAAAAAGGGGGTAAATAGGTAGCCTGCTTACTTATGAACCAGCGTAGACCATACTTCCTAATTGTCCAAATCAAAAATCCTTTTTTAATTTTTGACCTTTCTCATATGGAGTCATAATTTTATCCATTGTCTTACTCTACAAATATTGTGCACCAACCTGCTGTGAGCTTCAATTCTAAAACAAACACACAACCATGCTTCCTGGCCTCAATGAGAGTAATAATAAGAGAGACAATAAATATATTAAAAGTATGACACTATTAGAAATTAAGCTATATCTGTGATAAGTGATCTACAAGAGTGTTAAAAGGAATGATGAAACTGTATCATAGACAATGTGTTTACCGCTATCAAGAACAGTGCCTGGTACATAATGGACCCTCAATGAATTTATGTTGAATGAATTTGACCTGGTCAGGAATGACCTACCTTGCAAATGCCTGCTTTGATTTTGCTCTGGGGATGAGGAGAGTTAATTAATGGAGAGGGTAAGGTAGAGAAAAGCCATTGTAAAGAGAGTCTGTTGGTCCAGAATCATGCTGAGTTCAAGGACCTAAGAAAAGGCCAGTGGTTCTGAAACCTCAGAGGACTAAATATGCGATAACAGAAAGAAAGGAAGAGAGTTGGCAGAAGACAAACTGAATGAGAGAGAGAGACATGGACCAGACTGTACCGAGCATCGTGGACAATGTAAAAGGAAAAGATCTTCTGAAGAAATGGGTAGCTTTTGAATATATTAGATGGGTGAAAGGTTAGGTGACCTCACAGTTTAATCTTCCTAGTTCCAAAAATTAATCTACGGGAATAAAATCCAATCCACATTTACAGCTCATTTAAAAGGATCACTGCTCAGTGCTAATCTTGAAGAATTCTCCATGTTAATCCCTTGAAAATATCTCCCATTTTAAACCAAGATTGTCTTCTTAGTCTTTGGAAATATTAAAAGTGTAAAAATATTCCATAAATAATAGTCATATCCCCTCTGTTTGGAACATGTAGGGTCTGATGGATTAAAAGGGACCAAGAATCTCTGGATGAAAACTTTGACCCAGACAAGTATTGATGAATACAAGAAAGACTGAAGACCATTGAGAAATGGTAGGAAGCAGAACAGGGGGAACCCTGACAGTAAAAAGTGAAACAAAATGCTGTTGGATCCTAGAGAGAATGGTATAACCTAAGACAGAGAGTACTGCAGGACTGTGGATGAATAGACACAGAAGATGGAGAATCACAAACAAAAGCTGGTTACTGGCCTGGATTGTATTCAGTGTAGGATGTGCTCAATCACTCGTTCATTACTAAGTCTTTTTGTGACTCCATGAGCTGTAGCCCGCAAGGCTCCTCTGTCCATGGGATTTCTCAGACAAGAATACTAGAATGGGTTGCTAGTTCCTTCTCCAGGGGATTTTCCTGATCCAGAGATTGAACCCTCATCTCTTGAGTCTCCTATATTAGCAGGCAGATTTTTTACCACTGGGCCACCTGGGAAGTGTAATATAGAAGGACAGTTTGTAATTGGATCCAGTCATAACAACTCATAATTAAAACCATGGGGAGAGACAATGCAAAGAAAAAAAAAAAAGAATCCCATCATACTGGACTGGAGATCAGACACAATTATATATATACTCCTGCCCAGTATGATGGGATTCATTTTTATTTTTGGTGTTGTATATGTGTATGTATATACTTTTTATTATACCAATATATGTTATATATATATATACTCAATTATAAATAAGAAAATGCTCAATATAATTGCTTATTGATTAAATCATTAAGGGTGGGCTTCCCTGGTGGTCCAGTGGATAAGGACACCGCTTTGCAGTGCAAGGGGTGCCGGTTCGATCCCTGGCCTGGGAAGATCCCACGTGCTGTGGAGCGGCTGGACTGATGTGTCCAATTACCGAGCCAGAGCTCTGGAGCGCATGCGCCCAGAGCCGGTGCTCTGCGACAACAGAGGCCACTGTGATGGGAGGCCCACATGGGCCAAAGAACAAAGATGGATGAAAATGGACAAATGAAAGACCAATGGAAGTGACCCGCCTGCTCCCCTCTCTCCTCACCTCACCCCCACCAAAATAAATAAATAAATAAATCTTAAAAAAAAAAATCATTAAGGGTATGATTGAATGTCTACCATGTCCTATAACAGTGGTAAACTAAATGCATTTTGTATTCCTCATTATTATATCCTGCTCTAGTCTCTTATGTTTTCATATGTTCCTTCAAATTAAGAGTAACTCTCTTAAATATTCAAAACTAAAAAGTCAGTTCTACTAGTACTTTCTACAGTGTCACAAAATCATAGAAAATTAGAGATCTAAAATAGTCAAGTTGAGTAGTCCAGATCTTGAACTCCATGTATATGCAGTCCTCTCCTATCCTCAGGTCCTCTCCCACAGTCAGACTGGTTCTGCCATTCACCATGATACTTGAAGCATTATCACCTAGTGCACCCTGGGGTAGCCATATCAATGCACATGTTCAGCTTGCCACAACTCTATATTTGTTCTATAAATTTGCTGAGATCCCATGATTCTATTTATGGGTAAGGTCTACAGGGTACAGCTCCCTGCAGGGTACATGTCTTTGCTGAGACTTAGAAATTCAGCAAAGGTTCTGACACCAGATACAGCCTTTATCTGTCCTCTTTCCCTGAGCATGGACCTTTATTTGTAGGCCTAGATTATATAGGAATCATTGGTTTAACATCACATATCCACCCTGGGTATAATTCAGCCTTTCATCAGCATTGCTTGCAGTCATTTTGGGGCCCCATTCATTATGTGAGACTTTATATTTATATTCACGTTAGTCAGAGTGGAATCTCAAGCCTCATGTTCTATTAGATAGTGCCTATAATTGTGCTGGGTCATTGGACTCACTGGTCTAGCTGTTCTGCAGTGGATAAGGACACCGCTTTGCAGTGCAAGGTGCCGGTTCGATCCCTGGCCTGGGAAGATCCCACGTGCTGTGGAGCGGCTGGACTGATGTGTCCAATTACCGAGCCAGAGCTCTGGAGCGCATGCGCCCAGAGCCGGTGCTCTGCGACAACAGAGGCCACTGTGATGGGAGGCCCACATGGGCCAAAGAACAAAGATGGATGAAAATGGACAAATGAAAGACCAATGGAAGTGACCCGCCTGCTCCCCTCTCTCCTCACCTCACCCCCACCAAAATAAATAAATAAATAAATCTTAAAAAAAAAAATCATTAAGGGTATGATTGAATGTCTACCATGTCCTATAACAGTGGTAAACTAAATGCATTTTGTATTCCTCATTATTATATCCTGCTCTAGTCTCTTATGTTTTCATATGTTCCTTCAAATTAAGAGTAACTCTCTTAAATATTCAAAACTAAAAAGTCAGTTCTACTAGTACTTTCTACAGTGTCACAAAATCATAGAAAATTAGAGATCTAAAATAGTCAAGTTGAGTAGTCCAGATCTTGAACTCCATGTATATGCAGTCCTCTCCTATCCTCAGGTCCTCTCCCACAGTCAGACTGGTTCTGCCATTCACCATGATACTTGAAGCATTATCACCTAGTGCACCCTGGGGTAGCCATATCAATGCACATGTTCAGCTTGCCACAACTCTATATTTGTTCTATAAATTTGCTGAGATCCCATGATTCTATTTATGGGTAAGGTCTACAGGGTACAGCTCCCTGCAGGGTACATGTCTTTGCTGAGACTTAGAAATTCAGCAAAGGTTCTGACACCAGATACAGCCTTTATCTGTCCTCTTTCCCTGAGCATGGACCTTTATTTGTAGGCCTAGATTATATAGGAATCATTGGTTTAACATCACATATCCACCCTGGGTATAATTCAGCCTTTCATCAGCATTGCTTGCAGTCATTTTGGGGCCCCATTCATTATGTGAGACTTTATATTTATATTCACGTTAGTCAGAGTGGAATCTCAAGCCTCATGTTCTATTAGATAGTGCCTATAATTGTGCTGGGTCATTGGACACACTGGTCTAGCTGTTCTGCAGCACATGGGATCTTCCCGGGCCAGGAGTCAAACTGGTATCCCTTGCACTGCAAGGCAGACTCTTTACCCAGTGGACCACCAGGGAAGCCCTTGAGTGAGTTTTATGACTAAGCCTTTCTACACCATTACATGCAAGTGCCCATATTCTCTAGCTGTTGCCTTTTCTGACTAGCTTGTTAGGCTGACTCTGTCATAGAGAGAAAAAAATCCTGTATGTGTGTGTCACACAGATATATACACAGACTTTTTTTTTTCTTCTGCTTAAAAAATACCCTATTCTCCTGTGGCTAACTTCTAGTTACATATTTTTGGTTGAATTTGGATATTATTATTTCCTCCATAAATTCAAGACTTGGTTAGAAGCATCATGCATGTATCACCATTGTGCTCTATGTGTCATAATCAGTTCATTTATAATTTATTTGTCTCTCCATCTACCTATACACTTTTTAGTCTAATTATTTCTTTTTAATCCCTCAGTCCCAGAAATTAAGGTCTATATCTTATTCAGTACTACATCTTAAATTCTTATTAGTAAGCCTGAAGTAAACTTGTTTATGTTTTGATACATTGTGTATTATATCTATCTATATATCCATATATAGAGAGAGAGAGAGAAAGAGGAAGAGAGAGAGAAGAGACCTGGGGTCAGGTAAAGCTTTTAATAACATGAAGAACTAAGAATAATTACTGATATAATTTAAAACAGAAGAAGAAACATGATTTTTTTTTTTTTAGTTTTGTAACTTGATGATAAAAATAATGATTTTTAAAAAAATTAAATCTTTAAAATGTATAAAATAGTCCCTAAAACCATAAATGCCTTTGTGGGCCTCTAAGGTTCAAGAGACATAGATTAGAAACCAATGGATCAAAATCCAGTTGAGCCAAGTCTCAATTCTTTTCTGAGATTAAAATCTTATGTTATTTTTCTATGAGGGAATGCGTCAGGTGCTTGTTTTTGGGGTGGAGGGGAGGGGTAGGCCACTTTTATTGGTCTTTCATTTATCTATTTTCATCCATCTTTGTTCTTTGGTCTGTGTGGGCCTCCCATCGCAGCGGCCTCTTGTCGCAGAGCACTGGCTCTGGGCGCATGCCCTCCAGAGCTCCGGCTCGGTAACTGGACACATGGGTCCAGCCGCTCTGCGGCACATGGGATCTTCCCAGGCCAGGGATCAAAGTGGTGCCCCTTGCACTGCGAGGCAGTGTCCTTACCCACTGGACCACCAGGGAAGCCCCAAGTGTTTTTAAATGCAGACTATTCTGTGAGAAATGAAAGATTTGTTTACTATGTCTTATTGAGTGTCCTATTCAAGTAAAATATTAAGAAAAAAAGTAAATATTTGTTGTATTTACTTATTTCTCTTTAAATAGGTAGTCTAACTTGGATACGTCTGGTATTGTTTATACAGCAGAAATTCAAATGACAGAATTTCTACTACAGCAGCCAAGAAACACGTATATGACTTTTCTAATTACAACTCTAAGTTTTCACAGGTATATTTCCTATAGGTAGATATTAATGTGGCCTAAATAACACATATTTTAACTTATCTACTCTTCTTTTCTTTATGGAATGACCAACGTACTTTTTTCCTTTGGGTCTACCAAATTCACATATTGATTTACCAAAAGAACAGTGAATTCATTTGAAAACTTAGCAAAATTTTTTTTTAATGGATATCCATATATAGAGAGAAAGAGGAAGAGAGAGAGAAGAGACCTGGGGTCAGGTAAAGCTTTTAATAACATGAAGAACTAAGAATAATTACTGATATAATTTAAAACAGAAGAAGAAACATGATTTTTTTTTTTTTAGTTTTGTAACTTGATGATAAAAATAATGATTTTTAAAAAAATTAAATCTTTAAAATGTATAAAATAGTCCCTAAAACCATAAATGCCTTTGTGGGCCTCTAAGGTTCAAGAGACATAGATTAGAAACCAATGGATCAAAATCCAGTTGAGCCAAGTCTCAATTCTTTTCTGAGATTAAAATCTTATGTTATTTTTCTATGAGGGAATGCTTCAGGTGCTTTTTTTTGGGGGGGGGGGGGGGGGGGGGGGGGGTAGGCCACTTTTATTGGTCTTTCATTTATCTATTTTCATCCATCTTTGTTCTTTGGTCTGTGTGGGCCTCCCATCGCAGCGGCCTCTTGTCGCAGAGCACTGGCTCTGGGCGCATGCCCTCCAGAGCTCCGGCTCGGTAACTGGACACATGGGTCCAGCCGCTCTGCGGCACATGGGATCTTCCCAGGCCAGGGATCAAAGTGGTGCCCCTTGCACTGCGAGGCAGTGTCCTTACCCACTGGACCACCAGGGAAGCCCCAAGTGTTTTTAAATGCAGACTATTCTGTGAGAAATGAAAGATTTGTTTACTATGTCTTATTGAGTGTCCTATTCAAGTAAAATATTAAGAAAAAGAGTAAATATTTGTTGTATTTACTTATTTCTCTTTAAATAGGTAGTCTAACTTGGATACGTCTGGTATTGTTTATACAGCAGAAATTCAAATGACAGAATTTCTACTACAGCAGCCAAGAAACACGTATATGACTTTTCTAATTACAACTCTAAGTTTTCACAGGTATATTTCCTATAGGTAGATATTAATGTGGCCTAAATAACACATATTTTAACTTATCTACTCTTCTTTTCTTTATGGAATGACCAACGTACTTTTTTCCTTTGGGTCTACCAAATTCACATATTGATTTACCAAAAGAACAGTGAATTCATTTGAAAACTTAGCATTTATTAATTTTTTTTTTTAATGTGCAGTCACTTGGGAACATGTGAGTCTTGTTTGATGTCCATTTCTTTCCAACTATAAAATTAATGCATTAACTGATCATTATAAGGAAGCTTTCCTAAGTTCTTTCCTAAATCATACACTTAACATTAAGGTTTCTTCCTCTGATTATCAGCTATTAAATAGTGTCTTCCTGTTCACATTGACCTTGATCTGTGTTCTGAAGCAGGACAGCAATTACAGTAATGATATCTTGCTTCTGAATAGGACTTTGGAGGAAGTAACTAGATAATATGTCCCTGTAGAAATTTCTTAAATTGTACTCATTTACATATAATAAGAAATAAATAATTTGCATAGACTAATCCAAATAAGGTGTGCATTCTAATACTATGTAGAAAAAATAAACAAAAGTTTTCAACTCCTATAAAAAGTAGATAAAATTATGAAATATATTTCTGATAAGTATAACAGAATAAAGCATAAATTAATATTTATTTCTGAACCACTATGTCAGTAGTTTAGGAAGCTTGATTTCTTGGTTTTGTTTTAGCTGAGTAAACCTAAGTATAAAAATAAAGACTAACTTGTATCAAGTTTGTGTTTTGATATACTCATCCTGGGTGACATATATTGTTTTTCTCATTTAATCTTATATGCTGGCAAGCTGAATTTATAGATGAGGAAAGTGAGGTTAAGAAATCTCATAGCTTATAGAGACCAATTAGTTAGTAATTAGAAGTGGACATAGTAATCTAGCTCATTTTTGTTTTCCCTGATTCCCACAATTTACTTGCCATTCTCCCTTGAATTTCTCTTTAAATAGGTAGTCTAACTTGGATACGTCTGGTATTGTTTATACAGCAGAAATTCAAATGACAGAATTTCTACTACAGCAGCCAAGAAACACGTATATGACTTTTCTAATTACAACTCTAAGTTTTCACAGGTATATTTCCTATAGGTAGATATTAATGTGGCCTAAATAACACATATTTTAACTTATCTACTCTTCTTTTCTTTATGGAATGACCAACGTACTTTTTTCCTTTGGGTCTACCAAATTCACATATTGATTTACCAAAAGAACAGTGAATTCATTTGAAAACTTAGCATTTATTAATTTTTTTTTTTAATGTGCAGTCACTTGGGAACATGTGAGTCTTGTTTGATGTCCATTTCTTTCCAACTATAAAATTAATGCATTAACTGATCATTATAAGGAAGCTTTCCTAAGTTCTTTCCTAAATCATACACTTAACATTAAGGTTTCTTCCTCTGATTATCAGCTATTAAATAGTGTCTTCCTGTTCACATTGACCTTGATCTGTGTTCTGAAGCAGGACAGCAATTACAGTAATGATATCTTGCTTCTGAATAGGACTTTGGAGGAAGTAACTAGATAATATGTCCCTGTAGAAATTTCTTAAATTGTACTCATTTACATATAATAAGAAATAAATAATTTGCATAGACTAATCCAAATAAGGTGTGCATTCTAATACTATGTAGAAAAAATAAACAAAAGTTTTCAACTCCTATAAAAAGTAGATAAAATTATGAAATATATTTCTGATAAGTATAACAGAATAAAGCATAAATTAATATTTATTTCTGAACCACTATGTCAGTAGTTTAGGAAGCTTGATTTCTTGGTTTTGTTTTAGCTGAGTAAACCTAAGTATAAAAATAAAGACTAACTTGTATCAAGTTTGTGTTTTGATATACTCATCCTGGGTGACATATATTGTTTTTCTCATTTAATCTTATATGCTGGCAAGCTGAATTTATAGATGAGGAAAGTGAGGTTAAGAAATCTCATAGCTTATAGAGACCAATTAGTTAGTAATTAGAAGTGGACATAGTAATCTAGCTCATTTTTGTTTTCCCTGATTCCCACAATTTACTTGCCATTCTCCCTTGAATTTCTAGATATGAGAAGAGCTAGAGGAATATATCTTTGACCTATCAAATATTAATTCATTTCTGCTTATTTGACTATCACTGAAAATTCAAAACATTTTCATTTTGCAATTTCAATACATACATATGGGCTTCCCAGTTGGAGCTAGTGGTAAAGAACATGCCTGCTAATGTAAGAGACATAAGAAACATAAGTTCTTTCCCTGAGTTAAGAAGATTGCCTGGAGGAGGGCATGGCAACCCACTCCAGTACTCTTGCTTAGAATCTCATGGACAGAGGAGCCTGCTGGGCTACAGTTCACAGGGTTGCAAAGAGTTTGACATGACTGAAGCGACTTAGTATGCAAGCATAAATAGATAATAAACCATCCAGTGGATGCCAGAGTTTTAATATTGCTTACTTCATTTACTTCTCATAATAACACTGTGTAATGTCTTTTCTATCTTATTCCAGGATGAGAAAACTGGAAAGAAGCTACATAGCAAACATATAAAACTGGGATTCAGGCTCAGCTTTTTTGATTTCAAGGTTTATGGGAACTTTCTTGTCTTACCATGTTTGAACCATTCAACAATTGAAAAATAACATGAGAAAATGCCACTTAAAATTAAAGCCTAAAGTGTGAGTGTCGAACCAGTAAAGGATGGAAATAAATATTTTCTTATTTTTTAAAATTACTCTATGAATTTAGACACATCACCCTGAGGCAATGTTTTCTAATCAGTGAAAGGGTGATGATACCACATACTTACTTAGAAGTTAGATAGAGAGATGAAAAAATGGAAATTATCTAGCAATTATTTGACAGTCCTTTCAGGCAACAATGGACACTACAATGTGCTACCTATTTGGAATACAGTAAGTAAAATATAGATATTGTCTGTCCCTTTAGACAGCTAATACACAATAAATAGTATCTACTGTTATTTGTGGGTCTCCCAGATGCTTCAGTGGTAAAGAATCTGCCTGCCAATGCCAGAGACACAGGAAATGAGGGTTTGATCCCTAAGTCAGGAAGATCCCCTGGAGGAGGAAATGGTATCCCACTCTAGTATACTTGCCTGCAAAATTCTGTGGTCAGAGGAGTGCAGAGTCAGAAACGATTTAGTGATCGAGTAGGAGTACATGGCTCATTTATCTTTTACAGTTATTCAGGAAGCAGTTACACCAAACAAGTAATAGAAACAGGGTAAAATCTTGTGTAGAAAATAGATGGTTCAAAGGGCAACATTTTTTCTCTAATTGTTACCCTTCCAACTTTTCACATAGATTTCTGTACTGCAAGCCAATAGAAATGACAGCAAAGTGCTAGTGATAAGGGAAGACTCCCATTTAAAGCCTTACAAGTTTGCAGGAAGAAACATAATATGCTGTCTTGACTACTGTTGCCAGGAGTGTATTTTTCTCATGTTAAATTTCTTTTAGAATCTATCACCTTACACCTGAGAATATAGTTGGCAAATAATATAAGCAGTTCAACCCCAAGATGATAATGTAGAGTAAGAAGAGCAGTCCTTATTTCTGACAAACACAAATAAACAAAATGGCTCTGATGTACTATGAGTTGATATGAAAATGACTCGTGACATAGAATATGGAGAATGGAAAAAGCATTCAATGTGTGCAGTGGCAAATTTAGGAACAAAATAAAATAAACGCCCACAGCATGCATCTCCCACATCACAACAATTAGACATTTTCTTTTAAGTCTGTTTTGTGCAGGGCTGAGTTAGAGAGATGGATGAAGGTGGATTATTAGTTACCAGATTTGGCCAATTTTGGGTTGCACATTTTATGACATGCAATAAGTTATAGCATTGTGGATAAGAAAATAGAGTATTATCTGTCCCTTTAGACAGCTAATACACAATAAATAGTATCTACTGTTATTTGTGGGTCTCCCAGATGCTTCAGTGGTAAAGAATCTGCCTGCCAATGCCAGAGACACAGGAAATGAGGGTTTGATCCCTAAGTCAGGAAGATCCCCTGGAGGAGGAAATGGTATCCCACTCTAGTATACTTGCCTGCAAAATTCTGTGGTCAGAGGAGTGCAGAGTCAGAAACGATTTAGTGATCGAGTAGGAGTACATGGCTCATTTATCTTTTACAGTTATTCAGGAAGCAGTTACACCAAACAAGTAATAGAAACAGGGTAAAATCTTGTGTAGAAAATAGATGGTTCAAAGGGCAACATTTTTTCTCTAATTGTTACCCTTCCAACTTTTCACATAGATTTCTGTACTGCAAGCCAATAGAAATGACAGCAAAGTGCTAGTGATAAGGGAAGACTCCCATTTAAAGCCTTACAAGTTTGCAGGAAGAAACATAATATGCTGTCTTGACTACTGTTGCCAGGAGTGTATTTTTCTCATGTTAAATTTCTTTTAGAATCTATCACCTTACACCTGAGAATATAGTTGGCAAATAATATAAGCAGTTCAACCCCAAGATGATAATGTAGAGTAAGAAGAGCAGTCCTTATTTCTGACAAACACAAATAAACAAAATGGCTCTGATGTACTATGAGTTGATATGAAAATGACTCGTGACATAGAATATGGAGAATGGAAAAAGCATTCAATGTGTGCAGTGGCAAATTTAGGAACAAAATAAAATAAACGCCCACAGCATGCATCTCCCACATCACAACAATTAGACATTTTCTTTTAAGTCTGTTTTGTGCAGGGCTGAGTTAGAGAGATGGATGAAGGTGGATTATTAGTTACCAGATTTGGCCAATTTTGGGTTGCACATTTTATGACATGCAATAAGTTATAGCATTGTGGATAAGAAAATAGAGTATTATTTACTTATTCAAATGTGTTGTTTTATTTCATTTTTAAAAATAATATGTTTATGTATTTGGCTGCACTGTGTCTTAATTGCAACACATGGGGTCGTCTATCTTTTGTGACATGCAGAATCATTAGTTGCAGTATGTGAGCTCTTAGTTGAGGCATGTGGGATCTAGTTTCTGGAAAAGAGCTCAAACTCTGGCCCCCTGCATTGGGAGTGTGGAGTCTTATACACTGGACCACCAGGGACTTTAGAAGAGTCAGACTTACATTGGAATCCTGGTTCCTTTACCTAGAGTAATTCAGTTAAGCTCTACAAGCCTTAGTTTCCCCAAGTTCAATTGTGCAATTAAAATATCTTTCTCACAATGTTGTGATGAATCAAAAACCTCCAATAAAAATGCACATAAGATTTAAATTTGATGCCCTATACATAATGAAATATGCATATATTATTTTTTCAGGTGTTGTCTGTGTCTATGACAAGAACTAACAATGTGCTTTACATAGAACGTAAAGAAGGAACCAAAATTTGATAGCAACCTTTTAATGGTATCTTATCTCGATTTTCACTGGAACCTGACATTTATTTTCAATGTGTTTACTTTGTGATTCATTGTCTGCTGGTGTGTGAGTTAATGAACTGTATACATACTTCTAGGGCTTCCCTGGTAGCTCAGCTGGTCAAGAATCCACCTGCAATGCAGGAGACCCCTGTTGGATTCCTGGGTCAGGACGATCTCCCGGAGAAGGGATAGACTACTCATTCCAGTATTCTTGGGCTTCCCCAGGTGGCTCAACTGGTAAAGAATCCACCTGCAATGCGAGAGACCTAGGTTGGATCCCTGGGCTGGGAAGATCCCCTGGAGGACGGAACAGCTATCCACTTCAGTATTCTTGCCTGGAGAATTACATGGGGTCGTAAAGAGTTGGACACAACTGAGTGACTTTCACTCACTCACTCACTCATCCATACTTCTAGACACACCTATTGAGTATTCGTGTGTGTGTGTGTGTCTGTGTGTGTGTGTGTGTGTGTGTGTGTGTGCATGTGTATGAAGTATTATGGTCTTCCCAGGTGGCGCTAGTATAAAGAACCCACTTAGGTCAGCAAAATCCCCTGGAGGAGGGCATGCCAACCCACTCCAGTATTCTTGCTTGAAGAATCCCACGGACAAAGGAGCCTGGTGGGCTACATTTCATAGCGTCACACAGAATTGGACATGGCTGAAGCAACTTAGCACACATGCATGTGTAGTATTAAATATACTAATATACAGTAATATACAAAAATCATGCGATGTAAATGTCATCAAGCTCTTTGCTCACACTTAGCTTAACTACAAAGTTTTCAGACCAGTCAGATAAGTGTTTTTGGTTTGATTTGGCTTGGTTTCCTTTAAAGAATAAATGGGAATCAGTATGATGTTCTTGGTCTCAAAGAGGTTATTTTTAAGAAGGTATGGGGGACACAAAGAACACTCACTAAACTGATAATTTGATAAAGTGAATCCAAAGACTAATGCATTTAAAGGGAGTCATGGGATAGAGAATGGGGAGATACGTTAGCTTAGCTAGATGAATAAAACTTTCTTAAAATATAAGTAGGTGATATGAGGAGGATTCTGACTCTCCTGGTTCTTCCTTTGGACTCTGGTCATGGAAATTGTTGGGTAGAAAGGGAGCAGAGGCAGTAGGAAATGAAGCACATTAGCCAGGGTAGACAACAAATGCAGGGGGAATGGAGAGAAAGATGCTATGATAGTTGAGTACAATGGGAACAAACTAGGAAAAAAAGGTTTGACTTTAGACATGTTGCCGTTTCATGGCATTTAATAAATGCAAATACATTGTATTGACTACTTTGAAATCATGTGACGTTTCTTTCTTTCCACAATAGTGACATTCATTAAGTTAGAAGTATGGGACTTAGGACTGAATGACTGTTCGTTAGACCTGAGATACTTTCTCCTTCAACAGTCTCTTTTTCACAGCTGTAAATTGGAGAAGATAAAAACACATAACAGCGTTGAATGATTTAACATTTGTGAACTGCTTTAAAAAGTTATCTGACACACAATCATTGATAAATAATTGTTAGCTATTAATCTGTTGCAAATGTTAAAATATTTTGTGTTAATGAATGCATGTCCTCTATAAAATTAATTACTTTCACCAGACAATCTTTGTGGAAAATTAGGTTTTTTCTTGATTGGAATTCTCCTAAAAATTCTTCTCCAGTTTCACAAAGTAATTGTAAATACCATGCATCACTTTGAACTACTAGTTGTACATAATTGATCACATGAAATCAACATAATTTGGTTTATAAACATAACTATACAATAACTAGATAGCTAGTTATAAACCTAGAGGGAGAATAAACTAATTAACAACATCATAAATGCAAAGGGACATAAGGAGACTAAAGCAAAACAAAGGGTTTGGATGATCTGTATTTTAAAGGAGTTTTTTCTTTTTTTTTTTCCTTTTTTAATGATGGACTTTAAAGAAAGAATTCCCTCATACTGCAAATCCATGATGTTCTTGGTCTCAAAGAGGTTATTTTTAAGAAGGTATGGGGGACACAAAGAACACTCACTAAACTGATAATTTGATAAAGTGAATCCAAAGACTAATGCATTTAAAGGGAGTCATGGGATAGAGAATGGGGAGATACGTTAGCTTAGCTAGATGAATAAAACTTTCTTAAAATATAAGTAGGTGATATGAGGAGGATTCTGACTCTCCTGGTTCTTCCTTTGGACTCTGGTCATGGAAATTGTTGGGTAGAAAGGGAGCAGAGGCAGTAGGAAATGAAGCACATTAGCCAGGGTAGACAACAAATGCAGGGGGAATGGAGAGAAAGATGCTATGATAGTTGAGTACAATGGGAACAAACTAGGAAAAAAAGGTTTGACTTTAGACATGTTGCCGTTTCATGGCATTTAATAAATGCAAATACATTGTATTGACTACTTTGAAATCATGTGACGTTTCTTTCTTTCCACAATAGTGACATTCATTAAGTTAGAAGTATGGGACTTAGGACTGAATGACTGTTCGTTAGACCTGAGATACTTTCTCCTTCAACAGTCTCTTTTTCACAGCTGTAAATTGGAGAAGATAAAAACACATAACAGCGTTGAATGATTTAACATTTGTGAACTGCTTTAAAAAGTTATCTGACACACAATCATTGATAAATAATTGTTAGCTATTAATCTGTTGCAAATGTTAAAATATTTTGTGTTAATGAATGCATGTCCTCTATAAAATTAATTACTTTCACCAGACAATCTTTGTGGAAAATTAGGTTTTTTCTTGATTGGAATTCTCCTAAAAATTCTTCTCCAGTTTCACAAAGTAATTGTAAATACCATGCATCACTTTGAACTACTAGTTGTACATAATTGATCACATGAAATCAACATAATTTGGTTTATAAACATAACTATACAATAACTAGATAGCTAGTTATAAACCTAGAGGGAGAATAAACTAATTAACAACATCATAAATGCAAAGGGACATAAGGAGACTAAAGCAAAACAAAGGGTTTGGATGATCTGTATTTTAAAGGAGTTTTTTCTTTTTTTTTTTCCTTTTTTAATGATGGACTTTAAAGAAAGAATTCCCTCATACTGCAAATCCAAATTAGAGATTTGGGGTGTTGTAGGTTAGGTTCCTTACATTTTTACTTAATACCTAATGTCTTTTAGGTTCTTCAAAGAGAGAAGTGATAAATGTGTGGCCCCTAGCTTCTAGGGTTCATAGCCTTTTCAGGATGAAACAACACATACATAATTAAGGATGTTACAATGGAATGAATGCATTTTAAAGATATGAATAAAGAGTTCTGAAAACACAGAGATAAGAACAGATAATTCAGTTTCTCAGAGGGGAAGGCATATGAGTTTGGCCTTGAAAGATATCAGGTGAAATTACCCAGTGAAGAAGGAAGAGTAAAATCATTCCATTGAGAAGGTTGATCATAAGCTAAGGCCTGGAGAACCTCAGAAGCTGGGAGAACTAACGATGTGGGAGAAATGAGAGACATGATTAAAAGTTTCCTGTATTGTGTGAGGGACATTGAATTTTGTTCTTTCTATTTAGGCAAAACATTCAGTAATTTTAAGGAAGGACAAGTCATTAATAGAATCATCTATAAAAATATTCATCCTGGACATTCTGGTCTAGAAATGAGAGGCTAGACACCAGAAATTTTCTGGTCATGCATATGTTTTTTCTGGGAGCAGTGATATCATGTAAGGTTTATGTAGGCCTTTCTAGGTACTCTGTAAGGTAAGACGTGTGACCCTGAGGAAAAAGAACAAAGCAAGAGACATAACCCTCCCTTGACTTCAGACAATACTCCGAAGGTACAGTAATGAAAACAACATGGTACCAGCACAGAAACAGATATGTGGATCAATGGAACAGAATAAAGAGCCCAGAAATAAATCCACACACCTATGGTTAATTTACCTTCAACAAAGAAGGCAAGAATATACAATGCAGAAAAGCCTCTTTTGGCAAGTGGTACTGGGAAAGCTGGACAGCCATATGGAATTCAATGAAGTCAGAACACACCCTCACACCACACACAGAAAAATAAACTCAAAATGGCTTAAAGACTTAGATGTAAGACATGATGCCATAAAACTCCTGGAATGGAACATAGGCAAAACATTCTCTGACGTAAATTCTAGCAGTATTTTCTTAAGTCTGACTACAAGGCAGTAGAAGGTGAAGGGAAAGTGTTCCTTGCTTAGTCATGTCTGACTCTTTTGTGACCCCATGGACTGTAGTCCACCAGGCTCCTCTATCCATGAAATTTTTCTGGCAAGAATACTGGAGTGGGTTGCCATTCCTCTTCTCTATATGAGAGAGAGAGAGAAAAAGAGAGAGAGAGAGAGATGACACTCATTTTCAAAGATTCTGAACAAAGTAGAACAAAGAATACATATGGAGATCAAAATACCTTTTTAACTGTCATTAAGGATGGTTTAGATCAGAGGACTGACATTAGATTAATTCATTGAATGAACTTGATACTTCTCTGTCCCACAATTTGATGTGGAATCACTCAGTCCCAAATGAGTCTGGACTAGGGAAGTGGGACTAATCACATGGAGGAGGCCTGTCTAGCTAAGATGATTTGAAAGATCGCTGGATACTTGTAGTTTAAGCCCCAAGAGGAAGAAATGCAATGCAGAGTTGAGCTTTCCAGTTCTCTTGAATTTATCTGTGTAATTGCTGTTCCAGATTCCCTAAGAGGAAGAGTAGAAAGAAATGGAATGTGCCACAACAGTGGAGTTCCCTATACCTGAAAGAAAACAAGATTCAAGATTATTTTCCCCACCCCAGCAGAATATGAATCCCATTAGTCACTGTGGACCCCATGATGTTTTCATTATACTGACTGATCTTAACTCTGGGTCATTGAGTCTCATTTTCCTCCTCCCTCAGTCCCCTTGAGATAAAAAGGAAGCCAAAGGTTCTGGCTAGAGGATAGCAGAGTTTTGGAAAGAGAGCAGGTAGTTTTTGACTCTGCATTTTAGAGTTAAAAACTCCTGAAATGCTGTTTCAGTACAGGCATTAGGCTAAGCATGCTGTGTAGAGAAAAATGCACTAGGGTCTTTCTGCAAAAGCCCTTTCTGAGTGAAAGCTGCCAGTGAACATTAGTGGTCAGAACACACCTCACACCACACACAGAAAAATAAACTCAAAATGGCTTAAAGACTTAGATGTAAGACATGATGCCATAAAACTCCTGGAATGGAACATAGGCAAAACATTCTCTGACGTAAATTCTAGCAGTATTTTCTTAAGTCTGACTACAAGGCAGTAGAAGGTGAAGGGAAAGTGTTCCTTGCTTAGTCATGTCTGACTCTTTTGTGACCCCATGGACTGTAGTCCACCAGGCTCCTCTATCCATGAAATTTTTCTGGCAAGAATACTGGAGTGGGTTGCCATTTCTCTTCTCTCTATATGAGAGAGAGAGAGAGAAAAAGAGAGAGAGAGAGAGATGACACTCATTTTCAAAGATTCTGAACAAAGTAGAACAAAGAATACATATGGAGATCAAAATACCTTTTTAACTGTCATTAAGGATGGTTTAGATCAGAGGACTGACATTAGATTAATTCATTGAATGAACTTGATACTTCTCTGTCCCACAATTTGATGTGGAATCACTCAGTCCCAAATGAGTCTGGACTAGGGAAGTGGGACTAATCACATGGAGGAGGCCTGTCTAGCTAAGATGATTTGAAAGATCGCTGGATACTTGTAGTTTAAGCCCCAAGAGGAAGAAATGCAATGCAGAGTTGAGCTTTCCAGTTCTCTTGAATTTATCTGTGTAATTGCTGTTCCAGATTCCCTAAGAGGAAGAGTAGAAAGAAATGGAATGTGCCACAACAGTGGAGTTCCCTATACCTGAAAGAAAACAAGATTCAAGATTATTTTCCCCACCCCAGCAGAATATGAATCCCATTAGTCACTGTGGACCCCATGATGTTTTCATTATACTGACTGATCTTAACTCTGGGTCATTGAGTCTCATTTTCCTCCTCCCTCAGTCCCCTTGAGATAAAAAGGAAGCCAAAGGTTCTGGCTAGAGGATAGCAGAGTTTTGGAAAGAGAGCAGGTAGTTTTTGACTCTGCATTTTAGAGTTAAAAACTCCTGAAATGCTGTTTCAGTACAGGCATTAGGCTAAGCATGCTGTGTAGAGAAAAATGCACTAGGGTCTTTCTGCAAAAGCCCTTTCTGAGTGAAAGCTGCCAGTGAACATTAGTGGTATCCAAGAGGGAGAGCTACTGTGTAACCTGCTGTGCCTTCCCAGAGGAAGATTTTAGTCATTCTACTTTAAAAAGCGCAGGAGACTTTCCTTCATCACTGGCTCTGTATTGTTAAAATTTTAGGTCTTGTGATATTTCTATGTGGACTTCACCATTTTGATGGGCCAGGAGGGTCAAATTATATCATTGGTGATATCTTCATTACATCACCTTGGGAGTTAATCAAATAAAGACCTACTCTTCTTCCTAAATAATTATATCTCACTGCATATCCTGTGCTGCCTTTGCTGAGAAAATGGTGTTCTTTTTTAACTTAGCCCCACAATGAACTTGGTGAAATGTGCACAATAAAAGAGGTTCCTATTTTGAGCTGCTTTTTAACTAAGAATATTTTATACTACTGCACCTCTATAGTCTTTAACACACTGACATTATGTAAATTAAATATGTTAATCCCCAACTCTGTGCAGTCTTCTTCTTCCATTTAAACTTTTTTCCCCTTTTGTTACCAGAGAGAAGAAACAAAAAGAATAAAAAAAAATATGTAAGAAAAGACTCCTGCCAAAAATAATAGCTGTGTTCAATGTTTTCCCTGGTTTTTTATTGTTTAAAATGTGCTTTTCTCGCAGAGGTCCCTTTAAAGTGCATTACTTCCACATGTTAATAGACTAATTAAAATATGAATAAATTATAAAATACATTTTCTATAAACTTTTTTTTTTTTTACTTTTTATGATGAAATTGGAGTTACAGTTTTTCTGAACTTGAAGTAATCAAAAACATGTCTTTTTTACTTCATTGTTTCCTTGCTGAGAAAACTGACTCCCACCACTGACTTCAGTATAAACCTAGGAGTTGATGGTTCTCCATTGAATTAGAAAAAAGGTGTTATTTAAGATCAAGAGGTCTACATTAGAAGCTTGCTATGTGATCTTGTTTTTAATATCTTTTAACTTCTTTGTGCCATTCTTTTCTTACAAATGAAATGGGTATCAATTCACTTCATCTCAAAAAGAAATTATAAAGAAGAGATGGTTTTGACAAGGCCTTCCTTGATTCTGTCTAGCTCTGGTATAGAGAGTTATGTCTCATTTTTCTTTTATCCTAATCATTTAGCCCGGGTATAGAGTGAAACGAGACTTGAGAAAGTGTTCATCATGTGGATACAGTTTTGAAGTTTATAGTGCGGGTTAGATTGTGGAGGTCTGTGAAAACTAACCTGAACTATGACTGAGAAGAGCTTGACTAAACCATCTCTGTCCTTGATATACTAGGCAAATAAGAGAAAGCAGACAGTAATCCATTATGTGAGGCAATTTATTGGATTCTAGAAAACAGTCTCTATTCCCTAAATGTTGCTAATTGAATCTTGTAACTTTTAGGTATTTAATAAGTATCCAAGAGCATATTATAGGCTACAGTTAAAGCTTAAAATGTTATTACAATTTGGACAGACCATACACTAACTCATACTTAATGAATCATTATGGGGAGTTGAGACGTGGCATTTATCCCTCATCTATAGTACTGACCACTGAGATAGACTCTTTCTTGGAGCATTTTGTTTCAACTATGTAATTATCTGTGAGTAAGTAATATTATTTCCATTGGCCGGATAAGGAAAATGAACAAATGGTATTTATTGGTTTATTGATTTATTTTATTGGAGCATAATTGTTTTATAGTGTGTTGTTAGTTTCTGCTATACAATAAAGTGAATCAGCTGTATGTGTGAATATACATACATATATACACACACACAGAGCTCCCTCTTAAATCTCCTTTCTGCCCATCTAGGTCATCACAGAGCATGAGTTTGTGTACAAAGATATTATTCATGAGGCTTGGTGATTTTTATGTGCCTAAATAAATCAGAGTGTCATTATTAGGGCAAAGAGTTTGATGAAGTAATGATTGAGACATTATAATAGGTAGTTGATATAATGAAGCCGGAGAAGAGTGGACTGGGAAGAATGGCATGTATCAGGATTTCCCCTGAGATTAAAGACATGGGTTCACAAGGTTTCCCTGATGGTTCAGGTGGTAAAGAATCCACCTGTAATGGATTTCCCGATCCCGAGAGAAGGGAATCATTCATAAAAGAAATTATAAAGAAGAGATGGTTTTGACAAGGCCTTCCTTGATTCTGTCTAGCTCTGGTATAGAGAGTTATGTCTCATTTTTCTTTTATCCTAATCATTTAGCCCGGGTATAGAGTGAAACGAGACTTGAGAAAGTGTTCATCATGTGGATACAGTTTTGAAGTTTATAGTGCGGGTTAGATTGTGGAGGTCTGTGAAAACTAACCTGAACTATGACTGAGAAGAGCTTGACTAAACCATCTCTGTCCTTGATATACTAGGCAAATAAGAGAAAGCAGACAGTAATCCATTATGTGAGGCAATTTATTGGATTCTAGAAAACAGTCTCTATTCCCTAAATGTTGCTAATTGAATCTTGTAACTTTTAGGTATTTAATAAGTATCCAAGAGCATATTATAGGCTACAGTTAAAGCTTAAAATGTTATTACAATTTGGACAGACCATACACTAACTCATACTTAATGAATCATTATGGGGAGTTGAGACGTGGCATTTATCCCTCATCTATAGTACTGACCACTGAGATAGACTCTTTCTTGGAGCATTTTGTTTCAACTATGTAATTATCTGTGAGTAAGTAATATTATTTCCTTTGGGCCCGGATAAGGAAAATGAACAAATGGTATTTATTGGTTTATTGATTTATTTTATTGGAGCATAATTGTTTTATAGTGTGTTGTTAGTTTCTGCTATACAATAAAGTGAATCAGCTGTATGTGTGAATATACATACATATATACACACACACAGAGCTCCCTCTTAAATCTCCTTTCTGCCCATCTAGGTCATCACAGAGCATGAGTTTGTGTACAAAGATATTATTCATGAGGCTTGGTGATTTTTATGTGCCTAAATAAATCAGAGTGTCATTATTAGGGCAAAGAGTTTGATGAAGTAATGATTGAGACATTATAATAGGTAGTTGATATAATGAAGCCGGAGAAGAGTGGACTGGGAAGAATGGCATGTATCAGGATTTCCCCTGAGATTAAAGACATGGGTTCACAAGGTTTCCCTGATGGTTCAGGTGGTAAAGAATCCACCTGTAATGCAGAACTGGGTTCTGTCCCTGGGTTTGGACGATCCCCGAGAGAAGGGAATGGCTACCCACCCCAGCATTCTTTCCTGGAGAATTCCATGGACAGAGGAGCCTGGCAGGTTACAGTTCATTGCAAAGAGTCAGGCACAACTGAGAGATTTTCACCTTCGCCTTTCATTTTCGCAAGGTCTGGGATATCTGGATCATGAAGTTCTATAGCTTAGGAAATCATGGACAAGTGTCTAGTTAATAGTTTCTCTTGACTATGGCCTAGAACAGAAAGACCATTTTTTCCTTTCGACCATGTAACACCTCCAATGTCTTTTAGAAACACAGGGATGATATTTTATTCTAAAATGTCTCATCTTTCTCACATATGGTGTCATTTAGAAATTGAGTTTTGTGTCACTTGATTACAGCTGCATAATTTCACTGAAACAAAAATCTCCTCTTCCAACAACACGCATTTCTTAGTCATAGATATTTCTTGATGCTTGGGATCCTTTCCTCATCTGAGAGAGGTATTTATGACATAATCATAAAAGTAAAACTCATTTATTTTCCATGTGTACAGCCTTATGTTTATGGGTTCCTAGAATAAAATGTAAGACTTACTAAAAAGAAGAGAGGAATTCCAAAATAAAATTTGCCAGCCTTAATCTCAGGGAAGCTTTTGTTACCAAACTATAAATATCAATCCTTTTTATACCAAACTCCGAACTGGATTAAGCCTTTTCAGTGACCCATATACTTAATATTCACTTATTCATTCTCCACATATTTGAGTTAATACTCTTTTCAGTCACAATGGAAGACGAAGGGTATGTGCTCATAAATTAAACAGTCATGGTCCGTGATCTCAAAGAGCTTATATCCTGCTGCAAGAGGTAGACAATGATCAAGTGAAGAAACAATGCATTATATGATCTCATTGTGATAGTGACAGAATAACAAGAAGGACCTACTTATATACGGCATAACCTTTAAAACTTTAAACTCAGGAAAATAATTTTGGACAAGGTAAGAAGAGTTTCCCAGAAATAGGAACTCTTCAGAAAACTGGGTTCACAAGGTTCCATGGTTCAGGTGGTAAAGAATCCCTGTAATGCAGAACTGGGTTCTTTGGGGACGATCCCCGAGAGAAGGGAATGGCTACCCACCCCAGCATTCTTTCCTATGAGAATTCCATGGACAGAGGAGCCTGGCAGGTTACAGTTCATTGCAAAGAGTCAGGCACAACTGAGAGATTTTCACCTTCGCCTTTCATTTTCGCAAGGTCTGGGATATCTGGATCATGAAGTTCTATAGCTTAGGAAATCATGGACAAGTGTCTAGTTAATAGTTTCTCTTGACTATGGCCTAGAACAGAAAGACCATTTTTTCCTTTCGACCATGTAACACCTCCAATGTCTTTTAGAAACACAGGGATGATATTTTATTCTAAAATGTCTCATCTTTCTCACATATGGTGTCATTTAGAAATTGAGTTTTGTGTCACTTGATTACAGCTGCATAATTTCACTGAAACAAAAATCTCCTCTTCCAACAACACGCATTTCTTAGTCATAGATATTTCTTGATGCTTGGGATCCTTTCCTCATCTGAGAGAGGTATTTATGACATAATCATAAAAGTAAAACTCATTTATTTTCCATGTGTACAGCCTTATGTTTATGGGTTCCTAGAATAAAATGTAAGACTTACTAAAAAGAAGAGAGGAATTCCAAAATAAAATTTGCCAGCCTTAATCTCAGGGAAGCTTTTGTTACCAAACTATAAATATCAATCCTTTTTATACCAAACTCCGAACTGGATTAAGCCTTTTCAGTGACCCATATACTTAATATTCACTTATTCATTCTCCACATATTTGAGTTAATACTCTTTTCAGTCACAATGGAAGACGAAGGGTATGTGCTCATAAATTAAACAGTCATGGTCCGTGATCTCAAAGAGCTTATATCCTGCTGCAAGAGGTAGACAATGATCAAGTGAAGAAACAATGCATTATATGATCTCATTGTGATAGTGACAGAATAACAAGAAGGACCTACTTATATACGGCATAACCTTTAAAACTTTAAACTCAGGAAAATAATTTTGGACAAGGTAAGAAGAGTTTCCCAGCAGAAATAGGAATTTCATATCTTCAAAGAGAAAGAAAAACTCCTTTATATGGGAAGTTACTGAGTTTTCCTATGCTAATCTGTGACTTTCTATTCCTCCTGCTGTATTCCTTATTGCAATATTTTTTCTTTTTTTTCTGTCCACAGCGATACCTATATCTCCAGCTTAGATGTCTTCTGTGAGATCCAGATTGTAGGTCCAATTTGTTCAGTGTACACCTCAAACAACATGTCTCACAGGTGCCTTGAAGTGACTGTGACCAAAATGACTCTTTACTTCAGTCCTTCACCATGGCCTACACTCTTTGGTCCTCCCTTCCACTTCATCCTTCTATCTGACTAGTAACCAGAGTTCATCACTTCAGCCTTACATTTTTCTCCTGTATGTATTTTCCACCTCTTTAACATATTGTTCTTTTCTCTTAGTTTTCTCTTGCTGTTTGCGGCTTGCTTCCTCTCTACTTCAGGTTTTTGTCTCGTATTTTTTTACAGCCTCAGAATGATTTTTGTAAGTCCCAAATCTATCATGTCACATCCGTATGTAAACTTCTGGTCATTTCTCATGGTCACAAGACAAACTGCAAGTTCCTATTGACATAGAAACCCATTCTCTGTCTGGAACCAGAATATTTTTCTTGACCTTTTCCCTGAACCATTCTCAATTTAAAACTTTATCATTGTCCTATTTTGTTGATTATTTTGTATTAAATATCTTCTAGCTATTTCAGTCAAGAAGTGTAAAAGTTCCTTCTCTGCCTCTGCCCAGAATGTGCTCTCATCTCAGACTGCAATCTGCTTCTTTGTGTGCCAGTCATTCTTATTGTCATGCTTCAGTCCCATATGACGTATGCCAGTTTACTTTGTCCATGAAATTCTCCAGGCAAGAATACTGGAGCACATTGCCATTTCCTACTCTGGGTATATTCCTGACCCAGGGATTGAACCTGTATCTCTTATGTCTCTTGCATTGGCAGGCAAATTCTTAACCACATTTCCAGCTTGGAAGCCACAGAGAATATTCCAGCCTATTGTCAGTAGTGCCTAGGGTATAATTCCTGAAATTCCATCTCTATGGAAATTACTGAGTTTCCCAGCAGTGATTTCTATTCAAAGAGAAAGAAAAACTCCTTTATATGGGAAGTTACTGAGTTTTCCTATGCTAATCTGTGACTTTCTTTTCCTCCTGCTGTATTCCTTATTGCAATATTTTTTCTTTTTTTTCTGTCCACAGCGATACCTATATCTCCAGCTTAGATGTCTTCTGTGAGATCCAGATTGTAGGTCCAATTTGTTCAGTGTACACCTCAAACAACATGTCTCACAGGTGCCTTGAAGTGACTGTGACCAAAATGACTCTTTACTTCAGTCCTTCACCATGGCCTACACTCTTTGGTCCTCCCTTCCACTTCATCCTTCTATCTGACTAGTAACCAGAGTTCATCACTTCAGCCTTACATTTTTCTCCTGTATGTATTTTCCACCTCTTTAACATATTGTTCTTTTCTCTTAGTTTTCTCTTGCTGTTTGCGGCTTCGGCTTCCTCTCTACTTCAGGTTTTTGTCTCGTATTTTTTTACAGCCTCAGAATGATTTTTGTAAGTCCCAAATCTATCATGTCACATCCGTATGTAAACTTCTGGTCATTTCTCATGGTCACAAGACAAACTGCAAGTTCCTATTGACATAGAAACCCATTCTCTGTCTGGAACCAGAATATTTTTCTTGACCTTTTCCCTGAACCATTCTCAATTTAAAACTTTATCATTGTCCTATTTTGTTGATTATTTTGTATTAAATATCTTCTAGCTATTTCAGTCAAGAAGTGTAAAAGTTCCTTCTCTGCCTCTGCCCAGAATGTGCTCTCATCTCAGACTGCAATCTGCTTCTTTGTGTGCCAGTCATTCTTATTGTCATGCTTCAGTCCCATATGACGTATGCCAGTTTACTTTGTCCATGAAATTCTCCAGGCAAGAATACTGGAGCACATTGCCATTTCCTACTCTGGGTATATTCCTGACCCAGGGATTGAACCTGTATCTCTTATGTCTCTTGCATTGGCAGGCAAATTCTTAACCACATTTCCAGCTTGGAAGCCACAGAGAATATTCCAGCCTATTGTCAGTAGTGCCTAGGTTAATAAATCCATCTCCAAAGTCATTGGCATTAATTCACTGGGTGACTTCAAAGAGTCATCTATAATTTAAGGGCTTCATTTAACTCATTTGTAATAGAAAGAGGCTGAAGTAGATGGTTACTGAATTTTCTTTGATATCTGATGTTGCATAAGTCCTAATCCAATATGGGATAGTAGCATGAATGTTATGAAAAAGGAACAAAAACCACAAAGTAAAAACATGATAAAAACTTGAGTAATTTGCTTTGAAAAAAGCTATCAGAAACATAGTTGAGGGACTTCCCTGGTGGTCCAGTAGGTAAAGAGTCTGCAAGGGGCACCAATTTGATCCCCGGCCTGGAAGGATCCCATGTGCTGCAGAGTGTCTGGACTGGTGTGTCCAGTTAGGGGCCAGTACTCTGGAGTGCATGTGCCCAGAGCCAGTGCTCTGCAGTAAGAGAGGCCGCTGCAATGGGAGGCCCACACAGCCCAAAGAATAAAGGTGGATGATAATAAATAAATAAAAAAAAACAATGAAAGAGGCCAAAATTTAAAAAAAATAGTTGCTATAAAATAGATTATGCAGATATTTTCACAAATAGCTGGGATTGATGTTCAGCATCCTCTTGTATGCATCTTTGAGATTTTCAAAGAGAAAGACTGCAACAGAATCAAAGGGATATACTAAGAATCTAAAGTTCTTTAGGGTGTCTCTTTCTGCACATTCAAAATGACACAGTCTCGGTGAAAGACCATTTATGTGAGACTATAGCCGTGTGTACTACTGATAAAGACAGACTCAGATACACATGGATGGTTTGCTGAATGATCTAAAGGAGATATTTGTGTGGGCAGTTTCCTTTCCTTTCAGTTTCAAATTTAGTACTGTGCTCCTCTTCATCCTTCCATCAGTGTAGTAACTGTGACCTCAGTTCACAGCTTAAATCTCCCTTTAGTAGCAGAAGGGCATCTTGGAATAAATGACCTTGTATACCAGGTCAAAAAATGCAGTGTGAGATGGAGATAAGGAAGAGAGGATAGAAAGAAAGACCTGCTGAGCCTTCCTCAATTCTTCTAACCTTAGAAGGGAGAAGACCTTGATTCTCTGTTATGGTGTAACAAACAACGCCACAGAGAATATTCCAGCCTATTGTCAGTAGTGCCTAGGTTAATAAATCCATCTCCAAAGTCATTGGCATTAATTCACTGGGTGACTTCAAAGAGTCATCTATAATTTAAGGGCTTCATTTAACTCATTTGTAATAGAAAGAGGCTGAAGTAGATGGTTACTGAATTTTCTTTGATATCTGATGTTGCATAAGTCCTAATCCAATATGGGATAGTAGCATGAATGTTATGAAAAAGGAACAAAAACCACAAAGTAAAAACATGATAAAAACTTGAGTAATTTGCTTTGAAAAAAGCTATCAGAAACATAGTTGAGGGACTTCCCTGGTGGTCCAGTAGGTAAAGAGTCTGCAAGGGGCACCAATTTGATCCCCGGCCTGGAAGGATCCCATGTGCTGCAGAGTGTCTGGACTGGTGTGTCCAGTTAGGGGCCAGTACTCTGGAGTGCATGTGCCCAGAGCCAGTGCTCTGCAGTAAGAGAGGCCGCTGCAATGGGAGGCCCACACAGCCCAAAGAATAAAGGTGGATGATAATAAATAAATAAAAAAAAACAATGAAAGAGGCCAAAATTTAAAAAAAATAGTTGCTATAAAATAGATTATGCAGATATTTTCACAAATAGCTGGGATTGATGTTCAGCATCCTCTTGTATGCATCTTTGAGATTTTCAAAGAGAAAGACTGCAACAGAATCAAAGGGATATACTAAGAATCTAAAGTTCTTTAGGGTGTCTCTTTCTGCACATTCAAAATGACACAGTCTCGGTGAAAGACCATTTATGTGAGACTATAGCCGTGTGTACTACTGATAAAGACAGACTCAGATACACATGGATGGTTTGCTGAATGATCTAAAGGAGATATTTGTGTGGGCAGTTTCCTTTCCTTTCAGTTTCAAATTTAGTACTGTGCTCCTCTTCATCCTTCCATCAGTGTAGTAACTGTGACCTCAGTTCACAGCTTAAATCTCCCTTTAGTAGCAGAAGGGCATCTTGGAATAAATGACCTTGTATACCAGGTCAAAAAATGCAGTGTGAGATGGAGATAAGGAAGAGAGGATAGAAAGAAAGACCTGCTGAGCCTTCCTCAATTCTTCTAACCTTAGAAGGGAGAAGACCTTGATTCTCTGTTATGGTGTAACAAACTACACAACTGTCAGTTTTACTATAAGTAGCTCTTGATATTCTGTGGGTCAGAACACTTCAGAGACCATGTGTCTCCGCCCCATGATGTCTGGAGTCTTGTGGAAGCTGGAATGACCAGAATACCTTGCAATATCTCACTTGCCTCTTTCTCTCTCGTCTCTCTTCCCCATGCCAACTCTCCAGATGGCTAATGGGCTTACTCAGGACATAGCAGCCTTAGAGTAGTCAGACCACTTCCACAGCTTAGGACTCTGAGAGAACAAGACAAAAGATGCCTGTCTTCTTCAAAGAAAAGTGTGGTTCTGGCAGAACATCACATCTGCTGCACACTGTTTATCAGTGCAGTCACAGGCCTTCTCAGATCCAAAGGGAGGCGAGATATACCCCGTCTGTCAATGGGAGAAGTGTCAAAATCGTGTGACCCAGTTTTAATCTGCCACACTGTAAATTAATCCTTCTGTAAGAATGCTGAAAGTGTGTTCTAAATACTCTATTGAGAGCATTGGTCACATCATCGCTGGGCTGGATAAGGAGAGAGAAAGATATGACATGAGAAACCAAAAGAGGGCAATCAACATAAAAATAAAGACTGCTTATATGAGACCTAACATCATTGGAATGCTTTACTTATTTTAAAACCAACATCTGTGATTTGGGTTCCTCCAGTTTAATTTTTGGGGGCTCTCGTTTCTGTTTTTGCAACCTTGTTTGTATATGCATCACAACTGCAATGTTTTCTTAGTCTCCCTTTAAATGATCTGGAGACTATCACTCAGAAGCTTTACTCATCCACATATTCATAATCATAAGTAGTTACATTAGTCATCCTGATTTTCAGTTTTCTTGTCTGTGTAATGTTGTTAATACCAGTATTTACCTGATTAGGTTGTTGTATAGATGACACATAAAATGACTACTGTTGGATACATAGAATAAACTCCATGAGAATTTGTTGAATTAATTTGCCACTTCTCAAATTAAGGGCCACACTAACAATAGCTAAGTGTTTGGTGGAAAAAATGTGATTAAAATTAAATGTGTGTGAGTGACATAAACCTTTACGTGCTTTGAATACATTAGCAGGGAATGGCATCTGATGCATCTTTTCTTATTCTACATTTTACCTTATTGATAGTTGATATTGTCTACTCTATTGATATAAATGATTATTTTAATACTGTGGCTACAAAATCTTTCTTTCTGCTATAGCATAACTTTTAAACACCAGATGGTACATAGTTAATTGTATGAAAGCTCTTCAAACTCTGCATGTCCAATACCCAAATTATTTTTTTCCCCCCACTCAGGTCTCTCTTCCCATGCCAACTCTCCAGATGGCTAATGGGCTTACTCAGGACATAGCAGCCTTAGAGTAGTCAGACCACTTCCACAGCTTAGGACTCTGAGAGAACAAGACAAAAGATGCCTGTCTTCTTCAAAGAAAAGTGTGGTTCTGGCAGAACATCACATCTGCTGCACACTGTTTATCAGTGCAGTCACAGGCCTTCTCAGATCCAAAGGGAGGCGAGATATACCCCGTCTGTCAATGGGAGAAGTGTCAAAATCATGTGACCCAGTTTTAATCTGCCACACTGTAAATTAATCCTTCTGTAAGAATGCTGAAAGTGTGTTCTAAATACTCTATTGAGAGCATTGGTCACATCATCGCTGGGCTGGATAAGGAGAGAGAAAGATATGACATGAGAAACCAAAAGAGGGCAATCAACATAAAAATAAAGACTGCTTATATGAGACCTAACATCATTGGAATGCTTTACTTATTTTAAAACCAACATCTGTGATTTGGGTTCCTCCAGTTTAATTTTTGGGGGCTCTCGTTTCTGTTTTTGCAACCTTGTTTGTATATGCATCACAACTGCAATGTTTTCTTAGTCTCCCTTTAAATGATCTGGAGACTATCACTCAGAAGCTTTACTCATCCACATATTCATAATCATAAGTAGTTACATTAGTCATCCTGATTTTCAGTTTTCTTGTCTGTGTAATGTTGTTAATACCAGTATTTACCTGATTAGGTTGTTGTATAGATGACACATAAAATGACTACTGTTGGATACATAGAATAAACTCCATGAGAATTTGTTGAATTAATTTGCCACTTCTCAAATTAAGGGCCACACTAACAATAGCTAAGTGTTTGGTGGAAAAAGTGTGATTAAAATTAAATGCGTGTGAGTGAAATAAACCTTTACGTGCTTTGAATACATTAGCAGGGAATGGCATCTGATGCATCTTTTCTTATTCTACATTTTACCTTATTGATAGTTGATATTGTCTACTCTATTGATATAAATGATTATTTTAATACTGTGGCTACAAAATCTTTCTTTCTGCTATAGCATAACTTTTAAACACCAGATGGTACATAGTTAATTGTATGAAAGCTCTTCAAACTCTGCATGTCCAATACCCAAATTATTTCCCAGGGATTTTTTTTTTTTTGGCCCCTTAGTTTGATTATGCAGTTCAAGAAATAGCACAGTAAGCAGAGCAGAAAACAGAAGCTCCTATATCCAGAAACAAAATCAAAAACAAACTACATTCGAAGAGTTTGGCATCTATAGTTTCAGATGTATTTCTCTTTATGTATAGCTAGAGAAAGAAAGATAGATGACTAAAGATACAGAGCAAGTGAATTGGTTTCATTGATTTAAAAAAGCGAGAACATGTAATCATATTGTGTATGATTTAAAGCTCAAATGCAGTATACTGTGTGAAATTGACTGGAGCACAGGAGATGTTTGCTGTCTTCATATGAAATTATCCATTATGGTATTCTTCCTGCTGAATTCCTGTCCCTTCATTACGATTCTGCATGTTCTTCACTTCAATGAAAAATGTGTCTTTATCTACAGAAAAACATGATTATGTATTCAGTGTATGTACTATGTATCCTTCACGAGATGTGCAAAAATAAAATACACTTTCTTCTTTGAAGAAATTATGAGGGAAAGAGTTGGGAACAATGGAAAAATCATTCAGTGAGTGAGAAACACTGGGGTCACGGGCAAGGCAGAAAGGTGTGGAATCACTAAATATCTACAGTGATGGTGTATGTTGAATAGTATGGTTGCTATTGACCTCTTATTGTTGAATCATAGGATAACCACACAGCATAATACTCAAGAGCACAGGCTAGGAAAGGAAAATTCATGGGATCCAGTTCTAGCTCTGCCAGTTATTATGACATTAAGCAAAGTATAACATCTCTGTAATTCTCAGTTTTATGCATCTGCAAACACATATGTTGTGAGAATTAAATGACATAATACACATAAAGAACATGGAAGAGTGCCATGCATACTGAACACTGAGACATAAGTCAAAATCAAAAGGGGAAAATGGAGGGGAGAGATGTTTATTGAAGTCCTTTGAGACTATGCATAGAAAGTATGAACTTTAAGATGCTAAATGACAGATGCCATTGAAAGATTTTTAGCATAGCACCATGGTCAAGACTTTGATTTAGGGAAAAAAATAGGAAGAAATGAAATTAATGCATAGGCGGGACGCTCAACCAGGTCCTACAGATGTGAAAACAGGACCTCTAGTGGTCTTTGGTTGATGTGACTGACTACTTGGCAAAGGTTTTCCTTTCCATTATATAAAACTTAACATAGCCATGAGCTTTCAAACATTTTGTGATTCCCACACTTTGTCCTTCTCCAGGTGAATATAATAACCCTAAAGTATGTTTTGGATTTCAAACTCAGAAAAATTTGGAAACAGTTTCTAATCATGAGCATATGGTCTAGATTACATCATTTAAAAAACACAAAACTAAACAAAACCTCAAAACTTCACCCAAGGTCCTGACTATCCCATAGTACAGTAATAATTTTTAAAAGGGGTAATTTTCCTCCATTTTATAGATAGCCTTAAAGTATTTGTAAGAATGTTTTTAGAAAATAACAAATAGTTATCTAAATCTAAGGGTCCTAACGTTTTTTATGTTCTACATATTGAAGTTATTTTGATGACCGCCTTCAAGTAAGCCTTAAATGTGAACCTCCATATGTCTTCTGATACTTGTCAGATCATAACATGACAGTGTATTCATTGTCAGAGAGTCATTACTGCCAGCCCCACAGTATTCTTTGTAAGTGATTACTGAAAGACCGTACCAGATTTTGACCTAAGTGAAGCCAGTGCCAGCTGTTCATGGGCAGGAGAGTTCAAGGGTTGGGGACGTCCATATCCAGCTTCTGAAAGAAATTGCAAGTTTAATGAGACAAATAAAAACAGATAATTGTGACTTTGGATCTGAGAGGTAAGGTGTGGAGTCCATTCATGACTGAACAGGAAAAAGTGCTGCTTTGCTGTGGCACATTACAGGACTGCCAGACAAGTGTGATTAAGGCAATTTACACATGAAATTTGATTATGAGTAAAAGGATTCCCCTTCGTTCCATGCACGTTACGTGAGGGAAATTTGTGAGTGGTCTTAATTAAAAATAACTGGTGGCTGATTGGCAGCTGGGCATTAGGTTGGAAACTGGCAGTTGCTAATGGGAGGGGAAAATGGAGAATTAATGACAAGTGAGAGCTTTGTCAGAAAAAAGTAGGTGCTGGCTGTCAGTCATCCATTCGTGCCTCCACAATCAGCAATTCTCCAGAGGATGCAAGCTGCTGGGCTGGCTTCTGCAGCTTGGCAATCAATATCACACTACTCAAACAGTGTCTAAAGTGATAGGGACTTTGGCTATGGTATGCAGGTATAGATAAGACAAAATTCTGACTTTCTCCATTACCAAACAACTCAGTCTTTTCTGCATTTATAATTTCCCTTAGAAGTCATGATATAAAATTTATTATCACACTCCTACTATGATGAGAAGGAGGAGGAGGAGGAGATAGGCAATGGGAATTCCTTGGAACCTTTTAAAAGTCATGTAGCTCTCTCTCTCTCGCTCTCTCTCTCTATATATATGTGTGTGTGTGTGTATTTAAACTCAGTGTGCCTCAAATAGGGACATAAGAATGAAACAGTATAAATAATCTGAACAGTCTATTATTAGCAATAAGCTGTCATAATATTAATAAGAGTAAAATGAAACATTATATTAACAGTTTTACTTAAATGATTCAACTCTTTTATCTTCTTGTGTTGTAAACACATACAACATCATCAAAGATAATTCAATGAGATATGTGTCAGTGTCATTTTCAGGCTTTAAGTGATTACTGAAAGACCGTACCAGATTTTGACCTAAGTGAAGCCAGTGCCAGCTGTTCATGGGCAGGAGAGTTCAAGGGTTGGGGACGTCCATATCCAGCTTCTGAAAGAAATTGCAAGTTTAATGAGACAAATAAAAACAGATAATTGTGACTTTGGATCTGAGAGGTAAGGTGTGGAGTCCATTCATGACTGAACAGGAAAAAGTGCTGCTTTGCTGTGGCACATTACAGGACTGCCAGACAAGTGTGATTAAGGCAATTTACACATGAAATTTGATTATGAGTAAAAGGATTCCCCTTCGTTCCATGCACGTTACGTGAGGGAAATTTGTGAGTGGTCTTAATTAAAAATAACTGGTGGCTGATTGGCAGCTGGGCATTAGGTTGGAAACTGGCAGTTGCTAATGGGAGGGAAGATGGAGAATTAATGACAAGTGAGAGCTTTGTCAGAAAAAAGTAGGTGCTGGCTGTCAGTCATCCATTCGTGCCTCCACAATCAGCAATTCTCCAGAGGATGCAAGCTGCTGGGCTGGCTTCTGCAGCTTGGCAATCAATATCACACTACTCAAACAGTGTCTAAAGTGATAGGGGACTTTGGCTATGGTATGCAGGTATAGATAAGACAAAATTCTGACTTTCTCCATTACCAAACAACTCAGTCTTTTCTGCATTTATAATTTCCCTTAGAAGTCATGATATAAAATTTATTATCACACTCCTACTATGATGAGAAGGAGGAGGAGGAGGAGATAGGCAATGGGAATTCCTTGGAACCTTTTAAAAGTCATGTAGCTCTCTCTCTCTCGCTCTCTCTCTCTCTATATATGTGTGTGTGTGTGTATTTAAACTCAGTGTGCCTCAAATAGGGACATAAGAATGAAACAGTATAAATAATCTGAACAGTCTATTATTAGCAATAAGCTGTCATAATATTAATAAGAGTAAAATGAAACATTATATTAACAGTTTTACTTAAATGATTCAACTCTTTTATCTTCTTGTGTTGTAAACACATACAACATCATCAAAGATAATTCAATGAGATATGTGTCAGTGTCATTTTCAGGCTTTAAGAGGGAAAAACCCTGAAAAGCAACAAGAGTTTAACAGATTTTAACCATTATGTGTATATAGCTGGATTACATCTCTTTTGCTCATCTCTCTCCACAGTCGATTGCCTCTGCCTTTTTGGCTTCTGCTAACACTTGGCCAAATATGGCTTCCCAGACATTGTCCTCTCAGGTTTAAAATCTGTTGTAAAATCTTGTAAACTGATTTTAGAATTACAGTATGAACTGAGATTTAGATTCTCAATTCAGTAAAAAGCCAAAAATTTTATATAAATAAGGATGGAAGATTAATTACTTTCCCTAAGATAAGGATTAGAAAAATAAACTGGGAGAAGATGAGAGAGAGGGTATAACCACAGTAGAGCCAGTGTTAGAACAGGGCCGCGGATACTTCACACAGGAACATCCGGCATCAGGTCTGAATCCTTACTCTGCTATTCAAATACGTAATCTTTTCCCAGGGAGCTTTATCTCCTAATGTGGTGTTGACATTTCCATTGTGTAAAGGCATATCCATGTAATGAATATATAAAATCTAGAGTTTCTAAGGACTTCTCTTACCTAAAAATGCTTGAGGGACTGTATTACATAGGGAATGAAATCATAAGCCAGTCAGGTGTTTAACAAAGTTGTTGAATAACTGAATAGCTGAATTTATTCAGTTCCTCTAGAATACATCAGTGAATTAGATGTTTATTTTCTCTCTTTGAAATAAAACCCAGGGCTTCCCTGGTGGTCCAGTGGGTAAGGACACTGCCTTGCAGTGCAAGGGGTGCCGGTTCGATCCCTGGCCTGGGAAGATCCCATGTGCCGCGGAGCGGCTGGACTGATGTGTCCAATTGCAGAGCTGGAGCTCTGGAACGCATGCACCCAGAGCCGGTGCTCTGCAACAACAGAGGCCACCACGATGGGAGGCCCACAGGAGCCAAAGAGCAGAGACGGATGAGAATAGATGAATGAAAGACCAAAAGAAGTGGCCCACCGACCCCCCCCCCCCCCCACACCCCCCCCCCCAAAGAAATAAAACCCAGAGTATCCAAAACACTCAGTTAGGGTCAGTGAGTCTTAAACAACCACAAGTGTGAAATCTAAACATCTGTAATCATGAGATATGTGTCAGTGCATTTTCAGCAAAATGAAAAGCAACAAGAGTTTAACAGATTTTAACCATTATGTGTATATAGCTGGATTACATCTCTTTGCTCATCTCTCTCCACAGTCGATTGCCTCTGCCTTTTTGGCTTCTGCTAACACTTGGCCAAATATGGCTTCCCAGACATTGTCCTCTCAGGTTTAAAATCTGTTGTAAAATCTTGTAAACTGATTTTAGAATTACAGTATGAACTGAGATTTAGATTCTCAATTCAGTAAAAAGCCAAAAATTTTATATAAATAAGGATGGAAGATTAATTACTTTCCCTAAGATAAGGATTAGAAAAATAAACTGGGAGAAGATGAGAGAGAGGGTATAACCACAGTAGAGCCAGTGTTAGAACCGGGCCGCGGATACTTCACACAGGAACATCCGGCATCAGGTCTGAATCCTTACTCTGCTATTCAAATACGTAATCTTTTCCCAGGGAGCTTTATCTCCTAATGTGGTGTTGACATTTCCATTGTGTAAAGGCATATCCATGTAATGAATATATAAAATCTAGAGTTTCTAAGGACTTCTCTTACCTAAAAATGCTTGAGGGACTGTATTACATAGGGAATGAAATCATAAGCCAGTCAGGTGTTTAACAAAGTTGTTGAATAACTGAATAGCTGAATTTATTCAGTTCCTCTAGAATACATCAGTGAATTAGATGTTTATTTTCTCTCTTTGAAATAAAACCCAGGGCTTCCCTGGTGGTCCAGTGGGTAAGGACACTGCCTTGCAGTGCAAGGGGTGCCGGTTCGATCCCTGGCCTGGGAAGATCCCATGTGCCGCGGAGCGGCTGGACTGATGTGTCCAATTGCAGAGCTGGAGCTCTGGAACGCATGCACCCAGAGCCGGTGCTCTGCAACAACAGAGGCCACCACGATGGGAGGCCCACAGGAGCCAAAGAGCAGAGACGGATGAGAATAGATGAATGAAAGACCAAAAGAAGTGGCCCACCGACCCCCTCCCTCCCCAACACCACCCCCCCAAAAGAAATAAAACCCAGAGTATCCAAAACACTCAGTTAGGGTCAGTGAGTCTTAAACAACCACAAGTGTGAATGATCTATCTATACCATCAAATGCTAAAAAGGAAATACACAAACAAAATAAAGTAACAAGTGCAGGAACAAAAATTGTACTTAGAACCATGTGGAAAAAATGAATGATGGCAGTTGTGAATCATGCCTATTCCTCCAAGTGTATGGATTAAATGTCCTTATGTATACACATCAGCCTGTTAAGTGCTTTAGACTAAGCTGGTGTGTAACAACTCAAGTGGAACTTTTCTTATTTCTTTCTTCACTTCAGCATTTTTCCTTGTGCTCTCTTTATTTTCTCTTTACTCTCTTTCTTTTTGCTTCTGCTTCTTTTGCTAAATAATCCTCACCTGAAAGATGGACACTGTTAGGTGCATTTCATGGAAACAGAAACCGTGACTTATTACCATTGAAGAACTTACCCAAAATTTCAGTAAGAACTGGAACTTGTGCCTAGCTGGATCTGTGTCCACACAGATCACACCTTTAGAAATATTTCCTCCCCTTTCAAATTCTGGTCCATTTACCCAGTTTTGTCATTTTATAGATGGAGATATCCAACTCTGATTACAGAAAGACTGAGGAGTCCAACTTAGTTTAATTGCTGATATATGAATCTAAATATTTCACAAAGCCTACTACCAGTGCATCAAAACAGCCTTTGACAAAAAGGTATCAAGTTCTTCTAACATGATTTTTCAGGGATAGAAATTATGTGAACCAAAGCTATAGGTCTTGTCATCTCCGTGTCTAATGTCATTTCTTTCATAAATTGCTTGGAATAAGGGACATAATCCTTACAGAAAAGTTTAAACAAAATACAAAGGTTTATCATGGGGTCCAAGAGCAGGGAAGTCAGTTGAGCTTCCTTTGAGCCAGGAGCCAAAGGAAAAATGCCATTGTGTTAAAGTTAATTTGCTCTTCTTGGGACGCTATAATCTCCTTTCTCCAATTCTGTCTCTCTGTCTCTCACCTGCCTTCACAGTTACCTGTGCTTTTTTCTGCTTCTGCAAACACATGCCCAAATAAAATTTCCCCATACCTGACTCCTCTTCACTCTTTTTCAGCTTCCCCTCCCTCCCCAACACCACCCCCCCAAAAGAAATAAAACCCAGAGTATCCAAAACACTCAGTTAGGGTCAGTGAGTCTTAAACAACCACAAGTGTGAATGATCTATCTATACCATCAAATGCTAAAAAGGAAATACACAAACAAAATAAAGTAACAAGTGCAGGAACAAAAATTGTACTTAGAACCATGTGGAAAAAATGAATGATGGCAGTTGTGAATCATGCCTATTCCTCCAAGTGTATGGATTAAATGTCCTTATGTATACACATCAGCCTGTTAAGTGCTTTAGACTAAGCTGGTGTGTAACAACTCAAGTGGAACTTTTCTTATTTCTTTCTTCACTTCAGCATTTTTCCTTGTGCTCTCTTTATTTTCTCTTTACTCTCTTTCTTTTTGCTTCTGCTTCTTTTGCTAAATAATCCTCACCTGAAAGATGGACACTGTTAGGTGCATTTCATGGAAACAGAAACCGTGACTTATTACCATTGAAGAACTTACCCAAAATTTCAGTAAGAACTGGAACTTGTGCCTAGCTGGATCTGTGTCCACACAGATCACACCTTTAGAAATATTTCCTCCCCTTTCAAATTCTGGTCCATTTACCCAGTTTTGTCATTTTATAGATGGAGATATCCAACTCTGATTACAGAAAGACTGAGGAGTCCAACTTAGTTTAATTGCTGATATATGAATCTAAATATTTCACAAAGCCTACTACCAGTGCATCAAAACAGCCTTTGACAAAAAGGTATCAAGTTCTTCTAACATGATTTTTCAGGGATAGAAATTATGTGAACCAAAGCTATAGGTCTTGTCATCTCCGTGTCTAATGTCATTTCTTTCATAAATTGCTTGGAATAAGGGACATAATCCTTACAGAAAAGTTTAAACAAAATACAAAGGTTTATCATGGGGTCCAAGAGCAGGGAAGTCAGTTGAGCTTCCTTTGAGCCAGGAGCCAAAGGGAAAAATGCCATTGTGTTAAAGTTAATTTGCTCTTCTTGGGACGCTATAATCTCCTTTCTCCAATTCTGTCTCTCTGTCTCTCACCTGCCTTCACAGTTACCTGTGCTTTTTTCTGCTTCTGCAAACACATGCCCAAATAAAATTTCCCCATACCTGACTCCTCTTCACCTCTTATTTCAAAACAGAGCTTGTCTGAATAAGGTGAAACTGGGTTCCAAATTTCTGTGAGAAAGAACATGGTAGGAGGTTTGAGAGGGAAGTTTACCTCTGGTCCAGTCAGCAGTGCACTGGGACAAGGTCATGTGACTCTCTCATTCTGCTTGAGGTTGTGATGTGAAGTGAAAAGGCAGTACAGACCTCTACAATGAGAGTGAATGACTGGGGCAGAAATGATTAGCTCTTCTAGGTTGGATATTGTCAGACATAGAGTTAAGGTAAAATCCTCAAGAACTCATAGAATGAAGGGCAGGATAGTATGAGGCAAAGGTGTAGTAACTGTCATATACAGCTCAAGACGCCTCTCGGTCTGTAAATCCTCATTTGAATTTCTCTGTACTTCTTTTAGTGTTCTTCAGACATTGGTCACTGACTTCATAATTGCCTTTATTTATCCAGATGAACTTCTGAGGAATGAATGAGAAAGGCAAATAGGGAAATGAAAATGAATGAAGGAAACAAAGTACAGTCAGCCCTCAGTATCCACAGTTTCGTGTACTATGTTTTACATTTGAGGCTGGTTGGATTCATAGGTAAGGAACTCACAGATACAGAGGATAGAGGAGGAGTTGAGTATCCATAGATTTTGCCATCTGTGGCCAATCCTGGAAACAATCCTTCTTGGATCCTGAGAGGTGACTCTTTTTTTTTTTTTTTAAACATTTATTTTATTTATTTATCTTTTGGGGGGTGAGGTAGGGAGGAAGGGGGATGGGAGGGCCACTTCTATTGGTCTTTCATTTCTTTATTTTCATCCATCTTTGTTCTTTGGCTCTTGTGGGCCTCCGATCCTGGTGGCCTCTGTTGTCACGCAGCACCGGCTCTGGGTGCATGTGCTCCAGAGCTCCGGCTGGGTAATTGGACACATCAGTCCAGCCGCTCCGCGCACGGGGTTCCCAGGCCAGGGATCAAACCGCGCCTTGCACCCGGTGGTGTCCTTACCCACTGGTTCTCTCTTCTTCACCTGCCTTCACAGTTACCTGTGCTTTTTTCTGCTTCTGCAAACACATGCCCAAATAAAATTTCCCCATACCTGACTCCTCTTCACCTCTTATTTCAAAACAGAGCTTGTCTGAATAAGGTGAAACTGGGTTCCAAATTTCTGTGAGAAAGAACATGGTAGGAGGTTTGAGAGGGAAGTTTACCTCTGGTCCAGTCAGCAGTGCACTGGGACAAGGTCATGTGACTCTCTCATTCTGCTTGAGGTTGTGATGTGAAGTGAAAAGGCAGTACAGACCTCTACAATGAGAGTGAATGACTGGGGCAGAAATGATTAGCTCTTCTAGGTTGGATATTGTCAGACATAGAGTTAAGGTAAAATCCTCAAGAACTCATAGAATGAAGGGCAGGATAGTATGAGGCAAAGGTGTAGTAACTGTCATATACAGCTCAAGACGCCTCTCGGTCTGTAAATCCTCATTTGAATTTCTCTGTACTTCTTTTAGTGTTCTTCAGACATTGGTCACTGACTTCATAATTGCCTTTATTTATCCAGATGAACTTCTGAGGAATGAATGAGAAAGGCAAATAGGGAAATGAAAATGAATGAAGGAAACAAAGTACAGTCAGCCCTCAGTATCCACAGTTTCGTGTACTATGTTTTACATTTGAGGCTGGTTGGATTCATAGGTAAGGAACTCACAGATACAGAGGATAGAGGAGGAGTTGAGTATCCATAGATTTTGCCATCTGTGGCCAATCCTGGAAACAATCCTTCTTGGATCCTGAGAGGTGACTCTTTTTTTTTTTTTTAAACATTTATTTTATTTATTTATCTTTTGGGGGGTGAGGTAGGGAGGAAGGGGGATGGGAGGGCCACTTCTATTGGTCTTTCATTTCTTTATTTTCATCCATCTTTGTTCTTTGGCTCTTGTGGGCCTCCGATCCTGGTGGCCTCTGTTGTCACGCAGCACCGGCTCTGGGTGCATGTGCTCCAGAGCTCCGGCTGGGTAATTGGACACATCAGTCCAGCCGCTCCGCGGCACGTGGGATCTTCCCAGGCCAGGGATCAAACCGGCGCCCCTTGCACTGCCAGGTGGTGTCCTTACCCACTGGACAACCAGGGGACCCGAGAGGTGACTCTTGATTGTCTACAGAATAGAAGAAAAAAAGGAAATCGCCCCTAAACTGAACTATTTACACAGACTGGGAGGTGGGAAACAAAGGAAGAAATGCTCAGAGGGAAAATAAAAGAGAATGAAAGGACCTAGTGAGTATATGTGCAAAGAGGAGGCCCACAGTTTTGCTGGATTTTACTGATTTAATCTTCTTTAATAGTCTAAACATCCTGATTAAGAATTGGAGTGTTTTGTTGAACTGTGCTATAAATGATATCTAAGTTTCTGGATTTGGGATTCATAGAATAAGGATTTGACAAAAGGGAGTTGCTAGAGGAATTTTCAAATTTGAAGAAGGAACATCTTCATCAAATTTGAAGAGGGAGAGTTAAATGTTCCAAGGACTTTGTAGTCTTTGATCTGAGCCTTGAAGGGATTTAGGCAAGCGAAATCTTAGAAGAGCTGCCCCTGGGAGTGAATGGAAAAGAAAGAAGTTAGTGGTGAGTTAGCATCAGATCCCTTCTGCATGTTGTTATTCAGTTGCCAAGTCACATCTGACTCTTTCCAACCCCACAGACGGCCTCATGCCAGGCTCTTCTGTCCTCCACTATCTCCCAGAATTTGCTCCAATTCATGTCCACTGAGTTGGTGATGCTATCTAACCATCTCATTCTCTCCTGCCCCCTTCTTACTTTTTTTAAAATGAATTATTTTAATTTTGCTTTTACACAGTTTTGTTGTTTACAGTCATACATAATCCCAAATCCATCATAGGTATATCTTTGACCTTTCCCCCTGAGCCCCGTCCCCTTCTCCTTTTGCCTTCTGTCTGACAGAGTACTAAATGTACCTTCTTCGCAGTTACTTCTTCTCAAGTCCCCCGAGACCCTTAACCTCATTTACAGTCAAGGCACTGAGGCTGAGTAAGGTTATGTCCGACAACTCATTAGCGGCCAGGTGTTAATTGAAATCCTTCCTAATTTCAGAAGTTATGGTGATCCCAGATTACCAGCCTTTCTCTCAGATAGATGAACACGTATCTGTCAGTTGTTTTTATTTTTAAAATATAACTAATTGAAATGTGACCTCATCCTTACATAGTTGATTTTCTAGCAGTGCAGTGTGTTAGGGACTCTCATTGGCTTTTGCAGGCATTCTCTCTTTTTATTCTTTAATTGAAGTATAGTTGACTTAAAATATTATATTTGTTTCAGGTGCAAAACACAGTAAATTGACATTTTTATGGTTCATACTTCATATAAAGTTATTCTAAAATACTGACAGTATTTTTGTGCTATACATTACATGTTGGTATCTTAAGAACTTCATAACTAGTATTTTGTACCTCTTTATTCTCTTCACGCATCTTTTCCCACCCATCAACCCCCTGCTCACTGGTTACCATTTGTTTGTTCCCTATAACTGTGAGTTGCTTTCTGTTTTGTTATATTCCTTTGTTTGCTTTTCAGATTCCACAGAAAAGTATACATGTATTAAATCATGCATCAAAACATGATATAGAATTCTATGATATCTGCAACATTTTGGGTCTTAATTTATATGTTTTAAACAGAAAGACTCTATGTTAAGTTATATACATATAAAATTTCCTTTATACCATGTTTGCTTTTTCCCCAAATTATTTTCTATTGTAAAGCTAGAGACTTTGCTATGGTTTCCGAATGGAGACGTTTGACATATGTTTGGACACTCACAAAAGTTCTCCTTTCAGAAATTAGAGTGACAAAGTTAAAAATAAGGGTGTGGTTCTTTCTTGAACATTTTAGAAAGCTTTCAAGGAAAAGCTTTCTGAACAAAAAAATGGAGAGATTCACTAAGGAGGATTTGTATAAAAATCAAAAAATTCAGAGGAAAGAGGTTAAAATTCTGAGCTTTTGCATGACTCTCTGGTCCCACATCCTGCCTCTTACAACTTTTTAGCTGGTAACCTTTGGCAAAACAACTTTTCTCAGTTTCTACTTCCTCATCTATAAAATTGGATTATACTGTTATTAGTGTATGCAGTTATATTTGCATGAAATCCTTCCTAATTTCAGAAGTTATGGTGATCCCAGATTACCAGCCTTTCTCTCAGATAGATGAACACGTATCTGTCAGTTGTTTTTATTTTTAAAATATAACTAATTGAAATGTGACCTCATCCTTACATAGTTGATTTTCTAGCAGTGCAGTGTGTTAGGGACTCTCATTGGCTTTTGCAGGCATTCTCTCTTTTTATTCTTTAATTGAAGTATAGTTGACTTAAAATATTATATTTGTTTCAGGTGCAAAACACAGTAAATTGACATTTTTATGGTTCATACTTCATATAAAGTTATTCTAAAATACTGACAGTATTTTTGTGCTATACATTACATGTTGGTATCTTAAGAACTTCATAACTAGTATTTTGTACCTCTTTATTCTCTTCACGCATCTTTTCCCACCCATCAACCCCCTGCTCACTGGTTACCATTTGTTTGTTCCCTATAACTGTGAGTTGCTTTCTGTTTTGTTATATTCCTTTGTTTGCTTTTCAGATTCCACAGAAAAGTATACATGTATTAAATCATGCATCAAAACATGATATAGAATTCTATGATATCTGCAACATTTTGGGTCTTAATTTATATGTTTTAAACAGAAAGACTCTATGTTAAGTTATATACATATAAAATTTCCTTTATACCATGTTTGCTTTTTCCCCAAATTATTTTCTATTGTAAAGCTAGAGACTTTGCTATGGTTTCCGAATGGAGACGTTTGACATATGTTTGGACACTCACAAAAGTTCTCCTTTCAGAAATTAGAGTGACAAAGTTAAAAATAAGGGTGTGGTTCTTTCTTGAACATTTTAGAAAGCTTTCAAGGAAAAGCTTTCTGAACAAAAAAATGGAGAGATTCACTAAGGAGGATTTGTATAAAAATCAAAAAATTCAGAGGAAAGAGGTTAAAATTCTGAGCTTTTGCATGACTCTCTGGTCCCACATCCTGCCTCTTACAACTTTTTAGCTGGTAACCTTTGGCAAAACAACTTTTCTCAGTTTCTACTTCCTCATCTATAAAATTGGATTATACTGTTATTAGTGTATGCAGTTATATTGAGGTTTAAAAGAATTACAATGTGGTAAACATTTGCACCAAACCTAGTCCATAGTAAGGGATCTAAAATTCTGTCTGATGCTGTCATTCTCCTGCATGACTTTTCCCTCCCCATATCACCCTATTTCTTTAAAGAGATTCTTAGAAAACTAGAGGCTATGAAGTAGTGATCTGTGAAGGTAGTGGCCTAATTTTGCAACCAGACATTGGAAGAAGAAGTGGAGAAAAGCATGTGGAGATGGTGGGAGGAGTGATAAAACTGAATCAAATGTAGGTATATTTCTCACAACTATGGGAAGGAAGGAGGAAGGCAGGGCGGAAGGGAGAGAGAAGAAGAAGAAGGGAGATGCATGATCAACATAAGCAAAGATCTATAAATTCCTTGAGAGGCTACATGCTGTGTCAGTATGTTTCCCTGATGTATCCTGATGTAATTTAGAAGTGAAACAGATGTTGTTGCTTTTTTTAAACTTTTTTCTAGGGGCAAAAAAATATATAAGTAAAGCAACAAACCTCTACTTTAACAGCTAGTATTAATTATAATAAGGAAAGCCCATTGGACAAAAAAGAGGGATATCGCATAACTCGATTATTGTATAGGTAGTATTAAAAAAAATCAGAATTTTCTGAGCAGTGATAGAGTTGTTCAGAAAAGCCTTTGCCATCAGATGGACTTAGGTTTGAATCACAGTTCCACCTCTTACTAGCTGTATCAGTATAGACAAGTTGCTCTCTGTCATGAAGCCTCTGAGATCTGGATACGTAATCATATAAAGTAAAATAGCAGTTGTGAATGGGGCTTTGTGCAATCATGCAGTAGGAAGCCATGAAAAGTGAGACAGGCATGTAAAGCACAGGCTAAATTCCTATTACAAACCTTCTGCTTCCTTGGGAGCCCCAGATCTAGGTTGCCCTCACCAAATCATTTAAAGGCAATTGTGTGGCATTCATTCTGCAAAAGTAGCATTTTCCTCAGGTCAGAGCTGCTTGAGAAGTTTCCTGCTGTATGAAATCCCAGCCCTGAGCTGGTTAGGCAACTCCCACTTCCTCATCTATAAAATTGGATTATACTGTTATTAGTGTATGCAGTTATATTGAGGTTTAAAAGAATTACAATGTGGTAAACATTTGCACCAAACCTAGTCCATAGTAAGGGATCTAAAATTCTGTCTGATGCTGTCATTCTCCTGCATGACTTTTCCCTCCCCATATCACCCTATTTCTTTAAAGAGATTCTTAGAAAACTAGAGGCTATGAAGTAGTGATCTGTGAAGGTAGTGGCCTAATTTTGCAACCAGACATTGGAAGAAGAAGTGGAGAAAAGCATGTGGAGATGGTGGGAGGAGTGATAAAACTGAATCAAATGTAGGTATATTTCTCACAACTATGGGAAGGAAGGAGGAAGGCAGGGCGGAAGGGAAAGAGAAGAAGAAGAAGAGAAATGCATGATCAAAATAAGCACAGATCTATCAATTCCTTGAGAGGCTACATGCTGTGTCAGTATGTTTCCCTGATGTATCCTGATGTAATTTAGAAGTGAAACAGATGTTGTTGTTTTTTTAAACTTTTTTCTAGGGGCAAAAAAATATATAAGTAAAGCAACAAACCTCTACTTTAACAGCTAGTATTAATTATAATAAGGAAAGCCCATTGGACAAAAAAGAGGGATATCGCATAACTCGATTATTGTATAGGTAGTATTAAAAAAAATCAGAATTTTCTGAGCAGTGATAGAGTTGTTCAGAAAAGCCTTTGCCATCAGATGGACTTAGGTTTGAATCACAGTTCCACCTCTTACTAGCTGTATCAGTATAGACAAGTTGCTCTCTGTCATGAAGCCTCTGAGATCTGGATACGTAATCATATAAAGTAAAATAGCAGTTGTGAATGGGGCTTTGTGCAATCATGCAGTAGGAAGCCATGAAAAGTGAGACAGGCATGTAAAGCACAGGCTAAATTCCTATTACAAACCTTCTGCTTCCTTGGGAGCCCCAGATCTAGGTTGCCCTCACCAAATCATTTAAAGGCAATTGTGTGGCATTCATTCTGCAAAAGTAGCATTTTCCTCAGGTCAGAGCTGCTTGGAGAGAAGTTTCCAGGGCTGCTGTATGAAATCCCAGCCCTGAGCTGGATGTTAGAGGCAACTCCCACTCTCACTAACCAGGTCAGGCCACCTGCTCAGCCCAGCAGCCCTCCTTGGCAGACATAATCTATTAACTTTCTGACGGGGGCAGTGAGCCTGTGTGATCCTGGAGGACTCGCTGCCCTCCACGTGTCCACCAGCCCTAGAAGAAGCTTTAATTTCAACACCTGCTTAATTTACAAGTGAGCAAGAGCTTCTGCTTTTGCTGCTGACTGGAAGAAGGGCTCATGCTCAACACTTGGGTCACCCTGCATCTGACCTTGTAAGATAGGATTCCAGAAGCCTTATTTCCTCTGACTTTAAATGAGGATGATATCCACTTATTTTTTCAAAGCCCCCTTGGGGCTAGAATTCACATTAAAGTAATCCCTTCTTCATTTGCCACTCTTCCATCAGAATCATCAACACAGGAATGGGGACGCTGAGACCTTATAAACTGTATCCTGTCATCACTGTGAGTGTAATTAAGGAGGACTTGACTTTTTTCTTTGTTAAAGAATCATTAAATTTCATGTTTCTCAAATAATATATTCCCCAATTTTAGAATGTGGCATACCATAAACAATTATGATCTGAAATAGTTTGTCAGAAAACAAAATTGCTAATCTTTGTGGAACACAGGAATGAAGAAAGAAGCTATCGCGACGCCATTTTAAGAAATAACATTACATTTGGACGCATCTTAGACACTTATGTGAAAGGGGCATGCAGTCATCATAGAATTACATAGAGTAATTATGTTATCTTCCATTCATGCACATGTAAATGGAAAATCTAGGATTTATATCCAAGGCTGCTTAATTCTGATGATCTGCTTTTTCTACCATAGCATGGAAATGCTATCAAAACTTGGAGCGTTAGCAAAAGGGATGACCATTTGGTGGTATCATTACATGGTGTAAAGGCCAGGAAAGTTAAAACAGAAAAAGGTATAGTAATTTAACAGATTGCAAGAATGACTTGACTCTCATTATTATTACTGCACTTCACAGAGTGGAAAAGTATGAAAGGTCCTGGGATCAGTTAGTCCAGAAGTTAGGATTCACTGGCCAGAGTGGTGCCTTGGAACTGAAAATTTTTAACATCTGCCATTGGTGCTAAAGTTTCACCAAATTTGAGAACCACTAATACTCCCCAGAGAAGCTAGTCTCTAAGTAGCTATAGAACCACCACAGATTAACTTGTTAGAAATGTGACTTTCTCGCTACCAGAATCAGAAATTCCAAGAGGGAACCCAATAGCCTGTGCTCCCTGATAAAGTTTGAAAACCATTAGCGAAAAATATGTAGAACAGTAGAAACGGGGAGGAAAAGAGAAGCTGATTGACCTCTGGAATGAAGTGCCTTGGATCTATAAGGCAACAGAAGGCAAACATCTTGTTTCTTTTCTCATCCTAAATGTGGTAGACAATAATACTGCAGGATCCACTTACGCTGTTCAGGATCTACTGTCTCCTGCACCCCAGTATCTCATTGCATGTGTGCCCAAAGGAAGAGATTTTTAGACAAACTAGAGAAGTACTTGGTTAACTAGGCCTGCTATCTTTCTTGCTTTGAAAGAAAGCAATGAAATGAGAAAAAGAGTTTACAGCATGGTCCTAAAAAGATACCAGACTTAGACTGGCTTGTGTTCGAATCCTGATTCAGCCACTTAGGAACATAACCTGGGCAAACTGTTTGACTTCTCTGAGCCTTATTAGATGGGGATATTGCAATCTACCTGGTAGTTAGGCACTGGTGTGACTTTCATGGAAGTCCAGGGAGACAGGCCTCATAGCTTCTGCTTTCTTCCTTGACATCCACAGGTGAAAACAAAGAGAAGCATTAGAGTCAATGATCAGGAAGTTCATCAGAGCACTTCTGAGAACTTCATCCCCACACAAATATACATTGCTCTCCAATAGGCTTATTTGTTCTTTTATTCAGAGAACTTGAAACATGCTTAAATCAATAAAAGAAAAAAATGGGGGCAAAACAGTAGCATCTGGGATCTATTGAATATAACTCATCCTTTCTGTCACCCAAAATGGAAAGAAAAGAGAATATATACCTCATATTTTAAAGCCATTGGAAGCTTTCCTTGCAGACTATATCCCATCTTCTAACTTCCTCTCGTTCCTGAACCTCCCTTTTTCATTCCCTCCTATTGAATGATTGATGCACTTCACAGAGTGGAAAAGTATGAAAGGTCCTGGGATCAGTTAGTCCAGAAGTTAGGATTCACTGGCCAGAGTGGTGCCTTGGAACTGAAAATTTTTAACATCTGCCATTGGTGCTAAAGTTTCACCAAATTTGAGAACCACTAATACTCCCCAGAGAAGCTAGTCTCTAAGTAGCTATAGAACCACCACAGATTAACTTGTTAGAAATGTGACTTTCTCGCTACCAGAATCAGAAATTCCAAGAGGGAACCCAATAGCCTGTGCTCCCTGATAAAGTTTGAAAACCATTAGCGAAAAATATGTAGAACAGTAGAAACGGGGAGGAAAAGAGAAGCTGATTGACCTCTGGAATGAAGTGCCTTGGATCTATAAGGCAACAGAAGGCAAACATCTTGTTTCTTTTCTCATCCTAAATGTGGTAGACAATAATACTGCAGGATCCACTTACGCTGTTCAGGATCTACTGTCTCCTGCACCCCAGTATCTCATTGCATGTGTGCCCAAAGGAAGAGATTTTTAGACAAACTAGAGAAGTACTTGGTTAACTAGGCCTGCTATCTTTCTTGCTTTGAAAGAAAGCAATGAAATGAGAAAAAGAGTTTACAGCATGGTCCTAAAAAGATACCAGACTTAGACTGGCTTGTGTTCGAATCCTGATTCAGCCACTTAGGAACATAACCTGGGCAAACTGTTTGACTTCTCTGAGCCTTATTAGATGGGGATATTGCAATCTACCTGGTAGTTAGGCACTGGTGTGACTTTCATGGAAGTCCAGGGAGACAGGCCTCATAGCTTCTGCTTTCTTCCTTGACATCCACAGGTGAAAACAAAGAGAAGCATTAGAGTCAATGATCAGGAAGTTCATCAGAGCACTTCTGAGAACTTCATCCCCACAGCAAATATACATTGCTCTCCAATAGGCTTATTTGTTCTTTTATTCAGAGAACTTGAAACATGCTTAAATCAATAAAAGAAAAAAATGGGGGCAAAACAGTAGCATCTGGGATCTATTGAATATAACTCATCCTTTCTGTCACCCAAAATGGAAAGAAAAGAGAATATATACCTCATATTTTAAAGCCATTGGAAGCTTTCCTTGCAGACTATATCCCATCTTCTAACTTCCTCTCGTTCCTGAATTTCCTCCCATTGGTTCTTCCATTCCCTCCTATTGAATACCTGTTTCCAGTGTGTATATGTCTAGCTTATACTCCATGCTATATTTAAAATGGATAACCTACAAAAACAGACTTAGTGTATAGCACATGGAACTATGCTCAATGTTATGTGGAAGTCTGGATGGGAAAGGAGTTTGGGGGAGAATGGATACATGTAAATGTATGGTTGAGTCCCTTCCTTGTTCACCTGAAGCTATCACAACATTATTTGTTAACCATTTATACCCCAGTTAAAAATGAAATTTTTCTTTTAAATATCTATTTCAAGAGCAGGAATAGAGACCCAGATGTGAAAATGGACATGCGGGCACAATGGGTGAAGAGAAGGGTGAAACAAATTGGAACATTAGGACTGACATATAAACACTACCATGTTTAAAAGAGATAGCTAGTAGGAACCTGCTGTATGGCACAGGGGGCTCTGCTTGGTGCTCTCTGATAACCTAGGATAGATGGGATGAGGGGTAGGTTGGGAGAGAGGTCCGAGAGGCAATGGTTGTATGTATACATGTAGCTGATTCACTTTGTTATACAACAGAATTAATACAACATTTTTCTTTTCTCTAGGGAAACTCAACTTCTCTAGTTGAGAGAGAAATCCTGGTCATCTTCCCTTTCTCTTCCCATGCATGTGTGTGCTCAGTTGCTCAGTTGTGTTCAGTTCTTTGTGACCATATGGATTGTAGCCCACCAGAATCCTCTGTCCATGGCATTTTCCAGGCAAGAGTACTGGAACCGTTTGTTATTTTCTACTCCAGAAAATCTTCCCAACCCAGGGATCCAACCCACATCTCTTACATCTTCTGCATTGGCAAGCGGATTTTTTCTTTTTTCTTTTTATGACTGCACGACTTTATTATCATATGCTCTAGTGTCTTCAGCTTTGGGAAGATGGTAATTGGAGGTTTGCTGTGTCTTCAGGCTTTTAAGAGAGTAGTCCTGCATGGTGGAGATAATTCAGAGGTTGCATTGTCCAGGCAAGCCTATTCCCATCCTTGTCTATTATTAACTACCCTTTCTGCCCGGGTTCCTCATATTTTAAAGCCATTGGAAGCTTTCCTTGCAGACTATATCCCATCTTCTAACTTCCTCTCGTTCCTGAATTTCCTCCCATTGGTTCTTCCATTCCCTCCTATTGAATACCTGTTTCCAGTGTGTATATGTCTAGCTTATACTCCATGCTATATTTAAAATGGATAACCTACAAAAACAGACTTAGTGTATAGCACATGGAACTATGCTCAATGTTATGTGGAAGTCTGGATGGGAAAGGAGTTTGGGGGAGAATGGATACATGTAAATGTATGGTTGAGTCCCTTCCTTGTTCACCTGAAGCTATCACAACATTATTTGTTAACCATTTATACCCCAGTTAAAAATGAAATTTTTCTTTTAAATATCTATTTCAAGAGCAGGAATAGAGACCCAGATGTGAAAATGGACATGCGGGCACAATGGGTGAAGAGAAGGGTGAAACAAATTGGAACATTAGGACTGACATATAAACACTACCATGTTTAAAAGAGATAGCTAGTAGGAACCTGCTGTATGGCACAGGGGGCTCTGCTTGGTGCTCTCTGATAACCTAGGATAGATGGGATGAGGGGTAGGTTGGGAGAGAGGTCCGAGAGGCAATGGTTGTATGTATACATGTAGCTGATTCACTTTGTTATACAACAGAATTAATACAACATTTTTCTTTTCTCTAGGGAAACTCAACTTCTCTAGTTGAGAGAGAAATCCTGGTCATCTTCCCTTTCTCTTCCCATGCATGTGTGTGCTCAGTTGCTCAGTTGTGTTCAGTTCTTTGTGACCATATGGATTGTAGCCCACCAGAATCCTCTGTCCATGGCATTTTCCAGGCAAGAGTACTGGAACCGTTTGTTATTTTCTACTCCAGAAAATCTTCCCAACCCAGGGATCCAACCCACATCTCTTACATCTTCTGCATTGGCAAGCGGATTTTTTCTTTTTTCTTTTTATGACTGCACGACTTTATTATCATATGCCCTACTGTCTCCAGCTTTGGGAAGATGGTAATTGGAGGTTTGCTGTGTCTTCAGGCTTTTAAGAGAGTAGTCCTGCATGGTGGAGATAATTCAGAGGTTGCATTGTCCAGGCAAGCCTATTCCCATCCTTGTCTATGGTCAGGTTCTTGCTGAAATCCTTAGGAAGAGATCATTCTGGCCAGAGTGACTATTCTTTTTCTGAACACACAGTACATTCTACTTCTGAGGAAAATAAGCTCTGATGTGATTTTGACCACTGTCACATTTTGAAAAAACAAAAAAAAAAAAGCTAAAAAATCTCTGGCATTATTGAGTTATTCCTGCTGCACCCCACAATCACTGAAGGAGGTTTTAAATAAAATTCTACCCCAGCCTAATCAGATGAGAATCTCTAGGGGGTGCAGTCTTAGCATTAGTGCTATTTAAAAATCTCCTCAGCTGACTCTAACATGTAGTGGTGGTAGGAAAGCTATGTTTAAAGAACATTACTCTACCTCCTAGCTTGATTTTATTACAGAGCATCAAAAGGAAGCAGAAAAATGTCATGATTAACTCAAAAATTCCTAAATTCCTTCTTTCTGGTCCCCAAATTCTTTGTAAAAGGATGGGGAGGGGCAAATAAATAACCAACGTTTTATATCAAAGTTAGTGTATGAATTACGTATACAGAGGAAAGTAGTACTGATACCTTGCATACAGTTGGTACCTAATACATTATAGATATGTCTGTCCATCCTTTCCTCTAGTTCTCCATAGGAAGAAAAAAGAAAGTGAATCGGCATAATGTGCTCTTGGTATAACTACTTGTGGACTGTTTCAGAATTAGGTTCAAATTCTTCCCGTGTCTGTAGCCCTGACAGTCAAGTCTTCTGATCTGCAGAATTCTTTCCTCACTCTAGTTCATAGGATTAAATGAGTTAACCCGTTTGAAAATGCCAGCCTCACAGGAGAAGCTCAGTTAATACTGGTGATCCTCTCCTGTGTGCCCCACTTTTGGACTGAAGTTACTGCTTAGGTTGCCTAAAAACCTTCCGTTTTTGGTGGATTTAACATCTCCCAAAATACTAACAAGCATCAGTACCCCCCTGGTTATTTGTGGTGGCTTTAATTCCTGTTTACTCTGCCAGCTAGTGCTTTTTAACACTTGCTAATAATCCCAGCCTCTACGTCCATGTTAAGTGCTCTGAAATGGTTCCTTTTTTCCTCAGAGGTCTGCTGTACAGGTTGGTAAATAAGTCTTCATTGTGTTAAGTCCTGGCTTATGGGAAGGGCCTCATTTTCTAATTTTCCAAGTGATTCTCTCAAATAACAGTCTTTCTTCCTAGTAAAAATATCTCCCTACTCTTATCTTCCTTCAGCCAACAGCATCAACTTAGTTAAGCAAATCTGCCGTTCACTTCAGTGCTCCCTCTTTTTTTTTTTTCTTTTTAATTTCTCCTCCAGCAATTGGCTTTATATACGTTGCAGCAGTGCTTGGAGTGGCCAGAAGGATGTCACATTAGCCAAATATTATCTTAATTTTTGGGGGGCCACTTCTACTGGTCTTTCATTTATTTATTTTCATCCATCTTTGTTCTTTGGCCTGTGTGGGCCTCCCATCGCAGGGGCCTCTCTTGCTGCAGAGCACTGGCTCTGGGCACATGCGCTCCAGAGCTCCAGCTCAGTAGTTAGACACATTGGTCCAGCCACTCCGCGGCACATGGGATCTTCCCAGGCCAGGGATAGAACTGGCGCCTCTTGCACTGCAAGGTGGTGTCCTTACCCACTGGACCACCAGGGAAGCCTTCATCTTAATATTTTTTACATTTTATTTTGCTCATCTGTTAGATTATTCCTTAGACTCTGTCCAAGTGATGGTCACATTCCACTGAAGGGCATTTAAGACCTTGCTGGATGTGGTGTCAGCCTATAGCAAAAATCCACATGGAGTTCATGGGTTGGAACAGTAGTGTGCTTCACCTCAATCTGTTGAAGTCATTGTGTGTTGTACCTGAATACACTTCTGCATTCACAATGGGGTTGCCCTCCTTTGTCTGATTATCCTCTTATCCCAGGAGCTCTCCTGTTCTCCTGCTAGCTATAGTTGTTTTAACGCTAATGTACTTTCTTGGCTAGAGTAGAAAAAATCTTAAGAGATAATGCCAGAAAGCCCGTACCTGGTCTCAGAGAGCTTTAAAAAGTCAGATGGGCTTCCTATGTGGCTGAATGGTAAAGAGCCAATGCAGGAGATGTGACTTCTGTTGCTGGACTGAAACAATCAACTGGAGAAGGAAATGGCAACCCACTCCAATGTTTGTGCCTGGGAAATCCCATGGACAGATGAACCTGGCAGGCTAGAGTCCATGGGGTTGCAAGAGATTCGGACACAACTTAGTGACTAAAACAGCAACAACACGAAAAGTCAGATGCAGGTCAAACTTGACGACCATATTAGAGAACTTTAATGAAAACCACAAATTGAATTTTAAATGTTCTCATAGACAGGGGAAAAAAGTCTATATTGGTTACTTCAGGCTCCCTCTTTTTTCTTTTTAATTTCTCCTCCAGCAATTGGCTTTATATACGTTGCAGCAGTGCTTGGAGTGGCCAGAAGGATGTCACATTAGCCAAATATTATCTTAATTTTTGGGGGGCCACTTCTACTGGTCTTTCATTTATTTATTTTCATCCATCTTTGTTCTTTGGCCTGTGTGGGCCTCCCATCGCAGGGGCCTCTCTTGCTGCAGAGCACTGGCTCTGGGCACATGCGCTCCAGAGCTCCAGCTCAGTAGTTAGACACATTGGTCCAGCCACTCCGCGGCACATGGGATCTTCCCAGGCCAGGGATAGAACTGGCGCCTCTTGCACTGCAAGGTGGTGTCCTTACCCACTGGACCACCAGGGAAGCCTTCATCTTAATATTTTTTACATTTTATTTTGCTCATCTGTTAGATTATTCCTTAGACTCTGTCCAAGTGATGGTCACATTCCACTGAAGGGCATTTAAGACCTTGCTGGATGTGGTGTCAGCCTATAGCAAAAATCCACATGGAGTTCATGGGTTGGAACAGTAGTGTGCTTCACCTCAATCTGTTGAAGTCATTGTGTGTTGTACCTGAATACACTTCTGCATTCACAATGGGGTTGCCCTCCTTTGTCTGATTATCCTCTTATCCCAGGAGCTCTCCTGTTCTCCTGCTAGCTATAGTTGTTTTAACGCTAATGTACTTTCTTGGCTAGAGTAAAAAAAATCTTAAGAGATAATGCCAGAAAGCCCGTACCTGGTCTCAGAGAGCTTTAAAAAGTCAGATGGGCTTCCTATGTGGCTGAATGGTAAAGAGCCAATGCAGGAGATGTGACTTCTGTTGCTGGACTGAAACAATCAACTGGAGAAGGAAATGGCAACCCACTCCAATGTTTGTGCCTGGGAAATCCCATGGACAGATGAACCTGGCAGGCTAGAGTCCATGGGGTTGCAAGAGATTCGGACACAACTTAGTGACTAAAACAGCAACAACACGAAAAGTCAGATGCAGGTCAAACTTGACGCACCATATTAGAGAACTTTAATGAAAACCACAAATTGAATTTTAAATGTTCTCATAGACACATTTGGAAGGTGAAAGAAATGGGTAAAATTAATTTTAATAATATATTTTCCTTAACTCAATATCCCCCATATATTGGTTTTCAGCTTGTGATCTCTGTGTAAGGTTGTTAGTGTGAAATATTCTTTTTTTTATATTAAGTCTTTGATATTCAGTGTTTAATTACACCTACAGTTCATCTAGAGTCAGACGCTAAATTTAGTTTCTCGGTCTCATTAACTACATTTCTAGTCTTATCAGTCACACATGACCTCTGACTGCTATTGGACAACACAGCCAGAGTGAATGGAAGTCAGTCATTGCAAGTCCTAGATCAGGAGACAGATGGAGAAGAAAAAAAAAAAAAGGTAAAATTTTTGAGGTAAAATAAGATCAAATCCTCTGCTTACTTAAACATTATCATTAATCTTTTCTGTTTGTTTAAGCAGACAATTAGTTATATTTTGCAGCATAGCAAAAAGACTGCAGGAAGGGGAAAATGATCATTATTAACCCTGAAAACTCATGTATCATAAAGACTCAGCCTTTTTGAGGATGTCTGTCATGAACTTAAATGTGTAAACTTAACCCTTGTTACACATTTTTGCCCATTTGACTCTTTTGTTGTTGTTAGTCATTAGTCATGTTGGAGTCTTTGTGACCCATGGACTTCTCAAGGCAAAAATGCTAAAATGGGTAGCCATGCCCTTCTTCAGGGAATCTTCTTGACCCAGGGATAGAACCCGAATCTCCCATATTGCTGGCAGATCCTTTACCATCTGAACTTTATTACTATCCATTTTAATATGTAAGGTTTAATACATTGTGTCTTTTTCACTAGAGTCGCTGCTTTCACTTTTCATTTCTCTCCTTCCTTCAGTCATTGTCTATCACCTTCTATAAGAGTTTGGAAAGGAAATTGAGAATGGACATTTACTGATCTGACCTGATTGTGAAAAGTCATATTGCAGTTTAAAATAATCAAAGAAATACCATATCATGTCATGGGAGTGTGTTTCTGCCTGGATGTGCTGCCGTACAACCTTGATAAAAAAAAAAAAAAAAAATATATATATATATATATATAGCATTTTTTCTTGCTAAATAGTATTGGGCTTGAGTCAGTGACTCAGAACCACCTGAGAGTCTTCCTGAGATTTGGGCACTCGAGCCACGGAGATGCAAAATGCCTCCGGCCTGCAGCTTACCTCCTGGTTTTTGACCTTGGCTTTGTCCTCCATCCCATATGTCAGATCAAGAAAACCAGGCAACAGCTTGAACGAGGCAAGGTGTGTAATATAAATACAATGAAATCTCTGCCCAGATAACTCCTATCGATCCTCTGGGGCTTTGAGCCACACCACATTGAATTTTTTTCTTTCTTTCTTTTCTTTTTTTGTTTTAGGAGTGCCGACTACACACCGATTTCACTGGATTTATATGACTTTTTCAAGTCACTAGGATACCAATTAACAAAACACTAATGCAGTGCAAGGCTTGACATAACTAATGCAGCTCTGCAAAGGTCTAAATCCTGAGGAACCTTTTATCCTTTAGAAAAAGCCAGCTGTTTAGAGGCTTTGGGGCCACTGCCTCTCTCTGTGAAGATACAATAGGAGGTGCTTTGGGGCTGGCTTCTTTTCTTCTCTCTTTGTTGCTCTCTTGGCATCCTTTCGAATGTCGGCCACCTTTTGCCTATGAACTCTGCCTCTTTCTGATAAACTCTGGAAAAGAGAAATGGAGTGGAAAATAAGCCCCATGCATTTTAACACCAGTGTGGGTTTTAGAGAAGGAGACTGGTATGAATGAAGATGAGGTCGACATTCTTGTCTTCTGACTTTTTGTCAATACAAGAAGGAATTCCACCGTTTCTTCAAATTAATCATCATTATGTTAACGTACCCTGTGTCCTTAGTCATAGCTACTACTTCACTGAGAGGATTTTTCACTCATAGTGTTTTTCATATCTGTATGGAGCTATGGATAGTCTGACCATGTCTCAAAGGAGAGAGTAAAGAGGAAATAAACAGGAAAATAAGTGATTTGGGGTGAGTGTAGCTGTTTAATCATCACTTGAAGGATGATGTTAAGGATATTCCTAGATGTTTGGCATAATAGTAAAGTGTAAGATAAAGGAAGGCGTTTTGTGTCAGTATGCAAAAAGAAAATGCCGGCAACTGAGTGTCTTTGTCTTTATACCTCTCTCCTGAAAAACAAACAAACAAAAAAGAATAAAATATTTAAAAGAGAGAGACCAGTGGAATCATGCAGGAAGAGACAGGACACCCTATTTGGAAAATACTGAAAGAAATTTAAGCCTTCTAAGGATATTGCAATGCAAAAAAAGTGTATTCTTCCACCTTTAATCTAGAAATTATGTGATATTGTGATTAAAGAGGTCTCTTGTTATCAGAAAGTCTAAACCAGCTTGTTCTGCAATTGGACAATTGTTTGAGGAAGAAAGCCCTGGGTGACCCATTGATAACATGTGTGAGGCAATCCCCACTTGGAAAAGGTCTAAGGAGGTTAGGGATATATGACACAGGGCTGAGGACATGATATTTAATGCCTGTGAGATCTCTGAACCAGTGGTGTGTTAAAGAGTTATTAGGTGACTCTCAGAAACTCCTGTGCTTTTAAGGTTCCATGATAGGGAAATAACTATCCGGTCCAAAATGGCATGTTAGAACACAGAAATAGCACTATAAATGAGCCCTGCCTGCAACTTAAACAGAACAAATTAAGGTTGGCAGGGGGAAACACTCCTTTTCTAGAACCATCAGCATCTGCTCAATCAGATGACCTAATAAAAACAACATGCAAACGCATTTGATGGCCTGGGGTGTTTTCTGGGAATGGATTAGACACAACTAATGAAGGCCAGGCAGCCAGCTTAATGCCTAAGCTGGCCCTGCGTGGCAGGCCTGGCCAAGAAAAGCTCAATAACTAAATGGCAAAGAGAACAATTTCATTACATTATGTTAACGTACCCTGTGTCCTTAGTCATAGCTACTACTTCACTGAGAGGATTTTTCACTCATAGTGTTTTTCATATCTGTATGGAGCTATGGATAGTCTGACCATGTCTCAAAGGAGAGAGTAAAGAGGAAATAAACAGGAAAATAAGTGATTTGGGGTGAGTGTAGCTGTTTAATCATCACTTGAAGGATGATGTTAAGGATATTCCTAGATGTTTGGCATAATAGTAAAGTGTAAGATAAAGGAAGGCGCGTTTTGTGTCAGTATGCAAAAAGAAAATGCCGGCAACTGAGTGTCTTTGTCTTTATACCTCTCTCCTGAAAAACAAACAAACAAAAAAGAATAAAATATTTAAAAGAGAGAGACCAGTGGAATCATGCAGGAAGAGACAGGACACCCTATTTGGAAAATACTGAAAGAAATTTAAGCCTTCTAAGGATATTGCAATGCAAAAAAAGTGTATTCTTCCACCTTTAATCTAGAAATTATGTGATATTGTGATTAAAGAGGTCTCTTGTTATCAGAAAGTCTAAACCAGCTTGTTCTGCAATTGGACAATTGTTTGAGGAAGAAAGCCCTGGGTGACCCATTGATAACATGTGTGAGGCAATCCCCACTTGGAAAAGGTCTAAGGAGGTTAGGGATATATGACACAGGGCTGAGGACATGATATTTAATGCCTGTGAGATCTCTGAACCAGTGGTGTGTTAAAGAGTTATTAGGTGACTCTCAGAAACTCCTGTGCTTTTAAGGTTCCATGATAGGGAAATAACTATCCGGTCCAAAATGGCATGTTAGAACACAGAAATAGCACTATAAATGAGCCCTGCCTGCAACTTAAACAGAACAAATTAAGGTTGGCAGGGGGAAACACTCCTTTTCTAGAACCATCAGCATCTGCTCAATCAGATGACCTAATAAAAACAACATGCAAACGCATTTGATGGCCTGGGGGTGTTTTCTGGGGAATGGATTAGACACAACTAATGAAGGCCAGGCAGCCAGCTTAATGCCTAAGCTGGCCCTGCGTGGCAGGCCTGGCCAAGAAAAGCTCAATAACTAAATGGCAAAGAGAACAGATGAGTCCTCTAATTGGCAAAAGGGAAATGTATTTGGGGCCGCAGTAGGGCTGGCTGAGCTGGGGTAATAACAAATTTCAGCGTGATCTTGCTCACATGCTCTGTGGGGCTGGGGTTTAGTGGAATGGTGCCCTGAAGAAGACCTTTTACAGCTAGGGAACCTACAGCCCAAACTCTCACTACTTGATGAACTAATTTCTAAAATATTCTTGAAAAATAATTTCTAAAATATTCTTGACAAATAGTTGAGTTTGTTCTTGCCTGTACACCAATCTTCAATTTTAAATTACACACTGATCATTGACTCTACTAAGAGCCAGAGCTGCCTGAGAACAGAGCGGTAGCGGGGGGTATAATTAAGAATGTTTGCTGCTCTGTACGTAGCTTCCAATGATGGAGAAAAACAAAAAGAAAACAAACATATAAAAACAATCAATCTCCAGCCAAGTAAACAAATGTATGAATGAATAATTTCAAAGATATCCAAGTATTGTGAAAAAAAAAAAAAAAACTGTGTACGAAATAAAAAATAATATGTTAGGATAGATTACTGTATGGGTGGTCAGAGATGAACAAGTGGAGGTGATGTTGGACATCAGGTAGAAGGATAATAAGCTGTCAGGGATTTGTTGTGAGACATCTGTTCTAATGATGTAAACTTCTATTGTTAAAATAGTATTTTTAATTTTTTTTCCACATGGAGCTTTAATCATGATATTTAATGCCTGTGAGATCTCTGAACCGGTGGTGTGTTAAAGAGTTATTAGGTGACTCTCAGAAACTCCTGTGCTTTTAAGGTTCCATGATAGGGAAATAACTATCCGGTCCAAAATGGCATGTTAGAACACAGAAATAGCACTATAAATGAGCCCTGCCTGCAACTTAAACAGAACAAATTAAGGTTGGCAGGGGGAAACACTCCTTTTCTAGAACCATCAGCATCTGCTCAATCAGATGACCTAATAAAAACAACATGCAAACGCATTTGATGGCCTGGGGGTGGTTTCGGGGGAATGGATTAGACACAACTAATGAAGGCCAGGCAGCCAGCTTAATGCCTAAGCTGGCCCTGCGTGGCAGGCCTGGCCAAGAAAAGCTCAATAACTAAATGGCAAAGAGAACAGATGAGTCCTCTAATTGGCAAAAGGGAAATGTATTTGGGGCCGCAGTAGGGCTGGCTGAGCTGGGGTAATAACAAATTTCAGCGTGATCTTGCTCACATGCTCTGTGGGGCTGGGGTTTAGTGGAATGGTGCCCTGAAGAAGACCTTTTACAGCTAGGGAACCTACAGCCCAAACTCTCACTACTTGATGAACTAATTTCTAAAATATTCTTGAAAAATAATTTCTAAAATATTCTTGACAAATAGTTGAGTTTGTTCTTGCCTGTACACCAATCTTCAATTTTAAATTACACACTGATCATTGACTCTACTAAGAGCCAGAGCTGCCTGAGAACAGAGCGGTAGCGGGGGGTATAATTAAGAATGTTTGCTGCTCTGTACGTAGCTTCCAATGATGGAGAAAAACAAAAAGAAAACAAACATATAAAAACAATCAATCTCCAGCCAAGTAAACAAATGTATGAATGAATAATTTCAAAGATATCCAAGTATTGTGAAAAAAAAAAAAAAAACTGTGTACGAAATAAAAAATAATATGTTAGGATAGATTACTGTATGGGTGGTCAGAGATGAACAAGTGGAGGTGATGTTGGACATCAGGTAGAAGGATAATAAGCTGTCAGGGATTTGTTGTGAGACATCTGTTCTAATGATGTAAACTTCTATTGTTAAAATAGTATTTTTAATTTTTTTTCCACATGGAGCTTTAATCAGTTCAACAAACACAGTTCATTTGTAGGTGAGATGCTGTGTTATGTAATGGAGACATCGTCCTTTTCTTTCAAGGACTTGCAGTCCTCTTGGAAAGGACATAAAAGCCAACAAATACTATTGATTGTAATATACCCAACATTAGAAATTTATATCACATATTAATTTAACACAGTTGATGATGGGGTTTATTCTTCCCTGGGGAATTAAAAAAAAAAAAAAAAAAAGGCTAGTCTTTGTGCTGCAGAATGGGAAACCATAAAGGTGAAACAACCCAACTTGTGCAAACATATGCTTGCATGAGATAACAAAGGATTTCAGAGGAACTGCAAGCAGTGTGGACAGTTAAATATAAAATGGGAAAGGTGGCAAATGTAAATATTAGGTCGTGGGAACCTTTCAATAGTAGAGGCAGGAGTAATAACAAGGATCTACCTCTTGTTCTTCTATGTGCTAGTTCTAATGTATCTAGTTAAGTTATGCACTGGCACTTCCTAGCCTTTATATATTAGAAAATCACCTGCTTCCTAGGTTTTCTCTAAAGTTCTACTTGTTGTTCAGGTGCTGAGTCATGTGTGGCTCTTTGCTACCCCATAGGCTACAGCATGCCAGACTCCTCCGTACTCCACTATCTACAGAGTTTGCACAAATTCATGTCCATTGAGTCATTGATGCTATCTAACCATCCCTTCCTCTGGCACCCCCCTCTCCTTTTGCCTTTCCCAGCAATGTCTTTTCTAAACATTCAGCTCTTCTCATCAGGTGGCCAAACTATTGGAGCTTCAGCTTCAGCATCAGTCCTTCCATTGAATATTCAGGGTTGATTTCCTCTAGCATTGACTGGTTTAATCTCCTTGCAGTCCAAACGAATCTCAAGAGTCTTCTCCAGCACCACAATTCAAAAACATCAGTTTTTTGGTGCTCAGCCTTCTTCATGGTCTGTCACTTACATCCAAATCTGACCATAGTTTGACTAGATGGACCTTTGTAGGCAAAGTGATGTTTCTTCTTAATCCGCTGTCTAGTTTTGTTACAGCTTTCCTTCCAAAGAGCAAACATCTTTTAATTTTGTAGCTACAGTCACCATCCTCAGTCGTTATGGAGTCCAAGAAAATAAAATCTCCCACTGCTTCCACTTTTTCCCCTTTTATCTGCCACATAGTGGTGGGAGCAGATGCCATGATCTTGGTTTTTTCAATGTTGAGTTTTAACCCAACTTTTTCACTCTTCTCTTTCACCTTCATCAAGAGGCTCTTTAGTTCTTCTTCAATTTTATTTGCATACCTGAAATTGTTGATATTTCTCCCAGCAATCTTTATTCCAACTTTTGATTCATCTAGTCAGACATTTTGTATGATATAATCTGCATATAAGTTAAATAAGCAGGATGATAATCTTACTCCTTTCCCAATTTTGAACCAGTCAGTTGTTTCATGTCTGGTTTTAACTGTTGATTCTTGACCCGCGTACAGGTTTCTCAGGAGACAGGTCAGGTTGTCTCATATTCCCTTGTCTTTAAGAATTTTCCACAGTTTGTTGTGATCCACACAAAGGCTTTAGTGTAGTAAATGAAGCAGATGTTTTTCTGGAACTCCCTTGCTTTCTCGATGATTCAACAAATATTGGCAATTAGATCTCTAGTTCCTCTGCCTCTTTGAAACCCAGCTTGTGAATCTGGAATTTCAGTTCACATACATTTGAAGGCTAGCTTGAAGGAATTTTTTTTTTTAATATTACCTTTTTTTTTTTTAATTCTTTATTTTAAAGGTTTTACAGAGTTTTGTTGTTCACAGACATGTATGTTCCCAGATCAGTCATATGCATATCCCTGGTCCCCACCCCCCTGCCCCAGTCCCCGCCATCCCACCCCTCCGGACCATCGCCCCATGCCATTGTGAGCACTCCTATTCCCTTAGCACAATGACAATAGCTATCTTTTCCACACATGACAGTATAGGTTTTTGAGCATACCCTTAAGAGCATGTGAAACAGGTACAGACTGTACAGTAGTTTGAACGTTCTTTGGCATTGCCCTTTGAGATTCAAATGGAAACTGGCCTTTTCCAGTCCTGTGGCCACTGCTGACATTTTGAGTGCAGCACTTTGTTAACAGCATCATCTTTTAGGAGTCTGAAGTAGCCCTGCTGGAGGTCCATCACTTCTACTAGCTTTGTTTGTAGTAATGCCTTTTTCCCCCTGAGTACCCATCCTCAGTTTTGACAACTGATTCTCATGTGGAGTCTGTATGTATTACCTTCACTGGTATGATGAGTGTCATTTAGAAATAGTTGGTGTCACTCTTGCTACTAGATACCTAGAATGTTGCCAAGTCTTCTAAATTATGTTGCTCCCATGCATAGTTTCCATCACCTCTAGTTGTAATATAGAACATGAGTTACCCATTTTGTTTTTCTTGCAGTTACTTGTAAAGCATGAATAAGTGTGAAGTAGCCTGCAGGACTCTCTTGAATATCATTCAAGGGATTTCTGAGAGAGACATTCCTCTCAGAGGGGATTGTCCTGTCCTGCCCAGTTTTGATCTCCCAGAGAAGGCTTTTGGTCTCACAGAAATGTGTGGCAGGTGTTTATGAATTTTCCACAGTTTGTTGTGATCCACACAAAGGCTTTAGTGTAGTAAATGAAGCAGATGTTTTTCTGGAACTCCCTTGCTTTCTCGATGATTCAACAAATATTGGCAATTAGATCTCTAGTTCCTCTGCCTCTTTGAAACCCAGCTTGTGAATCTGGAATTTCAGTTCACATACATTTGAAGGCTAGCTTGAAGGAATTTTTTTTTTTAATATTACCTTTTTTTTTTTTAATTCTTTATTTTAAAGGTTTTACAGAGTTTTGTTGTTCACAGACATGTATGTTCCCAGATCAGTCATATGCATATCCCTGGTCCCCACCCCCCTGCCCCAGTCCCCGCCATCCCACCCCTCCGGACCATCGCCCCATGCCATTGTGAGCACTCCTATTCCCTTAGCACAATGACAATAGCTATCTTTTCCACACATGACAGTATAGGTTTTTGAGCATACCCTTAAGAGCATGTGAAACAGGTACAGACTGTACAGTAGTTTGAACGTTCTTTGGCATTGCCCTTTGAGATTCAAATGGAAACTGGCCTTTTCCAGTCCTGTGGCCACTGCTGACATTTTGAGTGCAGCACTTTGTTAACAGCATCATCTTTTAGGAGTCTGAAGTAGCCCTGCTGGAGGTCCATCACTTCTACTAGCTTTGTTTGTAGTAATGCCTTTTTCCCCCTGAGTACCCATCCTCAGTTTTGACAACTGATTCTCATGTGGAGTCTGTATGTATTACCTTCACTGGTATGATGAGTGTCATTTAGAAATAGTTGGTGTCACTCTTGCTACTAGATACCTAGAATGTTGCCAAGTCTTCTAAATTATGTTGCTCCCATGCATAGTTTCCATCACCTCTAGTTGTAATATAGAACATGAGTTACCCATTTTGTTTTTCTTGCAGTTACTTGTAAAGCATGAATAAGTGTGAAGTAGCCTGCAGGACTCTCTTGAATATCATTCAAGGGATTTCTGAGAGAGACATTCCTCTCAGAGGGGATTGTCCTGTCCTGCCCAGTTTTGATCTCCCAGAGAAGGCTTTTGGTCTCACAGAAATGTGTGGCAGGTGTTTATGAATTGCACATTGTATCAGTTCCATTTCACTTACACAATAGATTTAACACTGTCTGTTCTAGTCAGGCTTTTCCATCTGTTTCAAGTGTCAGAAGTGTAAGTCATATTAATGGGATAATGTATACTGGAAGCTTCTAGAAGAGTCACATTTTCGCTCTGAATATACTTTTTCTTTTTTTCTTATCAACTCACCTCAGACTGTCTTGCATTATGTAGTGTAGTTTCACATTTTATACCACAGTGTCACTGAGCCTCCTGGGTGTTTCTTTAAACTAAACATGTTATTTAAAGACTGCATTCATTCTGCATACAAAGTGAAAGCTGGACATAATAGAATATCAAGGACTGGATCTGGGGGTTCTGTCCACCTCCATCCATTTCTTTTCTCCCTGTAATTATACTTGTGTTGAGGTAATTTTCTTCTTTTGAATAAAGCAGTGGTCCCCAACCTTTTTGGCGCCAGAGACCAGTTTCTTGGAAAACAGTTTTTCCACAAACCAGTGAAGGGGTTGAGGAGGAAGGTTTCTGTATGATTCAGGCACATTGTATTTATTGTACACTTAATTTCTATTATTATTGCATTGTGGTACATAGTGAAATACCTATATAGCTCACCATAATCAGTGAGAGAAGAAAAAAATAATCGGTGGGACCCCTGCACTTGTTTTCCATGAATTCAGGTGGTAATGCAAGCAATGAGGAACTGTTAAAAGTACAGAAAGGCTCATTATGTGGAGTCTGTATGTATTACCTTCACTGGTATGATGAGTGTCATTTAGAAATAGTTGGTGTCACTCTTGCTACTAGATACCTAGAATGTTGCCAAGTCTTCTAAATTATGTTGCTCCCATGCATAGTTTCCATCACCTCTAGTTGTAATATAGAACATGAGTTACCCATTTTGTTTTTCTTGCAGTTACTTGTAAAGCATGAATAAGTGTGAAGTAGCCTGCAGGACTCTCTTGAATATCATTCAAGGGATTTCTGAGAGAGACATTCCTCTCAGAGGGATTGTCCTGTCCTGCCCAGTTTTGATCTCCCAGAGAAGGCTTTTGGTCTCACAGAAATGTGTGGCAGGTGTTTATGAATTGCACATTGTATCAGTTCCATTTCACTTACACAATAGATTTAACACTGTCTGTTCTAGTCAGGCTTTTCCATCTGTTTCAAGTGTCAGAAGTGTAAGTCATATTAATGGGATAATGTATACTGGAAGCTTCTAGAAGAGTCACATTTTCGCTCTGAATATACTTTTTCTTTTTTTCTTATCAACTCACCTCAGACTGTCTTGCATTATGTAGTGTAGTTTCACATTTTATACCACAGTGTCACTGAGCCTCCTGGGTGTTTCTTTAAACTAAACATGTTATTTAAAGACTGCATTCATTCTGCATACAAAGTGAAAGCTGGACATAATAGAATATCAAGGACTGGATCTGGGGGTTCTGTCCACCTCCATCCATTTCTTTTCTCCCTGTAATTATACTTGTGTTGAGGTAATTTTCTTCTTTTGAATAAAGCAGTGGTCCCCAACCTTTTTGGCGCCAGAGACCAGTTTCTTGGAAAACAGTTTTTCCACAAACCAGTGAAGGGGTTGAGGAGGAAGGTTTCTGTATGATTCAGGCACATTGTATTTATTGTACACTTAATTTCTATTATTATTGCATTGTGGTACATAGTGAAATACCTATATAGCTCACCATAATCAGTGAGAGAAGAAAAAAATAATCGGTGGGACCCCTGCACTTGTTTTCCATGAATTCAGGTGGTAATGCAAGCAATGAGGAACTGTTAAAAGTACAGAAAGGCTCATTATTTTCTGAGCCACAAGGGAAGTCCAACTTAAATGATAGTTACATGAAATTTTTCACTATGCGTGCTTGTGTGCTAAGTCACTTCAGTCATGTCAAGCTCTTTGCAAACCTATGGACTATTGTCTGCCAGGCTTTTTTGTCCATTGGATTCTCCAGGCAAGAATACTGGAGTGTGCTTCCATGCCCCGCTCCAGGGATTTTCTTGACTCAGGTATGGAACCTGTGTCTCCTGTAGCAGGCTGACTGTTTACCGCTGAGCCACTGGGGAAGCATTTTTCACTATAATTATTTGTTAAAATGCAGGTATATCAATTAATTTTTGGTACTTTTTTATTGAAGTATAATTGATGTACATTGTGAAGTTTTCACCACAGTATGTATAGTTATCCCTTAGAATTACAAATTTGTTTTTGTGATGAAAACTTCTAAGAATTTATTTGCAGCAACTTTCAACCTTGCATCAGAATAGTGATGATTACAGTCACCATGTTGTACAGTACATCACCATGGCTGACTTAGTTTGTAACTCTACGTTTGTACCTCTTGGTCCCCTTCTGCACCCAGCCCCAGTCTCCTTTCCCTCTGGTAACCAACAGTCTGTTTTATGAATCCTTGAGCTTTGTTTTATTTGTTTGTTTTTTTAGATTCCACACATAAGTGAAGTATTTTTGTCCCTCTATGTCTGACTTATTTCGCTTAGCATAATACCCTCAAACTCCATCTATGTTTTCACAAATGGCAAGATCTCACCTTTTTTTTATTCTTTTTTATAAGGCTGACTAATATTCAGTTGTCTGTTCTTATCACCTCTTACTTATCCGCTTATCCAATGTTTGTATCTTTTACAATAAATATGAAAAAATAATTTTTACTGTACTCCCTTTTGACTATGGACTTGTAAGTGAGAAACATTTATGATTCATTTTCTGTGGCATACTAACATTAGACAAATTCTTTCATCTCTTTGTCTGTCGTTTTCCTCAATACATAATTGAAATACTAACATAATGAGGATTAAAATAGCAATAGCAGCAATGTTAAGAATATTCCCAAACTTGTAAGATCAAAAATTTTCATGTAGAGTCACCCAATAATTTGGATGGTGCATAATAAATATTTACTATCCAATATAGAATGTAATTTTTGTACTTTATTTTTGATAATGATCATAGAAAAAGATTTAATGAAAAGTATATTGTTTCTGTCTGGCTCTGTGCCAGCACTCAAGCCTTATCTTTGAGCTTTTTTTATTAAAATAGAAATTTAACCAAACTAATTGTTTATCTGGGCATCCATAAATATTTTAGAAACTGGTTTTATTGCTGGAAGTCAAAAGTGAAAAAAAATGTTATCTTCAATCAGTTCTTCATAAAGACAGGATTTTTCTTTCACTGCCCACATACTTCCAGTGCTAGAATTCATAAGGATATGAATATAATAAGACCTGATATTCATTTCAGTTTCTTTGTGCAAGATATTTACATGGTAACAGAGTTTACCAGACTCTTCAAAATGCAGATATTTTGACTACGACTGATTAAATCCCCTTTTTCTTGTATTCTGACTTGCCCTGAACCACACTTTATCTCATGTCAGGTGGTATTAGAGTAGCTGCAAGCTGTGTTGTCATCCAGCTAAGGGGAAATTAAATTCAGAATGTATTTCAATCCTATTTAAATAAAATATAGTTATGTGATTTACCATCATGTCTGAATATAATTTAGTTAGTTCAGGCCTTCCATTTAGGAGCTTACGGGAATACTACTAAAACAAACTTTGCTGACTCACCTGACATCACAGCACAGGTATAAAGGATGGATGTCATATGTTCATTGGAATGTATCTTATGAATCCCAGAATGCTAAGTATGTGAAAACTTGGGGAGAAAGAAGATTTGAAAAATGTGGACCCTGAACCTGGTTGCAAAATGTTAAATGATTCAAAACATTTTAAGACAAAATAGTAAGTGAAATATTCAAATCCCAAATATTTGGAACTCAGAGATCTCACTTGGGACCTTAGACAAAAAGTCAAATCAAATGAAAATAATTGAATATACATGCTATGAAATTGTAAGAGATACTTCTTAAGCAGTGTATGTAGGGACAAGCTCCTCTCTCCATGGGATTTTTCAGGAAATGATATTGAAATGGTTGCCATTTCCTTTGCCAGGTTATCTTCCTGACCCAGGGATCCCTTACCAGGGGATTGAACCCATGTCTCCTGCATCTCCTGTGTCTGCCAGTTACATGTGGATTCTTTACCTGCTCAGCCATGGGGGATGCCCAGTAGTTGTATTCATATGACAGTCTAAAATACGTATGCTTAGAGGTAGAAAACAGGTTACAATTACTGAAAGCTAAGACTTGGGGTGGGGAAACTGCCTGTAAAGGTACTGAGAAAATGTTTTGAATAACTGAAAATGTTCTGAATATTGATTTTGGTGTTGTTACATTATGCATCTGTCTACCAGACTCATTGGACTGTGCCCTGGGAACATAGGGATTTTACTGCATGAAAATTTATACCTCAGTAATGTTGTTTAGAAAGTTTCCATTGAAAAACTAGGATTTGGGGAGTACAGATCCTTGTATTAGCTTTTTTTTTGCAAATACCATCTATGTGATATAAGGAGTGAAAACTTACAATCTATGAAAGAAGTACCCTGTTTATAAATTGTAAATCTTCGTATTTACCTCCCCATTTTAAGGAAGGAATCACGTAAATGAAAGCACTCTATATGAACTCTTCCATTAATATTGACATAACACACTTTCCCCATTTGAGATGTATACCTTTTGAAATGTATATGTCTTATACCTATTAAGGGTTTGAAGTAATTAGTACTGCTACATACTCTATACTGTATTTCCACTCGCTGGCATTTTCTTTGCGTAGATTCATTGGAATGTATCTTATGAATCCCAGAATGCTAAGTATGTGAAAACTTGGGGAGAAAGAAGATTTGAAAAATGTGGACCCTGAACCTGGTTGCAAAATGTTAAATGATTCAAAACATTTTAAGACAAAATAGTAAGTGAAATATTCAAATCCCAAATATTTGGAACTCAGAGATCTCACTTGGGACCTTAGACAAAAAGTCAAATCAAATGAAAATAATTGAATATACATGCTATGAAATTGTAAGAGATACTTCTTAAGCAGTGTATGTAGGGACAAGCTCCTCTCTCCATGGGATTTTTCAGGAAATGATATTGAAATGGTTGCCATTTCCTTTGCCAGGTTATCTTCCTGACCCAGGGATCCCTTACCAGGGGATTGAACCCATGTCTCCTGCATCTCCTGTGTCTGCCAGTTACATGTGGATTCTTTACCTGCTCAGCCATGGGGGATGCCCAGTAGTTGTATTCATATGACAGTCTAAAATACGTATGCTTAGAGGTAGAAAACAGGTTACAATTACTGAAAGCTAAGACTTGGGGTGGGGAAACTGCCTGTAAAGGTACTGAGAAAATGTTTTGAATAACTGAAAATGTTCTGAATATTGATTTTGGTGTTGTTACATTATGCATCTGTCTACCAGACTCATTGGACTGTGCCCTGGGAACATAGGGATTTTACTGCATGAAAATTTATACCTCAGTAATGTTGTTTAGAAAGTTTCCATTGAAAAACTAGGATTTGGGGAGTACAGATCCTTGTATTAGCTTTTTTTTTGCAAATACCATCTATGTGATATAAGGAGTGAAAACTTACAATCTATGAAAGAAGTACCCTGTTTATAAATTGTAAATCTTCGTATTTACCTCCCCATTTTAAGGAAGGAATCACGTAAATGAAAGCACTCTATATGAACTCTTCCATTAATATTGACATAACACACTTTCCCCATTTGAGATGTATACCTTTTGAAATGTATATGTCTTATACCTATTAAGGGTTTGAAGTAATTAGTACTGCTACATACTCTATACTGTATTTCCACTCCCTGGCATTTTCTTTGCGTAGATCTAGATCCTTCCTGACCTTCTCTCTGCTTTGCTGGCTTTAGTACGAATGCCTGTACCAGTTAATTTCCATTCCCAACAGTTCACATGCAGAACTGTTTAAACAGTCTTGAATCCACAGTCTCCGTTAGCAATGACAGGTGGCACCTCAAGGTGCCTTGGGCAGTTCTTCTGAAAGGTCAGCTCTAAACACATTTGTTCTTGTACCTTCTCTCTCCCCCTCCTCTTAGCACCAAACCCAGTTACTTCTGTTTTATAAGTTAGTATCTTTATCCGTACCACACAGCTGAAAGAACAATATGTTTAGGTGACAATTTTTAGCTGGCGGCAGATCTGATTAATGAGGCAAGGCTGAAATTAACTTTTCCTCATGTCACATACATTTCCCGAGTCATGTAAAATCCCCCTTGTTAAGCTACCCATTAACATTTTCACCACCAGTAACTGCATAGAAATACAACACACTTTTTACCGAAATAGGCATCCACTCATGTCCTCTTATCCCTATAAATAAAATGTGACATGATTGAATATTGACATAGATAAATTTGTCCACTTAGAGAGCTCTTTAGTCAATACAGTATTTCCTGATTGCATGTCTCATATACATATATACAGAGAGACATATTATGTTAAAAACAGTAATAGGTACAACTTGATAAAAATGGAATACAGAGTAAGGCATAAATCTTTGACAGGTAATTATTGTGAATGGCAGTAATGCCATATACATTTAAAAATAATCAACCATGTAACCAAAGGCAGAATGCCGTTCCCATTCAAAATTAATTTTCCAAAGGAACTTTGTTCAGCCTTCTGAAATTGTTTTCAGAGTTGAATAATAAAAATAACAAGTGCTCCAATTGCTCTACTTTGTCTGTTTATACTTAAGAAAATGCATTTGGCTCAGACCCACAGAGCTTAACAGCAAATGTTGCATATTATCATTGTAATTAGAAATAAACAAATTAGAAATCTGCTAATAGAAGATGTGTTTATGAATAGAGTTAGATAGCCAGAAAATAATTAGATTTTTTAGAAAATGTTAAAGCACAATTACTAATTTTCTTATTACCAAAAGAAGCCAATGTTATTTTTCAAGGTAATGTTCTAACTAAAAATTGACAACATGGATTCAGTTTACAACCTTGAAGCTGTTAGGTAAATTTAATGTACAGGAATCTCTAGATTGTTTGACCTCCAGTAATATAGGGACAAAACACTATTTATTTTACTCAGCAATGAACAGGTGGCACCCTCAAGGTGCCTTGGGCAGTTCTTCTGAAAGGTCAGCTCTAAACACATTTGTTCTTGTACCTTCTCTCTCCCCCTCCTCTTAGCACCAAACCCAGTTACTTCTGTTTTATAAGTTAGTATCTTTATCCGTACCACACAGCTGAAAGAACAATATGTTTAGGTGACAATTTTTAGCTGGCGGCAGATCTGATTAATGAGGCAAGGCTGAAATTAACTTTTCCTCATGTCACATACATTTCCCGAGTCATGTAAAATCCCCCTTGTTAAGCTACCCATTAACATTTTCACCACCAGTAACTGCATAGAAATACAACACACTTTTTACCGAAATAGGCATCCACTCATGTCCTCTTATCCCTATAAATAAAATGTGACATGATTGAATATTGACATAGATAAATTTGTCCACTTAGAGAGCTCTTTAGTCAATACAGTATTTCCTGATTGCATGTCTCATATACATATATACAGAGAGACATATTATGTTAAAAACAGTAATAGGTACAACTTGATAAAAATGGAATACAGAGTAAGGCATAAATCTTTGACAGGTAATTATTGTGAATGGCAGTAATGCCATATACATTTAAAAATAATCAACCATGTAACCAAAGGCAGAATGCCGTTCCCATTCAAAATTAATTTTCCAAAGGAACTTTGTTCAGCCTTCTGAAATTGTTTTCAGAGTTGAATAATAAAAATAACAAGTGCTCCAATTGCTCTACTTTGTCTGTTTATACTTAAGAAAATGCATTTGGCTCAGACCCACAGAGCTTAACAGCAAATGTTGCATATTATCATTGTAATTAGAAATAAACAAATTAGAAATCTGCTAATAGAAGATGTGTTTATGAATAGAGTTAGATAGCCAGAAAATAATTAGATTTTTTAGAAAATGTTAAAGCACAATTACTAATTTTCTTATTACCAAAAGAAGCCAATGTTATTTTTCAAGGTAATGTTCTAACTAAAAATTGACAACATGGATTCAGTTTACAACCTTGAAGCTGTTAGGTAAATTTAATGTACAGGAATCTCTAGATTGTTTGACCTCCAGTAATATAGGGACAAAACACTATTTATTTTATGAGGTTTTATAAATGTTGGATGAGCAGTTACTTATAAATCACTTAAAATAGTTTCTAGAGTATTGTTAGTATCCAATAAGCATTCCCTATTAATTATCACTATTGTTATTAATATTCCAGGTCTGCCTTGTGAGGTAATGATGTCATGCTTTCTAGTCTGGTTTACAGACTGTACAGTTTTATGATCTGTTTTTTTTGCCAGTGAGTAATGTCTGGCCTTGAGCAAGTTAACAGGTCTCTCTGGATGTATTTTACTTTCCTTTTTAAAAGAAGAATCTTAGTATAGATAAAGATCCTTTCCTCTTTCAGAGACTATCAGTAAGTTGGCACCTGATGTGCATCAAGATGGTCCCAGAACCAAAAACATACTTTGCTTCTAATAGTAACCTAGTGATCTCATACACAAGGAAACTGATTACTACTTTTATTTCAAATGTCATGATTAAACAGTGCCTTTGATATTTGGGGTGCATGGTGCATTCCCACATCCTCCAAATCACATGATGGATCTCTAGTCCTTAGATGGCTATCTTCATTATTCAGTCTCTCCATGTGAAACTATTTGGAAGATGTGTATACTGAGGCTTATAGAGATTTAAGTGAGTTGCTTGAGGACTAATCGTCTAGGAGTACCAGTATCCATAATCACTCTCCTTGTAAATGTAATTTAACTCTTATTTTATATATATATAAATGTGTGTGTGTGTGTAAACAAAGTTAAAATCCAAAACTTAACATCCCTATCTTCTCCTTAAAATTTATTCTTTCATTTTTCCATTTTATTTAAAATGATAACAGGTATAGATAAATGAAAGATAAATTTAGATCTAGATCTATATAATCTCTATCTACCTATGTCTTTTTGAATAGAGTTAGATAGCCAGAAAATAATTAGATTTTTAGAAAATGTTAAAGCACAATTACTAATTTTCTTATTACCAAAAGAAGCCAATGTTATTTTTCAAGGTAATGTTCTAACTAAAAATTGACAACATGGATTCAGTTTACAACCTTGAAGCTGTTAGGTAAATTTAATGTACAGGAATCTCTAGATTGTTTGACCTCCAGTAATATAGGGACAAAACACTATTTATTTTATGAGGTTTTATAAATGTTGGATGAGCAGTTACTTATAAATCACTTAAAATAGTTTCTAGAGTATTGTTAGTATCCAATAAGCATTCCCTATTAATTATCACTATTGTTATTAATATTCCAGGTCTGCCTTGTGAGGTAATGATGTCATGCTTTCTAGTCTGGTTTACAGACTGTACAGTTTTATGATCTGTTTTTTTTGCCAGTGAGTAATGTCTGGCCTTGAGCAAGTTAACAGGTCTCTCTGGATGTATTTTACTTTCCTTTTTAAAAGAAGAATCTTAGTATAGATAAAGATCCTTTCCTCTTTCAGAGACTATCAGTAAGTTGGCACCTGATGTGCATCAAGATGGTCCCAGAACCAAAAACATACTTTGCTTCTAATAGTAACCTAGTGATCTCATACACAAGGAAACTGATTACTACTTTTATTTCAAATGTCATGATTAAACAGTGCCTTTGATATTTGGGGTGCATGGTGCATTCCCACATCCTCCAAATCACATGATGGATCTCTAGTCCTTAGATGGCTATCTTCATTATTCAGTCTCTCCATGTGAAACTATTTGGAAGATGTGTATACTGAGGCTTATAGAGATTTAAGTGAGTTGCTTGAGGACTAATCGTCTAGGAGTACCAGTATCCATAATCACTCTCCTTGTAAATGTAATTTAACTCTTATTTTATATATATATAAATGTGTGTGTGTGTGTAAACAAAGTTAAAATCCAAAACTTAACATCCCTATCTTCTCCTTAAAATTTATTCTTTCATTTTTCCATTTTATTTAAAAATGATAACAGGTATAGATAAATGAAAGATAAATTTAGATCTAGATCTATATAATCTCTATCTACCTACCTATATGTCTTTGTTGTTATTGTTCTCAAATAAGCATAAAGAGTGAAATAAGGATAAAACAAAGACATCTCAAGAGGAAAAAGGAAATAAAAGGAAAGCAAAGCAAAACTAGTTTTATTTGTTTGATTTTAGAGTCAATGCAAAATGGAGAGACAGAGATAAGGAGAGAAAATCATACACATTTTCAAGCAAACTCTAAAGTCTAAAAACAAAGTTCTGTCTGTTCCCTGGTGGTTCAGTGGTAGACAGTCTGCCTGCCAAAGTAGGAAACCTGGATTAGGAAGGTCTGCTGGCAAAGAAAATGGCAACCCACTCCAGTAAACCCAGTTTTCTTGCCTGGGAAATCCCACAGACAGAGGATTCTAGAGGACTACAGTCCATGGGGTTGAAAATAGTTGGACACAACTTAGCAACTAAACAACAACAAATCTGTATTTAATGGCATGGTCTTCAGTTTCTGGGCCCTTTCCTTACCCCGTGCACACTGACTCACACATCAATTGACCTGGTGATCAATTCAGCCCAATAAAACCATGCTTCCTTCTGAGCCCAGGAACCCTTCAAAAGAGGACCTGAAACACAGGAAGGGATTTGGGGGCCCTGCCATGACTGTTGGCCTACAGTATCTGTACAATTAAGTTCTCTCCCTTTTATGGCTGCAGGTACTGTCCTGAAATTAAATATGCTAACCTTATCATGGACACAATCTCTTTTAGCATTGGCATAAAAAGATTTCAAAAAATTGCCAAGTGGTCCTACTGGTCTCTCATTTATAAAGCATATTTCCAATTATGCATAATGTTATTTATTACAGTATTGATCTTGAGTTCACAGCAGCAGTCAGTGGTGCCTCTAAATTTTATAGTGCAGCTTATCTTCACGACGAGCACAGTACCAGAAACAAAGCAAGTCCCCAGAGAAGGCTTGGGAAATTATAAGAAGATAGTCCCTATAAAGACTCCCTGTTTGACTCATTTACTGCAGTGGACTAAATCTGAGTTAACATAAACTATTAGGCATTATCAAATTTGTCAAAATTTAATTTATAAAACATATCAATTTTAATTTTTGTAATTATATAATATAATTTATAACTAAACTTGTTTTACTTTTATAATTAAAACCCATAATTCTGGTCAAACTAAAACTAGTAAAGTTCTTTTTTTGACTCTATTAGCTATAGCCCTTGGCTTGATATTAAGACAAAGACTGACAGAGATCTTGACTCTAGTGTTTGTCTTGTTTTCAGCAAACACTATAGCTGGATTTCAGTTGGGATCCTAGTATGTTGGGATTGGAACCAGTCTATTAAATGATCAGTTGATTAACCTTTTTTTAGTAGTTTGTCTTGTTTTTAACAATCATGGGTACTCCCAATAGTATTTTAATTCAATTGCTGTTTCACAACCAGTTTTTCTGTTTGTTTGTTTGTTTGTTTGTTTGTTTGTTTGTTTGTTTTGGTCTATAGCAGGAGGTACTGCTTGAAAGGAAGTTATATAATTTGGCATAATTGACTCCTAGTGATCTAAGAGTGTGATTAATTGGGATGGTATGAAAAGGTCAGGTGTGGTGTCAGACATCTGAATTTGGCCCCCATAATGTTGACTTTTCAGGCTAATTCACCTACTCTGTCAGTCATTACTTTAAAGCATTGAAAAGGACAATACAGCCATGCTTCCTTCTGAGCCCAGGAACCCTTCAAAGAGGACCTGAAACACAGGAAGGGATTTGGGGGCCCTGCCATGACTGTTGGCCTACAGTATCTGTACAATTAAGTTCTCTCCCTTTTATGGCTGCAGGTACTGTCCTGAAATTAAATATGCTAACCTTATCATGGACACAATCTCTTTTAGCATTGGCATAAAAAGATTTCAAAAAATTGCCAAGTGGTCCTACTGGTCTCTCATTTATAAAGCATATTTCCAATTATGCATAATGTTATTTATTACAGTATTGATCTTGAGTTCACAGCAGCAGTCAGTGGTGCCTCTAAATTTTATAGTGCAGCTTATCTTCACGACGAGCACAGTACCAGAAACAAAGCAAGTCCCCAGAGAAGGCTTGGGAAATTATAAGAAGATAGTCCCTATAAAGACTCCCTGTTTGACTCATTTACTGCAGTGGACTAAATCTGAGTTAACATAAACTATTAGGCATTATCAAATTTGTCAAAATTTAATTTATAAAACATATCAATTTTAATTTTTGTAATTATATAATATAATTTATAACTAAACTTGTTTTACTTTTATAATTAAAACCCATAATTCTGGTCAAACTAAAACTAGTAAAGTTCTTTTTTTGACTCTATTAGCTATAGCCCTTGGCTTGATATTAAGACAAAGACTGACAGAGATCTTGACTCTAGTGTTTGTCTTGTTTTCAGCAAACACTATAGCTGGATTTCAGTTGGGATCCTAGTATGTTGGGATTGGAACCAGTCTATTAAATGATCAGTTGATTAACCTTTTTTTAGTAGTTTGTCTTGTTTTTAACAATCATGGGTACTCCCAATAGTATTTTAATTCAATTGCTGTTTCACAACCAGTTTTTCTGTTTGTTTGTTTGTTTGTTTGTTTGTTTGTTTGTTTGTTTTGGTCTATAGCAGGAGGTACTGCTTGAAAGGAAGTTATATAATTTGGCATAATTGACTCCTAGTGATCTAAGAGTGTGATTAATTGGGATGGTATGAAAAGGTCAGGTGTGGTGTCAGACATCTGAATTTGGCCCCCATAATGTTGACTTTTCAGGCTAATTCACCTACTCTGTCAGTCATTACTTTAAAGCATTGAAAAGGACAACAGGATTTACCTTTCCAGCTTTCCTTAACAGTTAAGGATATTTATATAAAAGCACTTGCACAGTATATATCTACTAGGTGTTTAATAATTAATAGCAGCTGTGTTTTATTACTGTTATTACATATAGACAGTTATAAGCAGATTATTATTAGATATTCCATTTGATACTTAAATTGCAATTGAATCAAAAAACATGCAGTCTGTAATTTCTTTATTGAGACAGAAGAAGACTTGGGGAATTGTGAGATGAAATCTCAACTCCTCTGGAACAAATAAAATCCTGATGTAGTTAATGAGCTAGCCACCTGTGATAGTAAGACTTAAATGTCTCTTAGAATTGAGAGAGGAACACTGGGAGAGAGAGAGTGGATGTGATGAGGGGAAAGTATTGGGGAAGGAACTAGCAGAAAGATAAAAACATATCCATTGCATTTTCTGAATAATTGCATTCAACAAATACAGTACTAAACATAATTATTTTGTCACAAAATATGAAGCCTTTAATTCATTTACTTCTAAGTCCTCTGCTTTTGTGTTCTTTTAGAAGTAATATTAATAATAATAATTGTCAAAAACACCATTGCTGTCACCACTTTACTCTCCAATTAAACCTCAGCCAATTGTGCCAGTCAGTGAACTAACGTGGGTAAGCCTCCTACACAATCTTAAACATCTTAGGGCTGTGCAAAGCCGTGGACCATGTGGGAGCCATATGTAAACACTAAGAAGAAAAAGGCAGAATGGGGAGAGGTGCTAATATCTTTTCAGTACTTCCTTGTAATTTTTTTTTTCATTTTTAAAATTTTGGCCTCTTTTATTGGTTTTCCATTCGTTTATTTTTCATCCATTTTTGTTCTTCGGCCTGTGTGGGCCTCCCACTGCAGTGGCCTCTCTTGTTGCAGAATACCAACTCCGGGCTCATGAGCTCCAGAGTGCTGGCTCGCAATTGGACACACCCTATCTAGCCACTTCATGGTGTGTGGGCTCTTCCCAGGCCAGGGGTCTAACTGGTGCCCCCTACACTGCAGGGAGTACCTGCTGGACCACCAAGGGAGCCCTCCTTATGATGTTTCATGCTTTGTTTCATTACATTCTCAAAGCTATACAAAGGTTATGTATTACTACTGTTGGTACATACTATAAGTACAAATCCTAAGAATCAAAGAGGTATGGAATGGCACAACCATGACAAATAACAAGTCTCTGGGACTTCCCCCCCACACACACAGTTTTTTTTTTCTTTCTTTTTTTTTTCTGTCACCTTCACTCTTCCAGAGCTGTTGAGTGAGAATATGAATAATACTATGAATAAAATGGAAAAAATAATATCTTTTGTGCTAAGATGAGGAAAAACTGTCCGAAAGAGAAAACTGTGAAGATGAACTTCACCTTTCTTGAGATAAATATGTTATCTCCAATGTGGTGGCAAACATTCTAGTTTCAGCTTATTTGGGGGAAATGAAAATAAGAAGATAGAAGTGAATGTGTTTTTAAATCTCTGTGTGCGTGCTAAATTGCTTCAATCGTGTCCAACTCTTTGCATCCCTATGGACTGTAGCTCACCAGGCTCCTCTAGCCATGAGCTTCTCCAAGAAAGAATACTGTAGTGGATTTCCATAGCTTCCTCCAGGATATCTTCCCAACCCAGGAATCAAACCAGCATCTGTAAAGTCTCTACATTGGCAGGCAGATTCTTTACCACTAGTGCTACCTGGGAAGCCCTAAAGCATCCTAAAACCCTGAGAATATTTTCAGAAAGGAAACAGTTTGGTGAGCTGGAATTAGTGGTTGAGTCTCCTATAATACAATGCTTATCACCTAGATCAATATTTCCTAAAATTTGTTCCATCATTGATTCCGGGAACCACAGGTTCTTCTGGGGGTGAGGTCCCAAAGTTAGATCACTTTTTATTGGTAAAGTTTTAAAATATGTCTTCCTTTTTATGCTATATTTAGTTAACATTGACCTATTAAAAACTGATTTCTGCAATAAAATGGAAAAGGTTCATTCAGTATATTAAATGAATAATTGTATTCAGTAGTAAAAAAAAAAAAAATACTTAAGGGAAGTCCTAGATTCAGATCTCAGCTCTACCATTTACTAGTTATGTTACTTTGGGCAACTTTTTTGACTTGATACTTGCTTATCAGCCAATTGGGTGATCCCATCGCAGAAGAATGTCAGTTCAGGGAAATACTGTATGTACTGTGTCTAGTACACAGTAAGCATTCAATAAATATTAGATGTTTTTCTCTCCTTCCTCTACAGAATCCATGTTTTTTCTCACCAGACAGATAATTGCCTTGGAGCAAAAACACTGTCTGTTGGACACATGCGCCTTGTATGAAAAGAGTTTGTGTCTAATCCTAGTTTTAGGAAGGAAGGATCGCTAAGCTCTTTCTGTCACATTGGCAGGCACCCATCTTATTCTTGGAAGCTGCTAAGATAAAACACTGTAAGTCAGTATCTCCATGTCATTTACAAATGTTCCTTTTCATTAAGAAAATAGTCTAAAGACATACAAAATTGCTTCTGTATTTCACCTCTCAGGCACCAGGAGAGTAAGACGATGTGACGTTAGGCTCCCTCCTCCCCAGTGAACCAGCCCAGGTATCTCCCTGTCCCTCTCCTCTCATTCCTTCCCTTTGCCCATCCATTTCCCTGGTGTCTGTATCTGGAACTTATTCATGTTTACTCAGTTACTTGGATTATCTCTTTTTACTTATGCTGGGAATTTATCAACATGAAAAGGAGTGAGGGATGATCTTTCACTTCTTGTAAACACTTCATTATTTGCCTTTGGTATTTGAAGACAACAAAACAAAACAAAGCACATTCTTACAGAGTGCCTCCTCAGTAATTACCGCTGGTGTTGTCAGTTCCAGACTGCCCTCCTGCCAGTATCTGAAATATCTAGCAGAGAAAGACAAAAAACAGAGTTAGCCATTTTTATTCTTTCCAAACTGATAGCCTAAAATCAACTCAGCTGTCCTTGCTCTCTGTCCAGGCCAGATATGCCTCTCCTGTTTGTGGTGCTGGTCCTCTTAAAAACATGTGTGGACAGGTGTCTCCCAAGGAACCAGCCACAATAAAATGGAAAAGGTTCATTCAGTATATTAAATGAATAATTGTATTCAGTAGTAAAAGAACTACTTAAGGGAAGTCCTAGATTCAGATCTCAGCTCTACCATTTACTAGTTATGTTACTTTGGGCAACTTTTTTGACTTGATACTTGCTTATCAGCCAATTGGGTGATCCCATCGCAGAAGAATGTCAGTTCAGGGAAATACTGTATGTACTGTGTCTAGTACACAGTAAGCATTCAATAAATATTAGATGTTTTTCTCTCCTTCCTCTACAGAATCCATGTTTTTTCTCACCAGACAGATAATTGCCTTGGAGCAAAAACACTGTCTGTTGGACACATGCGCCTTGTATGAAAAGAGTTTGTGTCTAATCCTAGTTTTAGGAAGGAAGGATCGCTAAGCTCTTTCTGTCACATTGGCAGGCACCCATCTTATTCTTGGAAGCTGCTAAGATAAAACACTGTAAGTCAGTATCTCCATGTCATTTACAAATGTTCCTTTTCATTAAGAAAATAGTCTAAAGACATACAAAATTGCTTCTGTATTTCACCTCTCAGGCACCAGGAGAGTAAGACGATGTGACGTTAGGCTCCCTCCTCCCCAGTGAACCAGCCCAGGTATCTCCCTGTCCCTCTCCTCTCATTCCTTCCCTTTGCCCATCCATTTCCCTGGTGTCTGTATCTGGAACTTATTCATGTTTACTCAGTTACTTGGATTATCTCTTTTTACTTATGCTGGGAATTTATCAACATGAAAAGGAGTGAGGGATGATCTTTCACTTCTTGTAAACACTTCATTATTTGCCTTTGGTATTTGAAGACAACAAAACAAAACAAAGCACATTCTTACAGAGTGCCTCCTCAGTAATTACCGCTGGTGTTGTCAGTTCCAGACTGCCCTCCTGCCAGTATCTGAAATATCTAGCAGAGAAAGACAAAAAAAACAGAGTTAGCCATTTTTATTCTTTCCAAACTGATAGCCTAAAATCAACTCAGCTGTCCTTGCTCTCTGTCCAGGCCAGATATGCCTCTCCTGTTTGTGGTGCTGGTCCTCTTAAAAACATGTGTGGACAGGTGTCTCCCAAGGAACCAGCCACAAAACTGAGCCAGTCCTTTTGCCAAGACACTGCCTAACCTTCAAAACGCTGATTTACTCTAATCCCGTTTACATTACAATTGTCTGCATTGCCTTTGTGTGGCATTGCTTCAAAACTGTTTGTTTTACATTTATCTCCTTTACCTCTGTGTTTCCTTGACGTAATTTAATGAGTATATTTAACTACATAGTTTTTAACTTCCTTAGATAAATGATATTAGCTAAAGAATACTTTCTTAGGACTTCCTTGGTGGTCCAGTGGGTGGAGAGTCCACCTTGAAGTACAGCGGGCACCGGTTTGATCCCTGGCCCAGGAGAATCCCGCCTGCCGTGGAGCGGCTAGATGTGTGTCCATTTGTGAGCCAGCACTCTGGACTGCATGTGCCCAGAGTCAGTGCTCTGCAATGAGAGAGACCACTGCAATGGGAGGCCCACACAAACCAAAGAATAAAGATGGATGAAGGGCTTCCCCTGGTGGTCCAGTGGATAAGGACACCGCCTTGCAGTGCAAGGGGCGCCGGTTCGATCCCTGGCCTGGGAAGATCCCACGTGCCGCGGAGCGGCTGGACCGATGTGTCCAATCACCGAGCCGGAGCTCTGGAGCGCATGTGCCCAGAGCTGGTGCTCTGCGACAGCAGACAGCACCGCTATGGGAGGCCCGCAGGAGCCAAAGAACAAAGATGGATGAAAACAGAGAAATGAAAGACCAATAGCAGTGGCCTGCCTGCTCCCCTCCCTCCCCAACCTGACCCCTGTCCAAAATAAATAAATAAATAAATCTTTAAAAATAAAAAAATAATTCCCTGCATGCGTGCAAAGTCAGTTGTACCTGACTATACAACTTTCAAAAAAAAAAAAAGATGAATGAAAAATCGATAAATAAAAAAATCAGTAAAAAGAGGCTAAAATTTAAAAAGAGAATAGTTTCTTAGAAATGTCTTTTCTTTTATTGTTTATTACACTGTTTAGGTATACAAAGAAAGAAAGTGGAAAAGAAAACATACCTTTTAGTAGGTAGATCAAGCTTACTGTCTCTACTGCCTTCTGCTTACTTCATGACCTTGAACAAATAGGACATGTTTTTGTACCATAGTTTCTCTCACTGGTAAATAAGGAAAAACAATATCCATCTTTACTTTAAGAAAAAATAATGAGTATTTTAGGAACTTCCCATTCAGACAGGATGTTATAGACCTGTATCTTTCTGTTCCTTGCTAAGCAGAGTGTAAACCCTGGAAGTAACACAGACAAAAGCAAAGGAGAAGTTTGAAAACATGGTAAGAGGGAACTGAACTGGTTTGGGACCCCAGGACTGGAAGAACAGGTGTTTTAATTCCCCCCACCCAATAGATGAAGACTACTAAGCCCTGAGGTTTTCTTACCCCCAAGCAAGCCACAGAATGTGTCCCTGGTAGGTTCGTTCCTGCCCTGGATCTAGCAGAGTGCATACAGTAACTTCAGAAGAGCTCAACACAGGCATGACCAGCCAGGTGGATCTTCCAGAAGCTCTGCCAATAGTTAGTGTCCAGGGATAAGCAATTTCCTATGCTATAGGGCCGGAGACTTTCCTTTCCCACTGAGAAATACTGAGGCCTTAAGATAGAAGAGACAGAAAGGATCTCATCACAGTAGGAAATTCCATTTGGGAGTCTGTTTGTTCATACAGTCCTGAGACTGTCTTTTCTCTCTTCAGTCCAGTCCTTCAGCCCCATCTAAAGACATGAGAGATGGGACAAAACCAATGGATGGACATACTCACAACAAGCAGCTAGAAACAACGACAACAACAGCAAAAAATTCTCCCTTCTTCAGAGGTACTGGAGTGCATGGGCAGAACCAGCAAGGAGAAATGGGCAGTAGCAAACTGCTGATTTAGAGATGGTCTTGGACCCAGAAAGTCCAAGACGTCCTCTCTCCAGAGACAACCAGACAGCTAGGATGGGGATACTGGTTAGGGGGTCCTATTACATCATTCCTCCATGAAAAGACACTAGGCAGCCCAGGGTGGGGAAATCCCATTTAGGTTCACTGTGGGACCTCTGCTGGTACCTAATAAACTAAGAATAAAACAAAAGCAAGAAACCAGCCAAACAAGGCTCAGGAAATTAAAGTGCCACTGGAACCACAGTCTACAAAAACAGGCCAAGACTTGCATGATAAACCTAAACTTGGTGACTACCGGCTAAAACAGAGTTAAATAGGACAGTGAGTTGCTAAACTTAATAGACGCTATGTTGAAAATACTATAGAAAAATCACCCATTGTAGCAAAAACCAAGAAAATAATTTCAAAGAGAAAGCATAATAAATTAATGCTAATGTCAAAATAAATTCAATATTGGAAGTATCCAACAAGGATTTCAAAACTTCCTTCACAAAATCGTTATAGTAAGCAATTACAAATTTCTTAAAACAAATTTTAAAAAGAGGAAAATTATAGCAAAGAAATAAAAGTTACATGAAAATGTTCAAGTAAAAATTATAGCAGAGGGGCTTCCCTGGTGGTCCATTGGGTACAGATACCACCTTGCAGTGCAAGGGGCGCCAGTTCAGTCCCTGGCCTTGGGAGATCCCATGTGCCATGGAGAGACTAGACCAATGTGTCCAACTACCTAGTCGGAGCTCTGGAATATATGCACCCAGAGCTGGTGCTCTGCAACAAGAGACGCCCCTACCATGGGAAGCCCACACAGGCCAAAGAACAAAGATGGATGAAAACAAATAAATGAAAGGCCAATAGAAGTGGCTGAAAAAATTATAGAAGAGAAAATATAGTAACAGAAATAATAACAAAAATATCACCAAATTGTCTCAGTAGAAGACTGGAGATGACATATAAAGGACTCAGCAAATTTGAAAGCAGAACAATACAGTTTGCCCAAATTGAAACAACAGAAATAAGCAAATCAGCAATTATGGTTGTAGATTTCAATATATCACTTTTATGAGAGGAACTGACAGAAGTACTATAGACAACATCAGTAAAAATATTAAATCTTTAAACAATGCAATTGACTAATAGGATCTAATTGACATGTATAGAACATGCTAGCCATAGACAGTGGAATCATTCTACCTTAAATTAATACCTACTACACTTCTATAGTAATCAAAACAGTATACAAGTGGTGGGAGGTAAAATGTATATGCTAGTAGAATAGGAACCCAGAAATAAAATCATGTAAATATGCTTAACTGATTTTTGACAAAATTGTAAAACCAATTCAATGGAGAAAGGACAGTCTTTTCAGCAAATGGTTCTAGAACGACTTGGGACATCCAGAGGCTAAAAAAAAAATCTTAATCCTACACTGTGTACAAAAGTCAATTCAAAATGAATTACACACTTAAATATAAAATGAAAAACTAAAAAAAAAATTAAGAAAAAGTAGCATACCTTTAGAATCTTGTCTAGACAAAGATTCCTTAGGCCTGATACCAAAAACCTGGCACATGAAAAAAACAATTGATGAATGGAACTAAATCAAAAATTTTTTAAATCTCTTTGTGAAACCCATGTAAAGAAGATGAAAAGATAGCTTACAACTCATAGAAAATATTTGCAAGTGACATATCTGACAAAGGACTAGTATCTAAAATATGTATTTTTAAAACTCTCAAACCTTAACAAATTACTTTTAGTTTCTTTAAACAGATATTTCACTAAAGAGAACAGATTAGCAGATGACCTGCAAGGCGCCAGTTCAGTCCCTGGCCTTGGAAATGGAGAGACTAGACCAATGTGTCCAACTACCTAGTCGGAGCTCTGGAATATATGCACCCAGAGCTGGTGCTCTGCAACAAGAGACGCCCCTACCATGGGAAGCCCACACAGGCCAAAGAACAAAGATGGATGAAAACAAATAAATGAAAGGCCAATAGAAGTGGCTGAAAAAATTATAGAAGAGAAAATATAGTAACAGAAATAATAACAAAAATATCACCAAATTGTCTCAGTAGAAGACTGGAGATGACATATAAAGGACTCAGCAAATTTGAAAGCAGAACAATACAGTTTGCCCAAATTGAAACAACAGAAATAAGCAAATCAGCAATTATGGTTGTAGATTTCAATATATCACTTTTATGAGAGGAACTGACAGAAGTACTATAGACAACATCAGTAAAAATATTAAATCTTTAAACAATGCAATTGACTAATAGGATCTAATTGACATGTATAGAACATGCTAGCCATAGACAGTGGAATCATTCTACCTTAAATTAATACCTACTACACTTCTATAGTAATCAAAACAGTATACAAGTGGTGGGAGGTAAAATGTATATGCTAGTAGAATAGGAACCCAGAAATAAAATCATGTAAATATGCTTAACTGATTTTTGACAAAATTGTAAAACCAATTCAATGGAGAAAGGACAGTCTTTTCAGCAAATGGTTCTAGAACGACTTGGGACATCCAGAGGCTAAAAAAATCTTAATCCTACACTGTGTACAAAAGTCAATTCAAAATGAATTACACACTTAAATATAAAATGAAAAACTAAAAAAAAAATTAAGAAAAAGTAGCATACCTTTAGAATCTTGTCTAGACAAAGATTCCTTAGGCCTGATACCAAAAACCTGGCACATGAAAAAAACAATTGATGAATGGAACTAAATCAAAAATTTTTTAAATCTCTTTGTGAAACCCATGTAAAGAAGATGAAAAGATAGCTTACAACTCATAGAAAATATTTGCAAGTGACATATCTGACAAAGGACTAGTATCTAAAATATGTATTTTTAAAACTCTCAAACCTTAACAAATTACTTTTTAGTTTCTTTAAACAGATATTTCACTAAAGAGAACAGATTAGCAGATGACCTGCACAGTTGTTCAACATTCTTAGCCATCGGATCAATACAAATAAATATCATAGTGATATCTACTCTACATCTGTGTTTAAAATTAAAAAAAAAAGTGAGAGTGCCAAATGCTAATATAGATGTGAAGAAACTGAATCATTTATACATTACTGATGGGAATATAAAATGGTTCAGCAACTCTGAAACACATTTTGGTAGCATCTTATGAAAGTAAGCACTCAGTTACCATACATTCTGCATTCATTTATTCATTCAACAAACAAGTCTAGTTAGCATAGTTTTTTGAATCTTGCACTTCTTTAAACACAGTATTTATAGTGATACACTCAAAGTATTCCTGGGAAAAATAAAACCATCATAGTAAAATTTCTAATTATGAAATAAATTTTAATGTAGTGTTCTGTACTCATATAACTTTATTACTGTGAAGAGTTACTTGTCTCTTTCTCATATTGCATTAATCAGATCAGCAGTACGTACCTGAAGTCATATGCAATAGTTATAGGGCATTTTAGTGTTTGGCTATAGCACTTAAGCTGTTAGAAGAAACTTTTATTTTACTCACCAGTGTAAAAAAAAAAAAAAAAAAAAGGATCAGGAATTTGTGAAACAAATCATGTTACACACTTTCTTTATCCATATACCAAATAAACTACCCTGCAGAATGTTTACCACGCTCAGACCTATTTTATTTTATTTTTTTTAGTTTAATGCTTTCATTTATATTGGAGTTTTTATTAGTAGTGGCAGTAAATAATGCATTATCCTTATCAATAATGTACTGTGAGAAATCCATTGTTTTGATTTAAATTCTGAAACTCATTTATTATTGACCAGTTTTGGAAAAGTATCACATTATGTTTTACTTGAATTGATGAATGGAACTAAATCAAAAATTTTTTAAATCTCTTTGTGAAACCCATGTAAAGAAGATGAAAAGATAGCTTACAACTCATAGAAAATATTTGCAAGTGACATATCTGACAAAGGACTAGTATCTAAAATATGTATTTTTAAAACTCTCAAACCTTAACAAATTACTTTTAGTTTCTTTAAACAGATATTTCACTAAAGAGAACAGATTAGCAGATAACATGCACAGTTGTTCAACATTCTTAGCCATCGGATCAATACAAATAAATATCATAGTTATATCTACTCTACATCTGTGTTTAAAATTAAAAAAAGTGAGAGTGCCAAATGCTAATATAGATGTGAAGAAACTGAATCATTTATACATTACTGATGGGAATATAAAATGGTTCAGCAACTCTGAAACACATTTTGGTAGCATCTTATGAAAGTAAGCACTCAGTTACCATACATTCTGCATTCATTTATTCATTCAACAAACAAGTCTAGTTAGCATAGTTTTTTGAATCTTGCACTTCTTTAAACACAGTATTTATAGTGATACACTCAAAGTATTCCTGGGAAAAATAAAACCATCATAGTAAAATTTCTAATTATGAAATAAATTTTAATGTAGTGTTCTGTACTCATATAACTTTATTACTGTGAAGAGTTACTTGTCTCTTTCTCATATTGCATTAATCAGATCAGCAGTACGTACCTGAAGTCATATGCAATAGTTATAGGGCATTTTAGTGTTTGGCTATAGCACTTAAGCTGTTAGAAGAAACTTTTATTTTACTCACCAGTGTAAAAAAAAAAAAAAAAAAAAGGATCAGGAATTTGTGAAACAAATCATGTTACACACTTTCTTTATCCATATACCAAATAAACTACCCTGCAGAATGTTTACCACGCTCAGACCTATTTTATTTTATTTTTTTTAGTTTAATGCTTTCATTTATATTGGAGTTTTTATTAGTAGTGGCAGTAAATAATGCATTATCCTTATCAATAATGTACTGTGAGAAATCCATTGTTTTGATTTAAATTCTGAAACTCATTTATTATTGACCAGTTTTGGAAAAGTATCACATTATGTTTTACTTGAATTGTCAAGTGCTTCACATAATATCAGTCCTGGGTCTCTGGGTAGTCAAATGGCAGAACAAATGCTGGATCACCAGTGGTTGTAAGCCACACACACACGCGCGCACACACACACGCACTCCCCACATACACACAGTCACACACAGCATTCAGAATCTTGAATTTTAAGCATTACTACTTCAGTAAAGAATTAACTTCATATATTGTTTTTTTTACTTTCCATTAGTAAAGTAATGGAAAGGTCCTAAATAAAATGCTAAGTTTGAACATGATTCTGTGCTGGGGAGGGCTTCCCAGGTGACTCAGTGGACGAAGAATCAGCCTACGATGCGGGAGACATGGGAGTTGCTGATTTGATCCTTAGGCTGGGAAGATTCCCCTGGAGAAGGGCATGGAAACCTGCTCCAGGATTCTTGCCTGGAAAATTTCATGGACAGAGGAGTCCAGCAGGCTACAGTTCAAGGGTTTTAAGGAGTTGGACAGGCTAAAGTGACTGAGCATGCATGCAAAGTGCTGGTGAAAAATGGCCAAATTCCTGTATATTCCAGTTTTATCCAATTGCATTGAATTCTACAGAGCCCATTTTTAGAAAAAGACATTGGTTGGTTGACTGAAAGTTCATCAAAAGGCAGGACGCATCATTTTAAGGGACTCATCTGGAATAAGAATATAAAAGCGGCATGGCTCATAGACTAACATTATTGGTCTGACTTTGTTAGTTCAGGATAATCCAAAAAGGGCAGAGGGAGAGGCAGGTGGTTTAGTGGTTTTGACTTCTTGAAATATGCTTGGGACAATAGATCAACCCATTCATTGCAGCAACACCTCTGCTTCAGTATTCAAACATTTTTTTTTTTTCTGGAATGTGAGTGCTAAGACCAGAACTAGGATTTCCAGTTCATTTTCTGTGCCTCTCTGTGAAATTAATTTAGTGTTATATGCCTCAGTTTTCTCATTCACAAAATGCAAATGCAATAGATAATACTAGTACCCATCTAAGGGGCTGCAGCAAGTGTTAAGTTTTAAGCTAACCCAGGGTCAGCACTCAGTATTTGTTAGCTATTATTATTCTCTTTCCTACAAAGAAGTGAATATTGGTCTCACATTTTCAATGATTACTTTAATGCTCAAAGAAGCTAAATCATATTCTGCAGCTCAGCTAGAAAATAGCAGACGCAAGGTACAGACATGGGTATTTTGGACTTTGTAGATTTGTCTCTTTTCACTGTGGTCCTGCCTTCTCCAGAGTTTGATTAGCTGGAAAATAAGTCTCACTTCACCTTCCTTGTGTACTAACTGCTTGGAGTAATGCTGATTCTTTAGGATAGCAACATATGTATTTTGTAAACCACCAACTTCATTGGCATAGCCATTGTGGCGTTTATTTTAAGAATTTTAGATCTTCTTTGTGTACCTTTATTATTATTGCAAGTTCTAGGTTGAGGAGGTGGGTGTGGGATAATGTGACAATTTGGAGGGATTTCCTTAGGTATATATGTTAGTTTGAAATAGAATATTTTGCAACCATTAGTCATTACAGTTATTGATGGAAAATGTTTTCTATATTCTAGGCAAAAAATGATAAGAAATGAAGAAGTAAGGGGAAAGATAATAGAGCATTAAGAATTATAAACTACTATCTATAAAATAAACCTATGAATATATTATATGTAACAGGAAATATAGTCAATATTTTATAATAAATGGAATATAAACTATAAAAATTGTCCTGAGTTGTACACTTGACGCTTATACACATCAATATACCTCATTGAAAAACAAGTAAAAAAAAAGATAGAAATGAATTGAATACTGTTCATGATTACTTAACCCTTACTATCACTAGAATCAGTCTGGGTTCAGAGAGGATTCCAGTGTTTCTTATGATAAACCTGTATCATAAGTATCTGGATACTTCATGATCTGTGTACTGATTCTCAGTTTTTTACTGAGGTATAGTTGATTTACATTATTATGTTAGTTTTAGGTGTACAACATAATTATTCAAAATATTTATATATTATACTCCACATAAAGTTATTAAAAATATTGCCTATATTCCCAGTGCTGTACAGCATATCCTTGGATCATATTTATCTTATCCATAGTAATTTCTACCTCCTAATCCTCTACCACTGTCTTGCTCATAGGTTTTTTTGGGAGGCGGGGGGATTGTTGGGGAGGGAGGTGGGCAGGTGGGCCACTTCTATTGGTCTTTTATTTATCTATTTTCATTCATCTTTGTTCTTTGGCCTGTGTGGGCCTCCCATCACAGCAGCCTCTGTTGTCACAGAGGACTGGCTCCAGGCGCCTGCGCTCCAGAGCTCAAGGCTCGGTAATTGGACACATGTGTCCAGCCGCTCCGTGGCACGTGGGATCTTCCCAGGCCAGGGATCAAACCGGTGCCACTTGCATTGCAAGGCGGTGTCCTTACCCACTGGACCATCAGGGAAACTCTCATCTAGGTTTTCATACTATTTGTTTGGGTAGAGCCTGGGACTATTAATCCTTCAGAGCAGTCCAGGTTATCTGTATGAGGGTAATTTGGAGATAAAACTTTGATCTCCGGATGATGTTTCTGCTTTTTAATAGAAACATGATTTAAAGTATAAATTTAAATAATCACTAAATCATTTGCAAAATAGGAGATCTAAGCAACAAACTTCAATTTCTATTTAATTAGAAAATACATATGGATAACTGTTAATTTAGAACCATTAGTCATTACAGTTATTGATGGAAAATGTTTTCTATATTCTAGGCAAAAAATGATAAGAAATGAAGAAGTAAGGGGAAAGATAATAGAGCATTAAGAATTATAAACTACTATCTATAAAATAAACCTATGAATATATTATATGTAACAGGAAATATAGTCAATATTTTATAATAAATGGAATATAAACTATAAAAATTGTCCTGAGTTGTACACTTGACGCTTATACACATCAATATACCTCATTGAAAAACAAGTAAAAAAAAAGATAGAAATGAATTGAATACTGTTCATGATTACTTAACCCTTACTATCACTAGAATCAGTCTGGGTTCAGAGAGGATTCCAGTGTTTCTTATGATAAACCTGTATCATAAGTATCTGGATACTTCATGATCTGTGTACTGATTCTCAGTTTTTTACTGAGGTATAGTTGATTTACATTATTATGTTAGTTTTAGGTGTACAACATAATTATTCAAAATATTTATATATTATACTCCACATAAAGTTATTAAAAATATTGCCTATATTCCCAGTGCTGTACAGCATATCCTTGGATCATATTTATCTTATCCATAGTAATTTCTACCTCCTAATCCTCTACCACTGTCTTGCTCATAGGTTTTTTTGGGAGGCGGGGGGATTGTTGGGGAGGGAGGTGGGCAGGTGGGCCACTTCTATTGGTCTTTTATTTATCTATTTTCATTCATCTTTGTTCTTTGGCCTGTGTGGGCCTCCCATCACAGCAGCCTCTGTTGTCACAGAGGACTGGCTCCAGGCGCCTGCGCTCCAGAGCTCAAGGCTCGGTAATTGGACACATGTGTCCAGCCGCTCCGTGGCACGTGGGATCTTCCCAGGCCAGGGATCAAACCGGTGCCACTTGCATTGCAAGGCGGTGTCCTTACCCACTGGACCATCAGGGAAACTCTCATCTAGGTTTTCATACTATTTGTTTGGGTAGAGCCTGGGACTATTAATCCTTCAGAGCAGTCCAGGTTATCTGTATGAGGGTAATTTGGAGATAAAACTTTGATCTCCGGATGATGTTTCTGCTTTTTAATAGAAACATGATTTAAAGTATAAATTTAAATAATCACTAAATCATTTGCAAAATAGGAGATCTAAGCAACAAACTTCAATTTCTATTTAATTAGAAAATATATATGGATAACTGTTAATTTAGATTGCTCAGAACTCACTAACTACTTTTTGTGTACAAGTTCGTACTATAACCACAAGATACTAATTAGTCAGAGAATGGAAGATGTTCACAATCTGTCCATAACTGTTTCAAGTCCCTCATATGATACATGTTTACATTATATGCTCCTAAAGTCTGATATTTTTTCTCTGGACATAGATAACCTTCAAGTCTCTCAGAGCTTGACTTATTGCAACTGTGATCTCAATAAGGGTAATGTAGTGGAACTATGTATTCACTCCAATGTGTTCTCATTAACTTCACAAGACATTTCTTAGTGTTAATTTCTCTGTTACCTGGGAAGTTGGTAAGGCTCATATTCTGAAGATTTTAAAATCATGTTGTCTGCATACCTATTACAGAAACTATTACAGTTTTAATACAATTAGTAGACAAAATGAACAGTGGTATTGCCTTATCTATTTGACTAACTCAAAACAGTCTGTTGATATAGCAGTTGTTTGCTGAACATCTATAATTTGTGATTCATTGCAGAGCCTCAGGGTTGGGGATATTGTTTTAGTCCTGTATAATTTATTTTTTTTCTGTTTGCTTGTTTGTTTAATGCATAGCAAACCCATGCTAGAATAACATTCTAAAGATTGCTTTCTGTGAGAGCTACTCTACTTTGATTCTAGACACTGCACTATTTAGGTTGAGTATCAATTATTTAGGCTCAGTATCTTACATGAAGCCTGGAAGCAAAGCCTGCGTCAAGATTTCATGTGAAAGTAATTTTTGAAAAGAATTGTCTAAGGAGAAATCTGTAAAAAATGAGGGAGAAAGAGATGATGACAGGAAAAGAACCCACACAGAGACGTGCTTTCCAGAGCTCAGCTTCAGCATGGTATCACAGGAAATCCTGGAGATAAATTGTTTTCTAGATGTCCAACAGAGCAGTATTTAATTTGGAGAAAATTATCTCCGGATGATGTTTCTGCTTTTTAATAGAAACATGATTTAAAGTATAAATTTAAATAATCACTAAATCATTTGCAAAATAGGAGATCTAAGCAACAAACTTCAATTTCTATTTAATTAGAAAATATATATGGATAACTGTTAATTTAGATTGCTCAGAACTCACTAACTACTTTTTGTGTACAAGTTCGTACTATAACCACAAGATACTAATTAGTCAGAGAATGGAAGATGTTCACAATCTGTCCATAACTGTTTCAAGTCCCTCATATGATACATGTTTACATTATATGCTCCTAAAGTCTGATATTTTTTCTCTGGACATAGATAACCTTCAAGTCTCTCAGAGCTTGACTTATTGCAACTGTGATCTCAATAAGGGTAATGTAGTGGAACTATGTATTCACTCCAATGTGTTCTCATTAACTTCACAAGACATTTCTTAGTGTTAATTTCTCTGTTACCTGGGAAGTTGGTAAGGCTCATATTCTGAAGATTTTAAAATCATGTTGTCTGCATACCTATTACAGAAACTATTACAGTTTTAATACAATTAGTAGACAAAATGAACAGTGGTATTGCCTTATCTATTTGACTAACTCAAAACAGTCTGTTGATATAGCAGTTGTTTGCTGAACATCTATAATTTGTGATTCATTGCAGAGCCTCAGGGTTGGGGATATTGTTTTAGTCCTGTATAATTTATTTTTTTTCTGTTTGCTTGTTTGTTTAATGCATAGCAAACCCATGCTAGAATAACATTCTAAAGATTGCTTTCTGTGAGAGCTACTCTACTTTGATTCTAGACACTGCACTATTTAGGTTGAGTATCAATTATTTAGGCTCAGTATCTTACATGAAGCCTGGAAGCAAAGCCTGCGTCAAGATTTCATGTGAAAGTAATTTTTGAAAAGAATTGTCTAAGGAGAAATCTGTAAAAAATGAGGGAGAAAGAGATGATGACAGGAAAAGAACCCACACAGAGACGTGCTTTCCAGAGCTCAGCTTCAGCATGGTATCACAGGAAATCCTGGAGATAAATTGTTTTCTAGATGTCCTGCCTAATGACAAGAAGATAAAACTGCCACAGCTGTGGGCTGCTTTGGAGGTGTCAGGTCTATAACCTTCCAACATTTCAGGCATTTATGAACAAGTTGGTTCTTGTGAGTCACGGATAACGCTCTGGATAAGATGGGTACAGATACTCTCAGCCATCACCATGCTTGGGTGGAGAACGGAGGTACTATCCTAATCGAGTGGATTCTTTACAGAATCAAAAGAATCTGCTTCACTCAGCCCATATAGCTATCAGAAACAGAAACTTATGTGATTCTTTATTACCAGACTTTATGAATATAAGAAATAGAATTGAAAAAAAATGACTGAAACTATTTTAAAAAGTATCTAAATTCAAATCATCCTTTAAAAATGTCAATTGCAGAAATTTCTCCATCTCATTCCATTGGCTTAATGATCACACATTATGTCTGGAGCCTTCATCTGTAATTGTGCAGTGGTGTCAATGGAAGACTGAAGTTTTAGAATCTCTGCTTTCTCTGTAGCGGAATTATGGTTATGACTTTCACATAAAGACCCAGTAAGCTTCTCTGGTTTTAATGTCTGCCTCTTTGAACAGTATGCATTGTTTTCTTAGCCCTGACACTTGTACTATGACACTACAGGAATTTTCTGGTGATGAGGTGAAAAGCCAGCTCATTCTAGGTTAAGAATAACATGTTATAGCAGAGAAGTCATTTGACATATAGCCATGCCTGGTCCAAATGCCAAAAAAACCCTGCTTTGTGAGCTGTACCAGTGTGGAGTTTCATGGTTTACCATTCTTTAAAGACACTGTCCTTCTCAATTATGATTTCAGTTGTGGCAACTTCTGTTCATCACTATATGGTTTTTGTCTACTTCTGAGTCTGTGGAAGCAGTTGAATTCCCCACTTCTCAAAGGTACATGCAAAGCCGTATGATTTGCTTTTGAACAGTAGAATATAAATACAAATTATATGCATCCGTTCCAGGTAGCAGCATTCAATTGTTGATACTTAGATCTTCAAACTGTACTTTCCCTGAAAAAGTGTTTTTGGAAGTGTGCATTCAAGTAGAGGCATCTAGGTATGCTGAGGTGTCATATGGAAGACGGCTGGAGTGGAGAATCACCGGGACCAGACACGGCTGCTGTATGAGGGTACCATTCGTTGTAGCACCACAGTGACACTTTTGGGGTTACTTGTTAATCCAGTGTGACCTAGAGTGCCCTAATAAACATACCAAATCACTTTATTATCTTTTAGGAATATAGGAACACCAGTATTATGCAAATTTGACAAAGTAAGAAGTTGAATGATCAGTTCATTACATGCTTTCACTAGAAGCAGAGAGAAAATGGGTGAAAAAAGAAGAGATTTGAAACCAAATCTGCTCTGAGCCTAAGGGAATTTTATGATACTAGTAGGATGAAAACAAAGGGCCTTTTTCCTTGCCTACTTATAGTGGCAATGTGTGATAATTACACATCAGTTTACTGGAGCCTCCCAATGAAGATACATGACCATTTGATTGTCACAACTCCATAAATACCAATGACATTCTTTTGCCAAGGAAATTTTTAAGACAATTTAGACAAAAATAAACACAAATGATCAATGCATTTTTATAAAATGAAGTATTCTAGACTCCAAATACAATTAAAATCCAAATCATAGAATTTAGAATCAGATAAAATAATGATAAACTTACAATACAGCTTCTTGATTTGTTTCTACTAATTCTAGTATTACTGTCATCACTAAAGTTACATTTTATTTCATTTAATCTTCATCAAAATATAACCCAGATGTTACTGCTAACAATTTTACAACCAAGGAAAGAAAAAAACAGAAAATACAAATTATCTGCTCAAGGTCACAGAGAATCTATGGGAGAGGATTCAAGTATAATTTTATTTGAGTAGGACCTCATGAAAGACCTTAGCTTATATCTTGCCTTAATGAAAGCTCACTTACTGGATTATCACAAACATACCTTTTTCCTTTATTAAGTATCAAATGAAGTGACTCATATGAAAAATCTGTATATTATAAGAACTCATTCAAGACAACATAGTTTTTTTGTTATTTTACAAGCAATTATGGGGATACTGTAAGGGTTATTATGAATCTGTGCCCATGCTTGGTTTTGTTGTATAATATTTCTTGTAAAGACAAGTGATTTTTAAAAAAACATCTTACATGTAATTATGTAGTTGGCAAGTTTAAGTACTGAGTTAGTTCTGTTGGTAATTCTTTTTTGTAGTATATCCCTAGCAAATAGCTGTATAGCTCATTGGAGCAATCAAAATTAAAAATACATAGATGAGACTTAAATACTCAAAAATAGCTCACAGTAAAACATCACACTGCTTAAAATTTTAAAAGATGCAGTTAGCATTTTTTGGCAGTCTCTGAACATTCTTTGGATTGTTGGTAGATATAAAGTGGTTCAAAACAGTACTTTTTACAAGGTTCTGTTAAGTTTAAACTCAGATGCGTGTTCTATTTTTCTCTTTTACTGTAATCTCTCCCTCAGGTTCCTCCTGGAATGTACATACTCCCTGAAAAATATGTTCCTGGGAATTGGGATTCCCAGGCATTGCAGTGGTAAAGAATCTGCCTTCCAGTGAAGGAAACAGGTTCAATCCCTGAGTTGGGAAGATCCCTAGAGGAGGAAATGGCAAGACACTCCACTAGTCTTGCCAATAAAATCCCATGGATGGAGGAGCCTAGTAGGCTGCAGTCCAAAGGAACTAAAAGTATCAGATATGACTGAGCAACATAGGACAACACCCTGAAAAATGGATTCATTTAGTCAATTTTGAAAGTTTGAAATAGAGATAGGTAACTAGAAATTCAGTCCTTAGCAATGTGTAAATATATATATAAAAAAAAACTTCATGCCATATAATTTTGGAATATTGATCATACATACATATACCTACATATACCCACATATATCATATTTAATTGCATACAAAATTTCTCTTAGAATTTGAACCTTAGAGATTATAATTATTTATTATGTACTATGATAAATAAAATATTCTTAGTCAAAAATGTTGGAAGAGTTGAAAAACTAAAGGTAAATGTCAGTACTTTGATAGATATATGGTATACTATCTGCATACCTGTTCATTGGACACATATATATTATACACCCACTATATCCCAGGCATTGTTTAAGGAGTTGGGATGTAGCACTAAACAAAACAAAGCCTATTGACTTGCAGAGCCCATATGATAGTGAGCAAGACAGACAGTAAACAAATAGATATATAGCTTTGAGAAAGGGTGATCAGTGCCCTGAGGGAAATAAAGCACAGTAAAGTGTAAGAATTTTATGACTACTATTTTGTATAGGGTTGAATATTGCTTAGAGATATTTTTAATTGTCCTAAACCTTTAATGGGGCCATACTTATTATATGCATTTTTACAGCATAGAAGATACTCCTTAAGAAATTCACAGATGGGCTTCCCTGGTGGTCCAGTGGATGAAGAGTCCGCCTTGCAGTGCGAGGGGCACCGGTTTGATCACTGGTCGGGAAAGATCGCACGTGCCTCAGAGTATGGACTCATGTGTCCAATTAGAGCCAGCTGCTCTGGAGCGCATGTACCCAGAGCTGGGACTGCTTTGCCAGTACATACTCCCTGAAAAATATGTTCCTGGGAATTGGGATTCCCAGGCATTGCAGTGGTAAAGAATCTGCCTTCCAGTGAAGGAAACAGGTTCAATCCCTGAGTTGGGAAGATCCCTAGAGGAGGAAATGGCAAGACACTCCACTAGTCTTGCCAATAAAATCCCATGGATGGAGGAGCCTAGTAGGCTGCAGTCCAAAGGAACTAAAAGTATCAGATATGACTGAGCAACATAGGACAACACCCTGAAAAATGGATTCATTTAGTCAATTTTGAAAGTTTGAAATAGAGATAGGTAACTAGAAATTCAGTCCTTAGCAATGTGTAAATATATATATAAAAAAAAACTTCATGCCATATAATTTTGGAATATTGATCATACATACATATACCTACATATACCCACATATATCATATTTAATTGCATACAAAATTTCTCTTAGAATTTGAACCTTAGAGATTATAATTATTTATTATGTACTATGATAAATAAAATATTCTTAGTCAAAAATGTTGGAAGAGTTGAAAAACTAAAGGTAAATGTCAGTACTTTGATAGATATATGGTATACTATCTGCATACCTGTTCATTGGACACATATATATTATACACCCACTATATCCCAGGCATTGTTTAAGGAGTTGGGATGTAGCACTAAACAAAACAAAGCCTATTGACTTGCAGAGCCCATATGATAGTGAGCAAGACAGACAGTAAACAAATAGATATATAGCTTTGAGAAAGGGTGATCAGTGCCCTGAGGGAAATAAAGCACAGTAAAGTGTAAGAATTTTATGACTACTATTTTGTATAGGGTTGAATATTGCTTAGAGATATTTTTAATTGTCCTAAACCTTTAATGGGGCCATACTTATTATATGCATTTTTACAGCATAGAAGATACTCCTTAAGAAATTCACAGATGGGCTTCCCTGGTGGTCCAGTGGATGAAGAGTCCGCCTTGCAGTGCGAGGGGCACCGGTTTGATCACTGGTCGGGAAAGATCCCACGTGCCACAGAGTATATGGACTCATGTGTCCAATTAGGAGCCAGCTGCTCTGGAGCGCATGTACCCAGAGCTGATGCTTTGCACTGAGAGAGGCCACTGCAATGGGAGGCCTACACATGCCAAAGAATAAAAAAAAATGAAAATAATTATAAATAAAAAGAGGCACGATGGGGAAAAGAAAAAAAAAAAGTACACAGATAAGAATTATACACTCTCCAATTCCCAGTAATGTATTTTTCTAGGTTCAAATGTTGTGTGACTTTTTTCTCTAGATTTTGGTAAATTATTTTCTACACTAGGACATCATTTCTCTAGTGATTTTTTTTTTCTTTGTAAACTACTCCTAATTAAGGAACAATAAGAATATTTTAAAATATTGTGAGAGATCAAAAAAGAACACTTTTACCTATTTCATGCACTTTAACTGTAAAGAAAACCTCTCTGGTGCCGAAAGAGGGTCCACTTATTCAAAACTGTACACAGCCTTCTAACTGCAATAGTTTGGTTTTCTGATTCCACAGACAGTGGTGTATTATAAACATCAGACTAGAGAGTGAAGGGATTTTGTGCAGCAAGAACACGGTCGGTCAGTTGGCAATATTAAATCTAGGAGGGAGAACAGAAATATATTTAAAAAGAAATTAGGATGTATACCCAGAAGTAAAATTGCTGGATCCAATGGTAATTCTATTTAAATTTTTTAAAAACATTTTAAGTTTAAAAACTTTTAACACTTCAAGTTATTTTGTAAGGCATAGTTGTTGTTGTTGTTTTTATTTTGGTCTCTTAGATTGATTTTTTTTTGTTTGTTTTTCATCCATCTTTATTCTTCAGCCCTGTGTGGGCTTCCCATTGCAGTGGCCTCTCTCGTTGCAGAGCACCAGCTCTGGGCACATGCACTCCAGAACATTGGCTCCTAACTGGACACACCAGTCCAGCTGCTCCGCAGCACATGGGATCTTCCCAGGCCAGGGATCAAACCAGTGCTCTTTGCACTGCCAGGTGGACTCTTTACCCACTGGACCACCAGGGATGCCCCTATTTTTAATTTTTTGAGGAGTTTTCCACACTGTTTTACATAGTGGCTGTACCTAATTACATTTACAGTGTATAAGAGTTCCCTTTGCTCCGCATGCTCACCAGCACTTGTTATCTCTATTCTTTAGCTTTATGGTGTTGTGCTGGTTTTGTCATACAACAACACAAGTCATACATATATCCCTTCCTTCTGGAACCTTCCTCCTACTCACCTTTATCTCACCCATCACCCCTCTAGGTAGTTACAGAACATTGGGTTAATATACAGCAGCTTCCCACTAGCTATCTCTTTTACCTAATGCTAATGTGTATGTTTCAATTTTACTCTCTTTAATTTGTTCCACCCTCTCTGTCGAGGATTCTTGCAGAAGCAGGATGACACATTTAAATTGGAATAATTGAGGGTAATGTATTGAGGGACTATTTGTAAACACATGGACTAGATGCTGGGAAATGCTACAGGATGGTTTCACACTTTTGGGGATAGTAACAGTTACCTTATCAGGTATAAAGGAATCCAGACTAGAATCTGGAGTAGAGAGTTCGTGGCTAGAGCCATTTTATAAGGAACTATGACTGTAGTGGTGACTTGCATAAAAGAGAACACAAAAATAAGTACCTTAAACTAACATGCCTTCTTCCATCTAGTCTAGGGCTTATCCACTGGTGCTCCTCAGTGGACAAGTCCTACCACAAATAGAAGGACATGGCCATTTGTCATACAGTAGATACTGGGCTGCCTGGTAGGGCAGAGGACAGGATGGAGAAGGACAGAAGATAGGGTGAGAGGAGTAAACAGAAGACATATAAACAGGTATTTAAGGCATCTCCATCTGGAAGGTGATAGTTGAGCAGGGACTTGAACTAGTTAGACGACCGAGATCCTTACAGTAGTCTGGAGAAAGCTCCTTCAAGACTGAGGGTCCAAAACATTTAGGGTCTTAAGAAGCTGCTTACTTTTGGGCAGTGCCTGAATATCATGAAGAGCTATCCATAAACCAGGTGTAGTGTTCTCTCTTCTGTCAGTATAAATGATGCCCTATCTTATCTTTTTGATTTATATCCCTTTTAGAATTTCCACTATTATCACTCTAATTCAAGTCTTTATTATTCTGGTCAGTATTATGTATGGTGGTGTCCATTTTTCCATATCTAACTTGTAGGGGTCCAGGCCTGACAAGATGAATTATTGCCTTTAGTAACATCTAGATAAAAATAGCCAGTCTGTCCTAGACCAAGAGTGTTTCAAAATGCAAAATTGTAAATTTAACGAGATGCTGACAGTGTTGGGGCAAAATAGTTGGCTGCAGATAAAACACTGCAGATATTCCTGAGTTCTTGGGCTGGTGCCTTAAGTGACTATTTCTTGCCACATGTGGCCATTAAAGGTACGGAGAGAAAGCAAATATCTTTATCAGAAAATATGATTTGGGTATCCATCATATTCTAATTTTAAATGATATAAAATAATTGGGACTATGTGCTGTGCTATATTCAGTCGCTTCAATTATGACCAACTCTTGGCAACCTTATGGACTGTAGCCCGCCAGACTCCTCTGTCCATGGGATCCTCTAGGCAAGAATACAGAAGTGCATTGCCATGCCCTCCTCTAGGGGATCTTCCACATCTAGGGATTGAACCCATGTCTCATGTATCTCCTGCGTTGTCCAGCAGGTTCTTTACCACTAGCACTATCTAGGAAGCTCAACTGAAGTCTATTTTAAGTGAGATGATCAGAGAAGGTTTTGTGAGATTAAATTTTAAATTTATATGGTAAATGAGAAAGGGAATAAAATGCTAAGAGTGCACCGTGATATATGACAGCTTCCTAATCGTTTTGTCTCTTAATTCACCCGTCAATAAAGTTTGTCTCTAGAGTAAGTCATGATGATGGTGATTATAGGATCAGGATGAGGAGAATGATATTGAAGTTTAACAATGACAGTGAAGTTGGTAAGAACTGATATAATAAAATTCTCATGAAGGCAGAGACCATGTGTCTTTTGTTTGCTTATTTATCCTCATGCATCTATCACAGACACACCATCAGTATTCAACAAATAATTTGTTGAATGAACAGTAGCATGAATGAAAGATGATGGTAATGACTAGGAGTGGTTCAATTAATCTGAGTTGGTGACAGTGTATAATGTCCATCAAAACTAGAGAGTCGATTTTCATCTGTTTCAGTGATTTTTAAGGAAATGAACCATTCCAGTGATATCGTATCTCAAACAATTAATTTTCACCTTTATTCTGTTGAGCATTATCACCTAGTATTTAGCACATTGCTAATTATCACTTTGTAACCATTTGTAAAGTGTGAAAAACCTGCTGCACATGTTCCTCCCTTTCACTAATTGTATTTCTATCCAATCCAGAGCTGTGACAAGCAGAAAATACAGCATTGGTGGTAACATACCTAAAATAAACTGATTATAACTTTTCTTCTTAAAAAATAAAACACCAGTAATTTTATCATATGTAAAAGGGATAACTATTGTCAATGCACTGTGGGACTAAGGAATCTTACATGGGGTTTATGTGACAGCCTGGATGAGTGGGATGAGGTGGACTGCGGGGGACACAGGAGGGAGAGGTCAGAGATATACATATGACTGATCTGGAATTATACATATCTGTAAACAATGAAACTCTGTAAAAGCAAAATAAAAATAATCTAAAAATAAATAAATAAAATGCCAGAATTCCTCTGCATCTACTGATAAATGACAAAAATATGTAATGCATTGAATGCTTAATTAAAAATCAGCAATAAAATTCCAAATCAATTTCATATAACTACATCAGCATAATGCTGATATAGAGGAAGGGAAAATAACAACTCTGGGGTCATAAAACACACATGACTCAAATCTGAACTGTGCCGTTGGCTACTAGGAATATTATATAAATATTCTAATTTTCATTTTTCACGTTTATTATAATTATGAAGGTTAAATTACACCAAATATACAGTTGGTACTCTTTGGATACTAGTTGCCAACAAGTTTCTACACTGAACACAATCAGTATCTTATCAGAGCAATTGTCAAGATATGGATGGAACTAAAACATATGGCTTTAACTGCTCAAATAAACTCTTAACTTTCTTATTCTTTATGCCTACTGTGTGTACAGGTTAGTCACAGATATTTTAGATCTATTAATGCTAAAATATGATCCTTGCTTTTAACTTGTAATAGAAAATAAATTGGTTCAATGGTGAATGACTAGGAGTGGTTCAATTAATCTGAGTTGGTGACAGTGTATAATGTCCATCAAAACTAGAGAGTCGATTTTCATCTGTTTCAGTGATTTTTAAGGAAATGAACCATTCCAGTGATATCGTATCTCAAACAATTAATTTTCACCTTTATTCTGTTGAGCATTATCACCTAGTATTTAGCACATTGCTAATTATCACTTTGTAACCATTTGTAAAGTGTGAAAAACCTGCTGCACATGTTCCTCCCTTTCACTAATTGTATTTCTATCCAATCCAGAGCTGTGACAAGCAGAAAATACAGCATTGGTGGTAACATACCTAAAATAAACTGATTATAACTTTTCTTCTTAAAAAATAAAACACCAGTAATTTTATCATATGTAAAAGGGATAACTATTGTCAATGCACTGTGGGACTAAGGAATCTTACATGGGGTTTATGTGACAGCCTGGATGAGTGGGATGAGGTGGACTGCGGGGGACACAGGAGGGAGAGGTCAGAGATATACATATGACTGATCTGGAATTATACATATCTGTAAACAATGAAACTCTGTAAAAGCAAAATAAAAATAATCTAAAAATAAATAAATAAAATGCCAGAATTCCTCTGCATCTACTGATAAATGACAAAAATATGTAATGCATTGAATGCTTAATTAAAAATCAGCAATAAAATTCCAAATCAATTTCATATAACTACATCAGCATAATGCTGATATAGAGGAAGGGAAAATAACAACTCTGGGGTCATAAACACACATGACTCAAATCTGAACTGTGCCGTTGGCTACTAGGAATATTATATAAATATTCTAATTTTCATTTTTCACGTTTATTATAATTATGAAGGTTAAATTACACCAAATATACAGTTGGTACTCTTTGGATACTAGTTGCCAACAAGTTTCTACACTGAACACAATCAGTATCTTATCAGAGCAATTGTCAAGATATGGATGGAACTAAAACATATGGCTTTAACTGCTCAAATAAACTCTTAACTTTCTTATTCTTTATGCCTACTGTGTGTACAGGTTAGTCACAGATATTTTAGATCTATTAATGCTAAAATATGATCCTTGCTTTTAACTTGTAGCCTATGAATGGATAGTTTTTATGCACTAATAATTCTGAATCAGTGTTTATTAAAAAGTAATTATAAATAGATTCTGAAAAAGCATAATTTTTGTTCTAACAGTAATCATTTATGTATCATGAAACTATTTAAATTGCTTATTTTCATACAATGAAAGGTACTGTAGATACAATTTTGTTATATTTCCTAGAGGGTCCCTCTTGCTCCAGTGCCTCCTAAAGATCTTCTCCCTTCCCAATAGTAGAAGTATGTCATTCACAACTTAATATGGAATTGTTGTTACAAATAACAGATACAAGCCAAACCTTCTTCCGTGATCTGTGAATATCAAGACATTGCAAAGGCCAGAGATTCTGAATTTAAAGAACATGAAATACATAAAAACCAAGGATAATCCAAACATGTTGTATGATTCCAAATGTATGACCTTCTGAAAAAGGCAAAATTAGGGATATCATAAAAATCAGTGGTTACCAGGGTATAGGGAGCACAAAGAGGAAGGATAAGTAGGCAGAATGCAGAGGATTTGATTGCACAGTGAAATACTCTGTATGATACCATAAGGATGGATACATGTCATTATATGTTTGTCCAAATGATAGAATGCACAACATCAAGAGTAAATCATAATGTAAATCGCGGACTTTTGATGACTATGATGGGTGAATATAGGCTAATCAGCGTTACAATTGTACCACTCTCCTGGAGCATGCTGATAATGAAGGAGGCTATGCATATGTGGCAGCTTCCCAGGTGACGCTGTGGTAAAGCATCTGCCTGCTAATGCAGGAGACACAAGAGACACAGGTTTGAATCCTGGGTTTGGAAGATCCCCTGAAGCAGGAAATGGCAATCCTCTCCACTATTCTTGCCTAGAGAATCCTATGAACAGAGGATCCTGATGGTCCATAGTGTCACAAAGAGTGAGACGACTGAGCAGCTGAGCACACATAAATAGGCATGAATGTGTGGATGCAAGGAATATATCGTGTTTCTCTGTATTTTTCTCAAAATTTTGCTGTGAACCTAAAACTGCTTAAAAAAATCTTAATAATAAAAAAAGTCCAGGTACAATGTCTAATTTTCAAAAGTACATGAACAATCAGAGCTGATTTATGTTCCCACAGACAATTGACAATTGAATAGAGTGAAAACATCAGAGTGAGGAGATGGGAGACTAGATATTGGTATGGCCTTGAGAAGAGACTGTTTCTATAGCTGTATATGGAAGGGAGAAGAATTTATAGATTCCCAGATAGGTTTGGTGGTTTGAGGAGAAAGAAGACCTTCAGTTGCTTCCAGATGGTGCCTTATTGATCTCTCTGTCAACCCAAGCGCATTAGAAATCGCAGAGTGAAAATTGTTATGTAGCATAGCTTTTTTAGATCCATCAGAGAATTGAGTTCATAGATCAGACTGCCACCCCAAAATCTGGGTAGGCAGGAGAATAAGTGATAATCTAGTGGAAATGTTTAAATATAGTTTTCAAAAATTCCTGGAGGCAGAGTGTGGACTCACATTCCTGGTTTGGGAGCAGTCTTAAAGTGACTCCCACATTCTGGGATTTTTTTACCTCTAGGAATCCCACCAGTTTCTCTAAGTAAAGATTTGAGAAAGGTCCCTTCCTCACTTGGATAGGTAGATAGGAAAGATAATTCTCATGAATATTCCCAGAGCAGTCTTCATAGCAAAGGCTTACAAGGTTTACTCTCCAGGAGAAATATCTTTGTCAGTTTTATTTGACATGGGAGGAAAAGAATACTCCACTCCAGCCCATTCAAGTCTTCTGGTGTTCCTGAAGGGAAACAAAAGCCTGAGATACACCTGTGGCTATCACAACCAAGAGACAGAGGACTACTGAAAGACTGAGAGTTAATAAGAGGTACACAGGATGTTTCCCCTCATCTATAACTACTACTGTGCTAATAGAACTCCGTTATAATAGGAGGGAATTACAACTAGAGGAGGTATAAGACATGAGTACTTTCTGAGGAGAATCATGTAGGAAACACCAAAATCAAGAGAGGAAACAAAACACTTGAGAAATTTGAAGTTTCTGGAACTGTAGCTACAACAAATATTTTAAAATTTTGCTGTGAACCTAAAACTGCTTAAAAAAATCTTAATAATAAAAAAAGTCCAGGTACAATGTCTAATTTTCAAAAGTACATGAACAATCAGAGCTGATTTATGTTCCCACAGACAATTGACAATTGAATAGAGTGAAAACATCAGAGTGAGGAGATGGGAGACTAGATATTGGTATGGCCTTGAGAAGAGACTGTTTCTATAGCTGTATATGGAAGGGAGAAGAATTTATAGATTCCCAGATAGGTTTGGTGGTTTGAGGAGAAAGAAGACCTTCAGTTGCTTCCAGATGGTGCCTTATTGATCTCTCTGTCAACCCAAGCGCATTAGAAATCGCAGAGTGAAAATTGTTATGTAGCATAGCTTTTTTAGATCCATCAGAGAATTGAGTTCATAGATCAGACTGCCACCCCAAAATCTGGGTAGGCAGGAGAATAAGTGATAATCTAGTGGAAATGTTTAAATATAGTTTTCAAAAATTCCTGGAGGCAGAGTGTGGACTCACATTCCTGGTTTGGGAGCAGTCTTAAAGTGACTCCCACATTCTGGGATTTTTTTACCTCTAGGAATCCCACCAGTTTCTCTAAGTAAAGATTTGAGAAAGGTCCCTTCCTCACTTGGATAGGTAGATAGGAAAGATAATTCTCATGAATATTCCCAGAGCAGTCTTCATAGCAAAGGCTTACAAGGTTTACTCTCCAGGAGAAATATCTTTGTCAGTTTTATTTGACATGGGAGGAAAAGAATACTCCACTCCAGCCCATTCAAGTCTTCTGGTGTTCCTGAAGGGAAACAAAAGCCTGAGATACACCTGTGGCTATCACAACCAAGAGACAGAGGACTACTGAAAGACTGAGAGTTAATAAGAGGTACACAGGATGTTTCCCCTCATCTATAACTACTACTGTGCTAATAGAACTCCGTTATAATAGGAGGGAATTACAACTAGAGGAGGTATAAGACATGAGTACTTTCTGAGGAGAATCATGTAGGAAACACCAAAATCAAGAGAGGAAACAAAAACACTTGAGAAATTTGAAGTTTCTGGAACTGTAGCTACAACAAATATTTTAAAAGCCCCCTTTCAGCCAGATTAAAATACATTTTCATACCAAGGACCTACATACCTTAGTTATCATCCTACTATAACATGTCCTGCTTTCTACAGAAAAATTACAAGACATGCCAAAAAGCAAAAAATAAATAAATTAAAAAAAAAACCGGTCTGAATAGACAAAGTAAACCTAGATCCAAACTCAGAAATGGCACAGATGTTGGAATTATCAGATAGGGAATTTTAAATAACTGTGATTAATATGTTAAGGGCTCTAATGGAAAAGTAGACAGCATGCAAGAACAGATGGCTAATGAAAGCCGAGGGATGAAAATGCTAAAAAAATAATCAGAAAGAAATGCTAGAAACAGAAATGAAGAGTTCCTTTAATGGGCTCCTCAGTGGGCTGGACATGACCAAGAAAAGAATCAGTAAGTTTGAAGATAGGTCAATGGAAACTTCCTAACTGATACACAAAGAGATAAGAAACAAATTAAAAGCAAACAGAACACCTAAGAAGCCTGGGATAATTTCAGAATGCTTAATATATGTATATCTGCAATATTAGAAGATGAAAAAAGAGAGAATGGAGCAAAAAATATATATGACTCCAAATTTTAAAAATTAATGTTCTAAGTCATTTCAGTTGTGTCCCGCTGTTTGCAACCCCTTGGACTATGTAGCCTGCCAGGCTTCTCTGTCCATGAAATTCTCAAGACAAGAATAATGGAATGGGTTGCCAATTCCTTCTCCAGAGGATCTTCCCCACCTAGGGATGAAGTTCAGGTCTCCCACATTGCAGACCAGTTCTCTACCATCTCAGTCACCAGAGAAGTAGCCATGCAATACAAAGAGTGAGTATGTCGAAGCAACAGGAACCAAATGGAAAAACTCCTGATGGCCAAAGCTGGAACAATTTGAGCAACAAAATAAAATTCTATCTGAGTATAACACAAAGCATAAAATAAATAAGTGTTAATCCATTCTGATATTAATAAATCATTGAATAAATAAGTGAATAAATAGGGGAGAATAGACAAATCTAACATCTGTCATTTCAGATAATTTTTGCAGATGCTTTGCCATAAAGAAGGTGGGGTGTAACTCTTTACTCATTACATGTGGGCTGTGCATATTGATTTCTTTCCAAATACCACAGTGTGAATGGGTTCAACAATACAAACTTCACAGTGGAGAAAACTGATAAATGAAACCTTAACGGGGTATTAAGGTTATCATCAGTAGTGATAAGTCATCAGTGGACCCTGAAGAAAAGATGAAAACATGCTAAAGAAATATCCAATGAAATGAAATGTTTCAGATAGGAATTTTAAATAACTGTGATTAATATGTTAAGGGCTCTAATGGAAAAGTAGACAGCATGCAAGAACAGATGGCTAATGAAAGCCGAGGGATGAAAATGCTAAAAAAATAATCAGAAAGAAATGCTAGAAACAGAAATGAAGAGTTCCTTTAATGGGCTCCTCAGTGGGCTGGACATGACCAAGAAAAGAATCAGTAAGTTTGAAGATAGGTCAATGGAAACTTCCTAACTGATACACAAAGAGATAAGAAACAAATTAAAAGCAAACAGAACACCTAAGAAGCCTGGGATAATTTCAGAATGCTTAATATATGTATATCTGCAATATTAGAAGATGAAAAAAGAGAGAATGGAGCAAAAAATATATATGACTCCAAATTTTAAAAATTAATGTTCTAAGTCATTTCAGTTGTGTCCCGCTGTTTGCAACCCCTTGGACTATGTAGCCTGCCAGGCTTCTCTGTCCATGAAATTCTCAAGACAAGAATAATGGAATGGGTTGCCAATTCCTTCTCCAGAGGATCTTCCCTACCTAGGGATGAAGTTCAGGTCTCCCACATTGCAGACCAGTTCTCTACCATCTCAGTCACCAGAGAAGTAGCCATGCAATACAAAGAGTGAGTATGTCGAAGCAACAGGAACCAAATGGAAAAACTCCTGATGGCCAAAGCTGGAACAATTTGAGCAACAAAATAAAATTCTATCTGAGTATAACACAAAGCATAAAATAAATAAGTGTTAATCCATTCTGATATTAATAAATCATTGAATAAATAAGTGAATAAATAGGGGAGAATAGACAAATCTAACATCTGTCATTTCAGATAATTTTTGCAGATGCTTTGCCATAAAGAAGGTGGGGTGTAACTCTTTACTCATTACATGTGGGCTGTGCATATTGATTTCTTTCCAAATACCACAGTGTGAATGGGTTCAACAATACAAACTTCACAGTGGAGAAAACTGATAAATGAAACCTTAACGGGGTATTAAGGTTATCATCAGTAGTGATAAGTCATGTCAGTAGTAGGCACCCTTGATACGATGTGAAGAGTATGGCACTTTATTTCTGGTTTTCCTTACAAAATCACATAATCCCACTATAACCTTGAAAAGATGTCAGACAAATCCCAGCTGAGGTATAGTTTACAAAATGCCTGACCATTATTTGTTAAAACGGTCAAGCTCATCATAAAGAAGAAAGTCTGTAAAACCCCCGCATTTAAGGGAATCTAATGATACATATGACTATGAAATGTAATATGGCAATCTGAGGTAATCCTGGGAATGGAAAAAATTTCGAAAAGACAAAAAAATCTGAGTAATACCTGAAATTTAGTTTAAGGTTTATGTATTGGGTTATCAATTATAAAAAAAGTGCTATGTGAACCATTAATTATAGGAGTACTTTGTGAGTCATATGGAAAATTCCTAAAAAAATCTTCACAGATTTTCTCTAAATTTAAAATGACTCTAAATTAAAAGTTTTTTTTAAAGAATATGGCACATAAAATCGTGACATATATAAGTTAGTATGTTTGATGAAGTAGTTTTGTTAAACCGTATCATTTTGTTTAATAGTAAAAATATGTTTGTATGATTGCTTTGTATTTCACCTGTATTTGACTTTTTCCTCAACAAAACTACTATTGACATTATTCTTTATTTAATTAATATGATATAAAATTGTATTGATAAATTTAATGATTTATTTGCATGTCAGAGAAATCAACCATTTTGCTAACCCAGAACAGGGCCAGGAAGCAGTCCACTATGATTAGCTTTACCAGTTAATTTTATAAGCATATTTCCTTGAAGATGTTTGGTAATAGGATACAATTGAAATAGATAGACTATTATCTAATAAAATCATTTCAGATAATTTTTGCAGATGCTTTGCCATAAAGAAGGTGGGGTGTAACTCTTTACTCATTACATGTGGGCTGTGCATATTGATTTCTTTCCAAATACCACAGTGTGAATGGGTTCAACAATACAAACTTCACAGTGGAGAAAACTGATAAATGAAACCTTAACGGGGTATTAAGGTTATCATCAGTAGTGATAAGTCATGTCAGTAGTAGGCACCCTTGATACGATGTGAAGAGTATGGCACTTTATTTCTGGTTTTCCTTACAAAATCACATAATCCCACTATAACCTTGAAAAGATGTCAGACAAATCCCAGCTGAGGTATAGTTTACAAAATGCCTGACCATTATTTGTTAAAACGGTCAAGCTCATCATAAAGAAGAAAGTCTGTAAAACCCCCGCATTTAAGGGAATCTAATGATACATATGACTATGAAATGTAATATGGCAATCTGAGGTAATCCTGGGAATGGAAAAAATTTCGAAAAGACAAAAAAATCTGAGTAATACCTGAAATTTAGTTTAAGGTTTATGTATTGGGTTATCAATTATAAAAAAAGTGCTATGTGAACCATTAATTATAGGAGTACTTTGTGAGTCATATGGAAAATTCCTAAAAAAATCTTCACAGATTTTCTCTAAATTTAAAATGACTCTAAATTAAAAGTTTTTTTTAAAGAATATGGCACATAAAATCGTGACATATATAAGTTAGTATGTTTGATGAAGTAGTTTTGTTAAACCGTATCATTTTGTTTAATAGTAAAAATATGTTTGTATGATTGCTTTGTATTTCACCTGTATTTGACTTTTTCCTCAACAAAACTACTATTGACATTATTCTTTATTTAATTAATATGATATAAAATTGTATTGATAAATTTAATGATTTATTTGCATGTCAGAGAAATCAACCATTTTGCTAACCCAGAACAGGGCCAGGAAGCAGTCCACTATGATTAGCTTTACCAGTTAATTTTATAAGCATATTTCCTTGAAGATGTTTGGTAATAGGATACAATTGAAATAGATAGACTATTATCTAATAAAAAGCATCATTTATCATGGATTTCCTACTGCATCTAAATATCTATACACTGATATAAAATGATAAATATATCCACTTATTACATATGTGTATACACACAGTATATGAAAAATATCATTACTTTAATTAAGATATACACATAAGAGGGATGAAAGAGTTATAATATTGCATAAAGTATTTAACCACAGGCAGTAAGTATGTGTGTATGTAAAAAAATAAGGAAATGCTATAGAAGCTATGGATAAAAGGGAACCTTCCTAAACTGTTGGTGAGGATGTAAAAAAATGGAGAACAGTGTGGAGGTTCCTTATAAAAAAAAAAAGGTTAGAACTACCATGTGACTTAACAATCTCACTCTTGGGAATATATCAAGAGAAAACCATAATTCAAAAGATATATGCATCCAAATATTCATTGCAGTACTCTTTGCAGCAGCCAGGACACAGAAGCAATCTAAATGGCCATTGACAGAAGAATAAATAAAGAAAATGTGGTCCATATAAACAATGGAGTATTGCTCAGTCATAAAATTAAAAAAAAAACAGCAAAATAATGCCGTTTGCAGAAACATGGATGGACTTAGCGATTGTCATACTGAGTGAAGTCAGTCAGACACAGAAAGACCAATATATGATATCCCTTATATGTATGAACCCCAAGAAAGGGTGCAAATGAACTTTATTATGAAACAGAAGTAGAGTCACAGATATAAAAAACAACTTTACGGTTACCAGGAAATAAGAGGAAGGAATATACATTGGGAGATTGGGATTGCCATGCACACACTACTATGTATAAAATAGATAACCCGTAAGAACTTACTCTGTTCAACAGTCTGTAATGGCCTGTATGGAAAAATAATCTAAAAAGGAAAGAGTAGTTATATGTGTATAACTGATTTGCTTTGCTGTACATCTGAAGCTAACCCAACATTGTACATCATCTATACTTCAAAAAAAAAAATTTTAAAGAATAATAACTACTAATTTTATAAGCATATTTCCTTGAAGATGTTTGGTAATAGGATACAATTGAAATAGATAGACTATTATCTAATAAAAGCATCATTTATCATGGATTTCCTACTGCATCTAAATATCTATACACTGATATAAAATGATAAATATATCCACTTATTACATATGTGTATACACACAGTATATGAAAAATATCATTACTTTAATTAAGATATACACATAAGAGGGATGAAAGAGTTATAATATTGCATAAAGTATTTAACCACAGGCAGTAAGTATGTGTGTATGTAAAAAAATAAGGAAATGCTATAGAAGCTATGGATAAAAGGGAACCTTCCTAAACTGTTGGTGAGGATGTAAAAAAATGGAGAACAGTGTGGAGGTTCCTTATAAAAAAAAAAAGGTTAGAACTACCATGTGACTTAACAATCTCACTCTTGGGAATATATCAAGAGAAAACCATAATTCAAAAGATATATGCATCCAAATATTCATTGCAGTACTCTTTGCAGCAGCCAGGACACAGAAGCAATCTAAATGGCCATTGACAGAAGAATAAATAAAGAAAATGTGGTCCATATAAACAATGGAGTATTGCTCAGTCATAAAATTAAAAAAAAAAAAACAGCAAAATAATGCCGTTTGCAGAAACATGGATGGACTTAGCGATTGTCATACTGAGTGAAGTCAGTCAGACACAGAAAGACCAATATATGATATCCCTTATATGTATGAACCCCAAGAAAGGGTGCAAATGAACTTTATTATGAAACAGAAGTAGAGTCACAGATATAAAAAACAACTTTACGGTTACCAGGAAATAAGAGGAAGGAATATACATTGGGAGATTGGGATTGCCATGCACACACTACTATGTATAAAATAGATAACCCGTAAGAACTTACTCTGTTCAACAGTCTGTAATGGCCTGTATGGAAAAATAATCTAAAAAGGAAAGAGTAGTTATATGTGTATAACTGATTTGCTTTGCTGTACATCTGAAGCTAACCCAACATTGTACATCATCTATACTTCAAAAAAAAAAATTTTAAAGAATAATAACTACTAATTTTAGAGCATCCAAAATAGTATGAACTGTTGGATTTCTATTTATAGGTGCTGATTTGTTTTTATAAAGAGTTAGTATGGTCCAGTTTTACCCACCTTTCATCCCATGCCCAAGTTCCTGTAGAAGAAATGTTTTTCATTTGTATTTGCTCCTAAGGAAAACAAACAAGCAAACAACTATTTTCATTTGGCTGCCCAGTATGAAAATCAGGAAGTTTTGATCATTAGGAGATTCATACAGCACGCATCTCAAAAGAAAATTAAAATTATCAGCATTTTGTCTTTAGCTTTTTTTTTTTCTCAATATAGTACAGCCCTTGTATCTGGAAAACATTCAACAGGCAGATACATTTTAAATAGTAATTAGTAACAGTAATATTCTTGTAGTTTTTTTTTTTTTTTTTTAAGTCTGTGTCAACATGTATTGAAAAGAATTACTAGTTACCAATCATCTTTCATTTCAGCCATCTTTCATATCTGTTTCATGTGAATTCTGGCACTCATATCAGGAAAATACTTATTAAATCTTACTGTGAATCATGCTTCATATGTTTAATATATTCATCCCTAGACAGAGAAGAACAAGAGCATGAGTGGGCTGGGGAATCAGAGTCTGTCAGGGAAAGCTCCTGTGTCTACTACAAGTTATTTATTTTTATCCATGTCTTTTAATTGCTTCTATGCAATTTTTCGTAAAGAGGTTAGTTTAGGTAATTATATTTTTCTATTTAAAACAGCTTTTTGTCACCAAAGATTCACGCCAATTCTAATTTATATATTCCTGTATCAATTAGTTACCATGTAAAAACAAAGCTAGATTTGATATTTTCAAAGGGTCCTTCCTCAATAATACTCTCCAGTTAGAAAATGTTTTTGAATTTGAATATTACTTTAAATTTATAATCATTGTAATAAATTTATGAAATTAAAGAAAAAATAGAGGCATTTGAGTCCAGCCTTTCATTCTGTGGCTGTGAAGAATTCCCCTTACAGAGATCACATTTCAAAGATTATATATCTACTGCCTATCAAAATTGAAATGCTAACCCTGGTCTTCCAGCTGCAGAGGGCATTGCCTTGATCACTGGATATCCATAATACCTTAGCACCTTCTGAGGACAAGGTGGCATACAGAATATGAGGGAGCAGCCTCGGCTAATAAGTGTCTAGTAAGAGTGAAAAAGGAAAAAGAAAAAAAAGACTAGTAAGTATTGTTGCACTGATGGTAAAACTTGTGATTAAGAAATGTTTTCATTGTATTTGCTCCTAAGGAAAACAAACAAGCAAACAACTATTTTCATTTGGCTGCCCAGTATGAAAATCAGGAAGTTTTGATCATTAGGAGATTCATACAGCATCTCAAAAGAAAATTAAAATTATCAGCATTTTGTCTTTAGCTTTTTTTTTTTCTCAATATAGTACAGCCCTTGTATCTGGAAAACATTCAACAGGCAGATACATTTTAAATAGTAATTAGTAACAGTAATATTCTTGTAGTTTTTTTTTTTTTTTTTTAAGTCTGTGTCAACATGTATTGAAAAGAATTACTAGTTACCAATCATCTTTCATTTCAGCCATCTTTCATATCTGTTTCATGTGAATTCTGGCACTCATATCAGGAAAATACTTATTAAATCTTACTGTGAATCATGCTTCATATGTTTAATATATTCATCCCTAGACAGAGAAGAACAAGAGCATGAGTGGGCTGGGGAATCAGAGTCTGTCAGGGAAAGCTCCTGTGTCTACTACAAGTTATTTATTTTTATCCATGTCTTTTAATTGCTTCTATGCAATTTTTCGTAAAGAGGTTAGTTTAGGTAATTATATTTTTCTATTTAAAACAGCTTTTTGTCACCAAAGATTCACGCCAATTCTAATTTATATATTCCTGTATCAATTAGTTACCATGTAAAAACAAAGCTAGATTTGATATTTTCAAAGGGTCCTTCCTCAATAATACTCTCCAGTTAGAAAATGTTTTTGAATTTGAATATTACTTTAAATTTATAATCATTGTAATAAATTTATGAAATTAAAGAAAAAATAGAGGCATTTGAGTCCAGCCTTTCATTCTGTGGCTGTGAAGAATTCCCCTTACAGAGATCACATTTCAAAGATTATATATCTACTGCCTATCAAAATTGAAATGCTAACCCTGGTCTTCCAGCTGCAGAGGGCATTGCCTTGATCACTGGATATCCATAATACCTTAGCACCTTCTGAGGACAAGGTGGCATACAGAATATGAGGGAGCAGCCTCGGGCTAATAAGTGTCTAGTAAGAGTGAAAAAAAGGAAAAAAAGAAAAAAAAAGACTAGTAAGTATTGTTGCACTGATGGTAAAACTTGTGATTAAGATTTTTGCCCTTAGTGTTGCAAACTGAGAATAACTAATTATTCACATAGAAGCAATCCATCTCTACAGCGACTCTGAAAAACAATCTAACAACTGTGATGTTTCAGCTTTAACTTATATTGAAATATAGAATGTGGCAGAATCACCTGTTCTATTTTCCTATTTAGTTTACTGCATGAGTATTGATTACTTTTAGTGTTCAACCTGTAAAGATGGACATTATGGATAACAAATGTGAAGACCACTCAGTCAAATCATAGTATAGATTTTAGAACTGCCGGAAAAAAATAGGGGAAATAGCTCAAATATTAGATCAGTCAATGTTGGGGAGCCCTTGAATAGCAGAACGATAAATTACAACTTCATTTCCTTGGCAATTAGAAGATGTTGAAAGTTGTGGAGAAGGCAAATTATATGATTAGAGTTATGTGTCAGGAAAATTGATTTTGCAAATATGTTATAGTTTCAAATATTATTCTTTTCCTGCCTAAGATTGATTTGCTCATATTCGCAAGAAATTGCCCCATGTTTCTTGAGGAAGCCATCCTGTTACCCATGATAAAAGTGTATTCACTGAACTGAAGAGAAAAAGAGGTAGTAGTAGCTAGGGTTGTTTTGATGTTATTAATACTGTGAAGATAAGAGATCATAAAATCTGCATCAGGCTGACATTGATGGTTTTGCTTCTTAGTAATTAGTCAAGTGAAGAGCTACAGGGAAAGGAAAAGCAGTATTAAAGGATGTCTCATTTTGATCTTGGGAGATGAGAAAATAGTGATGGTTTTGTATGTAGTGGAATCTGATAGGGAAGTTATTTAGAAAACCAAGAGCATAAAAGCCTTGCCCTCAAGTATTCAATGATGTAGCCTTAAAAACTGTAGCACCTGGTCTTCCAGAGGGCATTGCCTTGATCACTGGATATCCATAATACCTTAGCACCTTCTGAGGACAAGGTGGCATACAGAATATGAGGGAGCAGCCTCGGGCTAATAAGTGTCTAGTAAGAGTGAAAAAAAGGAAAAAAAGAAGAAAAAAGACTAGTAAGTATTGTTGCACTGATGGTAAAACTTGTGATTAAGATTTTTGCCCTTAGTGTTGCAAACTGAGAATAACTAATTATTCACATAGAAGCAATCCATCTCTACAGCGACTCTGAAAAACAATCTAACAACTGTGATGTTTCAGCTTTAACTTATATTGAAATATAGAATGTGGCAGAATCACCTGTTCTATTTTCCTATTTAGTTTACTGCATGAGTATTGATTACTTTTAGTGTTCAACCTGTAAAGATGGACATTATGGATAACAAATGTGAAGACCACTCAGTCAAATCATAGTATAGATTTTAGAACTGCCGGAAAAAAATAGGGGAAATAGCTCAAATATTAGATCAGTCAATGTTGGGGAGCCCTTGAATAGCAGAACGATAAATTACAACTTCATTTCCTTGGCAATTAGAAGATGTTGAAAGTTGTGGAGAAGGCAAATTATATGATTAGAGTTATGTGTCAGGAAAATTGATTTTGCAAATATGTTATAGTTTCAAATATTATTCTTTTCCTGCCTAAGATTGATTTGCTCATATTCGCAAGAAATTGCCCCATGTTTCTTGAGGAAGCCATCCTGTTACCCATGATAAAAGTGTATTCACTGAACTGAAGAGAAAAAGAGGTAGTAGTAGCTAGGGTTGTTTTGATGTTATTAATACTGTGAAGATAAGAGATCATAAAATCTGCATCAGGCTGACATTGATGGTTTTGCTTCTTAGTAATTAGTCAAGTGAAGAGCTACAGGGAAAGGAAAAGCAGTATTAAAGGATGTCTCATTTTGATCTTGGGAGATGAGAAAATAGTGATGGTTTTGTATGTAGTGGAATCTGATAGGGAAGTTATTTAGAAAACCAAGAGCATAAAAGCCTTGCCCCCTCAAGTATTCAATAGTTATGTAGCCTTAAGCCCTCCACCTTCTCTATTCTTCTGATGTTTTATGGTAAGATGATAGAGTTGGACAAAATGATCTCTAAATTTAATCCAGGTCTAAGATCCATTTTATACCTGAAATGACCACTTTTATTTTATCTTGAAGAATTCAATTGCTTGGATGATTACTCATTATTTGAGATCCTTATGTGAGCATAAAGTTCATTTTATACACTATTACAGGAGCAGATTCTAATTAAAACTGAGAACTCAGAAATATCGTGTTAAGTTCAATTTATGACAGCAACAACTAGGAATGACTGTTTTACAATAGAGTGATAAATACATTACTGCGCTGTTAGCATCTTATGATCTCTTATCCTTGATTCCGCTTCCTTCTGTGGCCCCCGGGCCCTTAATTTGGACTAATGAAGCTGTGAATCTAGTAGCCTGGGATGATCATGAAAAATATATTGCTTCTCTGAGGGCTGACTATAGAGTCAACCACCCTGGTAATCTGGGCCAAATTGTAGAAATTTAGTATCTCCTTTATATTTGAGAAAAATCTATCTCTGGGAGCATAGGGATCAAATTTCAGTCAAGTTCTTTATGCCTGAATCTGTTTGATTCACCATCATGTAGACAGCACCAAGCAGAGTGCCTAGGAGAGGTTAGAAACTCACACTTGCATTTTCAGATGAATTAATGCTGTGTTTTTGCATTGATTTTTTGTCCAGAGAACAGACCACATTTTAAGTAACGCTGTCTTGACTCAAATGGTAGAAACTATTGCACGTGCAAAATGTTTTTTGCAATTTCAGGCCCTGTTTCTTGAGGAAGCCATCCTGTTACCCATGATAAAAGTGTATTCACTGAACTGAAGAAAAAGAGGTAGTAGTAGCTAGGGTTGTTTTGATGTTATTAATACTGTGAAGATAAGAGATCATAAAATCTGCATCAGGCTGACATTGATGGTTTTGCTTCTTAGTAATTAGTCAAGTGAAGAGCTACAGGGAAAGGAAAAGCAGTATTAAAGGATGTCTCATTTTGATCTTGGGAGATGAGAAAATAGTGATGGTTTTGTATGTAGTGGAATCTGATAGGGAAGTTATTTAGAAAACCAAGAGCATAAAAGCCTTGCCCCCTCAAGTATTCAATAGTTATGTAGCCTTAAGCCCTCCACCTTCTCTATTCTTCTGATGTTTTATGGTAAGATGATAGAGTTGGACAAAATGATCTCTAAATTTAATCCAGGTCTAAGATCCATTTTATACCTGAAATGACCACTTTTATTTTATCTTGAAGAATTCAATTGCTTGGATGATTACTCATTATTTGAGATCCTTATGTGAGCATAAAGTTCATTTTATACACTATTACAGGAGCAGATTCTAATTAAAACTGAGAACTCAGAAATATCGTGTTAAGTTCAATTTATGACAGCAACAACTAGGAATGACTGTTTTACAATAGAGTGATAAATACATTACTGCGCTGTTAGCATCTTATGATCTCTTATCCTTGATTCCGCTTCCTTCTGTGGCCCCCGGGCCCTTAATTTGGACTAATGAAGCTGTGAATCTAGTAGCCTGGGATGATCATGAAAAATATATTGCTTCTCTGAGGGCTGACTATAGAGTCAACCACCCTGGTAATCTGGGCCAAATTGTAGAAATTTAGTATCTCCTTTATATTTGAGAAAAATCTATCTCTGGGAGCATAGGGATCAAATTTCAGTCAAGTTCTTTATGCCTGAATCTGTTTGATTCACCATCATGTAGACAGCACCAAGCAGAGTGCCTAGGAGAGGTTAGAAACTCACACTTGCATTTTCAGATGAATTAATGCTGTGTTTTTGCATTGATTTTTTGTCCAGAGAACAGACCACATTTTAAGTAACGCTGTCTTGACTCAAATGGTATCGCCACTGTTTGAGTACTCTCCATTGGATTTCCTGATCTGCATGAACTCACTTTTGGCACTCTCCACAGTGAGTGTTCTAAGCTCTTGTGGCCCTGAATACTATTCTACTTTGACTTCTCTCCTTTAGCATATTGTGCCCTAACTTATTTGTGGTTTTGAGGCAGTTCTGTACTTGCCATTTTGATTCAATGTTTCTGTTTGTTTAGTTTCTTTCCAAACATCCTTCAAAACAAAACTTAAATTAATTTGACTATGCATTCTGCTTTATTCCTGAGAACATTTTTTTTTTTTTTTGGTCCTGTGTGCCAAGTCTTTGGAATGGAAGCTCCGTGAGTCCCAGTTCTTCCAGGACTAGAAATTCTTAAAGCATTTACCTCTCACTCAGGTTGTAAATAGAATTGTCAACATCCTGGTTGAGTGTGGTAAAATTGATTGAGTTTAGAAAAAGAGTGTGTTGACCAGATTTTGATCAGTTTTGAAAGTTTTGCTTTTGTTCTGTTTGTTTTTTCCCCAACTGTAAAATTAAGAAACTTGCTTGGGTACCTCTAGATTCCCTTTCACGTTTAATTTATATACCTAAAAGATATTCCTTGATAAATTTTCAGGGTTATACTGGAGGTATGTTTTTACTTTGTTTTGTTTTTATTGAGAGGCTCAAAGAAATCTGATAAAAAATGTTCTTTCAGGCACTGACTAGGTAGCTATGATGTGTATCTGCTTGCTTCCATCACAAATCATTTTAATAAGATGGAATTTTAAACTGTAAATGAAAGCAACCAAATTGTAGGCAAGCAGGACTTGCTTAAAGCCTTTGTTCTAATAGATACTGTGTGACATTGGACCCGTGCTTCTGCCTTTCTAAGTTTAGTTTATAAATACATTAATTCACAATATTACCTAATATATCATTTATCGTGAGGTTAAATGAGGTATTGAATTTAGCCCAGGTATCAGGCACATGAAAATACTTACTAAATCTAAATGTAATTCATCATATAATAAGTAGACCTACCCTTTGCAGTGTGCTTGCAAATATCTCTTCTGCAAACATAAGGGTACTCATGACCATCTCTGGTGTGTTAATACGGAGACTCCTGTAAAAATCTGTAGGCCTATTAATTAAGTCTTAGTAAATAGTAGTTTGTTCTTGGAAGAAAAGATATTTTTCTCAGATTTATGTCTCTCACTAACCCTAGTACAGATTCTCATGCATTTTATGTGGCTTGTCTGCTATCTGTTTATGACATCATCTTATCACTGTATTATGACTAATGGAACACATCATTTTTCTTTTAAACTTGATTTCCAGTGGCAAGCTTCAAAAAATTCTACAATCCTGTACTTTAAAGAGAGAATAGTCTGGGAAAAATAGTATAAATCACTATCCTAAGATGAAGGGTATGTGGCATGTCTGTATCACAGCAGACTTACTAATAACAGCATGTTTTTTTTTTTTTTTCCTGTAGAGTTTTCACATAGCCTTAAAGGTTTTGAACAAACTGTTTCAGAAGGTCATTACCAATGCATAAGAATTGAAACCTCTTTCACAATCTTGATCTGATTTTCTTATTATATTAATTTTGAAGGTGTGATTCAGGGAATTTTGATCAGTTTTGGTTACTACTGCTGGAGATTCCCTTTCACGTTTAATTTATATACCTAAAAGATATTCCTTGATAAATTTTCAGGGTTATACTGGAGGTATGTTTTTACTTTGTTTTGTTTTTATTGAGAGGCTCAAAGAAATCTGATAAAAAATGTTCTTTCAGGCACTGACTAGGTAGCTATGATGTGTATCTGCTTGCTTCCATCACAAATCATTTTAATAAGATGGAATTTTAAACTGTAAATGAAAGCAACCAAATTGTAGGCAAGCAGGACTTGCTTAAAGCCTTTGTTCTAATAGATACTGTGTGACATTGGACCCGTGCTTCTGCCTTTCTAAGTTTAGTTTATAAATACATTAATTCACAATATTACCTAATATATCATTTATCGTGAGGTTAAATGAGGTATTGAATTTAGCCCAGGTATCAGGCACATGAAAATACTTACTAAATCTAAATGTAATTCATCATATAATAAGTAGACCTACCCTTTGCAGTGTGCTTGCAAATATCTCTTCTGCAAACATAAGGGTACTCATGACCATCTCTGGTGTGTTAATACGGAGACTCCTGTAAAAATCTGTAGGCCTATTAATTAAGTCTTAGTAAATAGTAGTTTGTTCTTGGAAGAAAAGATATTTTTCTCAGATTTATGTCTCTCACTAACCCTAGTACAGATTCTCATGCATTTTATGTGGCTTGTCTGCTATCTGTTTATGACATCATCTTATCACTGTATTATGACTAATGGAACACATCATTTTTCTTTTAAACTTGATTTCCAGTGGCAAGCTTCAAAAAATTCTACAATCCTGTACTTTAAAGAGAGAATAGTCTGGGAAAAATAGTATAAATCACTATCCTAAGATGAAGGGTATGTGGCATGTCTGTATCACAGCAGACTTACTAATAACAGCATGTTTTTTTTTTTTTTCCTGTAGAGTTTTCACATAGCCTTAAAGGTTTTGAACAAACTGTTTCAGAAGGTCATTACCAATGCATAAGAATTGAAACCTCTTTCACAATCTTGATCTGATTTTCTTATTATATTAATTTTGAAGGTGTGATTCAGGGAATTTAAGTGAGTTTCTCATGAGAATCAAGATTTCTGGTTCCACAGGTTTAAGGTTATAAAATTGTGAAATTGTGGATGGTGAGATATTGAAGGAAATATAAGTGGTATTTACTGATTACTTATATTTTATCAAGTCATGGTATGTGTTATGTGAATTTACTTTCATAGCACTCTAATTATAAAAGTATTTTTTACAGATGAGAATATATATAGGAAGCAGTAGTGTTGAGATCTTATCCTTAAATAACCAAAATCTTTTTTTTTTCCTTCATAATTTTTCTCCTTCAGTCATGTAATTTAAACCCTTCCATCGACAAATAGGTGCCTCATTCCCAGTTGTTGTTGTTGTTTGGTTGCCAGGTTGCATCTTAGTCTTTGCAACCCCATGGACTGAGCACACCAGACCTCCCTGTCCAGCATCATCTTCCGGAGTTTGTCTAAGTTCATGTCCATTGCATCAGTAATACCATCCAACCATCTCATCCTCTGTTTCCCTCTTCTCCTTCTGCCTTCAATCTTTTCTCTTTTTTTGCTGTCCTATTTTTTTTTTAATTTTTTATTTTACTTTTCATTTTTATAGAGTTTTGTTGTTTATAGATATGTGTGATCCCAGATTAGTCATATGTATATCCTCCCATCCTATCCCCCACATGATCATCACACAGCACCCCTACAGGATCCCCTTTTCTCAAAGCGCAATGACAATAGCTATTTTTTTCACATATGACAGTATAGGTTTTCATGCTACTTCCTTTATGGCTCCCACCCACTCTTTGTTCCCCACAAAGTCCATAACGTCAGCACAGGGTCTTTTCCAATGAGTCAGCTGTTCTCATCAGGTGGCCGAAGTATTGGTGCTTCATTCCCAGTGCCCTAGGTTAAAATAGTTTGTTCAAGGTTATAAAATGCATTGTCAGTGGGAATGTTGGGTGCATTTCTAAGTAAGGTGGTATTCATTTGCCTGCCACAGTTGGAGGCTTCACACAGATTGTTGTGTTTTTTTTTTGTTTTCTAATTTTATGAAAGGGGGACATAGTACTTTGTTCCTACTGAGTATATTTACTTAAAATTAGAAGCAGGTTAAGTCTAGCTCCCGATAGGTTGTCAAGAGAGTTTTGACCTGAAATATCTTTATGGTAAGTTTACAGAGAGCACTTCCAATCACTTAATGCTTTGGTGTTTCTTTTGATGCCTCTAGAAATACGCTGCATGAACTATGGTATTTCAATGGGTGATCTCTAGTCAATCCCTAAAACTAGGAGATTGCAAGTTCATCAGTGGCATTAAGAGGCTTTAATGAAAGTTGCTCAGCCTTGTCCAACTGTTTTTGGCCCCATGGACAAGCCATGGAATTCTCCAGGCAAGAATACTGGAGAGAGTAGCCATTCCCTTCCCCAGGGGATCTTCCCAACCCATGAATTGAACCCAAGTCTCACATTGCGGGTGGATTCTTTACCAACAAGGCTACCAGAGAGGCCAGGAGGGACTAATACCTGGTGACAAAGCGCAGACATTCGAGATCTGTCTACTAACATCAAATTCTACTCCTTCTAATTCTAAGGTTGTCATATAAAACAAATAAATTTACTCATCTAACCTTCATTTCTTCATTCTTAAAATTAGAATAATAATAATGCTTAAGGAATATGGCATTTTCAAAATGAAATAAGATAATCTTTGTAACAGCATGCGAGATAATGCCTTTCAACATTGAAGTTTCAATAAATGATTCCTACTGGTGCCACAGGACACTGTCGTTAATTCTCAAGACAGCTCCTTGAAAAAGAAAATATTGTCCCCACTTTATGGATTTAACAAAATGCTGAACCTCAAGGTGGTACTATAGTTGACAAACTATTAAGTGGTTAAATCAATTCAAAGTCAAGTCTATTCAGTTCCAAAGCCTATGTTTTTTCCACCCCATCAAGCATGACATTACTGTAACATTCAAGAAGTGGTCATAGGAGGTAAATGAACCTGTTAGCAAGGCATCATTAGAAAGAACAGCTCAATTTCAACCCTGCCAAAACTCTGACCATTGTGTTTGGCAGACACGCTTCGGCTTCCAGATGGATAATGTTGAGCCAAGCCACTAATCAGGTCAGTAGGTCAACCCAGAGGAAGTGTTTTGCAGCTAATGTATCCTGGCAGGTCAATCAAAATGTGGTCATGCTCAAAATCTGGTGCTCTACAGGGCATTTCAAGGGCCTTTCAGTTCAGAGGCAGATGATAGGAAATGCCTGTTTTCTAAACCTCCCGTACTAAGACCACTTTCTTCCTGCTTTGCGAATCAGAATCAATACGCTGCATGAACTATGGTATTTCAATGGGTGATCTCTATATCCCTAAAACTAGGAGATTGCAAGTTCATCAGTGGCATTAAGAGGCTTTAATGAAAGTTGCTCAGCCTTGTCCAACTGTTTTTGGCCCCATGGACAAGCCATGGAATTCTCCAGGCAAGAATACTGGAGAGAGTAGCCATTCCCTTCCCCAGGGGATCTTCCCAACCCATGAATTGAACCCAAGTCTCACATTGCGGGTGGATTCTTTACCAACAAGGCTACCAGAGAGGCCAGGAGGGACTAATACCTGGTGACAAAGCGCAGACATTCGAGATCTGTCTACTAACATCAAATTCTACTCCTTCTAATTCTAAGGTTGTCATATAAAACAAATAAATTTACTCATCTAACCTTCATTTCTTCATTCTTAAAATTAGAATAATAATAATGCTTAAGGAATATGGCATTTTCAAAATGAAATAAGATAATCTTTGTAACAGCATGCGAGATAATGCCTTTCAACATTGAAGTTTCAATAAATGATTCCTACTGGTGCCACAGGACACTGTCGTTAATTCTCAAGACAGCTCCTTGAAAAAGAAAATATTGTCCCCACTTTATGGATTTAACAAAATGCTGAACCTCAAGGTGGTACTATAGTTGACAAACTATTAAGTGGTTAAATCAATTCAAAGTCAAGTCTATTCAGTTCCAAAGCCTATGTTTTTTCCACCCCATCAAGCATGACATTACTGTAACATTCAAGAAGTGGTCATAGGAGGTAAATGAACCTGTTAGCAAGGCATCATTAGAAAGAACAGCTCAATTTCAACCCTGCCAAAACTCTGACCATTGTGTTTGGCAGACACGCTTCGGCTTCCAGATGGATAATGTTGAGCCAAGCCACTAATCAGGTCAGTAGGTCAACCCAGAGGAAGTGTTTTGCAGCTAATGTATCCTGGCAGGTCAATCAAAATGTGGTCATGCTCAAAATCTGGTGCTCTACAGGGCATTTCAAGGGCCTTTCAGTTCAGAGGCAGATGATAGGAAATGCCTGTTTTCTAAACCTCCCGTACTAAGACCACTTTCTTCCTGCTTTGTGGCACAGAATTTCAGGCATCAACCATATATTTGCACAAAACCTTGAAGAGAAAAAAGTTACATTTCTTAAGAAACAGTTTGAGGGATAGGTCTTCTTGCTATTTAGGAAAAAAGTGCATATTGAGATTATACTCTGTAGATTAATATTAAAATATTCCCATAATAGAGAGACTATAGTGTGGGAGAAAATGGAATGTACTTAGGACAGGGACCAATATGATGCTATTCCTGGCTGTTGTCACTTGTGACCTTGGACCAGTTGATTAATTCTCCTGAATTTCATATCATATGTAACCATGGTGGAAGAGTACCTATAGCATGGGGTTGCCATCATAAGAAAACGTTTAAAGTAATTGAAACAATTGTCATCATACAGCTTTAATCCATCTGCCTTCTCTTCACCAGCTTGCAATTACTATACTCTGACATCTTTAGGATCTTCTTATAATCAGACATTGTACACAGTTTACTGAAGCTGATTTACTGACACTGTACTGACAGAGCCTATAGAAACTAAAAAACCAAGCAAGGTACTGATTTCACTGTAAGTCAGTGGTCACAAAAAACAAATGGGTCCTCAACAATCTAACAAACTTGCTTTGTTTATCTTCCTCTCATCACTTCCTCTTTCTCCATAACTATTACTGTAGTGAAAACTCTCCACTGTCTTCAAAGGTGTAGTGTCTACTTCTCCATCCCACTCTCCTTTCACCTTTAACATATGACCCGAATGATACCCTGAAATATATCTGTTCATTTCTGCACTTTTTTGACACCATACTAACAATTATTTACTAAACATGATTTTTTCTACTAAACTAAAATTTCAGGTGCTTTTCACAGCTTCTGCAATGGAGTAGATGTTCAGTATATATTTATATATGCTAAGTGAATGAAGAACAAGTTTCAAAAATAATGAGCTGGATGGATTGAAACATCAGAACCATCGAAATTTAGATTGAGGATGATGCCTCCTTATCATCTATTGTCATTTACACAAGATGGGATACTTTCATTTCATGATAATTCCTAAATAGTCTGTGATGTAGACAGATCAGAGATTATGATCTCAGGTAAATGACAATTCACAGACCAGAGATAACTTTTCAGAGATAATTAATCTGCTGGGATTAAAATTTAGGTCTTCCTTTCCTCATTCTTTTTTCTGTATATTACAAGGTACTATATATGCCTGTCATTCAGAACAATGGCTATACTCAGAAAGTCCAGAACTATCTAAAACCTAATGCTTATTTAACATATAGCAAACATTTTGTTGATGTATTTTGCATTCTGGGCTTGTTCAGTCTGACAGGTATTTTAGTAGTGCTTACTTTTGATTGTTTAAGGTGTAGGGACTTGGAAATGCTTTCTCTTCAAGCAGGTATCATCATAGCTTCCTGGACATTCTGTCATGTTGGGTATACTGCTTTTAGACCCACAGCTAGTGGAGTTTGAGGGTCCAGGACTGAAGGCCTATTCATGTATACCTTAAATGATGTTTCCTAGATTGTAACTGTTAGCTCAATCTATGGTACTGTCTTTGTGTGTAGTTATAGACATTGTACACAGTTTACTGAAGCTGATTTACTGACACTGTACTGACAGAGCCTATAGAAACTAAAAAACCAAGCAAGGTACTGATTTCACTGTAAGTCAGTGGTCACAAAAAACAAATGGGTCCTCAACAATCTAACAAACTTGCTTTGTTTATCTTCCTCTCATCACTTCCTCTTTCTCCATAACTATTACTGTAGTGAAAACTCTCCACTGTCTTCAAAGGTGTAGTGTCTACTTCTCCATCCCACTCTCCTTTCACCTTTAACATATGACCCGAATGATACCCTGAAATATATCTGTTCATTTCTGCACTTTTTTGACACCATACTAACAATTATTTACTAAACATGATTTTTTCTACTAAACTAAAATTTCAGGTGCTTTTCACAGCTTCTGCAATGGAGTAGATGTTCAGTATATATTTATATATGCTAAGTGAATGAAGAACAAGTTTCAAAAATAATGAGCTGGATGGATTGAAACATCAGAACCATCGAAATTTAGATTGAGGATGATGCCTCCTTATCATCTATTGTCATTTACACAAGATGGGATACTTTCATTTCATGATAATTCCTAAATAGTCTGTGATGTAGACAGATCAGAGATTATGATCTCAGGTAAATGACAATTCACAGACCAGAGATAACTTTTCAGAGATAATTAATCTGCTGGGATTAAAATTTAGGTCTTCCTTTCCTCATTCTTTTTTCTGTATATTACAAGGTACTATATATGCCTGTCATTCAGAACAATGGCTATACTCAGAAAGTCCAGAACTATCTAAAACCTAATGCTTATTTAACATATAGCAAACATTTTGTTGATGTATTTTGCATTCTGGGCTTGTTCAGTCTGACAGGTATTTTAGTAGTGCTTACTTTTGATTGTTTAAGGTGTAGGGACTTGGAAATGCTTTCTCTTCAAGCAGGTATCATCATAGCTTCCTGGACATTCTGTCATGTTGGGTATACTGCTTTTAGACCCACAGCTAGTGGAGTTTGAGGGTCCAGGACTGAAGGCCTATTCATGTATACCTTAAATGATGTTTCCTAGATTGTAACTGTTAGCTCAATCTATGGTACTGTCTTTGTTTATAGTTATAGACTTTCCGAAATTGGAGACAGCTTCTCTGGAAAGAATGCTTACGCTTACTCTTTTTTTTCCCCAGTGGTTCTGATGTCAACCACATTACTCTCCAGTACTTTTGTTCTCTACACATCAGGGAAATCACTGATAAAATGTGACTTTTACATAAGAAAATATGGTTGCATTTGGTATCAGCAATGTTATGAGAAGAGATGAGATTTAGAAAGCCTGCAGTTTCTTTCCCTACAACCTTAAGATGAGTCTTACTATCTCTCTGTGAAACAGGGCTAGTTATTAACTATCTCACCTGATTATTGTTAATGTGTAAAAATGCAGTATGTATAAATGTGATGGAGATGCTTAGTTATGTTATACTCATTACTATCTTAAATTTATACATTCCTAATATTTCTTTATTCTTCAATCTCCAAGTAGTTATCTGTATGCAAAGATGAACTTTTATTCCTAATAATGAAAAGATCTTAAAAGTACCTAAAAGTCTAGAACACTGAGCGAGAAATAATTTAAGAAATGAAGACTTTTTAATCAGCACCTTCAACTTCCACAGCACACATGCACACATCATTACAGTCTTGTCACATTCTGCCCTTTAATTTGGTTTGTATTGCTAACTATACAATGTGAAATCTCCAGAAGGTTTGATCATGGTAACTACAGAATTGTACAAGCACAATGTCATTCAGATGAAAGAGAGTAGGGGACGAAAAAGAGAAATAACATTATTTGTATCTGCTCTGTTTTGTTCAGTCACTCATTTGTGTCTGACTCTTATCAACCCCATGGACTTCAGCATGCCAGGCTTCCCTGTCCTTTACTATCTCCCAGAGTTTCTTCAAATTTATGTCCATTGAGTCAGTGATGCTATATAAACATTTCATCCTCTGCTACCCTCTTCTCCTCTTCCCAGCATCCAGGTCTTTTCCAGTGAGCTGGCTGTTCACGTCAGGTGGCCAGAGTACTGTAACTTCAGTTTCATCATCAGGCCTTCCAATAAATATGCAGGGTTGATTTCCTTTAGGATTGACTTGTTTGATCTCCTTGCAGTCCAGGGGACTCTCAAGAGTCTTCTCCAGCACCACAATTCAAAGACATCCATTTTTCAACACTCAGCCTTCTTTATGGTCCATCTTTCACATATATATGTGAGAACTGGAAAAACCAGTATAGCTTTGACTCTACAGACCATTTAGTACTTCAAAGAAAACCAGAAAAGCAAAGCAAACTAAAAAAGAAATCTTTACTATAGGCATTTCCCATGTTACTTTACAAGTAGTGACTATGGAAGCTTATCAAGCTTAAGTAAGCAGACAAAGGGCACACAGCTATTAAGTTGTGGTTTCAGAATACAAACTAACTCAAATCAGACTGAATTCCAACCCTTTTCTTTGAATGATACATGGTAAATCCTCCTAATCCTTTCTGTTTTGTTCAGCATTTACCCACGTGTGGAGGCATCGTCAAGTATTAAACACTAAATGTGCATAGTTACCCTTGTCTAGCTACTTCCCTATCTTTCTTGTCTGCCACATGTTTCCAATTTCTTGCCTCTCTTAGTTTGAAACCCAATATATCTTGAATTCCGTGATTAAAAATCATTAGCTTTTTCTCTTGGTGGTAAACTTAGCTGCAGTTTGGTGTTACCTCCACTCCTACCTCCACTCCTGAGGATCTCCATATCCCTACTGGCCATTCTGACCACTTACTGACCAGTTGACTATAAGGAAAATCAGCCCAAGTCACCATGTAGTCATCTTTTGACTGTAGAAATCATTGAACATATGGTTTTCTGTCCAAAACAAATAATTATTGTGTCAACTAAGTCCTTTATGCTGAGTTATACATTTGTCCGTCTTATCAACCCCATGGACTTCAGCATGCCAGGCTTCCCTGTCCTTTACTATCTCCCAGAGTTTCTTCAAATTTATGTCCATTGAGTCAGTGATGCTATATAAACATTTCATCCTCTGCTACCCTCTTCTCCTCTTCCCAGCATCCAGGTCTTTTCCAGTGAGCTGGCTGTTCACGTCAGGTGGCCAGAGTACTGTAACTTCAGTTTCATCATCAGGCCTTCCAATAAATATGCAGGGTTGATTTCCTTTAGGATTGACTTGTTTGATCTCCTTGCAGTCCAGGGGACTCTCAAGAGTCTTCTCCAGCACCACAATTCAAAGACATCCATTTTTCAACACTCAGCCTTCTTTATGGTCCATCTTTCACATATATATGTGAGAACTGGAAAAACCAGTATAGCTTTGACTCTACAGACCATTTAGTACTTCAAAGAAAACCAGAAAAGCAAAGCAAACTAAAAAAGAAATCTTTACTATAGGCATTTCCCATGTTACTTTACAAGTAGTGACTATGGAAGCTTATCAAGCTTAAGTAAGCAGACAAAGGGCACACAGCTATTAAGTTGTGGTTTCAGAATACAAACTAACTCAAATCAGACTGAATTCCAACCCTTTTCTTTGAATGATACATGGTAAATCCTCCTAATCCTTTCTGTTTTGTTCAGCATTTACCCACGTGTGGAGGCATCGTCAAGTATTAAACACTAAATGTGCATAGTTACCCTTGTCTAGCTACTTCCCTATCTTTCTTGTCTGCCACATGTTTCCAATTTCTTGCCTCTCTTAGTTTGAAACCCAATATATCTTGAATTCCGTGATTAAAAATCATTAGCTTTTTCTCTTGGTGGTAAACTTAGCTGCAGTTTGGTGTTACCTCCACTCCTACCTCCACTCCTGAGGATCTCCATATCCCTACTGGCCATTCTGACCACTTACTGACCAGTTGACTATAAGGAAAATCAGCCCAAGTCACCATGTAGTCATCTTTTGACTGTAGAAATCATTGAACATATGGTTTTCTGTCCAAAACAAATAATTATTGTGTCAACTAAGTCCTTTATGCTGAGTTATACATTTGTCCGTCTTGAGTGTTAATATCTGCTTTTCTGAAAAAGGCTTTATAAACAAGGTTATACTGTATAGCATAGGGAACTATATTCAACATCTTTAATAAATCATAATGGAAAAGAATATTAAAATAATATGCATGTATATATACCTATGTATGTGTATATATGTATATATATATATATATGTATCTGTGTGTCTGTATATATTTATATGTATATGTATATATTTTCTATATACCAGAAAAGTAACACAACATTGTAAATCAACTCTATTTAAAAAAAAATTTAAAAGACTTTTACATCCCTGGAACATTGGTTTATCTTTACAACCATTTTATCTTGTTAGATTTCTACTTTTACTTTGGATGGACTGGATATTCATTATGAATTCTTGTTCTGATCATTTGCAAGCTCAAGAGGCTTTATAGGCTATAACCCAGTATTCCCCACATTAGCCTGCAGGAGGCTCAACTTACTTTATTACGTCTACATTTTAGATGGAAGGAGTGAAGGCAAGGCAAGGAAAGGGAAAGTAAAACAATCAGCAGCATATGTCTCTGCAGAGTGAACTAAAGGAAGAGCCAGTTATGGAGACGCATTTTTATAACTGCCCCAAATTTAGGCAGTAAAGAATCACAAGTCTTACCTCTCATTAGGTAAATGAAACTACAGAAATGCAAATGGCTTCATAAATCACATAACATTGATTGAAGTGGAAATATCAGACTCCAGAATTCCTGTAAAAATCATGCCTCTCTGAGTTTGGAACTCAATATATCTTGAATTCCGTGATTAAAAATCATTAGCTTTTTCTCTTGGTGGTAAACTTAGCTGCAGTTTGGTGTTACCTCCACTCCTACCTCCACTCCTGAGGATCTCCATATCCCTACTGGCCATTCTGACCACTTACTGACCAGTTGACTATAAGGAAAATCAGCCCAAGTCACCATGTAGTCATCTTTTGACTGTAGAAATCATTGAACATATGGTTTTCTGTCCAAAACAAATAATTATTGTGTCAACTAAGTCCTTTATGCTGAGTTATACATTTGTCCGTCTTGAGTGTTAATATCTGCTTTTCTGAAAAAGGCTTTATAAACAAGGTTATACTGTATAGCATAGGGAACTATATTCAACATCTTTAATAAATCATAATGGAAAAGAATATTAAAATAATATGCATGTATATATACCTATGTATGTGTATATATGTATATATATATATATATGTATCTGTGTGTCTGTATATATTTATATGTATATGTATATATTTTCTATATACCAGAAAAGTAACACAACATTGTAAATCAACTCTATTTAAAAAAAAATTAAATGACTTTTACATCCCTGGAACATTGGTTTATCTTTACAACCATTTTATCTTGTTAGATTTCTACTTTTACTTTGGATGGACTGGATATTCATTATGAATTCTTGTTCTGATCATTTGCAAGCTCAAGAGGCTTTATAGGCTATAACCCAGTATTCCCCACATTAGCCTGCAGGAGGCTCAACTTACTTTATTACGTCTACATTTTAGATGGAAGGAGTGAAGGCAAGGCAAGGAAAGGGAAAGTAAAACAATCAGCAGCATATGTCTCTGCAGAGTGAACTAAAGGAAGAGCCAGTTATGGAGACGCATTTTTATAACTGCCCCAAATTTAGGCAGTAAAGAATCACAAGTCTTACCTCTCATTAGGTAAATGAAACTACAGAAATGCAAATGGCTTCATAAATCACATAACATTGATTGAAGTGGAAATATCAGACTCCAGAATTCATGGTTTCTAGGTAAGTGGCCTTACCTCCTAGAGTCACTCACCAAATAGTCTCATGGGGGCCTTAATTAAAGTCCTCATTCTGCATATTTTTCTAGTAATTAGATGTGAAGGCTGTTGTTAAATGAAAGGCACCCTTTATTTTCCTGGCTCTCTTAAGAGTTGCAATCCAAGTTTAGGTCTATGAATTAATACCAACAGGTTTAATTAATAGAACATTTTCTTCAGTATTTATTACGAAATAATAGACTACACGTAACTTTTTTTTTTTTTTTTTAGATTTTTATTTATTTATTTATTTATTTGGGCGGGGGTCGTGTTGGGGAGGGAGGGGAGCGGGCGGGCCACTTCTATTGGTCTTTCATTTCTCTGTTTTCATCCGTCTTTGTTCTTTGGCTCCTGTGGGCCTCCCATCGCGGTGGCGTCTGTCGTTGCAGAGCGCCGGCTCTCGGCGCATGCGCTCCAGAGTTCCAGCGCTCCGGCTCGGTAATTGGACACATTGGTCCTGCCGCTCCGCGGCACGTGGGATCTTCCCAGGCCAGGGATCGAACCGGCGCCCCTTGCGCTGCAAGGTGGTGTCCTTACCCACTGCGCCACCAGGGGAAGCCCTACACGTAACTTTTTTAAAGTAAGCACTATCATGTCAGTCACCCTCCTCAATCTACAGTCTGCTTTGATCCTCACAAAATTAGATTTGATAGTACTGATTCAACTGTTAGTAAAAGCCAAACCCTATATAGAACTCGTGGTTTTTCAGATTTTATTCTAAGTACAGACATACACACTCAACACACACATATGCACATGAATTTATGAACCAACTTAATCTTCACAATAATTCTATCAGATAGTTGTGACTGTTATCCTCCTTTTACAAATGAGGAAATAAAAGATCAAAGGCACTAAAGAATGGTTATTCAATAGGTATTAATTAAATGTCTCCTCTTTTTGGCCATTATTATGTAAGCACACAGTGTATAAGGATTCATGTGAAAGAAGTGTCTGGAATCTGAAATCTGATTAGGAATACCTATTTTAAACCAATGATATCAAGAGTTACCTCTCATTAGGTAAATGAAACTACAGAAATGCAAATGGCTTCATAAATCACATAACATTGATTGAAGTGGAAATATCAGACTCCAGAATTCATGGTTTCTAGGTAAGTGGCCTTACCTCCTAGAGTCACTCACCAAATAGTCTCATGGGGGCCTTAATTAAAGTCCTCATTCTGCATATTTTTCTAGTAATTAGATGTGAAGGCTGTTGTTAAATGAAAGGCACCCTTTATTTTCCTGGCTCTCTTAAGAGTTGCAATCCAAGTTTAGGTCTATGAATTAATACCAACAGGTTTAATTAATAGAACATTTTCTTCAGTATTTATTACGAAATAATAGACTACACGTAACTTTTTTTTTTTTTTTTTAGATTTTTATTTATTTATTTATTTATTTGGGCGGGGGTCGTGTTGGGGAGGGAGGGGAGCGGGCGGGCCACTTCTATTGGTCTTTCATTTCTCTGTTTTCATCCGTCTTTGTTCTTTGGCTCCTGTGGGCCTCCCATCGCGGTGGCGTCTGTCGTTGCAGAGCGCTGGCTCTGGGCGCATGCACTCCAGAGCTCCAGCGCTCCGGCTCGGTAATTGGACACATCAGTCCAGCCGCTCCGCGGCACATGGGATCTTCCCAGGCCAGGGCTCGAACCGGCGCCCCTTGCACTGCAAGGTGGTGTCCTTACCCACTGCGCCACCAGGGGAAGCCCTACACGTAACTTTTTTAAAGTAAGCACTATCATGTCAGTCACCCTCCTCAATCTACAGTCTGCTTTGATCCTCACAAAATTAGATTTGATAGTACTGATTCAACTGTTAGTAAAAGCCAAACCCTATATAGAACTCGTGGTTTTTCAGATTTTATTCTAAGTACAGACATACACACTCAACACACACATATGCACATGAATTTATGAACCAACTTAATCTTCACAATAATTCTATCAGATAGTTGTGACTGTTATCCTCCTTTTACAAATGAGGAAATAAAAGATCAAAGGCACTAAAGAATGGTTATTCAATAGGTATTAATTAAATGTCTCCTCTTTTTGGCCATTATTATGTAAGCACACAGTGTATAAGGATTCATGTGAAAGAAGTGTCTGGAATCTGAAATCTGATTAGGAATACCTATTTTAAACCAATGATATCAAGAGTTATTACTCATTAGAATGAAATTGCTATAATGAAAAATTATAGAAGTATATGTAATAAAGGGGTAAAAACCTCGCTTCTAGAAAAGGAAAGTTTTTCTCTAACTCATAACAATGGATTAGAACAGCGCCCCAGAGAGAGGCGGAGGGAGGAGAGTGAGAACAGGAAGGGTTTGACTTTCACTGTCTAGTACAGGACACAAAAAGTGGCTGGTGTAAATTCATGTGTGCTGTAAGTGCTGTATACACAAAAACTTCTGAATGTTACTTAAAAAATAAAAAGAATATGCCTTGTTCATACCTCTGTTTTTTATATAGACTACATGTCAAAGAATGCTTTGGATGTGTGTGCACGTTAAGTTGCTTTAGTCATGTCCTAGAGGCTGTGACCACAAGGGCTGTAGCCTGCTAAGCTCCACTGTTCATGGCATTCCCCAAGCAGGAGCACTGGAGTGGGTTGCCATTCCCTTCTCCAGAGAATCTTCCGAACCCAGGGATTGAGCTCACATTTCTTGTTTCTCCTGCATTGACAAGTGGGTTCTTTACCACTACCGCCCTCTGGGAAACCCACTGTTTTAGATATATTAAGTTAAATAAAAATACACTCAAAATTTACTTCACCTATTTTGGGGGCGGGAGGAAGTAGGGGCGGGGCCAGGTTGGGGAGGGAGGGGGACGGGCAGGGCACTTCTATTGGTCTTTCATTTATCTATTTTCATCCATCTTTGTTCTTTCTCTATTGTCGCAGAGCACCAGCTTTGGGTGCATGTGCTCCAGAGCTCCAGCTGGGTAATTGGACACATTTTTCCAGACGCTCCATGGCACCTGGGATCTTCCCAGGCCAGGGATCGAACTGATGCCCTTGCACTGCAAGGCGGTGTCCTTACCCACTGGACCACCAGGGAAGCCCTACTTTACCTATTTAATTTACCTCTTTTTAATGTGACTACTAGAAAATTTATAATTATACGTGGGATTTTCTTAGTAGCTCATATTATCTATTGGGCAATATGACATAGGATTTCAGACCACAGCAGATGCCAGTAGGTGGGAGGACTTATTGGTGAGAAGTAGACTTGTGAGACTGTATTTGGCTAAGTAGCTATGATGTGTCAAAACTTGAGGCTGGAGATAGGGACAGGTTAAGGGCACACACCTAAGACTTGGTGCCACATGTCAGGGTATTCTTGCTTCTTGATTCAACCAAAAACCAGGGTTCTCATCACTTCAAAAGCTCTAAGATACACAGTTCCATGTTCCTGGAGATTACATTCTTCAAATGAGCTTCTCAGAAAGAACATACCAGAAACTGAAAATTGGGGAGAGTGATCCATCTTTGCCAGTTGTCTGAATGAGCAAGATTTTTTGGCCCAGGGTGGGCCACTGCGGAAGTCATATAATGCACTTTCTTGCCTACCCTTTCTGCACTTTTTCCACCCTTCTTCCACGGGCACTTTCTTGCCTAAATCCATTAAGAAGATTCCTGGAGGCTCACATGTAGCCTGCTAAGCTCCACTGTTCATGGCATTCCCCAAGCAGGAGCACTGGAGTGGGTTGCCATTCCCTTCTCCAGAGAATCTTCCGAACCCAGGGATTGAGCTCACATTTCTTGTTTCTCCTGCATTGACAAGTGGGTTCTTTACCACTACCGCCCTCTGGGAAACCCACTGTTTTAGATATATTAAGTTAAATAAAAATACACTCAAAATTTACTTCACCTATTTTGGGGGCGGGAGGGAAGTAGGGGCGGGGCCAGGTTGGGGAGGGAGGGGGACGGGCAGGGCACTTCTATTGGTCTTTCATTTATCTATTTTCATCCATCTTTGTTCTTTCTCTATTGTCGCAGAGCACCAGCTTTGGGTGCATGTGCTCCAGAGCTCCAGCTGGGTAATTGGACACATTTTTCCAGACGCTCCATGGCACCTGGGATCTTCCCAGGCCAGGGATCGAACTGATGCCCCTTGCACTGCAAGGTGGTGTCCTTACCCACTGGACCAGCAGGGAAGCCCTACTTTACCTATTTAATTTACCTCTTTTTAATGTGACTACTAGAAAATTTATAATTATACGTGGGATTTTCTTAGTAGCTCATATTATCTATTGGGCAATATGACATAGGATTTCAGACCACAGCAGATGCCAGTAGGTGGGAGGACTTATTGGTGAGAAGTAGACTTGTGAGACTGTATTTGGCTAAGTAGCTATGATGTGTCAAAACTTGAGGCTGGAGATAGGGACAGGTTAAGGGCACACACCTAAGACTTGGTGCCACATGTCAGGGTATTCTTGCTTCTTGATTCAACCAAAAACCAGGGTTCTCATCACTTCAAAAGCTCTAAGATACACAGTTCCATGTTCCTGGAGATTACATTCTTCAAATGAGCTTCTCAGAAAGAACATACCAGAAACTGAAAATTGGGGAGAGTGATCCATCTTTGCCAGTTGTCTGAATGAGCAAGATTTTTTGGCCCAGGGTGGGCCACTGCGGAAGTCATATAATGCACTTTCTTGCCTACCCTTTCTGCACTTTTTCCACCCTTCTTCCACGGGTTTATCATATTTGCTTTTTCTTTATTCCTAGTGGAAATCCTCAAACTCCATTAAGAAGATTCCTGGATGTCCACTCTCCTATCTCTTGTATTAAACCCTACCATTTTCTGAAGGGACTGGTCCTATCTCAGTTCTAGAGCTTATTCCGTCTTTGTTTGAGCTTTAGTTGTATTTTTATGGTTTTTCCTGGGATAAACCAAGATAATTTACTGAAGCATAAATAATACTAAGTGAATATTACAGTTATTATCATAACTAATGAAATAACAGAGAGAAAAAAAGGAAACCCCAAATACATAAAGAAATACAAGTTAGAATTCACTGTGACATGTAGATTATCGGTCACCTTATATTATAAACAGCAAAATCTGTTTTAAAAGAATGTATGTATGTGGCATATACATGCATTCATGTTTGTGACTGCAGGAGGCCATCATTGTGAGTGTATGGTTGTGGGTGTGGTTCTCTGTGTAAGACCATAATATCGGCCAGAGTTGAGATATCAGTGTGGACATCTATTCTTTGCCATTTCATTCACAATAGCTAAAGTATCTTTGTTGAATTTTAAAGAAAATTGCTGTTGGAATGCCCCTTTCTGAATATATGGTAGCTAAAGTGACCAGGGTCCTTTTTATTGATATGTGTCTATCATTTTAGTATAAACCTTATTAAAAATTAGCTTTTGGGAGCTTCCCTGGTGGTCCAGTGGGTAAAGAGTCCACCTTGAGGTGCAGGCGGCCTGGGTTCAATCCCTGGCCTGGGAAGATTCTATGTGCTGCGGAGCGGCTGGACCAATATGTCCAATTATGAGCCAGCACTCTGGAGCACATGTGCTCAGAGCCAGTGCTCTGCAACAAGAGAGACCACTGCAATGGGAGGCCCACACAGGCCAGAGAATAAAGATGGATGTTCTCAAATGAGCTTCCAGAAAGAACATACCAGAAACTGAAAATTGGGGAGAGTGATCCATCTTTGCCAGTTGTCTGAATGAGCAAGATTTTTTGGCCCAGGGTGGGCCACTGCGGAAGTCATATAATGCACTTTCTTGCCTACCCTTTCTGCACTTTTTCCACCCTTCTTCCACGGGTTTATCATATTTGCTTTTTCTTTATTCCTAGTGGAAATCCTCAAACTCCATTAAGAAGATTCCTGGATGTCCACTCTCCTATCTCTTGTATTAAACCCTACCATTTTCTGAAGGGACTGGTCCTATCTCAGTTCTAGAGCTTATTCCGTCTTTGTTTGAGCTTTAGTTGTATTTTTATGGTTTTTCCTGGGATAAACCAAGATAATTTACTGAAGCATAAATAATACTAAGTGAATATTACAGTTATTATCATAACTAATGAAATAACAGAGAGAAAAAAAGGAAACCCCAAATACATAAAGAAATACAAGTTAGAATTCACTGTGACATGTAGATTATCGGTCACCTTATATTATAAACAGCAAAATCTGTTTTAAAAGAATGTATGTATGTGGCATATACATGCATTCATGTTTGTGACTGCAGGAGGCCATCATTGTGAGTGTATGGTTGTGGGTGTGGTTCTCTGTGTAAGACCATAATATCGGCCAGAGTTGAGATATCAGTGTGGACATCTATTCTTTGCCATTTCATTCACAATAGCTAAAGTATCTTTGTTGAATTTTAAAGAAAATTGCTGTTGGAATGCCCCTTTCTGAATATATGGTAGCTAAAGTGACCAGGGTCCTTTTTATTGATATGTGTCTATCATTTTAGTATAAACCTTATTAAAAATTAGCTTTTGGGAGCTTCCCTGGTGGTCCAGTGGGTAAAGAGTCCACCTTGAGGTGCAGGCGGCCTGGGTTCAATCCCTGGCCTGGGAAGATTCTATGTGCTGCGGAGCGGCTGGACCAATATGTCCAATTATGAGCCAGCACTCTGGAGCACATGTGCCCAGAGCCAGTGCTCTGCAACGAGAGGCCACTGCGATGGGAGGCCCACACAGGCCAGAGAATAAAGATGGATGAAAGTGTAAATAAAACCAATAAAAGAGGCCAAAACTTTTTTTTTTAAATAACTTTCTGCAAAAAAACGATGGTAAAATTTATTTGCTTTGAATTTTCATAAGATTTATTTGGGGACTTCCTGTTACTCTCCTTCAAAAGTTTTTTGGATGGTCCTTTCACCCACTGTGTCTCTCTTGTTCTTGGATTTTTGCTTATTAAAATAATGTTTAATGGGTGTAATTCCATCAAATACCCTGAACATGGCCCTGAGACTGTAAAATTCAATCTACTCAGAAAGAAAGTACATAAACTTAAGATGGAGCTGCCATAACTATGTTGAGGAAGCATGGGTGTGGTTTAGAGGTGTTAAAAAAGAGCACAATCCATGAATGATGTACTATTTCAGGTGACTCTTGATAAGTAAGAACCTGACTTTAAAATGATGGAAAGAAATCTCTTGTGGAGAAACTGAACCAGCAAAATTTTAGGATAGTTAAAAAAAGAAAAAAAAAGGTCACGTTCCAGAAAGCACAGGTTGTTTTGTATAACTGTAATGTAGGGTATATGGACATTAGTATATTGGGGATTAAGCTGGAGAAATGGGTAGAAGTTCAATTAATGTCATGATAAAAAATTTAGGCTTTCTCCTGTAGATAGAAAAACACTAAACACATTTTTCAACAAAATTTATTTAGTTTTCTGTCTGAGAAATAGCATTCTTGCCGTATTGTGTGCTGCCTTGTTTTTTAATATTTTGCAAATCTGAAAGAATGAGACCTATCTTCAGTTTCTTTCCTCCCATGAAATCTAGCATAGTCCTTACCATCTAAGAAGAATTTCTCTATCTTTATTGAAGGGAAGTGAATATTACTGGAGCATATTTCTTTAAGTAGAACATGAGCTCTGGCACAACACACACCTAAGTTAATAGCTTAGTTTACTTCTTGATAATTATCTCAGTTTCCTCGTCTGTCAGAATGGGAATGTGAGTATCAAGCACAAATGTTGTTGAGACCTTTGCTTGATGCCTAGACATTCCTCAGACACATTTTGTATGTACAAGATCATGTATGCGACTCCTATTATGGATTCTTAAAGTACCCTCAGCCAATGTGTATCCTCAAAACAAACCGAATGAAATCCTGTTAGATTAGATTGCCATAAAAACAGAACAACCAACTACCAGTGAAAAGATTTTATTTTTAAGTTTATTAGTATACTATGTCAGCCACAGAAAAGAAAGAGAAGATTTTATTGCCACCACTTTAAATTCTAAACAGCACGTACAAAGAGTTTAGTGCAAGTATCAAAGCCTAGGTACACGTTGAGTTTAAGCACATTCAAACTGACCCTGAACAAAAATTCAAATTCTATTCTGCACAGATGGCAGAAAGCAATATTCCTGTGCTGCCAAAAATATGTGCGGGCTGAGAGAAGCACTAGATGACTTATTAAAGTTGTTCTTTTAGCATTGCCTTTGTTGAGGGCTTCAAGACATTTCAAACTAAATGCAAAACTTTCAATGACTTATCATAGAATGCGAAATGAATATAGGATGCTGGTGCTTTGACGCAATGTATTCCCACTATGGAATAAGATTTCAAATTGGATTACTGTCTAGAGTCAAAATACCCAAAACTGAAACTGCTAACAAAGTTTATAATCTGAATTAGGGGAGATGAAAGAATGGGAAGTCTTCCAAATAGTTGCATTTAGCGTTTGACACAACCCAGTTTCCATTTCATTCTAAGTTCTTTATTGGGAATGTACAGTTACTCCTGGTGAAGCCTCCATCAGAATTTTCTCAACACATAGCTCTAGCTAAATCCAGATTACTGACCCCTGGGGCCTGGTTCTTCTACTTTGCCAATCCAAGTGATGCTTTCTCAACACTTGTATTGGCCAAATTCTTCCAAAAAGATTTAAATGATATTTTGAATATCCTTAAAAAATAGTTCACTCTGCCTGGGGGCCAGATGGCAGTGAATGCTGCTGCTGTTAATTTAAATAAATAAAAATAAGAGGTCAGGCAGATTTCCAAATGTTCTGTGTGAAGCAGTTTGCAACATGCTCTCCCCCACTTTTTTCTTTCTTGTCTTTTTCTTTAGAATATTCAGCTTCAATGGGAAATTCTATCAGCATTTATCTGATTCATTTACACTTAACACATCAGAATGTTTTTTTAAGTGCTAGTTGATGTCAAACATACTTTATGAAGATTTGTGCAGGTAGTTTCCAGCCTTTGGGTTTAGAAAGTGAAAAAGTTGCATTTAATGTTAAATGGGTCTGTAAAGGTTGGTTTTGATGCTGCACTTGAACTCCACAAACGATAAGTACATCCAATCTCAGGAAAATGTAATTCTCCATGGACATTGTTATAGTACACAGTTTTATGAGGCATCATATCTTCATGCATAGTCTCCTTTGTCTTAAAAGTTAATAGGATAACAAGTGGGTATTTGAAAAGTGTAAAACTGCTGAAACAGTATAGCTGACTCTGGGCATAAAAATAATTATTGAAAAAAATGTATTTATTGTGGATAGTTTTTATCATTTTTAGCAATTAATGCTTATGTGTATACATGAATTATGAATCTATACACATTAAGGGTTGGGATGGACAGGAACAGATAGAGACCAGAATGTTTTGTTTGAAATGCCAGTGTAAGCATCAATTAATCTCCCTGTATATGTCAGTATACGTTCAGGTATCCCCAAGTGAGAGAGGACTCCAGAATCTCAATTATTAGTTTTAGTTGTGTGTATTAACATAAAGGTTCTATTTTATTCTGGTAATTCAGGGATTTGGGTTGAAAGACATTTTATCTAAATGTACGTACCTATTAACCACAATGCTACAAAGACAAACTGATAAATTGTGGCCTCCCTCTTTAAAATTTCATCCAGAAACAGCATTTCATTTCATTTCTCATTCCTTAGAGAAAAATAAGTCCCATGCCCACACCCAATTTCAGAGGATGGGAGAACTCAATCTACCATTTACCTAGACTGCTAAGAGCCTGAGGTATATGGTGAATTCCACTTGGGTCAACTGATTTAACCAAAAAAGCCAGGAATATAAGACCCAAAGAGAGTCAGCAGAAGTTTTTAGAAACCACCTAAAATTGAAATCTAGGAAGCTAACTCACATCAAAAAGAATAGAGTTGAAGCCATTAAAATGGGGGTAAAATAAGACACCATTAAAATAGAATGCAAAGAGATTGGTAAATTTTGTGATTGTCTTGACTACTGACGAGTCTTTTTTATCTCTAAAATACTACTAACTCATTGTATAAAAATTAATCTGTGTATCCTAAAGGTACAAGGTCAAAGCTTGTTTCAAATCTAAGAGACTGTCAATCACTTAACAAACTCTTCTCTCTTAGTGTTTGATAGTTGTAGTTGTGTTATTCAGTAAATTAAATTTAATTCAGTATCTGATTCTGCCTTAACAACTTTAAAAACAGCAACAATAAGACCTTTCTCTTTCTGACCTATATGGGATATAGTGGCTAAAACTTGACTGCAGAGTTGAAGTCAGGTCTTTTTCTCCTTGGACTGGGGTATTCCTGTAAGAAAGTTTTCCATATGTAAATTTCTTAAATTTCTGCTCAGTCACTCATTGTGTCCAGTTCTTTGTGACCCCATGTACTGTAGCCCACCAGGCTTCTCTGTCCGTGGAATTTTTCTGGCAAGAATATTGGAGTAGGTTGCCATTTCATACTCCAAATCTTCCCAACTCAGAGATTGAATTTGCATCTTTTACATTTGCTCCATTGGCAAATGGATTCTTTATCACTGTGCCACCTGGGAAACCACCTCTTTGAAGAGTGGCCTTCTATATATAGAACCTGTAAAAAGTGTGGCTCATTATATTGTACACATGTAACATATAATTTGCACATCAACTATATCTAATCAAAAAATTAAAATAAGAACCAAATCCTTTGACAGCCACTGTATAACCTTTGACAAGTCAGCACGTTGAGATATATCTTTCCAATCAGTTAAAATGAAATGATATTAGAAATGCCAACCTTATTGTACTGACATATGATTAAAGGCAATATTCTACCAAAAATTAACTTCATGCTTGGCAGACAGTAAATACCCAGACCAAGCTAGGTATTATTATTGAGTTCAATATGTGAAAATGTTATGCAAGCTATCATATCATATATTGTTAGTTGCAACATCATTTGTCTCATTATTGTCATATTCCAATTTATTGAACAGAGTCATAATAACACAATCAGGCTCCATAGATTACTGATAGTTACTCAAACTAATGTGCCCAAATGGTAATAACATTGTCATTGATACACTAAGTGTTAGAGAAGAAAAGATACTGTCAGAGGTTTTCAGCATATTTTTGGAAGTGGAAATATTTTTGCTTTTGCCCAAATGAAGCAAACAGAGCTCAATCTTAAATATCTATACATATGTATACATATATATATAGATATAGATATATCTGAAATTGTGTGTGGTGGTCAGTCAGTTCAGTTGCTCAGTCAGGTCTGACTCTTTATGACCCCTTGGGCCACAGCACACAGCCAGGCTTCCCTGTCCTTCACCATCTCCCAGAGCTTGCTCAAACCCATGTCCATTGACTCAGTAATGCCATCCAACCATCTCGTCCTGTGTCGTCCCCTTTTCCTTTTGCCTCCTATTTTTCACAACATCAGGCTCTTTTCCCATGAGTTGTCTCTTCATGTCAAGTGGCCAAAGTATTGGAGCTTCAACTCTAGTAAGTTTTGGGGATAATAGTCTTTTCTGTTTGAACAATGTATTATTTATACTGTATATCATATTCTTTATTCTTTTGTTTTCCTGAAACATTCACATGCTTATTAATATAAACCATGTTTTAATTCAAATGGGTTAATACATCTGAGAATTTATACAATGTAACTGTTTTAATATAAAATTAAAGGCTAATCTTAAAACAGAAATCTTAAAGATATCCAAAAGCCATTCTGCTCCTCTGTGTCTTAGTCTGCCTGTTTCTCTCAGTCACTACCCTACTCCCAAATATGAACACATCTGCTTTTTCTTTTCATAGAAAAAGTTGGTCCTATCAGCAATAATATCAAATAAGTTTAAACCTCCCATACATTTTATCAAATATGAAGACAATTATGTTTAAAGAGATCACATTTTAATTTTAAATAATTCATATCAATTAAAATACAAAACAGTTTAGATATTATACTTGAAACTAGCGATATGCTTGCAGATAAGGATTCTAGTCTAGGAAAGCCTATGATTTGGGAGGAGAGAGAGGCAAGCATATAACCAATTTTAAAAGATGCCAGTATGATATGCATTCCAAATGGGGTTGGAAATGAATCTGCCGTGTGTTCAGGGTAGGGAGAGTGATTAATTCAGGATAAAGGAATCAGGGAAAGTTCACAAATGCATTCCATCATCCTTTGTATGATGTGGCTGAGGGAGCACAGGGTCATTTAGGTTTTTATTTTTGACTTCCAACCAGGCTTTAATTAATTTCCAAGGGACTATCCCCTCCCAACCTTTTAATTGTTTGTGCATTGATTGCTGAGGAAGTTTCTGACAAAATGATGAGTAGTTACTCATTTCCCTGCATTTCATGAGCACTGAGTACTTCATCAGGGATTTAAATCAAAGCACAAACCATACTTTTAAAAAGTGGCTATCGGGCTTCCCTAGTGGTCCAGTGGGTAAAGAGTCCACCCTGCAGTGCAGGGGGCACCGGTTCGATCCCTGGCCTGAGAAGATCTCGTATGCCATGGAGCAACTGTACTGGTGTGTCCAATTAAGAGCCAGTACTCTGCAGTGAGAGAGGCCACTACAATGGAAGGCCCACACAGGCCACAGAATAAAGATGGATGAAAATCAATAAATGAAAAAAACAATAAAAAAGGCCAAAATTAAAAAAAAAAAAAAAGTGACTATCTTTTGTTTGTTTTACATTCAAACCATTTCTCTGGGAAGTATTTGCTTAATTATTTCATTAATGTGTAGACAAAAGTTTTAATTATATAATCAAATCAATATGTCATTCATCAGAAAAAAGGCAAATGTGTGTGTATAAGCACAGTATTCCGTACTATCAGGTTTGTAGATATACCAATACTAAAATACATAGCCTACGGCAAAACAAAATATGAATTGAACTTAGATGTAAAAGGTGGCAGTCTATCACCATTTGGGGTGAATTTTTTTCTCTCCCCTGCCTCATCCTATCCCAGACATGGAGAACACTTTAAAGCTGTTGAGTATAGAGTTTGTAAACAAGCAGTGTTCATTCAAAGCCTACTGTTCAAATAAAAGTTGTCCTGTCTATGCTCTTACATTTTGCAACTGCCAGGAAGATATTTGAATTCAGTTAATCTTTAGAGAGTCTAATCATAGGTCATTATAGATGTAAATATACCAAAGCCCATTGAATGTCATATTTCCATTTCTTCTTCCTAGTCAGTTGCCCCTTTCAGACCTCTTCTTCCTCTGGACACCCAGTAGTGCCTAGGCTCCTTTGCCTCATTTTCCTCCTGATTTCCTCCCTTTCTCCCTTTAGGACCTCACTGTGTTATCTTACTTCGTACATGTGGTGGTAAGTTCCATTTCATACCACTGGCGCTTTGGTCAGAGGTAGTGGAGTCCCTAAGATACTCTACTTCACTCCATACACAATAGACATTATCTTACCAACCAAGAGTCAAAACAGAGTGGTTCCAAGGGCTGAAGACAGAGAACTTCTGTCCATTCTACCAAATTTGCATGCATTCTACAAGATATTGGAGAGCCATGAAAATCATGTTTTAAGAAATTACAATATCATGAGAATAAACTTGTATTATAATATTAAATTTAAATAGAAGAATACAAAAATTGTCTACAAACTAGAACATAGGAATTATAGAAACATTGATCGAAGAAAAAATAAGAAAGAAATGAAATGAAGAAAGAGAGACAAGTGAAATACAAGATGCTATCTGTATGTGTTTGATAGCATGACATTATGATAAAAGTATGAGTGCCTTTTTTCTGCCTTTTCTCTTTGTCCTTCCTTATCTCTCTCTCTCCCTCTATTCCTCCCTTCCTCTCTCTCTGACATTCATTAGTCAAAATGCCTATATAAGCAATATCACTATTGAAGAATGCAATCTGTTAACAATATGCATTCTTCATCTTATAAGCAAATGCATACAGTAATTAATTTTGTATTAAGAATACACACTCTGGTTTCATCACATTGACATGTGATGACACTATTTGTTTAAAATCTTCCTTAGTTTTTTTTTTAATACACATGAAACATATACACATTAAAGCTTTTTTCTAAGTAAAAACGACAGAAGAAAGTCAGCTTGCATTGTGTGAATTGTATAAAAATAGATTGCTGAGAACTTTTGAAAATTAACCATATATTATCAATACACTGCTGATTAATTGTTTCTGCTTTGGGGAGAAAAATGAATATGCCAACCTGGAAAGAAAGAATATTTATTTGAGGAGTGGTTTAAAATATGATTCAGGTAGCTTAAAGCAAGAATTCCGTCTGTTTTCTTTCTTAAATTCATCTCCCCCAGTGGCACGACAATCCTGACTAGAAAGACTTAAAAATCTTTTCTGTGAATATATGAAGAGGAAAAAAATCCTTCTACAGAACGGTACTTTCTAAGTTTTCATCTGCACGATGCTTTCCTTCCCCTTGATATTATGTGTTGAGGACAACTGAATTATGACTTTGGCTTCCAGTCAGATCCTGTTGAGTCCAGAAGATAAATTGATGAACAATGCTAAAGTTAAGGCTCATAATTCAGTTGTCCAAAGTACATCCTGCAAAAGCAGTTTGTATAAGCAATAAAAAATGGGGGAAAGCTGCCAGGAATGCTCCTTTTCCATTTTGTTTTGGTTCTTAGGGAGAGTTTTGCCCAGTAAATGTGTTTTGCATTCTTTGAATTTATTGCCGTTTGAGCCAAATCTAGAAACTGACTGGGTTTCCAAATTTGATGGTTTATTACCTGTAGAAAATTCAGATTTCTTAAAGAAAATAAAGGATGCTTTCATGCAGTAACATACCAGGCCCAAAATTTGTTCAGGGTCCTTTGACTTCTTCCCTGTACAGGTCATCTCCCCATAAAATCTTACATTTATGCAGCTCCATAGTTTGAATATATTTTATATGTAGGGTTAAATGATATGTCTAATATATGCTTTATTGGCTGAACTACAGACTTTAACTTTAGTGTTCACTTCTGTGTTTCATGTTAAGCACAGGGCCTAACACACAGTCTAAGCACATGATCAATACCTAGTAAATATTCCAGTATTAACTAAAGTGCTCAGTAAATATTATAGTTTCTATTATGTACAAGGCATTGTGATTGTCATTTAGGGATAACAACAACAGCAGAAACAAACAATTAGCTTTTACTGAATTGTTAATATGTTCTTAGAATTATACTAGATACTTCATACTCATTTAATTTCCAAAGTAATTTTGAAAGCTTGGGTCCATCAGTCTATATTTTACATATAAAGATGTTGAAGTTAAGGCAGGTTAAATAATTTGCCTTACTTACAGAGCTAAGTGGCAGAATTAGACCCTTACATAACACTGAGTTTTGCAAAATCTTATTTAGTCATTACAGTAAGTATTCATGATAAAACGGAAACTAACACAATCAAAGGACATTGTTTTTTTTTTTTTTAATAGAAGAGGTAAAGAAAAAAATTGAACCCCATTCTGAATGCCTTTAAGTTTGTTGTTCTTTCCTTGAGAAGTCAGACTTTCTGCTGGTTCTAAGGGGATTTTAGAGATTTAACCCTCATGCAGGGAACTAAGAACTGCGAAGAGGTTAGGAGATGCACAAAATGGTGCAAAACAAGAAGTGACAAATGCTATGAAAAAAATGTGGACAGATAATATGTTATGGGAGCTTTAAGAAAGGAGGTAGAATCATAGAGAGCTTCATAGAAGAGGCAGCATTCAATTTTTCCTTGAAACACAGGTAGGTCTAGACATAAAAGGATGTAAATAGGAATAAGTCATCAACCCAAAAGCTTGGGTTGGAGCATTTGCTTGTAAAGGAGAGAGAAGAGATCTACACTATGTACTGTGAAGCATTTCAGGAATACAGTTCATGCAGATCCTAATATATGATGTACAATCAACATTTTTTCAAGGCCTTTCTGTAAATAAATTTTAAAAGATGAAATAAACTGATATTAATTAGTAATTAGTTTCTCCAAAACGACTCTGTGGAGAAATGTAATAGGCATAGGGGTGTGAAGAAACGGGGAGGTACACCAAAAACAATGGCATTGTGGCTAATCTGGAGGCCACTAATGAGGCCATGATCAGTTGGAAAGCAAATCTTTGGCCAGAACAAAATAAAAGGCTAAGTGGCCGGTACAAAAGTTGAATTTACTACTAACCTCATTAGTGCCATGTAACAGCTAATTGGGCCATATGTTAATGCACTGGGCATACAGCAATGTTGGAAGATAAATGAAAAAGTACTCCATCTTCCAACTTCACTATCATGGATATATAGGGATGGCAGCACGCTATAAATGGAGTGAGTCATTCTGGAGGCACTTCGGAAGTATCAATAAATATGGGGTTCACATAAACAAAAGTTTATCTACAAGCACCTTCTCTAAACAGAGGCCAAAAAGGAATCAGCACTGATTTTGGACAGAAGACTGGATTGAGAATCTGGAGACAGAAGTTGTACACTGCTGATCACATTTGCATCTACTTCTCCCTATCTTTGGAGTTCACTTCCTCCAGAATTTTGTAAGCCTGACTCCTTCTCAAGTACTATTTATCATCACAGTTATCTGTCCTCAGACAGCTTTGTCTAACAGGCTTGAAGTAAATCTTCCTTCATATTCTCAATCTTACCATTGTATTGATTTCCTCCAAATAGGTGATTATTTTTCCTTGTTCATTATGTTTCACCTCCCCTTCAAATTTAAATTCCATGAGGGCAGAGGTTTTATATTATTTTGTTTACCAGTGTATCCCCAATGTTCAAAATAATACCTGATGCATAGTAGATCCTCAATAAATATTTTTGAGTAGTAAAGTTATGGTAGTGAAAAATAAATATTTTACAGCATAAAAATGTTAAAAATTTACTGTAAAACCAGCACAGGTTCAGACTCTATGGACTGATGAAGAGATTTTGCCATTCCAGAGGCATACAGCTTAGATACAAATGTAAGTTAATTGAAAAAAATACTGCATATTGCTCTCCTGTAGTAGCTTTATTCTGAAATAATAAAGATCAAATTGTCTAGCATAGAAAAGGAAAGAAATAGCATATAATCAAAACAGTTCTTCTATTATCTTGTATATATTAATAGTATGCTTGATAACAAGACTAGGAAGACAGAGGCTAAAACCAGACAGCAGGGACATATCTCAGTCAAAATAACAAGGAAATTGAACAGAGTTTGTCTTTCTAAATAACATATAGGAGACATCAAATTCTAGGCATGAAAAATATGAGAAACAATTTGTATGAAAGGCAGTAGTGTATAATTCCAGGAACCACTGGGAGAAGGAAGTAAACTACTATTTTTTGAGCACATATGCTCTTAATAAGGATATATAGGGATGGCAGCACGCTATAAATGGAGTGAGTCATTCTGGAGGCACTTCGGAAGTATCAATAAATATGGGGTTCACATAAACAAAAGTTTATCTACAAGCACCTTCTCTAAACAGAGGCCAAAAAGGAATCAGCACTGATTTTGGACAGAAGACTGGATTGAGAATCTGGAGACAGAAGTTGTACACTGCTGATCACATTTGCATCTACTTCTCCCTATCTTTGGAGTTCACTTCCTCCAGAATTTTGTAAGCCTGACTCCTTCTCAAGTACTATTTATCATCACAGTTATCTGTCCTCAGACAGCTTTGTCTAACAGGCTTGAAGTAAATCTTCCTTCATATTCTCAATCTTACCATTGTATTGATTTCCTCCAAATAGGTGATTATTTTTCCTTGTTCATTATGTTTCACCTCCCCTTCAAATTTAAATTCCATGAGGGCAGAGGTTTTATATTATTTTGTTTACCAGTGTATCCCCAATGTTCAAAATAATACCTGATGCATAGTAGATCCTCAATAAATATTTTTGAGTAGTAAAGTTATGGTAGTGAAAAATAAATATTTTACAGCATAAAATGTTAAAAATTTACTGTAAAACCAGCACAGGTTCAGACTCTATGGACTGATGAAGAGATTTTGCCATTCCAGAGGCATACAGCTTAGATACAAATGTAAGTTAATTGAAAAAAATACTGCATATTGCTCTCCTGTAGTAGCTTTATTCTGAAATAATAAAGATCAAATTGTCTAGCATAGAAAAGGAAAGAAATAGCATATAATCAAAACAGTTCTTCTATTATCTTGTATATATTAATAGTATGCTTGATAACAAGACTAGGAAGACAGAGGCTAAAACCAGACAGCAGGGACATATCTCAGTCAAAATAACAAGGAAATTGAACAGAGTTTGTCTTTCTAAATAACATATAGGAGACATCAAATTCTAGGCATGAAAAATATGAGAAACAATTTGTATGAAAGGCAGTAGTGTATAATTCCAGGAACCACTGGGAGAAGGAAGTAAACTACTATTTTTTGAGCACATATGCTCTGCAAAAAAATTGATATTATATTTTATTTATCGTGTGGAAACCTTCCACTGCAGGTATCATTTGTAGAAGTTTACAGAAGAGCAAACTATGGTTTACATAGTTTCACTGATTTGTCAAAAGCCACACTACTACTATGTTAAAAAGCCACTTTTTTTTTCAAAGAGCTCATTTTTAATATTTTTACCTTTTTATTTATGTATTTTTGACACCAAAAGCATTTAGTATTGTGGTATCATCCATTAACAATGCTGTGGTCATTTCAGGTGAACAATGAAGGAACTCAGCCCTTCATGTTATACATGTACCCGTTCTCTCCCAAACCCTCCTCTCATCCAGGCTGGCGCATAACGTTGAACAGAGTTCTATTGAGCTTTCTTTGGTCATCCATTTTAAATATAGCAGTGCATACATGACCATAAAAAGTCCCTTAGCTGTCCTTTCCAACCAGCAATCATAAGTTCGTTTCCTAAGTTTGTGAGTCTCTTTCTTCCATAACCACTTTTGAATCTTAAGGAGCTATAGGGAATTTAGAATACCTGTGCAAAAAAAAAAAAAAAAAAAGGGTTTATTTACCTTTATATCACTTTTTTAGATTTATAGCCCAGCATCTTTGTATAAACCCTTGCCTGCCTAAAAGTACTGGTGTTTATTTTAAAATATGCACATACTCTACATGTACCAGAATATGTACTATGCTAGAGGGCAAGAATTTGAAGATGCATTTGAAAGGCTCTGTCCTTTTGGAGCTTATAGTCCAGTGAGTAAGAAAGAAAGAAATAGTAATTCCAGTCTAGCCTATTAAAGACCACAGTGGGGGCTTCCCTGGTGGTCCAGTGGGTAAAGACACCACCTTGCAGTGCAAGGGGCACCAGTTCGATCCCTGGCCTGGGAAGATCCCACGTGCTGTGGAACAGCTGAACCGATGTGTCCAATTACCGAGTCAGAGCTCCGGAGCGCATGTGCCCAGAGCCAGTGCTCTGTGACAACAGAGGCCACTGCGATGGGAGGCCCACATGGGCCAAAGAACAGTGATGGATGAAAATAGATAAATGAAAGACCAACAGAAGTGGCCCGCTCACCCGCCCCCCACCAAAAAAATAAATAAATAAAGGATGGCGTGAACATTAAAAAATAAATAAATACCACAGTGATTTTTAGACAAATGCTGACCAATTTCGACTGATGGCTTCAAGGAAGACATACCATGAAAAGGTTTTCCCTGGTCGAAGACAACATACAGAGAGGTAATGTAGATGTCACAGTCTTTCCAAAGCACGGTGCGATAAAGCACTGATGAAATGAAGACAGTGCTGTGTGGGTGAAGTTTTTTTTTTTTTTTTTTTTATTTATTTATTTATTTATTTATTTTTGTACATGTATGTTCCCAGATCAATCAGATGCATATCCCTTGGCCCTCCCCCCACCCAGGTTCCCCCCCCCCCCATCCCTCCAGACCATTGCTCCAAGTGGTTGTAGGTACTCCTATTCCCCTAGCACAATGACAATAGCTATCTTTTCTACACATGACAGTATAGGTTCCCATGTTACTCCCTCCCATTGTTCGGTCTCCACAATGTCTTTATGTCTATTCTCTGTTTTTTCATGAGTTCACTGTGTGTGTTATCATGACCATCTTACTAGATCCCATATATATGAGTTAGTATACTATACTTGTCTTTCTCTTTTTTACTTACTTCACTTTTTATGATAGGTTCTAAAGCCAGCCACCTCATTAGGACTGAGTCTTCTGCATTTCTTTTAACAGCTGAGTAGTATTCCATTGTATATATGTACCAGAGCTTCTGGATCCATTCATTTGTCGATGGACATCTAGGTTGCTTCCATGTTCTGGCTATTGTATAGAGAGCTGCAATGAACATTGGGGTACAGGTGCCTCTTTCCGTTTTGATTTCATCAGGATATAGGCCTAATAGTGGGATTGCTGGGTCATAGGGTGCTTCTATTTTTAGTTTTTTAAGGAATCTCCATATTGTCTTCCATAGAGGTTGTATTAATTTACATTCCCACCAGCAATGCAAGAGGGTTCCCTTTTCTCCACACCCTCTCCAGCATTTGTTGTCTGTCGATTTGTTGATGATGGCCATTCTGACAGGTGTGAGGTGGTATCTCATTGTGGTTTTAATTTGCATTTCTCTAATAATAAGCGAGGTTGAACATCGTTTCATGTGCTTTTGGACCATTTGTATGTCCTCTTTGGAGAGGCGTCTCTTTAGATCTTTTTCCCATTTTTTGATTGGGCTGCTCATTTTCCCTGTGCTGAGTTGTCTGAGTTGCTTGTAGATTTTGGAGATTAATTCTTTGTCTGTTGTTTCATTTGCTATGATTTTCTCCCACTCTGTGGGGGGTCTGTTGAACTTTTTTGTAATTTCTTTTGCTGTACAAAAGCTTTTAAGTTTCATGAGGTCCCATATGTTCATTTTTCTTTTCAGTTCTGCTATTTTAGTTGGTGGGTCAGAGAAGATCTTGCTTTGATTGATGTCCTTGAGGGTTTTGCCTATATTCTCCTCTAAGAGTTTGATGATTTCTGGTCTTACATTGAAGTCTTTAATCCATTTTGAGTTGATCTTAGTGTATGGCGTCAGGGAATGTTCCAATTTCATTTTTTTGCATGTAGCTGTCCAATTCTCCCAGCACCACTTGTTAAAGAGACTGTCTTTGTCCCATTTTATAGTTTCTCCTCCTTTATCAAAAATAAGCTACCCATAGGTGCGTGGGTTGATCTCTGGGTTCTCAATCTTGTTCCATTGATCTATAGTTCTGTTTTTGTGCCAGTACCATACTGTCTTGATAACTGTTGCTTTGTAGTAGAGTCTGAAGTTAGAGGCTGATTTTTTACGTAGATCTTGTAGTCTACCACCTCATTAGGACTGAGTCTTCTGCATTTCTTTTAACAGCTGAGTAGTATTCCATTGTATATATGTACCAGAGCTTCTGGATCCATTCATTTGTCGATGGACATCTAGGTTGCTTCCATGTTCTGGCTATTGTATAGAGAGCTGCAATGAACATTGGGGTACAGGTGCCTCTTTCCGTTTTGATTTCATCAGGATATAGGCCTAATAGTGGGATTGCTGGGTCATAGGGTGCTTCTATTTTTAGTTTTTTAAGGAATCTCCATATTGTCTTCCATAGAGGTTGTATTAATTTACATTCCCACCAGCAATGCAAGAGGGTTCCCTTTTCTCCACACCCTCTCCAGCATTTGTTGTCTGTCGATTTGTTGATGATGGCCATTCTGACAGGTGTGAGGTGGTATCTCATTGTGGTTTTAATTTGCATTTCTCTAATAATAAGCGAGGTTGAACATCGTTTCATGTGCTTTTGGACCATTTGTATGTCCTCTTTGGAGAGGCGTCTCTTTAGATCTTTTTCCCATTTTTTGATTGGGCTGCTCATTTTCCCTGTGCTGAGTTGTCTGAGTTGCTTGTAGATTTTGGAGATTAATTCTTTGTCTGTTGTTTCATTTGCTATGATTTTCTCCCACTCTGTGGGGTGTCTGTTGAACTTTTTTGTAATTTCTTTTGCTGTACAAAAGCTTTTAAGTTTCATGAGGTCCCATATGTTCATTTTTCTTTTCAGTTCTGCTATTTTAGTTGGTGGGTCAGAGAAGATCTTGCTTTGATTGATGTCCTTGAGGGTTTTGCCTATATTCTCCTCTAAGAGTTTGATGATTTCTGGTCTTACATTGAAGTCTTTAATCCATTTTGAGTTGATCTTAGTGTATGGCGTCAGGGAATGTTCCAATTTCATTTTTTTGCATGTAGCTGTCCAATTCTCCCAGCACCACTTGTTAAAGAGACTGTCTTTGTCCCATTTTATAGTTTCTCCTCCTTTATCAAAAATAAGCTACCCATAGGTGCGTGGGTTGATCTCTGGGTTCTCAATCTTGTTCCATTGATCTATAGTTCTGTTTTTGTGCCAGTACCATACTGTCTTGATAACTGTTGCTTTGTAGTAGAGTCTGAAGTTAGGGAGGCTGATTCCTCCAACTCCATTTTTCTTCCTCAGGATTGCTTTGGCTATTCGAGGTCTTCTGTGTTTCCATATGAACTGTGTTATTATTTGGTCTAGTTCTGTGAAAAATGTCAGTGGTAGTTGAATAGGTATTGCATTGAATCTGTAGATGATATTTGGAAGTATGGTCATTTTCACAATATTGATTTGTGTGGGTGAAGTTTTACCCGTCTGCTTTGAGGTAAAGAAACCTGACTTGAGAAGTGGTTCAGCTACCCATACTGAAAAGTCACAGATCCCATGCCTCTGAATTTGAAACATCATCTCGTCTGTAATTGGAGCTCAGAGAGTCACTTTCTTTTAGAATTTGCCAGGAGAATCTATAACCCTGTCAAGGATACAGGGGAAAAAAAGTTAAAGCAAATGTAATACAGGATTGAATATTTCAGTCAGGAGAAAATAACATGACAGAGTTAAACAGTGTGCGGTTGAACAGAAAGCATCAGCAATGATTATATATCAGTTTGAGTTTTAAGTTTATAAGACAGCAGATATAGATAAATCTGATTTTATCACCTATGACATTTTCAAACAATGAAGTATGCCTTTTTGAAATCGTTAACATCTTTTAGTACTTGCAGTCAAGACGCCTGCCGTGTCAGTGAAGTTTACAGGAAGCTCTTACATGCCAAAGCGCTAGACTTCAGGGAGTCACTCACTCATTGTCTACAGTTTCCCTTTAAAAAAAATCTTAAAGGTTCTAGGGTTTTCCTCTAAGATTGATTTCTGGTCTTAATGTCTTTAATCCATTTTGAGTTGATCTTAGTGTATGGCGTCAGGGAATGTTCCAATTTCATTTTTTTGCATGTAGCTGTCCAATTCTCCCAGCACCACTTGTTAAAGAGACTGTCTTTGTCCCATTTTATAGTTTCTCCTCCTTTATCAAAAATAAGCTACCCATAGGTGCGTGGGTTGATCTCTGGGTTCTCAATCTTGTTCCATTGATCTATAGTTCTGTTTTTGTGCCAGTACCATACTGTCTTGATAACTGTTGCTTTGTAGTAGAGTCTGAAGTTAGGGAGGCTGATTCCTCCAACTCCATTTTTCTTCCTCAGGATTGCTTTGGCTATTCGAGGTCTTCTGTGTTTCCATATGAACTGTGTTATTATTTGGTCTAGTTCTGTGAAAAATGTCAGTGGTAGTTGAATAGGTATTGCATTGAATCTGTAGATGATATTTGGAAGTATGGTCATTTTCACAATATTGATTTGTGTGGGTGAAGTTTTACCCGTCTGCTTTGAGGTAAAGAAACCTGACTTGAGAAGTGGTTCAGCTACCCATACTGAAAAGTCACAGATCCCATGCCTCTGAATTTGAAACATCATCTCGTCTGTAATTGGAGCTCAGAGAGTCACTTTCTTTTAGAATTTGCCAGGAGAATCTATAACCCTGTCAAGGATACAGGGAAAACAAGTTAAAGCAAATGTAATACAGGATTGAATATTTCAGTCAGGAGAAAATAACATGACAGAGTTAAACAGTGTGCGGTTGAACAGAAAGCATCAGCAATGATTATATATCAGTTTGAGTTTTAAGTTTATAAGACAGCAGATATAGATAAATCTGATTTTATCACCTATGACATTTTCAAACAATGAAGTATGCCTTTTTGAAATCGTTAACATCTTTTAGTACTTGCAGTCAAGACGCCTGCCGTGTCAGTGAAGTTTACAGGAAGCTCTTACATGCCAAAGCGCTAGACTTCAGGGAGTCACTCACTCATTGTCTACAGTCTTGAAAAAAAATCTTAGGGTTCTAGGGTTTTCCCCTTGATAACTGTGTCTTTAAGTTTTCATTAATTGTGCCAAAGATGAGATAGATAAAGAGGTACAGACAACCCTCCATTTCTTCTTTCTTTTTGCTATTCTGCCTTCATTCTTCTTTTCCTCCTTTCTTTCTTTCCTTTGATAGCATTTTTTGAGAAACTACCAAGTGACTAACATGGCTGTCATGAGTGTCTAAAACACAATCTCTGTCCTCAGTGAGGTTATATCTTAGAGAAGCTGTGATGGGATACACAGCCTAGATAATAAACATACAATTCATCAAGTGATGATAAATTGGTATAATGCATTGAAAAGTCTTTGCTGCATCCATTTCCAAACACAGCGACTGACTTATTTTGGTTTGCTGCAGACTTTCCTACTTTTACAAACTGGAAGTCTCATGCCCCAGGAGTGCCCCCAACCCCAGAAAAACTGAATCGATTAGCCACTACATGTTCCATGAGCATATTGCCATAGGAATATGGAGCATGACCTGTGAATAAAGCGGGAGACTTTTTAAGGATGTTTGCAGCTTAAGCCTAAACTGTATTTACTCAGGATACTGTTCTGCCTAAGCTACCATTAAGGAGGGTTTGTCAAGTGTTTTCCTTTGTTTATATGAGCTATCAAAGAGTCTGCTGGGAAATAGCTTTTCCAGAGGTCAAAAATAATTTACTTACAACATTGTGTTCAATGGATAGCAGGGCAGGTGCAGATATAAGAGAGGTGTGTCTGCTAAGACTGGTCTATAGTCTTAGCTGTATGCATCTGGGAAGGAAGGTCTCCATGACTCCTTAGGGAAGCATGGCAAGAACAGCTCTGGAGACAGAAAGTCAAGCGATGGAGAGGAGCGGTGAGGGAAACAAGACTATCTAGAGCTATAGGACCGAGGGTCACTGAAGAAGAAATGAATACATCTTTGAGTTGATGTATGGCAGTAAACAACACAACTCTGTAAAAACTAAAATAAAAAGAGTCCAAAAAAATAGCTGTGAAAAGAAGAGATGGATAAGTCTTATATTATTTTTGTCTTGCTGATATATACAGGAATGCACTGATTAGAATAAACTCATCAGTATTTATTCAGAATTTAAACTTTCCCGTTAACAAAATTTATATAATTATTGATTAATGTGCCAAAGATGAGATAGATAAAGAGGTACAGACAACCCTCCATTTCTTCTTTCTTTTTGCTATTCTGCCTTCATTCTTCTTTTCCTCCTTTCTTTCTTTCCTTTGATAGCATTTTTTGAGAAACTACCAAGTGACTAACATGGCTGTCATGAGTGTCTAAAACACAATCTCTGTCCTCAGTGAGGTTATATCTTAGAGAAGCTGTGATGGGATACACAGCCTAGATAATAAACATACAATTCATCAAGTGATGATAAATTGGTATAATGCATTGAAAAGTCTTTGCTGCATCCATTTCCAAACACAGCGACTGACTTATTTTGGTTTGCTGCAGACTTTCCTACTTTTACAAACTGGAAGTCTCATGCCCCAGGAGTGCCCCCAACCCCAGAAAAACTGAATCGATTAGCCACTACATGTTCCATGAGCATATTGCCATAGGAATATGGAGCATGACCTGTGAATAAAGCGGGAGACTTTTTAAGGATGTTTGCAGCTTAAGCCTAAACTGTATTTACTCAGGATACTGTTCTGCCTAAGCTACCATTAAGGAGGGTTTGTCAAGTGTTTTCCTTTGTTTATATGAGCTATCAAAGAGTCTGCTGGGAAATAGCTTTTCCAGAGGTCAAAAATAATTTACTTACAACATTGTGTTCAATGGATAGCAGGGCAGGTGCAGATATAAGAGAGGTGTGTCTGCTAAGACTGGTCTATAGTCTTAGCTGTATGCATCTGGGAAGGAAGGTCTCCATGACTCCTTAGGGAAGCATGGCAAGAACAGCTCTGGAGACAGAAAGTCAAGCGATGGAGAGGAGCGGTGAGGGAAACAAGACTATCTAGAGCTATAGGACCGAGGGTCACTGAAGAAGAAATGAATACATCTTTGAGTTGATGTATGGCAGTAAACAACACAACTCTGTAAAAACTAAAATAAAAAGAGTCCAAAAAAATAGCTGTGAAAAGAAGAGATGGATAAGTCTTATATTATTTTTGTCTTGCTGATATATACAGGAATGCACTGATTAGAATAAACTCATCAGTATTTATTCAGAATTTACTTATCTATCAATTTTAATGACCAGTTAACAAAATTTATATAATTATTGATTAAAAAAATACCGTTAAAAGAGGTGATGGTCAAGTGGGTGGAGAGTCTGCCTTACAGTGTAGGGGGCACCGGTTCGATCCCTGGCCCAGGAGGATCCCACATGCCCTGGAGCAGCTGTGCTGGTATGTTCAGTTGTGAGCCAGCACTCTGGGGCAAGGGAGGGCCTATATGATGGGAGGCCCACATATGCAGAAGAATGAAAGATGGATGAAAATAAGTATGGAAATAAAAGAGGCATAATGGAGAAAAAATAGCATTAAAAGAATTGATTTAGGATAAAAATGTAAAATGGATATTAGATGTGCTAAGAATTTACTTAATGCTCGTTCCTATGCTAGAATATTTGCATAATTGATCTTCTAAATCCTCAATAGATGCAATGAAAAATGCATCATTTTCCCCACTTACAGACCAGGAGACTGAGTGCTCAAAAGTTAGACTGATTTTTCCGAAGATCACACAACTATTGAATGCCTCCATAGGATTTCAGTAGAAAGGTCTGAGTAACAGTGCTGCTATGAAAAATATGGGAGTGGGTATGAACCAAATACTCTGAAAACATTGAGAATAGTGTGGCTAATTTTGCATGTAGTCCTTCAGAAAGGCTTCATAATGCATCTTCAGAATCCATGTTGGGGAATCCCGTCTTTAGGCACCACTTTATTATAGCTAAGGGTAATTGATGAAAATCATAATGATTCTGAATCAACAAAATTAAAAAGCACATTTGTTTTGGTCACTTCTATTGGTCTTTAACTTATTTATTTTCATCCATCTTTGTTCTTTGACCTGTGTGGGCCTCCCATCACAGTGGCCCCTCTCGTCACAGAGCATTAGCTCTGGACGCATTCACTCCAGAGCGCTAGTTCAGTAGTTGTACACTTTGGTCCAGCCGCTCCATGGCACGTGGGATCTTCCCAGACCAAGGATTGAACCAGCACCCCTTGCACTGCAAGGCGGTGTCTTTACTCACTGGACCACCAGGGAAGTCCCAAAGAAAAAACATTTTTATGAATGCAAATGCTTTAGATAATTTTATATAACAGTTTTATGAAAAACCTAAAAAAAATTCTATACTCATCATGGGTACTAGAGATGCATATCAGTTTGAAAGCTCTTCTTTCACTTGCTGGACTTTTGAGCAACCAAAAAAGGAAAAAAATGAGAAATCAAAAGGGAAAAAGAAATACTTACATTCAACAATTTGTAACTCAGCTGGTAAAGAATCCACCTGCATTGCAAGAGACCCCAGTTTGATCCCTAGGTCAAGAAGATCCCCTGGAGAAGGAAAAGGCTACCCACTTCAGGATTCATTCTTGGGCTTCCCTGGTGGTTCACATAGTGAAGTTTCCTCCAGCAATGCGGGAGACCTGGGTTCACCCCCTGGGTTGGAAAAAAATCCCCTGGAGAAGGGAAAGGCTACTCACTCCACTGTTCTTTAGAGGATTCCGTAGCTTGTCCATGGGTTGCAAAGAGTGAGACATAATTGAGTGACTTCACTTTCACTTTCAACATTCGACAGTCCTTAGGAAAGTCATCATCTAGATGGTGAAATTAGTATTGAACTAGAGGAAAGGAGATCTGGGGCTTGATTCTGACTTTTTCACCAACTAAACTTTGGTCTTTAGGATATTCCTTTAACCGCTATGAATTTCAGCATACATGTATTAATACCTGTTCTCACTTCATGATCTAATATTTCTTTCTAAGACAAACTATGTTTGAGAATTAAAAGATTACAGCAGGCAGAAAAGAGTTTGTTATTCAAATAACAGACTGTTAATATCTAATAAAATAAAATATCTAACAAATGACTTACAGTTGTATTTTAGAACTCCATTAGGATTCAATAAAATATCTTAATTTATTATAATTTAATACTGTTATCACTTTTTCTTTAGCATTAGAAACTAAGATGACCCATGCTACACCTGCCTGGAAGTAACAATTTGAAATAGACAAACAAAAACTAGATAGTACTGTCCCCTAAAAGATTTCTACTTATTATATATGGTAATTATAACTTGCACCCTTGCACTGCAAGGGCGGGGGGTCTTTACTCACTGGACCACCAGGGAAGTCCCAAAGAAAAAACATTTTTATGAATGCAAATGCTTTAGATAATTTTATATAACAGTTTTATGAAAAACCTAAAAAAAATTCTATACTCATCATGGGTACTAGAGATGCATATCAGTTTGAAAGCTCTTCTTTCACTTGCTGGACTTTTGAGCAACCAAAAAAGGAAAAAAATGAGAAATCAAAAGGGAAAAAGAAATACTTACATTCAACAATTTGTAACTCAGCTGGTAAAGAATCCACCTGCATTGCAAGAGACCCCAGTTTGATCCCTAGGTCAAGAAGATCCCCTGGAGAAGGAAAAGGCTACCCACTTCAGGATTCATTCTTGGGCTTCCCTGGTGGTTCACATAGTGAAGTTTCCTCCAGCAATGCGGGAGACCTGGGTTCACCCCCTGGGTTGGAAAAAAATCCCCTGGAGAAGGGAAAGGCTACTCACTCCACTGTTCTTTAGAGGATTCCGTAGCTTGTCCATGGGTTGCAAAGAGTGAGACATAATTGAGTGACTTCACTTTCACTTTCAACATTCGACAGTCCTTAGGAAAGTCATCATCTAGATGGTGAAATTAGTATTGAACTAGAGGAAAGGAGATCTGGGGCTTGATTCTGACTTTTTCACCAACTAAACTTTGGTCTTTAGGATATTCCTTTAACCGCTATGAATTTCAGCATACATGTATTAATACCTGTTCTCACTTCATGATCTAATATTTCTTTCTAAGACAAACTATGTTTGAGAATTAAAAGATTACAGCAGGCAGAAAAGAGTTTGTTATTCAAATAACAGACTGTTAATATCTAATAAAATAAAATATCTAACAAATGACTTACAGTTGTATTTTAGAACTCCATTAGGATTCAATAAAATATCTTAATTTATTATAATTTAATACTGTTATCACTTTTTCTTTAGCATTAGAAACTAAGATGACCCATGCTACACCTGCCTGGAAGTAACAATTTGAAATAGACAAACAAAAACTAGATAGTACTGTCCCCCTAAAAGATTTCTACTTATTATATATGGTAATTATAACTTAACTATATGTAAGTGATATATGTATAAAGCATGGTCCTCATGCCAGGCATAGGTTTGTTCTTTCCAAAACCATCTCACCTGATTGTGCATTAGCACCATGACATTTAGTATTTGTTCCATTTTATGAAAGTGGAAACAATGACTCAGAGGCATACCTGCGATTATGTAGTGAATCTAGGCATCCCTCAGAGACCTTGTGGGTTTGGTACCAGAATACTGCAACAACACAAATGCTCCAGTGAAATGAGTCATATTTTTGTTTCTTTGTTTCCTATTGCAGAAACACTGTTTATACTATTTTTGTAGTTGTTGTTATTTAGTCGCTTGTGTCAGACTGTAGTCATTAAGTATACAATCATTCCGGTCAGTCACTCAGTCATGCCCGACTTTGCGACCCCATGGACTATGGCCTGCCAGGCTTCCCCCTGTCCTTCATCATCCCCCAGAGGAAAAAAAAAAAGTACATACCTTAGTTCAAAATATTTTATGACTAAAAATGCTAAGCATAACATCTAAACCCTCTATGATCTGTGATCTATGATCTTTGCATTATGACAAAGATGACTGATTCCAGGGATCACCATAACATATACGGCAATGATGAAAAATTGAAATAACTGTGAGAATTACCAAAATGTGACACAGAGACCTGAAGTAAGCAAATGTTGTTGAATAGAATGGTGCCAATCAACTTTCTCCATGCAGGGTTATCATTAACCTTCAGTTTGTAAAAGAGTACAGTATCCGTGAAGCAGTTAAAGATAGTGCAGTAAAACAAAGTATACCTGTATTGAACAGAGCTGAGGTTATATAAGTACATCAGAGCTCCCACAATACCACTTTTCCATCATGCAAAAATACCTCCCAGTTTATTGCTCAGAGAAGGAGTAAGAACTGAATGAGGAAACATGGGCTACATATTTGTGCAGTCTCTAAAGCAATATTCTCCAACTTAAAACACTGCTATGCTAGTTCAGGGTGGTTGGTTATAAGGCTTATTCAGAGAACATGAGGCTCCCAGAAGCCTGTAGCTGTCCATAGGTTTATTTGGTCTTCTTTCTGTCTTTGGTGTGATTCATTATCATCTTCTTCTGATAAACATGCATATTCGATCTAGAGCTGGAATGGGCCAATTCTTCCTCTTTGCTTTGGTGATTTTAGCTTAAAAGCAGTGTGATCTGGACTGTCTTGCATCTTGTATTTCCAACTTGATTGAAATGTTTTGCAACCAGGAATTTGGTTTTGTATTTCTTTGCCCCACCCAGTAATGCTTAGTACAGTTCTAAAGCTAGGCAATTAATGTATGTTGGTTGTTTTTATGACTGTGCAATGCTAAAAATAAAAATTAACAAAAAAAGAGAAAGAAATAAAACCTTTTAAATTCTCTCTCCTTGAAAACACTATTCTTACCTTGAGGATGATCTGAGGAATCAAGAAGCTATCACATGCCCACTGTCACCCCAAATAGAAGTCAAATCTTCAAAGCCTACCCAATATTTAAACTCTGGCAGAAATAGTAAACTAATTTTCTTCGGAAGCAGGATTGTGCATGTTTATTTTGTGATTTAATAAAAAGCTGACATAGTGGTCATTAGCTTCCCAGAGTACGCTCCGTTTAATATGCAAAACACACAGAAATTAACATAGTAATTATGTTAGAACTAACAGGATACAAACATTTTAAATGGATTTAACACATTAAATAATTTCATGTCTTATGTGGCCCTGGTGTCTTTCACAGATGGTCACAACATTTGCTAATTTGTTCTACAGGTAGTGCAAATTAATGTGATTTTCTTTGACTCTTATTCTTTTTTTAATGTAGACAAATACCTTTATTTTTATTTAAAATCATAGCTACTCTGCTTATTGTGTTTTTTGTTCCTTTAGCAAAGAAGACCTATGCTTCTGTTTTTTCAAGATGGTGACTTTCTTTGCATCCAAATCTCAATGTTGGGGAAGAAGAAAAGGAAGTTAGTAAAAATATGTCCATTTGATACCTCAGACAGCACAAGCGTTAATGTTAATAATAGTGTGTGTGTGTGTGTGTGTGTGTGTGTGTGTGTTTGTGTGCTAAGTAGCTTCAGTCATGTCTGATTCTTTGCAGCTTTACTGACTGTAGCCTGCCAGGCTCCTCTGTCCATGGAATTCTCCAGGCAAGAGTACTGGGATCTACAGGGATTGCTAGATAATAATTACAAAATGATTTTAAATTTGATCTTCTAAATATTCCAACAATTGTATAAACAATATTCTGTAGGAGTTCAAGGAAATAAAATACTATTATTACCAGTTAAATAATAATACATTTTAATAAAAGAATTAGTGCTTCTTGGAGAAATACCTGATTCTAGAACTAGAATAATAGCATAAAGGTTGATATGGGAATGTCTCTTTATATAAAAAAATCAAGAATATAGTCAAAGTCTCATCATACCAATAACATGAAGAAGTTGCATTGGTACAGTTCTAAAGCTAGGCAATTAATGTATGTTGGTTGTTTTATGACTGTGCAATGCTAAAATAAAAATTAACAAAAAGAGAAAGAAATAAAACCTTTAATTTCCCCAAAACTTTTTGAGGATGATCTGAGGAATCAAGCTATCACATGTCACCCCAAATAGAAGTCAAATCTTCAAAGCCTACCCAATATTTAAACTCTGGCAGAAATAGTAAACTAATTTTCTTCGGAAGCAGGATTGTGCATGTTTATTTTGTGATTTAATAAAAAGCTGACATAGTGGTCATTAGCTTCCCAGAGTACGCTCCGTTTAATATGCAAAACACACAGAAATTAACATAGTAATTATGTTAGAACTAACAGGATACAAACATTTTAAATGGATTTAACACATTAAATAATTTCATGTCTTATGTGGCCCTGGTGTCTTTCACAGATGGTCACAACATTTGCTAATTTGTTCTACAGGTAGTGCAAATTAATGTGATTTTCTTTGACTCTTATTCTTTTTTTAATGTAGACAAATACCTTTATTTTTATTTAAAATCATAGCTACTCTGCTTATTGTGTTTTTTGTTCCTTTAGCAAAGAAGACCTATGCTTCTGTTTTTTCAAGATGGTGACTTTCTTTGCATCCAAATCTCAATGTTGGGGAAGAAGAAAAGGAAGTTAGTAAAAATATGTCCATTTGATACCTCAGACAGCACAAGCGTTAATGTTAATAATAGTGTGTGTGTGTGTGTGTGTGTGTGTGTGTGTTTGTGTGCTAAGTAGCTTCAGTCATGTCTGATTCTTTGCAGCTTTACTGACTGTAGCCTGCCAGGCTCCTCTGTCCATGGAATTCTCCAGGCAAGAGTACTGGGATCTACAGGGATTGCTAGATAATAATTACAAAATGATTTTAAATTTGATCTTCTAAATATTCCAACAATTGTATAAACAATATTCTGTAGGAGTTCAAGGAAATAAAATACTATTATTACCAGTTAAATAATAATACATTTTAATAAAAAGAATTAGTGCTTCTTGGAGAAATACCTGATTCTAGAACTAGAATAATAGCATAAAGGTTGATATGGGAATGTCTCTTTATATAAAAAAATCAAGAATATAGTCAAAGTCTCATCATACCAAAACTAAAGGACCTGGGACACTGATTGAAGAAGTTGCATTGGTCATAGATAAGATGATATGATCATTGATAATATAGTAACTATAGTGGATTAAAATTAATGAGGCATGATTTAACAAGAGTCATTATTATGAAAACAAAGCAAAACAGAAAGCATCATTACTGATCATCTTGGAAATTGCTAGAACTTACTCTTTTATAAACTGGTAGCAGGGAAAAAATTAAACATTCTCCTGACCTTATTATACATGGTGTATCTCAAACTAACTGCATAACCAATAAAGGAAACTTTCCCTTAATGAAGATGTTCCAGCTTAGAAAAAGAAGAAATAAAAAATAAGAAAAATTACTAGAACAAGAAAGTTCCCACTTTGCAATCCTTAGTGATTTTGTAGACATGGAAACCACTGATGAATGACTGCAGTCATCACTAAAAGAGGGAATTGATGAAAGAACACAACATCTCCTATGAATTTGTTTTTAAAAATATTAACGTTAAATAAAGCAATAATGGATAAACAACAACAAAAATCTTGATAGAAATGCATGGTTCTCAACCAAGTGTAATTCTGCCCTTACGTGTTATTCATTTGACAAAATCTGGAGGCATTTTTATTTTTAATTGTTAGTTTGAAGTGCTAAGTGCTGTCTAGAGGATAGAGGCCAGAGATGCTGCTAAACAGCATACAATGCACAGGAAGTATCCCACAACAAAGAATTATCCAAATGATTTATTAAAAGATGTCGGCAAAAGGGCTTCCCTGGTGGTCCAGTGGGTGAAGAGTCCGCCTTGCAGTGCAGGGGCCACCGGTTCGACCCCTGGCACGGGAAGATTCCACGTGCTGTGGATCGGCTGGACCGGTATGTCCGGTTGCAAGCCAGTGCTCTGGAGTGCACGCGTCCAGAGCCATTGCTTTGCGGCAAGAGAGGCCACTGTGGTGGGAGGCCCACACAGGCCAAAGAATTGACTAATTGGGATGAATGAAAATAAATAAATGAAGGACCAATAAAGAGGCCAAATATTAAAAAAAAAAAAAAAGTCAGCAGTATTGAGATTAAGAAACCCTGATATAAACCTATAAGTTTACAGAAAATAGAAAATTCAGAATATTGTGTTAAATAGTACAGTGTGATTGCACTTAGATAATGTGAACTAAGGGAAACTCTGCAGGGTTAAAATTATGACTATTTAGAAAATAATTTGCAAAGAGATAAAGGAAAGAGAAGAAAAGAGATGTACACATAGACTGAGAGAACAGAGATGGTTTACAGATTAAAAAGAGTTGACATTTATCACCCAATCCTACTATATTGCCATAAAACCATACTTAATAGAATACAGTTTTAATGGGATAAGTTGAAATTTCAGACTATGATTAGATATTTAAATTGCTAACAAAATATTATTTGATGTATGCTAATGATATTGTGAATGTTTAAAATATGGAGGTCCTTACATTATAGAGACGATGCAGAAACTGGTAAAGATAATATATCTGGAATTTGCCTCAAAATAATCCAAAAATGGGGGAAATATATTCAGTGGAAACATACATAAAACAAAGTGATCCATGAGTTTGTAACTGTTGATGCTGAATGATGGTTACCTGGATGATCTTTAAACTACATAGTGTTTGAAATTTCTCTAAGGATATTACTTGACTTATCAAAATAGTTTATCTCAGCATTTCTAAAGTAGTATCTGCCCTTACGTGTTATTCATTTGACAAAATCTGGAGGCATTTTTATTTTTAATTGTTAGTTTGAAGTGCTAAGTGCTGTCTAGAGGATAGAGGCCAGAGATGCTGCTAAACAGCATACAGTGCACAGGAAGTATCCCACAACAAAGAATTATCCAAATGATTTATTAAAAGATGTCGGCAAAAGGGCTTCCCTGGTGGTCCAGTGGGTGAAGAGTCCGCCTTGCAGTGCAGGGGCCACCGGTTCGACCCCTGGCACGGGAAGATTCCACGTGCTGTGGATCGGCTGGACCGGTATGTCCGGTTGCAAGCCAGTGCTCTGGAGTGCACGCGTCCAGAGCCATTGCTTTGCGGCAAGAGAGGCCACTGTGGTGGGAGGCCCACACAGGCCAAAGAATTGACTAATTGGGATGAATGAAAATAAATAAATGAAGGACCAATAAAGAGGCCAAATATTAAAAAAAAAAAAAAAGTCAGCAGTATTGAGATTAAGAAACCCTGATATAAACCTATAAGTTTACAGAAAATAGAAAATTCAGAATATTGTGTTAAATAGTACAGTGTGATTGCACTTAGATAATGTGAACTAAGGGAAACTCTGCAGGGTTAAAATTATGACTATTTAGAAAATAATTTGCAAAGAGATAAAGGAAAGAGAAGAAAAGAGATGTACACATAGACTGAGAGAACAGAGATGGTTTACAGATTAAAAAGAGTTGACATTTATCACCCAATCCTACTATATTGCCATAAAACCATACTTAATAGAATACAGTTTTAATGGGATAAGTTGAAATTTCAGACTATGATTAGATATTTAAATTGCTAACAAAATATTATTTGATGTATGCTAATGATATTGTGAATGTTTAAAATATGGAGGTCCTTACATTATAGAGACGATGCAGAAACTGGTAAAGATAATATATCTGGAATTTGCCTCAAAATAATCCAAAAATGGGGGAAATATATTCAGTGGAAACATACATAAAACAAAGTGATCCATGAGTTTGTAACTGTTGATGCTGAATGATGGTTACCTGGATGATCTTTAAACTACATAGTGTTTGAAATTTCTCTAAGGATATTACTTGACTTATCAAAATAGTTTATCTCAGCATTTCTAAAGTAGTATGAATCTAAAAAATAATCCATCAGTTAATTTATTAGTATTTATCAATAAATTATTTTAACCTCATTTACAGGATTAAAATACTGGTTTTTGAATCAAACAACCTTGGATTTTAATTCCATTTCTGCCAATGAATAGTTAAACAACATGTGCAGTTATCACATTCCTGTTATCAACATTTTTACTGATTTTCAATATGTAGAATCAAAATAGCTAACATTAAGTATGGTTGTACTAAAAACTGTAAGTGAAAGGTACCTAGCATTATGTTTGGTATGGAATAGATATGTAATGAATAGTTGCCATTATCACTACACACTTTTCAAGAAAGATAACAGTTATTGTACTACATTTAAAGCAGTGTTTTTTAAAATGGTTTATTTTCAGTGTATCTTTCATTAAGGAAGTAGATTTTGGATTGGTAAAATCTCCCTGTGAATGAACAATAAAAATTAGAAATATAGGGGCTTCCCTGGTGGTCCAGTGGGTAAAGAGCTCGCCTTGCAGTGAAGGGGGTGCCGGTTCAATCCCCGGCCTGGGAAGATCCCATGTGCTGCGGTGTGACTGGACCGGTGTGTACAATTATGAGCCAGTGCTCTGGAGCACATGTGCTCAGAGCCGGTGCTCTGCTCCAGAAGGGGCCCCAGCAATGGGAGGCCCACACAGGCTAAAGAACAAAGATGGATGAAAATAAATAAATGAAAGACCAATAAAAGAGGCCAAAATTAAAAGAAAAAAAGTTAGAAATATATTTTAGTTTCAGGCAGCTATACTACCCAAGGTCGAATTTCCATTGTAGATTTCAGTGATTTGGTTTGACTTGGTGAAACTGACTGTTTACGACTTACTCTGACCTTAAAATCCCTCAACTGTCTTCAGAGTGACTAATTATTGATTTTGTGTAAGGACTATTTAATTAAATAGATACCAGGAAGAGATAGCAATTCTGTATAGAGAGAAATGGCTGAAGGTGATTATTAAATGTCTTCCTTGTGGAATGTTGATAAATTCGTTGTTAATTTATATTTCCTTCTTTAGGACATGTCTGTCTCTTCACTTGCCTCCTCTTCTGACACTTTCACACCATTAGGATAGTGCCTGTTTATTGAGATGTCTGACGTTTCTCGAAAAGTTGGCTTGACACATATGTATTAATAAAGCTCGATTGTCGAAAGTCATATATGAGAGAATGACTTATGTTCAATAGTTGGAAGTTATTTAGGTCATTAAAATAAATTAAATTAATAAAATATGACCATTATCTACTGGCATATACTACCATGGTCAACTCAGACGGTTATCATTGGTGCAAATACTCTAATATATATGTGCTTCTATTATAAGCATTAAGTACCATTTCATTGGCAAATTTTTATTGAATGTTTACTGTGTTCCAAAAACTGTGCTAGGGTCTCATTATAATACATTGAGAGGTTTCCCTCTTAGATTGAAAAGCGAACTGAAAAGTTTGATAATTTTATATTTGAAGAGAAGAATGTGTAAATAGTAGGAAGTAAGTGATCTTAGGCAGAGCACTGACCCAGAGAAAGAGCATGCCATGAAACTCATGGTTCAAGGATAGACTTATCAGAATTAACCCCTACACTGATACTAAGAATTGACATTAGCTAGGTTAAGAGAAGTGAAAAGGGGTAGGCATGGGGAGAATGATTTCCAGCATTAGAATCCATCCATATGTTGAAAGAGAGTCAGGAAGAAAAATTACACACTATTAGGGATGTACTATTTTTGCCCCTCCAATTCATTTCTTGATAAGGCTAAGTAGACTTGTGTTTCTCAGGGCCACGCACAATGTAAATTAAAAAGAAAATTCAAATCATTCAGATTGTTCAAATTGTCTTCTATTTATTTGTGGATATAATAGTTTATTTCAGAAGTATGTAATAGTCTTAAAATCAAAAGATGGAAATACAAATGATGACTTTACCTTCTATGACTTTTAAATCTTATCACTAGGAGTTGTATAACATGAACATATTAAATTATCTCCTGCTTCATATGATTTTAATTAAAAATTAATTAGGTCAAATGTGATATTGACTAACGTTTTTAGAGGTATACTAGGTATTTTGTGTATTTTTGTGGCAGGCTTAATGAGATATAATTCATGTACCATGAAAGTCACTCAGTAAAAGTGTACATACAACTCAGTGAATTTTAGTATATTCACTAAGTTGTACAATCACGACCAGCGTCTGATTCCAGGATATTTCATCACCCCAAAAAGGGACCCTGTGTAGACCCATTAGCAGTCTCTGCTTATATCCCCTTCTTCTTTCCCCAGTATTTTGTCTATATGGATTTGCATATTCTGGATATTTCATCAAAAAGAAGTTATAAAACATGTGATGTGTTTTACCTGGCTTCCTTTAATCAGCATGTTTTTAAGATTCATCCGTCTTGCTTGATATCAGTACTGTATTCCTTTGTATAGCTGAATAATACTCTCTAGTATGGTTATACCATTTATGTATTTATCAGCTTATGGACATTTGGATTATTTTTGTTTTTGGCTGTTGTAAATAATGCACACGTTTTTATGTTAATGTATGCATTAGATTTTCATGAGTATATAGCTAGAAGTGGAATTTCTAGGTCATACAGTAGCTCTTTCTTTAACTGTTTGAGGAGCTGGTGGACTATTTCCCAGAATGTCTGAACTATTTACAATTCTCCTATCAGAGACGTTCCAATTTTTACACTTCCTTTCAACATTTGTAATTGTCTTTTAGTTATTTTTTTTAATTATTGTTTTTATTTTACTTTTTGCTTTTACAGGGTTTTGTTGCTTACAGATACGTATGATCCCAGATTAGTCACTTTTTGCCCTCAATTCATTTCTTGATAAGGCTAAGTAGACTTGTGTTTCTCAGGGCCACGCACAATGTAAATTAAAAAGAAAATTCAAATCATTCAGATTGTTCAAATTGTCTTCTATTTATTTGTGGATATAATAGTTTATTTCAGAAGTATGTAATAGTCTTAAAATCAAAAGATGGAAATACAAATGATGACTTTACCTTCTATGACTTTTAAATCTTATCACTAGGAGTTGTATAACATGAACATATTAAATTATCTCCTGCTTCATATGATTTTAATTAAAAATTAATTAGGTCAAATGTGATATTGACTAACGTTTTTAGAGGTATACTAGGTATTTTGTGTATTTTTGTGGCAGGCTTAATGAGATATAATTCATGTACCATGAAAGTCACTCAGTAAAAGTGTACATACAACTCAGTGAATTTTAGTATATTCACTAAGTTGTACAATCACGACCAGCGTCTGATTCCAGGATATTTCATCACCCCAAAAAGGGACCCTGTGTAGACCCATTAGCAGTCTCTGCTTATATCCCCTTCTTCTTTCCCCAGTATTTTGTCTATATGGATTTGCATATTCTGGATATTTCATCAAAAAGAAGTTATAAAACATGTGATGTGTTTTACCTGGCTTCCTTTAATCAGCATGTTTTTAAGATTCATCCGTCTTGCTTGATATCAGTACTGTATTCCTTTGTATAGCTGAATAATACTCTCTAGTATGGTTATACCATTTATGTATTTATCAGCTTATGGACATTTGGATTATTTTTGTTTTTGGCTGTTGTAAATAATGCACACGTTTTTATGTTAATGTATGCATTAGATTTTCATGAGTATATAGCTAGAAGTGGAATTTCTAGGTCATACAGTAGCTCTTTCTTTAACTGTTTGAGGAGCTGGTGGACTATTTCCCAGAATGTCTGAACTATTTACAATTCTCCTATCAGAGACGTTCCAATTTTTACACTTCCTTTCAACATTTGTAATTGTCTTTTAGTTATTTTTTTTAATTATTGTTTTTATTTTACTTTTTGCTTTTACAGGGTTTTGTTGCTTACAGATACGTATGATCCCAGATTAGTCATGTGTATATCCCTGACCCATCCTTCCTCTGCCCATGATTGTCTTTTAGTTTTAACTATCCTGTGAGTGTGTGGTAGCACTTCATTTTGATCTTGATATACATTTCCCTAATGACTAATGATATGTGAGCAACTTTTTATGTTCTTATTGGCCAATTATATATCATTTTTGAGAACTTTGACTTTAAGGACAATTTTGAATTTAAATACTTGTTGGTCAAATTACATGTATTTAAATGGAATTTTCCTACTTCAATAGTAATGAGAATATTCATGCTTTAATGATGTTTTATTAAGGTTGACTGGACCGCAGTACGGTGTAGGAAAATTTTTTTTCCCTTTAATCAAAATCTAGTAAATATGACCTTAGACATGTAGGTATTTTAGAAAATGATCAGATAAATATAGATTCACATTCTTCCACTGCTATTGTGCTTCAAAACATATTTTATTAAGTAAAGTTCAGCATATTCTAATGGTGGCATAACAAAGAATATCAATATTATAGACAAAAAAGGATATTATTGTATATTCAATATGTGACAAAGATCTATATTGAGTGGTATATATCAGTTAAAAATTAAAATAACAATATAGATACATTTATGTTTCTCTGAAGCTTATGATAAGGCTTGAAAGGAGATTCCTTCTGCTCTCTGTTAAATAGAAGGTGATTTAACTCTTCACAAGCATTGATACAAACTTAGGGAGACAATCATGTTTCAAATCTGAGTTACATTTTTTAATTTGTTTTAATTTTTTTGTTGTTACAAAGCAAAGTAATGCATTTCTTCACCGAGATCTTTAATTACCAACTTCCATGAAATTTCTATTGCCTTCTTCCTCCTTCTACTTCTGCATTCCGTTTAGAAATATAATGTCCTCTGTTTGAGTTTTCAACCCATTACAGTATTTGGAAATGAAGAGTGTTATACTTTTATCTTCTATCATTCACATGTTTAAAGCCCCACCAGTACTCTGATGTAATTTGTTCCATATGGATATTTCCTCATATGATGCACATAATCTGTTTTCACAACTAATTTATTCCTTTAATAGATTCAGTATTTTCTCCCTGTGTGTGAATGATAAAAGTATTTACTTTGATCACATTGCTACAGTTGAAGAGCTTCCATACGGAACCTCTCTGGGAGGCTCATTATTAATAACTTATGAATGTTTCAGCTTGAGTCTCAGCCTCTCCAATTTCAGTGTCATTGCTTTTTTTCTTCTGATATGATGATGAAAGAAAATTACAATTAATCTCAAAAAACACCATTTTTACTGCTTGATGGGAGTCACCTATTGCAATTGAAATATAAATCCTTTTACATAAGACTCATTTATTTCCATACATATAGATACTCAAAGATTCTTTTCTATTGTAGAGTCTTCTGCCAGTCCTTTTGGACTCATTCATCCCATGCACAGTTTTCAAATTAATTCTTTCTCTGCCAAGTTACTTTTGATCATAGAGATGCTGTACCTCCTATGATTTATTTTAGTTTCATGGTTTAATATATCTTTAATCATTCACAATATTTTCACTATATAGTAATTAGGGGGATCTTCTTTTAAAGCTATAAATCAGATCAGGTAGTGTTTCTAACTTATATCCTTCAGTAGATGCCCACTTCATTGGGAGAAATAGCTAAGACTCTTATCATATGCCCTAAAGGAGATTTTCAAATCTGCCCATACTGAGGCAGATCTCTGCAACTCTTAGCATCTCTGCAACTCTTAGCATCTCTGCAACTCTTAGCACATTCCAGTCACAATTACTCTGTCAATTATCTCTACCTGCATAAAATCTACAGCTTAAAATAACTTACATTTATTATCTCCAAAATTCTGAGGGTCAAAACTCAAGGCAGAGTTCAGCTGAGGGCTCTGCTTTGTGATCCCTCATGACCCTATAATCAAGGTTGGCAAAGGCTGGGATCTCATCTGAAAGCTCAGCTAAGAAGTTCAGTTCAATTCAGTTGCCCAGTCATGTCTGACTCTCTGTGACCCCATGGACTGCAGCACTCCAGACTTCCCTGTCCTTCACTATCTCCCAGAGCCCACTCAGACTCATGTCCGTTGATTCAGTGGCGCCATCCAACCATCTAGTCCTCTTTCATCCCCTTCTCCTTTTGCCTTTTGTTTTCCCCAACATCAGGGTCTTTTCCAATGAGTTGTCTCTTTGCATCAGGTGGCCAAAATATTTGACCTTTCAGCTTCAGTGTCAGTCCTCCCAGTGAATATCCAGAGTTGATTTCATTTACGATTGACTGGTTTGATCTCCTTGCAGTTCAAGGGACTAGTGAATAAACCAGAGTTTGTCCAGCTCTCAAAATCACCATTTTTACTGCTTGATGGGAGTCACCTATTGCAATTGAAATATAAATCCTTTTACATAAGACTCATTTATTTCCATACATATAGATACTCAAAGATTCTTTTCTATTGTAGAGTCTTCTGCCAGTCCTTTTGGACTCATTCATCCCATGCACAGTTTTCAAATTAATTCTTTCTCTGCCAAGTTACTTTTGATCATAGAGATGCTGTACCTCCTATGATTTATTTTAGTTTCATGGTTTAATATATCTTTAATCATTCACAATATTTTCACTATATAGTAATTAGGGGGATCTTCTTTTAAAGCTATAAATCAGATCAGGTAGTGTTTCTAACTTATATCCTTCAGTAGATGCCCACTTCATTGGGAGAAATAGCTAAGACTCTTATCATATGCCCTAAAGGAGATTTTCAAATCTGCCCATACTGAGGCAGATCTCTGCAACTCTTAGCATCTCTGCAACTCTTAGCATCTCTGCAACTCTTAGCACATTCCAGTCACAATTACTCTGTCAATTATCTCTACCTGCATAAAATCTACAGCTTAAAATAACTTACATTTATTATCTCCAAAATTCTGAGGGTCAAAACTCAAGGCAGAGTTCAGCTGAGGGCTCTGCTTTGTGATCCCTCATGACCCTATAATCAAGGTTGGCAAAGGCTGGGATCTCATCTGAAAGCTCAGCTAAGAAGTTCAGTTCAATTCAGTTGCCCAGTCATGTCTGACTCTCTGTGACCCCATGGACTGCAGCACTCCAGACTTCCCTGTCCTTCACTATCTCCCAGAGCCCACTCAGACTCATGTCCGTTGATTCAGTGGCGCCATCCAACCATCTAGTCCTCTTTCATCCCCTTCTCCTTTTGCCTTTTGTTTTCCCCAACATCAGGGTCTTTTCCAATGAGTTGTCTCTTTGCATCAGGTGGCCAAAATATTTGACCTTTCAGCTTCAGTGTCAGTCCTCCCAGTGAATATCCAGAGTTGATTTCATTTACGATTGACTGGTTTGATCTCCTTGCAGTTCAAGGGACTTTTAGGAGCCTTCTCCAGCACCACAGTTCAAAGGCATCCAATTCTTCCGTGTTCAGCCCTCTTTATAGTCCAGCTCTCACATCCATATGTGACTACTGGGAAAACCATAGTTTTGACTATACAGACTTTGTCAACAAAGTGATGTCTCTGCTTTTGAAAACAGTGTCTAGGTTTGTCATAGCTTCTCTTCCAAGGAGCGAGCATCTCTTAATTACATGACTACAGACACCACCTGCAGTGATTTTAGAGCCCAAGAAAATAAAGTCTGTCCCTATTTCCATTGTTCGTCCATCTATTGGCCATGAACTGATGGGACTGGATGCCATCATCTTTTTTGAATGTTGAGTTTTAGGCCAGATTTTTTACTCTCCTCTTTCACCTTCATCAACAGACTCTTAAAAAATAAAATTAAAAAAGAGGCTCTTTAGTTCCTCTTTGCTTTTTGCCGTAAGGGTGGTGTGATCTGCATACCTGAGGTTACTGATATTTCTCCTGGCAATCTTGATTCCAACTTGTGCTTCCTCCAGTCTGGCATTTCACACAATGTTCTAAGGAAAGATCTGCTTCAAAAATTGTATGGCTATTGACAGGTTTCAGTTCCTTGCATCCTGTTGAACTAACAAGTTCAATTCCATACTGTGTGTTGGCCAGTGACCATCCTGTCTGACTTTATTGCCTTCAGTTAATTGCCATGATGTGCCTCTGCAAAATGACCTCTTGCTTTATCAAAGTCAGCTAGGATGAGAGTCAGTAGTGAAAGTCTGCCAGCAAGACAGAAGTTACGATTTTATAGAATATAATCACTAAAAGTATATCCCATTATATTTTCTGTATTCAGTTCATTAGAAGCAAACCATAGCTCCCACCCACACTGAGGAGGAGCTGAACACAGGCCATAAATACAACATGAAGGCATCTTTGGGAGCTGTTTGTCCACTGCACTTATCTTCAGTCTTATCCTTGAATAGTGCAACTTCAGTTGACTTCAGAGTGTTTGCAGGAGTTCTGTTTCATATGTCCTCTGACTCTTTGAATAGCTAACTGGATCCTTTTCATCTCTCAGTTCAGATGCCATCTATTTAGATAGGTCTTGGCTTATCATCTTTAGATATCATTACCAGTGCTTAATACATCTTACTGAATGAATACATGAAAGGCTACCTTCACTTGGTGCAGTACTACATTCAGTAGATATAGGATTTATATACGCATTTTTGTGTAACCCCAGGCAGTTTTATTTTCCAACACATTTCATATTTATTCTCAGATGATACTGAAAAGTTCCAAGGAAGCAGCAGTAATTCCCTTAATTTGTCTTTAGAATGAACAGAAGTCAGATGGACTCTAAGAGTATGTAATAGATAGTGCAGGTCATTTGAATTCCTACAATTGGAGTGCTTGAAATCCTGATTCCTCCATTATTAGATAAACATTTGTCTCCAGGGTTTAGTAATGATACATGAATATTGTTCAAGAAGTATATATTATATAAAGAAAAAAGGAGAAAAGAAATAAGGAGGTAAGAGAAGGTGGGAGGGAAAAAGGAGGAAAGAGAATAAGATGAAAGTATGTTTTCTGAATTTGTTTTCTCATTTACTAAATGAATTAGCCACACATACTCTCAGTATATAGAAATATTGACCATAGGAGAAATAATAATTATTGTATTATACACATTATAAAATTACAAATAATTATATACTTATATATAAATTTATATGTGTATATAATTATATCATTATATAAAATATACATAATGATAGTACTATATGCATTTATAAAAGATAAAGGTTCCATTAATCCATAAGCAATAATAGTCTAATGTCCTATACTCATATTCATAGTGTATCATATTTGTGGAATACAGTGATAAATTTCACAGGATGTTGAAACCTGTGAAATACTATAAATTATTCTCTATTCCTCAGCCCAACTTTTTTCATTTCAGTGTTTCACGTACTAATGAGCTGATCTTTGGCTACTTCAATCTCACTCATTTCTTCAGTTGCTCTGGTCAAATGACTAACTCCTTTCCTCAATCCTCCAGGGTTTCCTACACATCTCACAGTGCCACTTTGTCCCAATACCCTCAAATGAGAATTTAACTTCAAACAGTACATGCCTCCTAATACATGGGCTGAATGGGGGCAAATTCAAGATACTGTCCCTAACCTAAGGTCAACTCCTTAGTAACCTTAATTACATGTGCAACCTTAATCCTGTTTTGCCATGTAACATAGCATACTCATAGTTTGTAAGCGTTAGAATATATGCATTATTGGGAAGCCTTTATTCTGCCTATTGTCCTGTCCCTATAGTGAGTTCCCATTTCAATTGATGTGCAGTGCCATGACAGAGTATAATAACATTCTATCTTAATCGGCTATTTCCTTGTCTATACTCCACACTCTACATAACCTGCATCCTTTAATAGAATAGATATGAGGCCTTCTGTTTCACCAGAGAATAACATGATCACAGGAAATATCTCTCCTGGAATATAATTGCCTTTTAATAAATATTAGTTGCATTTTGAGAAGTGTGTTTACATGTGTGTTGATGTGTGCATTGGTGTATGTGCATATATTTGAGTTTATCCTGAAAATAATTAAGTTTTGATTTATTGGAAATTAACCAGTAGAATCCTACTGTTTACAAAAAAGGGTTTTTTATCATTTACTAAATGAATTAGCCACACATACTCTCAGTATATAGAAATATTGACCATAGGAGAAATAATAATTATTGTATTATACACATTATAAAATTACAAATAATTATATACTTATATATAAATTTATATGTGTATATAATTATATCATTATATAAAATATACATAATGATAGTACTATATGCATTTATAAAAGATAAAGGTTCCATTAATCCATAAGCAATAATAGTCTAATGTCCTATACTCATATTCATAGTGTATCATATTTGTGGAATACAGTGATAAATTTCACAGGATGTTGAAACCTGTGAAATACTATAAATTATTCTCTATTCCTCAGCCCAACTTTTTTCATTTCAGTGTTTCACGTACTAATGAGCTGATCTTTGGCTACTTCAATCTCACTCATTTCTTCAGTTGCTCTGGTCAAATGACTAACTCCTTTCCTCAATCCTCCAGGGTTTCCTACACATCTCACAGTGCCACTTTGTCCCAATACCCTCAAATGAGAATTTAACTTCAAACAGTACATGCCTCCTAATACATGGGCTGAATGGGGGCAAATTCAAGATACTGTCCCTAACCTAAGGTCAACTCCTTAGTAACCTTAATTACATGTGCAACCTTAATCCTGTTTTGCCATGTAACATAGCATACTCATAGTTTGTAAGCGTTAGAATATATGCATTATTGGGAAGCCTTTATTCTGCCTATTGTCCTGTCCCTATAGTGAGTTCCCATTTCAATTGATGTGCAGTGCCATGACAGAGTATAATAACATTCTATCTTAATCGGCTATTTCCTTGTCTATACTCCACACTCTACATAACCTGCATCCTTTAATAGAATAGATATGAGGCCTTCTGTTTCACCAGAGAATAACATGATCACAGGAAATATCTCTCCTGGAATATAATTGCCTTTTAATAAATATTAGTTGCATTTTGAGAAGTGTGTTTACATGTGTGTTGATGTGTGCATTGGTGTATGTGCATATATTTGAGTTTATCCTGAAAATAATTAAGTTTTGATTTATTGGAAATTAACCAGTAGAATCCTACTGATTTTACAGAAAATGAGAAGGATTTCCAAATTTTCTCAGAATTACTGATCATGCCTCCAACTTCATTATAGCTCTGTTTGGATCTCAAAATTAGCATGTTAGAAAAAGAACCATCAATTCCTTTCACTCCAAAATGTGCTCTTTTCCCACCTGCCTCTAGTACTACAGTATAACTATGTATATATTATTGCCATTTATCTTTTCCTTAACACTATACTTAATTCAATAGAGCTATACCTTAAAAGCTATAGCTTTAAAGTAGATCTTAAATCTGTTTACTATTCCCCCCTCATATTTTAATCAACATAAATGACCTTTATCACTTAAAAGGATTACTCAGTAACCTTTGCATTCATCTATTCAGCCTACAGTATCAGAATACCACAAATTGGGTGACTTTAACAGTATAAATTAATTTTCTTTCAACTCTGGAGCATTAAAATCCTAGATTTATGTGCTGGCGGGATTGGTTTCTGAAGAGGCCTCTCTTTTTGGCTTGCAGATGACTGCCTTCTCATTACGCTCTCACATGACCTTTTCTCTGAGTGTGCATACTCCTGTTTTCTCTTCCTCTTCTTATAAGGCCATCCATCCTCTTGAATTTGGGCCTTGCCCTTGTGATCCCATTTAACCTTAGTTACCATCCTAAAGACTGTGTCTCAAAATATAGACACATTGGGAGTTACAGCATCAACCTATGAATATGTGGAATACAGCTCAATCTGTAGCAGCCATACACTCCTATAACCCATTTTACATTTAGTAGATCAGTGATTTTCTTAAGACTCAATTTGCCTGATAACATTCCTTTGATTAAACTTCTAGACTTTTTACTGACACTGAAAGTAAATTTCCAACATCTTGTTTTGATTTGAAAAGCCTCTTTCATCTGAAAGTGAAAGCATCAGTTGCATAGTCATGCCTGACGCTTTGCAATCCCATGGACTGTAGACCATCAGACTCCTCCGTCCATGGGATTTTCCAGGCAAAAATAGTGGGATGGGTAGTTGCTTTCTTCTCCAGGGAATCTTTCTGGCCCAGGGATTGAACTCAGGTCTCCATCTGAGCCACCAGGGAAGCCCCCTCTTTCATCTGACACCTCTCTAACTCTCTAAACTTATACTGTACTACTTTGTTCTTTGGTTATATCTCTAGCTCATCCTGCTCAGTGCTTTTGTGTTCATTCTTCCCCTTCTCAGGGAGTTCTTTACCTAGACCTTTTGGTTTCTAAGTCTTACCTCAGACTGCTGCAGCCTTTTTTTTAACCCACTTTGCATAAAGTACTACAGTATAACTATGTATATATTATTGCCATTTATCTTTTCCTTAACACTATACTTAATTCAATAGAGCTATACCTTAAAAGCTATAGCTTTAAAGTAGATCTTAAATCTGTTTACTATTCCCCCCTCATATTTTAATCAACATAAATGACCTTTATCACTTAAAAGGATTACTCAGTAACCTTTGCATTCATCTATTCAGCCTACAGTATCAGAATACCACAAATTGGGTGACTTTAACAGTATAAATTAATTTTCTTTCAACTCTGGAGCATTAAAATCCTAGATTTATGTGCTGGCGGGATTGGTTTCTGAAGAGGCCTCTCTTTTTGGCTTGCAGATGACTGCCTTCTCATTACGCTCTCACATGACCTTTTCTCTGAGTGTGCATACTCCTGTTTTCTCTTCCTCTTCTTATAAGGCCATCCATCCTCTTGAATTTGGGCCTTGCCCTTGTGATCCCATTTAACCTTAGTTACCATCCTAAAGACTGTGTCTCAAAATATAGACACATTGGGAGTTACAGCATCAACCTATGAATATGTGGAATACAGCTCAATCTGTAGCAGCCATACACTCCTATAACCCATTTTACATTTAGTAGATCAGTGATTTTCTTAAGACTCAATTTGCCTGATAACATTCCTTTGATTAAACTTCTAGACTTTTTACTGACACTGAAAGTAAATTTCCAACATCTTGTTTTGATTTGAAAAGCCTCTTTCATCTGAAAGTGAAAGCATCAGTTGCATAGTCATGCCTGACGCTTTGCAATCCCATGGACTGTAGACCATCAGACTCCTCCGTCCATGGGATTTTCCAGGCAAAAATAGTGGGATGGGTAGTTGCTTTCTTCTCCAGGGAATCTTTCTGGCCCAGGGATTGAACTCAGGTCTCCATCTGAGCCACCAGGGAAGCCCCCTCTTTCATCTGACACCTCTCTAACTCTCTAAACTTATACTGTACTACTTTGTTCTTTGGTTATATCTCTAGCTCATCCTGCTCAGTGCTTTTGTGTTCATTCTTCCCCTTCTCAGGGAGTTCTTTACCTAGACCTTTTGGTTTCTAAGTCTTACCTCAGACTGCTGCAGCCTTTTTTTTAACCCACTTTGCATAAAGTACACATGCTGCAACTAAATGGAAGTCATTGGAACTATGTTTCAGGTGCTGCATAATCAAATTTGTCTACAAACTGAAGACTGGGTCATATGACCCCGAGAGGCACTTTCCAACTTTAGAATCAAATGTTTTCATATTACTACCAAGAAAACAACTATTTATGAATAGATGTTGCTATTCTGCTGAAATACATTCAATCTAAGTAACAGAAGGTAATTAGCAAAGAATCTAATCAGCAGCATTGCTTTAGTGCCCATCATTAAAAAGCTTAACTGTTGTACCATTTTTCTTTTCTGCTTTATGAAGAACTCATTTATGTACCATTTCAATGCTGTTGTAATTGTGAGTGAGTTTTACGGGGGGATTAAATTACTGGCCTCAATTTTACAACACAAACATTACCTGCAGTCTTCTATAACCCAGCCACAAGAGAAAATAGGAAAAATGAAAAAAAAAATTATCATAAAATTCTGATGCTGAAACTGAACTTTGATTCTCATTGGTTTGATTGATCTGAGGCACCACAGTAAGATTTTAAACCATGTGTTATAAAATTTCCTTTTTATTTCATGACTTTTTTTTTTCTTCCAACCGATTCTTAATAGCTATACACTAGGGAGTACAAATGCACCTAGAAAGATTGAATATTTAAAAGACACACAATGTCAATTTGTAAATATTTGAGCATTTGATTGACATCTCGTTTCAAGAATGGAGTTGCCAAAACTGCTCTCACTAATAAATTTTTTTTTAAAAAAACCTGAAATGATTCATGTAGCTGCAGGCAATTACAGTTATCATTGTAGAGAAAGGTCAGTGTCATAAGATGAATAAAATTCACAAAATAAATCATTTATTAGCCATTTTTCTTATAACTACATTAAATACATGTACAAATCCTGTATTTTAGTTTTTCTAGAATGAAAAGTTACACTTGTCTTTCAAAGACTGCTGATTTAAATCTACAAGAAAAAAAGATGTATTTTTCTCTTTTATACGTCAAGTAATACTTAATTTACAAGTTTAACTATTGTGTGTTTCTCTTTGCCTTTCTATACAGATAGAATTTTTGTTCTTTTAATTTTTGCCTTTCCATTCTCTCTTGTTTGTGTCTCTCATAGATTCAAAATAAATGTTGAAGTTAAGATTGTTTATTTATTTATAATCCACATTCTGTTTCACCTTTTTTCCCCCTCAATACCATCCTCATATTGACCCCTTTGATTAGAAACCATTGTTCCTATCTCTCAGTTGAGGAAGTTAAGGCTCAAGAGGTTAAATGACTCATGCATGACACGCAACTATTGAGTTGTGAAACCAATATAGAAAAGCATACTATGGGAAAATTGCCAATGAGATGAACATACAATTCTCAGATAGCATACAGAGCCATGAAAAACAAACAATCTGCCAGTGACTTCATAGCCTACATGGAACAAAATGGCTGCATGGTAATTGCACATATGGAAGGAGAGTGGAGAAAGAGGACATCTGAGCCAGAGAGTTAGTCTTGAAGGTGAGAAAAGGCAAGAGTGTGGGTTGTACATCTCATTTAAATTTAAAAACATTCATATACAATCTTGATGTCTCTGTTCACATAAATACAGATTTTTAGCGCTAGACATGACAGTTTGAAAGGCAGAAACAACTTATGCTTTATAAGTTTTCACTTTTGATGAGTAAAAGATATACTTGTTAAATAATTAACTTCTTCATAAACAGAAATTTATAATACATTTTGTATAGGGGTATGATGTATAGGTACCAGAATATATGCATACCCCTGTGAACCACTACAGACATGTATTATCCTGGAAATGGTGTTCGGGGACAGATGATGTTGGCAAGTATAGCTGATCAAGTTATTGAAGGGACTGGGAATCCATGCTTAAGAGTTTTGTAAATTCTACCTCCCAGAGATGCTATTTTAATAGGTCACAGAGATCCAAAATTGTGCACAATACTTCTAAAGTTTTACAACAGGGTGAGGCATTTCTCATTACTGAGGAAAGGAAGATTAAAGGAATTTCATAGCACAGAGCATTACATTACTGAAATGCTAATGAACATAGCCAGTAAGTAATTCAGTATATAGTCTGAAATATAAGATGGCTAAAGTTTTGTCCTGCATAAGAAGATCTAGTTTCTTTTGTCTGTGAGTGTGTGCACACATCAATGCATGTGTACATACATACAAATACACAATAATTCATGCACATATTCAGTGCATCCTTGCCTGTTAAAATAATTTCATTATTGCATATAAAATTCAATGAATGTATAAAATAAGCACATAGAAATTAAATACTGTGTTAATTGGGATGAGTGAATTGTTAGCACATTCTGAAGTTAATATTACATGTGAAAATCAGAAGAAAAACAAATGGAGATTTACCTTGTCAATCTGTAAGTAACTCCACATTTAACTTTTCTTTTTTTATTTTCATTTTTCGTATTTTTTGGCCACTTCTGTTGATCTTTTGCTCATTTATCTTTTCTCTTTGGCCTGTGTGGTCCTCTCATCCCAGTGGCCTCTGTGACTGCAGAGGCTCTGGGCGCATGCACTCCAGGGCTCCAACTTGGTAGTTGGACACTTCGGTCCAGCCGCTCCATGGTATGTTGAATCTTCCAGGCCAGGGATTGAACTGGCGCCCCTTGCACTGCAAGGTGGTGTCCTTACCCACTGGACAACCAGGAAAGCCACACATTTAACTTTTAACATGAGAAAAATATGTTCTTACATCATTTCCATAAACTGAAGGAAAAATACAAGTCTAATTTATGAGACTGAGGTATCATTCCAAACCCAACTGTTGCCTTCCTTTTGCTTCCCATGGTATGATGTATAGGTACCAGAATATATGCATACCCCTGTGAACCACTACAGACATGTATTATCCTGGAAATGGTGTTCGGGGACAGATGATGTTGGCAAGTATAGCTGATCAAGTTATTGAAGGGACTGGGAATCCATGCTTAAGAGTTTTGTAAATTCTACCTCCCAGAGATGCTATTTTAATAGGTCACAGAGATCCAAAATTGTGCACAATACTTCTAAAGTTTTACAACAGGGTGAGGCATTTCTCATTACTGAGGAAAGGAAGATTAAAGGAATTTCATAGCACAGAGCATTACATTACTGAAATGCTAATGAACATAGCCAGTAAGTAATTCAGTATATAGTCTGAAATATAAGATGGCTAAAGTTTTGTCCTGCATAAGAAGATCTAGTTTCTTTTGTCTGTGAGTGTGTGCACACATCAATGCATGTGTACATACATACAAATACACAATAATTCATGCACATATTCAGTGCATCCTTGCCTGTTAAAATAATTTCATTATTGCATATAAAATTCAATGAATGTATAAAATAAGCACATAGAAATTAAATACTGTGTTAATTGGGATGAGTGAATTGTTAGCACATTCTGAAGTTAATATTACATGTGAAAATCAGAAGAAAAACAAATGGAGATTTACCTTGTCAATCTGTAAGTAACTCCACATTTAACTTTTCTTTTTTTATTTTCATTTTTCGTATTTTTTGGCCACTTCTGTTGATCTTTTGCTCATTTATCTTTTCTCTTTGGCCTGTGTGGTCCTCTCATCCCAGTGGCCTCTGTGACTGCAGAGGCTCTGGGCGCATGCACTCCAGGGCTCCAACTTGGTAGTTGGACACTTCGGTCCAGCCGCTCCATGGTATGTTGAATCTTCCAGGCCAGGGATTGAACTGGCGCCCCTTGCACTGCAAGGTGGTGTCCTTACCCACTGGACAACCAGGAAAGCCACACATTTAACTTTTAACATGAGAAAAATATGTTCTTACATCATTTCCATAAACTGAAGGAAAAATACAAGTCTAATTTATGAGACTGAGGTATCATTCCAAACCCAACTGTTGCCTTCCTTTTGCTTCCCATTCACAAACCTGCAAACCTGTCAAGTACTGAATTGAAGAGGAGATGAAGAATGAATCTTAAACATAAAGGTTGTACCCATTGGAACCAATATCTGACAACTGTACTGATAATTTCCTTTTTTGGCCAATGTGCATACAAGTGGCAGTGAGTGATTCAACTGGATTTGATGAATTAGAATGATACTATCATTTAAGCCCTATGGTGAAGACTTGTATATAATTCTGATAATTTGGGAGTAGACCAGAGGTTAAAGTCAATAATAAAACTACCTTGTCTTCCAAGAAAATAAGGCTAAGATTAGCCTGTGAATGTATCCTCATAAACCTGAACTTCTTGTTTGAATCGTCTTAATCCATCCATCCATCCATTGCATAAGAATGTATTCAGGGGCTTCCCTGGTGGTCCAGTGGGTAAAGAGTCCACCTTGCATTGCAAGGGGCACTGGTTCGATCCCTGGCACCTGGAAGTTCCCACGTGCTGCAGAGTGTCTGGGCCAGTGTGTTCAGTTATGAGCCAGCACTCTAGAGCACATGTGCCCGGAGCCAGTGCTCTGCAGTGAGTGGTGCCACTGCAATGGGAGACCCACACATGATAAATAAAGAGACATGATGGGGGAAAGAAAAAAATTTTTAAAAGAGAAAAAAAAAAAAAAAAAAATTTAAAAATCTATTAAAAAAAAAGAGAATCTATTCAGTACTTAATTGTAGTTTGAAAACCTGCCAGATGCTCTCCTTTAAACATGGCAGTAATTCAGGAAAACAGGCGAATCCTCATCTTGATGATAAAGAAACTAAAGTTCAAACAACTTACCCCTTAAATTAACAGCTGGTGAATACCAGATCCAAAACTCGATCCCACTCATGTTTGTTAATTTCTTTGTTCATTTATTCATCATACACATTGTTGTGAGAACAATCTGGTAGATGTTTGGAGTCAGTGGAGGTCGAGAAGTTGTGGTTCATAATTTCATGGAGTTTGAAATCTACTGAGATTATCTGGTGCCCAAATCAGTTGCACTTCTTCTCTATTATGTGTTCTCTCAATAGAGAAAATGCATATACAAGTCTAATTTATGAGACTGAGGTATCATTCCAAACCCAACTGTTGCCTTCCTTTTGCTTCCCATTCACAAACCTGCAAACCTGTCAAGTACTGAATTGAAGAGGAGATGAAGAATGAATCTTAAACATAAAGGTTGTACCCATTGGAACCAATATCTGACAACTGTACTGATAATTTCCTTTTTTGGCCAATGTGCATACAAGTGGCAGTGAGTGATTCAACTGGATTTGATGAATTAGAATGATACTATCATTTAAGCCCTATGGTGAAGACTTGTATATAATTCTGATAATTTGGGAGTAGACCAGAGGTTAAAGTCAATAATAAAACTACCTTGTCTTCCAAGAAAATAAGGCTAAGATTAGCCTGTGAATGTATCCTCATAAACCTGAACTTCTTGTTTGAATCGTCTTAATCCATCCATCCATCCATTGCATAAGAATGTATTCAGGGGCTTCCCTGGTGGTCCAGTGGGTAAAGAGTCCACCTTGCATTGCAAGGGGCACTGGTTCGATCCCTGGCACCTGGAAGTTCCCACGTGCTGCAGAGTGTCTGGGCCAGTGTGTTCAGTTATGAGCCAGCACTCTAGAGCACATGTGCCCGGAGCCAGTGCTCTGCAGTGAGTGGTGCCACTGCAATGGGAGACCCACACATGATAAATAAAAGAGACATGATGGGGGAAAGAAAAAAATTTTTAAAAGAGAGAAAAAAAAAAAAAAAATTTAAAAATCTATTAAAAAAAAAGAGAATCTATTCAGTACTTAATTGTAGTTTGAAAACCTGCCAGATGCTCTCCTTTAAACATGGCAGTAATTCAGGAAAACAGGCGAATCCTCATCTTGATGATAAAGAAACTAAAGTTCAAACAACTTACCCCTTAAATTAACAGCTGGTGAATACCAGATCCAAAACTCGATCCCACTCATGTTTGTTAATTTCTTTGTTCATTTATTCATCATACACATTGTTGTGAGAACAATCTGGTAGATGTTTGGAGTCAGTGGAGGTCGAGAAGTTGTGGTTCATAATTTCATGGAGTTTGAAATCTACTGAGATTATCTGGTGCCCAAATCAGTTGCACTTCTTCTCTATTATGTGTTCTCTCAATAGAGAAAAATGCATATACTGAGCAACCAACATGTGCTCATCACTAACAATATTTCAATTCATGTCATAACCACAGTATTCCCTTCAGTACATCTTTACAATGTGCTCTGTTTTACAAATAAGAAAGCAAACAGTTGTATCCAAACAGTACTGTCATCTGCACCACAGCACATATGTGTAGGGCCAAAGTATCTCAAGATATACAGCTTACATACAAGTCATAGAAAATCCGGTGCTCGTTTGCCTTTTTTTATGCTGGTTAGAAGAGAGGGTGGTAGTGAAAACGTTACTTTCTTGAGAAATTTTTGCAGCATAAAGCTCTAGGATTTCCTCTTGATATTAAATTTAGTCGAGTTAGGGGTAGAAAAGAGAGAAAATGAAAGGCACATACTGAAGAAACCAAAAAAGATAAACATTCTTAAGCCCATATTGACATTTTCATGTTCAGAGACTTAAGCTAAGGGCCACATATATACCTCAGAGAAAACAGTTAACTATGGCATTACACCCACACTCACAACTAGGGAGTAGTAAAAGGAAGGAAAAAAAAAGACAAGAAACTCAGCACAAATATTTCTCACATAAAAATCCTTCAGGTTAACCCAGATCTCATTTCCTATAAGCTATATCTAGAGAGTTCCTAAAGGAACCACAGCAGCCTCCAGGACTAAGAATGAATTGCAGTTAATTATTATGAAAATAGGACTTTAAATGAATGGTGATAATAATGATAATATGTTATGGTTAAGCCTAAAACATAAATAATTTACATTATTACACATTTTACATTCTGGGAAATTTTAGAATTTCCCTTTCCCTCTTTGTAAAACATTTATAGAATACAGTTGAGACCATGTGTAAAATTGTACAAAAGGTGTAAGGTGTGCAAATGTGCAAAAGTAAGGAACATTTTAAAAATAGCAAAGAAAAGAAGAAGATAAGGAGACAAAAGTAGATATTACAGTGAAAAGTATGTAAGTGGTTTCCTCTAAGCTGTTTTTTCCTTGATTAATCTTGTGACCGTGATACAATAATCTCACCCCTAAAGACAATGAATTAGTCTTCATCATCAGCTAAGAAGAGAAAATTCCAAAATAATTAAAGGATGCTTATTTAGGACTTATTTAGAATCTAATAATTCCCCATAAATATCTAAGAACAGGACTCAACAATATTTAGACCTATTATAATAGTAGGGCAATGTGTCCATGTGATGTGAGAGAAATGAGTTTCTTCGGAAGGAACTCTCAATCCAGTAAGAGAAAGCAAGATATGAGGCATATTGTTCTAAGTGTATCAATGAAGATACATAAGTTACAACTTTTTTTTTCCACACATGGGCATTCTTTTTTTAATTTTGGCCTCTTGTATTCTTTTTTTTCTTCTTTATTTTCATCCATCTTCATTCTTTGGCCTGTGTGGGCCTCCCATTGCAGTGGCCTCTCCTGCTGCAGAGGACGGGCTCTGGGTGTGTGCACTGGAGAATGCTGGCTCCTAATTGGACATACCAGTTCAGACGCTCTGCAGCACGTGGGGCCTTCCCGGGCCAGGGTTTGAACCGGTGCCCCTTGCACTGCAAGGCAAACTCTTCACCCACTGGACCACCAGGGACGCTCCTAAATCAATGATATTTTTGGACACTGGTGCGTCCAATTATGAGCCAGAGCACCAGAGTGCATGTGCCTAGAGCCAGTGCTCTGCCGCAGGGGAGGCCACTGCAATGGGAGGCCCACACAGGCTGAAAAGTAAAGATGGATAAAAAATAAATAATTGAAAAAAACAATAAAAATAGACCAAAAATTTTAAAATATATATATCATTGATTTAAAATATTTTGTGACTGCTCACGAAGTATCACATATTCAGGTGATGCTCAGTTATTTGTAAGTTCCCAAGTGTGCCGTGTGCAGTACTCTCTCATTTTCCCCATACAGTGTAGATTGCCCTTTCTCACCTCTGCTTCCCTTCTATTAATCACTCCCCTGGGTAACTTTTCTTTTTGATTTAATCTTCTCTTCAGTTGTCATTTCTTCTAGAAAAGCACCTCAAATTTCCAGAATGACGCTCTCTCTTAGGCTAGCAGGATTACTTGGTTTTAAACAATTTTAGACCTTTGATGTGGTTTTCCTAATAAAATTTAAATGCTTGAGAGTAGGGACATTGTCATATGTACACGGGGAATTGCTTAAGGAATAGTGAGATAAATGTTAAGTTAATATGAAGAGTTTTAGTGATAAATTGGATGATGGTTGGGTGAGAGGATGGAGTAAACAAGGTACTAATAAACAAGATTTATGTACTGTTAATAAATGGTTTCCCTAGGTAATTTAAACCAACTTCTCTTTTAATTTCCACAGCCATTTCCCCCCATTACAGTGTATTTTCTCTCCAAAATCATGTTTACTCAGTTTACCCTAAATTGAATCCAGAAGCATTGTGTGAATGAGGCTCTTCTTCACTCTGTCAATCACTTCTTTTTTTTCTTTTAGTTTTGTCTGGGTTTTTTGCCTCTAAATCATTATTCATCATCATTTATTTTTCATACATCTTTTACTCCTTAGCACGTGTAAGCCTCCCACCGCAGTGACCTCTCTTGCTGCAGAGCACCGGCTCTGGGAGCATGCACTCCAGAGCGACAGCCGGCAATTGGACACACTGGCCCAGCCTTTCTGTGGCATGCGGGATCCTCTAGGGCCAGGGATGGAACTGTGGCCCTTTGCACTGCAAGGCGGACTCTCTACCCACTGGAACACCAGGGAAGCTGAGTCATTCACTTCTTGTTTTGAGTTTCTAGCTTGAAAACACCTAAGCATAATTATTTGCCAATTTGGGAGATTTCATAGAAGAAATTTAGGGCAGTGTTATATAATTGTGGCCACTTCAGAAACAATTGAGACATATTTGTTTGTTTGTTTTTTTTGTTCCAAATGTCAGGGTTATAATCCTGTCTCTACTGATAGAGCCCTGGTATTAATATTCCCTGAACTTGTCAGGTGAATTAAAGTGCAGAGAAGGCTAAGAATAACTGCCTCAGAAATACACAGGCAATAATTATAATACCAGCTATTAACACAACCGTCCTGGTCATGGGAATTTATTTAACTTACATGAGCCTTAGCTTTCTCATATGTAAATGAGAATAAAAGAACCACTCTAAAGAATTATAGAGATGATTAAATATAATACATATGAAAGATTGTCATTTCTTCTAGAAAAGCACCTCAAATTTCCAGAATGACGCTCTCTTAGGCTAGCAGGATTACTTGGTTTTAAACAATTTTAGACCTTTGATGTGGTTTTCCTAATAAAATTTAAATGCTTGAGAGTAGGGACATTGTCATATGTACACGGGGAATTGCTTAAGGAATAGTGAGATAAATGTTAAGTTAATATGAAGAGTTTTAGTGATAAATTGGATGATGGTTGGGTGAGAGGATGGAGTAAACAAGGTACTAATAAACAAGATTTATGTACTGTTAATAAATGGTTTCCCTAGGTAATTTAAACCAACTTCTCTTTTAATTTCCACAGCCATTTCCCCCCATTACAGTGTATTTTCTCTCCAAAATCATGTTTACTCAGTTTACCCTAAATTGAATCCAGAAGCATTGTGTGAATGAGGCTCTTCTTCACTCTGTCAATCACTTCTTTTTTTTCTTTTAGTTTTGTCTGGGTTTTTTGCCTCTAAATCATTATTCATCATCATTTATTTTTCATACATCTTTTACTCCTTAGCACGTGTAAGCCTCCCACCGCAGTGACCTCTCTTGCTGCAGAGCACCGGCTCTGGGAGCATGCACTCCAGAGCGACAGCCGGCAATTGGACACACTGGCCCAGCCTTTCTGTGGCATGCGGGATCCTCTAGGGCCAGGGATGGAACTGTGGCCCTTTGCACTGCAAGGCGGACTCTCTACCCACTGGAACACCAGGGAAGCTGAGTCATTCACTTCTTGTTTTGAGTTTCTAGCTTGAAAACACCTAAGCATAATTATTTGCCAATTTGGGAGATTTCATAGAAGAAATTTAGGGCAGTGTTATATAATTGTGGCCACTTCAGAAACAATTGAGACATATTTGTTTGTTTGTTTTTTTTGTTCCAAATGTCAGGGTTATAATCCTGTCTCTACTGATAGAGCCCTGGTATTAATATTCCCTGAACTTGTCAGGTGAATTAAAGTGCAGAGAAGGCTAAGAATAACTGCCTCAGAAATACACAGGCAATAATTATAATACCAGCTATTAACACAACCGTCCTGGTCATGGGAATTTATTTAACTTACATGAGCCTTAGCTTTCTCATATGTAAATGAGAATAAAAGAACCACTCTAAAGAATTATAGAGATGATTAAATATAATACATATGAAAGACTTTAGCTCACACATAGTAGATATAGATAGTAAACATTCATCCCATTCCTTTATTATTCTTTAGAAGTTGGGGTAACGTCTACTGAAAATGCCATTTTTATCATAGATAAAATGATCTTTGAGTTTCATTTCCTAAATATAGTCTTTGTTGTTGTTGTTCTCTGTCTCTTTTTTGAGAAAATACATTTAAAGATGAGCATAACAAAGGATGGTAAACCCAGCATCATAGCAGACAACAACTATTCAGAAATGTTATCATAGCAAGGACTGAGCTTTAACTACTTGTTAATTCTATTGGAAAAATGATAATTATATGTCAAGTAGCATTAAAGTTATTGAATTCTTTCTAGAGTGCTGGATAATTAAGTTGTCACTGTTCAGTCTATAGTGAAAATCCCTTGAACTGAAGACTTTTACTAGGAAGAGCATCTCTACTGGGGTTCTAATTGGTCCTCTTCAGGAATTTCAAGTTTGTCATGGCTAGGCTTTGATTTCTTTAGCATTAGACTTATGCCCTGCAAGAAGTCAAGAACCCTTTAAACTGGGCACATATATGTTCCTAAATCCCTTTCACTAGAATACCCTAGATAATACTGTCACTCTCTGATGGGTAGCATTTTGGATTGTCCTCCTTCCTCCATAACTGTCTTACTTCCTTGAAGGAGGACATGCAGGTGAGCATAGAACCACCCTTGGGAACGAGTCACTGACCCCAAGAGTATTTACTACAAATAAAAAGCAAGAGCAGGTGATACATATGGTGTGACCTCAGATGGGCTATGTGAAATCTAATACCAAGGTAGCCAAAGATAAAACCCTTGCAGAATTATTCTTTTGTAACTGCTTAGGGGATTTAATATCAATAGCCAATCCAAGGTTTTATCATTTGTGGATTTCTTAAAAAATGACAGATCTTATTGTATACATTAACAAAGAAAATACAAAAATAAATTATTCCTTAGGATAAAAATGAATGGTATTAAAAAGAAAAAGTATGTGTGTACATTTAACAGTTTTTTTTTTTTTTTCTCTAAGAAAGGTTTTAGGACTTTTTAGAAATGTTAATCTTTTAAAACTGATTGTGATTCTCCAAAGGTGGGCTAAAGATAAGTAACATCACTGAAATGTATTCAATTAGGGTACCATTATGTCCCAGATTGTGTTGTATGATCATTGTTAAAGTGGGGTCTCTACTGAAAATGCCATTTTTATCATAGATAAAATGATCTTTGAGTTTCATTTCCTAAATATAGTCTTTGTTGTTGTTGTTCTCTGTCTCTTTTTTGAGAAAATACATTTAAAGATGAGCATAACAAAGGATGGTAAACCCAGCATCATAGCAGACAACAACTATTCAGAAATGTTATCATAGCAAGGACTGAGCTTTAACTACTTGTTAATTCTATTGGAAAAATGATAATTATATGTCAAGTAGCATTAAAGTTATTGAATTCTTTCTAGAGTGCTGGATAATTAAGTTGTCACTGTTCAGTCTATAGTGAAAATCCCTTGAACTGAAGACTTTTACTAGGAAGAGCATCTCTACTGGGGTTCTAATTGGTCCTCTTCAGGAATTTCAAGTTTGTCATGGCTAGGCTTTGATTTCTTTAGCATTAGACTTATGCCCTGCAAGAAGTCAAGAACCCTTTAAACTGGGCACATATATGTTCCTAAATCCCTTTCACTAGAATACCCTAGATAATACTGTCACTCTCTGATGGGTAGCATTTTGGATTGTCCTCCTTCCTCCATAACTGTCTTACTTCCTTGAAGGAGGACATGCAGGTGAGCATAGAACCACCCTTGGGAACGAGTCACTGACCCCAAGAGTATTTACTACAAATAAAAAGCAAGAGCAGGTGATACATATGGTGTGACCTCAGATGGGCTATGTGAAATCTAATACCAAGGTAGCCAAAGATAAAACCCTTGCAGAATTATTCTTTTGTAACTGCTTAGGGGATTTAATATCAATAGCCAATCCAAGGTTTTATCATTTGTGGATTTCTTAAAAAATGACAGATCTTATTGTATACATTAACAAAGAAAATACAAAAATAAATTATTCCTTAGGATAAAAATGAATGGTATTAAAAAGAAAAAGTATGTGTGTACATTTAACAGTTTTTTTTTTTTTTTCTCTAAGAAAGGTTTTAGGACTTTTTAGAAATGTTAATCTTTTAAAACTGATTGTGATTCTCCAAAGGTGGGCTAAAGATAAGTAACATCACTGAAATGTATTCAATTAGGGTACCATTATGTCCCAGATTGTGTTGTATGATCATTGTTCCACAGAATTCACTTTGACAAATACAAATATAAAATATTCTTATTAAATAATCTTACTAGTTTTTTTATTTAATTAAATGAAAAGGTAACTGTGAGATAGAGATGAAGATAAATGGGTATTCATACTGAGTCAGAAAGAAACACAATTGGCATCAGCAGAGTAGGTCTCAGACAGAGAAATGAATAAAAAGTTGCATTAGTAGGTTAAAATATTAAAGACTTAGATCATCCATGCTGAGATTTTAAGTCCCTTCTATTATGCTTCCATATTTGAAGGTAAGGCTGGGATTTGGGGATATGAATGATCTTAAAGCAGACCCTCTAGAACAGACATCTTCTAAGCAGAAAATAACTCACCATTGCTCTTTAGATATGAAGATGAGTCTTCCTTCCTTCCCTGAGTGTCTATGCTTTTGATACTTTTTCTGTGATTTGGAAAGATAAAGTCCCCTTCTTACAGGGCAACTGAGACAAAGATATGATGTTTAAAACTGTAATATTTGTGTATAATAAGGGCTTAATTTATACCAGTTGTAGTTATAGGAACAACTTGTTAAACATTTCAGTTCCCTAACCAATCTCCTGATTTAAAATGTGTCAGCAGCTGTTGGTCCTGAAGATATGATATTGATAGAAAGAGTTTTGGATTTGATGTTGCAGCCTCTAATCAGAGATTCTGTTTCTGGCTCACACAGTATGCACTAGGAACAGAAGTAGAGTGCTTATTTCTCTCTCTCTCTCCTTTTTTTTTAATTGGAGAATGATTGCTTTACAATATTGTGTTGGTCTCTGCCGTACATCAGCATGAATCAGCCACAGGTATACATATGCTTCCTCCCTCATGAACCCCGCTCCTGTCAATGCCTACAGTTCTGAGTTCCAAGTCCATGTTGTGGGGCGGGGGGACTTTGACCACCAATGAGCAATTATCTGATACCAGTTGGGTGTCCTAGAATTCAATTCAGTTCTTACACTGTCTGTCCACCAGGAATAGTCAGATTTCACAGGTTAAGGGCTCAGCCCTAAAGCACTAACCCACCACACACAATCACTTCTTGATGTCAAACTCAAGTGAGTTGTCACATGTACTTCTGACCAAATAGCTATAGATAAGAAGTCCCTATACCCCTCAGGTACATACAGATGAAGAATACAGAGGACAAGATATGGGAAAAGGGTGTGACATTTCTGTGCTTTCTGAGGCCACCACTCTCCCCAGCATCTCCACCTGTTCATCAACTTTAAAGCTCTTTGAACCCCATGCTTTTGGATTTTTATGGAGGCTTCATTACACAGGTATTATTGATTAGATCATTGGTGATTGAACTCAGCCTCCAGCTCCTCTCTCGTCCAGAAAGGTGGAGGTCAGGTGGGAAATAGGAGTTGCCAGGATTGGACTGAAAGTTCAGACCCTCTATTCACAAGGTATGTTCTCCTAGCCACCAGCCCTCATCTTTAAGTGTGTCTTTTATTCATCTCATTAACCTAACAAAAGATACCTTTATCATTCTCATCACTTAGGAAATTCCAAGGATTTAGGAGCTGTGAGTCAGGATCTATGGAAGAGGACCAGATATGTATTCCTTAGAAATCACAGTATTACAAATCCCTTAATGCAGCATGGTTGTTGACTCTTTTCCTAATAATTTCCAAGGTTGGTGACTGGGTGTAAGGGATTAAAATCAGACCTGATAGGGGCTTCCCTGGTGGTCCAGTGGGTAGAGAGTACCCCTTGCAGTGCAAGGGGCACCAGTTCGATCCCCAGTCCAGGAAGATCCCACATGCCATGGAGCGGCTAGAAGAGTATGTCCAGTTACAAGCCAGCGCTCTGGAGTGCATGCACCCAGAGCCGGTGCTCTGCAAGGAGAGAGGCCACTGCAGTAGGAGGCTCACACAGGCCAAAAGAATAAAAATGGATGAAAGTAAATAAATAAACAATAAAAGAGGCCAAAAATTATCAAAAATATTTTAAAAAACAATCAGACATGATAGAATAAAGAGTCATGTTCCCGTTGACTGAGACATGGAGATGAGTTACATGTCATAATATATGTGAAATGCTTTGATGCATGCCAAGCACCAAGTGAAAATAGGGCTTACTGTCAATAGATACAATTTGATAAGGGAAAATTAAGCTATAATAGTTTTATACATTATACATAAGATCAGAACAATTCATTAAGAAATATGTATGTAGCAAATTATAGTTAAGAGATGTTTATATGTGGATTTAGCTTTAGGCTGAAATAAACCTACCAACAGATTCATTCAAGCAGTGCTATTTAGCAACTGGAGGAAATTTATAGAAACCATAGAAATATGAACATTTCTCACTCTCTGGGTATACTAGCACACTATGAAATGTGTGAGGTTCCCCTTTTTTCTGTGCTTGACTCAAAAATACAGTCTTGGCTCGATAGTCTGTGAAATTTTCTTTATATTTAGTTACTTGATTCTGGTGGGACAGTGTCATTAAATAGCACTTGTTTGTATCCATCAGTGGATTGTGGACAATATCTGCCTAAGAATCCCAAACTGTCTCCAGAAATAAGGTATGTTCTCCTAGCCACCAGCCCTCATCTTTAAGTGTGTCTTTTATTCATCTCATTAACCTAACAAAAGATACCTTTATCATTCTCATCACTTAGGAAATTCCAAGGATTTAGGAGCTGTGAGTCAGGATCTATGGAAGAGGACCAGATATGTATTCCTTAGAAATCACAGTATTACAAATCCCTTAATGCAGCATGGTTGTTGACTCTTTTCCTAATAATTTCCAAGGTTGGTGACTGGGTGTAAGGGATTAAAATCAGACCTGATAGGGGCTTCCCTGGTGGTCCAGTGGGTAGAGAGTACCCCTTGCAGTGCAAGGGGCACCAGTTCGATCCCCAGTCCAGGAAGATCCCACATGCCATGGAGCGGCTAGAAGAGTATGTCCAGTTACAAGCCAGCGCTCTGGAGTGCATGCACCCAGAGCCGGTGCTCTGCAAGGAGAGAGGCCACTGCAGTAGGAGGCTCACACAGGCCAAAAGAATAAAAATGGATGAAAGTAAATAAATAAACAATAAAAGAGGCCAAAAATTATCAAAAATATTTTAAAAAACAATCAGACATGATAGAATAAAGAGTCATGTTCCCGTTGACTGAGACATGGAGATGAGTTACATGTCATAATATATGTGAAATGCTTTGATGCATGCCAAGCACCAAGTGAAAATAGGGCTTACTGTCAATAGATACAATTTGATAAGGGAAAATTAAGCTATAATAGTTTTATACATTATACATAAGATCAGAACAATTCATTAAGAAATATGTATGTAGCAAATTATAGTTAAGAGATGTTTATATGTGGATTTAGCTTTAGGCTGAAATAAACCTACCAACAGATTCATTCAAGCAGTGCTATTTAGCAACTGGAGGAAATTTATAGAAACCATAGAAATATGAACATTTCTCACTCTCTGGGTATACTAGCACACTATGAAATGTGTGAGGTTCCCCTTTTTTCTGTGCTTGACTCAAAAATACAGTCTTGGCTCGATAGTCTGTGAAATTTTCTTTATATTTAGTTACTTGATTCTGGTGGGACAGTGTCATTAAATAGCACTTGTTTGTATCCATCAGTGGATTGTGGACAATATCTGCCTAAGAATCCCAAACTGTCTCCAGAAATAATTCCCGTTCCTCCTTCCTTCTTCCTTTGTTTCAGACACTCAGGACATATCGTGCCTTCTTGTTCCTCTCAGAAACTGCCACTATCTACTCTCTCCAGTGGGTGTTTTCCTCCAAAGCCCAGCTTCACCAGATAACTAAACTTTCCCAGAAATCCTTTCTTTATTGGCCCAGGAGACAAGCATAGGTGTTTTTCCATCTGAATTGCTGTTTTGTTGATCACTGTGAGGAGCACATCCAACAACAACAATAAAAATCAACAAACAGACACAAATCCAACCCTCAAAAAACACCACCAGAAACTGAAACCCCAACAACATAGGGAATGTACAAACTGGAAAGTTTTTTGTAGTCTTATTCCATATCTAGTCCCATACTGCTTATTGATAGGATAAACAAAAGCAGAGTAAGACTTTTATCCACAACCGAAGCACTTGTGTGCCCTTGTGTGAAAAAATAAAAAAAGTTATTAGCAATAATTAATATCCTCATCACTTCAAAAAGAGTACTAATCTTCTGCTGATATCATCATCTAGGTTCTTAAAATTCTGACAGATAACAAAGAATGTGAAAATGTTCAGGTAACCTGATAATTTGCATATAACATGTAGGAAACATATATATATGCAAAATGTATTTATATAAGAGATAAGACTTCTTCCCCACTTTCTATCTCTAGTTTTATCTCCCTCTGACCTTACATGAGAAGCACAGAAAAGAAAACCTATTGATATGTATGTAGCAAATTATAGTGAAGAGATGTTTATATGTGGATTTAGCTTTAGGCTGAAATAAACCTACCAACAGATTCATTCAAGCAGTGCTATTTAGCAACTGGAGGAAATTTATAGAAACCATAGAAATATGAACATTTCTCACTCTCTGGGTATACTAGCACACTATGAAATGTGTGAGGTTCCCCTTTTTTCTGTGCTTGACTCAAAAATACAGTCTTGGCTCGATAGTCTGTGAAATTTTCTTTATATTTAGTTACTTGATTCTGGTGGGACAGTGTCATTAAATAGCACTTGTTTGTATCCATCAGTGGATTGTGGACAATATCTGCCTAAGAATCCCAAACTGTCTCCAGAAATAATTCCCGTTCCTCCTTCCTTCTTCCTTTGTTTCAGACACTCAGGACATATCGTGCCTTCTTGTTCCTCTCAGAAACTGCCACTATCTACTCTCTCCAGTGGGTGTTTTCCTCCAAAGCCCAGCTTCACCAGATAACTAAACTTTCCCAGAAATCCTTTCTTTATTGGCCCAGGAGACAAGCATAGGTGTTTTTCCATCTGAATTGCTGTTTTGTTGATCACTGTGAGGAGCACATCCAACAACAACAATAAAAATCAACAAACAGACACAAATCCAACCCTCAAAAAACACCACCAGAAACTGAAACCCCAACAACATAGGGAATGTACAAACTGGAAAGTTTTTTGTAGTCTTATTCCATATCTAGTCCCATACTGCTTATTGATAGGATAAACAAAAGCAGAGTAAGACTTTTATCCACAACCGAAGCACTTGTGTGCCCTTGTGTGAAAAAATAAAAAAAGTTATTAGCAATAATTAATATCCTCATCACTTCAAAAAGAGTACTAATCTTCTGCTGATATCATCATCTAGGTTCTTAAAATTCTGACAGATAACAAAGAATGTGAAAATGTTCAGGTAACCTGATAATTTGCATATAACATGTAGGAAACATATATATATGCAAAATGTATTTATATAAGAGATAAGACTTCTTCCCCACTTTCTATCTCTAGTTTTATCTCCCTCTGACCTTACATGAGAAGCACAGAAAAGAAAACCATATTTGATAAGATAATAAAATTAAAATAAACATAAAGACTTTCCTATGTTTCTAGAAGCTGAGAGGGATACTAGAAAGCAGATCAGGTAAGTTGAAAGAGCCTCTTATGACCATCAACAGAAAGATGATTCCAGCGATTCCAACCAAGATACATCCCATAGTACTGTTAGATTGCCACTGTTGTTCAATTGCTAAATTGTGTCTGACTCTTTGTGGACACATGCAAAGCAAAATAATAAAAAATATTCTAAAGGAAAGTGTTTCTTAGCAACACTAAGCTAGACAATTTTCTACTAAAGATGTCAGGGAAATAAGTGTAGTTCATAAAGATAAGATACAGAAAAGCAAATATAAATATAGAAGATATTTTAAACCTATAAAGTAGCACTGTGCTTGTTTAGAATTAAAAAGTTTTGTCTCAAATTTGGTCTTCAAATTTAGCAAAGTATAAATCATCTCTGTATCTGGAAAACTGAAAAAAAAGAAGTCTGTGAAAAAGAAAGAAAACAAGTAGTTAAAAATCTCACAGGCCCATGAGATATTATCTCTTGACTTTCTCTATATCCTCTTCCTAAAACCAGTTTATTCTTGCTCACCAGGCTCTAGCCCATTGATACTCTATTAGGTCTAGTTGCCACCTTCCTCTTTTCTACACAGGATTCTCATTATTTCTCTATAATGCTTCATAAAATTTCACTGATTATGAGATATATAATGAGAATGACTATACATGACTCAGGAACTGGACCATGCTAAGCTATTAGAAACTTCCTTTATAAATACAGATCGAAATATTTCCTAGCTCATCCTAGTTCTTCTCCATCCATCTCTGTGTCCCAAAAAAGCCGACCTTCATAAGAAGGCAATAAGGAACTTTCTTTCATTCTGGCTTCAGACTGCATGGGGAGAAGAAAGTGGGTTGCAGGATATTGAGGCAGTGGGTTTAGTCCACTGACTCCCTGTGTGCAATGTCACAGAGAAGCACAGAAAAGAAAACCATATTTGCATAACATGTAGGAAACATATATATATGCAAAATGTATTTATATAAGAGATAAGACTTCTTCCCCACTTTCTATCTCTAGTTTTATCTCCCTCTGACCTTACATGAGAAGCACAGAAAAGAAAACCATATTTGATAAGATAATAAAATTAAAATAAACATAAAGACTTTCCTATGTTTCTAGAAGCTGAGAGGGATACTAGAAAGCAGATCAGGTAAGTTGAAAGAGCCTCTTATGACCATCAACAGAAAGATGATTCCAGCGATTCCAACCAAGATACATCCCATAGTACTGTTAGATTGCCACTGTTGTTCAATTGCTAAATTGTGTCTGACTCTTTGTGGACACATGCAAAGCAAAATAATAAAAAATATTCTAAAGGAAAGTGTTTCTTAGCAACACTAAGCTAGACAATTTTCTACTAAAGATGTCAGGGAAATAAGTGTAGTTCATAAAGATAAGATACAGAAAAGCAAATATAAATATAGAAGATATTTTAAACCTATAAAGTAGCACTGTGCTTGTTTAGAATTAAAAAGTTTTGTCTCAAATTTGGTCTTCAAATTTAGCAAAGTATAAATCATCTCTGTATCTGGAAAACTGAAAAAAAAGAAGTCTGTGAAAAAGAAAGAAAACAAGTAGTTAAAAATCTCACAGGCCCATGAGATATTATCTCTTGACTTTCTCTATATCCTCTTCCTAAAACCAGTTTATTCTTGCTCACCAGGCTCTAGCCCATTGATACTCTATTAGGTCTAGTTGCCACCTTCCTCTTTTTCACACAGGATTCTCATTATTTCTCTATAATGCTTCATAAAATTTCACTGATTATGAGATATATAATGAGAATGACTATACATGACTCAGGAACTGGACCATGCTAAGCTATTAGAAACTTCCTTTATAAATACAGATCGAAATATTTCCTAGCTCATCCTAGTTCTTCTCCATCCATCTCTGTGTCCCAAAAAAGCCGACCTTCATAAGAAGGCAATAAGGAACTTTCTTTCATTCTGGCTTCAGACTGCATGGGGAGAAGAAAGTGGGTTGCAGGATATTGAGGCAGTGGGTTTAGTCCACTGACTCCCTGTGTGCAATGTCACTGTTGTTTGGCTACTGCTCTCTCATATGGGTCACTTACTTCTCTGGCCAACCAGTCCTCTCCTGTGGCTTTTTACCTTTCCTCTTGACCAGTCACAATTTCCTATTTTACCAACTATTACTACTCTCAGGATGCTGTACTTCTTTTCGTTGATTTCTTTACCTGACCACAATTTCAAAATAATCTTTTTATTAGTCTCTCCCGAGGCATTCCGTTTGAGCCTATAGCTGACATGTAACATGAACAAATGAGATATAGATGCTGAATTAAATGACAATTTAATCTTAGAACACAAATTATTACAGTTTATCAAAAGAATTGGTCAGTGAAAATGAACACTGGAATAGATACCAAAGAGATTTTTAAAATTGAAATGTATACCTACTAGAAGTTGTTAAGAGAGTAAGAATTATAGAATTTTTCCTTGATAAAATATGAATAGATATTAGAAAAATGTAAAAAATAAGCATTGTTAACATTATATTGTAAATGTTCTCATGAATTTTAAGAATAAGTTTGCCAATGGATAATACCATTGTTATTTGTGAGGGCAGGCACTTTTATTGGTTTTTATTTATTTATTTTCATCCATCTTTATTCTTTGGACTGTGTGGGCCTCCCATTCCAGTGGCCTCCGCCGTGGAAGAGCACGGGCTCTGAGTGCATGCACTCCAGAATGCTAGCTCCTAATTGGACACACCAGCCCATATTATCTCTTGATTTCACCCAAACAGGACCTTTGATACTCTATTAGGTCTAGTTGCCACCTTCCTCTTTTCACACAGGATTCTCATTATTTCTCTATAATGCTTCATAAAATTTCACTGATTATGAGATATATAATGAGAATGACTATACATGACTCAGGAACTGGACCATGCTAAGCTATTAGAAACTTCCTTTATAAATACAGATCGAAATATTTCCTAGCTCATCCTAGTTCTTCTCCATCCATCTCTGTGTCCCAAAAAAGCCGACCTTCATAAGAAGGCAATAAGGAACTTTCTTTCATTCTGGCTTCAGACTGCATGGGGAGAAGAAAGTGGGTTGCAGGATATTGAGGCAGTGGGTTTAGTCCACTGACTCCCTGTGTGCAATGTCACTGTTGTTTGGCTACTGCTCTCTCATATGGGTCACTTACTTCTCTGGCCAACCAGTCCTCTCCTGTGGCTTTTTACCTTTCCTCTTGACCAGTCACAATTTCCTATTTTACCAACTATTACTACTCTCAGGATGCTGTACTTCTTTTCGTTGATTTCTTTACCTGACCACAATTTCAAAATAATCTTTTTATTAGTCTCTCCCGAGGCATTCCGTTTGAGCCTATAGCTGACATGTAACATGAACAAATGAGATATAGATGCTGAATTAAATGACAATTTAATCTTAGAACACAAATTATTACAGTTTATCAAAAGAATTGGTCAGTGAAAATGAACACTGGAATAGATACCAAAGAGATTTTTAAAATTCGAAATGTATACCTACTAGAAGTTGTTAAGAGAGTAAGAATTATAGAATTTTTCCTTGATAAAATATGAATAGATATTAGAAAAATGTAAAAAATAAGCATTGTTAACATTATATTGTAAATGTTCTCATGAATTTTAAGAATAAGTTTGCCAATGGATAATACCATTGTTATTTGTGAGGGCAGGCACTTTTATTGGTTTTTATTTATTTATTTTCATCCATCTTTATTCTTTGGACTGTGTGGGCCTCCCATTCCAGTGGCCTCCGCCGTGGAAGAGCACGGGCTCTGAGTGCATGCACTCCAGAATGCTAGCTCCTAATTGGACACACCAGTCCAGCTGCTCCGCAGCATGTGGGGTCTTACTGGGCCAGGGATCAAACCAGTGCCCCTTGCACAGCCAGGCAGACTCTAGACCTGCTGGACCAGCAGGGAAGTCCTACTATTGTTATTTTTGAACTACATTCTAGAAGTGATCTTCCATAACAGCAGAAAAGATAACAAAATGATAGGTTTTTTTTGAAAGGTGGTACAGTTATCACCATTTGCCAGTGATATAATGTTTCACCTGGGAAACCCAATGAAAACAGCTGCAAAACAAAAACAGGGGAAAAGTAATCAGTAAATCGAATGACAGAATTGGTAACAAAATTAGCTTAAAAATCAACAATTTTATTGTACACTCACAAAAACTGGTTAAGAAATATAAGCTATTTGCATTAGCATTTCATAAAAGCAATGTCCTACAGTTCCTAGTACAAAACTGTATATTTTTCCCAATAAACAGTAGAGAAAATATTTGAGAATGTTTCAGACTATGGATTGAAGTAGGATGAAGAATTCCAGAGACTGGGAGATAAAAATAAAAAAATGAAAATGAGATGATCTTGTAAACAACGAAACACAAGATTTGATCCACAGAAATTTCTCCACAAGATCATGAGTCTTAGAAATCATAGACTATTTCACATCATATGTTTCAGAATGTAACATCTAATTTATGATAGGAGTTAAATGTATACTTGTTGAATGAATGATGTATATGAATTAGTAACTGAATGAATACATGCATACATGCACAAGAGTGGCTGACTAATCAAATGCTTGATTTCCAGTTTAAATTGCCTTTCCCCGAAAATGGAAATTGCATATAAAACTGTTTATTGCATGAATGCTTAAGATTGTAGAACTCTGCTAAAGATGGAGGGGACCTACAATGGTTGTTTTACTACCTTTAAATGTCAGTGCTTATCACTAGATACAAATCAGGATGTTCCAAAAAATGCAATGTGCAAGTTTCATATTTAGTAAGTCTTTGAAAAGAGATCATTCAAACCCTGTACTCATTCCCAGTCTACTCTCAGGGTTCCTTTGGGAGACCAGAAGCAACTGGAAGCCACTGTAGATGTCAGATTGAGACAGTCAGTTTCAAGTGAATGATGCTAAAAATAAAATGAATGGTGGTAACGCGTGAAGGATTAGTCATAAAGGACTCAGGCTTTTCTCAAAATTACGATTATCTCTGAAAAGCTGTTTGAAATGATACTATAAGTGGGGAGAAATTCTGACAACACATCATAAGGGATTTTCATAGAGAGATTAACTGTATTGGTTCATGAATAGAATACCATGCAGAAAAGATAACAAAATGATAGGTTTTTTGAAAGGTGGTACAGTTATCACCATTTGCCAGTGATATAATGTTTCACCTGGGAAACCCAATGAAAACAGCTGCAAAACAAAAACAGGGGAAAAGTAATCTGTAAATCGAATGACAGAATTGGTAACAAAATTAGCTTAAAATCAACAATTTTATTGTACACTCACAAAAACTGGTTAAGAAATATAAGCTATTTGCATTAGCATTTCATAAAAGCAATGTCCTACAGTTCCTAGTACAAAACTGTATATTTTTCCCAATAAACAGTAGAGAAAATATTTGAGAATGTTTCAGACTATGGATTGAAGTAGGATGAAGAATTCCAGAGACTGGGAGATAAAAATAAAAAAATGAAAATGAGATGATCTTGTAAACAACGAAACACAAGATTTGATCCACAGAAATTTCTCCACAAGATCATGAGTCTTAGAAATCATAGACTATTTCACATCATATGTTTCAGAATGTAACATCTAATTTATGATAGGAGTTAAATGTATACTTGTTGAATGAATGATGTATATGAATTAGTAACTGAATGAATACATGCATACATGCACAAGAGTGGCTGACTAATCAAATGCTTGATTTCCAGTTTAAATTGCCTTTCCCTGAAAATGGAAATTGCATATAAAACTGTTTATTGCATGAATGCTTAAGATTGTAGAACTCTGCTAAAGATGGAGGGGACCTACAATGGTTGTTTTACTACCTTTAAATGTCAGTGCTTATCACTAGATACAAATCAGGATGTTCCAAAAAATGCAATGTGCAAGTTTCATATTTAGTAAGTCTTTGAAAAGAGATCATTCAAACCCTGTACTCATTCCCAGTCTACTCTCAGGGTTCCTTTGGGAGACCAGAAGCAACTGGAAGCCACTGTAGATGTCAGATTGAGACAGTCAGTTTCAAGTGAATGATGCTAAAAATAAAATGAATGGTGGTAACGCGTGAAGGATTAGTCATAAAGGACTCAGGCTTTTCTCAAAATTACGATTATCTCTGAAAAGCTGTTTGAAATGATACTATAAGTGGGGAGAAATTCTGACAACACATCATAAGGGATTTTCATAGAGAGATTAACTGTATTGGTTCATGAAACTCAGATATGTCCAGTGAGTGTAGAAAGGGTAGGAAATTTTAAGTTTTATTGAAAATAAAACTTTAAAAAATATCAGATCCAATTTTGGTGAGAAATGGAACTTTAAAGAACCAATATTTGCTTATTTATTGTTAAGTCATGGGATAGGGTGAAATTTAACATACAGACTACTGAGAACAATACATTTCAGAACTAGAAAACAAGGTACAAAGTCCTGGATGCAGCATTAAGCTATGTGTGGTCATTTAACTATCTGAAGGCTTGCTTTAAAAAAAAATCTAAATGATGAGAGTAATTATGGCATATCAATTATATTAGAGCAGATCATTTGGACAACTGTGAAAGAATGAAGAGATTGTAAATGACCCCTTTGGGAGAAAAATATCACTGCGTGGATTTTTGCATTTCAAAATGACAACCTACTCCAGTATCCCTGCCTAGGAAACTCCATAGACAGAGGACCCTGGAGGACTATATAGTCCGTGGGATCTCAGAGTCAGACACGACTGTGCAACTGAGCACACACACACACACACACACACACACACACGCACACACACACGCACACATAACATAATGGTATTGAAAAGAATACTGCATATCAGCTTTTGCCCACCAAGATCTTAACTCCAGTTTGGAAAGACACAGTTCCTTTCCATAGACTTGCCCCTTCCATCCTTCATCCCTTACTTGCTCTCTCACTCTGCCTTCTTTCTTTCCCTGTCCCCTTTAAAATTGCCAAGTTTGGGAAAGACATCAAATTCCTTCGAAAAAATCATTCAAGTAAAGTCTTTGAAAAGAGATCATTCAAACCCTGTACTCATTCCCAGTCTACTCTCAGGGTTCCTTTGGGAGACCAGAAGCAACTGGAAGCCACTGTAGATGTCAGATTGAGACAGTCAGTTTCAAGTGAATGATGCTAAAAATAAAATGAATGGTGGTAACGCGTGAAGGATTAGTCATAAAGGACTCAGGCTTTTCTCAAAATTACGATTATCTCTGAAAAGCTGTTTGAAATGATACTATAAGTGGGGAGAAATTCTGACAACACATCATAAGGGATTTTCATAGAGAGATTAACTGTATTGGTTCATGAAACTCAGATATGTCCAGTGAGTGTAGAAAGGGTAGGAAATTTTAAGTTTTATTGAAAATAAAACTTTAAAAAATATCAGATCCAATTTTGGTGAGAAATGGAACTTTAAAGAACCAATATTTGCTTATTTATTGTTAAGTCATGGGATAGGGTGAAATTTAACATACAGACTACTGAGAACAATACATTTCAGAACTAGAAAACAAGGTACAAAGTCCTGGATGCAGCATTAAGCTATGTGTGGTCATTTAACTATCTGAAGGCTTGCTTTAAAAAAAAATCTAAATGATGAGAGTAATTATGGCATATCAATTATATTAGAGCAGATCATTTGGACAACTGTGAAAGAATGAAGAGATTGTAAATGACCCCTTTGGGAGAAAAATATCACTGCGTGGATTTTTGCATTTCAAAATGACAACCTACTCCAGTATCCCTGCCTAGGAAACTCCATAGACAGAGGACCCTGGAGGACTATATAGTCCGTGGGATCTCAGAGTCAGACACGACTGTGCAACTGAGCACACACACACACACACACACACACACACGCACACACACACGCACACATAACATAATGGTATTGAAAAGAATACTGCATATCAGCTTTTGCCCACCAAGATCTTAACTCCAGTTTGGAAAGACACAGTTCCTTTCCATAGACTTGCCCCTTCCATCCTTCATCCCTTACTTGCTCTCTCACTCTGCCTTCTTTCTTTCCCTGCTCCCACTTACACAGTGATTCAGCACCTGCTATGTATTAGGTTCTGAGCAAGGTGAACAAGGTATCCCTACCCCCACTTCCAAAAGCTCTCATTCACTCTCATAAAATAGCTTGGAAGCTTAATTTATCACAGTGCAATTCTAGCATGTTCCTAAGAATGTGATTGCATTTTTTGCATTTCCTCTATCACTCTTACAGGGCTTCTAGCATAAATTCAGTGTCCTTATTATGCATGTGTATTTGTTGCTGGCATTGTCTAGTCACTATATCTCATGCTTAATTCTGAATATAGTTGTATCTGTGCATTTAAAGAAAATGAATAGAGTAATTGTCTACAACTTTAATAACAAGGGTAATATTGTGTCTTCATATACAAACATCTCATTTATGCTTCAGTGGCTAGAGAAATGGCCAACTGGAATGCTTTACAGACCAGACTTGTGTAAAATGATCTGTCTCTGAATCCCTGTGCTCTCATTACCAACTGTATGGCCTTGAGCAATTTACTTAGCCCCTTTGCCTCAGTCTCTTAAAGGAAAAAATGGCTTTAGGAAAGGTGCCTGAACCTAGAAGCTGTTGTTAAAGTTAATTAGTGAATTAATTAACACAAGAAAAGAGCAAGCAATATGTTTGACCCATAAGGATAGTGATTGTTACATATTTGTGTGCGTGCGTGTCTATATATGAACACACATATGTGTACATGTATATACACATATATGTGTGTGTGTATGTATGTATGTCATTGTTATGTAGTTTGTCATGCATACGTGATTAAAATTCTTATTAATTCATTCATAACAGTTGTTTCCACTTTGACTCTTATTTTTGTACAATAGAAAAGGACATAGGTTAGGCAGAATGATCTACAATGATCCAGCCAAATGCAAAGAATACCATTATATCAGGAAATATTCTAAAGTATATAGATATTTGAGAGATAGTTAGCATGTAGCTGTATACATATTTAGTGCTGTTTAAACACTTATTTTTCATTAAAATGAGGCTTCACTGGTTTATTTCAAAAGGATTTCTTGCTGTCTGTAGACTTGCCCTTCCATCCTTCATCCCTTACTTGCTCTCTCACTCTGCCTTCTTTCTTTCCCTGCTCCCACTTACACAGTGATTCAGCACCTGCTATGTATTAGGTTCTGAGCAAGGTGAACAAGGTATCCCTACCCCACTTCCAAAAGCTCTCATTCACTCTCATAAAATAGCTTGGAAGCTTAATTTATCACAGTGCAATTCTAGCATGTTCCTAAGAATGTGATTGCATTTTTTGCATTTCCTCTATCACTCTTACAGGGCTTCTAGCATAAATTCAGTGTCCTTATTATGCATGTGTATTTGTTGCTGGCATTGTCTAGTCACTATATCTCATGCTTAATTCTGAATATAGTTGTATCTGTGCATTTAAAGAAAATGAATAGAGTAATTGTCTACAACTTTAATAACAAGGGTAATATTGTGTCTTCATATACAAACATCTCATTTATGCTTCAGTGGCTAGAGAAATGGCCAACTGGAATGCTTTACAGACCAGACTTGTGTAAAATGATCTGTCTCTGAATCCCTGTGCTCTCATTACCAACTGTATGGCCTTGAGCAATTTACTTAGCCCCTTTGCCTCAGTCTCTTAAAGGAAAAAATGGCTTTAGGAAAGGTGCCTGAACCTAGAAGCTGTTGTTAAAGTTAATTAGTGAATTAATTAACACAAGAAAAGAGCAAGCAATATGTTTGACCCATAAGGATAGTGATTGTTACATATTTGTGTGCGTGCGTGTCTATATATGAACACACATATGTGTACATGTATATACACATATATGTGTGTGTGTATGTATGTATGTCATTGTTATGTAGTTTGTCATGCATACGTGATTAAAATTCTTATTAATTCATTCATAACAGTTGTTTCCACTTTGACTCTTATTTTTGTACAATAGAAAAGGACATAGGTTAGGCAGAATGATCTACAATGATCCAGCCAAATGCAAAGAATACCATTATATCAGGAAATATTCTAAAGTATATAGATATTTGAGAGATAGTTAGCATGTAGCTGTATACATATTTAGTGCTGTTTAAACACTTATTTTTCATTAAAATGAGGCTTCACTGGTTTATTTCAAAAGGATTTCTCTGCTGTCTGTTACGTCTAGGCTATGTATTTAGTATTGGAAACAAAAAAAGTGACAAGCATGGACCTGTAATAGTACAGGACAAAATCCTGGGACCCAAAGAAAGAAAATCATGCATACGTGATTAAAATTCTTATTAATTCATTCATAACAGTTGTTTCCACTTTGACTCTTATTTTTGTACAATAGAAAAGGACATAGGTTAGGCAGAATGATCTACAATGATCCAGCCAAATGCAAAGAATACCATTATATCAGGAAATATCTTCGACTGTCTTTTTCATTTTCCAGTATATATTATTTTGCTATATTAAGTAATTTTAAAGGATAAATGAGATTATATACTATTTTTTAGTTCCCTAAAAAATACCCATTATCTATGTTAAATTCATAATAAATGCATTAGGAGAAATATAATAGAGATGGGTTTGGTAGTTACCAGAATTAATCTGGATATAGAATTTGGCACACATAAAAATGCATAATGATACCTAAAACCCTACTCTTCTTTCCAAGTGGTCATGACATGCATACAATTTTTCAGTGAAATCCATTAGCAGGTCTATGAAACACTCTAAGGAGAGATACTGCTTTTCAGTACATTTCTCAAATTGAATAATTTGGGGGATAATTCAAGAGTTTTGAAATCATTAAGATTGCTTAGGCCAATTATATAGAGTCCACATTACAATTATGACTTAAAATTTTATTTTGTCTATCTTAAAATTAGCTTTTAGCCAGAAAATTTATAAGTATTAATTAAAACTAAGTATTATTTTTCTTCTTTGGGTTTTTTTTTTTTTTTTTTTTGCATAAGAAGTAAAAACGTAGTTATTTATTTGCCACTCCACGTGCAGTTTGTTGGGACTAAAAGGGAATATTTATTCTGAAATGCATATTCATAAAACATCTATTTGGTATTACAACTTGACTAAATTTTTTGATATGTTTTCTTCCTTCTAAGTGTCTTTAAGAGAATCAAGCATTGTTGTCTTTATAAGATTTTTTTCTTTGATCACAGTCCTATATTTTTTCTTTGATCAAGTTGTTTTAGGTTTTTTTCAGTCTGCTTTCATTTATCTAGCACCCTGCTGTTTGCTTCACTCTCATTAAGTATTTCTGGTTTCTATAGTGAAATAAGTTTTATTCACTTTGGTTTATCATGATCTCAAGCTTGTTTTTATACTTTTTACCTTTTTTTTTTTTCTTGTTTTCTCTTTGTATATATAGAAACGTCTAGGCTATGTATTTAGTATTGGAAACAAAAAAAGTGACAAGCATGGACCTGTAATAGTACAGGACAAAATCCTGGGACCCAAAGAAAGAAAATCATGCATACGTGATTAAAATTCTTATTAATTCATTCATAACAGTTGTTTCCACTTTGACTCTTATTTTTGTACAATAGAAAAGGACATAGGTTAGGCAGAATGATCTACAATGATCCAGCCAAATGCAAAGAATACCATTATATCAGGAAATATCTTCGACTGTCTTTTTCATTTTCCAGTATATATTATTTTGCTATATTAAGTAATTTTAAAGGATAAATGAGATTATATACTATTTTTTAGTTCCCTAAAAAATACCCATTATCTATGTTAAATTCATAATAAATGCATTAGGAGAAATATAATAGAGATGGGTTTGGTAGTTACCAGAATTAATCTGGATATAGAATTTGGCACACATAAAAATGCATAATGATACCTAAAACCCTACTCTTCTTTCCAAGTGGTCATGACATGCATACAATTTTTCAGTGAAATCCATTAGCAGGTCTATGAAACACTCTAAGGAGAGATACTGCTTTTCAGTACATTTCTCAAATTGAATAATTTGGGGGATAATTCAAGAGTTTTGAAATCATTAAGATTGCTTAGGCCAATTATATAGAGTCCACATTACAATTATGACTTAAAATTTTATTTTGTCTATCTTAAAATTAGCTTTTAGCCAGAAAATTTATAAGTATTAATTAAAACTAAGTATTATTTTTCTTCTTTGGGTTTTTTTTTATTTTTGCATAAGAAGTAAAAACGTAGTTATTTATTTGCCACTCCACGTGCAGTTTGTTGGGACTAAAAGGGAATATTTATTCTGAAATGCATATTCATAAAACATCTATTTGGTATTACAACTTGACTAAATTTTTTGATATGTTTTCTTCCTTCTAAGTGTCTTTAAGAGAATCAAGCATTGTTGTCTTTATAAGATTTTTTTCTTTGATCACAGTCCTATATTTTTTCTTTGATCAAGTTGTTTTAGGTTTTTTTCAGTCTGCTTTCATTTATCTAGCACCCTGCTGTTTGCTTCACTCTCATTAAGTATTTCTGGTTTCTATAGTGAAATAAGTTTTATTCACTTTGGTTTATCATGATCTCAAGCTTGTTTTTATACTTTTTACCTTTTTTTTTTTTCTTGTTTTCTCTTTGTATATATAGAAATTGTATTTTTTTTTTTTAATAGCAGTATGAAACTAAAGAAACTTTTCAAAGAGGCCTCATGCTCCTAAATGATAACATCTAAGTTAATGGTCATTCAGTTCAGGGGGAAAAACATAGCCCATATTCTGATTTTTCTAATATCAGACATAGGGCAGGACCCACATAGTCACCTTTTGTGTTTTGGGAAGCACAAATTTAAAAAATAGGGAGAGACATTCAGAGTACTACTACAAAGAGGAAATTTTGGAAACATATAAGGAGACTCAAGTGTCTGCACTGCATTAGTAATTGTAATTAAGGTGTAGAAACTCACAAGAGGCCAATATGTCTATCATAATTATGGGGGCAAGTCTGTTAAGCAAGCTACAAAATCATGTTTGATAAAAAATATCAGGAAGCTGAACAGCCAAACATAAAGCGCTGATACTTCCTAGTAAAGAAGATATATAACTTTTTTGACTTCTGGTAGAGTATTGGAAGGAAGAGGACTCTGCCATCAAGAATAATAGGGAGAGACTGAAAGTTACCAAACCTTAATAGTTTTTTTTTTTTTTTTTAATAATATTTATCATAAGAGTGACGAGTAAGGAAAGATGCTACTTGGGTTTAAGGAGATTTTGCACTAATGGAGAAATAGAGATATGAACATGCCTAAAAAAAAAAATAAAATAATAATATGGAGAAAAATGCCAAACTCTCACCACACTTTTAAGGGCTATATGTGTTCTGGCATGACAGATTAGAATCCTTCAGAACTGCAGCTGAGGAGCACATCTGCAAAGAGCTGCCAATTATTTCCCACATTCTTTCTTTGAATGTACTAAGAACCTTCAATAAGAGGAATGCACCAACCATCTGCATTTTAGGGAAACACTGGGAGAATTCAAGGAAAGTCTTCTGAGAAACACCAAACATCAGACACTAAGGATATGGCAGGATCCCTTCAGAATCTGGGCCATACATAAGAAAGAGATCACCAGTTACAGAAAGAAAGCATCAGGATGAAAAAAAGCAGGAATTCTCCAGTGTTCCAAAGAGATAATATACAAGTTGGAAAACAAAAAGAGAGTCCCTGTTTCAGAAACCTGGTAGCTGTAAAGTAGAGCATAAACAGATATACAGCCTTCCCAGAAGCAGTCCCATGCTATGCTAAAGGAAAAGAACTGATTCTACCTTCAAAATATTTGAAGCCATTGGCAAAGTGAATCTACCTAAAACCACCACAAAGTCTACATGCCTCTCAAATACAGGTCAAATTGAATTAGCTTTCCCAATAGTGGCCTGAAAAGAAAAAAATGTTCTAATAGGACATGCACCTTCTTGTGGTTAAATTCTTAATGTTTCAATGTCTTTTTTTTAACACACACTGTCTGATATATATGTGTGTGTCAGACACACACACACACACACACACACACGTAGAGCATGTTAATAATAAAACAACGCATTGTAATTCAAACCAAGAGAATATATAATGTGAAATGAATACAGACATTAAACTAGCCAGATATTAGGATTATTACACTGAAATTTCAAATTAACAATGACAAACAGTTTATATAAACCAACAGAAATGATGGACCACATGCATGAACAGATGGAATAATTGAAGACAGAGACCCAAAGGAGAACGTCATAAATAAAAATAAGATACTAGAAATGAAAAACTCATTTGAGGGATTTACCAACAGATTAGTCTCAGTGGAAGAAGGGAACAGTGTATTAGTTTTCTGTTGCAGTGTAAGGCATCACAAAGTTAGCTGCCTAAAACAACACCCATTTATTATATCACAGTTTCTGAGCACAGCTTAGATGAGTGCTCTGCTTAGGGTCTCACACGTCTGCAATAAAGATGTCAGAAGCTCAGAAAGGAAAAGATCTGCTTTCATGCTTCCCTGGGTTGTTGGCATGATTCATTTCTTGGTTGCTGCATGATTCTTGCAGCTTGTTTCTTGAGAAGCTGCATTGAGAGATGAGGAAATGGAGAGAAAGAAGAGAGATTAAAGCCTTGTCTAATCATGGAAACAAGTGGCAGGTCCCACCCATCCTCTAGGCAAGGGATACACAAATCAAGAAAGCCAGAACCCCTCAGACACTAAGGATATGTCAGGATCCCTTGAGAAGCTGGGCAATACATAAGAAAGAGATCACCAGTTGCAGAAAGAAAGCATCAGGATGAAAAAAAGCAGGAATTCTCCAGTGTTCCAAAGAGATAATATACAAGTTGGAAAACAAAAAGAGAGTCCCTGTTTCAGAAACCTGGTAGCTGTAAAGTAGAGCATAAACAGATATACAGCCTTCCCAGAAGCAGTCCCATGCTATGCTAAAGGAAAAGAACTGATTCTACCTTCAAAATATTTGAAGCCATTGGCAAAGTGAATCTACCTAAAACCACCACAAAGTCTACATGCCTCTCAAATACAGGTCAAATTGAATTAGCTTTCCCAATAGTGGCCTGAAAAGAAAAAAATGTTCTAATAGGACATGCACCTTCTTGTGGTTAAATTCTTAATGTTTCAATGTCTTTTTTTTAACACACACTGTCTGATATATACCTCTGTGTCAGACACACACACACACACACACACACACGTAGAGCATGTTAATAATAAAACAACGCATTGTAATTCAAACCAAGAGAATATATAATGTGAAATGAATACAGACATTAAACTAGCCAGATATTAGGATTATTACACTGAAATTTCAAATTAACAATGACAAACAGTTTATATAAACCAACAGAAATGATGGACCACATGCATGAACAGATGGAATAATTGAAGACAGAGACCCAAAGGAGAACGTCATAAATAAAAATAAGATACTAGAAATGAAAAACTCATTTGAGGGATTTACCAACAGATTAGTCTCAGTGGAAGAAGGGAACAGTGTATTAGTTTTCTGTTGCAGTGTAAGGCATCACAAAGTTAGCTGCCTAAAACAACACCCATTTATTATATCACAGTTTCTGAGCACAGCTTAGATGAGTGCTCTGCTTAGGGTCTCACACGTCTGCAATAAAGATGTCAGAAGCTCAGAAAGGAAAAGATCTGCTTTCATGCTTCCCTGGGTTGTTGGCATGATTCATTTCTTGGTTGCTGCATGATTCTTGCAGCTTGTTTCTTGAGAAGCTGCATTGAGAGATGAGGAAATGGAGGAGAGAAAGAAAGAGAGAGATTAAAGCCTTGTCTAATCATGGAAACAAGTGGCAGGTCCCACCCATCCTCTAGGCAAGGGAATTACACAAAGGTGTGAATAGCAAGAGGAAGAGGTCATGGGGCCACCTTAAAGTCTATGCAAATAGTCAACTTCAAGATGAAGAGATAGAAAATATCCAAAATCAAACATAGTTAGAAAAAAGGCTTTCAAGATTTGTTAAACAATGTTAAATTGTCCAACAAATGTGAAAAGTAAAGCTCTCAAAATGGAGGAGAAAGGATGAAAATGTATCTGGACAGTTAACAGCCAAAGTTTTTGAAATGTGATGAAAAATACTAATGCATATGGGAAAGAAAAGCTCAGCAAACATCCGACAAGATCAACACAAAGATAAAGAAACCCAGTCACATCATTAATAAATTGCTGAAAACCAAAAAAATTAAAAAGAAAATCTTAAAATTAGCCACAGGGTGGAAAATGACACATTTCAATCTGGAAAAAAATGATAAAGCTAAGATTCTTGCCGGCAGAATTCCCCTGAGAGGTTCCAGTCCATGGGATTACAAAGAGTCAAACACAGCTGAAAGGACCTAACATGAACATAGGAACTGCAGCCCACCAGGCTTCTATGTTGATGGAATTTTCCAGGCAGGAATAATCAAGGATAATGATACCTACTTTACGAAACAGAAGCTCCTTTTTCCTATACATAAGCTATTGTGATACAAAAGAACTTCAAATATCCATACTGACTATTTGAAGTGTTATTTAACTAGTTAATTAAAGGAGTAGATAATTGAAAGTTTAATAAATAAAAATCAGGAAACATCCTAATGAAGATGTTTTGAAGTTTGTAATTACATTTATAGAAAATCATTATCAAAGTATAAAAATTTTAAATTTGCAACATATATATAACATTTCAACTTTCTAATTATTCATTCTGACCTTCCTTGCATATTTATAACTATACCCTCCAACAGTGAGAAACTGGGTTCCAGTGGTCTTCAGTCCAGCATTTGTTAACTTGTGTATTAAACCCCAGTACATACCTGTAATATGGTATAGAATTATTGATCCATGACCCCATTAAAAACTAATTAATGAACTAGAGTACCATGTTTATGTACAGTTTCCTTTTCTTTAAGTTGTTTTATGAAAATGTATGTTCACAAAAATTCCTATGTGCCAGTTTTTTACATCAAATTTATTGACAGATCCTTTACATCTATAAAAGACCAAAATGTTCTTCAGTAGGTGAATGGAGGAAAAAACATGCTATATTTTTACAGTAGAATAAATATTGATCAATAAAAAGGACTGAACTATTAATTTATACAGCTGCCTAGGTGAATCTGAAATGCACTTTACTGAGAGAAAGAAATCAACCCCAAAGAAAAACTACAGAAACAGAATTTTTGGTTGCCAGATATTCAGATTGGACTCAAGGATTGTTGATGAGGAGGGTGCTTTTTAAGATGAAGTAACCATTATTTATGACATTTTGGTGGTGAACTTGTACATTTAATTAAGTCCATAAAATAGTATATCACCAAAACTAAACTTCAATTTATGCAAATTTAATAGAAGTAATCAACAGGATGTCAGGGATCCTAAAACTGAATGAAGGCTTTGATGCTACCCCCTACCCCTTGCACTCTCTCTAAGAAAAATAAATTACAAATTGTATTACTCTGTCCCAGCTGCCATAAACACAATACCACAGACTATATGACTTAAACAATAGGGATTTTTATCTCACAGTTTTGGAGGCTGAAAGTCAAGTGTCCGTACCAGCTTGTTTGGTTTGCGGTAAAAGCTTTCTTCCTAGCTTGTTGAAGACCCTCTTACTGTATCTTCTGGTGATCTGTCCTTCATAAAGATGCACTGAAAGATGTTGCTCTTCCTCTTACAAATCCACTAATCCTCCCAGATTAGAACTCCACTTTTATGACCTCATTTAACCTTAATCACCTCCTAAAAGCCTCATTTCCAAAGGCATTCACATTTGCCAGGATGAGGTGGTGAGTTAGGACTGCAGCATATGAATATCTGAGGGACACTGTCTAGTCCATAACCCATATGTATGACATAGCTCCACAGGATAAAAGGAAACTGACCTAAGTAATTTTGGAAAATGTCATTTTTGATGTTTTGCTGGAAAGTATGCATGTAGGGTGAGAATTTTATGATCCATACATAAATTCAACATGTTGTTTTGCTTCATTTTCTACCCCTAACTCTTAAGAGTTGTTATTAATTTGATGGTACATCTTTAAACCTATGACATTTCTTATCTTACAGAAATTAATTTTATAATATCTTTAAAGCTTGTAATACATCTTCAAATACAGAATTGTCACTTAATTGATGGGTGCTGTTACACTTACCAAACCTTAACCTAGTTAAACTAACAGGGAACATACAATTGTTGACTCTGGTCTTTGGACAGACTATTAGAATATTTCTATGTTGTAACGGGAATAACTACAGAAACAGAATTTTTGGTTGCCAGATATTCAGATTGGACTCAAGGATTGTTGATGAGGAGGGTGCTTTTTAAGATGAAGTAACCATTATTTATGACATTTTGGTGGTGAACTTGTACATTTAATTAAGTCCATAAAATAGTATATCACCAAAACTAAACTTCAATTTATGCAAATTTAATAGAAGTAATCAACAGGATGTCAGGGATCCTAAAACTGAATGAAGGCTTTGATGCTACCCCCTACCCCTTGCACTCTCTCTAAGAAAAATAAATTACAAATTGTATTACTCTGTCCCAGCTGCCATAAACACAATACCACAGACTATATGACTTAAACAATAGGGATTTTTATCTCACAGTTTTGGAGGCTGAAAGTCAAGTGTCCGTACCAGCTTGTTTGGTTTTGCGGTAAAAGCTTTCTTCCTAGCTTGTTGAAGACCCTCTTACTGTATCTTCTGGTGATCTGTCCTTCATAAAGATGCACTGAAAGATGTTGCTCTTCCTCTTACAAATCCACTAATCCTCCCAGATTAGAACTCCACTTTTATGACCTCATTTAACCTTAATCACCTCCTAAAAGCCTCATTTCCAAAGGCATTCACATTTGCCAGGATGAGGTGGTGAGTTAGGACTGCAGCATATGAATATCTGAGGGACACTGTCTAGTCCATAACCCATATGTATGACATAGCTCCACAGGATAAAAGGAAACTGACCTAAGTAATTTTGGAAAATGTCATTTTTGATGTTTTGCTGGAAAGTATGCATGTAGGGTGAGAATTTTATGATCCATACATAAATTCAACATGTTGTTTTGCTTCATTTTCTACCCCTAACTCTTAAGAGTTGTTATTAATTTGATGGTACATCTTTAAACCTATGACATTTCTTATCTTACAGAAATTAATTTTATAATATCTTTAAAGCTTGTAATACATCTTCAAATACAGAATTGTCACTTAATTGATGGGTGCTGTTACACTTACCAAACCTTAACCTAGTTAAACTAACAGGGAACATACAATTGTTGACTCTGGTCTTTGGACAGACTATTAGAATATTTCTATGTTGTAACGGTAATAATAGTAATAATAACTTTAAAATTACCCTTTAGCTTTCAATAGAAGGGGCATACAATTATTTCTTCACTTATTTCTCTATTTTCAGACAATCAAGTTATATCTGGTTTGGCGACTTCCTGCAGTGTTCTCGTGGCTGCATAGAGCTGTTTCTGAGGCCTTAATCTTAAAACCAAGACATTAAAAACATGCAGGGAGGACCAAACTGATTTTGGAATATATATTAAAAATTATCTGAGTTTGCAAATAATGCAAGGTATAGGAAATGTGAGTTGTAGCTACCCTAATTAATAATTCCCATGGTCTTTTTTCTTTAACTTTTTTTTATAATTTTGGCCTTTATTTTTTTAACTTTGGCCTCTTTTATTGTTTTTTTTCTTTTTTTTGTCTATGTTCATCCATCTTTATTCTTTGGCCTGTGTAGGCCTCTCATTGCAGCAGCCTCTTTCATTGCAGAGTGCTGGCTCTGGGCGCATGCTCTCCAGAGCACTGGCTCGCAATTGGGCACACCGGTCCAGCGTCACATGGGATCTTCCCAGGCCAGGGATCGAACCCATGCCCCTTGCACTGCAAAACAGACTCTTTACCCAATGGACCACCAGGGAAGCCCTCCCATGGTCTTTTAAAATGGAATTCTAAGCATTTTGTTCCCACTTTGTTTCCATAACTTAATAAATCCTTCTTACTTCTCAGCCAGTTAACATATGAATATTTTTAAAACTTTTTAAGGCAGCTTAATTGAGGTATGATTAATGAATCATATAGTTCCCACAGTTAAATGTGCAGTTCAGTGATATTTAGTATATTTGCATGTACGTGCAATCATGACCACAGTGAGTTCTTTAGGTTATATGAATGTATGTCCCTTAGGCTCAGACAGTAAGCAATCTACCTGCAATGCAGGATACTTGATTTTGATTCCTGGGTCAGGAAGATTCCCTCCAGGAAGAAATGGCAATCCACTCCAGTATTCTTGCTTGGAGAATCCCATGGACAGAGGAGCCTGGGGGCTATAGTCCATGGGATCACAAAGAGTCGGACATGACTGAGCATCTGACACACATGTGTGTCCCTTATTTTTTTTTATTAATATTTTTTTAAACATTTATTTTATTTATTTATCTTTTGAGGGGTGGGGTGGGCAGAGAGGGGGATGGGCGGGCCACTTCTATTGGTCTTTCATTTCTCTATTTTCATCCATCTTTGTTCTTTGGCCCATGTGGGCCTCCCATCGCGGTGGCCTCTGTTGTTGCAGAGCACCAGCTCTGGGCACATGCGCCCCAGAGCTCCAGCTCAGTAATTGGATACATCCGTCCAGCTGCTCTGTGGCAGGTGGGATCTTCCCAGGCCAGGGATCGAACCGGCGCCCCTTGCACGGCAAGGCGGTGTCCTTACCCACTGGACCACCAGGGAAGCCCTATGTGTCCCTTATTGATATATGAATTGCAAATAAAGTCCCCCATTCTGTAGATTATCTTTCCGTTTTGTAATGGTATCTCTTGAATCACAATAGTTTTTAATCTTAATTAACCCTTTATCTATTTTTCCTTTCGTTCCTCATGATTTTAGCATCATATCTAAGAATCTTTGCCAAATCCATGGTTATTTTTCCATGTTTTCCTCTTAGAGCTTTATAGGTTTATTGGTTTCATAGGTTTATTTGCTACACTTCATTGAATAAAATAACCTAAAATACTTGTAACTTATAAACTTGGAGCAACCAGCCATGATCTAAATCAGATCTCACTCTCCTCAGATCCAGCATTGTTCAGTTAAGTTCAGATTGTGATTCTCAATAATCAAACTAGGCCAGAGAGTCCATTTAAAACTTGAAAATACAGTGGTTAGCAATTTAATGCTTACATATAAGACACACTGTCTCTCCAAAATACTTGTGTGATGTTTCTTGCTCTGTAGATTGTAAAATTGTTAAACATATAATTTTATATGATACATATCAATTCAGAGAGTATTGCTTTTGTTAAATTATATAATTTCTACACCTTAATGTTTCTTTAAATGTAACATTTTGTGGGAATCAAAGGTTCTAGGGACCTAATTATTCATCAGAAGATAAAACAAACTGATTTATGCCTGACTCCAAGGTTCAAAGTATATGATTTAACTTTAGTCCATGGGATCACAAAGAGTCGGACATGACTGAGCATCTGACACACATGTGTGTCCCTTATTTTTTTTTATTAATATTTTTTTAAACATTTATTTTATTTATTTATCTTTTGAGGGGTGGGGTGGGCAGAGAGGGGGATGGGCGGGCCACTTCTATTGGTCTTTCATTTCTCTATTTTCATCCATCTTTGTTCTTTGGCCCATGTGGGCCTCCCATCGCGGTGGCCTCTGTTGTTGCAGAGCACCAGCTCTGGGCACATGCGCCCCAGAGCTCCAGCTCAGTAATTGGATACATCCGTCCAGCTGCTCTGTGGCAGGTGGGATCTTCCCAGGCCAGGGATCGAACCGGCGCCCCTTGCACGGCAAGGCGGTGTCCTTACCCACTGGACCACCAGGGAAGCCCTATGTGTCCCTTATTGATATATGAATTGCAAATAAAGTCCCCCATTCTGTAGATTATCTTTCCGTTTTGTAATGGTATCTCTTGAATCACAATAGTTTTTAATCTTAATTAACCCTTTATCTATTTTTCCTTTCGTTCCTCATGATTTTAGCATCATATCTAAGAATCTTTGCCAAATCCATGGTTATTTTTCCATGTTTTCCTCTTAGAGCTTTATAGGTTTATTGGTTTCATAGGTTTATTTGCTACACTTCATTGAATAAAATAACCTAAAATACTTGTAACTTATAAACTTGGAGCAACCAGCCATGATCTAAATCAGATCTCACTCTCCTCAGATCCAGCATTGTTCAGTTAAGTTCAGATTGTGATTCTCAATAATCAAACTAGGCCAGAGAGTCCATTTAAAACTTGAAAATACAGTGGTTAGCAATTTAATGCTTACATATAAGACACACTGTCTCTCCAAAATACTTGTGTGATGTTTCTTGCTCTGTAGATTGTAAAATTGTTAAACATATAATTTTATATGATACATATCAATTCAGAGAGTATTGCTTTTGTTAAATTATATAATTTCTACACCTTAATGTTTCTTTAAATGTAACATTTTGTGGGAATCAAAGGTTCTAGGGACCTAATTATTCATCAGAAGATAAAACAAACTGATTTATGCCTGACTCCAAGGTTCATGTATATGATATAATGAGAATAATTTTATGACTTTAGAACAATATGCTATTAAGATTTACCTTCTTTTCCTTCCAAATAATCATTAAATCTGGAATAAGTCAGAAATTTGGATAGGGTGCTGGGGATTCCTGTAAACTGCTACTGTTTTAATAAATTCATTGACAAAAGTTGGTAATACTTAATCATAGAAATGGTTCACACAAGTATTCTTTCAGTGATGTACTAGCCTTTCATGGGTCCAAGATAAATTGCTTGGGATTTTTTTTTTTTTTTAGACAAATGTCATGAAACAAATCTAGAAACCTGTACTGCTACTGTCATTTGCAATGATGTTGCAAGTTATGCAGTTTGATAATGGAAGTACAAACTAAAATTATATCATGCACAGAACAGTAGTTTATCTTCATGATTATGTTTCACCCTAATTATGCGGAATACCGCAGAGTCCAAGAATTAGACTCAGACATTGTTCTAACCTAACTGGGTTATGTTAGACCAACTGCTAAAATTAACTCTGTTTATAACATTGTTTTTCAAATAGGTATTTTTCTCCCTTGAGGGAGGGGAGCTTAAGAATTGATGTCCACTGGATATTGATGCATTACATAATTTTAAAGTCAAAAACTCATCTAGTTTTGTGATTACCTCACCATTTCTATTTACACTCTGTATGTTGCTTATACTTAAGGAGTCATTTGAAGCAGGGCATCATTTTGAGTAGTTGTCAAGATTAGTAAAACTGAGTTTCTAGACCTCTGTTTTATAATTTAATCCTTAAATCTCTGGTTTGAAACAGAAAGAGAAAGGGAAAAAGAAAGAAGGTCAGAGAGACAGAAAGAAAGAGAGAAAGGAATTCTGTAGTCGGTGAACCAGAATTGAAAATGAGCAAAACGACAAAGGTAGTTACGGGTAGCCAGTGGATTTCACCTCTGGAAGTGGTGAATGCTGTGAGTAAAGCCCTGTGACAATGGGAAGAAACATATTGGACACAGTTTCTCCTTAGAGACCTTCCTTGGCAGCCCTCCACCATCATTAACCCTCAAAACCTAGGTAAGAAGGTCCTTCTATTTTTAACTCAACATTGGTACAGTTCTAGCTTTGTTTGACTTGACTGTGTTGCAGCCTGTACACCAAGCTGTGAGTCAGAGGCAGCTGTGAGTCAAGGGTCTTGTTGAACCGTTATGTCTTCACTTTTTAGCACAAAGCCTGGTTCAGGTTTAAGAAATACGTATTGAATGATGATTGTTGAATAAATTCTTCACATGAAAGGAATGCAGAGGACAGGCAGTGCAGTGGAACAGGGATTGTTAGCAAGGATGTTTTTTGAAAGAAAGATATTCAACTGCAGCAGGTTAATTATATATATAAGAAATCTTGAATCTATTTTTTTATGCCTGTAAAGTGTCAAAACAGACAAAAGAAATGGCCTTCAGATCAATGAGTATTAAAACATCACCTCCAAAAGGGCTTCCCTAGTGGTCCAGTGAGTAAAGAGTCTGCCTTGCAATGCAAGGGGCACCGCTTTGATCCCTGGCTAGAGAAGATCTCACATGCAGTGGAGCGGTTGGGCTGGTGTGTCCAATTATGAATCAGTGCTCTGGAGTGCATGCGTACAGAGCTGGTACTCTGCAATGAGAGAGGCCACTGCAATGGGAGGCCTACACAAACCAAAGAATAAAGATGGATGAAAATAAATAAATAAAATAAAAATTTTAAAAATGTTTAAAAAAAATCACCTCCTCACCCGCACCCCTCCCTTCCCTGGATATTAGTAGCTTGATGCCTCACTTTCAATTTTCCACTTTTTACAGGTCCTAATTTAGGGAGAGAGCCCACCATCCAAAGGCATTTACAGTTCAATCATAGAACCTTAATCCTATGCATATTACTCACATCTTATGCTTATGCTCAGTTGTGTCTGACTGTCTGATCCCACAGACTGTAACCTGCCAAGCTCCTCTGTCTATGGGATTTTACAGGCAAGAGTACCGGAGTGGATTACAGTTTCTTCCTCTAGGGTATCTTCCCCACCCAGGGATCAAATGCATGTCTCCTTCTATTCTTGCTTTGGCAAGGAGATTCTTTACCAGTGAACCACCTGTGAAACCCTATTACTCACATGTAAGTATATAAATAAATTAATTCTTTAAATGCTGCTAAGGGGAATAGAGAGAAAAATTAGTCTTTGTTACATAATATATTGCATTCAAATGACTGTTCTTAAATGATAGTAAATTATATACTTAAAATGTGTATATACATATCATACATGTATATACATGATTAATTGATACATGCATGTTAAACATCCATTTAATTTAAAGGAAAACCATCAAACACTGCATATCAAACCACTGTTATTAAATCCTAGATAATCTGTGACAATGATGTGATTAAATATGAAGAGATATGTATTTTCAATGCTTTGTCAACCATCTTCCTAAATTCAGTGTGTTGAAGAGTAATAGTGTGTATTTTATTTATCCACCTATTCAGTACCCCCAATTCTCATCTATACTAAATTAACTATGAAATGAAATCATCCACAATTACGTGAACTGGTTTTAAAATTTTGTTCTAGGGAAGTCGTGCCTGGATCAATACATTTGACTCTCATTCTGTTCAGAAAACTTCACTGCTGTACAGTATTTGTTTAAACAGCTCTGCCTTGCTTTTTGAAATTTCCATGTTCAACTCTGAATGTTCTACTTGACTTAATCCCTCCTCCCAGAAAAACACCATGAATTCTATAATATTCCAAATTTTAAGTGCAAGTTTCAAAGGTAAATAAAATTTCCCATAAAAATTTTGCAACTTTTAAGATTAACTGATGGATATACTTAAACATGCTTGAATATATGTGTTGAGTGGGTAGACAATAGTGATGGCTTTAAATAAGCTTGAGAGAATCATTTCTATTTGCAAACTTCATTTTTGTTGCTATTTATATAGAATCATTAGTCATCAATATCTGCTGGAAGGAAATATTCTTCTAGAAGTTGCTTCCTGAAATCATTAGATGTGTTTCTGGGTTAAAATATTTTCCTATTGAAATGGTCATCCTCTTAATTAAGAAAAGTTTTTCAAATGTAGTGTCTATGTAATAGGTTCTTTGTTAAATCACGGATTATGCACTATTCTTAGATCATGCATTGAGGAATTGTAATTGGTTTCTTGAGAACTAGCTAACATTCTTGTCTGAATACATTCTTCTCTTGCCATATAAAAATTAGACATAAAATACAGACACTGCTCACGGTGACAGTTATTATTAAAATTTAAAAAATCTTGACCATTCAGAAGAAAGTCCTCACAAAGCCTGAATCATTCTTATGAGTTCACAGTCCTACATAAATACTCATGCACATACTTCTATATATTACACATATGTTCTTACACATTCTACATTCCAAGAAAAACAAATATTCTCATAGTCAGACAATTATTAAGTTTTTGTTGTATGCCAAGTAGTAAGTACAGCCAACAGTTAGTGAAAAGAGCCCTGTCAGGAGAGAGATGGTCTTGGTTTAATTGCCTGTTCTACTGTTCACTAAATTTTAGTTCTTGAAGAAGTTCATTTAGCTACTATTTGTGCTTCATTTGTCCTTCTATGTGAAATGGAGTGGGTGATGGGTAATAAGCACTACCTCAAGGGGTTTTGCACAAGGATAAAATGAAATGATATCTGTAAAATACTTGGCTGAGTAAATAGAACATTATAAGGACTCAACAAATGTAAGTTTGCTCCACTCATGAGTTATTGGGAGATCAATAGAATATATAAGACTTGGCTTCTGGCTGAGAGAAATATGCTATCTACTGATAACAAAAGTCAAGGGAGAATCATAGGAGGAAGTGAAAAACTATTCAGAGGGTAATAGGGATCTTATTTCATTGTCAACTGAGTAGTAAATGTTCAAATTAAAGGCAAGGAGAAACAGCTCTGGAATAGTTTGAGGCAGCCCACTGGAGAAGGGGTTTAGTAAATGGATAGGATTTGGATAGGTGAAAATGAGTGAGAAATGAAATCATGCAGAGGCAAACTGAGACTCCATTTTTGTTTATTGTCGTGATCTTTCGATCACTTTACCTAGTAAAACATAAAAGCCATGATTTTTCTTTGAAATGAATCTGAAGGTGTCTGTTTTCCTTGAAGGTTAATATATGAGAGTCTTTGCCAAATTTATACTCATGACCATGTCCACTAAGGAAAGGAGAGACCCAGTAGAAATAGGCCAGTGGAGGCTGTACCGTGATAACCTAATTCTGCTGATACTCTCAGATTAGCCCAGGAAACTGGTCCTCCACCAGTCACATCTGTTTGATGATTTTAGGCAGGATCGTTCCCTCTTCAATCCTGTTTTATAATCTGTAGAATGAGGTCGTGACTATTCAGAATCTCTGAATCCTTTTCAGACAAGTAAGCCCAAATCTTTCACTGCCAGACACTCTTAGGTGTCCAATGAGCTGTGAAAAGGAAACCTATCAGGAAGAGGAACATGGGAGACAGATAATTAGATGAACAAGCACAACAGGAAAGAGTTAATAGGAAACATCACTAGTTAAGAACCAAGAATTTAAAGCCATAGAATTGCTTTCAAATAAAGGGTGACTCAGATGGTGAAGAATTGGTCTGTAATGTAGACAATAGGGTTTAGTCCCTAGTTGGAATGATACCCTGGAGAAAGGAATGGCTACTCTGGTATTTTTGCCTTGAGAATTCCATGGACAGAGGGGCTCGGCAGGCCCCAGTCCATGCCCATGGAGTCGCAAAGAGTCAGACACAACTGAGCAACTAACACGTAACAAAGAAACAATAAATTAAAAAATACTTTCAGGACATCTTTCAGGACGATAAGAAAGGTCAGTTAGTTCCTCTCTGCTTTGTAGTCAGAAGTGAATAAGAAACCACCAAACAAGATACATCCATTTCTAAGTTCACCATTAAAACAAAATCTCACTATTACGTTCCAGGATCTGTTTTTCCTCTAGGACACTCTCTTCTTGTCCATAGATAGGGATCTTATTTCATTGTCAACTGAGTAGTAAATGTTCAAATTAAAGGCAAGGAGAAACAGCTCTGGAATAGTTTGAGGCAGCCCACTGGAGAAGGGGTTTAGTAAATGGATAGGATTTGGATAGGTGAAAATGAGTGAGAAATGAAATCATGCAGAGGCAAACTGAGACTCCATTTTTGTTTATTGTCGTGATCTTTCGATCACTTTACCTAGTAAAACATAAAAGCCATGATTTTCTTTGAAATGAATCTGAAGGTGTCTGTTTTCCTTGAAGGTTAATATATGAGAGTCTTTGCCAAATTTATACTCATGACCATGTCCACTAAGGAAAGGAGAGACCCAGTAGAAATAGGCCAGTGGAGGCTGTACCGTGATAACCTAATTCTGCTGATACTCTCAGATTAGCCCAGGAAACTGGTCCTCCACCAGTCACATCTGTTTGATGATTTTAGGCAGGATCGTTCCCTCTTCAATCCTGTTTTATAATCTGTAGAATGAGGTCGTGACTATTCAGAATCTCTGAATCCTTTTCAGACAAGTAAGCCCAAATCTTTCACTGCCAGACACTCTTAGGTGTCCAATGAGCTGTGAAAAGGAAACCTATCAGGAAGAGGAACATGGGAGACAGATAATTAGATGAACAAGCACAACAGGAAAGAGTTAATAGGAAACATCACTAGTTAAGAACCAAGAATTTAAAGCCATAGAATTGCTTTCAAATAAAGGGTGACTCAGATGGTGAAGAATTGGTCTGTAATGTAGACAATAGGGTTTAGTCCCTAGTTGGAATGATACCCTGGAGAAAGGAATGGCTACTCTGGTATTTTTGCCTTGAGAATTCCATGGACAGAGGGGCTCGGCAGGCCCCAGTCCATGCCCATGGAGTCGCAAAGAGTCAGACACAACTGAGCAACTAACACGTAACAAAGAAAAAATAAATTAAAAAATACTTTCAGGACATCTTTCAGGACGATAAGAAAGGTCAGTTAGTTCCTCTCTGCTTTGTAGTCAGAAGTGAATAAGAAACCACCAAACAAGATACATCCATTTCTAAGTTCACCATTAAAACAAAATCTCACTATTACGTTCCAGGATCTGTTTTTCCTCTAGGACACTCTCTTCTTGTCCATAGATAAGTTTGACTAATTTTAATTTATCTGGCCTCTGGAGGATTAATTGGAGGTTGTTTCCCTGTGGAAAAAAAGAAAACTCCCTTATGACTTTCTTATTTTGCACCCTCCTAGGAGCAACTTTGAGACTATTACAAAAACCACTCAAAATACTAATAACATTCTAGTGACATTTACTCAATAACCGCAGGTAGCTATCCCCCAGAGAAAAAAAGGACTGAAATTTTATGGGCTATTCAGATGCTATCTCTTAACTCTTCTTCTTTCAACTATCCTATAAAACTTACAAATTACAGCTGTTTTGCCTACACAGTGCATACACCTCAGTGCAGGGAAAAATGGTAACGTTCATTTAATGGCCAGTATTCTTGTTAAGGTCTCAGTGGCAGCCTGGCAGTTTTGTAATTGCCATCAGATGAACTTATAGCCTTCTTTTTATTTTCAGTAGTCATGCATATTAGTGTTTCATGTCAAGTCTAGACCCTGACCTCCATGTCTATTTTCCATAATTATGGAAATTTCATTGTCTTTTCATTTTTATTATAAAGCTTTCCACTTCCAAGGGGTTTCCCATTCTGATTTCATTAACTGGAATGTCCATTTTACATTGTGTGTTTAAGTTACACAGACATCAAAGGTGTAATTATCATTCTCACCTTCATGTTAACTACTATAGAAATTCATACTGGATTTGTTTTCTGCCTGCTTTTATTTATTTATCTTTTTGAAGGGGAAGGACCTAGTATAGACTTTAACAATATAGCAGCTCAAAGAACAAAGAAGTTAATGAAATCTCTCCCAGGTAGTGGTCCTGAGTGAAAGAGGCCAGTTCAGCCAGTTAGTCACACTGCTCACAATCATTTGATAGTTCAGGTTCCTTTGAGTAAAGCACACATAGGAGAAGAGTGTCACTTGCATGATTAAAGCTGAATCACCACCATGTTTGTTTTTTTTTTTTTTCCAAGCAGGTAGTAATTTCAAATAAATCATGTAAAAGGTATGTCGATTGTCTTGATGTGCAGACTTAGAACTGGTACTCGTTACTTCCAAGCAAATCCTGTTGGGGAGATCCCTGAAACGCCCTCATGATCGTATGGAAAAAACTGGGCTGGACTATTGGATGATGAAATAATGCATAGACAGGGCAACACACCAAACATGACTGGCAATTGCAAATGCCAACAGCCAGACATGAATAAGGTCACCTCGGATCATCCAGCTCCAGCTGAATCTCCGCATCATCCTAGCCACATCGCTGGCCTTAGGTGCTATCATTTTTTCATGTGTGTTTTTGCAATCTATATGTCTTCTTTGGAGAAATGTCTATGTAGATCTTGTGCCCATTTTTGGTTGAGTTAGTTGGCTTTTTTTTTTTTTAATTGAGCTATATGGGCTATTTGTGTATTTTGGAGATTAATCACCCAATTTCTTCCATTCTGTGGCTTGTCCCTTTGTTTTGTTTATGGTTTATTTTGCTGTGCAGAAGCTTTTAAGTTTAATTAGGTCCCATTTGTTTATTTTTATTTTCATTACTGTAGGAGACTGCTTGGTAAAATATTGCTGCAATTTACATCAGAGAGTTTTTCTGCCTATGTTTTCCTCTACTCGTTCTATATTAATAGTATCCAGCCTTACACTTAGGTTTTTAATTCATTTGGAGTTTATTTTTGTGTATGTTTTATGGAGTGTTCTAATTCCATTTTTTATATATAGCTGTCCTTTTTTCTTAGCATAGAAGAGACTGTCTTTTTTCCACTGTGTATGCTTACCTCCTTTGTCATAGATCAGTCAATCATAGGTATGTGGCTTTATCTCAGAACTTTCTGTCTTGTTCTAGTTACCTATATTTCTGCGTTTAAGCCAGTACTGTGCTGTTTTTGATTGTTCTAGGTTTATAGTATCGTCTGAAGTCAGGGAACCTGATTTCTCCTGCTCTACTTTTCTTTCTAAAGATTGTTTTGGATGTTTAGGGTCTTTGTGTTTTTATACATATGGTAAAATTTTCTGTTCTAATTCTGTGAAAAAATGCCATTGGTGATTTGATTCATAGATTGCTTTGAATCTGTAATTGCTTTGGCTAATATATCTCCATCTATTTGAATCATCTTTGATTTCTTTAATCAGCAGCTTATAGTTTGCTAGGTACATGTCTTTTACCTCCTTAGATAGATTTATTTCTAGGTGTTTTACTCTTTTCATGTCATGGTAATGGAATTGTTTTCTTGATTTCTCTTACTGATCTCTCATTGTTAGTATATAGGGATACAATATATTTCTGTGTATTAATTTTGTATCCTGCAACTCTACCAAATTCATTGCGAGCTTTTGTAGTTTTCTACTATCATCTTTATGAATATATATATGTGTATATATGTGTGTGTATATATATATATATATAGTATCATGTCATCTGCAGACAATAACATTTTCACTTCTTGTTTTCCAATTTGGATTCCTTTTATTTCTTTCTATTCTCTGACTCTCATGGCTAGAATTTCCAAATCTCTGTTGAATAAAAGTGGTGAGAGTGAATCCTTGTCTTGTCCTTGATGTTAGAGGAAATGCTTTCTGTTTTTCACCTTGAGAATGACGTTAGCTGTGCATTGGTCATATGTGATGATTATTATATTGAGATCGCTTCTATCTACGCACACTTCCTAGAGAGTTTTTATCCATGAGTACAAGTGTGCAATGGCTTTTTTTCTTTAGTTTGTTAATGTGGTGTAGCACATTGATTGATTGATTGGCCTATATGGAAGAACACAAAATTTTTGTGATATCTTTGTCGGGATTTGGTAGCGGGTTGATGTTAGCCTCATAGAATGAGCTTTGGGGTGATTTTTTTTTCCCTCTGCAACTTTTTGCAAGACTTTCAGAAGGATAGATACTAACTCTTCTCTAAATGGTTGATAGAATTCACTTGTGAAGCCATCTGGTCCTGGACTTTTGTTTGTTGAAAATTTTGTAATCACAGTTTCAATTTCAATGTTTGTGATTTGTCTGTTTATATTTCCTATTTCTTCCTGGTTCAGTCTTGGAAGATTGTTCCCCTTTGAAGAATTTATACATTTCTTCTAGGTTGTCTTTGTGTTTTTATACATATGGTAAAATTTTCTGTTCTAATTCTGTGAAAAAATGCCATTGGTGATTTGATTCATAGATTGCTTTGAATCTGTAATTGCTTTGGCTAATATATCTCCATCTATTTGAATCATCTTTGATTTCTTTAATCAGCAGCTTATAGTTTGCTAGGTACATGTCTTTTACCTCCTTAGATAGATTTATTTCTAGGTGTTTTACTCTTTTCATGTCATGGTAATGGAATTGTTTTCTTGATTTCTCTTACTGATCTCTCATTGTTAGTATATAGGGATACAATATATTTCTGTGTATTAATTTTGTATCCTGCAACTCTACCAAATTCATTGCGAGCTTTTGTAGTTTTCTACTATCATCTTTATGAATATATATATGTGTATATATGTGTGTGTATATATATATATATAGTATCATGTCATCTGCAGACAATAACATTTTCACTTCTTGTTTTCCAATTTGGATTCCTTTTATTTCTTTCTATTCTCTGACTCTCATGGCTAGAATTTCCAAATCTCTGTTGAATAAAAGTGGTGAGAGTGAATCCTTGTCTTGTCCTTGATGTTAGAGGAAATGCTTTCTGTTTTTCACCTTGAGAATGACGTTAGCTGTGCATTGGTCATATGTGATGATTATTATATTGAGATCGCTTCTATCTACGCACACTTCCTAGAGAGTTTTTATCCATGAGTACAAGTGTGCAATGGCTTTTTTTCTTTAGTTTGTTAATGTGGTGTAGCACATTGATTGATTGATTGGCCTATATGGAAGAACACAAAATTTTTGTGATATCTTTGTCGGGATTTGGTAGCGGGTTGATGTTAGCCTCATAGAATGAGCTTTGGGGTGATTTTTTTTTCCCTCTGCAACTTTTTGCAAGACTTTCAGAAGGATAGATACTAACTCTTCTCTAAATGGTTGATAGAATTCACTTGTGAAGCCATCTGGTCCTGGACTTTTGTTTGTTGAAAATTTTGTAATCACAGTTTCAATTTCAATGTTTGTGATTTGTCTGTTTATATTTCCTATTTCTTCCTGGTTCAGTCTTGGAAGATTGTTCCCCTTTGAAGAATTTATACATTTCTTCTAGGTTGTCTTTTATTTGGTATATATTTGATAATAGCCTTTTATGATCCTTTGTATTTCTGTGGTGCCCATTGTAACTTCTCCTTTTTCATATCTAATTTTATTGATTTGAGTCCTGTCACTTTTTCTCTTGATAAATCTGGCTAAAAATTTGTCAATCTTGTTTTTATTTTCAAAGAACTAGCTTTTAGTTGCATTTTTTTTTTCTGTTGTTTTCTTTATCTCTCTTTCATTTATTTCTGCTCCAGTCTATGATTTTTTTCCTTCTACTGACTTTGGGTTTTATTTGTCCTTCTTCCTCTGGTTGTTTTAAATATAAGGTTAGGTTCTGAGACTTTTCTTCTTTCCCGAGCCAAGATGGTCTTGCAGATACCATCTTAAAATCACTTTTGCTATGTTCAATAGGTTTTGCATCCTGATGCTATTCTTGTCTTGTGTTTATGTATTTTTTGATTTCCTCTTTGATTTCTTCAGTGATCCATTGGATGTTTAGTAGCATATTGTCTAGACTTCGTATGCTAGTGTTCATTATGTGTTTTTTCTATAATCTATCTGCAATTTCATAGCATTTTGATTGGAAGAAAATGCTTGATTTCTTAAATTTAGTGAAGTTTGATTTATGGTCCATGATGTGCTCTGTCCTAGAGATGTGCATGTGCACTTGAGTAGAGAGTATATTTTGGTGCTTTCGATTGGAATGTTATATAAATATCAATTATGTCTATCTAGTCTAATGTAAGACCATCACGACTTTTGCAATAGGATAGAGACATTTCAACTCCAAATACAACAAAGACATATGAGAAGAATAAGGTGGTCATAGAGGAAAATTACCTAGAGGAGACATCGAGAAGAGGAAGGTTTTTGCTAAACTGGCCAGCAAGATTCTTACTAAAGGCAGGCCAAGAATTTAGACTTCAAGGTTGAGAAACTTAATCAGGTTATCAAGGATGGGGGTTTCTCAATAAACTAACTCTTCTCTAAATGTGATTTGTCTGTTTTTTAAATTTATTTCCTTTATTTTTTTTTCCTTTTTGGTTCAGTCTTGGAAGATTGTTCCCCTTTGAAGAATTTATACATTTCTTCTAGGTTGTCTTTTATTTGGTATATATTTGATAATAGCCTTTTATGATCCTTTGTATTTCTGTGGTGCCCATTGTAACTTCTCCTTTTTCATATCTAATTTTATTGATTTGAGTCCTGTCACTTTTTCTCTTGATAAATCTGGCTAAAAATTTGTCAATCTTGTTTTTATTTTCAAAGAACTAGCTTTTAGTTGCATTTTTTTTTTCTGTTGTTTTCTTTATCTCTCTTTCATTTATTTCTGCTCCAGTCTATGATTTTTTTCCTTCTACTGACTTTGGGTTTTATTTGTCCTTCTTCCTCTGGTTGTTTTAAATATAAGGTTAGGTTCTGAGACTTTTCTTCTTTCCCGAGCCAAGATGGTCTTGCAGATACCATCTTAAAATCACTTTTGCTATGTTCAATAGGTTTTGCATCCTGATGCTATTCTTGTCTTGTGTTTATGTATTTTTTGATTTCCTCTTTGATTTCTTCAGTGATCCATTGGATGTTTAGTAGCATATTGTCTAGACTTCGTATGCTAGTGTTCATTATGTGTTTTTTCTATAATCTATCTGCAATTTCATAGCATTTTGATTGGAAGAAAATGCTTGATTTCTTAAATTTAGTGAAGTTTGATTTATGGTCCATGATGTGCTCTGTCCTAGAGATGTGCATGTGCACTTGAGTAGAGAGTATATTTTGGTGCTTTCGATTGGAATGTTATATAAATATCAATTATGTCTATCTAGTCTAATGTAAGACCATCACGACTTTTGCAATAGGATAGAGACATTTCAACTCCAAATACAACAAAGACATATGAGAAGAATAAGGTGGTCATAGAGGAAAATTACCTAGAGGAGACATCGAGAAGAGGAAGGTTTTTGCTAAACTGGCCAGCAAGATTCTTACTAAAGGCAGGCCAAGAATTTAGACTTCAAGGTTGAGAAACTTAATCAGGTTATCAAGGATGGGGGTTTCTCAATAAACTAACATAGCAGGCCTTTTACTAAAACTGGATTTTCTTTTTAAGTCAAGGATAAGGCCTATTTGTAAAGAAGGCTCAGTATAGCCATTCTAATGACTAGTTGAGGGGATAGTCTATGTCAGTCAGTTTGTTGACTTCATAGTTAATATTTGAAAATTCAGTGTGTATTTCTTACTCAGAGTACATCTCCATCTAGACCCCTCACCTTTCAGGTGTTCAGTAGCACCATGTAGGAGTAACTGCTGTATTGGACAGTGTAGCCCTAGAGACTACAGCTCAGTGTATCTAGGGCAGTTCCCTGCCATTCCTAATTTTTTTGACTCCTAAAACAATGCAGTTGTGCAGTCAGGTATAAGAACAAGGATGTGAGTGCTTGTTTGTTCTATGGTACATCCTTTATTGTTACTTTCATGAACTTCTGAGTTTTCCTTATCCCCCAAGTGACTCCAAAGAAAATATTAGCAAGAAGGTCTTAACACATTATTGGCTTTCTGTCATGTTTCAAACCTTCCTGGACTATTCAATGGCTTTTTAAATTATGTAAGGAAGACCTATTATGAGAACAGGACAGAGGTCACTTTAGGAAACTGGCATTCTCTAAACTTTTTGAGCTGTTGCTTAAATCCTGTTGATATTTAAAACCTGCCATATGCTTCCAGAAAATAAAGCAAAATTGTGACTTTGAGGAAAAAAAAAACTTAGAATAAACCCACTGTCAGATGTAAATGACCAGACTTATAGCTATACTTTAGATATTTAAAATGCCCCTTGAATAAATCTTCATGAAAATCTGATTCTCAGTCCAAGGTGTGCAATGCACACTCCATGAACTGCATATTTAATATTATTGGCATTCAGTCTTTCAAAGCTGCTCCTAATTATTCCAGTGTAAATTTGATTATGTAATGATGACCTATGGAAAGCTGCCTCTTTGCCTTTAAGCTTGAGTTGCATTTCCCAGTCACTAGCACAAAGGCTTTTTCATATACGAACTGTTAGTTGACTTTCAAAAAGTCATGAGAAAATGCAACTGTACACAATAGCCATTAGTATTCCAGAGGGAGGATTTGTGTTTGAGACAGTGTGCATTAAATTCAAGGTCTTAACACTCCTCTGAGGCCTTTCAGGCCCCCATGGTAACTCTCGAAAATATTTTTATTTCCTTATCATATGTAAATTGCAAAGAGTGAAGTCAATGTGATTTAAAGCTAACATCTCTTTAAGAGCTCAGAGGAGATGAAGGTTTTAATGAATGAAATATTAGAGGAAATTGAAGTTCCAATATTCCAACAGAATGTGACCGTGAAGATGGAAAATAATATTTAGTGAAATTAAAAGTTCAGAATGTACATCACTTTTAATCTACATCTGTTCCCTTCATTTAATTTATTTGACATGTTTCTTCCCTTTCAAGGGAATTCTTAAACAAGATCTACTGGTTAAAGTATTGTTAGTAAAATGGCCTTGAGTGTCAATTTCTAAAATATGTTAATGAAACTTGAATGAGAGATAATGTTAAAAGATCACACGAAAGAAGTTTTATCTAATACACATGCACTTTTGTCAAAGCTTTACATTGTCTTTTGGCATAATACAATCATTTATAATGATATATGTCATCTTATTATTTTTTATTTCCTCAAATATTTTTCTTTATAAAGGTTTAAATTAAATTATAAGGTTGATAATTGATTTCATTTGAAAAAGCCATTGAATTTAACATTCAGTGGAGGAATGGTTAATTTAAAATGGATTTTCTTTAAGCTTGATGAGTTGTTAGTGCTGGTATATCACCTGTACTTAACTGCTACTGTCACGAGTCTGCATTGTCCAATATCATAAACTAGGCATCCTAAGTTGGCAGTAATGTATTACAGTTACTGAGTTGTGTGTTTTTAAAGAGTGATAGAAACCTTTCATATCCAGTGGAAGGGAAACCTTTAAAAAGTAAATGAAAGGAAGATGTATTATAAATAAATACAAACATTTCCATGAAATAGGAGGGATTACAATACAGGGGAACAGAATCTTCAGTTGATCTTTGGGAACCTGTGCAAGTTTTATAAGTAATACCCTGCTGAACTCAATCCTATAGTTTTTAACCGATTTATAGTACATGTATACACGTGCAGATGCTAACCTGATTCCAATACTATTGATTGAGTTGCATTTCCCAGTCACTAGCAAAAGCTAACGAACTGTTAGTTGACTTTCAAAAGTCATGAGAAAATGCAACTGTACACAATAGCCATTAGACGGGAGGATTTGTGTTTGAGACAGTGTGCATTAAATTCAAGGTCTTAACACTCCTCTGAGGCCTTTCAGGCCCCATGGTAACTCTCGAAAATATTTTTATTTCCTTATCATATGTAAATTGCAAAGAGTGAAGTCAATGTGATTTAAAGCTAACATCTCTTTAAGAGCTCAGAGGAGATGAAGGTTTTAATGAATGAAATATTAGAGGAAATTGAAGTTCCAATATTCCAACAGAATGTGACCGTGAAGATGGAAAATAATATTTAGTGAAATTAAAAGTTCAGAATGTACATCACTTTTAATCTACATCTGTTCCCTTCATTTAATTTATTTGACATGTTTCTTCCCTTTCAAGGGAATTCTTAAACAAGATCTACTGGTTAAAGTATTGTTAGTAAAATGGCCTTGAGTGTCAATTTCTAAAATATGTTAATGAAACTTGAATGAGAGATAATGTTAAAAGATCACACGAAAGAAGTTTTATCTAATACACATGCACTTTTGTCAAAGCTTTACATTGTCTTTTGGCATAATACAATCATTTATAATGATATATGTCATCTTATTATTTTTTATTTCCTCAAATATTTTTCTTTATAAAGGTTTAAATTAAATTATAAGGTTGATAATTGATTTCATTTGAAAAAGCCATTGAATTTAACATTCAGTGGAGGAATGGTTAATTTAAAATGGATTTTCTTTAAGCTTGATGAGTTGTTAGTGCTGGTATATCACCTGTACTTAACTGCTACTGTCACGAGTCTGCATTGTCCAATATCATAAACTAGGCATCCTAAGTTGGCAGTAATGTATTACAGTTACTGAGTTGTGTGTTTTTAAAGAGTGATAGAAACCTTTCATATCCAGTGGAAGGGAAACCTTTAAAAAGTAAATGAAAGGAAGATGTATTATAAATAAATACAAACATTTCCATGAAATAGGAGGGATTACAATACAGGGGAACAGAATCTTCAGTTGATCTTTGGGAACCTGTGCAAGTTTTATAAGTAATACCCTGCTGAACTCAATCCTATAGTTTTTAACCGATTTATAGTACATGTATACACGTGCAGATGCTAACCTGATTCCAATACTATTGATTTGTTCATTCCTTCATTCTTTCAAGAAATATTTTACATATATGTGAGGCTGGAATGATTTTCCTTCTGTCCTTCTCTGTAAAAGTTTTTCTTATGTCTACTGGGACTTGATTCCCTCCAGCTCAAAATAGTTCACAAGTTAAAATGTCACCTTTTAAGACGGAGTACAGAAGTCACATATTTTGTTCCCCTTCATATACCTACTATGAGTCTGTGTCTGAACTGGGTTCAGGGGATTGAACCAAAAGCTCACCAGATAAATTTCCTATCTCCCTGGAGCTTACAACACAGAGGAGAAAAAAACACGAATAAATATGCAATTACAACATACTAAATGAAAGCAAAGCATCTGGGGCTCTAAGTAGATATGATTAAAGGGCCTGGGCTACCTTGGGGAAATGAGGGAAGCCTTTCTTGAGGCAGTGACACTTAGGATGAGAATAGAAGGTAGAGTAGGAACTTTCAAGTACCTACATATCAAGTGTCATTTTTTCTAAGCCCAGAGTTCAAAGCAAAGACCTGAAAATCTTCTGGAGGAACAGACTTTAAACGAATTATTATAATTCAGTGAAAGGAATGCTTTTAACTGAGGCCAATATGCAGTGGAAAAATGTTTTATTTTCTTACAAAATTTTTTAAACAGAAAGTAAGCATGCAAACAAACAGTAGTAACAACAACAAAACCCTAGCATTGCTTGAAACACATAGTGTTGAGAATCCCCCAAAATATTTTGTCATATCTCTGTCCATCTTGAACCAAATTTACACTGTGTCCCTTGCTCACATCCTTCTGTAACTATATATTATCTAACGCTCTCTCTATATTTATATATATATTCACTATATATATATATATATATTTATATACATAGAAGTCTCTTGTTTCTTCAGTGTCTTTGGTAACTGGATCAACTTGGATCACATCTGAGTAAGCTTGTGAAGTAGATTAAATGGAGTATAGATACATGTGTAATTATTCTTATTCTACTAAAAAAAAAAAATAGATTTCCCTAAAAAAGCAAATAAAACAACCTATAGTTTTTAACCGATTTATAGTACATGTATACACGTGCAGATGCTAACCTGATTCCAATACTATTGATTTGTTCATTCCTTCATTCTTTCAAGAAATATTTTACATATATGTGAGGCTGGAATGATTTTCCTTCTGTCCTTCTCTGTAAAAGTTTTTCTTATGTCTACTGGGACTTGATTCCCTCCAGCTCAAAATAGTTCACAAGTTAAAATGTCACCTTTTAAGACGGAGTACAGAAGTCACATATTTTGTTCCCCTTCATATACCTACTATGAGTCTGTGTCTGAACTGGGTTCAGGGGATTGAACCAAAAGCTCACCAGATAAATTTCCTATCTCCCTGGAGCTTACAACACAGAGGAGAAAAAAACACGAATAAATATGCAATTACAACATACTAAATGAAAGCAAAGCATCTGGGGCTCTAAGTAGATATGATTAAAGGGCCTGGGCTACCTTGGGGAAATGAGGAAGCCTTTCTTGAGGCAGTGACACTTAGGATGAGAATAGAAGGTAGAGTAGGAACTTTCAAGTACCTACATATCAAGTGTCATTTTTTCTAAGCCCAGAGTTCAAAGCAAAGACCTGAAAATCTTCTGGAGGAACAGACTTTAAACGAATTATTATAATTCAGTGAAAGGAATGCTTTTAACTGAGGCCAATATGCAGTGGAAAAATGTTTTATTTTCTTACAAAATTTTTTAAACAGAAAGTAAGCATGCAAACAAACAGTAGTAACAACAACAAAACCCTAGCATTGCTTGAAACACATAGTGTTGAGAATCCCCCAAAATATTTTGTCATATCTCTGTCCATCTTGAACCAAATTTACACTGTGTCCCTTGCTCACATCCTTCTGTAACTATATATTATCTAACGCTCTCTCTATATTTATATATATATTCACTATATATATATATATATATTTATATACATAGAAGTCTCTTGTTTCTTCAGTGTCTTTGGTAACTGGATCAACTTGGATCACATCTGAGTAAGCTTGTGAAGTAGATTAAATGGAGTATAGATACATGTGTAATTATTCTTATTCTACTAAAAAAAAAAAATAGATTTCCCTAAAAAAGCAAATAAAACAACCTTAAATAAAATGCTACCACCTATTATTTTCCAAAGAACCCTTTGAAAATATTAAATAAATAAACACACTGACTGAATTTGAAATCCTTGAGCCAAGTTTCCTAAATATTGGGTATTAAAATCCATGTGCCATTCCTTTTTAACATAAATATGCTGTTCTAATAACACTGTCCATGAGTAATGTCACTGCTCTTGAGAGGGACGACCCAGTGTTCTGTGAAAACTGAACACCTGGTTAATGACACTTAAAAATAACTTTTATTTTTTTTAAAAAAGTTGATGTTCTAAATGTTTAAATATAATACTACGACTTCCATTTGTAGTTTATTAAATAGATATGGATAAATAGAGCAGTGCATTTTCTTTTAAAAACATTTACATAAAATAGAATTAAAATAATAATGTGTTCATTCATGTAGAATCAATGGTGTATTAGAAATCATCTATGCTATAGTCCAACCTCATCTTACACTCAAGTAGGGACATGGCCCAGAGTATTTCGTCAGTTAACAACAGAGTCTAGAAAGGAGTCCTGGTCTCCTGACTTTAAGTCTGATGCTGCTTCTAATCCATAGAACTCTCTTCTCTTTAGTACCTTGTCCATATTCCATGGGAATAACAATTAGTAAGAAAGATGAAGTTTTAATTACTAAGCTACCCATGCATTTGAACCCTGCAAAATCAAGCTGTATTGGTTCTCCCTAAATGGAACACAGAATAAGCATTCATAAATAAATAAATAAATATTTGGTAACTTCTTTAAGAATCTACTAAAATACCAAAAGATTGACAGTATTCTCTGCTCTGTAGTGTGTCAAACTTGACAGGAGATGCAGACAATTTAGATAAACCTCATGGTTCTAGTAGATTGCAAATCTTTATTGCACAGCATTTTCACAGCAAGATGTTCAGTGTCACTTGGAATTTAACATGTAATTGGATGAATATGTTTAAACTGTCAAAGGCAGCCTATCTTCCTGATCAAAGAAGAAAGGGAAAGAAAAGGAGCTGTGCCATGGCTGAGTTCAGATAAATGGTAGATCCAAGCAAAACCTCCATAATTGGCCCGAATCTTGTTATGATTTTGGGAAATAAGCATTTGCTTTGGTGCTTCCCTGGTAGCTCAGATGGAAAGAAATCTGCCTGCAATGCAGGAGACCCAGATTCAGTCCCTGGGTCAGGAAGTTCTCCGGGAGAAGGGAATGGCTACCCACTCCAGTATTCTTGCCGGGAGAATTCTGTGCATAGAGGAACCTGGTGGGCTACAGTCTATGGGATCACGAAGAGTCAGACACGACTGAGTAACACTTTATTGACCATAGTGCTTTATCTTTTTGTCTTTCTGTTTCTCTATTTATTCCTTTTTTTCCCTTGTCTCTCTCTCCCTGACTCAGATGTTGCTTATTTTTGCTTTCTACTTTAATATTTTATATAAAATCTTCATATTCATACCCACCTCATCCCTCTACCTTCACGCATATACCTATGTATCTCCAAGAACATATGTAAGTTTCTAACTTTGCCTCTTCCATGCAGCCTGTTTCTCCCTGCATCTATGACTACTCTCAGGAGTTGACCTATTTCTCTTTTTATTCCAGTTCTCACTCTTACAACTCATCCAGAAGGCTGACTAAACCTGTAATGAAAGTTCCGTGGTACTCCAGTGGTTGAGACCTCAGTGCTTTCACTGCTATGTAAGAGCTTAGGTTCAGTTTGGTTGGGGAACCAAGATTCTGAGGTGGTCACTTTGTATTTAAAGGAAAGGGAGGCATATGCAGTTATATATAAGGAGGTGTTTCTTGTTTATCCTGACGTTGCAAGGCTTCACATCTATCCCCACAATTGATATGAAGGATCAATAGTTGGAGTAAAGCTTTTGAACTCAGACTGTGGAATATGTTGAAAGTGAATGGGATACGTCACTCAGTCATGTCCAAATCTTTGTGACCCCATGGACTGTAACCCACCAGGATGCTCTGTCTATGGAATTCTCCAGGCAAGAATACTAGAAAGGGCTACCATACCCTTCTCCAAGGGGATGTTCCTGACCTGAACATTAAACCTGGGTCTCCTGTGTTGCGGGCAGATTCCTTACATCTGAGCCACAAGTATGTAGTAGAAAAATATAAAATCCAATTATAAGGCTCCACCAAATTGGCTCTATGTATGAAGTGTTTGGTTTTGTTTTTGTGTAAGTGTATGTTTCCTCCCCCCCCCCTTTTGTTTTGTTTTTATTTGCTAGCAATAGAAACTATAGTTGATTCAAGAAAAAAGGAAAGAAAAGTATAAGAAGGAAAATAAATTTAACATAGTTTTATGAAAGTGGTCATAAATAGCCAAGTTAAAGAATTAGATCCAAGAAAAGACAGGACAGTTAGGGGGGTTAGAGTGAGGACATCAGGGGTAGCCTTATTCTGGGTCACCTGGGGTAAGGCAGCTTCAGCCTATGTATTGGTTTTTCTGCTCAAGAATCATTTTTCCAGGAGGAAGAATCAGATTTTCCTGTCGTGTGTCATATGCACAAATTTAACCAAGGAAGGTCTAGGCATTTTGATTGCATTTCCTACAAAGACCTTAAGCAAATGGGGAAGAGAGACAATTTTCCAAGGCAGAACAGAGCTGCTGACACTAGAAGATAAATGTATCCTAGACCAGCCAGCTCAACAAATCAGCACAATCATTTTCACATGAGGGTCTTCCCATTCTGGTAAGTTGCATCAACTTCTATAATTTTACTGGCTTAACCAGTGAAATATGACGCTGTTAGCTTTGTCAAAGCTACAGAATTGTTTGAGTATGGGGGCATCTAAGTCAAACACATTGTAGCCAATCTATTCATATCACCACATTCTCTTCACAATTAATATGCAACTGAGGTTAGAGTATCAATATCCAATGAATAAGATATATGTCCAGAACTTGTTGGGTCTTTGTGATAATGAGCTGCAAGAAACATCATTCCTGGAATATCACAGCACTTGTTCAGAAGCCTGCACCAGCTGACCTACTCACCCCCTGCCCCCAGCCATAGGGGCACACGCATCCTCTTTATTTCAGGTTTAGATAATGTTTTCCCTATTGGATGCTTTAAGCTTTGTGACCCCATGGACTGTAACCCACCAGGATGCTCTGTCTATGGAATTCTCCAGGCAAGAATACTAGAAAGGGCTACCATACCCTTCTCCAAGGGGATGTTCCTGACCTGAACATTAAACCTGGGTCTCCTGTGTTGCGGGCAGATTCCTTACATCTGAGCCACAAGTATGTAGTAGAAAAATATAAAATCCAATTATAAGGCTCCACCAAATTGGCTCTATGTATGAAGTGTTTGGTTTTGTTTTTGTGTAAGTGTATGTTTCCTCCCCCCCCCCTTTTGTTTTGTTTTTATTTGCTAGCAATAGAAACTATAGTTGATTCAAGAAAAAAGGAAAGAAAAGTATAAGAAGGAAAATAAATTTAACATAGTTTTATGAAAGTGGTCATAAATAGCCAAGTTAAAGAATTAGATCCAAGAAAAGACAGGACAGTTAGGGGGGTTAGAGTGAGGACATCAGGGGTAGCCTTATTCTGGGTCACCTGGGGTAAGGCAGCTTCAGCCTATGTATTGGTTTTTCTGCTCAAGAATCATTTTTCCAGGAGGAAGAATCAGATTTTCCTGTCGTGTGTCATATGCACAAATTTAACCAAGGAAGGTCTAGGCATTTTGATTGCATTTCCTACAAAGACCTTAAGCAAATGGGGAAGAGAGACAATTTTCCAAGGCAGAACAGAGCTGCTGACACTAGAAGATAAATGTATCCTAGACCAGCCAGCTCAACAAATCAGCACAATCATTTTCACATGAGGGTCTTCCCATTCTGGTAAGTTGCATCAACTTCTATAATTTTACTGGCTTAACCAGTGAAATATGACGCTGTTAGCTTTGTCAAAGCTACAGAATTGTTTGAGTATGGGGGCATCTAAGTCAAACACATTGTAGCCAATCTATTCATATCACCACATTCTCTTCACAATTAATATGCAACTGAGGTTAGAGTATCAATATCCAATGAATAAGATATATGTCCAGAACTTGTTGGGTCTTTGTGATAATGAGCTGCAAGAAACATCATTCCTGGAATATCACAGCACTTGTTCAGAAGCCTGCACCAGCTGACCTACTCACCCCCTGCCCCCAGCCATAGGGGCACACGCATCCTCTTTATTTCAGGTTTAGATAATGTTTTCCCTATTGGATGCTTTAAGCATTTTACACAAAATTAATCAATCACTACACTGACGCAATACTGACACATTTGTAATGTTGAAACTAAAATCACAACATTAATCTTTAGTTTAACATGCTTAATCATGTCATAAAATGACCCCACATTTCATTTTTTATATGATTTATCAAGGTCTATGGAGCTGAATTACATGTCATCTTCCTAATAAGTTTGGGATTATTTTTTATGTAACTCAAGTTTCCTTTTCTTCCCCATAATATAGTTATTAGAGTTCAAAATTTATACAAAATCAGGAGGGAAATTGTGATATTTAGCATTTTCTAGTATAATGCCATAACACACAAGTTAGAAAAGTAAGAAAACACAGATAATTATTTAGGGATCTAGTCAGACTATGGATATAATAGTGACTTTTCCCTCTACACACACACACACACACACACAGAGTCATACAGTCAATGAAATAGGGCAGACAGAACTCTGCTTATATTCTCAGACATTCAAACTAGTTTTTATATTTTAGTTATGCAGATTTAAACTTTATGACTAAGATGTTGTTTTTACCATGTGAAAATAGTTGAGGAATCAATGATCTCACTCACAAAAAGAGACATATAGTGTAAAGTTCTAGATGCATATTGTTAGTTTTAGTACTTATAGGCTTTGGTATTTCCAAATAAACTTCTTTAGCCAAAGGGGCTAAAATTTGAATACATTGTACTTGAACACATTGTGCAGGTTTTAAATACAAAGATTTTATACAGGAATGATTTTTCCAAAAGTGCACTGTCATCCTTTCTCCAGTTCAACTCCCACTCAATCCACAAAGTTTACTTAAATTCCACCTTTTTGTATGAAGTCTTCGCTAACATCTTCGTATATATATATATATATTTTTAATAATTTTGTTTACTTTTTGACTGTGCTGGGTCTTCATTGCTTTTCAGGCTTTTCTCTAGTTGCAGAGAGCAGGGACTGCTGTCTAGTTGCAGTGTGCTGACTTCTCATTGTTTTTGTTGTGGAGCACTGGCTCTGGAGTGCCAGAGCTTCTGTAGCTGTGGCACGTGGGTTCCGGAGTTGTGGCTCCTGGGCTCTAGAACAGACACTTAATAAATATCACATACGGGCTTAGTTTCTCTGTGGCATGTGGGATCTTCTTAGATCAAGGATCAAACCTGTGTCTCCTGTTTGGGCAGGCAGATTCTTTACCAAGGAGCCACCCAGGAAGCCTCCCTTACTCCTTCATCTTAAACTGATGATTGTTTTCTGACAGTGCAGCTCAAGGCTGGGGGAGTCTGTGATTTCAGTCATTTTCATCATGGAGAAATTCAAGATCAGAAAAAATGGAAACCTGTAAAAATGGCCTTTTTTTTTTTTTGATGAATTTATTTTAATTGGGGAATAATGACTTTACAGTATTATGATGGTCTTTGCCATTCATCAACATGAATCAGCCACGGGTATGCATGTGCCCGCCCCCATCCTGAACCCCTCCCTCCTCCCTCCCTACCCTATCCCTCTGGGCTGTCCCAGAGCAATAGCTTCTTTTGGAGTCTAGGCCAAGTTGTCAGTCAGGGAAGGGTGCTTAAAATGTAAATCCTAGTGCCATTTTGTTCAGGGAAATGATGGTGCCAGGAGTACTTATCTAGCATTTCCTAGCAGGAGCCAGATCATCTGGATTTGCCAGAACAGGGCTCAAGAGGAAATGTGAACTGATCAACAGAAGCATGGATGTTAACTTAAGATACCACCAGACTCAAATCTATCTCCTCTTCTTGAGAAGTTGTGGGATGACTTTACTGCTTTTAGCCTTATTAACTTTATTTGTAAAATGAGGATGGTGTCTACCTACTATGAGTTATAGTTAAATGGAATATTGCATGAGTAGGTAACACACATGTATAAAAAAAGGATCATAATAATATTGAGTCCATTTCTTCTCTGTACACAACAGTGATAGAATACTAGCTTGCATCAAAGAGTACCATTTCAGGGCAATATGGAAGGTGCAAGTGAATGACTAGAGCCCAGCCTAAATGGCCTACTACCAAGGTCACTATTAAATTCTTATTTTATTTAACTTTCCAAATGCTTAGGTCTTGTCTAGTCATGACTGTAAACTCAGACATTCTCACTAAAAGCACATTGCCCAGTTCTCCTTTGGTCTTTTATTATTTTTGGTTTTTATGACTTGATGGTTATATGACAGATGTGTCTTTGGCATCTACCTGCATTTTGCCCAACAATTCAAAAACATATTTACTGTGCTCTCTAGCAACTTTTATTCTCAGTCTAAAGATAAGAACAATTCATATCAACTAATGGAAAAGGATATTAAAATGAAAATGAGAAACATATTCTTTAATTTAACAGTTAATGCATTTTTAATGAATTTCTGATAGAAGTTAGGTAGTATCAAAATAAGCAAATATGTATGCTGTAGATGGCATTGTAAATTGATTGAGCCCTTGAAAGAGTGACTGGGAATAAATAATGCTCAATGGTTGTTATTTGAACAAATTAATATAATATAGACCCTTTTTGGAAAGCATTATATCAGGAGAAGCTCCATGATAATTTATACATTTTGGTCAATGATGAGTAAAAGAAAACCTGTACACACAGGCACACATGGATGCACACACCATATGTAAAACTTATTCTTATTTATCATATACAATATATTAAAATTAAATGCCCCTTACCAGTTATATTATATATTCACTGGTCAGATCATTATTAAAATGTTAACAAGAGAATTAAATTTTTGAATCAATTGAGAAATGCTGTATAATAAGATTTACATCTCTGTTTTTTCCTTGAACTTGGTACTTTATTTTTACTTTTATTTGAATTTTATCCTGTTGCATATTTGTATGTAACAGCCAGAAATTCTTTAGAAATAGTTAGGCATAAATAAAGATAAATAATTAGAATATAGTATCCTTTCTGTGTTGTTGTTTAATTGCTCAGCCATGGCCAACTCTTTGGGACAGCATGGACTGTAGTCCCCTTGGCTCCTCTGTCCGTATGATTTGCCAGGAAAGAATACTGAAGTGGACTGCTATTTTGTTCTCCAGGGCATCTTCCAGACCCAGGGATGGAATCAGTGTCTCCTTCAATGCATGCAGATTCTTTACTGCTGAGCCACCAAAGAAACCTATCACTTTCTATAGAAGCTGTTTATATATGTAGCTTTTCATTTGCTATTTTAAAAATATGTTCTCTACTTTCTATTGGAACATATAACTGTGGATATTTTATATTAATGATTATGCAGAACTTTTTTCATCAACTTTGTACAAGATGCTAAAGGGGCTGGCTATATTCTACTTGTGCTGTAATTAAAAAAGCAGAGAGAAATTAAGTGACTCTCTCAAGATCCCCAGCAGAACTCAACTTTTTTTCTGGAACCAAATTCTCTTCAAGCTACAGATTCTGTCAAAGTCTTTTGTTTGTGGCAGGCTATCTGGGCTTTGTGCAAGGTAAACCTTTCAGATTCTGAAAGGGAACAGTGAATTCATTCATCGATTTGCATCCTAAAGTGTTAGACATTTTCCTCTGAAGATGCCTTACATAATATTGTGATGCAAGGAGTTCAGGTGTTTATTAATAATGATGAAATGAATAATCCCTTACATTAATACAGTGCTTTTCGGATTTCAAGACATTCTTACAGCTTTGATTTCATTTAATTTTTTCAAACACCTTGTAAAGGATGCAGGATGAATTTGATTATCCTTATTTTATCTGGAATCAAATTGAAGTTCAATGAGGTTAAGCTAATGATGAAAATTCCACAGAAACCAGAGATGCTGTTACCTAATCTGAATCCCCGCATATTAGCCATGCTTTTTTTTTTCTATTACAATAATACTTCTCAAACTGTGAACCTTTATCAAAGGAAGGAAAAAATGATGATCTGTCATTATTTCCATATGATTAAAATAGGCATGCACATAAACTGGTTATAAACTCCTTCAACTTTTATATTATATAAAATTACAAAATCAAAAATCACATACAGAATGTCGAAATAATAAAAATCCTCCATTTGTCTGATGCATTTCCAAGTTAAAAAAATAAGTATCATTTGCAGGAACTGAGTTATGGCTCAGCATGTGAAAACAGCACCAGCTGCTAAGAATACTGAAGTGGACTGCTATTTTGTTCTCCAGGGCATCTTCCAGACCCAGGGATGGAATCAGTGTCTCCTTCAATGCATGCAGATTCTTTACTGCTGAGCCACCAAAGAAACCTATCACTTTCTATAGAAGCTGTTTATATATGTAGCTTTTCATTTGCTATTTTAAAAATATGTTCTCTACTTTCTATTGGAACATATAACTGTGGATATTTTATATTAATGATTATGCAGAACTTTTTTCATCAACTTTGTACAAGATGCTAAAGGGGCTGGCTATATTCTACTTGTGCTGTAATTAAAAAAGCAGAGAGAAATTAAGTGACTCTCTCAAGATCCCCAGCAGAACTCAACTTTTTCTGGAACCAAATTCTCTTCAAGCTACAGATTCTGTCAAAGTCTTTTGTTTGTGGCAGGCTATCTGGGCTTTGTGCAAGGTAAACCTTTCAGATTCTGAAAGGGAACAGTGAATTCATTCATCGATTTGCATCCTAAAGTGTTAGACATTTTCCTCTGAAGATGCCTTACATAATATTGTGATGCAAGGAGTTCAGGTGTTTATTAATAATGATGAAATGAATAATCCCTTACATTAATACAGTGCTTTTCGGATTTCAAGACATTCTTACAGCTTTGATTTCATTTAATTTTTTCAAACACCTTGTAAAGGATGCAGGATGAATTTGATTATCCTTATTTTATCTGGAATCAAATTGAAGTTCAATGAGGTTAAGCTAATGATGAAAATTCCACAGAAACCAGAGATGCTGTTACCTAATCTGAATCCCCGCATATTAGCCATGCTTTTTTTCTATTACAATAATACTTCTCAAACTGTGAACCTTTATCAAAGGAAGGAAAAAATGATGATCTGTCATTATTTCCATATGATTAAAATAGGCATGCACATAAACTGGTTATAAACTCCTTCAACTTTTATATTATATAAAATTACAAAATCAAAAATCACATACAGAATGTCGAAATAATAAAAATCCTCCATTTGTCTGATGCATTTCCAAGTTAAAAAAATAAGTATCATTTGCAGGAACTGAGTTATGGCTCAGCATGTGAAAACAGCACCAGCTGCTAAGAATAAGGTTCTTTGAATTTGCATACCATATATTACTGTGTGTGCCATGTCAAGACTTACAGCTTCTTGAAATTTTCTATTTTGAAATACTGAGGAAGCTTCTTTTCTTCAGCTCCCTGTGCTCTGGTCCTGGCTTTGCTTGGCATAATTGCATCCCTTATGCATTGAGTTGACGTCTGTTCTTTATGCATTAGCCAAATAGCTCTATTGGTATGAATGTGACCAGATATCCAAGTGCAAACATAGGCTGATTTCTGGAGACAGTCCTCAGTCACATAGTGCTCATTCGCTTGACTCAGGATATGTTTAGCTCGTTTATCTGTTTACAATTCAAGTGAATAAAACAAATAAAACAACATACAGCAAACCTGTTACCTTAGAGAACATTTGCAGACAACTTTAGAGATAAATGAATATTTTTGGAATATTTTACTTTATATACAGCATTTCTTCAGTGTGGAAAAAATATTCCTTAGCATTTTCTCCTATCATGCATCTTAATTGATGCTAAAGTTCTCAGAACATGTCAGTGGAGAAAGTATCATTTGAACTTTAATAGTAGATGGAATAAAGCTGGGAGACAATAGCATGCTCAAAGTTGCTAGGAGAAAAAATAAAAGCAAATGCTAGAATAAGAATGTTGACCCAAACTTATTTGTACACTGATGGAGGATTTCAGATTAAGACTGCCCAGAATGTCATTTTTTCTTTCTTTTTTTTTTTTTTTGGCTTTTTCTCTTGGTCTTTCATTTATTTATCTTTGTTCTTTGGCCTGTGTGGGCCTCCCATTGCAGTGGCCTTTTGCAGAGCATCCGCTCTAGGCACATGTATTCCAGAGCTCTGGCTTGATAATTGGACACATCTGTCCAGCCGCTTCAGGAGATCTTCCCAGGTCAGAGATCGAAACGGCGCCCCTTGCACTACAAGGCGGTGTCCTTACCCACTGGACCACCAGGGAAGCCCCATCTTTTTTTTTTTTAATAATTATTTTTATTTTACTTTTTACTTTTACAGAGTTTGTTGTTTACAGATCTGTATAACCCCAGATTAGTTCTATGTATATCCTTGGCTCTCTCCCTCCTAGTGCCCCCCATCTCACCCCTCCAGGCCATTTCACAACGCTCCAGCCAAAATCCCCTATTCCCACAGCGCGATGACAATGGCTATCTTTTTCACCTCTGATAGTATACGTTTCTGTGTTACTCCCTCTATGCCTCCCACCCACTGTTCATTCCCAACAATGTCCATATGTCTGTTCTCTATGTTTTTCCATCTCTTCACTGCGTGTGTTATCATTACCATCTTACTAGATTCCACATATATGTGTTAGTATACTACAAGTAGTATAGTACTTGTCTTTCTCTTTATGACTTACTTCAATTTTTATAATAGATTCTAGATCCATCCACCTCATTAGGACTGATTCTTCTGCATTTCTTTTTACAGCTGAGAAGTACTCCATTGTATATATGTACCAGAGCTTTCTTATCCATTCACAGAATGTCACTTTTAGAAGAAGATTATTTGAGGTAAAGGCACTGGAGATCCTGAAGGTATGAAAGAAATTATTGTGCCTCTCAACTACCTAGAATTGAAATTGAAGGTTTTTCCCAGAGTTCTCACCAGAGATACACTTTATTAATATCTGAATGGCCTCCTCTGTATGGTTAGGCAAATACCTAATTACCAAGTATCTGTTTTTCTTCTTATCATCTTGTGAATGACTCTCTTATCTCTGGCGGACTAAGGCTTCTGTGCCATTCCTTAGTTCATATTGACATTTAGACCTCATTTCACCTTTCTGTCTTTGAATTTCACATGTATGTGGTGTCTCTGACCCTTTCATATGTATAAGGTTCTTACATATATGAAATTAAATTTTATTTCCCCTGCCACTCTATTTCATGTTGATTTAACTCCTGGACTAGTCCGAAGAACCAAAACGGATAGAGGGATATTTTCTTCCTTCTCAGCACTGACTCTTCCACCCATGCTGGTCTAGGTCTCAGAATTTTCTGTTTCGCTAACTAAGAACAATTCTGATTTTAGCCAACATCCAGCAAAACATTATTATCATAGGGGGAGGAAAAAACACATCAAAGATAAGGACAAACACAGATCCCTTGCTAGGGTAGCTTTACTTTGCTAAATTACAGATGATGTAGACCTCAAGCCAGAGTATGAGACATGAGGTTCAAGTAAAGATTAGTATTAGTATTAATGTCTGAAGACTCCTTCTTTGAGATGCTTATGTGTATCTTGGTTTTACTTGATGAAATGTTTGTTTCTATAATGAATGAGAATGCAGCAAATGTTGAGAAAGTATGCTTTTAGATTTGCCAGTTGTTAACAATATAAAACTCCCAAATTTGTTGTAATAAATATGCTAATACCTTTTCAAACATAGATTGAAAGATAATAAACTTAAAAAAAAAAGTCCCTTTTCCAGCAATCAAGATTTCTAGCCTTATTTATCTTCCCTGTGGGTTGTAGATAACATTTTGTAAGCCCAGGCTATTAGCATCATTCACACACAACTTAGTCTCCTCCTTTAAACAGAGACAAGAGGACAATTTGGAGGGTCTTTTTCCCCCTCAAATTGTATTGCTATTATATTTCTTCTAGGTTTGTTTTCCTGTTTCCTTAATTTTCTAGGTCCCAACTTCAACTTATCCTTTGTCAAGTATTTCCAAGTAAATAATGCATAATGTTCTCTTAAAGACATCACAGGTCTTTTCTTATATATGGAAGGTTGGGGTAAATGTCACTTAAATGTTGAAAAGTGATAACATGATAGAGGGGGATTCCATTGTTGAGCCACAGATTTGAAATCTCACTAGGAGTAGTTTATTTATTTATCCATCTGTCTATCCATCTATCTATACACACACACACATATATTTTTTGCACTAGATTATGAAATTTAAAAAAAATCAGGTACTATGCCTGTGATTTTTAAAGTATGATGTTTGAAATGTACTTGTCTTCTGTAAATTTTATTTTGATAGAAAAATATCTATTCTTTAGTCATTTATTCATTTGTTCAAGCTAGTCATCAAAATTTTTTTTTCAAAATTTCTGTTTCGCTAACTAAGAACAATTCTGATTTTAGCCAACATCCAGCAAAACATTATTATCATAGGGGGAGGAAAAAACACATCAAAGATAAGGACAAACACAGATCCCTTGCTAGGGTAGCTTTACTTTGCTAAATTACAGATGATGTAGACCTCAAGCCAGAGTATGAGACATGAGGTTCAAGTAAAGATTAGTATTAGTATTAATGTCTGAAGACTCCTTCTTTGAGATGCTTATGTGTATCTTGGTTTTACTTGATGAAATGTTTGTTTCTATAATGAATGAGAATGCAGCAAATGTTGAGAAAGTATGCTTTTAGATTTGCCAGTTGTTAACAATATAAAACTCCCAAATTTGTTGTAATAAATATGCTAATACCTTTTCAAACATAGATTGAAAGATAATAAACTTAAAAAAAAAAGTCCCTTTTCCAGCAATCAAGATTTCTAGCCTTATTTATCTTCCCTGTGGGTTGTAGATAACATTTTGTAAGCCCAGGCTATTAGCATCATTCACACACAACTTAGTCTCCTCCTTTAAACAGAGACAAGAGGACAATTTGGAGGGTCTTTTTCCCCCTCAAATTGTATTGCTATTATATTTCTTCTAGGTTTGTTTTCCTGTTTCCTTAATTTTCTAGGTCCCAACTTCAACTTATCCTTTGTCAAGTATTTCCAAGTAAATAATGCATAATGTTCTCTTAAAGACATCACAGGTCTTTTCTTATATATGGAAGGTTGGGGTAAATGTCACTTAAATGTTGAAAAGTGATAACATGATAGAGGGGCATTCCATTGTTGAGCCACAGATTTGAAATCTCACTAGGAGTAGTTTATTTATTTATCCATCTGTCTATCCATCTATCTATACACACACACACATATATTTTTTGCACTAGATTATGAAATTTAAAAAAAATCAGGTACTATGCCTGTGATTTTTAAAGTATGATGTTTGAAATGTACTTGTCTTCTGTAAATTTTATTTTGATAGAAAAATATCTATTCTTTAGTCATTTATTCATTTGTTCAAGCTAGTCATCAAAATGTCATTTCTGTTTTTAAAATCTTTCAATTGGTAATTCAGTGTGAGCTTCAGTACTTCATTTTGAAACACTGCAGAGAAGTTTCTTCTGTTTTTGAATGACTGTGGTAGTGAGAATCTTGTTTTTCATTAAGGCAAACCTGGCATATAGCTTGTACTGATTAATAATATTTCTAACATTGAGTGATATATCTAACATTGTATCATGTTGGGACTTTATTTTATATAATGGCCTTCAGCATACCTAAAGGTGAGGAAATTCATTACCCTTCATGTCTTTTCCAGGGAGAAGATTCCTGGGTTTCTGATTTATGCTTCATTTGGAATTGTTATCATTTTAATCTGAATATGCTTTCATTTAGTTATATTTCTCTTAAAAAACGAATTCACAGAAATAGCCTCTGCCTATCAGCTGAAATCTGTTTGGTTGTCATAAAGAAGAAAGGGGCCCCATGTCCAGCATTGTGGGAATTGTATTATTTTCACAAATACAATATTTGCTCAACCTTTTATTCTTTTCTGTGATAATGGTACAATCTTTCTTCCCAATAATTCCATAACTATCCCCTTCAATCAGATGCACACAGTTATTTTTTTCAATATAAAATTCTTAATATATAATTTAAATATAGTATGGGAATTGACATTTATTGTGTCTACCCCATTTATCTCATAATCTCCTTTATTATTTATTACCCTGGCCATAAAACAAATGAAGAGTAGACATTTATGTCTCTTTTGGTGTGTGTAGCTCATCTTCACATTTCCATTCTTGAATTCTGATGTTTGTTTTCATTAGTTATATTTTGTATACTGTCTAAATCTGATTGTACCTAAGGCACAGAAATTATTTCTACGTGATCAAAATGATAGTATTATCTTATATACTTTACTCAGATGACAGGGTCAGTACCTTCCAGTTATACATGGATGCCATATATTTTATATCTATAAGTCTCAGAATGTAAAAGTGACACCAAGAAATATTATACCATTAGACAGCCTCAGGGTGATATTGAATCATATCAAACAGATATTCTTTAGTCATTTATTCATTTGTTCAAGCTAGTCATCAAAATGTCATTTCTGTTTTTAAAATCTTTCAATTGGTAATTCAGTGTGAGCTTCAGTACTTCATTTTGAAACACTGCAGAGAAGTTTCTTCTGTTTTTGAATGACTGTGGTAGTGAGAATCTTGTTTTTCATTAAGGCAAACCTGGCATATAGCTTGTACTGATTAATAATATTTCTAACATTGAGTGATATATCTAACATTGTATCATGTTGGGACTTTATTTTATATAATGGCCTTCAGCATACCTAAAGGTGAGGAAATTCATTACCCTTCATGTCTTTTCCAGGGAGAAGATTCCTGGGTTTCTGATTTATGCTTCATTTGGAATTGTTATCATTTTAATCTGAATATGCTTTCATTTAGTTATATTTCTCTTAAAAAACGAATTCACAGAAATAGCCTCTGCCTATCAGCTGAAATCTGTTTGGTTGTCATAAAGAAGAAAGGGGCCCCATGTCCAGCATTGTGGGAATTGTATTATTTTCACAAATACAATATTTGCTCAACCTTTTATTCTTTTCTGTGATAATGGTACAATCTTTCTTCCCAATAATTCCATAACTATCCCCTTCAATCAGATGCACACAGTTATTTTTTTCAATATAAAATTCTTAATATATAATTTAAATATAGTATGGGAATTGACATTTATTGTGTCTACCCCATTTATCTCATAATCTCCTTTATTATTTATTACCCTGGCCATAAAACAAATGAAGAGTAGACATTTATGTCTCTTTTGGTGTGTGTAGCTCATCTTCACATTTCCATTCTTGAATTCTGATGTTTGTTTTCATTAGTTATATTTTGTATACTGTCTAAATCTGATTGTACCTAAGGCACAGAAATTATTTCTACGTGATCAAAATGATAGTATTATCTTATATACTTTACTCAGATGACAGGGTCAGTACCTTCCAGTTATACATGGATGCCATATATTTTATATCTATAAGTCTCAGAATGTAAAAGTGACACCAAGAAATATTATACCATTAGACAGCCTCAGGGTGATATTGAATCATATCAAACTGCAGATATCTTCATATTAAATATCCAGTCATGGGCCTGGAGTAGAATGAGTTCGCCAAGTTCACTATTGACTAGTTAATTACAGAGAAGAGAAACAGACATACTACAAAAATCAATTAGCCAACGTCATATACACATATTTTGGTCTCTACTGATATCTGTATCTATTGATGTCATTGATAGTTTGAAAGAGTAATAGTTAGAGTGAGAGCTAGAGAAAAAGAGAGAGATTAAAATTTTTGTCTTTAACTTTTTTTCTCCTATAGCTGAGCCTTATATGCAGTAGAAACATTATAGCATTGGAACTAGAGGAAGTCTTACTTAACCATTTTTATGAGATTCTATTTGCTCTTAACTTAATTGAAAAAAGAGGGTATTGGAGACTAATTCTATCAAGAATATATATATATATATATATATATATATATAGTGAATATATATATATATATATATATACACATAGACATATATGCATATGTATATATACATACAGACACACACACACACACTGTCCATACAGTATCTAAAAAAATTGTAGGGCTTCCCTGGTGGTCCAGTGGATAAAGAGTCCACCTTGCAGTGCTAGGGACACCAGTTCGATCCCTGGCCTGGGAAGATCCTATGTGCCACAAAAAGGCTGGACCAGTGTGTCCAATTATGAGCCAGTGCTCTGGAGCACATGAGCCCAGAGCAGGTGCTCTGCAACAGTAGAGGCCACTTCAATGGGAGGCCCACACAGGCCAAAGAATAAAGATTGATGAAAGTAAATAAATAAATAAATGAAGCAATATAACAGGCCAAAATTAAAAAAAAAAAAAAAAAAAAAACACACATTGTAAATACTCTTTCACTTCATCTGGTGCTAGTTACTCGTTCTTTCCCATATCAGACAGGGAGAGTCTTTAGTGTTCATCTCATGTTCTTTCTTTCTTGTTCAAAACTGGATATGAATGAAGCAAGTGATTTAAAAAAGCATATAATATATTTAGTCTTAAAACAAGTTAATGTCCAAATCCAAGAATCAGTCATTCCACTATGAATCACTGGAGACAGTCCTAATGAAAAAGGAGGAAAGAGGGCAAGGCACAGAAGAATGGATAGCCCGAGGACACCACATTAACTGTAGAACCAAAGATGTACAAGGTGTCAGACAAGCTGACGTCCACTAGACCTTGAGCCTCAGTGTATGCTTATTGTAACACATCAGAAAACTATATGGTACGCCCACAGGCACCATGACAGTTCCACGGCTGCCCTCTTTGACCTTTAGGTTGAAAAGTGAGCCTGGAAATCCCTACCCCTGCCCCCAAATAGCTGGAATAGTCCTCCCACTTGTTACCTAGAAAACCCAGTACCCTGGGGCTACTTCTACCTTCTGAGATGGCCCACAGTCTGTCAGTGGATTGTGTTTTCTTTATATATAAATCCAGTTCTTACCTCTCACTTTGTCTCTCACTGAATTCTTTCTGTGATGAGACATCAAACGCCTGAGCTTCACTACGTTCTGAAACCAGGTTAAAAAAAAAAAAAAAAAAAAAAAAAAACATGGGTTCAAGTCTCAGTTGGGTTTTAGCTGGATTTGAGTCCTGGTGTGTGGTTTCCAGTCCCAATTTGACCTACACTGTGTCAGCACCCACGATCTCAGATGTTTCTTAGATCTCTTTGAAATTGTCCCTGCTGACCACGTGTCCTCTCTTCAACATTCAGTAGAACTGGCTCACTAAATGTGGCTCTTACTGCAATCAGTTCTTCTAAGTCTGATGAGTATAAAAAATGGAGCCACTAAGGCATACCCAATCTAGGCCTATAAATCCTGCCCATTGTGGGCAGACTTCTGTGTCATATTTATCAGTTTCCTACTGTTTCATCATAATATAATTATCCATTGTAATCATATTAGTCTTTTTCATTTCAGTTATAATCATCATTGAGGCTTCTGCATTTCTTAAACTTGGGTCAATGATCTTTATTCAGTCTCTGGATTGAAAGCCTTAATAGGGGACCAAAATTTGCCACTGGCAAATGTGTCCGTTTGGAACATTATTTTATGATAAGTATTTTCTAAGAAACAGCTCCCTTGAGAAATATTTTATCTGGTGTCTGAAAGATGAGGAGGAGTTAAATAGGCAAAGTTAGATGTGAAACAGAAAGAAATGTATTGGAGAAAAGTTGTTAGATAAAGTTTCTGAGGCAACTGAGAGATCTTGTGTATGTTATTAGAACTAAAGACCAAGATGAGTGGGATGGTGAAACAGAACTACTAGGAGTACTGAGAAACAGTAAAAGGATTCACAGACCATGTTCAGAAGTTGGAGACTTATCTAAGGAGCAATGAGAAGACATTGCGTGGTTTGTGCATTGGACTGGAATACTGGAATTTGAATTTTAAATAAGCAATTGATAATTTTGAGTAAATAAGCAATTTTAAATAAATTGATCATTAATTATTAATTTAAATAATTGACAATTTTAAATAATTAATAAGCCAGTGGAGTGTGGCAGGGGAGTAGAAATGCAAGGAGGCGTGGTAGATGGATAAAGCAGATATCCAGAAAAGAACTGTTCTTATATTGGACTAAGATGATGACAAGAGAAATAGGAGAAATGACGTGAAGAGTAAGCCCAAACTTAGATCACTAAGAGTATTTTGGAGAACTGAGAAGGATCCCTTTGGAGTAATAATTATGCCTGTCAATCCAAAATAGCTTATACCATGAGCAAATTTACCCATCTGATGGTTACTACAAACAATATATACTTTAAAAAATAAGCTTTCAGAAAAGAAGGAAAGATAGAAAATTGAACAAAAATTAATAATGAAATATAATAAAGATTATAAAAAAGAAAGGACAGAAAGCAGTAGAAATTAATAGCAGGACTAAATACTCCTGGTTCTTTGGGGAACTAATGAAAAAGTCAAAATTTTAGACACTATAAGGAAAACCAAGAGTCAAGCAAAGATGAGGGAGCATAAAATGAGAGTTTGCAGAAAGTTTTCAGGTGAGAGAGAGCATGTCATGTTTTAGATAACAAAATAGTACTGTGTGGCTGGAAAGTCAGTGGGAGAAAGAAGCAAAGTAGCTTGATCAGTAAACTAATTCAGTACTACATAAAATAATGTAAGTCATATTTAAGAAACAGCTCCCTTGAGAAATATTTTATCTGGTGTCTGAAAGATGAGGAGGAGTTAAATAGGCAAAGTTAGATGTGAAACAGAAAGAAATGTATTGGAGAAAAGTTGTTAGATAAAGTTTCTGAGGCAACTGAGAGATCTTGTGTATGTTATTAGAACTAAAGACCAAGATGAGTGGGTTGGTGAAACAGAACTACTAGGAGTACTGAGAAACAGTAAAAGGATTCACAGACCATGTTCAGAAGTTGGAGACTTATCTAAGGAGCAATGAGAAGACATTGCGTGGTTTGTGCATTGGACTGGAATACTGGAATTTGAATTTTAAATAAGCAATTGATAATTTTGAGTAAATAAGCAATTTTAAATAAATTGATCATTAATTATTAATTTAAATAATTGACAATTTTAAATAATTAATAAGCCAGTGGAGTGTGGCAGGGGAGTAGAAATGCAAGGAGGCGTGGTAGATGGATAAAGCAGATATCCAGAAAAGAACTGTTCTTATATTGGACTAAGATGATGACAAGAGAAATAGGAGAAATGACGTGAAGAGTAAGCCCAAACTTAGATCACTAAGAGTATTTTGGAGAACTGAGAAGGATCCCTTTGGAGTAATAATTATGCCTGTCAATCCAAAATAGCTTATACCATGAGCAAATTTACCCATCTGATGGTTACTACAAACAATATATACTTTAAAAAATAAGCTTTCAGAAAAGAAGGAAAGATAGAAAATTGAACAAAAATTAATAATGAAATATAATAAAGATTATAAAAAAGAAAGGACAGAAAGCAGTAGAAATTAATAGCAGGACTAAATACTCCTGGTTCTTTGGGGAACTAATGAAAAAGTCAAAATTTTAGACACTATAAGGAAAACCAAGAGTCAAGCAAAGATGAGGGAGCATAAAATGAGAGTTTGCAGAAAGTTTTCAGGTGAGAGAGAGCATGTCATGTTTTAGATAACAAAATAGTACTGTGTGGCTGGAAAGTCAGTGGGAGAAAGAAGCAAAGTAGCTTGATCAGTAAACTAATTCAGTACTACATAAAATAATGTAAGTCATATTTAGAAGATGAGGCTTTACCCTTAGCAGTGTAAGAAGCCATTGAAAAGACAATCATATGATTAGAAATTTAAGGCTTAGATTGGGTATGCTGTGTCCTGTGTATGAGGTTATAGTAGCAGGAGAATGGACCAGGTACATAATTGTAAAAGGACATAGTTGACAGAGTACAGTGATCTGGCCCAAAAGACTAAATTAGGCTGGAAAGAACGAGCATTTGAAACACTTTTAACAGCAGAGATTAGTAGTGTTTTGGTAGGAGTACATATGGACTGAGAGAAGACCCCAGATCTTTCCTTTGAGTAAATCATTGCATGGTGGAACTGAGCCCTGGGGCAAAAAGTGACAAGCATAGAGGAAATCCTTGCTAATTTATTTTTGAATGAGTTAAATTTAAAGTAATATCTTTATGCCCAGTGGGCATGTATCTCTGATGAGCGATGGACCATCTGGAGGGGAGTAATGTCCCTGTTTTCTACCAGAAATGGGAGACACTAATAAAATAGGTCATAAGTTAAGATGAAGACCAGCACTGTGGAAAATTTTTAACCAGATATCTTAGAACCAGACAAGGTTTTTGTTCTCATTTTCATGTAGAGAAATTCAGTGTCAAGCAAGTTAGCCTTTTGGAGAAAGTATAGGAGTTGACTCCAATTACAAAGAATAGTGTTGCAAAATAGAAAGGGGAATAATAGCAAATCTGGCAGAAATCTAATCCTATGGGTTGATCCAACATATGGAGAAAAGAAAAAATGTACTGTGGTGATTACAGGGTTACCTTCCAGCAACCCAGGATGGTTTGACTAATAAGGATGCTTGGCAAAACGTTTGGTAAGGATCTAAACAATTGTGTAATTGGTCATTACATCCCAGATTTGAGGGAGAAATATACTAATTTTTATGTATCTTTGTGTAATCCTTTTAATGGTAGTATTAGTAGATATACTAATCCTTTCAGTATGGTTTGCAAAATATTGAAGACAAAACTATAAGGAAAACCAAGAGTCAAGCAAAGATGAGGGAGCATAAAATGAGAGTTTGCAGAAAGTTTTCAGGTGAGAGAGAGCATGTCATGTTTTAGATAACAAAATAGTACTGTGTGGCTGGAAAGTCAGTGGGAGAAAGAAGCAAAGTAGCTTGATCAGTAAACTAATTCAGTACTACATAAAATAATGTAAGTCATATTTAGAAGATGAGGCTTTACCCTTAGCAGTGTAAGAAGCCATTGAAAAGACAATCATATGATTAGAAATTTAAGGCTTAGATTGGGTATGCTGTGTCCTGTGTATGAGGTTATAGTAGCAGGAGAATGGACCAGGTACATAATTGTAAAAGGACATAGTTGACAGAGTACAGTGATCTGGCCCAAAAGACTAAATTAGGCTGGAAAGAACGAGCATTTGAAACACTTTTAACAGCAGAGATTAGTAGTGTTTTGGTAGGAGTACATATGGACTGAGAGAAGACCCCAGATCTTTCCTTTGAGTAAATCATTGCATGGTGGAACTGAGCCCTGGGGCAAAAAGTGACAAGCATAGAGGAAATCCTTGCTAATTTATTTTTGAATGAGTTAAATTTAAAGTAATATCTTTATGCCCAGTGGGCATGTATCTCTGATGAGCGATGGACCATCTGGAGGGGAGTAATGTCCCTGTTTTCTACCAGAAATGGGAGACACTAATAAAATAGGTCATAAGTTAAGATGAAGACCAGCACTGTGGAAAATTTTTAACCAGATATCTTAGAACCAGACAAGGTTTTTGTTCTCATTTTCATGTAGAGAAATTCAGTGTCAAGCAAGTTAGCCTTTTGGAGAAAGTATAGGAGTTGACTCCAATTACAAAGAATAGTGTTGCAAAATAGAAAGGGGAATAATAGCAAATCTGGCAGAAATCTAATCCTATGGGTTGATCCAACATATGGAGAAAAGAAAAAATGTACTGTGGTGATTACAGGGTTACCTTCCAGCAACCCAGGATGGTTTGACTAATAAGGATGCTTGGCAAAACGTTTGGTAAGGATCTAAACAATTGTGTAATTGGTCATTACATCCCAGATTTGAGGGAGAAATATACTAATTTTTATGTATCTTTGTGTAATCCTTTTAATGGTAGTATTAGTAGATATACTAATCCTTTCAGTATGGTTTGCAGTTCTAACAATTACTAAAGAAATCAGCTATCAGATTGAGAGTTTAGTGAATTTAGATTGGAAAAGGCTGATTATGGCAGAGGTCTTTATCCAGGAACTTGCCTTTATGTAATTGTTGTGTGCTAGTAACTTTGACTGTTTTGTGGAATATTAACAAATGAGGAAACAGAACTTGGTCTATATGATTCTGCTCATGAGTAGTATTACTTAGAACCACTGGTGGGCTTGGTGGAAAGCCAAGACTGGCAAAAATTATAGCCTAATTTCCAGGACACATTTACTTGGAAAGTTTCTTCCCCAAGTCACACTACTTGGTAGATTCCTTTGGAAACTTAAGCTGTATTTCTTACTGTCAAATATCCTTTTATATGAAAGAAGGATTGCCAAGGGCCAGATGCATATGTTTGTAAGTTATTTCTTTCCTAATCATGATTTGAGTCTCATTCTTTGTGTTTGGTAAATGTTTGCTCTCTGATTCATTGGAAAAGAGCCTGATGTTAGGAAACAATAGAAGTCAAAAAGAGAAGGGGACGATAGAGAACGAGATGGTTGGATGGCATCACTGAATCAATGGACATGAGTTTGAGCAAGCTCTGAGAGATGGTGAAGGATAGGAGAGCCTAGTGTGCTGCAGTCAGTGGGGTTTTAAAGATTCAAGCATGACTGAGCAACTGAACTGAACTGCCCTCTGGTATCTTTGTCCAGTTGGAGTATTATCATTAATAAATAAGAGGAAAAAAAGCATGTCCCTATATGAAAAGTGTAGGAATTCTAACTAAAATAAAGAAGACTAAGTTTTATAGATAACTTTTTATCTGTAAAGCAAAGTCAGTCTGATTGACCAGCCTTCTCTTTTACTCTTTGAAAGGTGAGGATTGAAGTTCAGAGATATAATTGATTATAGTTGTTTTAAAATATGACGTGTTTATTTATATACATAATAGATAAAGGGAAAAAAACAAGAAATGTCTGCCCTTTTATGGGGCTATATTTGGGGGTACCTCAACTAAATATGTGACTGAGTAGCAGATTCTAAGTTTACTTGGGAAAATAGGACTAGAGGGAATTGTGTAGCTGCTGTATAGAGATGTTACGCTTTCTTCTATCCATTATCCATGTGAATTTTTGAACTTCTCATTTAGTTAAGTTGGGGCTATGTAACCAGCTTTTTTTTTTTTTTTTTAGTGCACTGTAAGCAGAAATAGTACCAGTCATTTTGGAGCAAAGACCCTTTGAAGAAAGCTTGCCTCTGTATCTGGTTTCTTCTTCTGCCTCAGCAACTTCGGGGCTCTGTGTTAGAGAATACATAACTAAAAGATGGAGGTAGCCTAGAGACCTTAATGAACAGTTCTAGGAGAGTAATAGAAGAACATATCCCCACTCGGAAAAAAGAAATGTGTAATGGTGCAGTTAAATTTTATGCAGAGTAGCCTATCCTTTCTTGATGTATCTATAAGCCTCAGAGCAGCTCACCTTGAGATACTTAAGTAAACCAGAGTGAATGCCAGTGTAGAGAGGTATGCAGACAGGGTGGCCAGAGAAAAGTTACAGCTGTTTTAAATAAGAGCCTCACGTTCAAAGTCACAAAGCTAGACAGCAGGAATCACACACTGGGTTCTCCAGGAAGCCAATAGTTAGGTGGGTATTTTAATGCAGTATATTCCTTGCAGAGTGTTCTCAGGATTGATATTGTTGAAGAAATAAATAACAATGAACTAGACAGAGGGAGATGCTGCATTGCAATGCAGTCACAGCATCGTTCTGCCATTTTTAACAGGGCACGCTGGAACTGTAATAGATTTTCAGAGATGTCTTGAATCAGGTCAAAGTGGCGAGGACTTTTTAGCCCTAATGGACCAGTAAATTTATGGAGGGTGATCTCAGGAAAAGAATGTAACTGTGGTCAAGGCAGCTCATTTCAGTCTGTATCACATCCTTCAGAAAGGCTTAGCTGAAATTTGTCAGTCCATCCACAATTTTCTTTTGTACTTTCAAGAATCTTTCCACTTCTGGTTCCTTAGGAGTTGGACCATGGGATCTAACACAGTAGGCATTAATGTGATATTAGTAGACTTCTCAAATGGATATAGTTGGGCAAGTTGAGATGCATAAATGTCCAGTAAGTCTGTTATTTTTTGTTTGTATCTTTGTGTGCTTATATAGAGAGATATAGATAAATAGATATATATAGGGATAGAGCATGTGTGTTTGTGTGTGTGTGCTAAGTCCTTTCAGTTGTATCCAACTCTTTGTGATCCTATGAACTGTAGGCAGCCTGGCGTTTCTGTCCGTGGGATTCTCTAGGCAAGCATACAGGTTGCCATGCCCCCTCTAGGGTATTTTCCAGACCCAGGGACAGAGCCTGCAGCTCCTACAGCTCCTGCATTGCAGGCAGATTCTTTTTTTTTTTTTAAAGATTTATTTATTTATTTATTTATTTTGGTGGGGGTGGGATGGGGAGGGAGAGGAGCAGGCGGGCCACTTCTATTGGTCTTTCATTTGTCCATTTTCATCCATCTTTTTCTTTTTTTTCTTTTGGCCTGTGTGGGCCTCCCATTGCAGCGGCCTCTGTTGTTGTTGCAGAGCACCGGCTCTGGGCGCATGCACTCCAGAGCTCCGGCTCGGTAATTGGCCACATCGGTTCAGCCGCTCTGCGGCACGTGGGATCTTCCCAGGCCAGGGCTTGAACCGGCGGCCCTTGCACTGCAAGGCGGTGTCTTTACCCACTGGACCACCAAGGGAGCCTGCAGGCAGATTCTTTACGACTGAGCCACCTCCAGGGAAGCCGTATGTTTATATCCATATATAAAACATTAAAATGTCATAATGCCTCCATGACTGTATAGTGACTTAATATTATGGGTGGAGACTTTCTGGCCCAGTACAGTCAATCATCTGAAAACCATATTGACTTTTTATTTCATTCTGCCATATAGTTAAACACGAGCGTCTACATGTGACTTTTGGGTATATTATAGAAAGTAGGCTCAGCGTGTTTTCCTTAATGAACCTTTCTCCTCAGTTCCTCATTCGAACTGCTGACACAGATCACTATCCCTCCCTTCTACAATCTCCTTAGGATAATAAATCTCTCTTTCTCTTTGAGAAAAGTATTAATATTTAATTGGAAAAACTCTTAAAATGTTAGGAAAATATTAAACCAAGACTGAATAATGCCCAGGAGAGTAGGCAGCTTGATTTGTGCAATGAAGTTTAGTTGTTCATTTGCATTTTTTTCTAATAACAGTGACCTACTAAGTGGATCTTTTTCATGTTCCTTTTTTAAAAGTAAAGTTCTACCGAGTAAGAAAATAAGTCACAAAAGGGGTTGTCAGTTTATATTTCTTTTCCAAAGTACTCTTTGAAACAGTGCTTATTTGAACACATTAAATTTGTTCCAAAAGTATTCAGGTCATGCATAATTAAATATGTAGCTTTTAGCAATTTTTGTTTTTCCAAGATATGTTGTATACTACATAATTCGTACTTTTGAGTGAATATTACTGTTTTATGCTTCCAGATGTCTCTGCAATTTGTTATTCAAAGGTTAATGTTATGCAAGTATTGAAGGTCAAGATTTAGTGGAAATTTAAATGATAAAATGTATGTGTTTCAACTCATACAATAGTGAAAGCTTTTGGGGAAAATGCATTCAGAGGATAGTTAAAGATTAAAGAGGATTAAGGGCTGTTTTATCATATGAAATTTTTGATGTATCATTGATTCTGAATTATTTATATTATCTAGGTTATAAGTGAGAGGAAAGAGCAAAAGTTTGGAGCTCATTCAGTATCTATGAACAGTAGATTTTTTCACATCCACACAACGGTTACTCCTGTTCCATGAGGGATATTTGGTGCAAGCGGTGGTGATTTTTTTAACCTCTAAATATCCCCTAATAGGGTACACAATAAAAAAATAATCTTACATCAGTAAAAATAGCAATGAAAACAATAACAGCAGTAGTTAATACTTTGTACCTCCTGTGGTTTCGGCAGTATTGATAGCGGTGCTAATATATTTGTATTCCTTACGTCCTCTCTCTCTCTCTCTCTCTCACACACACACACATACACACACAACTCAAAACAAAACTACCTTTTGCTTTATCTTCATGTCACAGATGAATCACAGGTGCAGACAGGATCCATAGTTGTCCTAAAGTTAGACACCTAGTAAGAGACATTATAGAAAGTTTTAAGCCATTGACTTCAAAACCTGCCTCAAAATATCTGAGACGCAACTGCTTAAAATATGGCTTTACTTTTTGATTTGCGTACATTTCTCACAAAGTCTTCAGTTTGGGACAGCTTACTAGGTTTTGGTCCCCTGACCTCCAGCCACAGCATAGCAACCATACTCTTTTATAACCTTTCTTCTCTTACATTAATACAATCTTGATGGTCACTAGAGGTCCATAAGGATAACGAGAAGTGGAATGAATATTAGAGATGAAAGGACACAATATGAATTACTTCTGGCAGATAATTCCACATGATACTAATGATTGGTGATTCCAAGTGTTGTTTCCATGATAAAGAATCAGTTTATAAACATATCTCCAAAAACAAGTAGAGCTTCTTTTACAGCATTACAACTAATGCAACTTTCTTGAAGTACCATCATTCTCAAGATCTTTTTATTCCTAAATTTGGAATTACACTGGGTGCTAGCAAGGAAAGAATGAAATAATCTAAGGATGGGCCATGTTTTGATAATATAAATTGCATTTACCCCTTCGACACTGCCTAATACAATGGGAACTCCTATGCAATCAGGTGGCATGAAGGAATGACACCAACTGTATTTTAAAATAGATGAGGAAGGATGTGGGCATATGTACATACATGTACATACACCTTTAATTTTTTTTTTTTATTTTGATCAAGTGGAAAGAGATAATTGCATGAATTCATGATCAGATAGAAAAGATTCACACACTTTCAAAAAATTTGCAAACAATGCTGTTTGGCTTCTGAAAGCTGAAATATATTACAATTAGATGTAATCAAAAGATATTTTCACCCTGGGAAAAATATGGATTTATAACAAAAGAGTTCAGAGGAAATCCACAGTATCCGATAAGGGCAACCTCTCCCTCATTAGTCTTTGACTTTCAGCCATTGTTTGAGAATCAAATCAGTCGGAAATCAGATGGGCCTGTGGTTTGGAACTATGATCACCAGCATGAGATCACTTGCTGAAGAAATGTGCTCTCAGTACAAAATCCATTGGGGCTTACTAGACCTAAGCTGTTCCATGCAGCCTGTTCTCTCTGAAATTGTGGCTGAGCTAATGTTGGTTTCATTTGTCTGATAGCCATGTTCCCTTACTTTGAAGAGGAGTGTCATAATTCCTCAATTACATCTATAACACTAGTTGTTTGTATTCTTTTAACTTCTCTCCTACAACAGTTTTCCTTTTTAAAAAATTTGGGACTTCCCTGGTGGTCCAGTGGGTAAAGATCCCGCTTTGCAGTGCTGGGGGCACTGGTTCGATCCCTGGCCCCAGGAGATCCCTCGTACTGTGGAGCGGTGGTGTGTCCAATTATAAGCCAGCACTCTGGAACACACGTGCCCAGAGCTGGTGCTCTGCAACAAGATAGGCCATGGCAACGGGAGGCCCACACAGGCCAAAGAATAAAAATGTAGGCCAAAATTAAAAAAAAAAAACAAAAAAAAAAACAAAGTCTTTCTTCTACCTTTTTTTTTAATCTAGGAACATCTCCCCTTCTGTTCTGTAAAATGTATGTTGCTGCTTTCATCTCAGTGCTATAGGAAACAGTTTTGCTCTAAGTTTGGCCATTTGAAAGAATGGAATTCTCTTCATAAATAAGATCGGTTACCTAGCAAGAGTGCAATCTGACAGAAATCCCTTCACTGGACAGTTAACGGCTGCATATCATTGCGCAGTCTCCTTCCAGCTTAAGCAGGTTTTTTTTGAAGAATACACAACTATTCTTGTGTTAACTCTTTAAATATTTGCAGTTAAGAGAGATAGCTGTCAAATTTGAGCACTGCATCTTTAAATGGTTTGTACATTGGTGGTACGTGAAGAGACAGTTTGTTGATGCGAAACCCACATAAAATGAAATATAAATTTTTTAAATAAACATGATTCTTTTAAAATGAGATAAATGTGATACAAAATAAAAGTTACAATAATATGGACAGAAAAGATAGACTGAAGTTTGATATACAAAGAAACTACTCTCCTCTAGCTCTCAAATAATAAAATTCTTATTATTATGGAAATTATTGTTTTATTCTCTTTTAATTTACTATTGTGGCAGAGAGAATTTAGTTCTCAGAAATTTAAAGTCAGAAGGGAAGCCATAGCTTCCCTCAAACTACATCCCGTTTTAATGTATTTGAATCACATTTAAAAAAACCCCAAAATGTGTATTCTGAAAGATATTATCTTCAATATAAACTTCTTGAATGAATGAATGAATATGTCAATGAATGGGTCACTCGGAGGAAAGTTTATATAAGAACATGCTTTAGAGAAATTTAAATGAAAAACTGAATTTAAGACTGAAGACTAGAAAGATTTAAGTCACATAAAACCTAACAAGAAAAGGCTGAATTAGTTTGAGGAGTTTAAGAATAACCAACTTCATTGAGAACTGAAGTTTGTGTTTGTAAATTTAGCCCCTGATAGGATCAAGAGCTTCTACTAAACCAACACTCTGACCCTGACCATAACCTATGAATTGAACAAAAATACCAAAACAAAAGACAGTACTTGAGAGCAAATATCCCACACAGGCACATTTCTGAAGGCACTCTACACTTAAAATGGAAGCAATTAAGAGGGAATTTCCTTTTTCAATGGGATTTAGCCCCAGGACAGACTGAACTGAATTCTGTATGGAGAGGATGAAAGATAAAACCACCTGTCTTTCTGGCCTGAAATATTAAGAGAACTGTGTCTTGAGTAGCTTTCCCAGTTGAAACTGGGTGAACAGAATCCATGGAAGGAGCGAATCACCGGTGAGGGAACACATTTTACATTTGCACCAGTCAAATATCTGGCTGATTTTGAAGCCTGCATACATAAGATAGACTCCAAGCAGGACAGTTAAAGGCAAGGAAACAGACCTGGTATTTAAAATGACCTTCAGGAAGGTCTGTAGTTCTAATGTAACCAAATTAATTGCCTGTTAAAACAAACAAGCAAAACAACACACAATCTTATTTGGAGGAATATATTAGGAAATTAGAAGATGCTTGCTCCTTGGAAGAATATCCATGACAAACCTAGCATATTCAAAAGCAGAGGCATCACTTTGCCAACAAAAGTCTATATAGTCAAAGCTGTGTTTTTTCCAGTAATCATATATGGATATGAGATTTGGGCCATAAAGAAGGCTGAGCCTTTGAACTGTGGTGTTGAATTGGACTCTTAAGAGCCACTTGGACAGCAAGGAGATCAAACCAGTCAGTCCTAAAGGAAATTAACCATCAGTGTTAATTAGAAGGATGAATGCTGAAGCTGAAGCTCCAATACTTTGGCCACCTGATGCAAAGAACTGACTCACTGGAGAAGACCCCGATGCTGGGAAAGACTGAGGCCAAGAGGAGAAGGGAGTGACAGAGAGTGAGATGGTGGGATGGCATCACTGACTCAAAGGCTGTAAGGATGAGCAAATTTAGGGAGGTAGTGAAGGACAGGGAAGCCTGGCACCCTGCAGTCATGATTGCAAAGAGCCAGACACTACTTAGCAACTGAACAATACTAGAAATCTGCACAACTTAACAGTCACAAATACTGAAAAATTTTTGACCTACACTGAAATATTTTGACATTAATATTTGATTATTGATGTTAAAATAATCTCCAGATTAATCAAATACCTTAATGTAAGAGCTACGATTTTAAATCTTTTATAAGAAAATATAGGTATAAATCTTCATGACATAGGAGGAGCACATGCTTTCTTCAATGCAACACCAAAAAACACGAGCCACAAAAGAGAAAAAAATGAATTTCATAAAAATGGAAAGCTTCTGTGCATCAAAGAATACTATTAAAATGGTGAAAAGACAACCCACATTTACAAATCTAGACAATGTTACCATAGTGTGAGTAGCTTTCCCAGTTGAAACTGGGTGAACAGAATCCATGGAAGGAGCGAATCACCGGTGAGGGAACACATTTTACATTTGCACCAGTCAAATATCTGGCTGATTTTGAAGCCTGCATACATAAGATAGACTCCAAGCAGGACAGTTAAAGGCAAGGAAACAGACCTGGTATTTAAAATGACCTTCAGGAAGGTCTGTAGTTCTAATGTAACCAAATTAATTGCCTGTTAAAACAAACAAGCAAAACAACACACAATCTTATTTGGAGGAATATATTAGGAAATTAGAAGATGCTTGCTCCTTGGAAGAATATCCATGACAAACCTAGCATATTCAAAAGCAGAGGCATCACTTTGCCAACAAAAGTCTATATAGTCAAAGCTGTGTTTTTTCCAGTAATCATATATGGATATGAGATTTGGGCCATAAAGAAGGCTGAGCCTTTGAACTGTGGTGTTGAATTGGACTCTTAAGAGCCACTTGGACAGCAAGGAGATCAAACCAGTCAGTCCTAAAGGAAATTAACCATCAGTGTTAATTAGAAGGATGAATGCTGAAGCTGAAGCTCCAATACTTTGGCCACCTGATGCAAAGAACTGACTCACTGGAGAAGACCCCGATGCTGGGAAAGACTGAGGCCAAGAGGAGAAGGGAGTGACAGAGAGTGAGATGGTGGGATGGCATCACTGACTCAAAGGCTGTAAGGATGAGCAAATTTAGGGAGGTAGTGAAGGACAGGGAAGCCTGGCACCCTGCAGTCATGATTGCAAAGAGCCAGACACTACTTAGCAACTGAACAATACTAGAAATCTGCACAACTTAACAGTCACAAATACTGAAAAATTTTTGACCTACACTGAAATATTTTGACATTAATATTTGATTATTGATGTTAAAATAATCTCCAGATTAATCAAATACCTTAATGTAAGAGCTACGATTTTAAATCTTTTATAAGAAAATATAGGTATAAATCTTCATGACATAGGAGGAGCACATGCTTTCTTCAATGCAACACCAAAAAACACGAGCCACAAAAGAGAAAAAAATGAATTTCATAAAAATGGAAAGCTTCTGTGCATCAAAGAATACTATTAAAATGGTGAAAAGACAACCCACATTTACAAATCTAGACAATGTTACCATAGTGTCCAGTTACAAACCAGCACTCTAGAGTGCTGCTTCAATGGGAGGCCCACACAGGCCAAAGAATAACGATGGATGAAAATTGATGGATACAAAACCAATAAAAGAGTCTAAAAAAGCTTTTTAAAAAAATATAGGAGAATATGTCCGTGGATTTTTGAAGTCAAGTTCCTTTTAAAGAACACAGAACCTAGTTACCATAAAAGGAAAAAATGATAAGTCTAATCCCATCATAAAGGAAACTCATTAAAATACAGCATTAACAGGTGAGAAATATTCACAGTTTTTATTTTGGGGGAAGGACAAAGGATCAAGACTACATGAAGTACTATAATTCAGTAATGAAAAGACACTTAAATAAGAAATGAGAAAATATTTGATCAGGTACATTAAAAAAAGAAGATCTACAGATGGGCAATAGTAAACACATTTTAAAAGATAGTAACATTATTTATCAAGACAGTGAAAATTAACATCAAAATGAGTTAATGCATCCTCTAAAATGGCTCAAATTAAAAAGACTAATCACTACTAAAATTTGACAGAAATGTGGTATTTCTCACACATTTCTGATGGAAATATATAGTGATGCAGATACTTTTGAAGATCATCTGGCATTTTTAAAATCAATGTTAAGCATACATATCATGTAAAGGCAGTTAGGTATTCATCCAAGAGAAATAAGTTATGGTTGCTTAAAGAACTATAAAAAAAATGTACATAACAACTTTATCCATATTATTGCCAGATGAAATACTACCTAAGTGTTCATCAGTAAAGAATCATTTTTTTTAAAAAAAGTTGAATTGATATATACTGTCATTGATCAAAGGGAATACATTACTGATATATATAGTGACATGGATGAATTTCAGAATATTAATGCTGACAGAGAGCTAACTTATGTGGAATATATAAGGTATGATTCTGTTTATATGAATTTCTAAGGCAAGGAGAAATAAATCTATACTGGAAAAAATCAGAATGCTGACTGTTTGGAAGATTATATCATTTAGGTTTTCAGTTTTGTTAACTGCCTCAAGAGGAAAAAAATACTGTAGATTAATAGCAAACACTAGTCAATAATGTGAATGCTGAATATTTGTGTACTATTATAAAAGGTTACACGGAATTGCATTTATTTGATGGCTAACCAAAGCAGTCTATAAATTGATAGACATATTAATAACATTAATAGGAATATAATAATATGATAAGTTTAGATTCTAGCTGTTGACTGTGTGTCCATCATTACATTGTTTTATGTGTTGTGATGCCACACTTCACTCTTTAAAAACATCTTAGTAGGGATACTTTGTGACACATTGTTTATACGGAAATTTTTTAAGTGTATCTTTCTTAGGCAGAATTTATATTTTTTGTTTGATAATTTCCACTGTCTATCTCATGAGAAAACAAATAGATTAGTCTGTACACAAACCCAGAACACTATTATTTGCCTTCAGTGATGGGATACAAAACAACCTATTCTGCTTCCCAGGCCCTGAACAGAATCTCTCAAGTATCAAGTGTGATCAAGCTTTGCATAATACCATTTAGAAGAAACATTCCTAACAACCAAACCAATGTCAAGAAAGTACAGAACGTTAGAAATTAAAATGACAGGAGAAATAAAACTGGCTTTTGGTAACCACTGAATTCACACTGACTTTTTAACTTCAGTTAAGGTTTGAAGAGACCCTTTTTGGACCACTCTGCTCTTTCTTTCCCCATTGTGGCTTCTAAATTATTCACCAAGGTTATTGAGGGCTCCCCTTAATACAGAAGTTCATCACATGTAGACATTAACTATATAATTTTATTTCTTTTTATTTTGAACAGAATGCCAAGGCACAGAGAAGTAATGTGACTCACCAAATTTACAAAATATAGTTCTCTAATTGCCAGTTGTACTTTCAATTAAAGTAATAATTCAGGCTAATATGGTAATATAAAACAGTTGCTTATGTGATTAAAATTTCCACTTCTTTCTTGCAATTATTGAGAGACTAGAAAATGTGCATTAGCTTTTTTTTTGTTTCCCAAATAACTCATTAATTTTGACTAAATTAATGTAGAAAATTTTAAGCCAAATGAAAATGAAAATATCCCCTTTCCAGTGTAAGTCCTGTGGAACAGTTTCTGATGAACTTGCACAGATAATATACCAATTTACCAGTGTAGTTTTTAATAACAATGTTTTCAGAAACATAATTTCTTAATGCTTAACTTTTCAGTTCTCTTATATATATACACTCAAAGATTGTTCCTGTTAAGGAAACATTAAAACTAGTCATTGTATGTGATTGTGATTTTGCACATTTTTTCACCTCTTTAAAATAAACATTAATAGGAATATAATAATATGAAAAGTTTAGATTCTAGCTGTTGACTGTGTGTCCATCATTACATTGTTTTATGTGTTGTGATGCCACACTTCACTCTTTAAAAACATCTTAGTAGGGATACTTTGTGACACATTGTTTATACGGAAATTTTTTAAGTGTATCTTTCTTAGGCAGAATTTATATTTTTTGTTTGATAATTTCCACTGTCTATCTCATGAGAAAACAAATAGATTAGTCTGTACACAAACCCAGAACACTATTATTTGCCTTCAGTGATGGGATACAAAACAACCTATTCTGCTTCCCAGGCCCTGAACAGAATCTCTCAAGTATCAAGTGTGATCAAGCTTTGCATAATACCATTTAGAAGAAACATTCCTAACAACCAAACCAATGTCAAGAAAGTACAGAACGTTAGAAATTAAAATGACAGGAGAAATAAAACTGGCTTTTGGTAACCACTGAATTCACACTGACTTTTAACTTCAGTTAAGGTTTGAAGAGACCCTTTTTGGACCACTCTGCTCTTTCTTTCCCCATTGTGGCTTCTAAATTATTCACCAAGGTTATTGAGGGCTCCCCTTAATACAGAAGTTCATCACATGTAGACATTAACTATATAATTTTATTTCTTTTTATTTTGAACAGAATGCCAAGGCACAGAGAAGTAATGTGACTCACCAAATTTACAAAATATAGTTCTCTAATTGCCAGTTGTACTTTCAATTAAAGTAATAATTCAGGCTAATATGGTAATATAAAACAGTTGCTTATGTGATTAAAATTTCCACTTCTTTCTTGCAATTATTGAGAGACTAGAAAATGTGCATTAGCTTTTTTTTTGTTTCCCAAATAACTCATTAATTTTGACTAAATTAATGTAGAAAATTTTAAGCCAAATGAAAATGAAAATATCCCCTTTCCAGTGTAAGTCCTGTGGAACAGTTTCTGATGAACTTGCACAGATAATATACCAATTTACCAGTGTAGTTTTTAATAACAATGTTTTCAGAAACATAATTTCTTAATGCTTAACTTTTCAGTTCTCTTATATATATACACTCAAAGATTGTTCCTGTTAGAAGGGAATGATCTCAAATATACCTATCAAAGACACACTCAACTTTTTTAAAAAATAAAAACTGTATATATTTAAGGTATGCACCATGATGATTTGATATCTGTAAATATAGTGAAATTATTACAGTCAAATTAATTAACATACCATCTCATCATACCATTTCAAGCTTTGTATGTAATTAATGAAAGCACATGAGGTCTATTCTCTGAGCGAATTTCCAGTATTCATACAATTTATTAACTATAACTATCATGCTGTACATTAGATATCTGGACTTAACCATCCTACATAACTGCAACTTTGTTCCCTTTGACCAGCATCTTCCCGTTTCCCCTGCTTCCTTGGCCCTGATATATACGCTTCTACTCTCTGCTTCTATGTATTCCACTTTTTTACATTTCACATGGAAGTGAAATAATGCAACCATTTTCTCTCTTTATCTGACTTATTTCCCATAGCATAATTCTTCTAGATTCATCCATGTTCTCAAAAATAACAGGGTCTCTTTTTCTTTAAGACCGCGTAATATTACACAATTTCTTCATGTATTATTGCTTGGTAGACACTTACGTTGTTTCCATATCTCAGCTATTATGAATAGGGCTACAATGAACACAGGAGTATCAATACCTCTTAGAAATGCTGATTTCATTTCCTTTGAGAGTAAAATCAGAAGATTGATTCATGGATCACATTAGTTCTATGTTTAGTTTTCTGAGGATCTACTGTTTTCCACAATGGCTGTACCAACTTAGACTCATACCAATAGTGTATAAGTTTTCTTTTCTCCACACCTTCACTAAAACATCTTTTTTTCTTTCTCCATCTCCCACTTGCTCACTGATAATAGCCATTCTAACAGCTGTGAGGTGTTATCTCATTTTGGTTTTGATTTGCATTCCCATGATGGTTACTGATGTGTGTATTTTTCAGATATCTGCTGGCCATTTGTACATCTTCAGAAAACTGTCTATTCAGGTCCTTTTCCCAGTGTAAGTCCTGTGGAACAGTTTCTGATGAACTTGCACAGATAATATACCTTTACAGTGGCTTTTAAACTTTTCAAGTTTTTTCTTTTATATATATACACTCAAAGATTGTTCCTGTTAGAAGGGAATGATCTCAAATATACCTATCAAAGACACACTCAACTTTTTTAAAAAATAAAAACTGTATATATTTAAGGTATGCACCATGATGATTTGATATCTGTAAATATAGTGAAATTATTACAGTCAAATTAATTAACATACCATCTCATCATACCATTTCAAGCTTTGTATGTAATTAATGAAAGCACATGAGGTCTATTCTCTGAGCGAATTTCCAGTATTCATACAATTTATTAACTATAACTATCATGCTGTACATTAGATATCTGGACTTAACCATCCTACATAACTGCAACTTTGTTCCCTTTGACCAGCATCTTCCCGTTTCCCCTGCTTCCTTGGCCCTGATATATACGCTTCTACTCTCTGCTTCTATGTATTCCACTTTTTTACATTTCACATGGAAGTGAAATAATGCAACTTTTTTCTCTCTTTATCTGACTTATTTCCCATAGCATAATTCTTCTAGATTCATCCATGTTCTCAAAAATAACAGGGTCTCTTTTTCTTTAAGACCGCGTAATATTACACAATTTCTTCATGTATTATTGCTTGGTAGACACTTACGTTGTTTCCATATCTCAGCTATTATGAATAGGGCTACAATGAACACAGGAGTATCAATACCTCTTAGAAATGCTGATTTCATTTCCTTTGAGAGTAAAATCAGAAGATTGATTCATGGATCACATTAGTTCTATGTTTAGTTTTCTGAGGATCTACTGTTTTCCACAATGGCTGTACCAACTTAGACTCATACCAATAGTGTATAAGTTTTCTTTTCTCCACACCTTCACTAAAACATCTTTTTTTCTTTCTCCATCTCCCACTTGCTCACTGATAATAGCCATTCTAACAGCTGTGAGGTGTTATCTCATTTTGGTTTTGATTTGCATTCCCATGATGGTTACTGATGTGTGTATTTTTCAGATATCTGCTGGCCATTTGTACATCTTCAGAAAACTGTCTATTCAGGTCCTTTGCTTAGTTTTAAATGAGAGAGTTTGTTTTTGTTGTTTGTTGTCATTGAGTTGTATGAGTTCTTTATATGGTTTTGATATCAACTCTTACCAGATGTGTATGCACATGGTAAGTCACTTCAGTTGTGTACAACTCCTTGTGAACCTATGTACTATAGCCTGCCAGGCTCCTCTATCCGGGGGGTTCTCTAGGAAAGAATACTGGGAGTGGGTTGCTGTGCCTCCTTCAGGGGATCTTCCTGACCCAAGGATCAAGACTGCATCTCTTGAATCTCCTACATTTGTAAGCTGCTTCTTCATTAATAGCACCATCTCTGAAGTCTTTTATCAGATACTTTTTTTGCAAATATTTTCTCTGAATTCATAGATTGAGTTTTGTTGATGGTTTCCTTTGCTGTATGGAAGCTTTTTACTTCAGTGTAGTCCCACTTGTTTATTATTGTTTTGTTTCCTGAGCTTTTGGTGTTATATCCAAAAACAAAACAACATTGATGCAGGAAAGGTTTAGAAGCTTTTTTCTAAACCTATGTTTTCTTCTAGTACTTTTGTGGTTTCAGGTCTTATGTTTAAGTCTTTAACCCACTTTAAGTTATTTTTTGTGAGTGCTGTGAGATAAGGGGCACGCACATCTATGGTTTTCTCCAACTGTGAATGACTGCTCACACGTAAAAGTGCTGGATTTTCTTTAACCATTTGCATTTTAACCAGTACTGATATTTAGTAAGCACAAAGGAATTTCAGGCACCAAATGGAGACATTGGAGCCTAAGAGTTAATTTGCGGAGTGAAAACACACTCCATAGATAAAAGCCCATTTCTACCTGTGTGACAAGGTTGTCTGACTATCTTTCTGCAGTAGGGAAACATGTGGCGGTTATACAGAATGACGCAGCATTTTGGTCCTTTTGCTCATTTACAATACTCATTTGAGTTCCAGCTTTTAAGTAACAATGAATGGAAACAAATCATTGTGATCAGTCTCTAATTTTCTTTCTGTTTGTTGTGCTTAGAAAAACACAAATTCTTGCTGTATCATATATTCACCACATTTTAAAAGAAGCTATCCAAGAGAGTAATTGTAAACAGTAGACTGTTCTATATGGTGGTAAACAAGTGTCCCCAAGTTCTATCATGTGTCCAGAATACCTGGAGGTTTGTTGAAAAAACATATCCCTGTATGGTACCCCTGGGAACTCTGATTAATATGTCCAAGTGGGAAGTAGAAGACAAAGATGGCATTTTTAGCAGAGTCCCAGGGAATGCTAATGTGGTCCAGGGACTATGCTTTAAGAATGAGTACTCTACCCTAATTGCTCTGTAAGTCACATCAAATCATTATTTTATCTTAAAGAGAATTACAGAATGTTAGTGAAGTTGGAGAATAGAGAGTATTATTTCTTCTCTAAACTGTTAACACTAACATAACTATTAGAGAACAGTGTATACAGTAAATGAATGAAATGTGTAGTGAATTTATAAGGATTTTGTTTGATATTTGAATCTGCACACATTTGGGAGTTATATGACCTAATAATTTCCCCTGGTAGCTTGGTCATAATTTTTAAAACACATGATTTTAACAGTCTGTAAGGTATTTAAGGTATTTTTTCTTTCTCTTTCTCCCTTCCTTCTTTCCTCACTCATGTTGTGCTTCCTTTCTCTTACTTTGTTCTCTTTCTCTCTTCCTTCTTTTATTACAACAGAAAAAAAAAAAAAATATATGTTTTTATGTCCAGGCAAACCTGATTTCCATTTGCAATAGTATAGAGCAGAAGTGATAGAATTCCAGCTGAGCTGATTCAAATTGTAAAAGATGATGCTGTTAAACTGCTGCATTCAATATGCCAGAACATTTTCATAACATGGCAGTAGCCACAGCACTGGAAAAAGTTAGCTTTCATTCCAGGTGGCAAGAAGGGCAGTGACAAAGAATGTTCAAACAACCAGACACTTGCACTCATTTCTCATGCTAGTAAGGTTATGCTCAAAATTCTTCAACCTAGGCTTCAGCAGTATGTGGACCCAAGAACTTTCAGATGTATGAGCTGGGTTTAGGAAAAACAGAGGAACCAGAAATCAAATTGCCAACATCCTTTGGGTCATAGAGAAAACAAGGGGATTACAGAAGAAAGTCTACTTCTGCTTCATTGACTACCCAAAGCCTTTGATTATGCAAATTACAACAAACTGGAAAATTCTGAAAGCGATAGGAATACCAGACTACTTGTATGCAAGTCAAAAAGCAACACTTAGAACCTTACATGGAACAATTGACTGGTTCAAAATTGGGAAAGGAGTATGACAAGGCTCTATATTTTCACCCTGTTTATTTAACTTTTATGAAGAGTACATCATGCAAAAGGAACTAAATAAAGAGCCTCTTGATGAGAGTGAAAGAGGAGAGTGAAAAATCTGACTTAAAACTCAACATTCAAAAAATTACGATCATGGCCTCCAGTCCCATCCCTTCATGGCAAATGGAAGGGGAAAAAGTAGAAATATATGGTGACCTCTGCCGTGAAATTAAGACACTTTGCTTTTTGGATGGAAAGCTATGACAAACTCAGATAGCATATTAAAAAGCAGAGACATCATTTTTCTGACAAAGGTCCATATAGTCAAACTGCGATTTTTTTTTTTTTTCAGTAGCTGTGTAGGGATGTGACAGTTGGACCATAAAGAAGGCTGAGTTGCAAAGAATTTATGCTTTCAAATTGTGGTGCTGGAAAAGACTCTTGAGAATCCCTTGAACTGCAAGAAGATATTACCCGTCAATCCTAAAGGAAATCAACCATGCATATTCATTTTAAGGACTGATGCTGAAGCTCCAGTACTTTGGCCACCTAATGTGGAGTGTGGACCCATTGGGAAAGACCCTGATTCTGGGAAAGATTGAAGACAAAAGAAGAGGCCAGCAGAGGATGAGATGGTTGAATGGCGTCACTGAGTCAGTGGACAAGAATTTGAGCAAACTCTGGAAGATAGTAAAGGACAGGGATGCCTGTTGTGCTGCTGTCCATGGGGCTGCAAAGAGTCCGATATGACTTAGAGACTAGACAACAACAGTGCAGCAGTATAATTCTGGGAGGCTGGGAGCTGGATATTATTACAGTGCACATCCATGCCCTCACCTGTGGAATTGTTATCTTAATACATGCCCATAGGGAAAGAGTTAAGGAATTAAGAGACATGCCACATTTCTAGTTGCATAGCAATGATGCAGAAATTGTAAGTATGTTTTGAAGTAGATTTTTTTTTAAATGTAATCTTATATAATATCTTTCTTGCCATTTCACAGTGCTTATGATTCGATGGTGGGACACCACAAACACGGAGAAGGTGAGAACTGTAGAGATGTGTCCCTCCCATCCCTTTGACTCTACACTGTGAGTCTGTAATCTAAGTGTACTTCCATTGGAGGTGTGAGACGATGAGGTTGGTGAAGTTTGGGAAGCAGCTTAATTTTCAGTTGTCACCTTCTTGTGAAAGTTTGCAAGAAATAATGTGTAGTTTAAGTCTTTTTTTTTTTGGAAATATCCCTGAGTGAAAAGAGAATAACAACAAAGAAACAAGTGTTTTTGTTTTCTGCAAAAAACACACACTTTTCTGTCACTTAGTTTTATCACTTGTAAAATCAGCATTAAATAGATTAAATTATATACTGATTTCTTGCATAAAAGATGTTTTAATACCTTAATCCTGTGGGCATGATCAGAGCCCACTTAGTAAACATATTAAAGACACCACTGATCACATATGTACATATCTCTCCACATGTGTGCTTGTTTGGCAGCACCTTGCCTTCACATGGGTGTCTGATAAATAAAGGTAGGTCATTTTTCTTTTTCAAAAGTGATTTAAATATATTTTCCCCATACATTTGGGAAACAACATTATTACTCCTGCCCAGTAATGGAAAAGTGTTTGACGTAAGGGGGAGTGCAACTTTAGAATTTTGACACAATAGGTCTCATCTTTTGTCAAGGAACCTGCATTCTTGGATCTCTTCAATTCAGTGCAGACATGGCTATAGTGCTTTTAATTTGATTATGCTTCCTATGTTTTCTGTGGAAAATCTACAGCTTGAAAAAGTATACACATATTGGAGCAAGCTTTACATGATATGGGAACACAATTTATGGGTCCTTTTAAAATTGATATTTTCGTCACTGTAAGTTACATGCCCATAGGGAAAGAGTTAAGGAATTAAGAGGAGGCTGGGAGCTGGATATTATTACAGTGCACATCCATGCCCTCACCTGTGGAATTGTTATCTTAATACATGCCCATAGGGAAAGAGTTAAGGAATTAAGAGACATGCCACATTTCTAGTTGCATAGCAATGATGCAGAAATTGTAAGTATGTTTTGAAGTAGATTTTTTTTTAAATGTAATCTTATATAATATCTTTCTTGCCATTTCACAGTGCTTATGATTCGATGGTGGGACACCACAAACACGGAGAAGGTGAGAACTGTAGAGATGTGTCCCTCCCATCCCTTTGACTCTACACTGTGAGTCTGTAATCTAAGTGTACTTCCATTGGAGGTGTGAGACGATGAGGTTGGTGAAGTTTGGGAAGCAGCTTAATTTTCAGTTGTCACCTTCTTGTGAAAGTTTGCAAGAAATAATGTGTAGTTTAAGTCTTTTTTTTTTTGGAAATATCCCTGAGTGAAAAGAGAATAACAACAAAGAAACAAGTGTTTTTGTTTTCTGCAAAAAACACACACTTTTCTGTCACTTAGTTTTATCACTTGTAAAATCAGCATTAAATAGATTAAATTATATACTGATTTCTTGCATAAAAGATGTTTTAATACCTTAATCCTGTGGGCATGATCAGAGCCCACTTAGTAAACATATTAAAGACACCACTGATCACATATGTACATATCTCTCCACATGTGTGCTTGTTTGGCAGCACCTTGCCTTCACATGGGTGTCTGATAAATAAAGGTAGGTCATTTTTCTTTTTCAAAAGTGATTTAAATATATTTTCCCCCATACATTTGGGGAAACAACATTATTACTCCTGCCCAGTAATGGAAAAGTGTTTGACGTAAGGGGGAGTGCAACTTTAGAATTTTGACACAATAGGTCTCATCTTTTGTCAAGGAACCTGCATTCTTGGATCTCTTCAATTCAGTGCAGACATGGCTATAGTGCTTTTAATTTGATTATGCTTCCTATGTTTTCTGTGGAAAATCTACAGCTTAAAAAAGTATACACATATTGGAGCAAGCTTTACATGATATGTGAACACAATTTATGGGCCTTACCACTGGTATTTAGTTAGAATTCTTTTATATATATTCATGATATTTATCAGAATATACTCATGGTAGCATTTCATTCTTACATGTTGGGGCAAGGATTTATTTTCTTTATTATTTTCTGCTCTTTAAAAATAAGAGTCACTTTCTTCTTCTTCCAACTTCACAAATCCCTGATGAGGTCAGGGCTTTCTAAAGTAGAAGGCAATTTTATCCACTCCAAATGAACAATTAGCATAAATTCATCTTTCTTCCATGGGATGAATTCTCCATTTAGAGCATTATGGTTTATTTTAACATTTTATGTACACTTCAGTAGCTTGAAGAATTCTGCATGTTATTATCCCAAAATGATTTTTGGCTTTGAAATTGCTGATCTTAATAAGATGGGCTTTCTTTATCTCCTGTATTACCATATCATACCTAATGAAATAAGGTTCAACCAATCAAATTCCTGGATGACTGACCTTTATTAACTGGTAATTCAGAAACATGATTCAGATGGCTCTGTCCTGTAATGCAAAAAATAAAAAAAATTATCTAAGTAAGATTGCTTTCCATTGGCCAGGGAAGAAAAAGGTTCTCTGGAGTCCAGTCAGTATTAAGCCTCAAAATATGATAGATTGATATAGAGACAATGTGTAATCTTCCAGAAGATGACATTATGCAGCTACTTTAATTATGTGGTATTATAGCTATTATATCTATTTTATTATCCTTGGACAATCCCGATTTATGCTTGAAAGATGTGATAGAGTATCTATTCTATTGACTGTATTAGGCCTTTTACAAAGAAATATATTTTTCCCTCTAAAGATGCCTCTTTCTGGAAAAAAATATATATCATGCACTCATTCTTTCATCAAACATTTTTTTAAATTTATTATGTACACATTATTATGTAGACAAGTAGCAAATACAGCCTATATCTTTTACCAGTGAACTTCTCTTTGGGAGGAACTAGTCTAGGCAATAGAAGAACAGAGACCAGGTTTATAACTCAAAAATACAAAGTTCAGGATGAGACATAGATTGTCATAGCATGCTTTGAATGGTGAGACCAAGGTAATCATTGTGTGCGATGGGGGATAATTCTCAATCTCAATGTGTTTCCACCTCCTCCTGCTCCCAGTCCTTGTTAACACTGCTGTGCACCCTTGTTCTTTCCCACTCATATACTCACCCAGATAGTTTTTAAGGCTAGCACCTTCCAACCTGGAACCCATTAAAAGCAGAGATAGTTTTCATTATTTTGTTTTAAAGGTTTTATTGTAAATTGCTATAAATCCCAGAAATAAAGAAGACAGCAAATATGGGGGAATTATTAATTTTTTGTGGCTTTTAAAGTATTTATTACCTTAGGTTTTTATCAAAAATAATAATACTAACCTGACACTTTTTTTGCACTGAGAGTCATTCTTTAAGAGAGAAAAAATATCAGTATAAAAAATAAGGTGAATCAGTTAGGGTTCTAGCAGAAAATAGATGCTTCATACAGACCAAACATCTGGTCACTGAGAATCAATTTGCTGATTCACATAGATCATTGAAGAAAGGTTTATAAAAGTTCATTTAAATTAATGTGACAGGGACTTCTGCTTCCAGGAAGATAGAATAGTTATATATTTCCCTTTTCCTTTTGCTGAGTGTAACTAATAACTCTGGACATTTTATAAGCATAAAGAGCCTCCAAATATGTAAGAGAGCACACTAGCTACAAACCTTGGAACTCAAGGTTCAATCCAGTGATGAGTTTCCTTGGTTTTAATTTTGTTTCCTGTATCCTAGAAATGGAGTAGAAGAAGCTGGCAAGCCAGAAATCCCAATGGGTACAGATTTTTAAAATGCCATCCATAACATCCAAAAAAGTCAGTTCTTCTAGCCAAATGATCAAGAAAAGTGTAGCTTAGCAAAACAGAAAATGTTTAGGCAATAAATGTTCTGCTTCAGCCAAATACCAAGGAAAAACTGTCACCTGCCCTAATTCACACTGGGAGGTTCCCAATGGGGAACTTCAAATTCCACGCTTACCAGACTGTAACAAGACAAGACACTGACAGCCCACTACTGGAGCAGTGTTGTAAAAGCCACATGGGAAGACTATTATCTCCACTTGGGTTTAAAGGGAACCTTCCTGTGACATTCCCCCATGGTGAGTGGGTGTGCACTCCTTAAACCAGGTGGTAGTGAGTGAGGTTGCTGCTGCCTACATGGATTCTCAGAAACCACTGCCACCAGTAAAGTTAGGTTGCTTCATTGAATCCTGGCAAGGGTGGAAATCTAGGTGTCTTTAGAACGTTCACTGCACCCAGCTCTAACAAGGTGATCTTCCACCCCCTGCATTGATGCCACTGGTAGTATAGGGAACTGTAAACAAGAACTGAGCCCTTTGAAGAAGGAGAAAGAGTGGATCTGGGGAGACAAACAAGGCTTGTATGACACATACAGACTTGGGAAATCTTGACACTTTCTTCATGAGGACAGCTTTACTCACAGTTATTCACCTTGAAGTCATTATCATATAAGGCCATAAGAGTTAAAGCTGTGTCCTTGACCTTGCCAGTCCATTTCAGCTTGGAAAATGGCATTCACAATATGGGGAGAGTTGGCTGTTTCGAGAACATTTAAATATTAGAAAACATACTTAGAAATTTTGAGTAAAAGGAGCTTCAATTATTAAGGCAAAGAAAGTGATCAAGTGGAATGAAACCACAGCTATGTGGAGGTTTGGTGGGTGAGAAAAAAAAATGATCCATGTTGCTAGTTTATACATATATATAAACTGTCAATTTACTAATCAACTATTCAACCACTCTCTAAATTTGCACGCATTATGGACAGGCATTCCTCTGACTCTTAGGGAGAAAGATACTTTATTGAGGGAGAATAATGTTAAATACATCTAACATTATGGTAAATGCTATGAATATAAAGAGAGTAAAGGTTCTCTGCAGGGTAATAAAGATAATTTAATGGGGCTATTTTAGTTTGCTGCCAAGTGACAGCTCCTTGGAGAAGGTAGGGTTTCACGGGATATCTGACAGAAAGAAGAGAGGTTAACTTGCAAAGATACCTGGCAAGGATGTCTTCCAGAGAGGAAATAGCAGGTGAGGAGGCCCTGGTGTAGACATGAGCTCTGTAGTCTCAGAACTGCAAATACAATGACTATGGCTAGAGCTGAAGAGACGGGGGAAAAATGGGTGTTTTTGGGCTTGGGGATATTTAGTGGAAACCTTCCTGTGACATCCCCAGGTTCTCCTTAAACCAGGTGGTAGTGAGTGAGGTTGCTGCTGCCTACATGGATTCTCAGAAACCACTGCCACCAGTAAAGTTAGGTTGCTTCATTGAATCCTGGCAAGGGTGGAAATCTAGGTGTCTTTAGAACGTTCACTGCACCCAGCTCTAACAAGGTGATCTTCCACCCCCTGCATTGATACCACTGGTAGTATAGGGAACTGTAAACAAGAACTGAGCCCTTTGAAGAAGGATAAAGAGTGGATCTGGAGAGACAAACAAGGCTTGTATGACACATACAGACTTGGGAAATCTTGACACTTTCTTCATGAGGACAGCTTTACTCACAGTTATTCACCTTGAAGTCATTATCATATAAGGCCATAAGAGTTAAAGCTGTGTCCTTGACCTTGCCAGTCCATTTCAGCTTGGAAAATGGCATTCACAATATGGGGAGAGTTGGCTGTTTCGAGAACATTTAAATATTAGAAAACATACTTAGAAATTTTGAGTAAAAGGAGCTTCAATTATTAAGGCAAAGAAAGTGATCAAGTGGAATGAAACCACAGCTATGTGGAGGTTTGGTGGGTGAGAAAAAAAAATGATCCATGTTGCTAGTTTATACATATATATAAACTGTCAATTTACTAATCAACTATTCAACCACTCTCTAAATTTGCACGCATTATGGACAGGCATTCCTCTGACTCTTAGGGAGAAAGATACTTTATTGAGGGAGAATAATGTTAAATACATCTAACATTATGGTAAATGCTATGAATATAAAGAGAGTAAAGGTTCTCTGCAGGGTAATAAAGATAATTTAATGGGGCTATTTTAGTTTGCTGCCAAGTGACAGCTCCTTGGAGAAGGTAGGGTTTCACGGGATATCTGACAGAAAGAAGAGAGGTTAACTTGCAAAGATACCTGGCAAGGATGTCTTCCAGAGAGGAAATAGCAGGTGAGGAGGCCCTGGTGTAGACATGAGCTCTGTAGTCTCAGAACTGCAAATACAATGACTATGGCTAGAGCTGAAGAGACGAGAATGGGTGTTTTTTGGGGATATAGTCAGAGTTGTAGTTAGAAATGACATCTTACTTTACTTGGCAGGCTATGTAGGGACTTTTAACTGTATTTTGAGTGTGATTAGAGCCCATAGGAGTTTTCTGAGCAGGTAAGAGACATTATTTTATTCACATGCAAGGGTTCACTCCATCCATATATCTACAGAAGATATTATATATTGTATATATACAATGTATATCATAGAAGATATTATATATTGTAGAGTGACAATGGTGGAACCAAGAAAACCAGTTAGACTATTCAGTATTCCAGGCAAAGGATGCTGGTGTCTTAAATCATGATTCTGTGGTGAAAGCTATGAGGAAATCTCCTCTTCTATATGTGGTTTAAAGCATGAATGCATGAGAGTTTCTAAATGATTAGATATTGGTAAGAGGAAAAGAGAGGTACCATACTTAGAACTTTGACCTAAAAATGGAATGAAAAGCAACGCCATTATTTCAGTACTCCCTGAAGGCCACAGTTTTGTTTCTGCACCACATCGGGTGATAATCCTTCCTGAAGATCAGAATCATACTGTGACCATGAGAAGGATGCAATTTGTATTCCTGAGTTTCTTCATCACACACAAGAGCCATAATCTATACATTATGAAAATTGACTTATTTTTGTCGATATGGAGTTTAATTTTTTATACATTGTTGAAGTTTAGATTGATGCTGAAAGTCAGAGACTTAAGAAACACTGTTTTAGATTTCATAGTGCAAGAGTTCACGGTAATATTTTAAGACTTTAAAAAATAAAAAAGAAGTTCCGAAATCTATTATCTTTTTATACTGCCTAATAATTATGTCTATGACTCATACAAATCAACCTTTCAAATATCTTGTCATAAAATAAAAGGCAAGTCACAGAGTGTCTAACAAGAAGTTAGTAAAGAGAATAAATGCTTAATAGTTCAGCTTTCATTTGGCTTAAGTTTTAAAACCCTCCAAACTTATCATTAATCTATCATGCCCTAAAACTACTCTTTCAAATTAACTCCCAAAACTGCAAATACAATGACTATGGCTAGAGCTGAAGAGACGAGAATGGGTGTTTTTTGGGGATATAGTCAGAGTTGTAGTTAGAAATGACATCTTACTTTACTTGGCAGGCTATGTAGGGACTTTTAACTGTATTTTGAGTGTGATTAGAGCCCATAGGAGTTTTCTGAGCAGGTAAGAGACATTATTTTATTCACATGCAAGGGTTCACTCCATCCATATATCTACAGAAGATATTATATATTGTATATATACAATGTATATCATAGAAGATATTATATATTGTAGAGTGACAATGGTGGAACCAAGAAAACCAGTTAGACTATTCAGTATTCCAGGCAAAGGATGCTGGTGTCTTAAATCATGATTCTGTGGTGAAAGCTATGAGGAAATCTCCTCTTCTATATGTGGTTTAAAGCATGAATGCATGAGAGTTTCTAAATGATTAGATATTGGTAAGAGGAAAAGAGAGGTACCATACTTAGAACTTTGACCTAAAAAAATGGAATGAAAAGCAACGCCATTATTTCAGTACTCCCTGAAGGCCACAGTTTTGTTTCTGCACCACATCGGGTGATAATCCTTCCTGAAGATCAGAATCATACTGTGACCATGAGAAGGATGCAATTTGTATTCCTGAGTTTCTTCATCACACACAAGAGCCATAATCTATACATTATGAAAATTGACTTATTTTTGTCGATATGGAGTTTAATTTTTTATACATTGTTGAAGTTTAGATTGATGCTGAAAGTCAGAGACTTAAGAAACACTGTTTTAGATTTCATAGTGCAAGAGTTCACGGTAATATTTTAAGACTTTAAAAAATAAAAAAGAAGTTCCGAAATCTATTATCTTTTTATACTGCCTAATAATTATGTCTATGACTCATACAAATCAACCTTTCAAATATCTTGTCATAAAATAAAAGGCAAGTCACAGAGTGTCTAACAAGAAGTTAGTAAAGAGAATAAATGCTTAATAGTTCAGCTTTCATTTGGCTTAAGTTTTAAAACCCTCCAAACTTATCATTAACTTCTGATAACATGCCCTAAAACTACTCTTTCAAATTAATCCTCACCTAAAGTTCATATTAAGCTCTGAAAATCCTTTTATGAAGCATATAAAAGGGTTATGAATCCACAGTAATCCATCACTGGTTTTCATTCAAAAATCAGAGAGATGGGCTGGGATGATTTACATATGGCCATATAATTATCCTGGCACAGAAATTCAGAAAAGACAGGTCCAAACTCAGTGTAAAATGGCACAGGAACTGAAAGGAATGACAGACTATGTAGCTTTAATAATCACTTCATCTTCAATTAGTGTCATGAATAAATTACCTTCCTAATTGAGAAATTAGAGACAGCCATATATAGGCGACCGAATCTGGCAGTAGATATCTTCTACAAATAAAGTAGAAATACTGTATTTAATTAGTTTTGCTTTTAGGGACTTTTGAAAAATAGGATTAAAAAAAAAAAAAAAGTATGAAAACATCCATCTGGCACGCACAATGCCACACCTACCAAGACACCTGCTGTTAGCCCCAGGGAAATATCTCAAACTCTCATTGGTTACATTCTGAAGATTTTCTAGAAAGATTATTTTCATATTAAGTGTGTTTACATGAGATGATTAGACCAAAGGATAAAAAATAAGGAGATGTAGATAATTTGTATTTGTCTCAGATTATATTTTGGTGGCCTATGCTGAGTTTGTAACTTTATTTTCCACCTTTATAATATAGGGATAATCACAAGAAGTAGTTACAGCTTTATTTTAAGGCATCCATGAGGTAATGAAGATTCATATATTTAGAATATCCAGATTATAAATGCCTTTGTGGCAGGTTCATAAACATGGACAATTGTGAATAGCACAGCAATATACACAGCTCAGCACAGATTCTAACTGAGAACTTCTATAGTTTTATTGGTTCAGTTCAGGAATCTATCTAAGGAATATTCTGAGGCCACCCTATGAAACAGTGACCTCTCCTTTTTTGGGAGTAGCCCTTATGCTAAAAAACCATATAGTCTTTCTGTTGGAAAGACTTGATGGTTGCACTATGTGTCTTCCCTTTGATACTCTGAGTCTCCTTTATGGTCTCCCTGCAAGTCATCCCTGTGACCTACTTGAGTACTTTTAAAGTAGAAGGGCCAGTTTTTTCCAGTCTCATGCTGGAAAAAAAGAGCAATGATCTAGGAGGCAGAGTGGCCATTCTACTTACCAAGGTCCTAAGTAATCCCCCCTACTACTTGGAATCACTTCATAAAACTGAATTCCCGTGGAAATGACTTCAACATGTTTCTTGAGCCTCGAGATTCTGTAGTTCTGAGGTGCTCCCTTTCATTTTCTTTATCTTTTATTGTCTGGAGGTCTTCATACATATTAATACATAGTTACTAGCAGAAAAGTGGCTTGTTTTAGTGTATCAGTTGGTGGACTACTGTGCAGTCATCAAAATGATAAATACAAATTGACATGAAAATCTCAGAATGTAATGTTAAATAAGACAGGCAACAGCATGTATCATGATACAACTGTCTTTACATCGACTTGCAAAATGACCAAATCAGAAGAGATTTTACAAATAAGAACATGTATATTCAAGGAAAGCATTGATGGATACCAGTTTCCCACATTTTAAATAATATTTCTATAATTTAAGTATAGCTTTTTAAATAGGCAAGAGAATAGATAGATATTTAAATTGAGGCAAAACAATCACACTGCAGTCTTCACCCACTGTCTTCACCCAGAGAGAATCTCATTAGTCTCTCTAGGCAGCCTTCCAATAATTGGAAGGTAAACTTCGTAATGATACTTTTTTTTTTTCATATAAGTCAAATGCTCTGAGTTTCTTTGGTTATTCCTCATAGGACATGGTCTTTTCACCTGGGCAATTTAATCTTGTTGAATATCCCTTTTATAGTTAGCACCTAAAAATGAGCATAGCATTACTGTGGTAGTCTGACAAATATGGGGCTATCATTGTCCCAGCTCTGATGAGTATGCAATTTCTATTACTATAGCTGAACATTAATTATCTTTTGAACTAGCTGCATCACATGGTTGATTAGCACTAGATTTTCTGTCATCTTAAAAGCCTTGCATCTTTATACATATATTACTTCTCTGCTTTTTTTCTGCCTCTCACAGTTAATTTTATCGAAATAATTCTCTTGGATATACGTTGGGAATGATATATTTATCTCTAATTCTGTTTCCCAATGAATTCAATAATATACCCTACTTGATTTTCCCCAGAAATAGCACATTAAATGGAAAAGAAAAATAGAGTTTATCAAACATTGGGGAAACATATGCCTCAACTACATAATTTTTTAAAAAAAATACAGATTTTTAGAATCCAATCCATGAAGTTCTTTTAATCTGATAGATGTGGAACCTGGTGACTTGTTTTTGATGACACTCCTAAGGCAGTTAAAAGCTGGTGACCCAGGAACCCACTATAGAAAGCTCTCACACAAGAGAACTTCCATTTTCTGAGCTGTACTCAGGACTAATTATGTTAGCTACGTATATAGTTACTTCGATTTGATGAGAGACCCTGCAAAGTTGATCCTGTGGAAGAACTTCCTAGGTTCAGGAGAGTAGGATGAATCTGGCCCACTCAATTTCTAATGCACACCTAAGAACAGAAAGGTTCTGATCAGGAGGGTGGTTGCATGCAGCACAAAGGCTTTGCAAATGGGGTATGTACACATCTATCTACCAGTTTATCATTTGTATTTGTTTATTCATCTAACAAACACTTACTAAGTGCTTTTATATGTGTGTATATATATATATGTATATATGTATATATATATATATACACACACATACATATATAGATAGATAGATAGATACATACATACATACAATACACTAAGGCTTCTCTGGTGGCTGAGATGCTAAAAATCTGACTGCCATGCAGGAGACCTGAGTTCAATCCCTGTGTTGGGAAGATACCCTGGAGAAGGCAATGGCAACCCACTCCATTACTCTTGCCTGGAGAATCCCATGGATGTGACTACAGTCTATGACTTTGCAAAGAGCCAGACACAACTAAACAACTAACACACATATGTGTACTAAGTACTACACTAGAATAGAATATAGGATGACCTTTTTCTCATTAATGAGCGAACAAACAAAAAACAAAAGTCAGCAAGCATACTAAATCACACCTACTCACCAGCCATTCCTAGATTATTCCATCAAGGCTATAGCAGTGTTCCCACTCAGTGTTCTTTGGACATAACTACACATTTTGTGCTTACTCCTGCCCACCCTACCCCCCCCAGCCCAGCTCTATCTATTATTCCATTGCTCTCTTTTCTTTCCTGCATTTTCCTTTATTTAGGTCTGCCTTCTCAGGGCTGCATGTTTCCTTTATTTATTAAATGGAAAAGAAAAATAGAGTTTATCAACTTGGGGAAACATATGCCTCAACTACATAATTTTTTAAAAAAAATACAGATTTTTAGAATCCAATCCATGAAGTTCTTTTAATCTGATAGATGTGGAACCTGGTGACTTGTTTTTGATGACACTCCTAAGGCAGTTAAAAGCTGGTGACCCAGGAACCCACTATAGAAAGCTCTCACACAAGAGAACTTCCATTTTCTGAGCTGTACTCAGGACTAATTATGTTAGCTACGTATATAGTTACTTCGATTTGATGAGAGACCCTGCAAAGTTGATCCTGTGGAAGAACTTCCTAGGTTCAGGAGAGTAGGATGAATCTGGCCCACTCAATTTCTAATGCACACCTAAGAACAGAAAGGTTCTGATCAGGAGGGTGGTTGCATGCAGCACAAAGGCTTTGCAAATGGGGTATGTACACATCTATCTACCAGTTTATCATTTGTATTTGTTTATTCATCTAACAAACACTTACTAAGTGCTTTTATATGTGTGTATATATATATATGTATATATGTATATATATATATATATACACACACACATACATATATAGATAGATAGATAGATACATACATACATACAATACACTAAGGCTTCTCTGGTGGCTGAGATGCTAAAAATCTGACTGCCATGCAGGAGACCTGAGTTCAATCCCTGTGTTGGGAAGATACCCTGGAGAAGGCAATGGCAACCCACTCCATTACTCTTGCCTGGAGAATCCCATGGATGTGACTACAGTCTATGACTTTGCAAAGAGCCAGACACAACTAAACAACTAACACACATATGTGTACTAAGTACTACACTAGAATAGAATATAGGATGACCTTTTTCTCATTAATGAGCGAACAAACAAAAAACAAAAGTCAGCAAGCATACTAAATCACACCTACTCACCAGCCATTCCTAGATTATTCCATCAAGGCTATAGCAGTGTTCCCACTCAGTGTTCTTTGGACATAACTACACATTTTGTGCTTACTCCTGCCCACCCTACCCCCCCCAGCCCAGCTCTATCTATTATTCCATTGCTCTCTTTTCTTTCCTGCATTTTCCTTTATTTAGGTCTGCCTTCTCAGGGCTGAGCCTATTATTGTTCAAGGTCCTTCATATGTCCACACAATGATCTGTTCAGCCAGATCCACCTCTGTTATCCCCATTTTATAGTAGAGAAAGCATGGGTGAAGGGAAGGTAAATACTTAGACCAAAATCGCAGAGATACTGAAAGAAATGGGTTAGAAAGTGGAAATCTAACTTCCGTCTCAGTCTATTTCAATTTCCCCACACTGCTTTCAAAACTGCATGGTGCCTGGCACATTTTCACTTGACAGATGCTTATGTGGAAAAGGATGCATATAGATATGCCCCTGACAATACTAGCCAATTTAATGCTAGGACTTATTCCAAGTGAATATTGATGGCTCAGTTCAATATAAAATGCGTTGCTTTTGAGATCCACGGAATAAAAGATAGGTGATAAGAATCCAGAGGGGTGGATTGCACAGAATAAGTGTATCACATCCCTACTGGATTTAACCTGTGAGTTACTCTCAAACCTAACCCTTCATGCTCAGGGAATTTCAGTCACAATAGTTTCTCTTCTATTCTGAGAGCGTGAACCATGCTCTTTTTCAGCTCAATACTTTTCAGGGTCCATTACCCTTTTTGAGAAAAACTGGATACAGTTCATCAGATGCCACCTTCATGTCATACAGCCCCCCACACCCATATCACCTGGTCACTGGAATCTTCTCTACCTTACTAAATGACATGTCTCTCCACATGGCCTCGTATTAACTCACTCTGTCTTCATAGAAGTTTTGAACATCTGAATAATCGTCCTTATTTATTTGTTTACTACTTGTTTCCCTGACTAAAACATTTGATTCCGCGATTTCAAAATTTATTTACAAGTGTAATCCTAGAATAAAAACAGAACATGTTATGTAGTAAGCACGCAATGAATAGGTAGATGAATAAAATAATGATGTTAAGGTGTTATATGGGAAAAAACCTCAGTGTATCCAGAAAAATAATATGAAAGAAATCGGATCACTGTCTTTTTTAGAACGCTGTATGTATGCTTCACTGAGGAAATTCTGAGAGTTGTCATTGGCCAGGTGTGCACTGCATAGTAATATTCAAACCCTCATTGTCCATTTGCTAGATTTTTGAATAGGAAAACAAGATAAAAGATGACTGTATTTCAAAAATGTCCCTCTATACAGGTACCTACTAGATATCTCAATTATATTAAAATTTGTCCATTGTTCAACGTAACACTTTCCCAAATCTATGAAATATGGCTGTGGAAGTCAATATCAGTTTTTATCATCCCTTCTGACAGCTATCTGTCATTGCTTCATTCATTCATTCCAGCCATCTATAGCAGGTAGAAATGATAAATGATAGAAGGAAATCTAGCCATAATTTGCTCTTTCATTTTCTGAGAATCAAACAGTAAAATAAGACTCTTGAACATAAGACCGTATTTTTCCAATTTCTTTTTTTTTTCCTTCCTTCTTTTCTTTTTTCTGTATTCCTTCTTCTATTTTTCCTACATTGTCCCTGATTTTTTTTTTTTTTTGGATGAAACAGCATCAAAATTTCTGTAACTCTTCATTTGCTAAAATGTGGCTTGAGCTTTGGGATATTTTAAGCTTTGAACTGTAATGCAGTACAGAACACAGTACATAAAACTAGTAAATGATATTATGGCTTGCTCATTCAATAGGTAATTTATTTGTCTCACTTTATTTCTGGGGAATATCTGTTGTGGGAACTTTTGGTTATCGATAATGAGATATATGTCTCCATTTTTGTCTTAATATGGTCTGATAACAACTTTTTTCATGTTTAGAAAATCAATGGATTGCTCTCTGGAAAATTCTACATAGAGCTCTAGGGTGTTTTTCTGAATTGATTGGATTAAGCCTCAAGGAGAGAGAATATGATTGTCTCCACATATGGCTCTTTGCTGCTTAAAGGACACAGAGGTGATTGGAAACAATATAGACTTTGTGTTTCTATAATCCTGCTTTCAGATTTGAATTTAATCACCCATTTGACGTGTGACCTTGGTCATTTTTCAATCTCTCTGAGCCACAATTTCTCTATCTCATGCTTATACAAATGCTTCACAGGATTATTGGGAGGATGAAATGAGATAATCTTTACATGGGCTAAAAACATTTAATTTTCCTTTACAGAGAGGGTAATGGGGATGGCTTGGCTGTCAGTCAAAGAACCGCATACACATAGAACACATGAACACACCCAAATGCATACATTTACATAAGTGCACACAGAAAACAAATGCAGTTTGATCAACAAGAATTTTAAATATCGTCCAGTTGGTACTTAATATTATTAATCATGCTTTTATAAGACTTCCTATTTTATGTCATGATTGCCTTGCTTTGTCATGTAACATTTAGGGGGTCAGATGCTTATATATATGGTTTTTCTTATTTTTTCCTCTTTTTATTTATTTATTTTTCATCCATCTTTATTCTTCGACCTGTGTGGGCCTCCCATTGCAGTGGCTTCTCTCGTTGCAGAGCACCAGCTCTGGGTACATGAACTCCAGAGCGCTGGCTCGTAATTAGACAACTCGTCCAGCTGCCTCGCAACACATGGGATCTTCCCAGGCCAGGGATCAAATCGGTGCCCCCTGCACTGCAAGACAGACTCTTTACCCACTGGATCACCAGGGAAACCCTTATATTTTTAAAAGAGAAGTGATTAGCATTCTTCTGCAGAGGACAGAGACAGGGATAACTTAATGTGGATTTCAGGTGGAAGGTTCCAAAGTCTAGAAGTTATTTGCTTTAGGGAAAGACTGCTGTTGTAAATAGAGACTATGTAATTTTATACATATGTATATGTAATTTTTATTGGAACTTAAATATTTTAATTTTAATATTTTTAAATGAAAAATCCTTCTGGCCTGATCCCTCAGATGGCATAGTCCTGCACACTAAAATTCTTAAGCTGATGAAATTGGTTTGGATAGATGTTTAATAGCAATTGACATTGTTTTCTGGATGTAAAATTCTGAAAGTGAAGGTCAGAAGATAAAATCGTATGGCATTGTTCTGCTAGGACATAAGGCTGCCTGTCCTATGATTTCTCTGGATGAAAGTTTGGGTAGAGAAGATATGTGTGTGTATGTATATATATATATATATATATATATATATATATATATATATATATATATATTGAGGCTCCTATCTGATAGTCAGTGGAGGACAGTGATCAACTGAAATGAGAAGAATAAAATCAGTATTTTCATTAGAAGGAAAAGCTAGGTTTGCCGTAGAGCTTTTCATTGTTCTCAGAGAACCAAAAGAAAGGGAGATAATGACACAGAAGGAGAACCTTTAATCTGATTGACCATCAGGCTCACTTTAGATCACATTCCAGAGATATAAATCGCATTAAAGCTTGGGTCTTCCTCTATGAAGTTTTCTGTTACTCTGGCCAGCTCTATGTTTATTTTCATTGCATTTCATGTATCATTTCAAAAATAGTAAAATATTATAAGTTGGGGATCTTTTGATGCTTTAATGACAGATTTATGAGTGATGAATTTTATTTACCCACTACTAAATACTTGAGTGTAAATTATTTTGATATTAAGTGTTTTCCTAAGTTGCCTTTCTAGGCTCAGATATCTTATAAAGGTGCTCGCTCATATGTTTCAACAGTATTGAAACATGGGAAAACAATTGTGATAAGTAGTTGTAAAGAAGTCTCCATTGTGAAAGAGGATACTGAGTTTTAAAAAGAGTGCTATTTGGGGCTTCCCTGGTGGTCCAGTGGGTAAAGAGTCCACCTTGTAGTGCAAGGGGCACTAGTTCAATCCCTGGCTGGGGAAGATCCCAAAAGCGAAGGAGCAGCTGCGCTGGTGTGTCCAATTACAAGCCAGCACTCTAGAGGCCACTGTGATGGGAGGGCCACACATGCCAAGAATAAAGATGGATGAAAAGTAAAAGATGACTTAGAGGCAAATGAAAAGAAAACAGCAAAAATATATTAAAAAGAATTAAAAAAACAATAAAAGAGCTCTATCTGCGGTAAATTGTATGCAGATAGAAGTTAACTATTCCCTGAGGAGTAGAAGTTGCCTTTGAAACATTTTTCACTGCTAATAATCTCAATTTAACATCCATTCATTCATTCAAAATATGTTGTTAATATAATCTGTTTCCTCATGGAGCTTATAGCCTAGAAGTGTATATAAACTTTAAACAAATTTTGAGAATATTAATCACCTAATTTTGATTTCAAAATTTCAAGTCAACTTGGAAAGTGTAAATAGTTATTTCTTAGGAACAGTGTGTATAGTAGGGAGGGATGGAGGGAAATAAGTTCAGTCAGAATGCATTGTATTCTGACAGTAAGTTCAGTTCATTCACTCAGTAGTGTGTGACCCCATGACTGCAGCACACCAGGCTTCCTTGTCCTTCACCATCTCCTGGTACTTGCTCAAATTCATACCCGTTGAATCAATGATACCATCTAACCATCTCATTCTCTGTCATGCCCTTCTCCTTCTGCCTTCTATTTTTCCCAGCTTCAGGGTCTCTGCATCAGGTAGCCAAAATATTGGAGCTTAAAAACCTTAGTCCTGGAAAAATAATAATTGATGTAGCAAATTATTTAAAGGAGGACTGAATTTTTGCACGGAAAAGAGTCAGAAAAGAACCTCAAAGGGTTCATAAGTAATGGTGAGGGGAAATTTTGGGCTTTATTTGAAATTCAATGGAAAGTCATTGAATAGTTTTAAAAGGGAGAGTGATATAATCATAACTGAGTTTAATAAATTCTATTAATGGTCAACTGGCAGTCATTTCCCCTTCAATGTTTCCATTTCCTCATCTATAAAATGAGAATACATGACCATTTTTAATGGTTGGCTTTTATAGTCTATTATACTATAGGTTCTTTTCTGGACACACACAATCTATCAACCTCTCATAGCATTGGGCATCTTATGAGTCATGGACAGAGCCTTTATCCCTGGCCGTGATGGGAGGCCACACATGCCAAGAATAAAGATGGATGAAAAGTAAAAGATGACTTAGAGGCAAATGAAAAGAAAACAGCAAAAATATATTAAAAGAATTAAAAAAACAATAAAAGAGCTCTATCTGCGGTAAATTGTATGCAGATAGAAGTTAACTATTCCCTGAGGAGTAGAAGTTGCCTTTGAAACATTTTTCACTGCTAATAATCTCAATTTAACATCCATTCATTCATTCAAAATATGTTGTTAATATAATCTGTTTCCTCATGGAGCTTATAGCCTAGAAGTGTATATAAACTTTAAACAAATTTTGAGAATATTAATCACCTAATTTTGATTTCAAAATTTCAAGTCAACTTGGAAAGTGTAAATAGTTATTTCTTAGGAACAGTGTGTATAGTAGGGAGGGATGGAGGGAAATAAGTTCAGTCAGAATGCATTGTATTCTGACAGTAAGTTCAGTTCATTCACTCAGTAGTGTGTGACCCCATGACTGCAGCACACCAGGCTTCCTTGTCCTTCACCATCTCCTGGTACTTGCTCAAATTCATACCCGTTGAATCAATGATACCATCTAACCATCTCATTCTCTGTCATGCCCTTCTCCTTCTGCCTTCTATTTTTCCCAGCTTCAGGGTCTCTGCATCAGGTAGCCAAAATATTGGAGCTTAAAAACCTTAGTCCTGGAAAAATAATAATTGATGTAGCAAATTATTTAAAGGAGGACTGAATTTTTGCACGGAAAAGAGTCAGAAAAGAACCTCAAAGGGTTCATAAGTAATGGTGAGGGAATTTGGTCTTTATTTGAAATTCAATGGAAAGTCATTGAATAGTTTTAAAAGGGAGAGTGATATAATCATAACTGAGTTTAATAAATTCTATTAATGGTCAACTGGCAGTCATTTCCCCTTCAATGTTTCCATTTCCTCATCTATAAAATGAGAATACATGACCATTTTTAATGGTTGGCTTTTATAGTCTATTATACTATAGGTTCTTTTCTGGACACACACAATCTATCAACCTCTCATAGCATTGGGCATCTTATGAGTCATGGAAGAGATGTGACATTTAAATTTAATTCTAGTCTGGCCATTAGCACAATGCAATGAAAAGTACACAGAATAGGAATCAAGCTCCCCACTTGTATTGGCTTATGGGAAATTGGAAGATACTCAGCTTACTTATTCCATTTATTAAGTGGAATAATGATAATAATACCTCACTGGTAAATTTCTCCATATGCAAAGTGTTTTTTCTTAATGGCTTAACTCTTTCCCTTCTCTAAGACGTTTGAATATGTATATTCAGTCTTAGTGGCTGCAGGTTCCCATCTTCTTGCACATGACTACGATTTGTTTTGGTTTGTTTCTTTTCAAACCAGATAACACTGAGCCTTCTGAGAATAAAAATAGTGGCACATATATATGACAGTATTCCCAAGCTTTCCCTATAAGCATGAAGGCATTTGGCATTGTTCATCAGCTAAAAAAATGTAGCACAGGGGAGTCCCATATGTTAGTGTAGAATTTAAAAATGAAAACAACAATAAAAATAGTTCATAGTTCATAAGGGAGAAGTTATTGATATCTTACTTAATTGAAGTAAGCTTAGCTGGGCCCCCTGCCCGAGCTGTGCCCAGGTAATACAATTCACTTTATTAGTTTTATGTGTAAGAGAACATAAGAACATCTGTGAAATGCTGAGAGGCTTCCCAGTGCTTCTGTATGCTTTGAGCTACAGTGAAAACTATGGGGCCAAACATAGGTATCCTATTGACATGGTAGAATGAAAGGCTAGACCTTAGCTATAAGCACCACCTCCTTTTACTCCTGTTCAAATATGTATAAAACAGCAGTCCCTTATCTCTTACCACTGCCATTTGCTTCCATGACAAATAAGTGGCTAAAGATTTCTTCTGTAGCCAGTGTGGTAGGGTGATGGTTTGTTTCATTTATGACTTAGAGCTGCAATGATGTGACTGGCTTGACTTAAAGATATACCTTAGTTTTCAAGGTAAAGAATAAATGACCAGACAGGGTCATTTCCCTTCAATGTTTCCATTTCCTCATCTATAAAATGAGAATACATGACCATTTTAATGGTTGGCTTTATAGTCTATTATACTATAGGTTCTTTTCTGGACACACACAATCTATCAACCTCTCATAGCATTGGGCATCTTATGAGTCATGGAAGAGATGTGACATTTAAATTTAATTCTAGTCTGGCCATTAGCACAATGCAATGAAAAGTACACAGAATAGGAATCAAGCTCCCCACTTGTATTGGCTTATGGGAAATTGGAAGATACTCAGCTTACTTATTCCATTTATTAAGTGGAATAATGATAATAATACCTCACTGGTAAATTTCTCCATATGCAAAGTGTTTTTTCTTAATGGCTTAACTCTTTCCCTTCTCTAAGACGTTTGAATATGTATATTCAGTCTTAGTGGCTGCAGGTTCCCATCTTCTTGCACATGACTACGATTTGTTTTGGTTTGTTTCTTTTCAAACCAGATAACACTGAGCCTTCTGAGAATAAAAATAGTGGCACATATATATGACAGTATTCCCAAGCTTTCCCTATAAGCATGAAGGCATTTGGCATTGTTCATCAGCTAAAAATGTAGAACAGGGGAGTCCCATATGTTAGTGTAGAATTTAAAAATGAAAACAACAATAAAAATAGTTCATAGTTCATAAGGGAGAAGTTATTGATATCTTACTTAATTGAAGTAAGCTTAGCTGGGCCCCCTGCCCGAGCTGTGCCCAGGTAATACAATTCACTTTATTAGTTTTATGTGTAAGAGAACATAAGAACATCTGTGAAATGCTGAGAGGCTTCCCAGTGCTTCTGTATGCTTTGAGCTACAGTGAAAACTATGGGGCCAAACATAGGTATCCTATTGACATGGTAGAATGAAAGGCTAGACCTTAGCTATAAGCACCACCTCCTTTTACTCCTGTTCAAATATGTATAAAACAGCAGTCCCTTATCTCTTACCACTGCCATTTGCTTCCATGACAAATAAGTGGCTAAAGATTTCTTCTGTAGCCAGTGTGGTAGGGTGATGGTTTGTTTCATTTATGACTTAGAGCTGCAATGATGTGACTGGCTTGACTTAAAGATATACCTTAGTTTTCAAGGTAAAGAATAAATGACCAGACACAAGTAAATAGTAATACCTTAATAACTTGCCCCAAGGAATACTGTAATGGAAATATCAGGACCATAACACAATAATAACACAAATGTGTTTGGAAAGAGATGTGGTGGAGAGGGTGAGACAGAGTACCAATTTTCTCATCATGCATCATCAGAAATAAAAGCCATCCAGTGCCAGCCTCTTCCTGGATGTTCTATGTTTAGGGAGATGTACCATGGCATTTTAAAATATCTAGTAATTAATAAATGTCATAATGTTTTCAAAGTCAAGAAGTCAGTCCTCTGTAATTAAATCACCTTGTGCCTATATAAATCCTCTGGGAAGACCTAAAATAATTATTAGAAATAATTTCCTCTACCTCCAACATATTGTTTTAAAGAGATGATAAGATGAGATGGAAAAATTATGAGTTGAGACTGAAAAGACAAATTTGAGAGCAAGACATGCTGTGTACCCTTGGGAACATCTCCTGCCGTCTCTGAGGCTCATTTGTACTGTCACTAAATGTCAAAGATTCAGTAAATATTTTAGAAACTGCTTCCATAGTCGGAAATACAATTTCTTTTTGTTTATAAAAACCTCCACCAAGATACAGGCTGAAAGAAATAGAAGAAACTTAATTCAGACAAACGTTCTCATGGATTGTATTTGCGGATTGTTCTAGACTAGTTTTAAATTGAAGTCATTAAACTTCAGCTCCCATGATGTTCCAGAGGAAATGATAAAGGTAGTTTCAGTAGACAATATCAAGAATACAGAAGTATCCGCAGTTTCATCATATTTTCCCAGAAGTTATATTGAGATTTTTAGAAGAAAAGATATAAACCAACAAAATGCATAAAATAAAAGATAATTTTATCCTACACCTTAGCTATAAGCACCACCTCCTTTACTCCTGTTCAAATATGTATAAAACAGCAGTCCCTTATCTCTTACCACTGCCATTTGCTTCCATGACAAATAAGTGGCTAAAGATTTCTTCTGTAGCCAGTGTGGTAGGGTGATGGTTTGTTTCATTTATGACTTAGAGCTGCAATGATGTGACTGGCTTGACTTAAAGATATACCTTAGTTTTCAAGGTAAAGAATAAATGACCAGACACAAGTAAATAGTAATACCTTAATAACTTGCCCCAAGGAATACTGTAATGGAAATATCAGGACCATAACACAATAATAACACAAATGTGTTTGGAAAGAGATGTGGTGGAGAGGGTGAGACAGAGTACCAATTTTCTCATCATGCATCATCAGAAATAAAAGCCATCCAGTGCCAGCCTCTTCCTGGATGTTCTATGTTTAGGGAGATGTACCATGGCATTTTAAAATATCTAGTAATTAATAAATGTCATAATGTTTTCAAAGTCAAGAAGTCAGTCCTCTGTAATTAAATCACCTTGTGCCTATATAAATCCTCTGGGAAGACCTAAAATAATTATTAGAAATAATTTCCTCTACCTCCAACATATTGTTTTAAAGAGATGATAAGATGAGATGGAAAAATTATGAGTTGAGACTGAAAAGACAAATTTGAGAGCAAGACATGCTGTGTACCCTTGGGAACATCTCCTGCCGTCTCTGAGGCTCATTTGTACTGTCACTAAATGTCAAAGATTCAGTAAATATTTTAGAAACTGCTTCCATAGTCGGAAATACAATTTCTTTTTGTTTATAAAAACCTCCACCAAGATACAGGCTGAAAGAAATAGAAGAAACTTAATTCAGACAAACGTTCTCATGGATTGTATTTGCGGATTGTTCTAGACTAGTTTTAAATTGAAGTCATTAAACTTCAGCTCCCATGATGTTCCAGAGGAAATGATAAAGGTAGTTTCAGTAGACAATATCAAGAATACAGAAGTATCCGCAGTTTCATCATATTTTCCCAGAAGTTATATTGAGATTTTTAGAAGAAAAGATATAAACCAACAAAATGCATAAAATAAAAGATAATTTTATCCTACACAGTACTGTATATTCCGCACGCTGAAATAGAAGCTAACAAAAGTCCAAACAGAAGAAATAATAAGAATAAATTTGTCTACATGGACATCAGTTTGCTTTCTTATGAGTTACCACAAGATCTCCTGAATATGCTGGGTTTTAAAATAAAGAGATACACAGCAGAGAGAAAAACTGAAAAAAATCAAACTGTTTCTCTGGTGAACAATTAAGGCTTGAGCTGGAAATATACCATATAGATTCTATCTTTCTTACAAGTAATATAAAAGAAGTTCTTTTAATAAATATACCCTCTCCTATGTGAATGCTTTCCTAAGCCTTCCTTATCTAGTAGAGATAATTATTCTCTCTTTTCTCTCACTTTCACCCTAAGGTCTTTTTACTCTTAGTTTGTCATTTCACATTGCAGTTTGTTTTTGTGCCGACTCCCTATTGTTGCTGGGTTGTACCCCGGGTTCAGTTTCAATGTCTCTTTTATAGTTTCTTTGTTGCTATGACCCAGCGGAATTCCTTGCATATATAGGGTATTCACTGATGCTGGTGGAACAAATTTCAATTAATGATACCAAATTGTCCTGCCTAAAAGTAAGTTTATTTTAGAGAATATCATTAATACAATTTTGTTTCACTAAGCTTCGGCATATATTTGGATCATCTTGTAAATTTTTAGAAATACAGAGTCCTGGACCATCTCAGCTGCTGACTCAATAAGAAGGAAGCCAGGAATCCATACCTTGAACAAATCCTAGTCATTTTGATTTTGATTTCCTGGCTGCAATTTCCAATTTCCTGGAGGATAATTTGGGCAAAGTGGTATGCGCTATGTGCTTTGAGGACACAGAGAAGAGAATTCTCCGGCTCAGTCATGTTCAGTTTCTTTGGAACATCTGTTTTCCTCACTGAGGCCAGTTAAGTTTTTGCCTTTAGTGATGGGTATAAGACAGGCTATCTACTTCCCAAGTATTTTATAAGAGTACTATGATAATGCATAGAGTACCCATCATATACTAGAGGTTCAAAATAGTGTAGCGGTGTTTATATTAACTGTATTGCCCACCCCAATACCAGCCTCCAGGAGGAGCTCTTTGATTCTCCTTCCTTTAGGTCTTTGTTAAAATCACAGTAAGTGTCCACTTACTGGAATTTTAAATAGCAAGGGAAAGGAAGTAATATATTTTCTCCTTCTCCTGTGGCTGGACAAGTCTTCAGGTAAGATTTTTTCATCTTGGGGGAACCTCTGCTCAGGACAGCTGAGAGGTACATGCAGACAGATTCAGCTGAAAGGGTTAAGCAGGCCTACTTCTGTCCCAGGTATTAGTACAGAAGAGTAGAAGACATTCTGAAGTTACAGAAGAGTAGATGATATTCTGAAGTATTAGGTGTTAGATACCAGATAAGCAGATGGACAATAAAACATTGTTGTCTCGAGGGGTTCCTGGTCACCTGGTCACATCTCATAATAGGATCATATCAGATAATATGACTGCATGTTACAAACTTGAGAGTACAACTATTTGGGAATGAAAGACGTATCATTTCATTTTTCTGAAAGTATGTATTCAATGCAATCAATATTGTACACCTTGTATCAAGTGCTGAGAAGGAAAGAATACAATGAATTGTTGGTTTATAACCTCTAGTACCTCAACAGTTTGGGGTAAGGCCATCACAGAAACAAGTCCATAGAATATTTTATGTTTTAAGAAGATCGTAGCAGAGGGACCACAAGTAGACATGGAAGCTGAGTAGAAGAGTATCACACCTCACCTAACAGTCAAGGATATGATTCCTGACCTAAGACTCATGGGGCAGGTAGAAGCTAACACATTGAAAAGGGGCATAAAAGAAATTTTAGAATTTAACAAGAATGAAAAATAGCAAAAGGATTATTCTTCCTTGAAATTATTGGGGTTGTGTACCAGTGATACTACTTTGTATGTATCTAAAGCTGTGTGACCTCAAGCATGGCATATAAAGTTTCTGATTCCTGATCTGTTAGATGGGATGCTAATAAAATCCTCACAGTATTATTGGAAGATGAAGCAAAACAATTTATGTAAATAATACCATACCAGCATCTCAAATTGTCTAGCATAGCGTTTGGGTACAGGAAAACTATTCCATTGAAAATGTGAACAGTATTACAGTGTGGTCACAAGTATTTCAGATGATGACAAACTTGTTTCATTTTTTCAGTAAATAATAATAATTTTTTGAGACAGTATGGATCAGATTACTCTTGACCTCGTGGGTACATAAGCCAGACTGACTTAGAATTGCTAAACTATAATCAAATTAAAGTAAGCAGTAGTCTCTTAAATATAAATGGAAAGGATATTTGCTTTTTTGTCAACCCTTTATCTTTCATTCCTGAGTGGGGACATAGTTCTTTTAAAGTTAAACAAAAGATGTAGATCCACAAGTGGTAATGCTCTTGCAGAAGAAAATGTTTGAGGAAATGAGAACAAACACAATGGTACCACCACTTTTTATGGAGTGTTCTAAGGAAAAATGGAAAGGGAATTTCAAGACAGAAATGATCATCTTTGAATCAATATTTAATGCCTATTTTTTGTAGACAATTAAAGATGAGGAATTTATTGTTGAATGGTTAATTAAAGATGAAGAAGGCATGGCCTTTGACTCCAAAGAGTCTAACCGAAATGACTCAATTAGAAACAAATCATTAATTAGAAATTTCTGAGTTTCTACAGAAGAATCATTTCCAAACAATAAAGGGAGGGTCCTCTCCATTCATCCTATACTAAAGGAAGTCGATGATTTGATCTGGAAGAATGAGAAGAAAACCAATACACTCTCATAGAATTGAGAGAAAACAACATTCCAAGAAGAGGGAATAGTATATGCAAAGGCCAAAGGATGTGTTTAGAGAATGATTAGGAATTCAGGATGCCTGAGTTGCAAGATGAGGACAGAACTGTCTACAAAGGCAAGGGAACATAATAAGGGGTTTATTCTTTACATGTGTATAGGTGAATAGTACATGGTTATCAAATGCTGTCATACGCAGTGTTCACTTTGGTTCTCATATCTCTACAAAGTAGTCATGGCTAGGAATTTTCAGGTTAGGAAAGAGATATCCAGAGAATGAAATCATGTGAGTAACCTCACTTAGATTGGTGACAGATATGAGAGTAATTTGGGTATGGTAATACACAGCTTTTTGTTTTGTTTTGTTTTGTTTTGTTTTAAGATTTATTTATTTATTTATTTTGGGCGGAAATCGGGTTAGGGAGGGAGGGGAGCGGGCGGGCCACTTCTGTTGGTCTTTCATTTCTCTATTTTCATTCGTCTTTGTTCTTTGGCTCCTGTGGGCCTCCCATCGCGGTGGCGTCTGTCGTTGCAGAGTGCCGGCTCTGGGCGCATGCGCTGCAGAGCTCCGGCTCGGTAACTGGACACATCAGTCCAGTCACTCTGCGGCACGTGGGATCTTCCCAGGCCAGGGCACGAACCGGCGCCCCTTACACTGCAAGGCGGTGTCCTTACCCACTGGACCACCAGGGGAAGCCCATAATACACAGTTTTAGTCGTAGTGAGGATTATCTAATATCCTAGACGCAATTGACAGTGAAAAGTCAAGTGAAATGTATCAAAATCAAAAAAATGAATAGAGGCTCATACAATCCAATACAGAGTCAAGCTGAAATATCAGACACCCAGAACAGCTGGGATGCTGATTGAAAGCCACTGTATCAGTCTTTGTCTCTGTCACTCTGTCTTTATGCCACATTTTTTTTTTCCTCTACAGGTACAGTTTTATTTTTTTTGTACCTATTTTTCCTTGTACACTTTTTTCCCCCTCTAGAGTTTCACATACTGGGAAATTATAGTAGTTTAGTTGCCAAGTCATGTCTGGCTCTTGCAACTCCTTGCTGCTGTCAAACTTTAGCCCGCCAGGCTCCCCTGTCCATGGGATTCTCCAGGCAGGAATACTAATGTGGTTTGCCGATTCCTTCTCTAGGGAATTTTCTTGATTCAGGAATTGAACCTGGATCTCCTGCCTTGCAGGCAGATTCTTTACTGACTGGGCTACAGGAGAAGCCCCACTGGGAAATAAGACCACATGGACAGGGATAGCTGTCTACAAAGGCAAGGGAACATAATAAGGGGTTTATTCTTTACATGTGTATAGGTGAATAGTACATGGTTATCAAATGCTGTCATACGCAGTGTTCACTTTGGTTCTCATATCTCTACAAAGTAGTCATGGCTAGGAATTTTCAGGTTAGGAAAGAGATATCCAGAGAATGAAATCATGTGAGTAACCTCACTTAGATTGGTGACAGATATGAGAGTAATTTGGGTATGGTAATACACAGCTTTTTGTTTTGTTTTGTTTTGTTTTGTTTTAAGATTTATTTATTTATTTATTTTGGGCGGAAATCGGGTTAGGGAGGGAGGGGAGCGGGCGGGCCACTTCTGTTGGTCTTTCATTTCTCTATTTTCATTCGTCTTTGTTCTTTGGCTCCTGTGGGCCTCCCATCGCGGTGGCGTCTGTCGTTGCAGAGTGCCGGCTCTGGGCGCATGCGCTGCAGAGCTCCGGCTCGGTAACTGGACACATCAGTCCAGTCACTCTGCGGCACGTGGGATCTTCCCAGGCCAGGGCACGAACCGGCGCCCCTTACACTGCAAGGCGGTGTCCTTACCCACTGGACCACCAGGGGAAGCCCATAATACACAGTTTTAGTCGTAGTGAGGATTATCTAATATCCTAGACGCAATTGACAGTGAAAAGTCAAGTGAAATGTATCAAAATCAAAAAAATGAATAGAGGCTCATACAATCCAATACAGAGTCAAGCTGAAATATCAGACACCCAGAACAGCTGGGATGCTGATTGAAAGCCACTGTATCAGTCTTTGTCTCTGTCACTCTGTCTTTATGCCACATTTTTTTTTCCTCTACAGGTACAGTTTTATTTTTTTTGTACCTATTTTTCCTTGTACACTTTTTTCCCCCTCTAGAGTTTCACATACTGGGAAATTATAGTAGTTTAGTTGCCAAGTCATGTCTGGCTCTTGCAACTCCTTGCTGCTGTCAAACTTTAGCCCGCCAGGCTCCCCTGTCCATGGGATTCTCCAGGCAGGAATACTAATGTGGTTTGCCGATTCCTTCTCTAGGGAATTTTCTTGATTCAGGAATTGAACCTGGATCTCCTGCCTTGCAGGCAGATTCTTTACTGACTGGGCTACAGGAGAAGCCCCACTGGGAAATAAGACCACTGAGAAATTCTACTTTTATATTGTGTGATGGACCCAACACTTTCTCTGGTCTTGTGTTAACAACAACAAAAAAGACTAAAGGGCCCAGCTCTGGATGAATCAAGTCAGATGTGACATCAAGATGTTGAGGTTATGTTGCACTCACATATGGTCGAGGGGAAAAACATACAGTCCCAGAGGTGACCACAAAAGAGTCAGCTTTAGTTTTTAACACTATACTGTGATAAATAAAATGTGAAAGGTTGTTCTTGTTCATACCAGAATTTTGAACTGCAGTAATAATCTCTTAAGTATTTCTGTTCCAAAGTGAATGCTGCAGTTTACCTATTTCAACCTGTGCAATATCCAGCCATCCTATCCCTCCCTTGGAAGCCTCTAAGAGTAGTGTGATATGATAGGTACAGTATTTTTAGCCAGCGAAAAAGATGTTGGATCTATATATAGCTGCGTCATTAATTCAGCAGTTTTATTGTACATCCATCATTTCATCTCTCTGAACCTACAGTTTCCATAGCAGGAAAATAGGTATGAGAATGCCAACTTTATAAATATGCCAGGATAATTGGAGTTGGCAAGGCAGATGACACAAAAAACGTCTCCTATAAAATGAAAACAGTAATAGTTCCAACAAAGCAAAACAATATAAGTTGGCTCAGTTAAATATAAGATCCATAAATGGGATTACCTGACTTACCTTAGTTACCATCATATTTTCATTGCCTGATGCATAGTCACATCTCAATAAATACTTATTAGGAAAACAAACAGTAAAATAATCAATTAATTAACTGGATAAGTAAGGAGTTGGATACAATTGATTGAATGTGAAAACTGAAAGATTAGGAAGTAATCAGGATACTTATATTTTTCCACTTAAGGCAAGTCTGTAAAAAAATATTTTTAAACTCTATCAAAAGAGTTTAATTAAAATGATAAACAGATCTCAAAATAGTTAATAGTGCTAAAGTACATTAAATATTGATCTTTGGAAATATTTATATTTAAAAATAGAGAAAATCAAAGTCTTATGTTTTCTGTATAATTATCGGGAACTAAATTGTATAAAACAAGTGAGAAATCAAAAGAAATCAATCCACCAAATAAAAGAGCTTTAATCTTTAGGACTTCTGGCTAACAACAACAAAAAGACTAAAGGGCCCAGCTCTGGATGAATCAAGTCAGATGTGACATCAAGATGTTGAGGTTATGTTGCACTCACATATGGTCGAGGGGAAAAACATACAGTCCCAGAGGTGACCACAAAAGAGTCAGCTTTAGTTTTTAACACTATACTGTGATAAATAAAATGTGAAAGGTTGTTCTTGTTCATACCAGAATTTTGAACTGCAGTAATAATCTCTTAAGTATTTCTGTTCCAAAGTGAATGCTGCAGTTTACCTATTTCAACCTGTGCAATATCCAGCCATCCTATCCCTCCCTTGGAAGCCTCTAAGAGTAGTGTGATATGATAGGTACAGTATTTTTTTAGCCAGCGAAAAAGATGTTGGATCTATATATAGCTGCGTCATTAATTCAGCAGTTTTATTGTACATCCATCATTTCATCTCTCTGAACCTACAGTTTCCATAGCAGGAAAATAGGTATGAGAATGCCAACTTTATAAATATGCCAGGATAATTGGAGTTGGCAAGGCAGATGACACAAAAATCGTCTCCCTATAAAATGAAAACAGTAATAGTTCCAACAAAGCAAAACAATATAAGTTGGCTCAGTTAAATATAAGATCCATAAATGGGATTACCTGACTTACCTTAGTTACCATCATATTTTCATTGCCTGATGCATAGTCACATCTCAATAAATACTTATTAGGAAAACAAACAGTAAAATAATCAATTAATTAACTGGATAAGTAAGGAGTTGGATACAATTGATTGAATGTGAAAACTGAAAGATTAGGAAGTAATCAGGATACTTATATTTTTCCACTTAAGGCAAGTCTGTAAAAAAATATTTTTAAACTCTATCAAAAGAGTTTAATTAAAATGATAAACAGATCTCAAAATAGTTAATAGTGCTAAAGTACATTAAATATTGATCTTTGGAAATATTTATATTTAAAAATAGAGAAAATCAAAGTCTTATGTTTTCTGTATAATTATCGGGAACTAAATTGTATAAAACAAGTGAGAAATCAAAAGAAATCAATCCACCAACATAAAAAGAGCTTTAATCTTTAGGACTTCTGGCTAACAAAGAAGTTCTTTGCCTTCTGTTGAAAAAATACTATTCTAATCAGGGCTTTACAGAAATATGGGTGAAGCTGCCATTTCAGAGAAGGCAAAATAATGCAAACAATTTTACACTGTCTATATGATGTGTATTACTTCTTTGTATATCAATACCCTTCCAAAAATTCTCTAGGATACACAGAACATTTCTACACCACTTTTTCTGGGTTAACGAGTGCGATCACCCAAACTGATACATGTTGTTGAAATCAGAATTAATAATGTAGTTATCTAACAATTTTTTTCTGGTTACAGCTTTGACCTTGATAATAGGTGCCATAATACTGTGATGACTTTTTCTCCTATTGCCATATGTCACGTTATTATTTGTTTAGGCGCAGTTTCTTTGTTTTAATATACAATTGTCCTTTGGTATCTATGGCCCTTCTACTGTCAAAATACACAAATGTCCAAGTCTTTTATATAAAATGTAGTATTTGCATATTACCTATACTCACTTTCCCATATACTTTAAATCATCTGTAGATGACTTATACCTAATGTAGTGTAAATGCTTTGTAAAGAGTTCCTGGGGCATGGCAAATTCAAGTTTTGCTTTTTGGAAGTTTGCAGATTTTTTTTCTTTTTTTTAGTATGTTTCATCTATGTTGGTTACATCCGTAGATGTGGAATCTGAGAAGGCAGAGGGTAGGAATGATCTCCCACCCTCTTTTCTGTGTTTTTGGTTGTCTGTTGTGGTGGTATACTTTGTTTGAAGACTTGAATACTATGAAACTACATATCGAAGACAGTGCATACCTTTTTGGAATAATCTATCTTCACACTGATGATAGGGAATTTGCTCTTTCCTGCCTCTGAATCCAGCTGGAACAGTACTAATCAAGAGTGATTTCTGTATGTTGTGAAAGTCCACTAGGGAAATTTATGGGACTTCCATCACCAGAGAGCTGTGTCCAGGCTGATAATGTGAGCTGGACCCTGAGTCCTGGGAAGAATGTCTTTTGGGAGTCACGATGCCCATTCTCACTCCTGGCCTTACCTGTGACCTTTGCTGTGGGCAGGTCCAGACAACTGAAATCACTAGGGCTAATTTAATAAATTTCCAGGGCCCCAAAATTCTTCAGAGGTGCCTCAGGGTCACTACGTAGGGTGCCTTAGATGCTTAAACATACAGTCATAGGTACACATCTGTGACTAAACCGGACCAGCTTAACCTTACACAATTGCAATTCAGGTAGAATTTTATTTGAACAAAGAATTGGCCAACTTTGATATTTCTCATTTAAAAAGACAGAAACTCTCAGATTTTTAGACTATAAGATCATACAGTGATCTTAGTTGCAATTTAAATATCAAATAAAAATTATGATCACTGTAAATTCAAAGCTTTTATTTTCCTACTGACTTCTGAGAGTCCTGTGTTGAAGATACTGAAATTTCAGTGTGATGGCAATCTACAAACCTAAAAAGAAGGGAAACTTATAGTGATAGCTGTTGACACTAATATTAGGTTCACAGCCTGATTTTTGTTTGTTTTCTTTAGATGAGAAGTGTGTATCACTAAGCAATGCATCAATTTGTCTAGTATCAGAATGATTAGATAATATTAGGCATGGTTTAAAGAACTGTGATACTATAACAATTTTACTTCCCTAGATAATCTTAAACAAGCAATCCTATTGACATTATCAGAAGCACAGACTTATTATGTATGTACCACTTAGGAAAGCCTTGAAATGCTTTGATATCACCATTCAGAGAACTTTAGTAATTTACTAGGCCAGGATAAGCAAAATAAAGAAGATAAAGGAGGAATTCCTTGGATTCCTTCCTACAAACCATGTACATAGTCCACACCTTGTACCCTGAGTGAAGATATAAAATAACTGAACAACACTTTGCCCCAGGCAGGAAGGTGGCTCAGTGATAAAGCATCCACCTTTACTGAAGTGGTCCACCTATCACTGAAGCATCCACCTCAGTGATAAAGCATCAGTGAAGGAGACACAGGAGACATAGGTTCAATCCTGGGTGGGAAGACAGCCTGGAGGAGGAAATGGTAACCCACTCCAGTATTCTTGCCTAGGAACTCCCATAGACAGAGAGCCTGGTAGGCTACAGTTCATGAGGTTGCAAAGAGTCAGACATGACTTAGTGACTGAACACAGCACAGCACAGCACAGAATTCACATGCATGACCTAAAACATCCTCTAAGTAGTTCTTCACTAGTGACTAAGGGGAATAGGTGTCTAACACTTCAGCTTGCTTGCTCTTTGAGTTGGGTGACTCCAGGTCACCTTCTGTACTTTTGTTCATCTTTTTTTCGATGGGATTGAGATCCAGCTCCTTATAATAGTAACCTGTTTCTTTAAGCTCCTGTAATCCATGTCCTTCCCTGTGATATCCCCTGTGATCCCTTCCCAAATGAACAACTAGTGCTTTAACACTTATCCTAGAGTCCTGTTTCTCAAGCACTCCAAATTTAAAACAGTCGCTAAGTCATGCAAGTTGGGTTTCCTATCTAGCTTACCCTGAATCTACAAACCTAAAAAGAAGGGAAACTTATAGTGATAGCTGTTGACACTAATATTAGGTTCACAGCCTGATTTTTGTTTGTTTTCTTTAGATGAGAAGTGTGTATCACTAAGCAATGCATCAATTTGTCTAGTATCAGAATGATTAGATAATATTAGGCATGGTTTAAAGAACTGTGATACTATAACAATTTTACTTCCCTAGATAATCTTAAACAAGCAATCCTATTGACATTATCAGAAGCACAGACTTATTATGTATGTACCACTTAGGAAAGCCTTGAAATGCTTTGATATCACCATTCAGAGAACTTTAGTAATTTACTAGGCCAGGATAAGCAAAATAAAGAAGATAAAGGAGGAATTCCTTGGATTCCTTCCTACAAACCATGTACATAGTCCACACCTTGTACCCTGAGTGAAGATATAAAATAACTGAACAACACTTTGCCCCAGGCAGGAAGGTGGCTCAGTGATAAAGCATCCACCTTTACTGAAGTGGTCCACCTATCACTGAAGCATCCACCTCAGTGATAAAGCATCAGTGAAGGAGACACAGGAGACATAGGTTCAATCCTGGGTGGGAAGACAGCCTGGAGGAGGAAATGGTAACCCACTCCAGTATTCTTGCCTAGGAACTCCCATAGACAGAGAGCCTGGTAGGCTACAGTTCATGAGGTTGCAAAGAGTCAGACATGACTTAGTGACTGAACACAGCACAGCACAGCACAGAATTCACATGCATGACCTAAAACATCCTCTAAGTAGTTCTTCACTAGTGACTAAGGGGAATAGGTGTCTAACACTTCAGCTTGCTTGCTCTTTGAGTTGGGTGACTCCAGGTCACCTTCTGTCCTTTGTTCATCTTTTTCGATGGGATTGAGATCCAGCTCCTTATAATAGTAACCTGTTTCTTTAAGCTCCTGTAATCCATGTCCTTCCCTGTGATATCCCCTGTGATCCCTTCCCAAATGAACAACTAGTGCTTTAACACTTATCCTAGAGTCCTGTTTCTCAAGCACTCCAAATTTAAAACAGTCGCTAAGTCATGCAAGTTGGGTTTCCTATCTAGCTTCCTGTAACTCTAGACCCATGACTTGTCAACTGTGTGTTGCTGTGGTCTTTAAATGGAGAACACAGTCTTTTATAGTGTTTATGCAATGTTTAGGCAGGTGGGATTTTTTTCCCCAAATCGTGGATTTATTTCAAGTTTGCTTTCACAAAGTAAAACGTTTTTTACACAGTTTTAAGATGAAAACACACATGGGCTTCTTAAAAACAATTGAACATGGCAACATACACATACGGGATCTGCATTGCTGCCTCTGGCAATAAGTAAAGAGGAGGGTCTCTGTTAGAGTCTGAAGTACCAGAGAGATGAGACACGGCAGCCCTGGCTTCCATCTCTGAGGCCTTATTGTGCAGGCTTCCTGATGATCTGGGCCTTGTGGACACACTGAGTTATCTTTTGGAGCGGCTTGCCATAGAAAACCCAAGACATCTGCAACTGCCCAACTATATACATAAACAGCAAACTCTTTTCTCCAGAAGTCTGATTTGAACCAAGAGCAGCTGTTGGCATAAAATTTAAGGAATAAACTCAGTGGCCATCATTACAAACCATAGTAATACACAGAAAGATTTTCCTAAATCAGCAGAATCACTTAACTGTGTGGGATTTTTAAGTTACTTTAAATTAATTGCTCCTTCAAAATCAAAAGTGATATAACTTTGCTGAAAAATTGTAGAAGAATAGAGAAAGCAAAACACATGAACCTATTGCTTCTTCCTACCAAGTAAAATGTACATGTTCTCTTTAAAGTGAAATGAAGGAAAAGACTGGCATCAGTCTTTAGTTTTACTTGTGTGTCTATTCAAAATTTATATCAAAGCAGTTTATATTAGATCAACCAAAAAAAAAGTTTATCTTGTTTTTTATATTCTGTTGATCTTAATTAATATTAATTTTATATTTTTTTAAAATTATTGTTATATGGCTTATTGGAAAATTCCAAAAAATTTGCACTAACCCTAGCCCCTGTAATTGGACACATAGGCTATGGACATATCTTAGTTAGCAGAGGAAGATTTAAACAAAAAATATTTTTCTTTTCTTCCTATTTCTACTTACTGTTTCCTATTTACAAGTCATCATGTTCCTGATAACTGAGAATTCAGATGTGTGGTCAATGCATAGCTCATGGTTGATGATGGATAGGGTGTAAGACATTCTGTAGTCCACAAGAGGTTTTCAATGTGAACAACTCTTAGGTTCCTGCCTTGCCCATCTCAGATTTTCTATTTCTTTGGTTGTTCTCTTAGTTCAGGTCCCTGCAGCCTTAATTCTAACTTCACTGTTAATTCTGCAGTTATCCCTTTTTCATCCTAAGTATAGAACCCAAGATAGGTAAATATATATATATATATATATATATATATATATATATATATATAAACATAGAACTCAAATTTCACATATCCTCAGTTTTCTCTTTTAGGAAATGGGCATAAAAATGCCCAGTTGGCAATGTTTTGTCAGGATTCATGATGACATATAATAAGTGCTCAACACAGTGCCATATGAAGCAAATGCTTCTGAAATAATAAGTATTTGCGTGAATGGGATCTTCTCTTCTTCTGAGCTAAAGTTGCCAGTTGACTGAGGGTGAATTTTTTTGTCATAATAATGCCAATACTGATCCAATGTTTGTCTTGTTTGACTCAGGGAAAAGAGAATTTCAAGCTATACTGCAGCTTCAAGACCAATGGAATGATCCTTGCTTTTAAGGATATAAGCGTAAGGAGTAACTTTATCACTGTCACAATTGAAAAGAAAAGAAAAAATGGGCATGGTGAGAACCAGAAAAAAATCTTATGGGCAAAAACTTTAAAATAAAAGTTTATCTATGTTTCTTTTTACAAAATGTACATGTTGAATGAAGGAAAAGACTGGCATCAGTCTTTAGTTTTACTTGTGTGTCTATTCAAAATTTATATCAAAGCAGTTTATATTAGATCAACCAAAAAAAAAGTTTATCTTGTTTTTTATATTCTGTTGATCTTAATTAATATTAATTTTATATTTTTTTAAAATTATTGTTATATGGCTTATTGGAAAATTCCAAAAAATTTGCACTAACCCTAGCCCCTGTAATTGGACACATAGGCTATGGACATATCTTAGTTAGCAGAGGAAGATTTAAACAAAAAATATTTTTCTTTTCTTCCTATTTCTACTTACTGTTTCCTATTTACAAGTCATCATGTTCCTGATAACTGAGAATTCAGATGTGTGGTCAATGCATAGCTCATGGTTGATGATGGATAGGGTGTAAGACATTCTGTAGTCCACAAGAGGTTTTCAATGTGAACAACTCTTAGGTTCCTGCCTTGCCCATCTCAGATTTTCTATTTCTTTGGTTGTTCTCTTAGTTCAGGTCCCTGCAGCCTTAATTCTAACTTCACTGTTAATTCTGCAGTTATCCCTTTTTCATCCTAAGTATAGAACCCAAGATAGGTAAATATATATATATATATATATATATATATATATATATATATATAAACATAGAACTCAAATTTCACATATCCTCAGTTTTCTCTTTTAGGAAATGGGCATAAAAATGCCCAGTTGGCAATGTTTTGTCAGGATTCATGATGACATATAATAAGTGCTCAACACAGTGCCATATGAAGCAAATGCTTCTGAAATAATAAGTATTTGCGTGAATGGGATCTTCTCTTCTTCTGAGCTAAAGTTGCCAGTTGACTGAGGGTGAATTTTTTTGTCATAATAATGCCAATACTGATCCAATGTTTGTCTTGTTTGACTCAGGGAAAAGAGAATTTCAAGCTATACTGCAGCTTCAAGACCAATGGAATGATCCTTGCTTTTAAGGATATAAGCGTAAGGAGTAACTTTATCACTGTCACAATTGAAAAGAAAAGAAAAAAAATGGGCATGGTGAGAACCAGCCAAAACAACAAATTTTGGAGAATTCTTATAGCAAGAAATAGCAAAGACATTCATTTAACTCATCTCTTTATCAATTATTGTGAAAATAATCTGAATACAACCCATTTGATCAATAGGAGTGGGGCCCCAAACTCTGGGAAGTCGTGTTTTTCTTCTATGATTTCAGTTTCATCTTCTGTAGTCCTTATATGAAATTAGATGAATTACAGCAGCTGAAAAGATGAAGTGGCTGCTAGTTTCTGTAAGAAAGACCAATGACAAAAATTGGTCTGGACAAAAATACCAGTTATAATCACCAGCCAACTGGTAAGGGGGAGGAAGTGCTATTCATCCCTAATTCCAACTGTTAATTACCTAAAAATATATACATTTCTTACTTATATTTTTAGCATATCATGATTTAATCAAAACATGGTCTGTCATAAGTTTCAGAAAAGCATATTCAATTTATAGGGCATTTTTGAACAGTGTAACATTCCTGATGATTCAGTACAATAAAATACAAAGAGTAACAGAGGAATAGACAATATTTAGGGTGTTTAAAACACTAATCTCCTAAATTACGTATGAGATGACAGAATGCTATACTTATTCCTAACCCATTTTATAATTCCCGTGATGAAATCTGAGCTCTTTGGCAGAGACATTCTGTAGGGTTAGGCAGAGATAGCAATTACCAATGCTTAGGAGTCATACCCAAGATCCTCAGATGGAAAATAAACTCAGCACTGGATCCATGATGAGGAATCCACATTTACCCATATATTAAAGTACCTCTTATAGAACGCATCTTTTATTATTTATAAGATGTAGGTCAAGATAGTTCCTTTATTTGCGTGAATGGGATCTTCTTCTTCTGAGCTAAAGTTGCCAGTTGACTGAGGGTGAATTTTTGTCATAATAATGCCAATACTGATCCAATGTTTGTCTTGTTTGACTCAGGGAAAAGAGAATTTCAAGCTATACTGCAGCTTCAAGACCAATGGAATGATCCTTGCTTTTAAGGATATAAGCGTAAGGAGTAACTTTATCACTGTCACAATTGAAAAGAAAAGAAAAAAAAATGGGCATGGTGAGAACCAGCCAAAACAACAAATTTTGGAGAATTCTTATAGCAAGAAATAGCAAAGACATTCATTTAACTCATCTCTTTATCAATTATTGTGAAAATAATCTGAATACAACCCATTTGATCAATAGGAGTGGGGCCCCAAACTCTGGGAAGTCGTGTTTTTCTTCTATGATTTCAGTTTCATCTTCTGTAGTCCTTATATGAAATTAGATGAATTACAGCAGCTGAAAAGATGAAGTGGCTGCTAGTTTCTGTAAGAAAGACCAATGACAAAAATTGGTCTGGACAAAAATACCAGTTATAATCACCAGCCAACTGGTAAGGGGGAGGAAGTGCTATTCATCCCTAATTCCAACTGTTAATTACCTAAAAATATATACATTTCTTACTTATATTTTTAGCATATCATGATTTAATCAAAACATGGTCTGTCATAAGTTTCAGAAAAGCATATTCAATTTATAGGGCATTTTTGAACAGTGTAACATTCCTGATGATTCAGTACAATAAAATACAAAGAGTAACAGAGGAATAGACAATATTTAGGGTGTTTAAAACACTAATCTCCTAAATTACGTATGAGATGACAGAATGCTATACTTATTCCTAACCCATTTTATAATTCCCGTGATGAAATCTGAGCTCTTTGGCAGAGACATTCTGTAGGGTTAGGCAGAGATAGCAATTACCAATGCTTAGGAGTCATACCCAAGATCCTCAGATGGAAAATAAACTCAGCACTGGATCCATGATGAGGAATCCACATTTACCCATATATTAAAGTACCTCTTATAGAACGCATCTTTTATTATTTATAAGATGTAGGTCAAGATAGCTTTCCTCTTTTTCTCAGTTTCTTGTCTGAAAAGTGGAATAAGAAAAAAAAAAAGTTGAAATAATATTAACCTTATCAGTGTTTCAAGTGATTAGAATTAATCAAGTGCTTTACCTAATGTTCAAAGAACTATTCAGATGGCAAGCAGGCTAAGACTCACATTATTTATTTACTTACCCTTAAATGTAAGTATAGTTAAATAGTATATATTAAGTATAAATTCATTAAACATAAACCATGACGTATACAAAGTAGGTTTCTGTTACTGTCTTCCTCTGTAGAAGCAGGGAGACCAGAAACCAGTGAGACTAAGAAACTTGGTCGATGTTACACAGGAATCAGTGATGCACTCTGTGTGAGCACAGGCAGTGAGACACACAACCCTGCCATCTAAGCCATACATCACACAGACTTGCCTACAGGGAATGTATTCAGAAGAAGGAATTGCAATTGTAACTATAGTTGTTCATACCATGGAAAAGAATGAACATCGTAACTGAAGTTGTCAGGATTCTGGCCGATCATAAAAATGCAGGTTTTGCTCAAACAGACTCATTACACATATCTAGGAAAGATTTCACAAAGGATAGGCTTTTCCACTGGCCCTTGGAGAGTGCACACGCTTGGAAGGTGAAGAAGGATAATGTCTTTGTTAATTTGGGTTGCTATAACAGAATATCATGGAATGAGTGGCTTGAAAAAGAACAAAAATGTACTTTGCATCACTGTGGAGACTGAGAAACCCAAGGCCAAGATGCCAACAAATTCAGTGTCTGGTGAGACCTGCTTCCTGGTTCATAGAGGGTCCTCCTGCTGTGTCCTCACATTATGGAGGGGTAAGAAAGCTCTCAGGTGTGTCTTTTGTAAGGCACTAATTATGTTCATGGGGGCTTCACCCTCATGACCTGATCATTTCCCAAGGACTCTACCTCCTAATACCATTAGGGGTTGAAATTTCACCGTATGAGGTTTTGAAGGGAACACAAACATTCAGACCATAGCAGGCAGGTATGGTTGTATGGTTGTTGGGGAAGGGAAGAAAGGTAGAAAAAAAAAAAAAATATATATATATATATATATATTTATATACCCAACTAAAAGGAACAATTGTTTCATTGATTGTTAGGAAAAGACTGATCTGACTAGAAATTTGGAAATCTCATTTCAGTAGATTCTAGAACATGATGTTGTGGTGTGCAGAAGAGGAGGCTCTATGAGTATGTGACACCAGATTATGGAGTATAATGATCAGGACATTGGAGCTTTACCATCAATAATCCAATGCTCAACAGACTTTTTAAATGGCACATGGGAAAAGAGATGACAGGATCTACTTCCATTTTGAAGAATTCTGTAGTTTTCATAATGTTGAAATTGGGATGAAAGGAAAGATATTCTGTTGGCAAGGGGAACCAGCAAGTGATATGATTTCTACCTCTGTTTGGCTCTCCTATATAATAATGCAACTCTATTTCCAGTCAGTGGGAATCTCTGTTGTTTTTAAGATCTCTCAGTTACAACATTTCTTCTAGATTTCCCCAGCTTTGTACAGCTTAGAGAAATCTTCCAGAACACTGAGTTCTGTGCTCATTATAAAACTGTCAAAAGTGATTTTGTTGTGCCCTAATGTGTGGGCAGATACAGAAAAAACACATTATCAGATGGTGCAAAAATATGTCCTAATAGAAAATGAAATACTGTAGAAGGATGGAGATCAGTAACTCTAGAGGTAGTGAGCTCCCTGACAGCACAGGACAGCACAGAAGAGTACAGATGGGATAGCTTTTGTAAGGATCATCCAAGAACCTTGTTAAAAATTTAGATTCTAGCTTCCCTGGTGGCTCAGCACTAAAGAACTCTGCCCGTCAAAAAGCAGGAGACACAAGTTCAGTTCCTGGGTTGGGAAGATCCCCTGGAGAAGGGAAAGGCTACCCACTCCAATATTCTTTAATCTTTTTTTTTTTTTTTTAATTTTGGCCTCTTTTATTGTTTTTTTTATTTATTTATTTTCATCCATCTTTGTTCTTCGGCCTGTGTGGGTCTCCCATTGAAGTGGCCTCTCTTGTTACAGAGCGCTGGCTCTGGGCACATGCACTCTAGAGCGCTGGCTCGTAATAAACTGGACACACCAGTCCAGTAGCTCCGCAGCACATGGAGTCTTCCTAGGCCAGGGATCGAACTGGCGCCCCTTACGCTGCGAGGCGGACTCTTTACCCAGTGGACCACCAGAGAAGCCCCACTCCAGTATTCCTGCCTAGAAAATTAAATGACTCATTGATTAGTTGATTTCTTTTTTTTTTATTTAATTGTTGGAAGAGGATTGTATTGAGGCCAACCAGTGGTTCCGGTTGCATGGTTCTGATCATTCTCTCCATGCTTGATCCCCTCACAAACACAGTCCTGACTTCAACTCTGATCCTGATACCTAACAGCTTCAAAGGCTCATCTTGGTCTTTGGTAGGCAACAGACATTTGTTTCATGCCTCAGAATAGCTCTTGGCAGACAGACAAGTCACCACACTGAATCGTAAGTGGAGAGAAAACAGTATTCATGTTATAGCAGATAGTTGTTCTGAAGCTTCAGAGGATTTAAAGACAAAACATATATGTATGTATATGTGTGTGTATGTGTGTGTATGTGTCTGTGTGTGTGTGTGTGTGTGTGTATGCACACATACATACAGGTTTTATCCCTGCGTATGGAAGATCTCTTGGAGGAGGGCATTAAAACCTACTCCTGTATTCTTGTCTGGAGAATCCCATGGACAGAGGAGCCTGATGGGCTACAATCCATAGGGTTGCAAAGAGTCAGACAGAGCTTAGTGATTAAACTCCTCCACTGTATCTATCTATCTACATATACACACACAGACAATTATATATATGCACAATTATATATGTATATACACACAATTATACTGTCTTTTATTCAACAACTATCATATTATTTAGTCAAGAATTATTTTCAAAAATGAGCTTTGAGAAAGAACATCAGAGATGTTATTTAAAAAAAAAAAAACTACTTTTGAAACAGGTGTCCTCTCTCCTGGTCACACTTAGGTCAACATAATGCTCTCATGTTGCTCAGCTTCACCTCTCTACTCCACCATACTCTACTCCACTTCATGTTGCAGAGACCTGTATGAAGTATATCAGTGAGCTCCCTTGCCTCTGGTTCTGGGGACTGGATTAGAGTATTAGGAAGCCTGGCAGGAGAGAAAGGTAGAAAGGAAGAATTCTCCAGATACCCTTTTACAGGGTCATCTTGAGCTTGCTGTGTCCTCTGCTCAAGGCCATGGGTTTTCTCAGGTGAGCTTTTTTTTTTTTTTTTTTTCTTTAACACAGTGCTGTATTTCAGTAACTGCTTGTTGCCCTTGTTCCTGCAGATCCAGGGATAGTAACAACTCTTCTATTACTAGCCCAGGATTTTTGCCACATTTGTTGTAGTTATCCTACCACCCACACTTCAATATATAGTCCCTTTTTAGATTAACTTTCCTCAAATTATCCTAATTCAAGCATAGCATCTGTTTCCTGTTGAATCGCTGACAGTTCCAACAATCGCCAGTAAAAGCATTCATTCAGATCCATTAAGTGACTCAGAATAGAGGTAGTAGAAAGCACGTTGGAATTAGAAGTTTGGGATTCAAATCATGGCTACACTTTTCATAAATGCATGCCTGAGGTAAAGTTTTTGGACTCTATAAGTTTTAAATCTCTCATGTGCCAAATGGGGATAATAATGCCTCAATTGCAGAGTAAAAGCATGTGCCAAAGATATGTAGGAAACAATCTACCTGAGGCATGAAAACAGTAGCCCCAGTATTGTTAGTCTTACAGGCTACATTAGCAATCTTTACATAACACACACCTTTGATTTTACCAACTTATGATATTATTAAACTAAGTGTTCTTAATTTGCATCTCAGCCCTATGATTGCAATTTGGAATATGGGTTAATACGTCTAAAAGTAAGGGGATATGCAAATGACTAATACCAATAAAACAGCCAAGTATGCATATTTTCTGCTACTTCTAAGAAGCCATTTTAAATTTTTTTTTAAAGTGAAAATCCATTATCATTCACACCTTGTTTAAATGTCTGATACTGAAAGCTGGGGAAAAACAACAAAAAAGCTAGTGTTAGAAAGAAGTCTTCAATTGGGTGATGACTAGTTGCCCCAGAAGACAGCTACATCTGTCTATCTTCCGAAATATTTACAGAACTGAGACCTCTGGTTAAAAACCTAATTAGCTTAAATGTTACCGGTCTCTAAACTTTATTCATACAAAATGTTGAGCTTCTTTTAAAAAACAGATTGATGTATTTATTAACCAGCACAACAAATGGTTCGGTGAGGACAGTTTTGTGGCCAAGCTCAACAGAACCAGATATTTCCAAGAAATTCCCATATGAAGAGGAAGGAAACCCAGCTGAGGCATTTGTTTAACCCAGAGAAATTCAGACTAATCTCCAACTAATAGGACCAAATATAATAAGGTTATGCTTTTCCTGACTTCGGATGGTTATAGTGCCATTGTACAGTGAGAACTGTGGTTGGCAGATTTTACAAGATCTCTCAGAGTGGCATTATTGTTAAAGGTAATATTTAAAGAGTTCCTCCTGTGTGCCTAGAAGTATTTTATATGAACTCATTTTATGATGAACTATTTTGCATGAGCTCATTCAATGCTTGCAGTATTCCTTCGAAGTACTTGCTAACTCTAAATCAGGACTTTCAAAAAAAATCAGGACTTTGATTCAGAGAATCTCATACTCCATTCTGTGATCTTTACTATGAAGCTACAAAAGTATAGCTGTGCTTTGTGCTTAGTTACTCAGTCTCTGTGACTCCATGGGTTGTAGCCGGCCAGGCTCCTCTGTCCAGGGGATTTTCCAGGCAAGAATACTGAAGTAGGTTTCCATTTCCTTCTCCAGGAGATCTTCCCAATGCAAGGATGGAACCCATATCTCTTGCATCTTGTGCATTAACAAGTGGATTCTTTACCCCTTGTACCACTTGACTTTGTTAATTTTATTTTCATCTTGTACAAAAATGAAATACTTACCCTTGAGTTCCATAAAAATCCGATACATTTATTTGTCAACGTCAAATGTAACTGAATCGGGCCCCACCTTGGAGTGTTTTCTTTTCTTTTCTTTTCTTTTTTTTTTAAGATTTATTCATTTATTTACTTTGGGCGGGGGTCAGGTTGGGGAGGGAGGGGAGCGGGCGGGCCACTTCTATTGGCTTTCATTTCTCTATTTTCATTCGTCTTCGTTCTTTGGCTCCTGTGGGCCTCCCATCGCGGTGGCGTCTGTTGCTGCAGAGCACCGGCTCTGGGCGCATGCGCTCCAGAGCTCCGGCTCGGTGATTGGACACATCGGTCCAGCCGCTCCGCGGCACGTGGGATCTTCCCAGGCCAGGGCTCGAACCGGCACCCCTTGCACTGCAAGGCGGTGTCCCTACCCACTGGACCACCAGGGGAAGCCCTGGAGTGTTTTCTTGATTCTAGTTGTGTCCACCATCAGGGCTCCCTCTCCCTCTGACTATATTATTTAGTTTTCCTAAGGTCCACCTGTTGCTGGGTAGATGGAGCTGAATCTAACAAACAGTCTTGGTGGCTTCAGTGAATACTTTCTATCCTTTTGCATGGCATGTATCTTCCCAATCCTAGTTTTTATACAACTATCAGTCCACAACTCAATCTACAGGTGGGTTATGTATCTATACCTCACAGAAGTCTTTTCTGCTAACAGTCTCAGAGAATATTACCCACTGCCTCTAGGATCACCATTTTTAATATCTAACTCCTCAGAATCTTCCATGGAATTATCAACTGTCCTCTGCTTTGGAAGTACTTATTTGTTCTGAGACCTCTGTCATCCATGGGAATGTCAAGACCCTTCCATTTCTCTCAAACATGATCTCTTTATCCAGGCTGAACCACTCTCACTTAAATTAAAGCATTAGACTTCTATCCCTGATTTTATCTTCAATATCAGGTTTTTCTTCACAGCCTTGCATCAGAAAGGTGTCTAGGTTGTGTTGACTCCTGAAATGCAAGGAAGCTGTGAACTCCCTAAGGCTTTTATGTGTAATGAGGAGAGCCAGAATCAGGATCTCAGACCACAGCAGCGATGAAGGGGAGAGAGTAAAGAGGAATAGGGAAAAGGTCAGGGTAGGATTGAATTTAAGCTCTCTTCCTTTAAATAATATATTGCTTTAAGAAGATGAGTTAGTCTTCCCCAACAACTGAGTCAATCTCCTACTCAAAAGGCATGAGTTTGTAGCTGACTTTAATAAAAGCTTGATATTCATGAGCCATTCTACATTACAAAAACACTAACAACTAAAATCCCATTCAAAACATCCCATTCATAAAACTTCATCTTCCCCACCAATAACCTCTATTTCCACCACACCTCAAGTCCTCCTTCCATTATGCAGTATAAATTACCTCTCTACTTCCTGTTCATTCCTAGGCTTACCTTGGGATATCAGAACATTTATTACTGTTTGCTTTTAAAGGACAGAAAATCTACTCTAGATCCAGCAAAGTAGGGCACAAATCTAGGTACAAAAGGTCTAGAAACAGCTCTAAAATGTCATGCTCTTCTTTCTCCCTCCTCTTCTGGTCTCTGAAAATAAGTAAAAGCATTCCCTGTTAATAATGCATCAATTAATTCTTACAATGTAGGGAAAAAATAATAATAATTGAATTGAACTTCCCTTGCTAATTCTTCTCAGAATCATTTTAGTATAATCATAAAAGAATGTATTGTCATTCCAATATCACATACATGGGAACACATTTAGGTTAATTGATTAACTGTTGATTTAATTGAGTAATCTAGATCTCATATCTAATAAAGAGCTGGAGTTGGGGTTTGAACCTGGGCAGTTCTACTTCTATCCATTTTCATTATGTACCATTTTGCAATCCATAAATATAATCAAATATTTGGTATGAGGTAGGCAAAAAAAATAATAATTTTCAGAAATATCTTAGAATTGGTTAAGACATGTCCTAGTTTCTGACATGTCATGCAGAATAAATTTGAAAAATAAGAAAATATTACATGGTTAGAGGTAATTCCCACACCAAAATGACTCCTTCCCTAACTGTATTAGATAGTTTCTGAAACATGATAGGGAAATGTTTTAGAAGTTTTTGAGCTTTGGAGTGATAGTGATATTTAAATTCTGTCTCAAATTATGCAAGTTCTATGATTTTGATCAAATAATTTCTTAGAGTTTCAGTTTCTATCTCTATTATAAACAGGTAAAACTTGTAAGTTCACTTTTTTTTTTTCACCTGTAACATTTTTATTTTGCCCAGAATCCCACAGCATTTCTTTAGCAGTCTTCTTTGTATCTTTGACTTCACCAAACATCTCCTTTTCCTTTTAGGATACCCTCTTTCATATATCTTATAGTCAGAGATTAACTAGTTCTTAGTGAACTTTATGACTGCTTCCTAGCCATTATCCCATTCATAAAACTTCATCTTCCCCACCAATAACCTCTATTTCCACCACACCTCAAGTCCTCCTTCCATTATGCAGTATAAATTACCTCTCTACTTCCTGTTCATTCCTAGGCTTACCTTGGGATATCAGAACATTTATTACTGTTTGCTTTTAAAGGACAGAAAATCTACTCTAGATCCAGCAAAGTAGGGCACAAATCTAGGTACAAAAGGTCTAGAAACAGCTCTAAAATGTCATGCTCTTCTTTCTCCCTCCTCTTCTGGTCTCTGAAAATAAGTAAAAGCATTCCCTGTTAATAATGCATCAATTAATTCTTACAATGTAGGGAAAAAATAATAATAATTGAATTGAACTTCCCTTGCTAATTCTTCTCAGAATCATTTTAGTATAATCATAAAAGAATGTATTGTCATTCCAATATCACATACATGGGAACACATTTAGGTTAATTGATTAACTGTTGATTTAATTGAGTAATCTAGATCTCATATCTAATAAAGAGCTGGAGTTGGGGTTTGAACCTGGGCAGTTCTACTTCTATCCATTTTCATTATGTACCATTTTGCAATCCATAAATATAATCAAATATTTGGTATGAGGTAGGCAAAAAAAATAATAATTTTCAGAAATATCTTAGAATTGGTTAAGACATGTCCTAGTTTCTGACATGTCATGCAGAATAAATTTGAAAAATAAGAAAATATTACATGGTTAGAGGTAATTCCCACACCAAAATGACTCCTTCCCTAACTGTATTAGATAGTTTCTGAAACATGATAGGGAAATGTTTTAGAAGTTTTTGAGCTTTGGAGTGATAGTGATATTTAAATTCTGTCTCAAATTATGCAAGTTCTATGATTTTGATCAAATAATTTCTTAGAGTTTCAGTTTCTATCTCTATTATAAACAGGTAAAACTTGTAAGTTCACTTTTTTTTTTTCACCTGTAACATTTTTATTTTGCCCAGAATCCCACAGCATTTCTTTAGCAGTCTTCTTTGTATCTTTGACTTCACCAAACATCTCCTTTTCCTTTTAGGATACCCTCTTTCATATATCTTATAGTCAGAGATTAACTAGTTCTTAGTGAACTTTATGACTGCTTCCTAGCCATTATCCCATCCTCTGTCTCTCTTCTTGCAGCATAATGTAAATATGGGAGGAAAGGAGACATACAAAACCATGTTGAATGGTCTCACTTTAAATCCACCATGGGTAACTCAAGCCAGGCTTCAGTGCTGCCAGGAAGCCCTACGCTGTTTCGCTAGTCCATTTTCTCTTCCATCTGCTACTCCTCTTTTCTCAGACCTTAAATATCTTGTACCTCATCCTACTGTCAGCTGATGAGTCATCCCATCTAGCATGATGACTGTAAATAATATCTATATATGGATATCTGTATGTGTCTGTTGGTATCTATTCACTGATGACAAAACTAGTGTATTCAGCTTCCTACCCCTGTTGAAAGCTGAACACCTGGTTTCTCATATTTCCTATATTTCCTCCTGTCTCCCTTATCAGTTAATAATAATGTGCTGTTTCTCATTTATAACTCTTGAAATCATAACTTGTTGTCTCTTTTTATTCCCCTTGCACTTAATCTACCATAAAATCATATCAGCTCTTTTTGTCTTCCAAATTCACTTGGTGTCTGGCCACTTCTCACAATATTGTCTGTCCTCTGAATGGAGTTCAATTGTCCTTTTTTTTTTCTTTCATCTCAATACCCATCAGTCTATTTTCAATCCTAAACAAGAATGACCTTCCTTTTAATAAAACATGTCAGTTATTTCCATCGCAAAACCTTCCAATAACTTCCTGTCTTAATTGTCTGAAATAAAAATCTTTATACTTTCCTATAAGGGTCTTCTCTTTCTCTACACTTTAATCCTGTCTCCTACAACTCTCTCTTTTACTCATTTACTGTGCCCACTGTGGCTGCTTTGCTATTTCTCCACATACTAGCACTTAATTGCAGGGAACATCCTTGTTGATTTATATGTTGTCTGTCTTCCTATCCATCTTCAGCCCTGTAACTAGACTATCAGCTCCATGTGAGCAAGGTAAAAATGGTCCATCTTCACTGTGTATCTCCAAAACCAAGGACAGTGCCTACTACACAATGGATGCTTAACAATTATGGATGAAAATGTGAATGAATGAGTCAGTTCCAAAATTAAGTGCAATGCTCATGAAATTTTAGTAGTAGACTCCCTTTTTTTTTTTTTTTTTTTTACTTCCTGTGAAAAGTATCCATCTGCCTTTTATGGAATAACAGGTTAGATATTCTGAGAAAAACTGATAAATCCACCATGGGTAACTCAAGCCAGGCTTCAGTGCTGCCAGGAAGCCCTACGCTGTTTCGCTAGTCCATTTTCTCTTCCATCTGCTACTCCTCTTTTCTCAGACCTTAAATATCTTGTACCTCATCCTACTGTCAGCTGATGAGTCATCCCATCTAGCATGATGACTGTAAATAATATCTATATATGGATATCTGTATGTGTCTGTTGGTATCTATTCACTGATGACAAAACTAGTGTATTCAGCTTCCTACCCCTGTTGAAAGCTGAACACCTGGTTTCTCATATTTCCTATATTTCCTCCTGTCTCCCTTATCAGTTAATAATAATGTGCTGTTTCTCATTTATAACTCTTGAAATCATAACTTGTTGTCTCTTTTTATTCCCCTTGCACTTAATCTACCATAAAATCATATCAGCTCTTTTTGTCTTCCAAATTCACTTGGTGTCTGGCCACTTCTCACAATATTGTCTGTCCTCTGAATGGAGTTCAATTGTCCTTTTTTTTTTCTTTCATCTCAATACCCATCAGTCTATTTTCAATCCTAAACAAGAATGACCTTCCTTTTAATAAAACATGTCAGTTATTTCCATCGCAAAACCTTCCAATAACTTCCTGTCTTAATTGTCTGAAATAAAAATCTTTATACTTTCCTATAAGGGTCTTCTCTTTCTCTACACTTTAATCCTGTCTCCTACAACTCTCTCTTTTACTCATTTACTGTGCCCACTGTGGCTGCTTTGCTATTTCTCCACATACTAGCACTTAATTGCAGGGAACATCCTTGTTGATTTATATGTTGTCTGTCTTCCTATCCATCTTCAGCCCTGTAACTAGACTATCAGCTCCATGTGAGCAAGGTAAAAATGGTCCATCTTCACTGTGTATCTCCAAAACCAAGGACAGTGCCTACTACACAATGGATGCTTAACAATTATGGATGAAAATGTGAATGAATGAGTCAGTTCCAAAATTAAGTGCAATGCTCATGAAATTTTAGTAGTAGACTCCCTTTTTTTTTTTTTTTTTTTTTACTTCCTGTGAAAAGTATCCATCTGCCTTTTATGGAATAACAGGTTAGATATTCTGAGAAAAACTGATAAATATCAGGTTAAGTGATTTTTTAAAAAAATTTTTGGCCTCTTTTATTGGTCCTTCATTTATTTATTTTAATCCATCTTAACTCTTTGACCTGTGTGGGCCTCCCATCACAGTGGCCTCTGTCGTTGCAGAGCACTGGCTCTGGGTGTACGTGCTCCAGAGTGCTGGTCCACTATTAGACACATCGTTCCAGCCGCTCTGCGGCATGTCAGATCTTCCCGTGCCAGGGATCTAACTGGTGCCCCTTGCACTGCAAGGTGGACTCCCCACCCACTGGACAACCAGGAAAGCCCCAGGTTAAGTGATTCTTTAGGAGGGATGTCCTCACTTTTCCTAGTTCACATTGATAGCGTCATTGCCTAATATATGTGTGTGTGTATATATATATATATATATATATATATATATATATATATATATCCTAGGCCCAGTAAAATTTAGGCAGGTGCTTTTAAAGTGTTTACCTGGTTGCCTTTATGATTTCATTTGCAGGATCCTATGTTATACCCTTGGGTCAGTCTCGAGCTTCTTTAGAATACCTGACAAGGGTATCCTCTTATTCCTTAATTTCACCCATTCTTTTTCACTCCCCACAGAACTCTTCTCCTAAATTATGTTTCCATCCCCTTTCTGCAATATTTCAACCAACAAATAGAAATAATGAGGGTTCAGTCTTGTTTTGTATCTTTACTTTTTCAGAGCCTGAAGTATTAAGAGATTATGGAGTGGTTTTGATCGGTCCACTTATTGCTGCTCTACAAATAAAAGTGTACATTTGGGGCTTGCTCTTGGAAGGCTAAATGGTAAATCGCTTTCCTTACATAGTGAGAGTGGGAATGCCAGGTGGCAAGAAAGGATGTAATGTAGGGGAGATTCCACTCAGAGCTGTAGCAGTTTATGTTCTAGGGTGTCTAAAATCATGTCTTACCAAAATGAGAAATAATATTTTTCCAAAGCTCTGTTGAGTCTCTGAGAATCCTGTGTAGCTTTTTTTCAACTGTTCTAAATTTCATGGAAACTACTCATCTTTAACCTTGCCCTTATTACAGTAAGAAGCCTCCCAGCCATCTACCTGTTCTGTCCCCTTAGTTACTGCAGAAGCCATCCTATATTAACTAATGATAAGTAGTGTCATATTCAAATTGTTTCCTTCAGAACTCAAAGGAGAAAATATTGATCCTCCCAGCTATATTCATTATGCTTCCATGTAAATAAATATTAAGAAAATGTTTGTTCTTCCCTTTCTTTTCTATTAGTGTATATTAAATCAGTTATTTTACATTCATCATCACTGAACAAACTCACAGTAGATGCACAGTAAGAAACATTGGCCATTAAATTGCCACCTCCCTAACTACCCAAATGTCTCTAATACCAACTTTGCTTTTATTGACACTATGGCTGATTCTGATGAATACTTTTACTTTAATATTGCCTGTAATTTTGTACATAGTTAAGGAATCTATAAGAATTCATTGACTCCTCAGGTGGGACTATTTAAAAGAAACATTACATAGAATCATAGACTTTTTATTACTGGGAATGAATGTGCATTTTTCATAGAGAAACTGCACTGGACACAGTTATACAAGGAAGACTTCATTCAAGACTGTCGCCGTAGAGAGGGGAGATTGAGCCCAAGTCTGCTGAAGCAGAGCGTGAAGGAGTGTGAGGGCCTGGGAGATCTAGTGGAAAAGTAGTGGAGGATTTCAGAGAGGAGTTTGGTCAGTGTGATCAGGTCAGCCATGTTTGCTAATTGTCACTTTGAAAGTAAAGCCCCTCCCTCCCATAGAGATGGGGCTCCCCTGGTGGCTCAGGTGGTAGAGTCTGTCTGCCCTGCAGGAGACCTGGGTTCAATCCCTGGGTCAGGAAGATTCCCTGGAGAAGGAAATAGCAACCCACTCCAGTATTCTTGGCTAGAGAGTCCCAAGGACAGAGGAGTCTGGTGGGCTACAGTCCATGGGGTCACACAGAGTCAGACATGACTGAGCAACTAATGCTTTCCCATAGAGACAGGGGACAGGGGCACTCTCTTCCTTGATAATTACATTTCAAGGAATGACTTCCAGGTCCCTGACAATGATATCCCTCGGTTTGAATACTGGTAAGAAGCAAGGAGAATATTTAAATCTCACAGAGATGGAGGAAGACTCTACAATTACAAGTTTTCTAAGGTAAATGCTATAAGTAAAGGGAGGTTAGTGACTTGTAGTCAGGGAAGAATCCCATCTAAAATTTACTCAATTTTAGGGGAACATTGAGAATATCTAGTTCACATAAAAGTTCCTTTATAGTAGGCAGTTTCTTTTGAATAACCTTATAGCATTCCTGTACAGTAGGCAGTGTAATGCACATTATGTATAAGGGAAAAAGCACTCAACATGTTAAGCAGCCAGCCTAACAGAGGAAAAAGGAGAGGACAGATTTTGAATTATTTCAAGGTGCTATAATAAAGCCTGCTCTTCTTACCCACCACTATCTAAATTGCCTCTTCTTTTCTTTGTACTTCATAAAATGCTACCACACAAGCTAACCATAGTTAAGGAATCTTTTAAAAAGAATTTTTCATTGATTTTCCCCCAGGTGGGACTATTTAAAAGAAACATTACATAGAATCATAGACTTTTTATTACTGGGAATGAATGTGCATTTTTCATAGAGAAACTGCACTGGACACAGTTATACAAGGAAGACTTCATTCAAGACTGTCGCCGTAGAGAGGGGAGATTGAGCCCAAGTCTGCTGAAGCAGAGCGTGAAGGAGTGTGAGGGCCTGGGAGATCTAGTGGAAAAGTAGTGGAGGATTTCAGAGAGGAGTTTGGTCAGTGTGATCAGGTCAGCCATGTTTGCTAATTGTCACTTTGAAAGTAAAGCCCCTCCCTCCCATAGAGATGGGGCTCCCCTGGTGGCTCAGGTGGTAGAGTCTGTCTGCCCTGCAGGAGACCTGGGTTCAATCCCTGGGTCAGGAAGATTCCCTGGAGAAGGAAATAGCAACCCACTCCAGTATTCTTGGCTAGAGAGTCCCAAGGACAGAGGAGTCTGGTGGGCTACAGTCCATGGGGTCACACAGAGTCAGACATGACTGAGCAACTAATGCTTTCCCATAGAGACAGGGGACAGGGGCACTCTCTTCCTTGATAATTACATTTCAAGGAATGACTTCCAGGTCCCTGACAATGATATCCTCGGTTTGAATACTGGTAAGAAGCAAGGAGAATATTTAAATCTCACAGAGATGGAGGAAGACTCTACAATTACAAGTTTTCTAAGGTAAATGCTATAAGTAAAGGGAGGTTAGTGACTTGTAGTCAGGGAAGAATCCCATCTAAAATTTACTCAATTTTAGGGGAACATTGAGAATATCTAGTTCACATAAAAGTTCCTTTATAGTAGGCAGTTTCTTTTGAATAACCTTATAGCATTCCTGTACAGTAGGCAGTGTAATGCACATTATGTATAAGGGAAAAAGCACTCAACATGTTAAGCAGCCAGCCTAACAGAGGAAAAAGGAGAGGACAGATTTTGAATTATTTCAAGGTGCTATAATAAAGCCTGCTCTTCTTACCCACCACTATCTAAATTGCCTCTTCTTTTCTTTGTACTTCATAAAATGCCTTGGGAAGCCACACAGAGCTCCTCACACCACTTGTACTACCAGCTCCACTACAGTGTCCGCAGTACTCCCTGCAGGAAAAAAAAACAAAAAACAAAAAATGCTTTCTAATCTCTCCAGATAACTTCAAATAATCCCAGGCCTCACCCTGCCAAGACTTGATCCTCCTTTGGCTCCTTCCCCACCTGGGAATGATTATTCCAATCCAACTCCAGATAGTTTGCATCAAGCAGTTTTTCTTTTCTTGTTTTTTTCTAAGACCACAATTCACTTCAGATCCAACAGAGATGTTGTTAAATGTTTGTTTCTTTTTAAAAATTTTTGGCCTTTTTTTATTGGTTTTATTTATTCATTTTCATCTATCTTTATTTGTTGGCCTGTTTGGGCCTCCCATTGCAATAGCCTCTCAGTTGCAGAGCACTGGCTCAGGGTGCATGCACCCAGAGCACCGGCTCTCAATTGGACACACTGGTACAGCCACTCCATGGCACATGGGATCTTCCCAGGGCAGGGATCGAACCAGTGCCCCTTGCACTGCAAGGTGGGCTCTTTATCCACTGGGCCACCAGGGAAGCCCCCAACAGAGATCTTTTTAAGTGATCATGAAGGTACTCACTTTAGAGAAAAGAGTACTGAGGTTAAAAAAAGAAAAATAACAAAAATGCAAGCCAAAAGTGACAAGGTCTTTTGGTTGGTGAGAATAAGATCAAGAAAGAGAAAATCCAGTTCTTTAAGCTGATATCTCCTTGAAGGAAGAACTATTTAAATCTCAAAATGGAGGAAGACTCTACAATTACAAGTTTTCTAAGGTAAATGCTATAAGTAAAGGGAGGTTAGTGACTTGTAGTCAGGGAAGAATCCCATCTAAAATTTACTCAATTTTAGGGGAACATTGAGAATATCTAGTTCACATAAAAGTTCCTTTATAGTAGGCAGTTTCTTTTGAATAACCTTATAGCATTCCTGTACAGTAGGCAGTGTAATGCACATTATGTATAAGGGAAAAAGCACTCAACATGTTAAGCAGCCAGCCTAACAGAGGAAAAAGGAGAGGACAGATTTTGAATTATTTCAAGGTGCTATAATAAAGCCTGCTCTTCTTACCCACCACTATCTAAATTGCCTCTTCTTTTCTTTGTACTTCATAAAATGCCTTGGGAAGCCACACAGAGCTCCTCACACCACTTGTACTACCAGCTCCACTACAGTGTCCGCAGTACTCCCTGCAGGAAAAAAAAACAAAAAACAAAAAATGCTTTCTAATCTCTCCAGATAACTTCAAATAATCCCAGGCCTCACCCTGCCAAGACTTGATCCTCCTTTGGCTCCTTCCCCACCTGGGAATGATTATTCCAATCCAACTCCAGATAGTTTGCATCAAGCAGTTTTTCTTTTCTTGTTTTTTTCTAAGACCACAATTCACTTCAGATCCAACAGAGATCTTTTTAAATGTTTGTTTCTTTTTTAAAAATTTTTGGCCTTTTTTTATTGGTTTTATTTATTCATTTTCATCTATCTTTATTTGTTGGCCTGTTTGGGCCTCCCATTGCAATAGCCTCTCTGTTGCAGAGCACTGGCTCAGGGTGCATGCACTCCAGAGCACCGGCTCTCAATTGGACACACTGGTACAGCCACTCCATGGCACATGGGATCTTCCCAGGGCAGGGATCGAACCAGTGCCCCTTGCACTGCAAGGTGGGCTCTTTATCCACTGGGCCACCAGGGAAGCCCCCAACAGAGATCTTTTTAAGTGATCATGAAGGTACTCACTTTAGAGAAAAGAGTACTGAGGTTAAAAAAAGAAAAATAACAAAAATGCAAGCCAAAAGTGACAAGGTCTTTTGGTTGGTGAGAATAAGATCAAGAAAGAGAAAATCCAGTTCTTTAAGCTGATATCTCCTTCCCATAGTCATCCTTATACTATCAGAGTCTTGGTCTTCATCTTTGATAGGCTTTTACATACTGGGATAAGCTTTGCATATTGAAAAACTGTCCCCGTTTTCAAAATTACTTCATAACTCTATTCCCAAAGGAATGTTTGAGAAATGATTTAATTGGACAACTTTCACTTTAAATGTGATATGCTCCCGTTGTTTACTAGATCAAAGAAGTCAGGGATACTCATTTTTTATACAGCCTGAGATTGTTGACTGATAAATAAATGAGTCTGTTGTGCATCTGATTAGCACAGACTGTGATCTTGGTTGTCTTAGGTCAGAAACCTATGTTTATTTCTCAAGAGGAACTATTTGAATTTGGACAAGCCATTCATATGTGATTGCATATGATTGTGTAAACTTGGCTTTGATGAAAGAGCAATATTTATTGAGTACCTATTTACCTCTTCCCTATAATCCAGCCTCCATAGGCTCAGTTAGAGTCATCTTTTGAAATCACAAATGTGATCCCACCACTCTAGTATTTTAGAGACCCCAAATGACAGCATGTTTGTTACATGTCACTTCTTTAGCTAGAGCACCCAGCTAGTGGTGACAGTGATCTGTCTGCCAAGAATATGCCTAGTATAGGATAAGGAGTTGACACAGAATTTTTTTTTTTTTTCCAATATTTGGAAACAATGTTTCTTTTTGGAAGAAAAACAATTATTCTTAGTTGAACTATAGCATTCACACCCTTTTAAAGTTGAAATAGGACACTTTGAAAAAAATGATCCCATTGGTGGCAAGTTGGGCTAAGTCTCTAGACCCCAGAGACTATGCATTTTAGTTCATCTTCTATTAGTAGTACTTGAATGGAAGAAGTTGAGCACCATTGAAAAGAGTAAGATTCAAATTCTTTAGCAAATAAAACTAAACTTTGCATTATCCAATACTGGGTGTTCTTGCATTGTCACCTTTTGGCATCTCCTGTTCCTAGTTTGTTCTCCAGCAATTTCAAACTACTTCTCATAGTGAAGCACAGTACTTTGCTTTCATGAAGAAGAGTAAAATATCTGTACTCACCAATACACCCCCTGTGTGTCCATCAACATCTTGTTTGAGAATCATCTTCCCTCTTAAATCTTGCCAGAAAAATTCCAAGTAAAATTAATTCACTTTCCCCTCTGTAAATGCAGTATGACCATCATATTCCTGCACAGCAGGAATTACACAGACACAGTTTCACTCCCAAGGAGGTTACAATCTAGACAGGGTAGACTGGTGACAAATGAGTATGTGTCATTTTCTTCTTTGTTCACTAGTAGAAAAATAGATCTTTAAAGGGAGCTCAAATATGCCCAATTTAATTCCAGCAAAGGGAAGAACTGTAGCAAAGGCCCCTGATTAAAAATAATCTTGACATGTGTAATGAAAAGAATAATGTGAATATAGTATAAGAGTAATGGCAAAAGGAGGGGGTATGGTATTAAGGGGAAAAAGTAGACAGAGACCACATGTCCAAACCAAGAAAAGGAATTTGGATTTTATTCTAGTTTGTTGGAGAAACCATTTAACGTTTATGGAAAAGAGTATTATAATTTCTTAAAGAAGAAGCTTATTTTTGCTTCTGTATAAAGAGTGGAGCATAGTAGCAATGAGAATGGAGGCAAGAGACTTATTCATGAGGCTTTCCAGGTCCAAAAGTGAGTATAGAGTCTTGGAATCAGGAGATAGTAATAAAAGTTTGGGGAGGTCCTGTGGTTGTCTTGGATGTGAGGTATGAAAGAAAGAAACAATGCAAAGAAAAATGCCAGTATCCATGTGAATGGCTAGTGAGTTGTTTTTCTTTGATCAGAAAGATTGAGGAGAGAGAGGTTTGGAATTGGTTAGGGGGATTTAGGGTCAGGAAGGGTATTTGTCCCATATTAAGTCTTCTTTTGTCTATACACTCAGAGATACCAAGTAAGAAATGGAACATATAAATCTATGTTGAACACAGGAATGATTTATTGAAAACTTGACCAAAAACCAAACACACATCATATTGAAGGTCAGTTCACAGGAATAGAATTCTGCAAATGTTATTCAATTTTAATTCTCAATATTTAAACACACCAATCCTTTCTCTGCCGCCATTAAAATGCACTTCTCTTGACTAGTGATTACAGTATATAGATTGACCTTATATTTTCATTGCTTTTGAATTTCTCTACTTCTTTCTTCACTTTATCTAAACCTGTTTAAAGCCTGGCATGGGCTCTAATGTAACACTGTCGTGCTAGCTGGAAGGGGATCAACCTCAGCTGTGGTTTAATCTTTCTCCTGTGAATATTAAGTGTGTTTTGGTGTGCGCACTGCTGATGAGATTGAAAACTCTTACTAGTATGAGAATGTTCAGGGGATTCTGGCACCACTCTCCTTCCTAATGCACACCATGAGTCATCAACGATAAGGTTGTCAGGATTACACAGAACGTAGATAACTATTGGCTGCAAAACCAAGTTTCAAATTTAACTATATCCTAATTACAAGGAGGATTATACAAGATCCATGTGGTAACAGAAGGGCCTTCAAGATGGCATAAAGCACAAAGTACTTCTAAGCATGAGTTCAAGAAATGCTTAGCCAAAAAATTAAGGCATAAAGAAGCATCATGTAAAGGAGAGAACTATAGAGGGAAAACCAGCACATGGTTTTACCACAGTTACGTCAACAACAAGAAGAAATACCAACAATAACAAAAGCAACACCAACAAAAGTATCACCGACATGGGGCAAGTGAGTGGGTTTGGGTTGTCCAAAAGTGAGTATAGAGTCTTGGAATCAGGAGATAGTAATAAAAGTTTGGGGAGGTCCTGTGGTTGTCTTGGATGTGAGGTATGAAAGAAAGAAACAATGCAAAGAAAAATGCCAGTATCCATGTGAATGGCTAGTGAGTTGTTTTTCTTTGATCAGAAAGATTGAGGAGAGAGAGGTTTGGAATTGGTTAGGGGGATTTAGGGTCAGGAAGGGTATTTGTCCCATATTAAGTCTTCTTTTGTCTATACACTCAGAGATACCAAGTAAGAAATGGAACATATAAATCTATGTTGAACACAGGAATGATTTATTGAAAACTTGACCAAAAACCAAACACACATCATATTGAAGGTCAGTTCACAGGAATAGAATTCTGCAAATGTTATTCAATTTTAATTCTCAATATTTAAACACACCAATCCTTTCTCTGCCGCCATTAAAATGCACTTCTCTTGACTAGTGATTACAGTATATAGATTGACCTTATATTTTCATTGCTTTTGAATTTCTCTACTTCTTTCTTCACTTTATCTAAACCTGTTTAAAGCCTGGCATGGGCTCTAATGTAACACTGTCGTGCTAGCTGGAAGGGGATCAACCTCAGCTGTGGTTTAATCTTTCTCCTGTGAATATTAAGTGTGTTTTGGTGTGCGCACTGCTGATGAGATTGAAAACTCTTACTAGTATGAGAATGTTCAGGGGATTCTGGCACCACTCTCCTTCCTAATGCACACCATGAGTCATCAACGATAAGGTTGTCAGGATTACACAGAACGTAGATAACTATTGGCTGCAAAACCAAGTTTCAAATTTAACTATATCCTAATTACAAGGAGGATTATACAAGATCCATGTGGTAACAGAAGGGCCTTCAAGATGGCATAAAGCACAAAGTACTTCTAAGCATGAGTTCAAGAAATGCTTAGCCAAAAAATTAAGGCATAAAGAAGCATCATGTAAAGGAGAGAACTATAGAGGGAAAACCAGCACATGGTTTTACCACAGTTACGTCAACAACAAGAAGAAATACCAACAATAACAAAAGCAACACCAACAAAAGTATCACCGACAGAGAGGTGAACCCCAAATAACCACTGAAAAGCCTGTTACTTTCAAGCAGCGTCTGGGTAGTCAGCTTTCCCCCAGTTTCTTTATTATCTCATTTTTCAATTTTATTTTTAATACCCGAGAACATATTTTAATTCTCTCATCAAATGTATTCCCCCTACGAGGTTGTTTCTTTCTTTAGTGAACCATGTGCCTTCTACATTTGAATCCACACACATTCTGTCATGATAGTCCTTCTAGCTCACTCTGAACTTAAGGAAGGAAGGAATGTGTTCACAAAATAATAATATACACAAATAAACAGAAGATATAAAGTCACCGTCATACAGTAGTGATCCTTAAATCCTTAGTTTTTCCCACAGACATATAACACTGATTTATCTCATGTGTACTATTCCCATGTAATCTACCAGGTACTTCTTAACGATATGGTAGAGCAGTAAATATTAAGGTGTCACAAATTTGCCAAACAACATGTTTGAGTTTACATATGAGGATGGAAAACCTTCTGTGGAAGCTTGACTTTCTGTACAAATATGTTGGGATTGGTCTCTTGAATGCAAAGGTCCAAATAATTTCCCACTAGTCAAATTAAAAAAATAAAATACAGCTAAAACACAAGCAAACTAGAGTGGGGTAGAGAATCCTTTTCTCTTATTATTTATTTTTAGTTACTAATAACTATCTATTATTTTTATCTAGTCAGAGAACCCTCTCCTCAGATCATCTTCCACCTACTCCCATTCACACACACATACCTCTCACACATGTCCAGTTGAAAATTCGAAACTTCAAATTTGGAATATGAAAAGAAAAAAATAACAAAAAGAATATGGCTTCTTGATATGTGGACGGTTCTCATATTCCCCTCATTTCTCTCCTCTTCCTCCCCTCATTCCTCCCTCTCTCCATTTGCTCTTTCCTCCCTCTCTTCCTTCGTTTCCTCTGTCTATAATATGCTAGGCACTGTGCTAAGAATTAGAATACAACTCCAAAATGACTGGGACACATGGTTTTACCACAGTTACGTCAACAACAAGAAGAAATACCAACAATAACAAAAGCAACACCAACAAAAGTATCACCGACAGAGAGGTGAACCCCAAATAACCACTGAAAAGCCTGTTACTTTCAAGCAGCGTCTGGGTAGTCAGCTTTCCCCCAGTTTCTTTATTATCTCATTTTTCAATTTTATTTTTAATACCCGAGAACATATTTTAATTCTCTCATCAAATGTATTCCCCCTACGAGGTTGTTTCTTTCTTTAGTGAACCATGTGCCTTCTACATTTGAATCCACACACATTCTGTCATGATAGTCCTTCTAGCTCACTCTGAACTTAAGGAAGGAAGGAATGTGTTCACAAAATAATAATATACACAAATAAACAGAAGATATAAAGTCACCGTCATACAGTAGTGATCCTTAAATCCTTAGTTTTTCCCACAGACATATAACACTGATTTATCTCATGTGTACTATTCCCATGTAATCTACCAGGTACTTCTTAACGATATGGTAGAGCAGTAAATATTAAGGTGTCACAAATTTGCCAAACAACATGTTTGAGTTTACATATGAGGATGGAAAACCTTCTGTGGAAGCTTGACTTTCTGTACAAATATGTTGGGATTGGTCTCTTGAATGCAAAGGTCCAAATAATTTCCCACTAGTCAAATTAAAAAAATAAAATACAGCTAAAACACAAGCAAACTAGAGTGGGGTAGAGAATCCTTTTCTCTTATTATTTATTTTTAGTTACTAATAACTATCTATTATTTTTATCTAGTCAGAGAACCCTCTCCTCAGATCATCTTCCACCTACTCCCATTCACACACACATACCTCTCACACATGTCCAGTTGAAAATTCGAAACTTCAAATTTGGAATATGAAAAGAAAAAAATAACAAAAAGAATATGGCTTCTTGATATGTGGACGGTTCTCATATTCCCCTCATTTCTCTCCTCTTCCTCCCCTCATTCCTCCCTCTCTCCATTTGCTCTTTCCTCCCTCTCTTCCTTCGTTTCCTCTGTCTATAATATGCTAGGCACTGTGCTAAGAATTAGAATACAACATTAAACCAAAGAAATGACTAGTGGGACTACCTTATCTTCTCAGCTTTTCACTCACATGTATATCATGTGTTACAGCTTTATAACCTCCAGTCTTCTGAATCTGCATTTTGACCAACAGCTCAAGTGATTCTCTTTTTTTATTATTATTTAAATTTTGGCCTCTTTTATTGATTATTTATTTTCATCTATCTTTATTCTTCGGCCTGTGTGGGCTTCCCATTGCAGTGGCCTCTCTTGTTGTGGAGCACTGGATCTGGGTGCATGTACTCCAGAGGGCTGGCCTGTAATTGGACACACAGGCCCAGCTGCTCCACAGCACAAGGAATCCTCCCCGGCCTGGAATCAAACCGGCGCCCCTTGCACTGCAAGGTGGACTCTTTACCCATTGGGCCACCAGGGAAGCTCTGCTCACGTAATTCTGACATGGACCATAAGCAATCCCTCTTTGAGAGAAGAAAAACATAAATGGTTGGTACACCCCAGAGCTAATTCTCATATTGCCTCACATTGCTCACTGAACTATCTCAGCACTTTATTATGATTTGACTATTCTTATTTGTCCTGTCCTTGGTGATTGCTTTCAGATCTTGTCACCTCACTGTCTTCCATCATCACCACTCCAAATAGGTCCAGCAAAACCTCCTGACTGAGGGGTCTCCAGGCTCTGTGGAGCTTCCGCTCCAAACTAAATGCCACTGTATCCCACTTCCCACAGTTCTAACAGTGCTAGCAAAACCCAAGATTACTGGCTAACAGGCCAATTACAGAGGAGTAATGCAAAATAAAATAATGCATTATAAAATATTTTTTAAACATATTAAACACATACAGAACTGTATCATCTAGCTTATAAACCCATAAAGAAACCAAATACAGGACAACTCACCTATAAAATAGAAGTAAAGTTTTTGAGAGATATAGGCCCTAATATAATTTAGGATACTAGTATGAATCTCTACCTTTTTTAAATGACTTTAGCATATTTTTTTCTCACCTCTCTAGGTGACCCCATTCCAATAGTTTGATAGCTCTTTGAGTTTTCTTGGGTAAATTCTTCAGAAACTTTGTAAAGTTTTTAATGTGTCTTAGTTTTCTTAGATTTTATTAGTAATTCAGATGATATTTATTATGAAACTAACAAAGAATTATCAGAGGTTGCAGAGCTGTCCAGTTGGTAGGGATAACATAAGATTTTTAAATCATTAACAGTTATATGTATGCCTAGCATTGTAGTCATATATGTATATTTGTAGGTAAATGGTGTTTATATTCTAATGGTATTACTTATACATATATGATTCTAAAGCAGTGGGTTCGTCCATATAATGTACTCTCTTCTTCTCAGCTTATTCTTTAGCAAAACAGGGAAATAAGAAAAACATACCAAGTAGGTTATGGAATGCATTTTTATAATAAGCAGTAGCTACTATTATTATTTTATGATTATTTTCACTCTTTATTTTGAGCCTCTTGACATCAAGAACACTGCCTTATTTGATTCTCTATTTCCTATGCCTATCACAATTCCTTGATGACCTTTAAAAATCTTGCTACATCTCATATATGCCATTTCTAACAAATATAAGTGAAATCCCCAGGTATTTTTTATAGAAAGTTTTAAAAAATGCAATATTGATGGAAGTGGCTTGGAAAGTAATGGGCATATGGTTAGTGCTCGATAAATATGATTTGTAATTATCCTTAATTCTTTCCTTCTGCTGTACCATTTTCTAATATGTGTTTAATAAAGTAGATAATTATTTGATGGTTTGTTCTTCAGCCCTAAAGGGGCTTGAGGATTGGTCTCTAGTTTAAGGAAGGAAAGTGTTTCAGGGAAGCTATCATATACTCTTTTTTTTTTTAAGTTTTTGGGCGGGGGTCGGGTTGGGAAGGGAGGGGAGTGGGTGGGCCACTTCTATTGGTCTTTCATTTCTGCATTTTCATCCGTCTTTGTTCTTTGGCTCCTGTGGGCCTCCCATTGCGGTGGCCTCTGTCGCTGCAGAGCTCTGGCTCTGGGCGCATGCGCTCCAGAGCTCCGGCTCGGTGATTGGACACATTGGTCCAGCCGCTCCGCGGCACGTGGGATCTTCCCAGGCCAAGGATCGAACCGGCGCCCCATGCACTGCAAGGCGGTGTCCTTACCCACTGGACCACCAGGGGAAGCCCTCATATACTCTTAAAATACTTTGTGTAAAGTAATCTTGGAAAAAGAAAGATAAAATATAATAGTTACAGCTTAGAACATGAATGTGTTTGAAATGCAATTATCCTTGCCTAAGCAAAAGCCAGATGACTTGGGACTAATGATACAATGCGTTTCTCCTTCATCTCGTTCCTCCTTTCCATCTCATCTAATTTTCTGGTTAGACTGCCCCAGAGGAGGTCTTAGAAGGATCAACGGGAAAGGAAGTAGCATTTTAGTCACACCTTTATGTGTGCAAGGCACTTTCCATACATGGTCTAACAGAGGTGTCAAGATGCTTTATGTATTATTCAATTAATGAGTACACTTAATAGCTAGTTGTTTAACTTCAAGGAAACTACATCACTGGCTCATATGAGAATGGTCGAGACAAGATTTGAACCATGGTCACGTTTTCTTTGAAGTACTTGCTTTCTCTAGGATATCACTTTTCCTGTGGGTTTGCAATCTGTTTCCATATTATCTGCTCAGGCATTACTAGTGGCAGTTGTCCACACAGTGCAAAAGGAAACAAAGGGCAAGATGTCCTGGATTTCTTTGTGAATTACATTGTCCATATCTCTTGGGTATCTTGCCAAGGCTCTGACTCATCCAGGTGGTGACCTTTGAGAAACACAGGCTTTATTCCACCAGCTCCTAAAGAGCCATACCAGTGAATGACTCACGGGCAGCCAGTGGCTTCACAGGGACTGGAATGAGAATGGGCAAAATATATCACTTAACAGAATACTACTCATAGATGAGCTAATTGCAGCATGTCATTTAGTTATTGGGGCACTCTACTTTTCTTTATGGTTAGAGTTCTCTATTTTAAAAAGGAGGACAAGATAAACCATGTCATTTTTGCTTATTTTAGTTACCGATGCATACTTTGAAAAAGCATCTTCTGAGGATGGTGATGTCAATATGCTTATTAGGATTCTGTAAAATAGATAATGAAGTCAGGAACTTTACATGAAAAGTCAAGCTCCATGGAGAGGATTCTGAATAATCTCATAGAACCATCAACCCACATCAGGAGAGGGGGGCTTGACTACTGGAACAACTGTCATGGAAACATAGACATTCTGGCAGCTCTCAGTTTATGCCTTGGCTTTGTGTAAAGTAATCTTGGAAAAAGAAAGATAAAATATAATAGTTACAGCTTAGAACATGAATGTGTTTGAAATGCAATTATCCTTGCCTAAGCAAAAGCCAGATGACTTGGGACTAATGATACAATGCGTTTCTCCTTCATCTCGTTCCTCCTTTCCATCTCATCTAATTTTCTGGTTAGACTGCCCCAGAGGAGGTCTTAGAAGGATCAACGGGAAAGGAAGTAGCATTTTAGTCACACCTTTATGTGTGCAAGGCACTTTCCATACATGGTCTAACAGAGGTGTCAAGATGCTTTATGTATTATTCAATTAATGAGTACACTTAATAGCTAGTTGTTTAACTTCAAGGAAACTACATCACTGGCTCATATGAGAATGGTCGAGACAAGATTTGAACCATGGTCACGTTTTCTTTGAAGTACTTGCTTTCTCTAGGATATCACTTTTCCTGTGGGTTTGCAATCTGTTTCCATATTATCTGCTCAGGCATTACTAGTGGCAGTTGTCCACACAGTGCAAAAGGAAACAAAGGGCAAGATGTCCTGGATTTCTTTGTGAATTACATTGTCCATATCTCTTGGGTATCTTGCCAAGGCTCTGACTCATCCAGGTGGTGACCTTTGAGAAACACAGGCTTTATTCCACCAGCTCCTAAAGAGCCATACCAGTGAATGACTCACGGGCAGCCAGTGGCTTCACAGGGACTGGAATGAGAATGGGCAAAATATATCACTTAACAGAATACTACTCATAGATGAGCTAATTGCAGCATGTCATTTAGTTATTGGGGCACTCTACTTTTCTTTATGGTTAGAGTTCTCTATTTTAAAAAGGAGGACAAGATAAACCATGTCATTTTTGCTTATTTTAGTTACCGATGCATACTTTGAAAAAGCATCTTCTGAGGATGGTGATGTCAATATGCTTATTAGGATTCTGTAAAATAGATAATGAAGTCAGGAACTTTACATGAAAAGTCAAGCTCCATGGAGAGGATTCTGAATAATCTCATAGAACCATCAACCCACATCAGGAGAGGGGGGCTTGACTACTGGAACAACTGTCATGGAAACATAGACATTCTGGCAGCTCTCAGTTTATGCCTTGGCTTCTGTCAGCATAGCCGTTTTATGCATCTTACTTTCTGTGTATGACAGTTTGTTCTTTTTTTTTTTCATTTTTAATACACTGGAAAGCCCAGCCCCTGACAATTCTTAGTAGTATACCTTTAGCATATTTTTACTATGTCCAGTAAGTCCAGGGAAGGGAGATATCCACACAGCCCACATCTAGTTCAAGAGCAAAGTGGTCAGTGGGAGTTAGAATAATAGACCTAATTTCTATCAGGTGATCATTTGTGAACTAAATGATTAGGAGATGGGGCCATGCAGGTTCCTATCTAGTCCTACCTGAAAATTATATGGATGATATGGGGAGAAGTCATAAGAATGATATTTGATAATGGAGCAAGATGGCAGTGGCAGTGTAGGATTCACTGGGGTTAAAGCACTATATGCCTTATCTTTCCCACTGCTGCGCTGTGCCCAGAAAGAGCTCTGGCTCCTTCAATAAGACTGCCAACTGTCAGGACAGTGACTGCTTCTCTCCACTTAAAGAGCAGTTTCCCACGTAGCAGATGGGGAAACTAAGATACAATCATGAGCTTTTTTCATGTAAGTGTAGAATGAATACCATATAAAAATGAATACTGTGTATAATGTGTGTTTGCTCCAATTGGTTCATCTTTCTTAAATTTCCTTCACCTGAGTTCGTATTGCCCTTCACAGGGACTGGAATGAGAATGGGCAAAATATATCACTTAACAGAATACTACTCATAGATGAGCTAATTGCAGCATGTCATTTAGTTATTGGGGCACTCTACTTTTCTTTATGGTTAGAGTTCTCTATTTTAAAAAGGAGGACAAGATAAACCATGTCATTTTTGCTTATTTTAGTTACCGATGCATACTTTGAAAAAGCATCTTCTGAGGATGGTGATGTCAATATGCTTATTAGGATTCTGTAAAATAGATAATGAAGTCAGGAACTTTACATGAAAAGTCAAGCTCCATGGAGAGGATTCTGAATAATCTCATAGAACCATCAACCCACATCAGGAGAGGGGGGCTTGACTACTGGAACAACTGTCATGGAAACATAGACATTCTGGCAGCTCTCAGTTTATGCCTTGGCTTCTGTCAGCATAGCCGTTTTATGCATCTTACTTTCTGTGTATGACAGTTTGTTCTTTTTTTTTTTTTTTCATTTTTAATACACTGGAAAGCCCAGCCCCTGACAATTCTTAGTAGTATACCTTTAGCATATTTTTACTATGTCCAGTAAGTCCAGGGAAGGGAGATATCCACACAGCCCACATCTAGTTCAAGAGCAAAGTGGTCAGTGGGAGTTAGAATAATAGACCTAATTTCTATCAGGTGATCATTTGTGAACTAAATGATTAGGAGATGGGGCCATGCAGGTTCCTATCTAGTCCTACCTGAAAATTATATGGATGATATGGGGAGAAGTCATAAGAATGATATTTGATAATGGAGCAAGATGGCAGTGGCAGTGTAGGATTCACTGGGGTTAAAGCACTATATGCCTTATCTTTCCCACTGCTGCGCTGTGCCCAGAAAGAGCTCTGGCTCCTTCAATAAGACTGCCAACTGTCAGGACAGTGACTGCTTCTCTCCACTTAAAGAGCAGTTTCCCACGTAGCAGATGGGGAAACTAAGATACAATCATGAGCTTTTTTCATGTAAGTGTAGAATGAATACCATATAAAAATGAATACTGTGTATAATGTGTGTTTGCTCCAATTGGTTCATCTTTCTTAAATTTCCTTCACCTGAGTTCGTATTTGTGCACTGTCTGTCCCTGTCTGTTTGAATCTATACACTCAAAACCCACTGTCCTTTCTTGGGCTTTTTGCAAAGAAAGCATGGATGCACTTTGCTTCTGTCAATATTGATATAAGCTCAGTAAAATTCCTTCTCTTCACTGTCTCTTGTGTACCATCAACTACATTTCCTTCTGAGAGTTCTAAAATTTTCTGAGCCTCTTCATCGCTCAGCTGCTGATTTTGAAAGATCAGCTAAGGTGAAGATGGCTTGAAGCAAGGCCAGTTCTGATGATTCAACTTTATCATATGTTGCTTAAAAATACAATCTTGAAGGGCTTCTTCCCTGGTGGTCCAGTGGGTAAAGAGTCTGCCTTGCAGTGCAAGGGGCACCAGTTCAATCCCTGGCCCAGGAAGATCCCACATGCTGTGGAGCGGCTGGACTGGTGTGTCCAGTTGCGAGTCAGCGCTCTGGAGTGCATGTGCCCAGAGCCAGTGCTCTGCAATGAGAGGCCACTTAAATGGGAGGCCCACACAGGCCAGAGAATAAATGAAAATAAATAAATAAAAAATCAATAAAAGAGGCCAAAAAAATTTTAAAAATATGAAAATCTGACTTTTATTCTTCCATGCTTTGATGACTCCATAAGACCTGAAGACGAAAAGTCTTGCATGCCACTCTAAAATTGTCTTCATGAGTCTTATAAAATTGCATTAATTGCATATTTCTTTTTGTGATTATTTGAATTGCCTGCCTCCTCCACTAGACAGTTTCATATCTTCCAAGGGGGGCATGGGCCATATCTATTTTGATCTCACTCTACCTGTAGCCACCAAGGGAGAAGGAGGTTAGGAAAAATGTCCTGAATGACTGAGTGAGTTGTAACTCCCAATTCATGAGCTTGTGGAAAAATCTCCTTTTGCAGCCTCCTTTTTAGTACTCTTTTATGCCAGCTACGAGGACATTTTGCTCAGCCGTTTAATCTAACTCAAGAGAAAAAAAAGACTTTACTAGTTGATTCACTTTCTGGTATAAAATGAATACTGTGTATAATGTGTGTTTGCTCCAATTGGTTCATCTTTCTTAAATTTCCTTCACCTGAGTTCGTATTTGTGCACTGTCTGTCCCTGTCTGTTTGAATCTATACACTCAAAACCCACTGTCCTTTCTTGGGCTTTTTGCAAAGAAAGCATGGATGCACTTTGCTTCTGTCAATATTGATATAAGCTCAGTAAAATTCCTTCTCTTCACTGTCTCTTGTGTACCATCAACTACATTTCCTTCTGAGAGTTCTAAAATTTTCTGAGCCTCTTCATCGCTCAGCTGCTGATTTTGAAAGATCAGCTAAGGTGAAGATGGCTTGAAGCAAGGCCAGTTCTGATGATTCAACTTTATCATATGTTGCTTAAAAATACAATCTTGAAGGGCTTCTTCCCTGGTGGTCCAGTGGGTAAAGAGTCTGCCTTGCAGTGCAAGGCACCAGTTCAATCCCTGGCCCAGGAAGATCCCACATGCTGTGGAGCGGCTGGACTGGTGTGTCCAGTTGCAGTCAGCGCTCTGGAGTGCATGTGCCCAGAGCCAGTGCTCTGCAATGAGAGGCCACTTAAATGGGAGGCCCACACAGGCCAGAGAATAAATGAAAATAAATAAATAAAAAATCAATAAAAGAGGCCAAAAAAATTTTAAAAATATGAAAATCTGACTTTTATTCTTCCATGCTTTGATGACTCCATAAGACCTGAAGACGAAAAGTCTTGCATGCCACTCTAAAATTGTCTTCATGAGTCTTATAAAATTGCATTAATTGCATATTTCTTTTTGTGATTATTTGAATTGCCTGCCTCCTCCACTAGACAGTTTCATATCTTCCAAGGGGGGCATGGGCCATATCTATTTTGATCTCACTCTACCTGTAGCCACCAAGGGAGAAGGAGGTTAGGAAAAATGTCCTGAATGACTGAGTGAGTTGTAACTCCCAATTCATGAGCTTGTGGAAAAATCTCCTTTTGCAGCCTCCTTTTTAGTACTCTTTTATGCCAGCTACGAGGACATTTTGCTCAGCCGTTTAATCTAACTCAAGAGAAAAAAAAGACTTTACTAGTTGATTCACTTTCTGGAAATTTCTTTTTTCAGCTTATAATTTCTGGGTCTCTAATTTCAGTTGATTTTAAAAGGTTCAAACGTTCTCCATTTGTATGAATTTGTCCTAAATATCTGACAGGGCTGTAGTCTTAGAAGCCGATGAAAACCTTATGGTAGACTCCTAACACACTTTCCCGCAAATACCCATTTGTTTCTCTCCCCACACCTCCCTTCCCCATGATAACAACCTGGAAAATAGGGAATCATTTCTTATTCAGTACTCTAAACAATTAGAATGGTCTTTTGAAAGGTTCACCTTGTGGTACATGCTGTTTTTTCGGGTTTGTCCAACTCTTTGTGACTCTATTGGCTATAGCTGACCAGGTTTCTCTGTCCATGGAATTCTCCAGACAAGAATACTGGAGTGGGTTGCCTTGACCTCCTCACCCTCCTCCAGGGGATCTTCCTGACCCAGGAGTTGAACCCGGGTCTCCTACATTGGAGGCAGATTCTTTATCACTGAGCCACTGGAGAAGTCCAAAATAGTAGTAACAGTGAACGCTTAAATCTGGAAAAACTATTAGTTTATAGAGAATTTTACTTTCTTTGGGCTTCTCTGGTGGTCCAGTGGGTGAAGAGTCTGCCTTGCAGTGTAAGGGGCACCAGCTCGATCCCTGACCCGGGAAGATCTCACATGCCACAGAGTGGTTGGACCAGCGTGTCCAATTGTGAGCCAGCGCATGGCACTGGCGCTCTGCAATGAGAGGGATCACTGCAATGGGAGGCCTACACATGCCAAGGAATAGAAGATGGATGAAAATATATATATAAATAAAAGAGGCATAATAGGGAAAAATAATTTAAAAAAAAAGAATTTGACTTTCCTATTCCCTCATAAATATTTCAACAAATTCTATCCTTTGGAAGAAAAAAGCAAACAACATAAGTTTTCTTTGTCAATATTCCCTGTCATTCCGTGGTTTCACAAATGCAACAGAACATGTGTATTTGTGGGGAAAGAATAAAGGGAGACAGTGGGCAGCTCTCACCAGAAGTAGCCCATCTGACAGTATTACCCATTTCTGGTAAGATGTCTATGCTACAAAGACTACAACTGAACCTTTACATAGTAATTTCTACTCAACTGCAATGTGGTATAATACATACCTAGGCATGAAGGAAAGCAAGTTTCTAGCAAAAAAAGATGTATTATGTTTTAGTGATCTTAAGCATGGTGTATGTCTCTGAGAGAGAGAGAGAGAGGAAGGAAAGGAGGGAGAGAGAGAAAAGGGAGATTTTAACTAGTATTTTTGATTATCTGTGACCCCTGGACTGTTGATAAACAATTCAAGTTTTAATTTGGGAAAATGTTGTATAATAAGTATATTCAATTTGTGTAATAATCCTATATAATAGTTTGGGCATTCCGCACCATCTGCCAACAGCAAGCTTCTTATAAAAAAAAAAATAGATTCAATATGCCTTATCTTCTTTTTCACATTGTTTATTAAAGTGTCTGGCATGAGGTCCACTCTGATTTTGGACCAAAAGTAATTTTTCAACCTGAAATAGGGTGCAATACAATATAGTCTAATATATCCAGTATTTGAGTATAAATGACCCAGAGGAAAAAACAAACACATAATCTTGCAGATTAATATAATCATCATCACCATCATTGTTGGAAACCTTTCTTTTTCTCCATAGTGATACTCAACCTGACTTCAAAAGCCAGGGGCAATTGAAAAGCACTGTTACATTTACAGTTTGTAGTGTTAACTTTAAATCAGACAACTACCTGCCTGTATAAGTTAGGAAAATCAATTAACCTCTCTCAGGAAAGGTTTCTTGGTTAAAAATGAGGCCAAAGATTCCTTTGTCACCCCTATCTCTGGGTAGTGTTGAGGAGCAAATGAGATAATTCTAAATGAGAAGTTTTCTTCAGCATAAAATATCTTGTAAATATAGGCTATGATAACATCTCCCTGAAAATAATAACATAGGACATGACTAGGAATCAGACTCACTGGATTGTCCGCTCTGCCCGCTGATAGTGCTAGACCTCCACTCACCGCATTTGTTTTGTTGCATCCATTCTAGCCACATTTGAAAACTCCCACTCCTTGAATACTTCACTTATTTCCATGTTTATTTCCTAAATATTCTGTTTAATCTATACCACTGATATGTCAGCTGCTGCTCTTCTTCCAAATCTCAGTCCATCTTTGCTACTCTTTTAGTATTTCATCCGATCCCACCCCTGGTCAGCCAGAATGACCACAGCTCCCTTCCCATTTCTGTTTGGAAAGATATTTTTTATACCTCATGACCACATCAATTATATGGAGTCATTTACTTATTTTTTAAGTTTTGACCTCTTTTTATTGATTTATTGATTTATTTTTCATCCATCTTTAGTCTTTGGCCTGTGCGAGCCTCCCACCGCAGTGGCCACTCTCATTGCAGAACACCAGCTCTGGGTGCATGCACTCCAGAGTGCTGGCTTGTAATTGGACACACTGGTCCAGCTGCTCTGTGGCATGTGGAATCTCCTTGGGCCAGGGATCGAACGGGTGCCCCTTGCACTGCAAGGCAGACTCTTTACCCACTGGACCACCAGGGAAGCCCTGGAGTCATTTATTTACACATCAGATTCCCTAGCTATTATTACATTGGGACTATAATGCAATGGGGCAAGTTCTAGCAGCCATAATGAATTAAATACCTAATCTGTGTTAGGCACCATATCCCCATCATTATGTCCTACTTTTAGAAACAACTCAGCTCGATAAATCTTACAGGAAGTAATTTAAAATGACTCCAGTGGTGTTAAAATTGGCATTTAGATGCTGTTTTTTGAAAGCTCATTAAGAAGAGTTTTCCTGTGTAATTTCTGAGTACCAGTGAATTCCAAGTTCCTCATGGGCAGGCACCCTACTTGACATTTCTCCATCTTCTTCCCAACTGTTCACCTGCATGCTAGACATGTACTCAAACAGTGATTACGGATCATTGATGATGTGTGGAACTTCTTTTTTCAGGAAAATCAGAACTTGAGGTCCAATCATAATATTCACATGTTTTGCTAGGGTATAGATTTCTTTAGTGCCTAGTTACACTGTCAACATGGCAGATGTCACAGCAGCTCACAGCTCACAGCTCTTTCTTGTCTCCTGGCCACTCTGCTTATGTGTGGTTGATCAGCATTAGCTTGACAAAAGGCTTCAATTCTTTGGCAGCCAATCGCTCTATTATGTGCATGTTTCTCTAAAAGACAGTATAATCATAACTTTATATAAGGAAACAAGAAAGTTTCTCTGTATCTTAAAGTAATGATCTGCACATTCTTAGGAATGAGCTTTTAATTTGGCGTCCAGGCAACACTAGATGACTTCCGGGGTTCTAGGAGCCTACGAAACTTGAAACTGAAGCTTTGCTTTTCTGGCAAGATACACATTTTTTTTTCTCTGAAAACAGAGGCTAAATTTGTTATATTTCAAAAGATTTATTCACAGAGAAAGATAGAGAAAGAGGTACTTGTGACAGTGCTATTTACTTTAACTTTAAACTGGAAATAAACCAAATTTCTATAAATGCTTAAAATGAGGTGTCTATACAATGTAATATACTTGGAAGCTTTCAAAAAAAAAAAAAAAAAACTATTGTTACACCAACAACATGGACAAGCTTCAAAGCATGATAAATAAAACAAATCACATACACACACACAGAAAGCCTATCTTCCTACTTATATACAATTTCAGAAGAGGCAAAACTATGGAGATAGAAACCATATCGATGATTGCTTGAGGTTCAGGTGAGAGTGGGTATTGACATTCAAATATTACATGAAACACCTTTTTGGAGTGATGGAACTGTTATGAAACTGGATCTTGGCTATGTATTAATATGTATTACAAACTATGCATCTCCTATGTATATATACACATACTCTGGGTGAATTTAGGTATATAAACTTCATCTTAATCAAGCAGTTAATTTTAAAAAGTAAGATAAGAACTAGAATATTGGAATACATTGCTTCCTTATATCTAATAATAGATTACAGAATCTACCAGTTCACCAGTATTAATATTTTTGGCAAATACAGTTACAAATGGATATATCTGCCAATAAGACTGAGAATCAAAAATCATTTAAAGACTAGAGGTGGGCTTCCCTGGTGGTCCAGTGGGTGGAGAGTCTGCCTTGCAGTGCAAAGGACACCAGTTCCGTCCCTGGCACCGGAAGATCCCGCGTGCCGCGGAACGGCTGGACCGGTGTGTCCAGTTGCAAGCCCGCACTCTGGAGCGCATACACTCAGAGCCGGTGCTCTGCAGCTGGAAAAGCCACCATGACTGGGGGCCCTCACAGGACAGAGAATTAAGATGAATGAAGATAAGTAAATGAAGGACCAATAAAGGAGGCCGAAATAAAAAAAAAAAAAAAAAAAGACTTAGAGGTGCTGTGAGTACTTGTGAAAAATGAAAATACCTAGAATCAGAACAGTTTACTATTTTAAATGTCTCTCTCTGTCTCTCTGTCTCTTCATCTCTTTCTCTCTCTCTCTCTCTAACACACACACACACATGCACTATATACAGTGTAATAAAATCTATTAACATTTTAGCAGAAGATTTAAGTGTATCAAAGTTAGGATTCAGAACTTAGAGAATAAAGGTTTTGACACTAGGCATTCAGAGCATGGCACAAGTTTAATTATAATATTATAGCATTACAATAATGTGCATTCTGTGTGTCAGGTACTGTTTAAAGTATTTTATGTACATTATTCCAATCAGTCTTTACAATAACAGGGTCCATTAGTGCTTCTGTTCTCAGACATTGAGTTTCAAAAGAGTGAAAGAAATTGACTACACTTATATGAACCTTTGGAGCTGTGTGACTCCAAAGTCCCTGCATAGAACCTCAGTGCAACTCACTGCCTTGTCACCTTCTGTAATAAATTATAGGATATTATATAATATATACCACTAAATGTATACATCTATGTGTATACACACACACACACACACACGTATATAGCACTAGAATATCAGAGAAAGTTGGGCCTCATGGTAAAGAGAGGCAACCAAATATTCCTACAGCCTCAAAACTTAGTCCTATTGTTCACATTTCTCAAGCATTCATTGTTAATATCAGCTACTACCACAGCTTTGGTTGAGGTATTACCACTAATTCTTTAACACATTCGTCTCAAAATAGACCAATCTCCCACCCACCTTCTGTTTAAAAAAGTTGCTGCCTTTCAAAATGACTAGCTAACTCAGATTCTTCTCCAAAACACTGTAGTTAAATGGAGGAATGAGGCATGGTGATTTGTGGGTAGTATATTTATTTCAGGCCCCAAGTTATCTCATATCCACCCACGGGGAAGAGGAGAGCTTCAGGTGTATCTGTTTTCCTGTTCAGGATTATCTCTGAGACTGGGACAAGCAGGGCCTTTAACCTCTGCTCAGTGTGGCATAGGGCCAACACCAATAAAGGAGGCCGAAATAAAAAAAAGAAAAAGACTTAGAGGTGCTGTGAGTACTTGTGAAAAATGAAAATACCTAGAATCAGAACAGTTTACTATTTTAAATGTCTCTCTCTGTCTCTCTGTCTCTTCATCTCTTTCTCTCTCTCTCTCTCTAACACACACACACACATGCACTATATACAGTGTAATAAAATCTATTAACATTTTAGCAGAAGATTTAAGTGTATCAAAGTTAGGATTCAGAACTTAGAGAATAAAGGTTTTGACACTAGGCATTCAGAGCATGGCACAAGTTTAATTATAATATTATAGCATTACAATAATGTGCATTCTGTGTGTCAGGTACTGTTTAAAGTATTTTATGTACATTATTCCAATCAGTCTTTACAATAACAGGGTCCATTAGTGCTTCTGTTCTCAGACATTGAGTTTCAAAAGAGTGAAAGAAATTGACTACACTTATATGAACCTTTGGAGCTGTGTGACTCCAAAGTCCCTGCATAGAACCTCAGTGCAACTCACTGCCTTGTCACCTTCTGTAATAAATTATAGGATATTATATAATATATACCACTAAATGTATACATCTATGTGTATACACACACACACACACACACGTATATAGCACTAGAATATCAGAGAAAGTTGGGCCTCATGGTAAAGAGAGGCAACCAAATATTCCTACAGCCTCAAAACTTAGTCCTATTGTTCACATTTCTCAAGCATTCATTGTTAATATCAGCTACTACCACAGCTTTGGTTGAGGTATTACCACTAATTCTTTAACACATTCGTCTCAAAATAGACCAATCTCCCACCCACCTTCTGTTTAAAAAAGTTGCTGCCTTTCAAAATGACTAGCTAACTCAGATTCTTCTCCAAAACACTGTAGTTAAATGGAGGAATGAGGCATGGTGATTTGTGGGAAGTATATTTTTATTTCAGGCCCCAGAGTTATCTCATATCCACCCACGGGGAAGAGGAGAGCTTCAGGTGTATCTGTTTTCCTGTTCAGGATTATCTCTGAGACTGGGACAAGCAGGGCCTTTAACCTCTGCTCAGTGTGGCATAGGGCCAAAGCACCATCAGGGCTTGTAAACAGACTAACCACCAGAGTAAAGCATCTACTAATTCTTTTTCTTAAAATCAAACAGCAGAGAGTGGAGATAATCAGATAAATGGGTCTAAGAAAATACTTGGCAGTTTATGTTCCTCCACTTGGTTAACTAAATCCTCTCTCAGGCTAAATGTTGTCTCATTAAGAAGGCATCGGTGTATTGACAGTTATAAACAATATTAATTGTGCTTGTCAGTGATCCATGGTGTCCCAATTACCATTACTCCAAAAAGATTTCAGTCACCAGTCAGCTTTGATACAAACAAGAGATCAAAGCAAGCTTGCAATTTGATGTGTAATATTAGAGCACCTTTTCACTTTAATGTAATACTTGTGTCTTGTGATAAATATCCCTTTTGGATAAGAGCAAATAGCATGAGCTTTCTGCTTTAGTAACTGATTCTCTTTAAAAGTCTTTAATATTCAGAATGAGATGATCATGTCTCAAAGAAATTGAATACCTCTATTCTGCATTATTGAGTTATTGAGTTATTGAGTTTCTATTAAGATACCGGTTCAAATTGCGACAGCTAAAGGTAAATGTAATCACAGGACAATTAGCAGGTAATTATACTGCTACTGCCTAAATTTATGGCTGGAGTGAGCAGAGATTCTAAATTTCAGTCTCTGACAATTTAGGTCAATTATTTATTTTCATTTAATAACTATTGAGGCAAGCAAATGAGGCAAGAGCAGATATCATCTGTTTACCTGACAAAGCTAAGTGTAATAGTCAGACTGTCTACCTAATAGGTGGAAGTCCATCTGGAAAAGATAATTTACATAGCCATTCTCTTGAGAAACAATTGTGCAGTAAGAAATGCTTTAAAGTAATGTTTTAAATTGTAGCCTGACAGTTTTATTTTTTTTTTAAAAAAAGGTTGCTTTAGCCAGTATGGCATTTATTTTCCACCTTCTTAGTCCTTACAGCATGGTTTTTGAACATTCAAACACTCTTTCTGTTTATGAGATGTAGATATTCTCCAAGATCTAAAAGGATGGTCTCGTGTATAGTGCTTGATCACTATTAGTTGAACAACTGGACTGTGTAACCACTGCCTCTGTTAGTTCTAAAATATTGATTGCTCTGCCATTCCCTTTGGAATGTTGTTGGAAATTCTAAGTATTCCTGTCATATTCCTGAGGAGACATAAGAGATGTGAGTTCAATTCCTGGGTCAGGAAGATCTCTTGGAGGAGGGAGGACATGGCAACAAACTCCAGTCTTCTTCCCTGGAGAATCCCATAGTCAGAGAAGCCCAGAGGGCTATAGTCCATAGGATCACATATAGTTGAACACTATTGAAGTGACTTAGCACAGTGACTTTGCTCATTAATTTCATTTTAATGTCTACTTTTTAATTTTTTTCTCTTTATTGCCTTTCCATTTTGTTGGTATATAGCTGCCTATTTTTGTGTCTCATTTTAAGTTATTTTATAAAAATATCATAGCCTCAATCATTTTCAAAAGTATCCAAAAGCATTTTCTGAAATTTTAATTTCTGTTCTGCTTAATTTTTTAAATAAAAATCTCATTGACCATTTAAAATCTTTGATTTGAAATTGTATGAATCATGGGTTTTTCTCTCCTTTTCCCATCCCAAAACTTTTTTTTTTTTTTTTTGGTATTTTTACATATGTCCTAGCTTAAGTTTTTGATTTCTTGTTCTTTGAATAGCCCTGAGGGACATTTTAACATTTTTTGGAGTTGTGTCTAAGCTATGATGCTAGTATTTTTCTCATGTCTCCTCATTGTCCTTCACTTTAGAATTGTCAGTATGTAGGACTTTAGAATAGAGAATTTTACAGGGAGGAGCTTCCTAAATCCTCTTTCTGCTTCGTTTTTAATTTTAAAAGATTTACTGAATACTTTTCTATGTTTTTTTAAGTCTGCTCAGCAGATGTAAAATATATGTTCTCCTTTCCTTTAATTGGGGCAAAAAAAAAGGATGCTTTAGCCAGTATGGCATTTATTTTCCACCTTCTTAGTCCTTACAGCATGGTTTTTGAACATTCAAACACTCTTTCTGTTTATGAGATGTAGATATTCTCCAAGATCTAAAAGGATGGTCTCGTGTATAGTGCTTGATCACTATTAGTTGAACAACTGGACTGTGTAACCACTGCCTCTGTTAGTTCTAAAATATTGATTGCTCTGCCATTCCCTTTGGAATGTTGTTGGAAATTCTAAGTATTCCTGTCATATTCCTGAGGAGACATAAGAGATGTGAGTTCAATTCCTGGGTCAGGAAGATCTCTTGGAGGAGGGAGGACATGGCAACAAACTCCAGTCTTCTTCCCTGGAGAATCCCATAGTCAGAGAAGCCCAGAGGGCTATAGTCCATAGGATCACATATAGTTGAACACTATTGAAGTGACTTAGCACAGTGACTTTGCTCATTAATTTCATTTTAATGTCTACTTTTTAATTTTTTTCTCTTTATTGCCTTTCCATTTTGTTGGTATATAGCTGCCTATTTTTGTGTCTCATTTTAAGTTATTTTATAAAAATATCATAGCCTCAATCATTTTCAAAAGTATCCAAAAGCATTTTCTGAAATTTTAATTTCTGTTCTGCTTAATTTTTTAAATAAAAATCTCATTGACCATTTAAAATCTTTGATTTGAAATTGTATGAATCATGGGTTTTTCTCTCCTTTTCCCATCCCAAAACTTTTTTTTTTTTTTTTTGGTATTTTTACATATGTCCTAGCTTAAGTTTTTGATTTCTTGTTCTTTGAATAGCCCTGAGGGACATTTTAACATTTTTTGGAGTTGTGTCTAAGCTATGATGCTAGTATTTTTCTCATGTCTCCTCATTGTCCTTCACTTTAGAATTGTCAGTATGTAGGACTTTAGAATAGAGAATTTTACAGGGAGGAGCTTCCTAAATCCTCTTTCTGCTTCGTTTTTAATTTTAAAAGATTTACTGAATACTTTTCTATGTTTTTTTAAGTCTGCTCAGCAGATGTAAAATATATGTTCTCCTTCCTTTAATTGACAGGGATATTTTCAAGATTAGTGGTATAATGTAGAGGAGGAAGTATCAGTTGGATAGAGAAATGAGTGATAAACTAAATATCCAAATGAGAATAATCTCTCCTCACACACATACACATGCACACGCTCTCACTGACACTATTCATTGACTTAAAATTTATTGCTATGTGAATGTGTGCCGGTGCATGTGGGGGTGCATAGATGTTAACTCATTACCTGTTTCTTTTTAATCAGTATTTTTTTGTTGTTTTTATATTATCATTGTTGAAAAATTATATCATGGTGGTTAAGTTTTCTGTCATTCTTAAAAAGTCTTCAAGGTAAGACTTTGAAATAAATATGTCATTTTCTTAGTTGTTTAAGGTTTAATATTTTCCTTTAGTCTTATGTCTGCTAAAATGTGTTTTACTTTCCGCTTTCCCCTAAAATCCTAAGTATTTCAGTTACACTTATCAAAAGACACTTCTTCTCTTGCTGACCTAACAATGGTGGCATTATCATTCTAAATTTAGTAAATCATATTAACAGCTAATTCTACTTTTATACCAGTATGGACCAATGTTTCCATATATGTAAATATGTGTGTTTTCAAATGTATGTTTTGTAGTTTTATTATATATATATATGGTAAAGCTCTTCTTCTATTAATATATTTTCCCTTCTTTTTATCCTACCTCCCAATAGACTATTTGTCATTTTTGTTTTTGCCAAATGAACATTTCAAATTTGCTAGAGAAGTATCTTTAGGATTTCTTTGAATTCATGTATTAAATTGAAAATGCCTTATATCTTTTTAAGAGTGTGCCTTTCCATCCTCTGATTTGATCCTCCTTTATGACGGGCAATGAAAAATAAGTGAGTAGACATGGTAGATAGTTCCTCTTGGCCAGCTGTCAAGTGTGAAAGGAACAAGAACTGAACTTAGCAAAGACAAGTTGTAGAGGACATGAATTAGATTAAAATATCATTTCAGTAGTAAATATAGTGAATGTTTTTTGATCACTATATCTGATTGAATTCGGATTTTAAAGAAAATCAATAAAATATAAAGTTCTTTCACGTAAAGAGCTATGTCTTCCTCTTAAGATTAATGAAAATTGGAATCAGAGTGAAAAGCAGGAATTTCAGTCCGGTTCTTTAATGAAGCAGTTCTTCGTTACTCCCTTTCACTAAGCCTAAATAACAGGTGAAAATCTATAAGAACAACTAGGGAGAAATCAAATAAGAATCATGTGGACAGTTGCCCATTAGGTTGGAGAAACAAAGTTTTATGTGGCTGGAGATTTAAGAAGGTTGTGCACACTTGTTGTATATGTGCACATTAAGAAGGCTTCTGAAGGAAATTTATTTTTGTGGAAAATAAATTTGTATACAAATGGCTTCATTTGGGAGAGCATTTAATCATGCATATACATATTATATAATATTTTATATAAATTAATATCTGTAATACATTTATATAGCATAGTAATAAACTGAAAACACTACCAACATAAAAACCTGTGCATTATTAATATCTTTTCCGGTATCTCTGTGTGTTGCACTCTTTTGGCCACATGGGAGAAAGATGTGCAAAATTACTTATTATTTTTTCTGCTCCAAATCTGATTCTTTACCTTCTGTGTTTTTCTTAATATCTGTCATCCTCCTAATCATGTAGAAAACCATATTTAATTTCTTCTTTTCTTTTATCACCTACCTACTCTCTGGAATAAGAGATGAAGCAGGGAGCTTGTTGGTTATTCCTCTTGTCTCTAAAACTGTGTAATTGTATCCTCTGAGACATTTTTTAAGTGAGATAGATATCACAAAAATCAACAGCCCAGGTTGGCATTTCAAAGGCAATGACTGCATTTATTTTTGAAGCAGAAAAACAAAATTATAAAGATGCTTTTCAGTTAAAATTGTGAATGAACTCAATGGAATGAAAGCACAAGTAAAATGGAGCTTGAAGAATTTATCCAGGGACAGAAATAGAAACTTGAGGAAAGACATAAGGAGAAAGATGGAAAGAATTCAAAAAGCTAAGAAAGATATATTCATGGCAAGGAGTGTATTTTGGATAGATATGTTAAATGCCGTTGACAATGGGCAGGGTGCTGCCTCAGTAAGTGTTGTATGTTAAAAGAGAAGCACTTGTTGGAAACTCAGGTGGGGATGGCTGGAAAACCATATGAAATAAAATTCTGGACTTAGAAAACTGATCAAGTCTAGATAGTATAGATTTCAGATCATCTTCTATGCAAATAATAACGTAAAAATCACTAATATGAATCATGTGGACAGTTGCCCATTAGGTTGGAGAAACAAAGTTTTATGTGGCTGGAGATTTAAGAAGGTTGTGCACACTTGTTGTATATGTGCACATTAAGAAGGCTTCTGAAGGAAATTTATTTTTGTGGAAAATAAATTTGTATACAAATGGCTTCATTTGGGAGAGCATTTAATCATGCATATACATATTATATAATATTTTATATAAATTAATATCTGTAATACATTTATATAGCATAGTAATAAACTGAAAACACTACCAACATAAAAACCTGTGCATTATTAATATCTTTTCCGGTATCTCTGTGTGTTGCACTCTTTTGGCCACATGGGAGAAAGATGTGCAAAATTACTTATTATTTTTTCTGCTCCAAATCTGATTCTTTACCTTCTGTGTTTTTCTTAATATCTGTCATCCTCCTAATCATGTAGAAAACCATATTTAATTTCTTCTTTTCTTTTATCACCTACCTACTCTCTGGAATAAGAGATGAAGCAGGGAGCTTGTTGGTTATTCCTCTTGTCTCTAAAACTGTGTAATTGTATCCTCTGAGACATTTTTTAAGTGAGATAGATATCACAAAAATCAACAGCCCAGGTTGGCATTTCAAAGGCAATGACTGCATTTATTTTTGAAGCAGAAAAACAAAATTATAAAGATGCTTTTCAGTTAAAATTGTGAATGAACTCAATGGAATGAAAGCACAAGTAAAATGGAGCTTGAAGAATTTATCCAGGGACAGAAATAGAAACTTGAGGAAAGACATAAGGAGAAAGATGGAAAGAATTCAAAAAGCTAAGAAAGATATATTCATGGCAAGGAGTGTATTTTGGATAGATATGTTAAATGCCGTTGACAATGGGCAGGGTGCTGCCTCAGTAAGTGTTGTATGTTAAAAGAGAAGCACTTGTTGGAAACTCAGGTGGGGATGGCTGGAAAACCATATGAAATAAAATTCTGGACTTAGAAAACTGATCAAGTCTAGATAGTATAGATTTCAGATCATCTTCTATGCAAATAATAACGTAAAAATCACTAATTAATGAATTTATGAGAGATTAGTATTTAAACTGAGATTAAAAGAGCATTAGAGACACTATGATGTATCTACATGTAAATAATGAAAGAAAGAGGAACAGCTATAGAATAATTACATTTTGGAGAACAAATTAAATTGTACAAATTTGGGATGGTAAAAAAAAAGAGCATTGCAGAGCATAGACTTGAGAGGTTATGACTAAAAAAAAATACTTGAGTCCTCTTTAACATTATTTTCTACTGTGACGTGAGATTATTTGATTGAGGGATATGAAGATGACAGGTGTAAATTAAAGTCTTGCAACAAGCCTGTTTCAGTGTTAATGGGTAACTTAGATTCCTGGTAATATCACCTAACTTCATGGCTGAATTTTCTTCTTTATAGCAGAATTTCACTTTAAAGGAAATAACAGTGGCAAAGGTGGATTGTCTCATAGCATCACAATTTATACTATGTATTGCTAACTGTGTACCATGCATCATAAAGATTTTAGTATTAATCCACTAAACTTACTTTTTAAATATTTTGGGGAGGGGGGGCAGGTTGGGAGGGGGTCGGGTTGGGAGGGAGAGGGGCGGGCAGGCCACTTCTATTGATATTTTCATTTATTCAGTTTCATCCATCTTTGTTCTTTGGCCCGTGTGGGCCTCCCATCGCAGTGACCTCTGTCATCGCAGAACACCGACTCTGGGCGCATGCGCTCCAAAGCTCCGGCTCGGTAATTAGACCAGCCGCTCTGCGGCACGTGGGGTCTTCCCAGGCCAGGGATTGAATCAGTGCCCCTTGCACTGCAAGGCGGTGTCCTTACCCACTACACCACCAGGGAAGCCTCCACTAAACTTTTAATTGGAAAAAGTTTTAGAGTCATTGAAAATTTGCCAGCATAGTACATAGTACAGGAGTTCTCACAAACTTTGCACACAATGTCCTTTATTATTACCATCGTATATTGCTCCAGCAAACTTGTCACAATTACTAAACCAATATTGATATAACTGGGTTTCCCTGGTGGCTCAGTGGTTAAGAATCCACCTCCAGGACAGGAGTCACAGGTTCGATCCCTAGGTTGGGAAGAACCCCTGGAGGAGGACATGGCAACACACTCCATTATTCTTGTCTGGAGAATGCCATGGACAGAGGAGCCTGGCAGTCCTTGTGCATAGGATTGAACAGAGGGTTTGATCTACATGTAAATAATGAAAGAAAGAGGAACAGCTATAGAATAATTACATTTTGGAGAACAAATTAAATTGTACAAATTTGGGATGGTAAAAAAAAAGAGCATTGCAGAGCATAGACTTGAGAGGTTATGACTAAAAAAAAATACTTGAGTCCTCTTTAACATTATTTTCTACTGTGACGTGAGATTATTTGATTGAGGGATATGAAGATGACAGGTGTAAATTAAAGTCTTGCAACAAGCCTGTTTCAGTGTTAATGGGTAACTTAGATTCCTGGTAATATCACCTAACTTCATGGCTGAATTTTCTTCTTTATAGCAGAATTTCACTTTAAAGGAAATAACAGTGGCAAAGGTGGATTGTCTCATAGCATCACAATTTATACTATGTATTGCTAACTGTGTACCATGCATCATAAAGATTTTAGTATTAATCCACTAAACTTACTTTTTAAATATTTTGGGGAGGGGGGGCAGGTTGGGAGGTCGGGTTGGGAGGGAGAGGGGCGGGCAGGCCACTTCTATTGATATTTTCATTTATTCAGTTTCATCCATCTTTGTTCTTTGGCCCGTGTGGGCCTCCCATCGCAGTGACCTCTGTCATCGCAGAACACCGACTCTGGGCGCATGCGCTCCAAAGCTCCGGCTCGGTAATTAGACCAGCCGCTCTGCGGCACGTGGGGTCTTCCCAGGCCAGGGATTGAATCAGTGCCCCTTGCACTGCAAGGCGGTGTCCTTACCCACTACACCACCAGGGAAGCCTCCACTAAACTTTTAATTGGAAAAAGTTTTAGAGTCATTGAAAATTTGCCAGCATAGTACATAGTACAGGAGTTCTCACAAACTTTGCACACAATGTCCTTTATTATTACCATCGTATATTGCTCCAGCAAACTTGTCACAATTACTAAACCAATATTGATATAACTGGGTTTCCCTGGTGGCTCAGTGGTTAAGAATCCACCTCCAGGACAGGAGTCACAGGTTCGATCCCTAGGTTGGGAAGAACCCCTGGAGGAGGACATGGCAACACACTCCATTATTCTTGTCTGGAGAATGCCATGGACAGAGGAGCCTGGCAGTCCTTGTGCATAGGATTGAACAGAGTTGGACACAATTGAAGCAACTTAGCACACACACATTGATATAACTAAATTCCAAGCTTTATCAATATTTCCTTAGTAGTCACTTACTGTCTTTTTTTGTCCTCTAGGATCTCATCTAGAATAGCACTATACAGTTATTCATATTGAACCTTGAAGCTCCTTTTGGCTGTGATACTTACTGACTTTTCTTTTTCTTGATGACTTTTCTTGTTCTTAAGTTTTTGTCAGATAGTTTATAGAGTGTCTTTCAATCAGGATTTGTCTGATGTTTTCCTCATAGTTAGACAGGAAGTATGAGTTTAGAGGAGAAATACCACAGGAGGGAAATGGCATTTTAATCACATATCAAAGGCACATATCAACATGATTTATTACCATCATTGTTAGCCTTGATCTAAGGTAATATGTTGGCAATTCTCCTGTAGTTTTTCTTTTCCTCTCCTTTTTCACACTGTTTGCTTTGAAGGAAGTCATGTGCATGGCCACCATTTAAGGAGTGGGGAGTTATGCTGTACTTCCTGAAGGCAGAGCATCTATAAATTATTTGAAATTCTTCTCTATGGTATATTTGTCTCTTCACCCATTTATTTAATCATTCAATGTTTTATTTATATCTGTATGGGCTCATTGTTTTTATTTTATACTTCAGTTTATAATTCAATTCTACTTTTTCGAATTATTCCAGCATTTTCTATTTGGAAAGTCTTCATTTGGCTCCAATTTCCCTTTGAAATACTACCACCATTGAATGATTATTTTTACTTAGCACTTTCTTACATTTTTCTTACTAAGGGATTCTCCAACCTGACCTTGTATAATTCTTTTTATGTTCTTTGATCAGCAACTTTGCCAAGGAGCCTTTCTTTGTTTTATTGAAGGGTGATATTTGAAACTAAGTTATAGGTGCTATGTGTGATTATTGCTACATTAGTATAGATGCTTCTGAACTACTCAGATGATGCAACATGGACATATATATGTGCAATTTCTATTTGTACACATCTACATCCATGTTAAGTCAAGCACAGTTTCATACTGGTACCTTCAATTTAAATCCATTATCACATGGATCTTTCTAGCCTTCTCTTGTTTATTAGTAACCACCAACAGTTCTACCTGGGGCATTTATAATGTTTATTTCCAGTATATATGTAAGGCACTATCACAGTTGTTAACTCTACCCTCATAATAGTACTGTGTGCTCAGTCATATCATATTCTTTGTGACCCCATGGACTCATAGACTAGAGCCTGCTAGGATCCTCTGTCCATGGAATTTCCCAGGCAAGAATAATGGAATGGGTTGCCATTTCCTTTTCCAAGGGATCTTCCTTACCCAGGGATAGAGCCCAGGTCTCCTGCTGTGCTGGCGAATTCTTTACCGTCTGAGTCACAAGGGAAGCCCTTATAGATTATGCTTTTGTTGTTACATGTCAACACTCATCACAAAAGTAGAGGTCCTTGAGACTCTCTTCTATGTTTTCTTCTAAATGTTTTATAGTTTTCCATTTCACATCTAGACCTGTAATCTATATTTAATTTCATTTTAGTGAAAGGGGTACAGTGTGTGCCAGTTTCCATATTTACACATGGCACTTGGGTATTCAATTTTGCCATTACTATTGATTGAAGTGATAATATTTTATCCTGTTATTTGGACTTTACTCATTAGTCAAACGTCACTTAGAATTATAAATTATTTGAAATTTTTCTTCTCTATGGTATATTTGTCTCTTCACCCATTTATTTAATCATTCAATGTTTTATTTATATCTGTATGGGCTCATTGTTTTTATTTTATACTTCAGTTTATAATTCAATTCTACTTTTGAATTATTCCAGCATTTTCTATTTGGAAAGTCTTCATTTGGCTCCAATTTCCCTTTGAAATACTACCACCATTGAATGATTATTTTTACTTAGCACTTTCTTACATTTTTCTTACTAAGGGATTCTCCAACCTGACCTTGTATAATTCTTTTATGTTCTTTGATCAGCAACTTTGCCAAGGAGCCTTTCTTTGTTTTATTGAAGGGTGATATTTGAAACTAAGTTATAGGTGCTATGTGTGATTATTGCTACATTAGTATAGATGCTTCTGAACTACTCAGATGATGCAACATGGACATATATATGTGCAATTTCTATTTGTACACATCTACATCCATGTTAAGTCAAGCACAGTTTCATACTGGTACCTTCAATTTAAATCCATTATCACATGGATCTTTCTAGCCTTCTCTTGTTTATTAGTAACCACCAACAGTTCTACCTGGGGCATTTATAATGTTTATTTCCAGTATATATGTAAGGCACTATCACAGTTGTTAACTCTACCCTCATAATAGTACTGTGTGCTCAGTCATATCATATTCTTTGTGACCCCATGGACTCATAGACTAGAGCCTGCTAGGATCCTCTGTCCATGGAATTTCCCAGGCAAGAATAATGGAATGGGTTGCCATTTCCTTTTCCAAGGGATCTTCCTTACCCAGGGATAGAGCCCAGGTCTCCTGCTGTGCTGGCGAATTCTTTACCGTCTGAGTCACAAGGGAAGCCCTTATAGATTATGCTTTTGTTGTTACATGTCAACACTCATCACAAAAGTAGAGGTCCTTGAGACTCTCTTCTATGTTTTCTTCTAAATGTTTTATAGTTTTCCATTTCACATCTAGACCTGTAATCTATATTTAATTTCATTTTAGTGAAAGGGGTACAGTGTGTGCCAGTTTCCATATTTACACATGGCACTTGGGTATTCAATTTTGCCATTACTATTGATTGAAGTGATAATATTTTATCCTGTTATTTGGACTTTACTCATTAGTCAAACGTCACTTAGACTTAAGTGTGGATATATTTCTGTGGTCTCTATTCTGTTTCATTCATACTATTTCACCAATACTGTATTGTATAGGTTACTGTAGTTAGATAGTAAATGTTGAAAAAGGATACTATGAGATCCCAAGCTTTCCTCTTCTTCTCTACCTCCCTTTAATCTTTCTTCAGTATTTTGTAGATAATTGAAGGCTTTTGCCTTTCCTTATAAATGTTTATTTTATAAAGATTTAGGATTAAATATCAGTCTTTAGTGGACTTGTGTCCTTGGGCTGTGACCTTCACAAGTAGTTCTTATATGTGTCCACTGTTGTTGAGACAGGAAGGCTTTTGTGTAGTGTAATGGTAGAAATATCCTTCTCTCAGTTGGGATAGGTTGGGTAAAGTCTTTTCGGTGGAGAGCATTCCTTTGTTATAGAGAATGTTCAGGGAGCAAAGCCAAACATTCAGAGCTTTGTTTGCTGACTCCTTTCATCGGTTCATTTTATGGTAACATTTTCATTTTAATGTTAATTGTGGCGAATCAATGGCCCAAAGCTATTAGTGTTTAGAATGGAATTTTTTATATGAATTAAAGATTGTCTTATTACATACTATCTAACTAAAGACTTTGGCCAATTACTATGGGTCCTGGTTAATTGACAACCTACTCGCCTGTATCAAGTAGGGTGGCCATAGGAAACAGACGAGCCACTAAAATTAGTGTAAGTGGAGAAAAGTTTATTAAAGTACTATTCATAACAGGTAGAGAGCAGAACACAAAAATATAGCAGAAACCTAAGATTAGTAAAAACAGAGATGTGACTACTTTGAGGCCTGAAGACTAGTGGGAGGGAGTAGGTACCAAGACCAGAACCACAGATGTGAAGAGAAAGCTGCCTGGATAGACATGTGACTTCTGGATGAAAGAGACAGTCTAGACATCTATAGATACACAGTATCCTTTCCCTCCACAACCACCAGTGTGTCTACTCATCTAAACACAAACCAAGCCAGCATATGTGGGAGTCTGCAGATACCATTCTTTTCCTCAGCCTCCCAGGACAGCTGAGTCCCGGGAGGAGAGTAGGCATGGGGAGAGCAATGGGCAATATCCAGCAGAGTAGCCAGTTCTTTTTTAAAACACCATGCCTCAAGCAATAATGAGTTGCTCAATTTGTCTTTCTGCCCTTTTGAAATGTAACACACACACACACACACACACACACACCCCTTGGTGCACCCCAAAATGATGTTAGCATTCCATTTTAAAAACTAAAGATTGATATACAGGATAAACATACTCCCTAGAGAGAATTCAATTTTCACTTTTACAGAAATCACATTCAGTGTTAATTCATGTGTTTAAGAACTCACTTAGAAGAGAAAACAAAGCATTGCCAAAAATTTTAAGAGAGGAATATTTATATACACATATATACACATATGGGCTTCCCCGATGGCTTAACAGTGAAGAATGCAGGAGGCACAGGAAACACGAGTTTGATCCCTAGGTCTGGAAAATTCTCTAGAGAAGGAAATGACAACCCACTCCAGTCTTCTTGTTTTGGGAAATCCCATGGACAGAGGAGCCTGACAGGCTGCAATTAGTGGGAGTGCAAAAGAGTCAGACATGTTATAAAAACTAAACTGCAGCATATCATATGTGTATATATATATATATATGTGTGTGTGTGTGTATGTGTATACACACTCATATATATATAGACTATTAATATGTGTTTGTTGAAGTGAATACAAGTGTAAAACTGTACCTAGCAAATGTCAGATAAAAAATTAGTGGTCATCTTGTTAAGCTGTTGTTTGATGTGTATAACTAATTTAAGAAAATGGATATAGAAATTTCATAATAGAAATATAATTAAAGTTTGCACTAATATATACTTATATCTATATGCATATATAATGTGCAATATGACCTCAAAATATATAAACAAAGATGAAAGAATGCCCCTAAATGGGAATTTTAACAGAACATTTGAAAAAGCAATAGAAATGTTTCCCCAAAAATATTATAAATAATATAAAACACTCTTTGGAAGCAGTCACAGATAATTTATAAAAAATGAGTGTATACTTGTTCAAAAAGCAATTCCCAAACAGTTCAGTTTGGGAACAGTAATATCTAGTCAAAAATCAAATAAAGAAATAAAACTAGGGCTTCCTGGGTAACTCAGTGGTAAAGAATCCACATTCCAATGCTGGAGATGTAGGTTAGATCCCTTGTCAGGGGAGATCTCATGTGCCACAGAGCAATGAAGCCTGTGTGCCACAGCCACTGAGCCTGTACTCTACAGCTCCTTAGCCACAACTACTGATGGCCCCGCAGCCTAGAGCCCAGGCTCTGCAACAAGAGAAGTCACGACAGTGAGAAGCCAGTGCACTGCAAGGAAGAGGAGTCCCCTCTCGATGAAGTAGAAAAGGGCCCTACAGCAAGAAGATCCAGCCCAGTCAAAAATAAATAAACAGATACATAATTAAAAAAAAAAAAAAGCATGGCTTTGTGTTAGTAGTGTAGAAAAGTCACTCCATTGTATCCAACTCTTTGTGACCCCATGGAGCCCACCAAGCTCCCCTGTCTGTGGAATTCTCCAGGCAAGAAAAATAAAGTGGGTTACCATTTCCTTCTCCAGGGAATCTTTCCTACCAGGGATCGAACCTGAATCCCCAGCATTGCAGGCACATTCTGTACCATCTAAGGTACCAGGGAAGCCCAATCTAGAAATGCACTGCCTAATAGTCTATTAGTGAAAACAGCAAATTTAAAAAAAAATTTCAAAGATTATATACTCACTTGAATATTAAAGAGAGTAACACATCAAAAATTATTTCATTAAAAGCAATACTATCAGCACAACTTAAAACTTTCTCTGTATGTTACACAAAGGAAAAAGTAAATACTAGTGAACTAAGCATCAGAATCAAATTTTTGAAAGAACAGCAAAATAAAGCTATGTGTAAGGAAAAAGTATTAAAGTTGAAGGCAAATTTAAATGGAATAGAAAGCAAAATATATAGGGATCTACAAGATCCAATGCAATATATTTCTTGGTTAGCTTTGGAAAGACTAATAATATTGAAAAACCTGTAATAAAATTTACCAAGAATTTAAAAATGCAGGAAGACTTTCCTGGCAGGCCAGTGGTTAAGACTCTGTGCTTCCATCCCTAGAGGCATGGTTCCATCACTGGTCAGGAAAATAAGATCCTATGTAAGAGCACAACAAAAATAAATAAAATCAAAAAAAAATAAATAAAATCAAAAGGAAGTCCTTCCAGTGTTACACTGGAGCATATGTCTAAGAGGCTAATACAAGGATATTTAATTACCTAGGATATGCCTTTGTTTGACCTCTACTTACTGTTGATTATGGCCTGGACTATGAAATTATATGTTAATTTACAAAGGTTTGTCCAGGAAAGATGGAAATTATTTCTGTCTAGTAGAAAAAAACAACCGCAATGGTTATGGTTTTATCATCCTGTGTGCAGAGCTGGTTAGTTTCTAGCTCATCAAACGTTTCAGTATGATTTTCTGTCATTCCCTCAAAACCAGATTTATCATCCTACTGGTTCCCTCATTATTCACTTAAATCTCTGGCACATGTCCATTTAAAATCAATGAATAAGATAAAAATAAAAATGGAAGATGACCATGAACAGAAGGCATTGCTACAGGTATATATTTAAGAAATAATTAATAATATAATATTATTAACAATTTCATCCTGTTAGATGAAATGGACTTTTCTATATATGGAATTGATATTTCATTGCTTAAGTTTTTGACTATGCAAAAACTTAAGCAATGAAATAAATGGGGTTTTCAATAAATGGTGTTAAAGCATGTTTATACAATTCCATGTGTGCCTACCATCCAACAATTCATATATACATACACACACACAAGTTGTACACCTACTTCTGTGTGATATGTATATATAATACATATTTAATATACATATACATGTATAAAATAAAATTGAATCATGACTTTTACAATATAACATACACAAAAACACAATTCCAGATAAATTGTTAATCTAAATTTTAAATGTTAAAAAGCAAACAAGCAAATAAGTAAATAAATAAATAAAACTTCTAAACAAAATCTAGGAGACTATGTTTATGATTTTGGGGTACAAAACATATACTTAAATAGGACCCAGTTTTAATCAAAGAATACACTATTTATATATTCAACTACAGTAAGAGATTTTAGAAATACCTCAAAGTCTGATCTTCTTTGATATTCTCAAATAAAACTTTGTACTTTTAAAAATATCAAGATAATAAAGAACAAAGACAGACTAAGGAAATTTTTAGGTTGAGAACATCAGCAATATGACAAATGCATCTCATGACCTTTTTCTTTTTCAATAAAGACTGTAGGGAGACAAATGGCAAAATTTAAGTCTTGTAGATTGGGTAATAATATTGTATCAGTATTAATTTCCTGATTTTGATCATCTTGTGGCTATCGAAGAGAATATATTTATTATTATAAGATACACTGAATTTTTAAAATAATTTTGGCTTATATTAGGCTAGTATTTCCATGAACAATATTCTGTCTAGTAGAAAAAACAACCGCAATGGTTATGGTTTTATCATCCTGTGTGCAGAGCTGGTTAGTTTCTAGCTCATCAAACGTTTCAGTATGATTTTCTGTCATTCCCTCAAAACCAGATTTATCATCCTACTGGTTCCCTCATTATTCACTTAAATCTCTGGCACATGTCCATTTAAAATCAATGAATAAGATAAAAATAAAAATGGAAGATGACCATGAACAGAAGGCATTGCTACAGGTATATATTTAAGAAATAATTAATAATATAATATTATTAACAATTTCATCCTGTTAGATGAAATGGACTTTTCTATATATGGAATTGATATTTCATTGCTTAAGTTTTTGACTATGCAAAAACTTAAGCAATGAAATAAATGGGGTTTTCAATAAATGGTGTTAAAGCATGTTTATACAATTCCATGTGTGCCTACCATCCAACAATTCATATATACATACACACACACAAGTTGTACACCTACTTCTGTGTGATATGTATATATAATACATATTTAATATACATATACATGTATAAAATAAAATTGAATCATGACTTTTACAATATAACATACACAAAAACACAATTCCAGATAAATTGTTAATCTAAATTTTAAATGTTAAAAAGCAAACAAGCAAATAAGTAAATAAATAAATAAAACTTCTAAACAAAATCTAGGAGACTATGTTTATGATTTTGGGGTACAAAACATATACTTAAATAGGACCCAGTTTTAATCAAAGAATACACTATTTATATATTCAACTACAGTAAGAGATTTTAGAAATACCTCAAAGTCTGATCTTCTTTGATATTCTCAAATAAAACTTTGTACTTTTAAAAATATCAAGATAATAAAGAACAAAGACAGACTAAGGAAATTTTTAGGTTGAGAACATCAGCAATATGACAAATGCATCTCATGACCTTTTTCTTTTTCAATAAAGACTGTAGGGAGACAAATGGCAAAATTTAAGTCTTGTAGATTGGGTAATAATATTGTATCAGTATTAATTTCCTGATTTTGATCATCTTGTGGCTATCGAAGAGAATATATTTATTATTATAAGATACACTGAATTTTTAAAATAATTTTGGCTTATATTAGGCTAGTATTTCCATGAACAATATTAAAAATAATAATAATAAGCCTTTTAATAGGCTTTTATAACTCCATGAAAGGGATAAAAGAAAAAAAGAGGGAGTAGAACTGTGTATATTTGAGGTACATTTTAACATTTAATTCATGCTTCATTAAAGAATCAGTCCTTAGAAGTTTCTCTGGATGAGGTATTTTAGGAAAATTCCAGGTGCCTCAGCAGTAATTTTTTTTTTTAATTTGGCCTCTTTTATTGTTTATTTATTTATATATTTTTTATCCATCTTTATTCTTTGGCCTGTGTGGGCCTCCCATTGCAGTGTCCTCTCTCATTGCAAAACACTGGCTCTCATTGGACACACTGGTCCAGCCATTTCGCAACACATGGGATCTTCCCCGGCCAGGGATCGAACCGATGCCCCTTGCACTGCAAGGGAGACTCTTTAGCCATTGGACCACCAGGGAAGCCCTGTGCTCTGAATTTCTTAAAAATAAAGTGATACTGTGTATGTAATATATTTTCAAGTGATTCAGAAAAAAAATGTGTATATGAGAATGTTGGGAGAGAGTGAGAGGTATAGAGAAAGAGAGAGCAATGTTCGTGGAGGGGAAAGAGGAAGTGGAGAAAATATACCAAATTTCTTGGGATCATTTTTGCTACATTTCTGTAAATGTAAAATTATTTTGATATATTTCCAAGTTTGAAAATATTAAGAAGTTATGCTCACCAAAAGACATGACATTAATTTCTAGTGTCAGCCATGGTCAAAATTAATAATTATTTCATATGGTTTTTTTTTGAGGAAAGGCTTTTGTTATTTTTATTTATTTATCTTTTTGGGGGGTGGGGTGGGGAGGGAGGGGGACGGGCGGACCACTTCTATTGGTCTTTCATTTCTCTATTTTCATCCGTCTTTGTTCTTTGGCTCCTGTGGGCCTCCCATCGCGGTGGCCTCTGTCATCACAGCATGCTTAGGAGCATGCGCTCCAGAGCTCCGGCGGTAATTGGACACATCAGTATTAATTTCCTGATTTTGATCATCTTGTGGCTATCGAAGAGAATATATTTATTATTATAAGATACACTGAATTTTTAAAATAATTTTGGCTTATATTAGGCTAGTATTTCCATGAACAATATTAAAAATAATAATAATAAGCCTTTTAATAGGCTTTTATAACTCCATGAAAGGGATAAAAGAAAAAAAGAGGGAGTAGAACTGTGTATATTTGAGGTACATTTTAACATTTAATTCATGCTTCATTAAAGAATCAGTCCTTAGAAGTTTCTCTGGATGAGGTATTTTAGGAAAATTCCAGGTGCCTCAGCAGTAATTTTTTTTTTTAATTTGGCCTCTTTTATTGTTTATTTATTTATATATTTTTTATCCATCTTTATTCTTTGGCCTGTGTGGGCCTCCCATTGCAGTGTCCTCTCTCATTGCAAAACACTGGCTCTCATTGGACACACTGGTCCAGCCATTTCGCAACACATGGGATCTTCCCCGGCCAGGGATCGAACCGATGCCCCTTGCACTGCAAGGGAGACTCTTTAGCCATTGGACCACCAGGGAAGCCCTGTGCTCTGAATTTCTTAAAAATAAAGTGATACTGTGTATGTAATATATTTTCAAGTGATTCAGAAAAAAAATGTGTATATGAGAATGTTGGGAGAGAGTGAGAGGTATAGAGAAAGAGAGAGCAATGTTCGTGGAGGGGAAAGAGGAAGTGGAGAAAATATACCAAATTTCTTGGGATCATTTTTGCTACATTTCTGTAAATGTAAAATTATTTTGATATATTTCCAAGTTTGAAAATATTAAGAAGTTATGCTCACCAAAAGACATGACATTAATTTCTAGTGTCAGCCATGGTCAAAATTAATAATTATTTCATATGGTTTTTTTTTGAGGAAAGGCTTTTGTTATTTTTATTTATTTATCTTTTTGGGGGGTGGGGTGGGGAGGGAGGGGGACGGGCGGACCACTTCTATTGGTCTTTCATTTCTCTATTTTCATCCGTCTTTGTTCTTTGGCTCCTGTGGGCCTCCCATCGCGGTGGCCTCTGTCATCACAGAGCACTGGCTTTAGGAGCATGCGCTCCAGAGCTCCGGCTTGGTAATTGGACACATCGGTCCAGCCGCTCCGCGGCACGTGGGGTCTTCCCAGGCCAGGGATCGAACTGGCGCCCCTTGCACTGCAAGGCGGTGTCCTTACCCACTGGACCACCAGGGGAAGCCCCTCATATGTTTTTAATACATATGCAATATCCCCTCATAAACTTCTCTGAGTGAAGATAATAGAAAATTGAATTTTCAAGGAATTTTAGCCTTGCCTCACTTTTACAAGATACATGATATTCAATTTGATTAGTGACAATAATTAGGTCAAAAATTATCTTCATATTGTATATGGCATTCTTTTTTCAAATACTGTTTACATGTTTAATAAATAGGTTCATAAAAACAAATACATAAATAAATAAACAGGTTCACTAGAAATTCCTTGTATGTGTTAGTTATACTTGTCAAATTATAATTATTGGCTGTGTATATATATATTAAGTTTGTCTATGAGAATTCAAAACAATTTTTTTCCATGTACAGTCTTGTAAACATGAATGACTTGTCCACTGCAGCACATCGAAACCTGTATTTCTGGCTTCTGTTACAAAGGTTGACATCTAGCAACAGTGAGTTCTCATTTTTCCACAGCAATAATTTATTGTCTCATGTGTTCTCCAGTTAACCTATGTCCCTGCTTACTGTCTTGTGCATTTCACAAATATTCATTTCACATGCCTTTGTAGGCATTTTGATTTGTGATTTTGGCCTGAACCTTCCCATTGAGATTTCACATGTATAAGACATATTTTTTCATATTTTGCGCCATAGCTATGACAAAGTAAAGCTTCAGTCCAGCCCATGAAATAACTTTATTACACCCTCCAAATGAAGGGAATTTTGAGTTGGCCTGATACGAGTATGTATGGAGCTGAGCGTATCTGAATGTCAGTTCCCAGCCTGAAGAACCATCATTTATTTTTCTTGAATCTGTTTTCTCATAACCAAAATGAAGATAAACATGCATACTTATGTTGAGAATAAGCTAATTGCCTGACATGGAATAAGCACTCACATACAGTAACTACTTCTTTTCCCTCCCTCCATACTATATCAGTGCTTTTAAATGTCCCACTTTCCAGAAATCTGCCTCCTCAATAACATTTCTGTATTTCATGTAAGGAAGAAAGACATATAATTTATTGAGTTTTATAAAAATCTGATAAATAGAACTCCTATTACTAAAATGTAAATATCAAATATAAATAGAACTAGGTACTTACTACACATTTCCTACACAATGACAACAATATGTATTTACATTACTTTAGAAATTAGACCTGAAACTCTAGTGTATAGAGTGAGTACAGAATGCCCACTTTGTAATACCCCAATTCCTTGTCATATTTGGGATGTAGTCTTGTCCTGTCACAATTACTATGATCCTGTATTCTCAGAGTAAATTGTGAATGTAATTATTGATAGAACCATGTTCTTCTGCTCAATGGAGGAGAACACATTCTTCTAACACAGCATCGTATCAGCTCATGAGTTAATTCTTTCTTAGGTTAAATAGTAGTAACTGTTAGAAACATTAAACTCAATCCTACATCATGGACAAGGGACGTGATCTTGTATGTCTTGTCTTCATTTGAGTCCCTAAGCCAAACATGGTTCCTGGGACATAGTTTATGTTCATCAGTTATTCATTGATTGGATGAATGGATGAAATGATTGTTATAAAATATCTATTTTATAAGCTGTTGACATGGTCATGATTACACATATCAGAAAACACCAATATGATAGACATCAACAATACAGAGTTTTAAGCTCACATAATAATGACCTAAAAGAATAGGCGTTCAAACGCGAGTTACTTCATATGTCAGGAACCCATGATTTTCTTCTCTCAGTACTGGAACCTTCTTCTCTGGTTAGCTCTATATAGTATCCACTTGGTTGCAGTGGTTTTATTAATCCCATGTAGCATTTCAGTGACCAAAAGTGGGACAGCAGTCTCCTCTGTCTTGTGTCTATTTTTAGGAGAAATTAAATCCTTTACCATAAGGCACCATCTAGGCCTCATCTTAATTCTCACTCGTCCACACTGGACCATCCAATTCACACTTCTCACAATGAGGTGGGAAGATAAACATGCATACTTATGTTGAGAATAAGCTAATTGCCTGACATGGAATAAGCACTCACATACAGTAACTACTTCTTTTCCCTCCCTCCATACTATATCAGTGCTTTTAAATGTCCCACTTTCCAGAAATCTGCCTCCTCAATAACATTTCTGTATTTCATGTAAGGAAGAAAGACATATAATTTATTGAGTTTTATAAAAATCTGATAAATAGAACTCCTATTACTAAAATGTAAATATCAAATATAAATAGAACTAGGTACTTACTACACATTTCCTACACAATGACAACAATATGTATTTACATTACTTTAGAAATTAGACCTGAAACTCTAGTGTATAGAGTGAGTACAGAATGCCCACTTTGTAATACCCCCAATTCCTTGTCATATTTGGGATGTAGTCTTGTCCTGTCACAATTACTATGATCCTGTATTCTCAGAGTAAATTGTGAATGTAATTATTGATAGAACCATGTTCTTCTGCTCAATGGAGGAGAACACATTCTTCTAACACAGCATCGTATCAGCTCATGAGTTAATTCTTTCTTAGGTTAAATAGTAGTAACTGTTAGAAACATTAAACTCAATCCTACATCATGGACAAGGGACGTGATCTTGTATGTCTTGTCTTCATTTGAGTCCCTAAGCCAAACATGGTTCCTGGGACATAGTTTATGTTCATCAGTTATTCATTGATTGGATGAATGGATGAAATGATTGTTATAAAATATCTATTTTATAAGCTGTTGACATGGTCATGATTACACATATCAGAAAACACCAATATGATAGACATCAACAATACAGAGTTTTAAGCTCACATAATAATGACCTAAAAGAATAGGCGTTCAAACGCGAGTTACTTCATATGTCAGGAACCCATGATTTTCTTCTCTCAGTACTGGAACCTTCTTCTCTGGTTAGCTCTATATAGTATCCACTTGGTTGCAGTGGTTTTATTAATCCCATGTAGCATTTCAGTGACCAAAAGTGGGACAGCAGTCTCCTCTGTCTTGTGTCTATTTTTAGGAGAAATTAAATCCTTTACCATAAGGCACCATCTAGGCCTCATCTTAATTCTCACTCGTCCACACTGGACCATCCAATTCACACTTCTCACAATGAGGTGGGGCTTCTCCATGATCAGTTTAGAAGAATTAGATAAATTCTAAATTTAAAAGGAGGTTGGTTCACCTTGTCCAGGATAAGAGGGAGGCACAGGCCCTCAGAATCATACTGGAGCTGTGTTAATAAGAAATAAAGGAGAAAGGCACATCAACTATAAAGAAAAATATATGAATCAGAAAACAAATTAGTATTTCTTAAAATTTAATTACTTAGAACAGCAGATTGTTTTGTTCAACTATTTAAGCAGTAGATTTCAAAGATAAGTATTTATAAACCATAGTGTAATTTTTTTTCTCTCCATTCAGTTATCCTAAGCTACAGCCTCTTATAGGAAGGACCAGAAAAAATACATTGAAACAAAGTTCACAAGTTTAGCCTTGCTTAAGCACAATGGCCACAGGTATCAGTTGCACATGGTTCCTAAGAAGACAAGATATTTACTTAAAGCCTCCTTGCACTGCTATGTAAAGAGCATTTACTCTAAGTTTGCCATAACAACTTCCCATTTTCATAGACAAGGAAATTGAATATTAAAAAGTCTATTTACTTTTCAAGGTTATATTGCTGAGAGGGATACAGTTAGGTTTTAAGACCAGAATGGTCTGACTCTGAAGTCCAAGTTCAGCTGCCTCTAAATGAAAAAATCTGTACAGGAAAATTCTGTCTGTCCATGGAAATGATTTCAGAAGGAAATAGCAGTCAAAAGAATTACAAATAAGGTACATTAACATTCCAACAATTTTCATGTATTCAATAAATGTTTCTTCAGCATATACTCCATATCCAAAACACTAAAAAATAAAAACTCAACTTCCCTTTTGTTGTGAAGATGTGGAGTATATTATTTAAAGCTAGAGATCATTTCCACTGTAGTAGATATAACAGTGGAAAGTGTTGACAGAAATATGCAAGGGTCATGGGCAAAGTTCATTATAATGTCATAGAATAAAATTTATGTGGTAAGCTTCACAGAAGTACAAAACAGAAACCTCAAGCCTAAATAGAATAGCCATTGGTTTATGTATCTATGTAAATTATTTCATGTATTCCATTAACATTCCTTTTTCAAATTTTACGCTTTTTTTCTAGATGTTACGATTTTTTTTAATCCAAGTACTTTCATCAGAATAAAATTTCTGAAAAAAGAATATAAAGTAGCTTAAAAATAAATAACATACTAAATGTGTGTGTTAACTACCAGCAACTGATTTTCTTCCATAAAATGTAGGAACTACTATTTAAAAACTAGAATGGAAAAATATAATTGGAGGGAACTTAGATAAAGGAATAATTAATTCACAGAAAAGGAAAACTCTACTGGGAAATTTAACATATAAATAACTGTTTAATCAGGAGAATTGTAATGAAAGCAAGGATCATATATATTTATGTATGAAAAAGCCGTGGCAACCCAGTCCAGTATTCTTGCCTGGAGAATCCCATGGACAGAGGATCCTGGTGGGCTATAGTCCATGGGGTCACAAAGAGTTGGACATGGCTGAGAAACTAAGCACAGTATAGCACCGTCATGTCACATCTCAGCCTTCCTTAATTCCACAAAAGGAAGATAAAAAATGAAAAATAAAATGAATATATGTATCTATTTATCAATCTTCAAACATGCAGCTTCTGTTTGCAACTTGCAGAACCCTGTTTTGAAAATCATGTGCACAGTACTGTGTTAATTATGGGGATTATAAAGCCCTGAGGCTTGGTATGTTGAAACAGAAGAGGGGTTTAAACCTAGGGGAACTATCTCTAGATTTTGATGTGAAATAGTTTCTTGCATCGACCCTGCACTAATAAATATCAGAATGTTCTCTTAGTGTGATCAGAGCTACTCCCATGTTGATTGCCTCTTGGTGAGTTGAGAGGAAATGGAAAGGCAAAGGCATTGATGTTGAAGAAATTTCTTGTCTTGCAAAGCACATATTACCCAAATAGATTTACTTTTAATCTTTTAATAAACTGAAACAGTTAGTGATTTCTGCAAATGGTGCCTCAGTCTAATCTCACAGAGGACTCTACTGTTCTGCAGTGGATTAGAAAAGTCTCCCATCTTTCAATATTTGTCTTTGTTCCTTTCAGTAGCTGAATTTAATTCTTATTATCCTCAATGACAAGGCAATTTCACATGATGAAATTTCTCATGTGAAACCTACACCTTTCAAATAATAATTCACAAGTTCAAATTGGATTTATGTGTATGAGTGTGCATGTGTGCGTGTGCATAAACACACAGTTCACCTGAAGATGACAGTGTGATTTGTGAATATATAATTCATCCCATAGATCAAAATGTTTTTATCCAAAAGAAATGAAGCATCATTATTTGCAAAGGAAGTTCAACCTGTATTATCCTCAGGTTCACAATAAGAAATGAAGTAGTAGAAGTAAGCAAAACAACAGCAAAACAAGTAAGAAACAGCCTCATATTTTAGTCAGTGTGACGCTACAGTAGTCTTAGTTGAGTTCGAAGACCCCTCTTGTATCAACCCAGGTTCAGATGTGCATGCTTTCTATCATCTTCCTAATTGCTTTCCACCTGTGAAATTTCACCTTATCCATTTATTTATTCTTAAAATTTCTGTCAGAATGATCTTTCTAAAATAATATCTAAGATACAATGAACATGTAATTTGCCTGCTTAAATCTAATCTGTAGAAGTTCTTACCTATGTGCCAGACACTGTTATAGATGTCATGATCTATCTGATTTTTGTTTGTTTGTTTTGTCATGACTACTATTTAGATGTGGGTCTTCCCTCTTAACAAATGAGAAATCTGAGATTCAGAAAAGTTAAGATGATTTATGTGAGGTCTAGAACATGATTCATTAGCATCAATATCATTTACATTTCAAGTCAGTTAGTTGTGAGGTACTATCCTGTGCACTGTGTAGAATGTTAGCAGCTTCCCTAACCTTACACTCTATGCCAGTAACTGACTTCTGGCCCAGGTAATCAGCCCAAAGATGTATCAAGACAATGAGAAATACCCTCTTGGAAAACTGACAAATTATGATTGAAAAAGTTAAAAGCCATTTGCCTATCTATACCTGTATGTCTTTCATAATAATGTGATCCACATAGTTTAATGGCCTCATGATTGGATGCTTCATCAAATCTAAAATTTTCTTTTTATTAATCTGAAACAGTTAGTTCTGAAAGTGGATTAGAAAATTTCTCCCATCTTTCAATATTTGTCTTTGTTCCTTTCAGTAGCTGAATTTAATTCTTATTATCCTCAATGACAAGGCAATTTCACATGATGAAATTTCTCATGTGAAACCTACACCTTTCAAATAATAATTCACAAGTTCAAATTGGATTTATGTGTATGAGTGTGCATGTGTGCGTGTGCATAAACACACAGTTCACCTGAAGATGACAGTGTGATTTGTGAATATATAATTCATCCCATAGATCAAAATGTTTTTATCCAAAAGAAATGAAGCATCATTATTTGCAAAGGAAGTTCAACCTGTATTATCCTCAGGTTCACAATAAGAAATGAAGTAGTAGAAGTAAGCAAAACAACAGCAAAACAAGTAAGAAACAGCCTCATATTTTAGTCAGTGTGACGCTACAGTAGTCTTAGTTGAGTTCGAAGACCCCTCTTGTATCAACCCAGGTTCAGATGTGCATGCTTTCTATCATCTTCCTAATTGCTTTCCACCTGTGAAATTTCACCTTATCCATTTATTTATTCTTAAAATTTCTGTCAGAATGATCTTTCTAAAATAATATCTAAGATACAATGAACATGTAATTTGCCTGCTTAAATCTAATCTGTAGAAGTTCTTACCTATGTGCCAGACACTGTTATAGATGTCATGATCTATCTGATTTTTGTTTGTTTGTTTTGTCATGACTACTATTTAGATGTGGGTCTTCCCTCTTAACAAATGAGAAATCTGAGATTCAGAAAAGTTAAGATGATTTATGTGAGGTCTAGAACATGATTCATTAGCATCAATATCATTTACATTTCAAGTCAGTTAGTTGTGAGGTACTATCCTGTGCACTGTGTAGAATGTTAGCAGCTTCCCTAACCTTACACTCTATGCCAGTAACTGACTTCTGGCCCAGGTAATCAGCCCAAAGATGTATCAAGACAATGAGAAATACCCTCTTGGAAAACTGACAAATTATGATTGAAAAAGTTAAAAGCCATTTGCCTATCTATACCTGTATGTCTTTCATAATAATGTGATCCACATAGTTTAATGGCCTCATGATTGGATGCTTCATCATTCTAAAATACTCATTAATTCATTCATTTCTTGACTCAGTTTTCTAGAATGTATTTAAGAACTTGGACTCAATGCCAGTCAGCCTGAGTTTTTATTACGGTTCTGCCATTAATTGGTTTTATGACATTGAGCGAGTTCTCAATCCCTGTCTCCTTTTTGTCCCTAACCTGGATTTGGGAATGATAATCAAAAATAATTCATAGGTGTGTTAAAAAGGTTAAGTAAGGTCTATGTATGAATCTTAGAATGTGTGGGATTCTGAGTTGATAAATTCTAAATTGGTGATCAGGGTGGAGAATCTGAAGTTTTCCATCAATCACATTTTTTAACCTTCTTACATCTGACTGCTCATGTCAAAGAGCAGAGAACCAGTCCAGTAAAGTGACCCAAAGATATAGGGGATAGTGTATAGGGAATGTTGGGGACAGAATAAAGGAGATCCCCTTCTCTTCTTCCCTGCTAGCTCAGCTGTAAATGTTCTTCCTGCAATGCAGGAAACTTCAGTTCTGTTCCTGGGTTGAGAAAATCCCCTGGAGAAAGGATAGGCTATCCACTCCAGTATTTAGGGGCTTCTCTGTTGACTCAGATGGTAAAGATTCCACCTACAGTGCAGGAGACCTGGGTTGGATCCCTGGATTAGGAAGATCCCTTGGAGATAGGATAGGCTACCTACTCCAGTATTCTTGCCTGGAGAATTCCATGACTTGTCCATGCAGTTGCAGAGTCAAATATGACTGAGCTACTTGATTTTCTTCCCTGCATACAGCCCCTTTGCTAGAACTTCTTCCCCAAACATACCATCACTATAATATTTTGTCACCATATAATCTGCCACAATCACTGTTTCTCCTTATAGTAATCACCTCATTCTTATCACTAGTAGGGTGGTCCAGAGTTGTCAAATTCCAGGAAACAGAAAGCAAAGATTCACTGTCATATATTCTCCTAAGACTCTTCAGTATTGTCTTACTCAGGGATGCATTGTGAACCATTTTCCATAAGGTTGAGTGAAAATATGTATTGGTTTCACTCTGCTCCTGGTAGGTCTTCTAGCTGAAGGAAATCATATTTTCCTTACATCTTTTATTTTTAAATTGTACTTTATTGTGATAGGAGCAGTTAATATAAGATTCATCCTCTAAACAAATTTGATGTCCTCTCACTCTAAGCACATAGCCTTTAAGACCGCACATCCATATGGGTTGATTCTCTCATAGTCCCTGCCTGTGTTCAAGTCCTTAGTCCTAACCTCTGACTCTGGCTCATAACGATCACAGAACCAAGAAGCACTTGTTTGCCATGAATGCTTTAGATTATGTGGACCTTTCATGTTCTTATATTCTGGGTACCTTTCTGGTAATAGGCTTTCCTCTCAAAATTGAACCAGAAATTTTGCAAAACAATTTTTAGATTCTCAACTTTTTGAGTTTTTGTCTTTTTATTTGTGTTAAGTCACCTACATTTTTTGCTCTTCATATGGCTAGCTCTGTCTCATCAATTGTTAGCTCAAAACGTATCTCCCCAGGAAGTTCTTTTCCAAGTAATTCATCCTAGTATGGAAAAATGCTTATTATTATTATGGAGAAATTAAACGAAAACAGAGAATCTCCTAACAGAAACTCTTAACTCTTTAATGTTTACTTCAAGATAATAATACAAGTCTCCTGGGTGCAGAGAAATTCTGCTTTGTTCATTTCTGCATTGTCAGTTCTTAGAATATTTTCCAGCACTCAGTTGATGCACAAAATATATATACTAAGAGAATGAATGAATGAATGAATGAATGAAAGTTATCTATTGTAATGTCACTCACCAGTTTCATTCAAGCAGTCTATGGCCTTGACAACAGCCAGATCCCTGTAATATAGAAGGGACATTACCCTGACTAGAAAGTAAATAGGGGAGAGCCCTTTAAGTCTTTTTTTTTTTTTTTTTTTTTCACTTAGCCAAGAATTTGGCTTTTCTAGCCTTATTCAAGGCCAAGAATATGTGGATATCAGGCCAGGCAATTGTACAGGGGCTTAATTTAGAATCCTGTCCCATTTCTGGAGACTAACACAGAAGAGCTATCCAATCTCATAGCCAGCAGGGTTAGGAACAAACACACTTTTTGGGGGGTGTGGGGCACTTCTATTGGTCTTCTATTTATTTCCTTTCATCAATCTTTGTTCTTTGGCCTATGTGCACCTCCCATCGCAGTGGCCCCTCTCCCTGCAAAGCACCAGCTCTGGGCTCATGCGCTCCAGAGCTCTGGCTCAGTAGTTGGATACATCGGTCCAGCAGCCGCTCCGCAGCACGTGGTATCTTCCCAGGCCAGGGAATGAACCGGCGCCTTTTGCACCACAAGGCAATGTCCTTACCCACTGGACAACCAGGGGAGCCCCAAACACTCATTTTTAACAGCAAAAAATGTGTTTGTATACTTGACTTGCATCAAAACAAGCACATATGTTTTCTGAAAATCACCAGTCACATTTTTTCAGAGGGTAGTGGTGGGTTGGACCCTCTAATTTTTTAAATAGATGACGTCAAACAAAGCACATCCAGAAAGAAGTGTTACTTCACTTCTAAGCATGGGTAGAAAGCAGAATTTAAATCTTTACTATGAAAGACACTTTGGTGTAATAATTTGCTCTGTTTCATGGGTCTCATTTTGTTCTAATTAGCTTTAAGGTAAGAAATAAGACCATGTGAATCACATCTCACAATGAGCTCAGATTTATAAAGGTCTAATATGGTAAAATACACAATTTGCAATGTATTTTCAATTACTCACAATAATTTGAAAGCTCCATGAACAGACAACAACAATGGACTTTTCTCAACTAAAACCGAGCTAAAGTCCAGCTCATGCATTTGCCATTTTTATTCCTGACCCCTTTCTGCAGTGATGGGTCCATAAAGTCATGGTTTTGTTGAAATCATTTTATATTATGCTTCCTAGTACAATATTTTGACTATGTCTGATTATATAGCTCAATTGGAGTGAAGAAAATTACCCAGTAATTTAGAAAAGAATTCCCTTTCAAAGCCGGCAGGAATCTGCTCTTCAATTTAGAAAGAAATTTACAGAATCAGGTTGTTTGTATGAGTTGTAAGTATTGTTTAGTGTTTTGACCCAGGGTTGCTTGATATATCAGTCAACGAAATACGAGCCTTATTCAAGGCCAAGAATATGTGGATATCAGGCCAGGCAATTGTACAGGGGCTTAATTTAGAATCCTGTCCCATTTCTGGAGACTAACACAGAAGAGCTATCCAATCTCATAGCCAGCAGGGTTAGGAACAAACACACTTTTTGGGGGGTGTGGGGCACTTCTATTGGTCTTCTATTTATTTCCTTTCATCAATCTTTGTTCTTTGGCCTATGTGCACCTCCCATCGCAGTGGCCCCTCTCCCTGCAAAGCACCAGCTCTGGGCTCATGCGCTCCAGAGCTCTGGCTCAGTAGTTGGATACATCGGTCCAGCAGCCGCTCCGCAGCACGTGGTATCTTCCCAGGCCAGGGAATGAACCGGCGCCTTTTGCACCACAAGGCAATGTCCTTACCCACTGGACAACCAGGGGAGCCCCAAACACTCATTTTTAACAGCAAAAAATGTGTTTGTATACTTGACTTGCATCAAAACAAGCACATATGTTTTCTGAAAATCACCAGTCACATTTTTTCAGAGGGTAGTGGTGGGTTGGACCCTCTAATTTTTTAAATAGATGACGTCAAACAAAGCACATCCAGAAAGAAGTGTTACTTCACTTCTAAGCATGGGTAGAAAGCAGAATTTAAATCTTTACTATGAAAGACACTTTGGTGTAATAATTTGCTCTGTTTCATGGGTCTCATTTTGTTCTAATTAGCTTTAAGGTAAGAAATAAGACCATGTGAATCACATCTCACAATGAGCTCAGATTTATAAAGGTCTAATATGGTAAAATACACAATTTGCAATGTATTTTCAATTACTCACAATAATTTGAAAGCTCCATGAACAGACAACAACAATGGACTTTTCTCAACTAAAACCGAGCTAAAGTCCAGCTCATGCATTTGCCATTTTTATTCCTGACCCCTTTCTGCAGTGATGGGTCCATAAAGTCATGGTTTTGTTGAAATCATTTTATATTATGCTTCCTAGTACAATATTTTGACTATGTCTGATTATATAGCTCAATTGGAGTGAAGAAAATTACCCAGTAATTTAGAAAAGAATTCCCTTTCAAAGCCGGCAGGAATCTGCTCTTCAATTTAGAAAGAAATTTACAGAATCAGGTTGTTTGTATGAGTTGTAAGTATTGTTTAGTGTTTTGACCCAGGGTTGCTTGATATATCAGTCAACGAAATACGATTTTTTGTTTGTCTCTTTTCCCTTTTCTCTGTGATATGAATTCAGATGAACTCAAAATATCTTCTTTGCCACTGAGTTTTGCACACCCTTTTTAAAATTTTGCTATTGATTCCCAGTATATGCATTCAAACCATAACTACACTAAATAACTCTGTGTGTGTGTGTGTGTGTGTGTGTGTTAGTCACTCAGTCGTATCCGACTCTTTTTGACTTAAGTCCACCAGAGTCCTCAGCCCATGAGATTCTCTAGGCATGAATACAGGATTGGGTTGCCATTTCCTTTTCCAGGGCATCTTTCTGACCAGGGATCCAGTCCAGGTCTCCTGCATTGCAGGCAGATTCCTTTCCAACTGAACCACCAAGGAAACTCTATCTACATAATGCTAACTAAGTGGTAAAGAATCCACCTGCCAATGCAGGAGATGTGGGTTCCATCTCTGGGTCAGGAAGAACCCCTAGGGCAGGAAATGGTAACCCACTCCAGTATTCTTGCCTGAGCAATGGCACTGACAGAGGATCCTGATGGGCTTCAGTTACTGGAGCCACAAAGAGTCAGACGTGGCAAAGCACACATGCACGCATGCATAATAAATAAATCTCATTATAACCATGCTTAAAATAAGAGATAGGAGCATTTTATTTTTGCAAGTACTTTTAAAAGGCCTTTCCATTTTTAGAAAAGAGCAATAAAAACATTTAAAATGTGTATCTTAACAACCTATGTTGGTTGGAAATACCCAAAGGTGTTTGTGAAACCGAGCTTTCATGAGATCAATCTCTCTTCCTTTTATGTCCTAAACTTCATCTTCACTGCAAATTGCCTGACCCGTGTGGAAGATTGCTATTGGGCACACATATAAGGAGGTTAATTACTACTTTATATCTTGCATATTTCACTATTTTATAGCATTCAGGCTTTTTTCTCTGTTACTCAGTGGGGATGTATTAGATTTCTTCCTTGGATTGTTGAGAATGATTCTGGGTCTCTGTATGCTTAGGAATAAAGTATTTCCATACAGTATAATCATATTTTGGACTGTTTCCATGCTCCCCAAATCAATTTTTAACAATAATTGCTAGGTACTGTGTGTTCACAAATATCTAATGCATGAGAAGATCAGGCAGGCCTCTGAACAAAATAAAATATGATGATCCAATAGGAGGAGTGGGAAACAGCCACAGCAGACAGGAATCAATGACAGACAGGTATTGGGCTCAGTAAAATCTATCTAGAGAAAGATTCATGAAATAGAACTTTGAAGGGCTCTCCAAGGGAGGAAGGAAAATTTGGAAGTAGAGGTAATAGATGTAAAACTAGGAAAGCATGGGGAGATACAAGATATATTTCGGGAATGACAAGTGCTTAATATTTTAGGATCTTAGGATTTATAGCAAAATGAAATTATCAAATTTAAGAGCAGGACCAAAATGTGGACATGGGTCATAAAATTCCCAATTCTTAATCATCTATATCCAGAATAGATACAGATTATAGGTTATATTAGATCTAGGTGATGTCGACCTAGACAAAACCCTAATATCTACTTCTTTGATGTTTTAAAAAGAGCAAGATCATGGAATCAGAAATCTTGTGTTCCCACCTGCTAAGTTACATTGGACATGTTGTTTTCTAGTTTGAGCTTTCATTTTCTCAATTGAAAATTAAGTACAATAAAATCTTAATCTCCTTAGACTTTTGGATAATTTTGCATGTGTTAGAAAGCTTTGAAATTTAAAAAGCCCCATCCAAAACAATGTCCCTCTTTCACAGAGTTATTTATTATATATTATCACATGTTTGCGGGTTTAGAATCTATCAGGCACTAGTCTAGCCAACAGAGAATTCATCAGTAAGCAAGGCAAGTAAGACCCCTTATAATATGGAGCTCATGATTCCCTTTTCTGTGGCATTTAATCTGAGATCTAAAAGGCTCATAGAGAGAAAAATTTCAGAGAGAAGAAACAGCAAATATAAAGATATGCACACACATTCACAGAAGACGAGAGGGCTGGAGTATGGCTTCAGAGGTTGGGCCCCTCCAGAAGGACTGGGGAAGTGGAATTTATACCCAAAACAGAAGTTCTCCTAATTATACACATACAACATATGGGCCAAAGACAAGCGGCTTACATGCCTGACTTTAGCCTTTAACATCCCCTCACCAAAATAAAGAAGAAAGATCCCTTTGTGTTGCTAGGATACCTCTGCATCTTAGAATCTGCAAGGGTATTGGGCTCTTGACTCTTACCCTTTCATATCTTTTTTCATCTGTCAAGATTCTCAGAAGAGAAGAGAGTGTCGGGAATCTTTGTAGTGGTCTCCTGCTTTACAACCTAGAGGCTGACTTCTCTTACTGGTCCTATTAATATTTTCCTTTCTCTTCTTTCCTTTCTCTTCTTCTAATTGGTCCTAGAACATTTCTTATAGAGAAATCATACCAAGAATTGCAAATATATGCTAAGTGCCGATTGTCATCAATTGCAAAGTGAAAGTGAAAGTGTTACTTGGCTGTAATGGACTCTTTGCAACCCCAAGGAGGGTAGCCTGCCAGGCTCCTCTATCCATGGAATTTCCCAGCCAAGAATACTGGAGTGGATAGCCATTCCCTTCTTCAGGGGATCTTCCTGACCCAGGGAGCAAATCTGGGTTTCCTGCACTACGGGCAGATTCTTCACTGCTGAGCCACCAGGGAAGCCCAATCTTGATGGTAGGTGCCTAGAGTGACATGTGGGTAAAGCTTCCAGCTAAGGTGCAAATCTCAGCAGAGAGTGAGATAACAAAACTTGCTTTCTTTGGATTCAATAACTAGCAAACATGAGGAATTGGACTTGATTTTCCTTAAAGAAAATCTGCCTTTTGATCTAAGATTAAAGTCACAATTGAATTGGTTTTGAGCATTTTTTTTATATTTAATGCATTTTCTTTGCAGAACATACTGAAAAATCAAGTAAGCAAGGCAAGTAAGACCCTTATAATATGGAGCTCATGATTCCCTTTTCTGTGGCATTTAATCTGAGATCTAAAAGGCTCATAGAGAGAAAAATTTCAGAGAGAAGAAACAGCAAATATAAAGATATGCACACACATTCACAGAAGACGAGAGGGCTGGAGTATGGCTTCAGAGGTTGGGCCCCTCCAGAAGGACTGGGGAAGTGGAATTTATACCCAAAACAGAAGTTCTCCTAATTATACACATACAACATATGGGCCAAAGACAAGCGGCTTACATGCCTGACTTTAGCCTTTAACATCCCCTCACCAAAATAAAGAAGAAAGATCCCTTTGTGTTGCTAGGATACCTCTGCATCTTAGAATCTGCAAGGGTATTGGGCTCTTGACTCTTACCCTTTCATATCTTTTTTCATCTGTCAAGATTCTCAGAAGAGAAGAGAGTGTCGGGAATCTTTGTAGTGGTCTCCTGCTTTACAACCTAGAGGCTGACTTCTCTTACTGGTCCTATTAATATTTTCCTTTCTCTTCTTTCCTTTCTCTTCTTCTAATTGGTCCTAGAACATTTCTTATAGAGAAATCATACCAAGAATTGCAAATATATGCTAAGTGCCGATTGTCATCAATTGCAAAGTGAAAGTGAAAGTGTTACTTGGCTGTAATGGACTCTTTGCAACCCCAAGGAGGGTAGCCTGCCAGGCTCCTCTATCCATGGAATTTCCCAGCCAAGAATACTGGAGTGGATAGCCATTCCCTTCTTCAGGGGATCTTCCTGACCCAGGGAGCAAATCTGGGTTTCCTGCACTACGGGCAGATTCTTCACTGCTGAGCCACCAGGGAAGCCCAATCTTGATGGTAGGTGCCTAGAGTGACATGTGGGTAAAGCTTCCAGCTAAGGTGCAAATCTCAGCAGAGAGTGAGATAACAAAACTTGCTTTCTTTGGATTCAATAACTAGCAAACATGAGGAATTGGACTTGATTTTCCTTAAAGAAAATCTGCCTTTTTGATCTAAGATTAAAGTCACAATTGAATTGGTTTTGAGCATATTTTATATTTAATGCATTTTCCTAGATAAAAGTAAACTTTTTACTATAGTTGTCTTAAATAAACATTAGTGCCAAGAATAAAAACCTAAAAAGCTATAGATAGTGTCTTCTGTGGCAATTTTTCCTCTTAAAGACACTATAAGTAGTATCTTTCTGTGGCCACTTTTTCCTTAATAAGTCCACATACATTGTCACTAATGTTCTGAGCTTCTTGGAATTTATACAAATGACTTAATATTTCCCAGCCTATTTCTTATCTATATAGTGTATGTAATAAGAGTACTTACTGCCTAGAAGTGATGTAACAATTAAATGAGAAAATTCCTTTAAAGAACTTGCACTAAGTTCAATGCATAAAATTTATTAGTAACTCCTTAATAAACATTAAATGATGGTGATGATGATAATTGTCTCCTATGATGTGAAAAGAATGATCTACATATTCAACCTAAGATGGAAGCATCTGGCAAATTCCTAAGTCTGCTATCGTGCAGTGTGATAATTGCACATCCAGTTCACTTTGGGTAGTTTCTTTAAAGATCCACTGAATGGCTCCATACAGCTGTGTCATTAGAAGAAATTAAGACGCGTGTCACATCTGCCACTTTGCCAGTGTTTGTTTTCTTTCAATATAAATTCAGATTCCACTGTATTCCTTTTAATATTTTTAATGTCTCAGTTTTCTAAATTGTGGTAGATGAAATAGTTAAATGATCAAATGAATATTAAAATGAAGAAAAATGATAAAATAGAATGTAATGTGGAATCTAGTAACCTTAACTTGGTGGAAATATAGAGAAATTCAACCTGAATTGAAATTCATATTTATAAATGAATCATTTAATGTATATATTGTCAAATAATCATTTGATCAGTTGTCACATTTCAGTGAGATTTTTTTTCCTCCATGATTTCTCTTTTCTTTTTATATTTGTGTTCATCCATCTTTTATTCATTGGCATGTGTGGGCCTCCCATTGCAGTGGCCTCTCCTGTTGCATAGCACTGGCTCTGGATGCATGCGCTCCAGAGCACTGGCTTGTAATTGGACACACCTGTCCAGCTGCTTCGTGGCACGTGGAATCTTCCTAGGCCAGGGATTGAACCAGTGCCCCTTGCACTGAAAGGCAGACTCTCAACCCACTGGACCACCAGGGAAGACACTCAGTGAGATTTTTTGATAACATTGAGACCAGTGGTGATGCCCTGGAGGAGGGCATGGCAACTCACTCCAGTATTCTTGCCTGGAAATTTCCTTGGACAGAGGAGCCTGATGGGCTTCGGTCCATGGATTGCATAGAGTCGGACATGACTAAATGACTAATGCATAGACCAGTGCTGAATAATAGTTATTTAAAAATTTTAGTAGTCACATTAAAGAAGAGAAACAAAATGTATACAGTTCATTATAGGAATGCATTAATATTATATTTAACCCACTTTATCATCAAATTTTCATTTTAATATGCAATCAGTATTTAAAAGTATTGATAAAATATTTTATTTTATCCACATTATTACTTTTTTTGACCTTTTCTAAATTTGTCATTTATTATGTATTGGACATTATTCTTTGTCTGTTACATGCATTGAAAATATCTTCTCTCAGTTTATTACTTGTTTTCTTTTTTTGTTTTGTTTCGTTTGGTTTGATTATTATAGAGGTTTTTTTTTTACAGATATGTATGTTCCCAGATCAGTCATACGCATATCCCTGGTCCCCTACCCCCTCCTAATTCCCCATCCTACCCCTCCCCGCAGGCTGTCGAACCAAGCCATTGTAGGAACTCCTATTCCCACGGCGCAATGACAATAGCTATTTTTTTCACATATGATAGTTTAGGTTTCCCCGTTACTCCTTCTATGCCTCCCACCCACTGTTCATTTCTCACAATGTCCATGTGTCTATGCTCGAAGTCTGTTTTTCCATCGGTTCACTGCATGTGTTATCATTACCCATTTGCTAGATTCCATATATATGTGTTAGTATGCTGTACTTGTCTTTCTCTTTTTGACTTACTTCACTTTTTATTATAGGTTCTAGATCCAGCCACCTCATTAGGACTGATTCTTCTGCATTTCTTTTTACAGCTGAGTAGTATTCCATTGTATATATGTACCAGTCTTCTTTATCCATTCATTCGTCGATGGACATCTAGGCTGCTTCCATGTTCTAGCTATTGTATAGAGAGCTGCAATGAGCACTGGGGTACAGGTGCTTCTTTCACTTTTGATTTCATCAGGGTATAAGCCTAATAGTGGGATTTCTGGGTCGTATGGTGCTTCTGTTTTTAGTTTTTTAAGGAATCACCATACTGTCTTCCATAGCGTCTGTATCAATTTACATTCCCACCAGCAATGCAAGAGTGTTCCCTTTTCTCTGCACCCTCTCCAGCATTTATTGTCTGTCGTTTTGTTGATTGCATAGAGTCGGACATGACTAAATGACTAATGCATAGACCAGTGCTGAATAATAGTTATTTAAAAATTTTAGTAGTCACATTAAAGAAGAGAAACAAAATGTATACAGTTCATTATAGGAATGCATTAATATTATATTTAACCCACTTTATCATCAAATTTTCATTTTAATATGCAATCAGTATTTAAAAGTATTGATAAAATATTTTATTTTATCCACATTATTACTTTTTTTGACCTTTTCTAAATTTGTCATTTATTATGTATTGGACATTATTCTTTGTCTGTTACATGCATTGAAAATATCTTCTCTCAGTTTATTACTTGTTTTCTTTTTTTGTTTTGTTTCGTTTGGTTTGATTATTATAGAGGTTTTTTTTTTACAGATATGTATGTTCCCAGATCAGTCATACGCATATCCCTGGTCCCCTACCCCCTCCTAATTCCCCATCCTACCCCTCCCCGCAGGCTGTCGAACCAAGCCATTGTAGGAACTCCTATTCCCACGGCGCAATGACAATAGCTATTTTTTTCACATATGATAGTTTAGGTTTCCCCGTTACTCCTTCTATGCCTCCCACCCACTGTTCATTTCTCACAATGTCCATGTGTCTATGCTCGAAGTCTGTTTTTCCATCGGTTCACTGCATGTGTTATCATTACCCATTTGCTAGATTCCATATATATGTGTTAGTATGCTGTACTTGTCTTTCTCTTTTTGACTTACTTCACTTTTTATTATAGGTTCTAGATCCAGCCACCTCATTAGGACTGATTCTTCTGCATTTCTTTTTACAGCTGAGTAGTATTCCATTGTATATATGTACCAGTCTTCTTTATCCATTCATTCGTCGATGGACATCTAGGCTGCTTCCATGTTCTAGCTATTGTATAGAGAGCTGCAATGAGCACTGGGGTACAGGTGCTTCTTTCACTTTTGATTTCATCAGGGTATAAGCCTAATAGTGGGATTTCTGGGTCGTATGGTGCTTCTGTTTTTAGTTTTTTAAGGAATCACCATACTGTCTTCCATAGCGTCTGTATCAATTTACATTCCCACCAGCAATGCAAGAGTGTTCCCTTTTCTCTGCACCCTCTCCAGCATTTATTGTCTGTCGTTTTGTTGATGATGGCCATTATGATGGGTGTGAGGTGATATCTCATTGCAGTTTTGATTTACATTTTTCTAATCATAAGTGAGGTTGAGCATCATTCCGTGTGCTTTTTGGCCATCTTGTATGTTCTCTTCAGTGGGATGTCTCTTTAGGTCTTTTTCCCATTTTTGGATTGGGTTGTTCATTTTTCCGGTGCTGAGTTTTCTGAGTTGCTTGTAGATTTTGGAGATTAATTCTTTGTCTGTTGTTTCATTTGCTATGATTTTCTCCCATTCTGTGGGCTGTCTGTTCAGCTTTTTTGTAATTTCTATTGCTGTACAAAAGCTTTTAAGTTTCATGAGGTCCCACATGTTCATTTTTCTTTTGAGTTCTGCTATTCTAGTAGGTGGATCATGGAAGATCTTGCTTTGATTTATGTCCTTGAGTGTTTTGCCTATATTCTCCTCCAAGAGTTTGATGGTTTCTGGTCTTCCATTTAGGTCTTTAATCCATTTTGAGTTGATCTTTGTGTATGGCGTCAGGGAATGTTCCAACCTCATTTTTCTGCATATAGCTGTCCAATTTTCCCAGCACCATTTGTTGAAGAGGCTGTCTTTGTCTCATTTTATATTTTCACCTCCCTTGTCAAAAATAAGGTATCCGTAGGTGTGTGGGTTTATCTCTGGGTTCTCTATCTTGTTCCATTTGTCTGTATTTCTGTTTCTGTGCCAGTACCATACTGTCTTGATGACTGTTGCTTTGTAGTAGAGTCTGAAGTTAGGGAGGCTGATTCCTCCAATTTTTTTTTCTTTGGTTTCTTTTTCTATGACTTGTTTGCCAATTTGTCGTATTTCTTTTTGTATAGAGACCATTCATTCGTCGATGGACATCTAGGCTGCTTCCATGTTCTAGCTATTGTATAGAGAGCTGCAATGAGCACTGGGGTACAGGTGCTTCTTTCACTTTTGATTTCATCAGGGTATAAGCCTAATAGTGGGATTTCTGGGTCGTATGGTGCTTCTGTTTTTAGTTTTTTAAGGAATCACCATACTGTCTTCCATAGCGTCTGTATCAATTTACATTCCCACCAGCAATGCAAGAGTGTTCCCTTTTCTCTGCACCCTCTCCAGCATTTATTGTCTGTCGTTTTGTTGATGATGGCCATTATGATGGGTGTGAGGTGATATCTCATTGCAGTTTTGATTTACATTTTTCTAATCATAAGTGAGGTTGAGCATCATTCCGTGTGCTTTTTGGCCATCTTGTATGTTCTCTTCAGTGGGATGTCTCTTTAGGTCTTTTTCCCATTTTTGGATTGGGTTGTTCATTTTTCCGGTGCTGAGTTTTCTGAGTTGCTTGTAGATTTTGGAGATTAATTCTTTGTCTGTTGTTTCATTTGCTATGATTTTCTCCCATTCTGTGGGCTGTCTGTTCAGCTTTTTTGTAATTTCTATTGCTGTACAAAAGCTTTTAAGTTTCATGAGGTCCCACATGTTCATTTTTCTTTTGAGTTCTGCTATTCTAGTAGGTGGATCATGGAAGATCTTGCTTTGATTTATGTCCTTGAGTGTTTTGCCTATATTCTCCTCCAAGAGTTTGATGGTTTCTGGTCTTCCATTTAGGTCTTTAATCCATTTTGAGTTGATCTTTGTGTATGGCGTCAGGGAATGTTCCAACCTCATTTTTCTGCATATAGCTGTCCAATTTTCCCAGCACCATTTGTTGAAGAGGCTGTCTTTGTCTCATTTTATATTTTCACCTCCCTTGTCAAAAATAAGGTATCCGTAGGTGTGTGGGTTTATCTCTGGGTTCTCTATCTTGTTCCATTTGTCTGTATTTCTGTTTCTGTGCCAGTACCATACTGTCTTGATGACTGTTGCTTTGTAGTAGAGTCTGAAGTTAGGGAGGCTGATTCCTCCAACTTTGTTTTTCTTTCTCAAGATTGCTTTGGGTATTTGGGGTCTTTGTGTTTCCATATGAACTGTGTTGTTCTTTGGCCTAGTTCTGTGAAGAATGTCATTGGTAGCTTGATAGGGATTTCATTGAGTCTGTAGATGACATTTGGTGGTATAGTCATTTTCACAATATTGATTCTTCCGACCTAGGAACATGGAATATCTCTCCATCTAAGTGTTCTTTAATTTCTTTCATGAGTGTCTTATAATTTTCTGTGTACAGTTCTTTTATTTCTTTGGTTAGGTTTATTCCTGGATATTTTATTCTCCTGGTTGCAATGGTGAAGGGGATTGGCTCTTTGATTTCGTTTTCCGATTTTTCATTGTTAGTATATAGGAATGCCAGTGACTTCTATGTATCGACTTTGTATCCTGCGACTTTGCTGAATTCATTGATTACCTCTAGTAGCTTTCTAATAGAGACTTTGGGGTTTTCTATGTTATAATATCATGTCGTCTGCAAATAGAGAGTTTTACTTCTTTTCCAGTCTGGATTCCTTTTATTTCTTTCCCTTCTCTTATTGATGTTGCTAGAACTTCAAGGACTATGTTGAATAATAGTGGTGAAAGTGGACACCCCTATCGTGTTTCTGATCTTAGAGGGAATGCTTTCAGTTTTTCACCATTGAGGTTAATGTTTGCTGTGGGCTTGTCATATATGACTTTCACTATGTTGAGACAGGTTCCTTCTATGCTCATTTTTTGAAGAGTCTTTATTGTAAATGGATGTTGTACTTTGTCGAAGTCTTTTTCTGCATCTATTGAGATTATCATGTGATTTTTGTCCCTCAGTTTCTTGTTATGGTGTAGCACATTGATTGATTCGTGGATATTGAAGAATCCTTGCATGCCTGGGATGAACCCGACTTGATCATGATGTATGAGTTTTTTGCTGTGTTGTTGAATTCTGTTTGCTAGGATTTTTGTTGAGGATTTTGCCATCCAAGTTCATCAGTGAGACTGGTCTTTAATTTTCTTTTTTATGTTGTCTTTGCCTGGTTTTGGTATCAGGGTGATGGTGGCCTCATAGAATGTGTTTGGAAGTTTTCCTTCCTGTGCAACTTTTTGAAAGAGTTTTAGAAGGACAGGCATTAGCTCTTCTTTAAATGTTTGGTAAAATTCGGCTGTGAAGCCATCTGGCCCTGGGCTTTTATTTTTGGGTAGATTTTTGATCACAAAGTCAATTTCTGGACTTGTAATTGGGTTGTTCATAGTTTTTATTTCTTCTTGGTTCAATCTTGGAAGATTAATCTTTTCCAAGAAGCTGTCCATTTCTTCCAGGTTGTCCAGTTTGTTGCTATATAGTTGTTCATAATAGTTTCTTATAATCCTTTGGATTTCTGCATAATCTGTTGTAATCTCTCCTTTTTCATTTTTGATTTTGTTGATCTGGTTCTTCTCTGTTTTTTTCTTGATGAGTCTGGCCAGTGGTTTGTCAATTTTGTTTATCTTTTCAAAGAACCAGCTTCTCATTTTATTTATCTTTACTATTGTTTTTTGTTTGTTTCTTTTTCATTTATTTCTGATCTGATCTTTATGATTTCTCTTTTTCTGCTGGCTTTGGGGTGTTTTTTTTCTTCTTTCTCCAGTTGTTTCAAGCATAGGGTTAGGTTGTCTGTTTGATATTTTTTTGGTTCCTTGAGGTAGGATTGTATTGCTATAAATTTCCCTCTTATAACTGCTTCTGCAGTATCCCATAGGTTTTGCACTGTCATGTTCACTGTCACTTTCTTCTAGGAATTTTTTTATTTCTCCTTCAATCTGCTCGGTAATCAGTTGGTTTTTTAGGCATGTGTTGTTTAATCTCCACGTGTTTGTGTTTTTAGCAGTTTTTTTTTTTTTTTTTTTCCCTGTAGTTGATCCCTAGTCTCATTGCATTGTGGTCAGAGAAGATGACTGATAATAATTTCAATTTTCTTGAATTTGCTGAGGTTTGATTTGTGGTCCAAGATGTGGTCTATCCTGGAGAATGTTCCGTGAGCACTTGGGAAGAAAGTGTATTCTTCTGCATTTGGATGGAAGGTCCTAAAGATATCAGTGAGGTCTGTGTTTCTTTATTAATTTTCTGTTTTGATGATCTGTCCATTGGTGTGAGAGGAGTGTTAAGGTCTTCTACTATTATTGTGTTGTTGATTTCCTCTTTTATGTCTGAAAGTGTTTGTCTTATGTATTGTATTAAGCTCTAAGCTAATTAAAATACTGCCTGGAGAAACAGACCCAGGGCAAGGTCCCGGCTGGGAATATTATATTGAAAGCAGTTTTTAACTAAGACATGTGTTGGGGGTGAGAAGGAGGAGAGTGTATGAGTAATGAGAAGGAATAGATTCCTGTTGCAAGGATTTTATAGGGTTAGGTAACGAAGATTAGTGTATAGTATAGTACAGCTGGAAGAGAATAGTAGAGACAGGAAGATATGATATATTTATGTAGAGGGTAGTAGTAGGTATAAAAAGGTTTTACAGTTAGAACATAGACAGAGGAAGCAGTACCAAAAAAATAAATAAATAAAAGTTTAAAGAAATATCAAATTAAAAAAAAAATTATAAAGAAAAGACAAAGAAGAAGGTAAAGAAGAAAATAAAAAAAAAAAGAAGAGTAAATACTGTCCCTGGTTTTTATCTTCTCATCTGCATGTGGATCTTCCACCTGTTTGCTTTTGATGTTGTTGTCCCAGATTTCCCTAGTCTGTACTGGTGGGGGTTGGGGGTTGGGGCTGGATGGCTGCTTATGTCTTAGGTTTCAGTGAGGGTCAGGTGTTTTTTGGTAGTCAGGACCCTTGCAGAGCCTGTTGCTCTAGTTTCTGTTTTGCTTTCAGTAATACAAGGGCTCTGCAGACAGCTCAGATGTTAGCCTGAGTGGGCGCGGTGGGAGGTTTCATCGGGCGGGGGCCACGCCTCCAGGCCCCTTGTTGGAGGGGGCTCTCCGGTTCCACTGCGCACCCTCCTGGTAGCCTTCAATTCCTGCTCTTCTCCTGGCTTCGTCTGCCACGGCTCTCCACTGTCTGTGGGACAGTACCTACTACTCGTCCCAGGTGCCCGGCTTCTTTGATGCAGCTCTGGGGCTTCACAGACTGTTAGAGCCGCTGGCGCGCGTGCATTGCCGGATAGGGGACTAAGGCCCAACAGTGGGCGTGAGCTTCCCTCCCCGGCTCGAGCTTCCCCGTCTGGCTCAAGCCAGCCTTTTGGGCTGAAACCCGTGGGGGATTTCCCTGTTCTGTTCTGCACACCCCCCCGTTAGCAGTGTCTCAGTTTACCTCACGCCTGGAAACCCTGTACTGACCCGGCAGGATTTTCATGCTGAGCGCTGCCTTCTGTCCTCTCTGCGTGCTTCCCAGCGCTCTCTCCGCCCAGTCTGGTGTGGGGTTTGGGGTACGGGGTCCTCAGCATGGGAGCTCCGGGAAAGTTCTGGCTGCTCATTCTCCGACCCTTGTAGACCTGAGGAGTTCTTTTGTCGTCTAGAGGCTGGTTTGTTGGTGGTGTTTCATTTCTTTATTAGTTCTGGTTGTTCTACTGGGGAGCTGGTGAAATCCTCCTCTTATTCCTCCACCATCTTGGCTCCCCCCACCCACATTATTTCTTGAATATGAAGAACGTATGTTACACTTTAGCACAATCTCAATTAAAAAGATTAAGATGCTAAATTTTCATCAAAAATACTGATCTATCCTTAAATTTAGAAAAATTTACAGTTAATAAATTTAAATTAACAAACTCTTGTATTTCAGACATACTCAAGTTTTCCACTATCTGTATTGAGTGCTCCAAGATACTTTTAATGCTCAAGTAAACATTGACCAAACTGGTTTACAAATTTTAAAATAATAGATTTGACTTTGAAGCAAAAGCATATTAACTTCAAAACTGCATCTGTCTTAGTTAAATAAATTGAGTAGCACTTGGGTCAACTCATTATGTTAAACATCAAATTCAAAGCAAATGGGGCTCTGCAGACAGCTCAGATGTTAGCCTGAGTGGGCGCGGTGGGAGGTTTCATCGGGCGGGGGCCACGCCTCCAGGCCCCTTGTTGGAGGGGGCTCTCCGGTTCCACTGCGCACCCTCCTGGTAGCCTTCAATTCCTGCTCTTCTCCTGGCTTCGTCTGCCACGGCTCTCCACTGTCTGTGGGACAGTACCTACTACTCGTCCCAGGTGCCCGGCTTCTTTGATGCAGCTCTGGGGCTTCACAGACTGTTAGAGCCGCTGGCGCGCGTGCATTGCCGGATAGGGGACTAAGGCCCAACAGTGGGCGTGAGCTTCCCTCCCCGGCTCGAGCTTCCCCGTCTGGCTCAAGCCAGCCTTTTGGGCTGAAACCCGTGGGGGATTTCCCTGTTCTGTTCTGCACACCCCCCCGTTAGCAGTGTCTCAGTTTACCTCACGCCTGGAAACCCTGTACTGACCCGGCAGGATTTTCATGCTGAGCGCTGCCTTCTGTCCTCTCTGCGTGCTTCCCAGCGCTCTCTCCGCCCAGTCTGGTGTGGGGTTTGGGGTACGGGGTCCTCAGCATGGGAGCTCCGGGAAAGTTCTGGCTGCTCATTCTCCGACCCTTGTAGACCTGAGGAGTTCTTTTGTCGTCTAGAGGCTGGTTTGTTGGTGGTGTTTCATTTCTTTATTAGTTCTGGTTGTTCTACTGGGGAGCTGGTGAAATCCTCCTCTTATTCCTCCACCATCTTGGCTCCCTCCACCCACATTATTTCTTGAATATGAAGAACGTATGTTACACTTTAGCACAATCTCAATTAAAAAGATTAAGATGCTAAATTTTCATCAAAAATACTGATCTATCCTTAAATTTAGAAAAATTTACAGTTAATAAATTTAAATTAACAAACTCTTGTATTTCAGACATACTCAAGTTTTCCACTATCTGTATTGAGTGCTCCAAGATACTTTTAATGCTCAAGTAAACATTGACCAAACTGGTTTACAAATTTTAAAATAATAGATTTGACTTTGAAGCAAAAGCATATTAACTTCAAAACTGCATCTGTCTTAGTTAAATAAATTGAGTAGCACTTGGGTCAACTCATTATGTTAAACATCAAATTCAAAGCAATGGGGCTTCCCTGGTGGTCCAGTGGATAAGGACACCGCCTTGCAGTGCAAGGGGCGCCGGTTGGATCCCTGGCCTGGGAGGATCCCACGTGCCGAGGAGCGGCTGGACCGATGTGTCCAATTACCAAGCCGGAGCTCTGGCGCGCGTGCGCCCAGAGCCGGTGCTGTGCGACAACAGAGGCCACCGCGATGGGAGGCCCACAGGAGCCAAAGAACAAAGATGGATGAAAATAGATAAATGAAAAACCTATAGAAGTGGCCCGCCTGCTCCCGTCCCTGCCCACCCCACCCCCACCAAAATAAGTAAATAAATAAATCTTTAAAAAAAAAAAAAATTCAAAGCAATGTTTTATAAACTGAAAAACACTAAATTTATCAATATCAAAAATTATTCTTCGTTCCCCCATATTTTATAGTCAGTTTGCATAATGCTGTCATGTACAATTAAAATTTGCACATTGACTTTATAAAATGTCATAAATCATAATTCATGATTTAATAAAAAATTTCAGTTTTGACATAAATTTTCTTACCTGTCTAAGCCACAAATTACTTTTATTTCTCTCTTGTGCTTCAAATTTAGTTCTTCCATACACAACTTAGCATTGATGAAATCACATACTTAATGCTGCCGTATTTTCTCTTTGTTTATTGAATATTTAGCAAACATTCCTTTATCTCAAGAAAAACTTGAATCTGAATTAATAGTATAGTTAAAATTTTTTGGCATACAAACCAGTGAACATTTTTGGTAAAAGAACATGAGGCTATGAAATTCCTTATTATTTTTAGTGAGTCTATTGAAAGACATGAAAAACTATTCTCAAGAAGCTTTTCACAAATTCTTTCTCAGGAAACAAAAAACATATATTTTCTACATGTATTGTACAGTTGGAGTGCCCTGGTGGATAAAGACACTTTTCTTTTGTTCTTCTCACTCTCTATACATTTTATTTCCTCTTCTTTATTGCATTGACTAGGATTCAAAGTGAAATTTTGAAAAGAAGTGGTTAAAGGGAACATCCTTGCCTTGTTTTTGAACAAGGTTTCTAGTTTATCATTATGCAGTGTGATATTAGCTGTAGGTTTTTTATAGATATTCTTTATCAAGTTAAGGTAGTTCCCTTCTATTCTTCTTGTACTGAGAGTTTTTGTCATGAACAGAAATTGATTTTGTCCAATGATTTTTATGTTTTTATTGATATCATCTTGTGATCTGTCCTTTTTAATCTGTTGATGAAATGATTACATTAATTGTTTTCTAAATATTGGACCAGACTTGCATACCTGGGATAAATCCTTCTTGGTCATGGGGTAGAACTATTTGTATAATTTTTTTGATTCAGTTGGTTATTATTTTTCAGGATCTTTATAACTATGGTCGTGAGTGATATTCATCTGTAATTTAAATTTCTTGTAATTTTTGTCTGATTTTGGAATTAAGGCAAGTCTGGCCTCAGAACAGGAGTTAAAAGGAACCATTTCTAAATGTATCCGAACACTCTGTTCTTTACAAGTACTGCCCTTGGGAGAAACTAGTTACCTAAAACCCAAGTGGCTGTATTTTTTTTTAATCAGAGCCTAGGACATCCCGTGTGGTTCAGTGGGAAAAAAAAAATCTTCTTGTTAAACATAGTCCCAAATGCTTCTGTTCTCTAAATAAACTGTAGAAAGTTGGTATAAATCTTCCCTTAAATATTTGATAACACTCACCAGTAAACCCATGTAACCCTCGTGTTTTGTATTTTAGAAAGTTGCTAATAGTTGGTTTCATTATGTTAATACATATCGGCCTATTCAAATCATTTATTTATTCCTTTGTAAGTTTTGGCAATTTGTGTCTTTTAACAAATCGGTCCATTTCTTCATCTAGGTTACCTAATTTGTCAGCATAGAGTTGTTCATAGTATTCCTAGTATTCCTTTATTACCTTTTTTTTTTTGGGGGGGGCCTCTTTCATTGATTTTCCATTCATTTATTTTCATCCATCTTTATCCTTAGATTGTGGGCCTCCCATTGCAGTGGCCTCTCTAGGTGCAGAGCACCAGCTCTGGGCGCATGCGCTGGCTCACAATTGGACACACTGGTCCAGCCTCTCCATGACTCACGGGATCTTCCCGGGCCAGGGATCGAGACGGCGCCCCTTGGACTGCAAGGCAGACTCTTTACTTACTGGACCTCCAGGGAAGCCCCCTTTATTACCTTTTAATTTCTCTGGCACTGTCTTTTCCTTCATTCCTGATAGTAGTAATTTGTATCCTGTTTCTCTCTTTTTTTAACTAGCCTGGTCAAAGCCTAATTAATTTTATTGATTTCCTTTCAGCTAAAGCTTTGATTTTTCTGATTTTCTCTATTGATTTTTTTTCCCATTTAAGTGATTTATGCTGTAATCCATACTGCTATTCCTTTTCTAATGCTTACTTTGGCTTTAATTTGCTCTTCTTCTTCTGATTTCCTAAGATAGAAGCTTAGATTACAGACCTTAGATCTTCCTTCTTTTCTACTGTATGTATTCAATGCTATAAATTTTCCTCTAATCAGTGATTTTGTCTGATTTTGGAATTAAGGCAAGTCTGGCCTCAGAACAGGAGTTAAAAGGAACCATTTCTAAATGTATCCGAACACTCTGTTCTTTACAAGTACTGCCCTTGGGAGAAACTAGTTACCTAAAACCCAAGTGGCTGTATTTTTTTAATCAGAGCCTAGGACATCCCGTGTGGTTCAGTGGGAAAAAAAAAATCTTCTTGTTAAACATAGTCCCAAATGCTTCTGTTCTCTAAATAAACTGTAGAAAGTTGGTATAAATCTTCCCTTAAATATTTGATAACACTCACCAGTAAACCCATGTAACCCTCGTGTTTTGTATTTTAGAAAGTTGCTAATAGTTGGTTTCATTATGTTAATACATATCGGCCTATTCAAATCATTTATTTATTCCTTTGTAAGTTTTGGCAATTTGTGTCTTTTAACAAATCGGTCCATTTCTTCATCTAGGTTACCTAATTTGTCAGCATAGAGTTGTTCATAGTATTCCTAGTATTCCTTTATTACCTTTTTTTTTTGGGGGGGGCCTCTTTCATTGATTTTCCATTCATTTATTTTCATCCATCTTTATCCTTAGATTGTGGGCCTCCCATTGCAGTGGCCTCTCTAGGTGCAGAGCACCAGCTCTGGGCGCATGCGCTGGCTCACAATTGGACACACTGGTCCAGCCTCTCCATGACTCACGGGATCTTCCCGGGCCAGGGATCGAGACGGCGCCCCTTGGACTGCAAGGCAGACTCTTTACTTACTGGACCTCCAGGGAAGCCCCCTTTATTACCTTTTAATTTCTCTGGCACTGTCTTTTCCTTCATTCCTGATAGTAGTAATTTGTATCCTGTTTCTCTCTTTTTTTAACTAGCCTGGTCAAAGCCTAATTAATTTTATTGATTTCCTTTCAGCTAAAGCTTTGATTTTTCTGATTTTCTCTATTGATTTTTTTTCCCATTTAAGTGATTTATGCTGTAATCCATACTGCTATTCCTTTTCTAATGCTTACTTTGGCTTTAATTTGCTCTTCTTCTTCTGATTTCCTAAGATAGAAGCTTAGATTACAGACCTTAGATCTTCCTTCTTTTCTACTGTATGTATTCAATGCTATAAATTTTCCTCTAATCAGTGATTTTGTTGCATCCTACAAATTTGGATGTTGTGTTTTCATTTTCATTTGGTTCAGATTTTGCAGAGGGAAGGGGCTCTTTTATTGATTATTTATTTATTTATTTTCTTCCATCTTTATTCTTTGGCCTGTGTGGACCTCCCATTGCAGTGGCCGCTCTGCTTGCAAAGCATCAGCTTTGGGTGCTGCACTCCAGAGTGCTGACTGATTATTGGACACACTGGTCCAGCTGTTCTGCGGCATGTGGGATCTTCCCGCGCCATGGATCGAACTGGTGCCCCTTGCACTGCAAGGCGGACTCTACCCACTGGACCACCAGGGAAGCCCCTAGTTCAGATTTTTTCAAATTTTCTTGAGATTCTTTTCTTTAAGTTACATGATATTTATATATGGATTTTTGACTGTGCCGAGTCTTTGTTCCTGTGCAGGCTTTTCTCTAGTTGCAGCAAGTAGGGGTCTACTCTCTAGTTGCAGTTCACAGGCTTCTTGTGGTGGCTTCTCTTGTGCAGCACAGGTTCTAGGGCATGCGGCTCTGTAGTTGCAGCTCCAGGGCTCTAGTGCAAATGCTCAGTATTGTGGCCCAGGGGCTTAGTTGCTTTGCAGCATGTGGGATCTTCTGGGATTGGGAATTTAACCCATGTCTCCTTCATTGGATTTTTTACAAGCAGTTTTGTGTTTTCTTATTGTTGTTGTTTGCTTGTTTGTTTGTTTTGTTTTAGCATTGAACTGTGAGAGATGCCGTAGACTCTGACTGAAAAAAAAAAACAAGTTAGGCTCTATTTAGCTAGTTTTTCCTGAGGGCAGCCCTTGTAGAGAACAGAGTGCTCGGATGCATTAAATTCAAATTTAAATAGGTTCTTCTCAACTAGTTGTAAGCCTGGTCAAAGCCTAATTAATTTTATTGATTTCCTTTCAGCTAAAGCTTTGATTTTTCTGATTTTCTCTATTGATTTTCTCCCATTTAAGTGATTTATGCTGTAATCCATACTGCTATTCCTTTTCTAATGCTTACTTTGGCTTTAATTTGCTCTTCTTCTTCTGATTTCCTAAGATAGAAGCTTAGATTACAGACCTTAGATCTTCCTTCTTTTCTACTGTATGTATTCAATGCTATAAATTTTCCTCTAATCAGTGATTTTGTTGCATCCTACAAATTTGGATGTTGTGTTTTCATTTTCATTTGGTTCAGATTTTGCAGAGGGAAGGGGCTCTTTTATTGATTATTTATTTATTTATTTTCTTCCATCTTTATTCTTTGGCCTGTGTGGACCTCCCATTGCAGTGGCCGCTCTGCTTGCAAAGCATCAGCTTTGGGTGCTGCACTCCAGAGTGCTGACTGATTATTGGACACACTGGTCCAGCTGTTCTGCGGCATGTGGGATCTTCCCGCGCCATGGATCGAACTGGTGCCCCTTGCACTGCAAGGCGGACTCTACCCACTGGACCACCAGGGAAGCCCCTAGTTCAGATTTTTTTTCAAATTTTCTTGAGATTCTTTTCTTTAAGTTACATGATATTTATATATGGATTTTTGACTGTGCCGAGTCTTTGTTCCTGTGCAGGCTTTTCTCTAGTTGCAGCAAGTAGGGGTCTACTCTCTAGTTGCAGTTCACAGGCTTCTTGTGGTGGCTTCTCTTGTGCAGCACAGGTTCTAGGGCATGCGGCTCTGTAGTTGCAGCTCCAGGGCTCTAGTGCAAATGCTCAGTATTGTGGCCCAGGGGCTTAGTTGCTTTGCAGCATGTGGGATCTTCTGGGATTGGGAATTTAACCCATGTCTCCTTCATTGGATTTTTTACAAGCAGTTTTGTGTTTTCTTATTGTTGTTGTTTGCTTGTTTGTTTGTTTTGTTTTAGCATTGAACTGTGAGAGATGCCGTAGACTCTGACTGAAAAAAAAAAAAAAAAAAACAAGTTAGGCTCTATTTAGCTAGTTTTTCCTGAGGGCAGCCCTTGTAGAGAACAGAGTGCTCGGATGCATTTCAAAATGGCTCATTTTAACCCTTCTCCTGTTGGAAGCATGAGGTTTTTTTCTCTTAATTCTTACTATGAGAACCTAGTTGATAAAACCAGATAAAGTTCACGAAAATAGATCACTAAATCCCCCGATGTGTTTCACTGTCAAACTGTCTGTTCTGAATTTCCAGTAGTTCATCGATTACTGTTTAGATTTTCCTAACCTGGAACTGGTTGTTAGGGAGGCTTCTGCTTATGAACCTCTCCTCTTATAAAGTATGACTCCCTGCTTCTAGCTGTCTCTGTAGTCTTTGGGGAGTGTTTTGCCCTCAGTCCTCACCTCTCTGATGATTCAAGAAGAGTTGTTGATTTTTATTTACTCATTGTTAGAACAGTCAGTTCCCAGACTCCTTAATGCAGTACAGGAAATCGGAAGTCATTGTCAATTATTCTTCCTTTTTTTAAAAAATAATTGGTGAAACAAACCGTATAACATTGTTGACTTTATTATTTTAAAAAATACCTTTTGCTTAGAAAAATTGAAGTTTTTATTTTGCTCTACTACGATAAATTGCATTTGTTAGTCTGCGTGAAATATTCCATATGCCTACATCTAGTTTTCTTTTTTTTTTCTATCCTTGATGTGTTACAGCTCCTCTGCTGTATCTGTACTCATTTTTGCATCGTTGTGTTTTAAGCAAAAATGTGCCCATACTTATTTCTTTTATACCAGTGAACATTTATAATATTTCAGTTTAATTGCCAGTTACAGTTGCATTGGTATTATTTTAACTACTGCTTAATGCATAGAACATTCACATAAACATGGCATAGCACATTAGATCAATGCATAGAGAAAATCATTTGAACTGTGTCGATCTGTTGACTCCAGCTAGGTCAGTGACATGTTTGTCTAATATAGTCAAAATGACATACACATGTCACATGCACACTCACATGCAACAGTACCTTCCATATTGCATCAGATAAAGTAAAACGCAGTCCTGACAAACCAATAAAGTTGCATTCAGTGTTCCAATGAATGTTTCAATAGAATAAGAAGTTACTCTTCTTCACTTTTAAATGTAAGTGTAAATTAATTAAAATTAATATTGGACAGTGCAGTTCCCCAGGCCTGCTATAAGCCACATGTCTAGTACTTTATTGTCACGTGGTTAGTGAGTATCTTATTGGAAATTGCAAGTCAAGATTTTGTCATACTCAGTTTATAAGAACTGACCATGGGTGATTAGTTCCAAGTGTATATTTTCAAAAACTTGTAATTGTAAAATACTTTGCTAAAATGTAATAAACTGTGGAGTGATTGGAACCATGCAGACTGGAGGACAATCCCTAATCTATGTTTGGAAATGCATTTTTGTTATAGAAAGGGTTGCTTTTCTGATAATATGTACTTCAGCTTTCCTGACTAATGTGTAGTAAACTTTTCAGTAATCAAGTTAGATAACCAAAGCTATAAGAGATTATTACAGACACATAGTTAGCCTAATCATATATTTGTTTTGTTTTTCAGTGAGAAATCTGATGCCATGAAAACAATTGCTTGCAATTGAATTTTTATCACTCTTGGTAATTTTACTTTTATATCAAGGTTTATCTTTAGCTCATGTTGGATAGACAACAGTGAATCCATGCCTACCTTTAGGTGCATTTTCCCACCTGAGTGTTTTTTAAGGCTACAGTGCCAATTAAGGCACTAGAAGTTAAGACAAGAAAGAACATTCCAGAATATGAAAGTAGCTAGCTGTTCAAACTCTAGAAGGCAGACTCTGTCACATTATTCACATCCATGCTCAAACACCATCTCCTCAGAAGCAGGTTCCCCAGTTACCTCTGGCAGCCATTCTCTTAAAAAACCCCCCCAGGTGCTCATTGCAGTTGCCCAACAAAGTTTATAATATTTCAGTTTAATTGCCAGTTACAGTTGCATTGGTATTATTTTAACTACTGCTTAATGCATAGAACATTCACATAAACATGGCATAGCACATTAGATCAATGCATAGAGAAAATCATTTGAACTGTGTCGATCTGTTGACTCCAGCTAGGTCAGTGACATGTTTGTCTAATATAGTCAAAATGACATACACATGTCACATGCACACTCACATGCAACAGTACCTTCCATATTGCATCAGATAAAGTAAAACGCAGTCCTGACAAACCAATAAAGTTGCATTCAGTGTTCCAATGAATGTTTCAATAGAATAAGAAGTTACTCTTCTTCACTTTTAAATGTAAGTGTAAATTAATTAAAATTAATATTGGACAGTGCAGTTCCCCAGGCCTGCTATAAGCCACATGTCTAGTACTTTATTGTCACGTGGTTAGTGAGTATCTTATTGGAAATTGCAAGTCAAGATTTTGTCATACTCAGTTTATAAGAACTGACCATGGGTGATTAGTTCCAAGTGTATATTTTCAAAAACTTGTAATTGTAAAATACTTTGCTAAAATGTAATAAACTGTGGAGTGATTGGAACCATGCAGACTGGAGGACAATCCCTAATCTATGTTTGGAAATGCATTTTTGTTATAGAAAGGGTTGCTTTTCTGATAATATGTACTTCAGCTTTCCTGACTAATGTGTAGTAAACTTTTCAGTAATCAAGTTAGATAACCAAAGCTATAAGAGATTATTACAGACACATAGTTAGCCTAATCATATATTTGTTTTGTTTTTCAGTGAGAAATCTGATGCCATGAAAACAATTGCTTGCAATTGAATTTTTATCACTCTTGGTAATTTTACTTTTATATCAAGGTTTATCTTTAGCTCATGTTGGATAGACAACAGTGAATCCATGCCTACCTTTAGGTGCATTTTCCCACCTGAGTGTTTTTTAAGGCTACAGTGCCAATTAAGGCACTAGAAGTTAAGACAAGAAAGAACATTCCAGAATATGAAAGTAGCTAGCTGTTCAAACTCTAGAAGGCAGACTCTGTCACATTATTCACATCCATGCTCAAACACCATCTCCTCAGAAGCAGGTTCCCCAGTTACCTCTGGCAGCCATTCTCTTAAAAGGTGCTCTTTTCAATCCTTCACTTTTATTAAGTAATTTTATCCTCCAGCCACCCTATAAGGTAGATCATACTATCCTCATTTTATTTATAATGAACTGAGGGTGTTAATGGCTATGCCCATCCATGTGTCAAAAATTAAAAGGTAACTCTTACCTTCCAACATTGTGATCATTTTCAATAATGACAATCCAAAATATATAGCTCTTCCTGATTCTCACTTTAAAGGCATAGCACTTCTATCTTCTAGTAGAAACATTGGAGAAGGAAATGGCAACCCACTCCAGTATTCTTGCCTGGAAAATTCTATGGACAGATAAACCGGGTGAGCTATAATCCATGGGGTCTCAAATACACACACACACACACACACACACACACACACACACACACACACATAGCTTCTCTGATGGCTCAGTGGAGAGGAATCTGCTGCAATGCGGGATACCGGGTTTCCATCCCTGGATTGGGAAGATTCCCCTGGAGGAGGGCATGGCAACCCACTCCAGTGTTCTTGCCTGGATAATTCCATGAGTGAAAGAGCCTGGCAGGCAGCAGTCCATGGGGTCACACAGAGTCAGACACAACAGAAGTGACTAAGCAGCATCACAGGAAACATACAGAATCCAAGGAAGGATCTTAATCGAAGTTACATCAAATGCGTGAAGAGGTCAAGCAGTAGACCATGTGATAAACTGCCTCAGGGGCTTATTTCTCAAGGCCAACAGCTCAGATGTAGACCAGCTGTAACAGTCAGTGTGCATGAAAACAATTGCTTGCAATTGAATTTTATCACTCTTGGTAATTTTACTTTTATATCAAGGTTTATCTTTAGCTCATGTTGGATAGACAACAGTGAATCCATGCCTACCTTTAGGTGCATTTTCCCACCTGAGTGTTTTTTAAGGCTACAGTGCCAATTAAGGCACTAGAAGTTAAGACAAGAAAGAACATTCCAGAATATGAAAGTAGCTAGCTGTTCAAACTCTAGAAGGCAGACTCTGTCACATTATTCACATCCATGCTCAAACACCATCTCCTCAGAAGCAGGTTCCCCAGTTACCTCTGGCAGCCATTCTCTTAAAAGGTGCTCTTTTCAATCCTTCACTTTTATTAAGTAATTTTATCCTCCAGCCACCCTATAAGGTAGATCATACTATCCTCATTTTATTTATAATGAACTGAGGGTGTTAATGGCTATGCCCATCCATGTGTCAAAAATTAAAAGGTAACTCTTACCTTCCAACATTGTGATCATTTTCAATAATGACAATCCAAAATATATAGCTCTTCCTGATTCTCACTTTAAAGGCATAGCACTTCTATCTTCTAGTAGAAACATTGGAGAAGGAAATGGCAACCCACTCCAGTATTCTTGCCTGGAAAATTCTATGGACAGATAAACCGGGTGAGCTATAATCCATGGGGTCTCAAATACACACACACACACACACACACACACACACACACACACACACACATAGCTTCTCTGATGGCTCAGTGGAGAGGAATCTGCTGCAATGCGGGATACCGGGTTTCCATCCCTGGATTGGGAAGATTCCCCTGGAGGAGGGCATGGCAACCCACTCCAGTGTTCTTGCCTGGATAATTCCATGAGTGAAAGAGCCTGGCAGGCAGCAGTCCATGGGGTCACACAGAGTCAGACACAACAGAAGTGACTAAGCAGCATCACAGGAAACATACAGAATCCAAGGAAGGATCTTAATCGAAGTTACATCAAATGCGTGAAGAGGTCAAGCAGTAGACCATGTGATAAACTGCCTCAGGGGCTTATTTCTCAAGGCCAACAGCTCAGATGTAGACCAGCTGGTAAAGTCAGACATCAGAGTCGAACAGGAAACAAAACATTAGAGAACATTCACTTATCTCTTCAGGCAGGGGCATTTCTTTTTTAAATGACCATGACCATGTCTAGGGCTTAAAGGAAAATTTAGATGGGGATATTCCATTAACAGCCATTTAAAATCCCCCAGATATGCTTAAGAAAGAACCGAAGAGACTAGAATAAAAATAATTACAAGTAGAATGGTTTTAAGCTTAGACATTAACTATAGTTAAGCACGGAATAATTGTTTTAGAATTACTGGGGAATTTTGTGCTAGATGAAAAAGGGTACAAGGTCACAAAATTGTAATCTGCTCTCTACTTTTTTTTTCTCTTTTCTGACTTCTTTTTATGTTTTCACCTTTCTCCTCAAAGAGCAACTTATGACAACTCATTAGCAGCTATGGTTTGAAATCTGGAGCCCAACAAAACTTTGTTAAATTCCTACTATTTGACACAGTATTTTGGCCTTGAATAGTGCTTCAACTTCCTAATTCCTCCCACCTTCAAAAGAGGGAGTATGTAGACTACCTTGGAAAGTTTACAGGAATTAAGTGAGATAATGTCTTAAGTGTCTGGGACGTAGTAATAGCTCATTGATAAATGAATGATTGAATGATTTCATGCCATTTCCCTCACAATTCAGTTCCATGTTCTTTTCAGACATAGATTAAGACAAAATTTTGGAGAGTTATGAAAGAAAAATGTAAATAATACTTGGGAAAAAAGCATCATTTTGCTTTTTTCCTCGGCATTGCTATCTTTAAGGTCTATGCTATGGAAATTTAAATATCATTTTTATTATTTTTTTTAAAAAAAGAACAATATTGTATCTGAATGCAGCCTGTCACATTCAGGTACTTAATTCAGACAGGAAATACATGACCTAAATCTTTTGCATGTAATTGGTGGGTTGAATAAAATGTCTTCCTAGGTGTAATTTTTCTTTAACGGCAGGTAGCTGGTTTTTGGATTCTGTCCCATGTCTAGTCTTTACTTGTAGGCTGAAATTTTGTGAGCACAAAACCACTTTCCATCAGGTAAAATTATAGTTATTATGTGGCATTAGAAAAAAAATCCAAGTATTTTCAGCTAAAAATTTACATCAATTGCTAATAGCTCATGTATCCTTTAAACTATATATACTGCCTTCCATTTTAGGATTTCTATTTCTACTCTATAAACTCAAATATAAGATTCATTTAGACCTATAACCATAGAAGGACTTGGCTTATCTTAATAAGGAGGCACACATTTTGATTATTTTAATTGACTTAGAAATATTACATTGCTTTCTTGAGACATAATAAAAGAAGATCTTCTGTAGATAGTTAGACACTTAGCTTTGCCATAACCAGCTGCTTTTACTTATCCTGATGAAATTTAGCTGTCTTTGAAAATTAATAAAGATGGATGAAATCAAGTTTTTCTTAAGAAAAATAGATCTTGTATTTTTAAATCACAAAGATGATTTTATTTTCTTTTTTAAACGAGATTTAAATAGTATCTTTAATTATTTTAAATTCCTACTATTTGACACAGTATTTTGGCCTTGAATAGTGCTTCAACTTCCTAATTCCTCCCACCTTCAAAAGAGGGAGTATGTAGACTACCTTGGAAAGTTTACAGGAATTAAGTGAGATAATGTCTTAAGTGTCTGGGACGTAGTAATAGCTCATTGATAAATGAATGATTGAATGATTTCATGCCATTTCCCTCACAATTCAGTTCCATGTTCTTTTCAGACATAGATTAAGACAAAATTTTGGAGAGTTATGAAAGAAAAATGTAAATAATACTTGGGAAAAAAGCATCATTTTGCTTTTTTCCTCGGCATTGCTATCTTTAAGGTCTATGCTATGGAAATTTAAATATCATTTTTATTATTTTTTTTAAAAAAAGAACAATATTGTATCTGAATGCAGCCTGTCACATTCAGGTACTTAATTCAGACAGGAAATACATGACCTAAATCTTTTGCATGTAATTGGTGGGTTGAATAAAATGTCTTCCTAGGTGTAATTTTTCTTTAACGGCAGGTAGCTGGTTTTTGGATTCTGTCCCATGTCTAGTCTTTACTTGTAGGCTGAAATTTTGTGAGCACAAAACCACTTTCCATCAGGTAAAATTATAGTTATTATGTGGCATTAGAAAAAAAATCCAAGTATTTTCAGCTAAAAATTTACATCAATTGCTAATAGCTCATGTATCCTTTAAACTATATATACTGCCTTCCATTTTAGGATTTCTATTTCTACTCTATAAACTCAAATATAAGATTCATTTAGACCTATAACCATAGAAGGACTTGGCTTATCTTAATAAGGAGGCACACATTTTGATTATTTTAATTGACTTAGAAATATTACATTGCTTTCTTGAGACATAATAAAAGAAGATCTTCTGTAGATAGTTAGACACTTAGCTTTGCCATAACCAGCTGCTTTTACTTATCCTGATGAAATTTAGCTGTCTTTGAAAATTAATAAAGATGGATGAAATCAAGTTTTTCTTAAGAAAAATAGATCTTGTATTTTTTAAATCACAAAGATGATATTTTCACAGTTGTTCTTTTGGTTTAATATACTTTTTGGCAGTCCTATCTGTAATTATCATTCTGTTGATCTTTAAGCCTATAAAATTTTAGTTATTTTTTCCCTAATAAGTAAAAGGATTCACATAGTGTTATATAAAAGTGTGAGGTAAGGTCAAATTTCTGATAAAGAAGTAGAAATTTAGAAGCCAGTCTTGAATCCCAGCACATCTAAAAAGGCTGGCTTTAGAATCTCTCTTTTTACTAAGTGTGGCTTCCTTTGTGGCTCAGATGGTAGAACATCTGTCTGCAGTCCAGGAGACAGAGTTCAATCAGGGTTGGGAAGATTCCCCTGGAGAAGGAAATGGCTACCCACTCCAGTATTCATGCCTGGAGAATTCCATGGCTCTGTCCCTGAGGTCACAAAATGTCAGACATGACTGAGTAACAGTACTCCCTTTTAAAACTACCACCAAACAAAAAAAACACCATCTAGGATTTACGAAGAGGTCTTACTCCTGCCTTAGTCCAAGTTTTCTCTGATCCTTTTCTTCCTCTTCCTTTGCTCCTCTCCATCTTTTTTTCTGTCATTTCCTCAACACCTTTTTACCCTTTCTGGAGAAATTTCTAAAGATTTTTGGTTCCATCGTGGAAAATTGACCAAAATGGCCAGTTATTTCAGATTCAATGGAATTGATTCTCTATGCACAACATATATTTCTATTTCTGATATCAGTAAAGTCTACTTCAAATTATAGTAAGGATTAATTAGGTTAACATTATTTAAAATCTTCGTCTACGTACCTACCTCCAGAAGTGTGGTGTTCAATTTGTGTTTTCTTAGCTTCTTTGCTTGATTCATTCATCGCAGGGTCAATTATACTGGCTCAGTTGCCTTTTTCTCTATTCTTGATTCTCTAGCATTTATAGCCTCACTGACAGCTCTTTCACAGGGCAATCTTTTTAGAGAAAGCAAATGGTTTAAGAAAGAATGCCTTTTCTTTACAGACCAATCAATCCCGTGACTATAAGTGTGTGCATGCTCAGTTGCCCAGTCTGGTCTGACTCTTTGCAGCACCGTGGACTGTTATATATTTTCACAAAAGATGATATTTTCACAGTTGTTCTTTTGGTTTAATATACTTTTGGCAGTCCTATCTGTAATTATCATTCTGTTGATCTTTAAGCCTATAAAATTTTAGTTATTTTTTCCCTAATAAGTAAAAGGATTCACATAGTGTTATATAAAAGTGTGAGGTAAGGTCAAATTTCTGATAAAGAAGTAGAAATTTAGAAGCCAGTCTTGAATCCCAGCACATCTAAAAAGGCTGGCTTTAGAATCTCTCTTTTTACTAAGTGTGGCTTCCTTTGTGGCTCAGATGGTAGAACATCTGTCTGCAGTCCAGGAGACAGAGTTCAATCAGGGTTGGGAAGATTCCCCTGGAGAAGGAAATGGCTACCCACTCCAGTATTCATGCCTGGAGAATTCCATGGCTCTGTCCCTGAGGTCACAAAATGTCAGACATGACTGAGTAACAGTACTCCCTTTTAAAACTACCACCATCTAGGATTTACGAAGAGGTCTTACTCCTGCCTTAGTCCAAGTTTTCTCTGATCCTTTTCTTCCTCTTCCTTTGCTCCTCTCCATCTTTTTTTCTGTCATTTCCTCAACACCTTTTTACCCTTTCTGGAGAAATTTCTAAAGATTTTTGGTTCCATCGTGGAAAATTGACCAAAATGGCCAGTTATTTCAGATTCAATGGAATTGATTCTCTATGCACAACATATATTTCTATTTCTGATATCAGTAAAGTCTACTTCAAATTATAGTAAGGATTAATTAGGTTAACATTATTTAAAATCTTCGTCTACGTACCTACCTCCAGAAGTGTGGTGTTCAATTTGTGTTTTCTTAGCTTCTTTGCTTGATTCATTCATCGCAGGGTCAATTATACTGGCTCAGTTGCCTTTTTTTCTCTATTCTTGATTCTCTAGCATTTATAGCCTCACTGACAGCTCTTTCACAGGGCAATCTTTTTAGAGAAAGCAAATGGTTTAAGAAAGAATGCCTTTTCTTTACAGACCAATCAATCCCGTGACTATAAGTGTGTGCATGCTCAGTTGCCCAGTCTGGTCTGACTCTTTGCAGCACCGTGGACTGTACTCCACTAGGCTCCTCTCTCCATGGAATTTTCCAGGCAGTAGTCATGGAGTGGGTTTCCATTTCCTCCACTAGGGGATCTTCCTGACCTGAGGATGGAAACATCATCTCCTTCATTTGCAGCTGGAATCTTTACCACTAAGCCCCCTGGAAAGCCCATTCCTGAGTCTAAATCTCACACTAACCACCTTTATCTAACTCTCACATACCAAAACATTATTTCCTCTGCCCTAAATCAATTCATGTCCAGGTACCAGATAGTTAAAGACCACCCGTTTAGCCCAGAGACCTTGTGCATTATTCAAATGGCCTAATCCTAGCCTATTTATACTGTGCTATCTTACCTTTCCTTCAGAAACACCCAAAACATTTTGACCTGGACTTTCTCATTACTCCTGCTAATAAAAATCTTCATAAAAAGTCATTAGCCTCTACATGTTGTCATTCAGCCATAGATTTTAAATGGAGACCTGAATACAGAACATGTAGAAATGGGAAGAAGAGAAGGAAGTCAGAGATAGAGAAAACCTAGAAGGCACATTCAGCAGTGAAAGTGGGACAGGACTGGCCTGTGGGACATTTCAAATGCCACGGTATGGAAAAGAGCAACTGTTGAAGAGGACACTGTTCAAAAGCGTTAGGAGATTATGCCATGAGAAGAAGCTCATTTAAGAATTAGTTATCCTGATAAAATGTTCCTAAGGCACAGGGAAAGAGCAGATTGCTGACTGGAGATTTGTTAACAAGAATCTTCTGTAGAGACACAGAAGATCATGGCCCCCAACTAATGAATATTGTAGCAGAGAGATGGCACGACAGGTTCCTTCTTGTTCCAGTTGAGCCTGTTTCTGCAAGAACAAAAGGTCAGTTGTGCTAAAGATATTTAGAGAAGCGTAGTTTGGACATGCCTTTCAGTGCACCAGAGTTCGATGGATGCTGTGGAATTGATTTCTTACACCAAGGCCAGATGGCAGCCGGGGGGAAAAAGGCAGAATATGCCATTTTATTTACTAAGAACAAAATCACTCTGAAGAGAAGATGTGACTCTTCAGTGGGCCACAGAAGTAGCTGTGTTTTCAAGAATAAAATTGGCTCAGTGAAATAACTCATTGCAACAAACAGAGCTTTTTCATAATCAAATAATTATTTAAATTAGGCATGTTTGATTAAGAAAAAGTGAATCACTTTTAATATCCAAGTGCTTTGTGGAGTCCTGTGTAGGTTGTTTTGCCCTCAGCTTTGGTTATTGGGTGTCCATAGGTGTATAAGTGTATACAGTGTATAGTATCAGTGCTTCTTAATGTAAAGTTTTTAAATTTTTGGCCTCTTTTATTGATTTTTTATCCATTTATTTTTATCTATCTTTATTCTCTGGTATGTGTGGGCCCCCCATTACAGTGGCCTCTCTCTCTGCAGAGCTCCAACTCTGGTCACATGGCTCCAGGGTGCTGGCTCATTATTGGACACATTGACACACTGGTCAAGTCGCTCCGTGGCACGTGGGTTCTTCCCAGGCTAGGGATCGAACCAGCCCCCGTGCACTGCAAGGCAGACTCTTTACCCACTGGACCACCAGGAAAGCCCACTTCTTAATATAATTTTTAAGAGGACAAAATAAAAAGGAAAAAATATAACTTCAACACTCCTTGCATCCCAGAACAGCTACTGTAAATATTTTCTCCACGGATTCTTTTTTATGTCAGTGCATATCTAGTTTCCTTTCCCCCCGCCCCCTCTTTAGTGTTGGTGAGGAGAAAGAAAGCTTTAATATAGATACTATTTTAGAGTTTTCTTATTCCGGTGTCTTAAACTTTAACAGACTGTCTTATTTCTTCTTTACTCATATATGTATTCAAGACTATCAGTTTCCCTCTAAGTAGTGATTTTGCTGTATCTCAGAAATATTACATTTTGATTTTCAATTAGTTCAATTAAAACAATATATCTTGAGCTTTTCTCTTTGAGCCATGAATTGTTTAGAAGTGTGGTGCTTAATCTTCACATATTTTGGGACTTTCAGTCACCTTTCTGTTCTTGAGCTATGATTTATTTTCATTGTGTTGAGAGCAGACATTGTATTCTTTCTCTTCCTTTATCTTTGTTAAGATGTGCTTTATGACCCAGAATGTGATCTGCCTTGGTGTATATTTCATATAAGCTTGAGAAAAAATATGTATTCTGCTATTTTTTGGATGAAGTAGTCTTAGATGTCAATTATATTCAGTTAATTGATGGTGTTATTGAGTTCAGCTATGTCCTTACTGATTTTCTGCCAACTGGATCTGTCTGTTTCTGAGAGAAGGATGTTAATATCTACAACATAGTGGACTCCTCTATCATTTTTTTTCCCAATTGAGTCTGACACTGTTGTTAGGCACACAGTTATTAAGCATTATTATATTTTCTTGGAAAACTGACCTCTTTTTCATTATGTAATGCTCTTCGTACCCCCTAGTAATTTTTTTTACTCTTAAGTTTGTTGAGTCTGAAATTAATTTAGACACTTCTTTTTTTTTTTTTTTTTTTTTGAGTAGCGTTACTATGGTATATTTTTCTCATCAACTTAATTGACAATAGTTATATTTTCTATTAAATCTATATTTAAACTCAGTAAACTGTTACTGCTGTGTAGTTGGGTCCGTGGCACGTGGGTTCTTCCCAGGCTGGGACGACCAGCCCCGTGCACTGCAAGGCAGACTCTTTACCCACTGGACCACCAGGAAAGCCCACTTCTTAATATAATTTTTAAGAGGACAAAATAAAAAGGAAAAAATATAACTTCAACACTCCTTGCATCCCAGAACAGCTACTGTAAATATTTTCTCCACGGATTCTTTTTTATGTCAGTGCATATCTAGTTTCCTTTCCCCCCGCCCCCTCTTTAGTGTTGGTGAGGAGAAAGAAAGCTTTAATATAGATACTATTTTAGAGTTTTCTTATTCCGGTGTCTTAAACTTTAACAGACTGTCTTATTTCTTCTTTACTCATATATGTATTCAAGACTATCAGTTTCCCTCTAAGTAGTGATTTTGCTGTATCTCAGAAATATTACATTTTGATTTTCAATTAGTTCAATTAAAACAATATATCTTGAGCTTTTCTCTTTGAGCCATGAATTGTTTAGAAGTGTGGTGCTTAATCTTCACATATTTTGGGACTTTCAGTCACCTTTCTGTTCTTGAGCTATGATTTATTTTCATTGTGTTGAGAGCAGACATTGTATTCTTTCTCTTCCTTTATCTTTGTTAAGATGTGCTTTATGACCCAGAATGTGATCTGCCTTGGTGTATATTTCATATAAGCTTGAGAAAAAATATGTATTCTGCTATTTTTTGGATGAAGTAGTCTTAGATGTCAATTATATTCAGTTAATTGATGGTGTTATTGAGTTCAGCTATGTCCTTACTGATTTTCTGCCAACTGGATCTGTCTGTTTCTGAGAGAAGGATGTTAATATCTACAACATAGTGGACTCCTCTCTCAGTTTTTGTCCCAATGGAGTCTGACACTGTTGTTAGGCACACAGTTATTAAGCATTATTATATTTTCTTGGAAAACTGACCTCTTTTTCATTATGTAATGCTCTTCGTACCCCCTAGTAATTTTTTTTACTCTTAAGTTTGTTGAGTCTGAAATTAATTTAGACACTTCTTTTTTTTTTTTTTTTTTTTTGAGTAGCGTTACTATGGTATATTTTTCTCATCAACTTAATTGACAATAGTTATATTTTCTATTAAATCTATATTTAAACTCAGTAAACTGTTACTGCTGTGTAGTTGGGTCTTGGTTTATGATCTGCTCTGATAATCTCTGTATTTTATTTAATTAATTTAGACTAATGATATTCAAAGTGTTGATTGATGTAGTTGGATTAATATGTATCATAGTTGTTACCATTTTTCTATTTGTTGCCCTTGTTCTTTGTTCCTATTTTTGTCTTTGGTATTTACTATAGTTATGTACCTATACTTTTATTGTTTAATTTTTTTTTCTGCTTAGATTTCCCAGAATATATTGAAATGGAAGGTTTGAGGTTGCCTACCAGTTTTGCAAGAATCACAAGCTTTATCTCTTTAAACTTTGCTTTTTTTAAACAGTTTCTTTCATTCCTCCCTTTTCTGCTTCTAATTAGACTTATTAGTACCTGTAACCACCACCCTTTTATCTTTTACCGTATTTCCTGTCACTTTTGCTCTTTGTGATTCAGTTTAAATATATTACTTACCATGATCTTTAAGTTCACTCTTGTTAAAAAAAATATTTTCTGTTTTTTCTGTTGGAAAATCTAGCAAGTGATTTTTCTTTAATCCTTTGGCTAAGCCATGTGGGATCTTCTTTCTCCTTCCAGGGATCTCCTATCTGCACCCGCCTGCATTGGAAGCATGGAGTCTTAAGTGCTTAACTGCCAGGGAAGTCCCTCACAAGTGAAATCATATCTTCAACTGTCTTTCTTTTTTTTTTTTTTTTTTCAATTTAAATTTTTACTTTGTTTTTTCTTCTAAAATGTTTTTCCCCCACCACTGAGTTGAATTTTTCAATTTTGTTATATATTTCCTTATAAGTATTTACTATGTTTATGTTAAAGTCTGATGATTAAAACTATGCAGATCACTTCTTATGGATCACTTTTCCCTCAAAGTTTTTGTTAATTCATTTATTCCAAACTGAGCAAAAAGTTTAGGAGATAGAAAGAAAATCACAATATAGAAACTGAAAATCTAAGTAGAATATCCAGCAATGACCTAGTGTTGGGGAAAAATACAGATAGAATTCAGAGACCACTAAGGATGAGAAGCCCTGATAAATAACCCAGTTATCTAGTTATGACACTGGACTGCTTACATGCAACTAAGTGTAAGCATGAGTTAGACCAGGTCTTTAAAACTGACACCCAGCTTTGTATTACCTGAATATTCAGTTTTAATAACTTTATAAATCTGTTATCTATACAGTAAGATGTATGTTACAGAGCATTTCCAGTTATCATACACTATACTCCGTTGTTGTTGTTCAGTCACTCAGTTGTGTCTGACTCTCTGTGACCCCGTGGACTGCAGCACATCAGGATCTTCTGTCCTTCAGAGTCTCCCAGAGTTTGCTCAAATTCATGTCTGTTGAATTGGTGATGCTATCCAACCATCTACTCCTGCCCTCAATTTTTCCCAGCATCAGGGTCTTTTTTAATAAGCTGGCTCTTCTCATCAGGTCGCCAAAGTATTGGAGCTTCAGCTTCAGCATCAGTCCTTCCAATGAATATTCAGTTACACTATACTTTGTAATTGATTTTTAAATGTTGGGCAAAGTACTAAAAGAGGAGGGGAAAGATTAACAGATAGATGATCCAGATGTTTTAGGACTCATTTTGAGGAATCAATATGTCGTTATGAGCAGAAGGCCTTAGATTTCTGTTTTTTTGTTTAAGCTTATGCAGGATGCCCCTGTTATAAAAAAAAAAATAGGAATTATCCTTGATACACACAGAAAATAGTCACCAAATATTTAGTAAATCATGGGGGAAATGCCTTTGCTTCAACAGCACAGGTCTTCAAAATGTTCATAAAAGTTGTTTTTAATTCCAGTTGCTGTTACAGAATATTTGATTTTGTCTTCAGTGTCTTCTTGTTGATCCTGAGCCTCAAATGATTTAGACAGCAGTGCATTAGTGATATATGGGTGTTACTTTCAACTTAGCAACTTTATTGAGTGGATTAGCAGCAATGTTGCAAAAGATTTTTATCTTTGGATAAAATATTTTATCTCAAGATAAAACTTACCGTACAGAGTATATTATAAATCTGAGTTTGGTTCATCTTCTGACGCTTTATCTTTTGTACTTTGACTGTCGTGAAATATCTGAGAGTTTCATTAATAAGAAGTTTTGGCCAGAGTCTTTCCTCTGGGTCATTATCATCTTTTTCTCCACAACAGCTTTCCTCATTTATGTCATGTAACTTCACCTACACTAAACTTGTCTGCCTGTATTCCCAGAGACTCTCAAACAGTGTCAGTGTTCGTAAGGTCAGCTCTTTATTCGGTGGCTAAATTTATGTTCAATTCAAATCCTGCAAGTTATTTGTAAGTGTGGTAAACATTTCAGTCCTATGGTATACATACTACTTGTTAACTTCCTCCCAGGTTGCTCTTCGCTTCTATCACCGTTTTCACATGTTTTAATCACATCCACTTTTGCTTTCACTGTTAGCATTTTTGGTTTTGTTTCTGGACATGCATCATTGTTGGCTAATTCTGTCAGTTATCTAATTTTGTAAAAGGTTACCTGAGTTCATCATTGGAAGTTAAGAAGGTACCATATACTTGATTCCTTTCTGTGCATGAAGTGAAAATGGATGTGCAGTATTCAGTCAAACTGACATTAAATGTTGGGCAAAGTACTAAAAGAGGAGGAAAGATTAACAGATAGATGATCCAGATGTTTTAGGACTCATTTTGAGGAATCAATATGTCGTTATGAGCAGAAGGCCTTAGATTTCTGTTTTTTTGTTTAAGCTTATGCAGGATGCCCCTGTTATAAAAAAAAATAGGAATTATCCTTGATACACACAGAAAATAGTCACCAAATATTTAGTAAATCATGGGGGAAATGCCTTTGCTTCAACAGCACAGGTCTTCAAAATGTTCATAAAAGTTGTTTTTAATTCCAGTTGCTGTTACAGAATATTTGATTTTGTCTTCAGTGTCTTCTTGTTGATCCTGAGCCTCAAATGATTTAGACAGCAGTGCATTAGTGATATATGGGTGTTACTTTCAACTTAGCAACTTTATTGAGTGGATTAGCAGCAATGTTGCAAAAGATTTTTATCTTTGGATAAAATATTTTATCTCAAGATAAAACTTACCGTACAGAGTATATTATAAATCTGAGTTTGGTTCATCTTCTGACGCTTTATCTTTTGTACTTTGACTGTCGTGAAATATCTGAGAGTTTCATTAATAAGAAGTTTTGGCCAGAGTCTTTCCTCTGGGTCATTATCATCTTTTTCTCCACAACAGCTTTCCTCATTTATGTCATGTAACTTCACCTACACTAAACTTGTCTGCCTGTATTCCCAGAGACTCTCAAACAGTGTCAGTGTTCGTAAGGTCAGCTCTTTATTCGGTGGCTAAATTTATGTTCAATTCAAATCCTGCAAGTTATTTGTAAGTGTGGTAAACATTTCAGTCCTATGGTATACATACTACTTGTTAACTTCCTCCCAGGTTGCTCTTCGCTTCTATCACCGTTTTCACATGTTTTAATCACATCCACTTTTGCTTTCACTGTTAGCATTTTTGGTTTTGTTTCTGGACATGCATCATTGTTGGCTAATTCTGTCAGTTATCTAATTTTGTAAAAGGTTACCTGAGTTCATCATTGGAAGTTAAGAAGGTACCATATACTTGATTCCTTTCTGTGCATGAAGTGAAAATGGATGTGCAGTATTCAGTCACTGACAGAGTTTGAGGAAAGCCAAGTGATTGATCATTGGTCATGGTGCACATTTATATATGGAGTGTTATGTGGACTCAAGTGTCACAGAGTTTGTACTTTTTGCACTTGCACTTTTGCACACATAATATGCCATGGTAACTGACATTTGGACTGTGTCATTACAAGACTAGCATATTATGTAATAAGACATTGTAACTGGAATTTATGTCTGTTGAAACCATTCAAAGCAACAGTCATCTTTAGATAGTTTTGTGTCAAAGCATTGGACTGAATATCATTTTCATCTTTAAAAATTAAAGTGTTGCATGTATTTTCCAAATGTGGCAGTGATTATTCACTTAAGAAAAGAAGGATAATATCTCCTCCTAAAATCCTTAGATAGAAAACTAGTACATGGTATTTTTCCCTAATAACCTTGCCTAAGTCTTATCATTTGTGATATTCAAAGATGTCTGCTTAACAGGGACTTTGGGGCTTCCCTTATAGTCCAGTGGGTAGAGAGTTTGCCTTGCAGTGCAAGGGGCACCAGTTTGATCCCTGGCCTGGTAAGATCCCACATACTGCAGAGCAGCTGGACTGATGTGTCCACTTTGGAGCCAGCGCTTTGGAGCATGTACGCCCAGAGCTGGTGCTCTGCAACCAGAGAGGCCACTGCAATGTGAGGCCCACACAGGTCAAAGAATAAAGATGGATGAAAATAAATGAATAAAAAGTCAATAAAAGAAGCCAAAATATCTTTAAAAATATATGGACTTTGGAATTTGATCCAGGTTATCCAAATCATTCAACTGGTTCACTTTCCTTTTATGTGAGGTTGAAGTAACATTATCTTCTTTCTATGGTTGGTAGAAAGATGACATAAAATTAAAAATGAATAATAGCAACATAGTATGTAACTCCTCATAGGTGCTTGATATAGAACATTGAACATTACTTTTCCTCAAAAAACAAAGAGATTCTTCTACTGATCTCCTCAAATTTCCATGTAGTGGCTTCCACAAAGTGAAAATAAATACCTGAGTTCATCATTGGAAGTTAAGAAGGTACCATATACTTGATTCCTTTCTGTGCATGAAGTGAAAATGGATGTGCAGTATTCAGTCACTGACAGAGTTTGAGGAAAGCCAAGTGATTGATCATTGGTCATGGTGCACATTTATATATGGAGTGTTATGTGGACTCAAGTGTCACAGAGTTTGTACTTTTTGCACTTGCACTTTTGCACACATAATATGCCATGGTAACTGACATTTGGACTGTGTCATTACAAGACTAGCATATTATGTAATAAGACATTGTAACTGGAATTTATGTCTGTTGAAACCATTCAAAGCAACAGTCATCTTTAGATAGTTTTGTGTCAAAGCATTGGACTGAATATCATTTTCATCTTTAAAAATTAAAGTGTTGCATGTATTTTCCAAATGTGGCAGTGATTATTCACTTAAGAAAAGAAGGATAATATCTCCTCCTAAAATCCTTAGATAGAAAACTAGTACATGGTATTTTTCCCTAATAACCTTGCCTAAGTCTTATCATTTGTGATATTCAAAGATGTCTGCTTAACAGGGACTTTGGGGCTTCCCTTATAGTCCAGTGGGTAGAGAGTTTGCCTTGCAGTGCAAGGGGCACCAGTTTGATCCCTGGCCTGGTAAGATCCCACATACTGCAGAGCAGCTGGACTGATGTGTCCACTTTGGAGCCAGCGCTTTGGAGCATGTACGCCCAGAGCTGGTGCTCTGCAACCAGAGAGGCCACTGCAATGTGAGGCCCACACAGGTCAAAGAATAAAGATGGATGAAAATAAATGAATAAAAAGTCAATAAAAGAAGCCAAAATATCTTTAAAAATATATGGACTTTGGAATTTGATCCAGGTTATCCAAATCATTCAACTGGTTCACTTTCCTTTTATGTGAGGTTGAAGTAACATTATCTTCTTTCTATGGTTGGTAGAAAGATGACATAAAATTAAAAATGAATAATAGCAACATAGTATGTAACTCCTCATAGGTGCTTGATATAGAACATTGAACATTACTTTTTCCTCAAAAAAAAAAACAAAGAGATTCTTCTACTGATCTCCTCATATTGCCATGTAGTGGCTTCCACAAAGTGAAAATAAAGGCCTTGTCTCCCTGGATCATATGACAAATCACAACTCTAATAAAAAGCTCTGACTCTCATATAAAACCCCCCTTGGCAAGTTTTTGGACTGCGAAATTCAATACAAAAGTCTTATAAGTTATGTTAGTTTAGTCATCAAAAACAATCTAATGGATCTCCAAAGCACCAGACAGAAATTAATCTGTGTGTGTATAACAGCAAGATAGGTGGGAGGTAGTTCAGTGCTGCCACTAAGCAGGCAAGCAATTCCTGAGAGTTTCCCCAGAACAGTAATACCAACCAAGAGATCTCCTTTTCTTCCGGTGCTTCAAAGCTAACAAATGCCAGCTGGTAAATGTCACAGTGGCCGTGTTTTCTGACACATTCTGACACCTTTGTGAACTGGGTATGCATTCAATATATTGAGCAGCGTGGTATAATACAGACAAGAATGCCAGTAATACACTGTCACTTCTTCTCTATGAATTGAAGATTAATAGAGGAACACTGTTATATAAATAATATCCTAATGTAAGACAGATATAAAAGTGTCCTATGTTAATAAAAAAAACAGGGATTTAAATTAACAATGCTGGCTGGAAGGATTTTCTTATTCCGAGCGAGAAAGAGCAGAGAACAGAAGGAGGGTAGGATTTGAATGACTGTTAGTAAATGAAGGGGAAAGAAGGGGAGACAGTCCTAAGGAGACAGCATGAATGGTGATTTGGAGCTATCAAGATAAACTATTTGATGCAGAACTGACCCATCATGATATGGTTGTTGTTTCAGCGATACAGTGGAGAGAAGATAAAAGGATTGTGGGCCTACAAAGAAGTGCTATTTTATCCCTTAAACAGTAAACATTCATGTATTGCTGTCAGTTCAGTTCAGTCTCTCAGTCGTGCCTGACTCTTTGTAACCCCATGGACAGCAGCACGCCGGGCTTCCCTGGTCTTCACCATCTCCTGGAGTTTGCTCAGACTGATGTCCACTAAGTCAGTGATACCAACCAACCATCTAGTTCTCTGTCGTCCTCTTCTCCTTCTGCTGTCTGACAGACCTAAAGGCTCACCACTAAAAATACCAGTGCAGCATTATAATTATTTCAAAGCATGTTCTCAAGATACATGCCATATTTTCCATGACTGATTTATCATGATAATTCTGTATCTAATGTAGTGCTGATTTGCTTGATAATTCTTAAGTGTTATCAAGTTAAAATAAATGTCTGTTGAATGATTAGTGTGTACTAGACACTTTTAAAATCTCTTTATAGGTATAATGTCATTTTAGATTTTACAAACATGAATTATATAAAATTATAATATCCATCTTACAGATTTGAAAAACTGAGGCTTATGGAAAGGTAATTGCCCAAGGTTCACACAGGTGATAGGTCTTGGAGCCTACATTCAAACTCAAGACAGCATGAGTGTAAAAAGAAAACAGACAAAAAAGAATCACACTAAAACTATTCCATGATAAAAGTATCCAATATGTAAATAAAGCAAGATTGTCTCTTTCATTTAAGAGATTTCTCATATTAAGAAGCAACAGAGACTCAAGAAATAGTGATAACACAAGAAAAATAGTAAAGGATAAGTCAAGTTCAAATAACTCAGAGATTGCTTCTCCAGGTGGGGTGGAAAAGAACTTAAGGAAGTGAAGTTTACGTAGGAAGTTGAAAGGTTTGATTTCAGTTTCTAAGAAAAGGAAAAGTGTCAGAACAAAATAATGGTAAGAGGTCAACTTTGCTTACCCTGAGTTTTCTAATGACAGTGAAAGTATTTTGAATCATAAAGAAACAAGAGTTGTCAGCATATTTTACTTTATCAGGAACTATGAGAGATACTTGGGAGGTAGGGTTTCTATTTTATTTTCCATTTTTTTAAAAATGAGTAGATATGCTCAATAAAGATCAACCTTTTCTTTCTGTAGTACTACATTTGTCATCCTCTTGACTTTTTAAAAAATGCTTTATTGAAGTATAATTGATCTACAAAGAACTATGCTTGTATAATGTATACAGTTTGATGAGTTTGAACATACGCCATCACCTGGGATACCATCACCACAAGCAAGGAAATAAACATATTCAACACTTCTTGAACTCTGCATGTACCTCTTTGTCCCTGTGGGGTAAATGTGAGTTGCTCAATGGGTGTGACATTTCAGTTCCATTGTATGAATACATTCTAGAAAAGTGCTACACATCAAGTGCCTTTAGTCTTCTTAATTCTGAAGATGAAATTTCTTCCTAGAGCAGTTAACATGTGAACTGCATATAAAACACCAAGCGGCTAATGCCACGGTCATTATTTATTTTTTCCCTTTTATTGAAGTATAGTTGATTTACAATATTACACTAGTTGCAGGTATATGATGTTGTGATTATTTTGTATAACTCATGTTTTATAGATAATACTCCATTTGAAGTTAATACAACATAATGGCTATATTTCCCTGTGTGGTGCAATATATCCTCGTTTCTTTTTTTTTTTTTTTTCCGTACGTAGTGGTTTATGTCTTTAATCCTATACTCCCATCAAATAAAGCAAGATCACACTAAAACTATTCCATGATAAAAGTATCCAATATGTAAATAAAGCAAGATTGTCTCTTTCATTTAAGAGATTTCTCATATTAAGAAGCAACAGAGACTCAAGAAATAGTGATAACACAAGAAAAATAGTAAAGGATAAGTCAAGTTCAAATAACTCAGAGATTGCTTCTCCAGGTGGGGTGGAAAAGAACTTAAGGAAGTGAAGTTTACGTAGGAAGTTGAAAGGTTTGATTTCAGTTTCTAAGAAAAGGAAAAGTGTCAGAACAAAATAATGGTAAGAGGTCAACTTTGCTTACCCTGAGTTTTCTAATGACAGTGAAAGTATTTTGAATCATAAAGAAACAAGAGTTGTCAGCATATTTTACTTTATCAGGAACTATGAGAGATACTTGGGAGGTAGGGTTTCTATTTTATTTTCCATTTTTTTAAAAATGAGTAGATATGCTCAATAAAGATCAACCTTTTCTTTCTGTAGTACTACATTTGTCATCCTCTTGACTTTTTAAAAAATGCTTTATTGAAGTATAATTGATCTACAAAGAACTATGCTTGTATAATGTATACAGTTTGATGAGTTTGAACATACGCCATCACCTGGGATACCATCACCACAAGCAAGGAAATAAACATATTCAACACTTCTTGAACTCTGCATGTACCTCTTTGTCCCTGTGGGGTAAATGTGAGTTGCTCAATGGGTGTGACATTTCAGTTCCATTGTATGAATACATTCTAGAAAAGTGCTACACATCAAGTGCCTTTAGTCTTCTTAATTCTGAAGATGAAATTTCTTCCTAGAGCAGTTAACATGTGAACTGCATATAAAACACCAAGCGGCTAATGCCACGGTCATTATTTATTTTTTCCCTTTTATTGAAGTATAGTTGATTTACAATATTACACTAGTTGCAGGTATATGATGTTGTGATTATTTTGTATAACTCATGTTTTATAGATAATACTCCATTTGAAGTTAATACAACATAATGGCTATATTTCCCTGTGTGGTGCAATATATCCTCGTTTCTTTTTTTTTTTTTTTTCCGTACGTAGTGGTTTATGTCTTTAATCCTATACTCCCATCACAGCCTTCTCCTTTCCCTCTCCCACTGTTAACCACCAGTTTCTTCTATCTCTGAGTTTGTTTCTGTTTTGTTAACTATGTTCATTTGAGTCCTTTTTAGATTAAACAGATAAACAATACAGAATACAGTACAGTATTTGTCTTTTCCTTATTTCACAAAGAACAATATTCTCTAAGCCCATCCACATCGCTACACAGAGCAGAATTCCATCCTTTTTATGGCTGAGTCATGAAAATGAAAATGTTAGTCACTCAGTCTGTCCAAATCTGTGACCCCATGGACTATAGCCCACTTGTCTCCTTTGTTCATGGAATTCTCCAGGCAAGAATACTAGAGTGGGTTGACATCCCCTTCTCCAGGGAATGTTCCCTAAACAGGGGTCAAATCTGGCTCTTCCACCTTGCAGGCAGATTCTTTACCATCTGAGGCATGAGGGAAGCTGTTTGGCTGAGTAATATTCCATTGTTTACTTGTCATTATACATGCTGTAAGGTTGGTCCCTGCCAGGTATGTTAAAATGAGAGAGGAGGTTCAGAATTGGTGAGGCAGAGCAGGCTTTATTGGACGGGCACTCTCGGGCGTCCCTCACGGGGAGGAGAGGAGAGAGGGAGTGAGGGGAAAAGCACACACAAAGGCTGGGAGGGCCCCATTTATAGGTAAGGTGATGTGGTCAGCAGAGCCCCTGGTCAAAGATGGCCAGGTTGGGGCACTGTCGACCTGATTGGTTGAGACCAGGTGTTGGGGCATTTGCAAATTGGGCAGTTTGATCTTTCCTTTGTCCAGTGAGAACTTTTGGCGGGGGCAGGGTGGTCCTCTGTTGGTGTCATGGCTGTTTTTCATTGGCCTTGTTCAGTCTGGCGTGAGGGGTCTTCTAGTCAAGGTCTTTCTTGTGTTGGGGAGGTAGGGGGTGGGGGAAGGGGCCTTGGGACCAGACCTTACATTCTAGCCCTTTTACTGGGATAAGGGGCGCCGGTTGTCTCTCTGGCTGCTTCCTGCTGAGTAAGGGCACAGTTGGGGAGGGCCAGAATGCGGAGGGTCTGTCCCGAGGTTTTCAGGGAGAGTCTGGATCTTCAGTGGGCAGCTGGGAGTAGGCGGCCAAAAGGAATTGTCCAGCGGTGCGGTGTGTCAGATCCTGAATTTGGCGCTGTATTAGCTGGAAGACACAAGGTCCCACTAGGGCCAAGGTTAGCAAGGCTGCGAGAGGACCCAGGAGTGGGATGACCCAGGTTGAGAGGGAGGATTGCCACCATCCTCCCCGGGCAGACGATTGGGCTCTATAGGAGTGGAGGTCATCTTTGAGGCGGGTGAGAACATCTAGGTTCTGTTCGACTAGGTCAGACTATGTAGTAGCGACATTCTTCTCAGAGGAAAAGACATGTCCCTCCCTTATCTGCTGTGAGAAGATCAAGGGCCCTCCTGTTCTGTAGAGCCACCTGGGCTATGGAAGTGATTTGTCTCTGGAGGGAGGTGATAGAGTCATGGGTGGCCTCTATAGCCACTTGGAGTTTTTCTTCTAGGGCCATGGAGGAGTGTATGCTGTGTCCTAAGGCCCTGCTCCCGGTGTCGGCTGCAGCCAGGGAAGTGGGTATGGACAGTCCTATAACTGCTGGAAGGAAGAGGGCTCTCTTGACTTTTTGTAACACGTATAAAAGGGAGGCTTTTGTATGGGTGTATAGTATGAGCTGTGGGACAAAAGTGGTTAGTGTGCATGGTCCTGGCACTGTAGAATTGATGGTCTTATTAACTGTCCCATTGTACCACAAAAATAAGCCTGATGAGGCTGTAAGTGAGATGGTCATATTTTCATAAGAGGAGCAGGTGGGATCAAACAGGTGGTTTTTTGTTTGAAAGCAGTGCAGATAGAGTGCAGTTAAGTTTGGGGTTAATAAGGGGAACGTGGTAGAGAGAGGGGCTTGGAGCATGGGAGTCAGCGGAGGAAGTGTTTTGAGTAGAATTATATGGGATAGCTGCCAGAAGAGGGCAGCTGAGAGAAGCGCAGAGATAGCAATCATATATATTTGGGAAACCTGAGGTGTTGAATAACATCTGTCCTTCTCTTATAATCTGTGGCCATGAAAAGGGGTTATTTTGTGGTAAGGCACTTTGGATTTGGGCCTCGATCTGTTGTATTTTATCTTTTATGGAGGCTAGTTGTTTTAGGATCTAAGGTACAGCCATAACTGCCTTTCTAAATGGAAAGATAGTGGCAGCTGGGTATGTGCTGAATTTCCAAAGGTAAAATTTGTCTGTTTGTCCCAGGGCCCAGCGGGGATCCCAGGGATCTTTGATGTTAAGGTATAAATTGGCTCTCATGTCTGTGGTGAGTAAATATGAAGCGCGGAGGGCTGTGGTTGGGTCATATTTCAGCGTGTGTTGCCACACAAACAGTGCATCTTGCGTGTAAGTCACAGAGGCCTGTGAGCCACCGTGAGGAGGAATTGTGGCAGTAGCATGGGGAAAGAGTAAAAGTAGAAGGACTAGGGAGAAGAAGTCTATTTGATCAAACGTGTAGTCAGATGTAAGAATCGCAAAGACACGACGGACAGCAAGCTGTTAGATAAAGAGCCTATTTGGGAAGAGTTCCCGGGCGAGATCCACAGGTCTAAGAGGTGGGCCAGTGAAGTCACGCCCCAGAGATGGGACGAGGAGGTTTTATTGGGGAGGAGAAGGGTAAAAAGAGAAAGGGGAGGGGGGTTCTTAGAGCAGGCACAGAAACAAAGTCAAAACTGATCGGGAAATTAGTGATGAGTCGGCTGTCCTTGAGTTGTCTGTGGTCATGGGGGTATGCAGTTCTTGTTACTTTCCACACCTGGTGGACAATCTTCATGGCCAGGGCGAGCTCCCTATCGCCAGCCTTGAGAGACTCCCAGGCACCAGCAGATCAGCAACAGGCCACTGACCCTTCAGGGCCAACAAGTTTGCAGCTGCAGTGTTAACCCTTTAATGGCCCATAAACCTAGCACATGCTTCCCAAGTGGTGCTAGTGGTTAGGAGCCCACCTGCCAAGGAGGCCTACGAGACACGAGTTCAGTCCCTGGGTCAAGAAGATGCCCTAGAGGAGGAAATGGCAACCCCTTCCAGAATTCTTGCCTGGAGAATCCCATGGACAGAGGAGCCCGATGAGCTTCAGTCCATAGGGTCACAAAGAATCAGACACAACTCAACCAGCTTAGCACACGCACATACATATGCCACATCTTTATCCATTCACCTATTGATGAACACTTGGATCCTTTCCATGGCCTGACTACTTATTGTAAATAAGGCTGCTATGAACATTGAGGTGTATTTTCAAGTTCCTGTTTACATTTTTTTCATACACAGAGCCACAGGTGGAATTGCTGAATCATAATGATAATTCTATTTTAGTTTTTTGAGGAATTTCCATACTGTTTTCTGTAGTGGCTGCACTGATTTATAGTCTCACAGACAGTGTACTGGTTTCCCTTTTCTCAATATCTTTGCTAACATTTGTTATTAGCAGACATTTATTTTTTTAGTTTTTGGCATCTTTTATTGGTTATTTATTTATTTATATATTTATTTTCATCCATCATTATTCTTTGGCCTGTGTGGACCTCCCATCACAGTGTCCTCTCTTGTTGCAGAGCACCAGCTCTGGGTGCATGCGCTTCATGGTAGTGTGATGGAACTGGTGTCCATTGCACTGCAAGGTGGACTTTTTACCCACTGGACCACCAGGAAGCCCATTTGCAGACTTTTAGCAATTTACAGGTGTGAGATACTATCTCACTGGGCCAGTGAAGGCACGCCCGAGAGATGGGACGAGGAGGTTTTATTGGGGAGGAGAAGGGTAAAAAGAGAAAGGGGAGGGGGGTTCTTAGAGCAGGCACAGAAACAAAGTCAAAACTGATCGGGAAATTAGTGATGAGTCGGCTGTCCTTGAGTTGTCTGTGGTCATGGGGGTATGCAGTTCTTGTTACTTTCCACACCTGGTGGACAATCTTCATGGCCAGGGCGAGCTCCCTATCGCCAGCCTTGAGAGACTCCCAGGCACCAGCAGATCAGCAACAGGCCACTGACCCTTCAGGGCCAACAAGTTTGCAGCTGCAGTGTTAACCCTTTAATGGCCCATAAACCTAGCACATGCTTCCCAAGTGGTGCTAGTGGTTAGGAGCCCACCTGCCAAGGAGGCCTACGAGACACGAGTTCAGTCCCTGGGTCAAGAAGATGCCCTAGAGGAGGAAATGGCAACCCCTTCCAGAATTCTTGCCTGGAGAATCCCATGGACAGAGGAGCCCGATGAGCTTCAGTCCATAGGGTCACAAAGAATCAGACACAACTCAACCAGCTTAGCACACGCACATACATATGCCACATCTTTATCCATTCACCTATTGATGAACACTTGGATCCTTTCCATGGCCTGACTACTTATTGTAAATAAGGCTGCTATGAACATTGAGGTGTATTTTCAAGTTCCTGTTTACATTTTTTTCATACACAGAGCCACAGGTGGAATTGCTGAATCATAATGATAATTCTATTTTAGTTTTTTGAGGAATTTCCATACTGTTTTCTGTAGTGGCTGCACTGATTTATAGTCTCACAGACAGTGTACTGGTTTCCCTTTTCTCAATATCTTTGCTAACATTTGTTATTAGCAGACATTTATTTTTTTAGTTTTTGGCATCTTTTATTGGTTATTTATTTATTTATATATTTATTTTCATCCATCATTATTCTTTGGCCTGTGTGGACCTCCCATCACAGTGTCCTCTCTTGTTGCAGAGCACCAGCTCTGGGTGCATGCGCTTCATGGTAGTGTGATGGAACTGGTGTCCATTGCACTGCAAGGTGGACTTTTTACCCACTGGACCACCAGGGAAGCCCATTTGCAGACTTTTTAATGTCAACCATTCTGACAGGTGTGAGATACTATCTCACTGTGGTTTTGATTAGTGTTTCTCTGATATCAATGTTATTGAGCATCTTTTCATGTTCCAGTTGATCATCTATATGTCTTCTTTAGAAAAATGTCTATTCAAGTATTCTTCCCATTTTATTCTTTCATTTCTTAATAACTCTTGAGATTAAAACAATCCCAAAAAAGTAATCCCTGAGCAAATCAAGTGCCTCTGACTTCTACTGCGATCTTAAAAATTTTCTCTTACCTGTAAAACAAAGACGGTGAGAAGAATTCAAGCTCCTTTCTTTAAAGGTCTAGATGGGTAAGAATCCTGGTCCTAAATTGAATACAACCTGCCTGGCCTCTTGTTTTAATAGAATCATTTGCTTGGATTGTTTCTTTAATAGTAAGAACAATGTAAAACTTTGTATCCTGCTGTGTCCATTGTAATTGCTTCCTATTTTCCTCCTGAAAGGAAGATTTAGCAAATTGGACTTTAAGTTTAATACCCTTCGGAGGATATCTCCTCTGTATTTTTCCTTGATAACTATTTCAGAATTGCTTAATATACCACAAACCAACAATCATTACTGTCTGTTTCACTGTTACATAGTTCCTACAAAATAAAATGGTTGCATGCATTTACTTTGAAATGTTTTACTTGTTTTAACAGCTTTTGAGCCGTTTTACCATATAATTCTTTTTAAGAGGCTAGAAAATAATACTGAATGGGATATACACTGAAGTATTAGCTCTGGAGACGTTAACACTTGAAGTAACTAAGTACCTAGTGAAAATAAACACTTAGTAATTATTCCCAAAGTGGAGTGACATCTTTCTTCAGTGCTTATCTGTGAGCCTCATAAGAAGCAGCCCTTTGAAGATAAACTTTACATTGGAGCCTCAAAGAATGAGGCTGTCCATTTCCTCTCTGTGGGAGAATGAGACAGAGCACACGGGCTTCTAGGCCCCCAGAACCACAGAGTGTTTCATCCTAAGTCCATCTGCCTGTGCTTCTCTGAATCCTTGACAGTGAATTTTCATCCTACAGTACACTAATTTATTTTTCCATTGCTCCTACATTTCTGCTTTGTCTTCTTTTATATTCTCTCTAGCAATAATCTAAAAGATATGTAATCTAATTTTACTCAATGAATTAAAGTTAACACCAGAGTATTCAAAACTATGAATTATAATTTTTTTTAAAATTTTCCCTACCCTCTCAGCACTTAACTGGTACAAATGGGATTCACCAACATCACTTTCCTGCCTGACGGCCTTTCAGGCTATTGTCAGCAGAGGCATTTGCACAAAAAAAAAATGTTTGCTGTTTTAAGCCACAGTGTTTTCAGGTAGCTTGATTTACAACAATAGCTTATTGATATTAGCTCCAATAAACATACACACACACAAGCACACCTAGGCATCATGGTTCACAGCTTATATTTCTGCCACTAGTCACTATATAGTTCTAACTTGAATAACTATTCATCTACGTACTTGCTGTGCTATCTTGAATGAAAGAGTGAATCTTTTTTTTCAACTGTGATGATATGAAGATTGTAATATTACATTTAAAATTCTCACACAAAGAATAAGTTTTCCAAAAAAATAGTTTTACTTGTAATTATAAAATAGTTATTTTATCTTGGTAGGTCCCAGAAAGTGATAGAGTATCTTGTACAGAATAGATGCTTGACTGGTGTCATGAATTTATAGGATGAATAGAAGTCATTAGTCAATATATTGAAACTGATTCAGATTTATCTTAGAAAGACAAGCATCTGTTCTAAAGGGAGAATCTGTGTACCCACAGATACGCAAAGCTATGCATGTACATTTTAACCACATGCCCCTTAAAATATTCAAAATACCTATAGTTTGGCATGTGTAGTATTTGTCTACTCTGTGATAACCTCAGTTAATGCAAATATTATAGGACAAATCATTCATTTACATTATACAATAGACACTGATATCAGGTATTTTGGCTAAGTAGTTAATTTTTATTCTCCCATGTTAATTTAAGCAATTTAAAAGATTATTAATGAGAAAGAAATGCACAAATAGAAATGCAAATGAATACAGAATATCTTTTCTTACAGATTGTTTGCATATGCCACCTCTTTAGCTTCTTAAGAAATGAGTACCTTGGAGTTTTAAGAATCTAGGCATGATAACTACTTATAATCTCAAAAGAGTAACAGATTCATTTTTAGTGAAAAAAAATGCTTTGAATTTAATTTTTTATAAGCCATTTGATTGATGTATCTGTAATGCTCAGAATCAGAGAATTTCATCAAATATGACTATAATTTTTTTCATATGCACATTTCTTGTTAATTTGGCCCCAGATTTTAGAAATTAGAGAAAGCTAAGATAAATAATGTGTTTTGACTAAGTAATTTCTTATACAGAATGGCATGGCAAAGAAGTATTAAAAAATCCCCCCCCAAAATACATAGTTACTTGGTGGGAAAAAAGATTACAAAGTGACATGCTGCCGTAAAAGCATAAGCAAGGTAGTTCCGTTCTGAAGCTTCGTTCTGGCTAGTCATATATTACCTTTGAATAGTTTTCCTTATCTGTAGTAGAAGAGGGATATTAGTTATACTTTCTTTGGAAGATGAGTATAATTACTAGAAGTAATTTACTTGAAAAACTAGATCCACAGTAATCCTCAATGAATTCTAGTTAATATTATTTCTCTTGCTTGTGATTAGTAGCTAGAAGGATTAAGGGTGAGTTATTTAAAATTTTTCTTGTACCAGAATAGTTTTGCTTGACTGGTGTCATGAATTTATAGGATGAATAGAAGTCATTAGTCAATATATTGAAACTGATTCAGATTTATCTTAGAAAGACAAGCATCTGTTCTAAAGGGAGAATCTGTGTACCCACAGATACGCAAAGCTATGCATGTACATTTTAACCACATGCCCCTTAAAATATTCAAAATACCTATAGTTTGGCATGTGTAGTATTTGTCTACTCTGTGATAACCTCAGTTAATGCAAATATTATAGGACAAATCATTCATTTACATTATACAATAGACACTGATATCAGGTATTTTGGCTAAGTAGTTAATTTTTATTCTCCCATGTTAATTTAAGCAATTTAAAAGATTATTAATGAGAAAGAAATGCACAAATAGAAATGCAAATGAATACAGAATATCTTTTCTTACAGATTGTTTGCATATGCCACCTCTTTAGCTTCTTAAGAAATGAGTACCTTGGAGTTTTAAGAATCTAGGCATGATAACTACTTATAATCTCAAAAGAGTAACAGATTCATTTTTAGTGAAAAAAAATGCTTTGAATTTAATTTTTTATAAGCCATTTGATTGATGTATCTGTAATGCTCAGAATCAGAGAATTTCATCAAATATGACTATAATTTTTGTCATATGCACATTTCTTGTTAATTTGGCCCCAGATTTTAGAAATTAGAGAAAGCTAAGATAAATAATGTGTTTTGACTAAGTAATTTCTTATACAGAATGGCATGGCAAAGAAGTATTAAAAAATCCCCCCCCAAAATACATAGTTACTTGGTGGGAAAAAAGATTACAAAGTGACATGCTGCCGTAAAAGCATAAGCAAGGTAGTTCCGTTCTGAAGCTTCGTTCTGGCTAGTCATATATTACCTTTGAATAGTTTTCCTTATCTGTAGTAGAAGAGGGATATTAGTTATACTTTCTTTGGAAGATGAGTATAATTACTAGAAGTAATTTACTTGAAAAACTAGATCCACAGTAATCCTCAATGAATTCTAGTTAATATTATTTCTCTTGCTTGTGATTAGTAGCTAGAAGGATTAAGGGTGATTTTTCTCTATGTTTACTGTGATATAGCTGACATACAGCAGTGTATATGTTTAAGATGTTCAGCACACAGACTTGACTTTTATATTGTGACATGGTTACTGCAGTGAGTTTGGTTAGCATCATCATTTCGTACAGATACAAACATTTTAAAAATAAGTAAATCAGGGCAAAATAAGAAAAAAATATATTTTTTTTTTCCCTTGGCTTGAGGACGTTTAGGATCTACATTCTTAACAGTTTTCAGGTACAGCAGACAGCAGTGCTGACTATGGTGATTTCTCTCCTGTCTTTTCACTGATTTGATGGCCGTGAGTTTTACAGTGGAAAACATTTATGTATAAAAAAAGAAATTAGAACTCAGGTCTTAATGGTCCTTCTTGTTTTAACTTCAATTTGGGTTAAAAAGACAAAGTACCAAGAGATTGGTTACACACCTGCACTTTTTGTTTTCATATAAAAAGAGAGCAGATTCCTTCCAGGGACCCAAATCTGAGCTACAGAGTGTACATGAGAGGAAGCCCTCGCGTTTGTGTGTGCTCGTTTGCTTCCGATATGTCTGCCTCTGCACGATGCCTTGGACTGTATCCCACCATGCTACTCTGTCCATGGGGTCCTTCAGGCAAGAGTACTGGAGTGGGTTGCCATTTCCTTCTCCAGGAGAGGGAGCCCTAACTATTATCAATCCTACCAAATTGAATTGTTGAAAGTTTTATGGCAGTTATATCCATTTATCTTTTCATTTTTGCTACAGAAAGGTAAATATCACAATATAAAATATTAAAACTACCCACATAGGGCTTCCCTGGTGGTCCAGTGCGTCAGGACACTGCCTTACAGTGCAAGGGCCGCCAGTTTGATCCCTGGCCTGGAAAGATCCCGTGTGTCGTGGAGCAGCTGGACCGATGTGTCTAACTAACGAGCCGGAGCTCTGGCGCGTGTACACCAAGAGCTGGTGCTCTGCAACGAGAGAGGCCACTGCAATGCGAGGCCCATACAGGCTAAAGAACAAAGATAAATAAATGAAAGATCAATAGAAGTGGCCAAAACCAAAAACAACGACCCACATAAACAGTGCTCCATGGATGGAAAAGAGACATGGGCGTAGACTTATCAGGTGAAGCACATTAGTTTTCACCTGCCTGCTGATTATTTTTTTTGTTCTATTATTCTGAGAAAATTAATTATAATTCTCATTTGGCATTTGGTGAATGGGAGCTTTTCTCTGATCATCTGCCATTATAAGGTATGTCTTCCTCCCAGTGAAAACTCCAGCAACCAACCTTAGACTGTGTAGAAGGGGACTTAATTTTAAGACTTCTTTTTTTCTTTCTCTAAGTCTCACCATATGCTAGTCTGAGGTTTCTAAAAATACCTGATGTCATATAAATCAGAGAGCATTTACTTAGAGCACAATATTATTAGGTTTATGAACACTCACATTTTAACTGCATTATTCCTTTTACTTTTTTATTGCACAGTCTGCTTGCACACTGTGTGTTGAAATTAGTTTTCAGTCTTGTTCTGATAAATACTTTTTAAAAAGTAAAATGAAAGAAAGTTATCACAAAATGTCGCTTCTGAAACTAAGTGGAATTTCTAGGAAGAAGCTTATTGTGATCTAAGAGAATGGGCTTTTTCTTCCTGTTATACTATGTGACGCCAACCTGCGTTCCTTCCAGCCTCTCCCTGTCATTTAATTCAACGTGTTCCCTCTTATCACAGGTTCCTTTCTCATTCTCTTCCCACTCTCTCGAAGTTTTTTATTTTTCCTTCTTTCCTCAATGAATTAACTTTGCTAATTCTTAATATCTCAGCTCCATCACCACCACCTTAGGCAAACCTTTAGTGATCTCCATGATTAGGACAAATCCTCTTTTGAGGGGCACTCACACCAACACATACATCACCACAACACTTTTCTAGCTGAATTTTACACTTATACATTGATTACTTTGATTGATGTCTTTATCACTGTTAACCTATTCCGAATGTGAGGGCAAAAGCCAAGTCTGTTTGCTAATAATTATATCCCTCAGGTTTGGGACAGCACTGGAAGTATGGAAGGTACTCAATAAATATTCATTGAATGAGCAAATAAAGATTTTAGCATTAAATAAATCAATATATGTGGAAAACCTTGTCCATATTAAGTGATCTTTTATGATAAGAGTAACTTTTTCTTGAGTAGATCTGGAGTATGGAAAGTAGCAAATAAATCTCAATGAAATTGATTAAGATGAGTAGTTTAGTGTCAGTTACTCTTTAACATATTAAAGAAACAAGAGGTGATATCAATGTGAGAATTGGTTCTGAATGCATAAGCAACACGTCTGGACCTTTTTGTGGATACTGACTGTTTCACTCACAAAGTACATGACCTGAGTGGAATTTGTTGAAAAACATTAGTTTTTTCATCTTACATGATTCTGGAAGACTTATTTTAATATAACATGCAACCAACCTTAGACTGTGTAGAAGGGACTTAATTTTAAGACTTCTTTTTCTTTCTCTAAGACCATGCCATGCTAGTCTGAGGTTTCTAAAAATACCTGATGTCATATAAATCAGAGAGCATTTACTTAGAGCACAATATTATTAGGTTTATGAACACTCACATTTTAACTGCATTATTCCTTTTACTTTTTTATTGCACAGTCTGCTTGCACACTGTGTGTTGAAATTAGTTTTCAGTCTTGTTCTGATAAATACTTTTTAAAAAGTAAAATGAAAGAAAGTTATCACAAAATGTCGCTTCTGAAACTAAGTGGAATTTCTAGGAAGAAGCTTATTGTGATCTAAGAGAATGGGCTTTTTCTTCCTGTTATACTATGTGACGCCAACCTGCGTTCCTTCCAGCCTCTCCCTGTCATTTAATTCAACGTGTTCCCTCTTATCACAGGTTCCTTTCTCATTCTCTTCCCACTCTCTCGAAGTTTTTTATTTTTCCTTCTTTCCTCAATGAATTAACTTTGCTAATTCTTAATATCTCAGCTCCATCACCACCACCTTAGGCAAACCTTTAGTGATCTCCATGATTAGGACAAATCCTCTTTTGAGGGCACTCACACCAACACATACATCACCACAACACTTTTCTAGCTGAATTTTACACTTATACATTGATTACTTTGATTGATGTCTTTATCACTGTTAACCTATTCCGAATGTGAGGGCAAAAGCCAAGTCTGTTTGCTAATAATTATATCCCTCAGGTTTGGGACAGCACTGGAAGTATGGAAGGTACTCAATAAATATTCATTGAATGAGCAAATAAAGATTTTAGCATTAAATAAATCAATATATGTGGAAAACCTTGTCCATATTAAGTGATCTTTTATGATAAGAGTAACTTTTTCTTGAGTAGATCTGGAGTATGGAAAGTAGCAAATAAATCTCAATGAAATTGATTAAGATGAGTAGTTTAGTGTCAGTTACTCTTTAACATATTAAAGAAACAAGAGGTGATATCAATGTGAGAATTGGTTCTGAATGCATAAGCAACACGTCTGGACCTTTTTGTGGATACTGACTGTTTCACTCACAAAGTACATGACCTGAGTGGAATTTGTTGAAAAACATTAGTTTTTTCATCTTACATGATTCTGGAAGACTTATTTTAATATAACATGCTAATTATGTTATAACATTTTAGAGAATTTGTCTGTGCTTTCCACGGACAAGGTTATTGTATGATAAACAGAAATGCTTTGGAGCCATCCAGATGTTCTTTTTGAACCTATGTTCTGTCACTTTTTAGCTCGGTACTCACTAAAATAGTTATTATGTTTCATGTTTAAATGTCTCTAAGAAATACTGTATGTGTTCACAATGATAATCCCCTTTGTAAGTGAAAGAACTGAGAGCTTTTTTTTTTTTCTTTTACCAAAGTACTGTCTACCTCCTAGCACCTAAAATGGACTAAGACATCTACACTAAGTGAAAACTGGTAGAATAATTACTAGTTCAGTCACTGAGAATTATTCTTGTTTACATAGCAAAGCACTTAATCTGGAATGGGGTGGGGGAGGAGGAACTCTTTCTCTAGAATGAGTAATCTGGATAGAATATGCATGCAGAGAAATCACCCTAGTAGGAATGTTGGCCAAACCAGAAATGTAACAACATACAGAACTTCATTTTCATTGGAAGTAAAATTATCTTGTAAAGTTATTAAGCAAACAGTCTCAACAAAGTTTGACTAATAACAAGAAAGTTACTTTGTCTGTTTAACAAATATTTTTCTCAGTACATCTATGTGTATAGTTCTTGTTAAAGAGTCAGAGGTACCTGTATAAGTGAGAGAGAGTTTAGGCTCAAAAATAGTCCAGGACACCACTCTGAGCATCTGGGCTCAGAATAGCTATATACCTTCAAAACCAAATATACTGTGCCTCAAAACAGAGAAAGATAACTTGAAAACTGTGACACAAAGCATATAATGAACTTTAAGGTTCTGGAGTGTGGAAAGTAGCAAATAAATCTCAATGAAATTGATTAAGATGAGTAGTTTAGTGTCAGTTACTCTTTAACATATTAAAGAAACAAGAGGTGATATCAATGTGAGAATTGGTTCTGAATGCATAAGCAACACGTCTGGACCTTTTTGTGGATACTGACTGTTTCACTCACAAAGTACATGACCTGAGTGGAATTTGTTGAAAAACATTAGTTTTTTCATCTTACATGATTCTGGAAGACTTATTTTAATATAACATGCTAATTATGTTATAACATTTTAGAGAATTTGTCTGTGCTTTCCACGGACAAGGTTATTGTATGATAAACAGAAATGCTTTGGAGCCATCCAGATGTTCTTTTTGAACCTATGTTCTGTCACTTTTTAGCTCGGTACTCACTAAAATAGTTATTATGTTTCATGTTTAAATGTCTCTAAGAAATACTGTATGTGTTCACAATGATAATCCCCTTTGTAAGTGAAAGAACTGAGAGCTTTTTTTTTTTTCTTTTACCAAAGTACTGTCTACCTCCTAGCACCTAAAATGGACTAAGACATCTACACTAAGTGAAAACTGGTAGAATAATTACTAGTTCAGTCACTGAGAATTATTCTTGTTTACATAGCAAAGCACTTAATCTGGAATGGGGTGGGGGAGGAGGAACTCTTTCTCTAGAATGAGTAATCTGGATAGAATATGCATGCAGAGAAATCACCCTAGTAGGAATGTTGGCCAAACCAGAAATGTAACAACATACAGAACTTCATTTTCATTGGAAGTAAAATTATCTTGTAAAGTTATTAAGCAAACAGTCTCAACAAAGTTTGACTAATAACAAGAAAGTTACTTTGTCTGTTTAACAAATATTTTTCTCAGTACATCTATGTGTATAGTTCTTGTTAAAGAGTCAGAGGTACCTGTATAAGTGAGAGAGAGTTTAGGCTCAAAAATAGTCCAGGACACCACTCTGAGCATCTGGGCTCAGAATAGCTATATACCTTCAAAACCAAATATACTGTGCCTCAAAACAGAGAAAGATAACTTGAAAACTGTGACACAAAGCATATAATGAACTTTAAGGTTCTGGACTTTCTTAATTACTCAATTCAGTTATCATAACAGTTTTCATGTATTTCACTACTCACATATTCTTTGTATTGTTGATCATCAGTATCAATGGCAGTTCATATATACACATGAGAATAATTGGGGGTTAGTCCACAATGATTAGCATTATGGACCTATAATATCTGATATTATTATAGAGTCTAAAGAGTCCAAGATCTGCACATGACAAGCTGGAGACCCAGTAAAGCCAATGGTATTACTCCAGTCTGAGGCCAGAGCCCTAAACGTTAGGAGAGTCAGTGGTATTGAGGCAGGAGGTAGATGAGCCTCCCCAGGAAGAAGCCACTGGAGACTGGTTCCCTATGGAACTGAAGCTACAAGAGGAGAATAGCAGGACAATTAAGGGAGGAAGCTGGGTCCTGCCGCAACCACCGATTTCTTGTTCTCAAAGTCAGGAGACATCCCTGACCACACGTGAGCAGAAAGGCTTCTTGGAGGTCAAGGAGGAGTGATACTAGCTCATGCTAGGCTACCCAGACACCTCCTCAGTAAAGACCATCTTGGCTAAGAGATGCATGCACACACATGGGAGGATTGTGAGACATACCACATCTGGACTCTGATCCAGGCAAATCAAAACAATTTGTCAAAGGAAACCCAGAAGAATTACTCCATAGAAGCAATTCAAACCACTATGGGGGCACAACTCAGGGACTCTCCCTCTGAGTCTGCTTGTGTGTCTGTCCACACATACTGTACTCTTTTTTACCCTAATAAGTACCTTAGTTGCTTTACTACTTCCTGTCTTTATGGAAATTCTTTTCTACACAGCTGGAGGGCCATGGCCTTTGTTACTCACCAAGTTTATGCTTCATTTTAGAAGATGCAATGTTGAACTACCCATCCTTGGATAGTTTTGCAAATTCAGCATAAACCACTTTCATGTGTATTGTCTAATTAATATGTTGCTATATACACAGAAACACAACTTAAATAATAATTGGAAAAGGCAAATGGAAATCTGTCTCAAATCCCATTTGATCTCATTGACTCTAAGAAACTTCTTATAGTTGATCAATTGATTAAAAAAAAAAAAATAGCAGACTTTAAGTATTTTGAAATCACCACTATTTGGCCAGTGGTTCAGGGTGTGTTAAAACCTAACTTGTGTCTTCCAATTTGCCACATAATTTAGCAATATTTAGAAATACCCATTATATAGTGCATGCTACAGATACAATTGTGCCTTAACTAGTTATACAACTGTCTCTATTGTATTTTCAAAGAGCACCACACTTTGCCAACTTTAATTCTAAGGTGAATTTAAGGTAAATATTGCCCATGTGATAAAATGGAGTTGGAGTAATTATCTGAACTGTAGAATTCTACTCTTTGCCCTGTTGGATTTAGCAAACTTTTCTGTTTCCCTCTCTCCTACAAAAGTGACTTCAGCATTGAGATCATTTTTTTCAGGTAGTTTATTTTTTTTAACAATTTAGGTTTGTGACACTCCAAGATTTACTTTCTAGTCCTATATCTATTTATTTGTTCATAACATTAGGTGGAAGCTGTTATCCCACTTGTCTCAGTGTCATTGATTTCTCTGCCCTCCATCTGTCTTTGCAGTAATGAGTTTGACTGGAGAGGACTTATTAATGAATGAGCATGAAGTTTCCGCAAATATTTCAAGTCAGATACCGGAGCAACATCTACATTCCCAAAAAACCCTGGCTAGTCCATCAACCAATTCAACAAAACATTCATTTCAAATGTTAAGTAGTATTGATTCCTGACTTTCTTTGTGGCTAGCCAGCCAGGGTGTTTCATTGTACTTTCAGGCAGATAGAAGGTAGACTGCTCATTCTCCAGAGATACAGAGGAACAGTTATTAATAATAAATGATTTCCCATGAAGTGCCAGAGAAAGCCTACTCTAGTGAGAAGACTGGGTACAAACTTGTTTCTTTTCGTTTTTCAATAATGATTTTTTGAGTTTATATTAGGTACCAGACACTGCTGGGTGTTCAGAGATAGAAAGTGAAGTATCTAGTTGTGGGCCTGATCCTTCTGGCACTTACAGACTAGTGATGGGGATTGCTTTAATACATATTCATCTTAATAACTGTAGATTTCTAATTCTGATAAATGCTCGATGGAAACACGTGATACTTTGAAAGTATGTAGCCTCATAAGCGGAACCAATGAAACCTCCTAGGAGGAAGTAATTCTTCTAATGAGATGTACAGGTAGAGTCAAAATTGATTAGATGATGGTTGACAAGATCCACAAAATTAAGATCAGACAAGATGAAACATACGCAAAGGCCATGTGATGAAGGCCCCACCCATGAATTTGAGGAAGATTGAGTTGCAGGGAAACTTAATAATTTAGGTCCACATGGTGGGAGGCACAGCTGGACAGGAGCTTAGTGTCAAGATAGCATAGGGGCCAGTAGTAAATGTTTGCTACCTCCCGTGAGTGGACATTGGGGAGCTCCTTTACAACAATGGCTGCTATTTTGCTGAGTCCTTATTCACTAACTGGAAACATAATGTCCATTCTGTATATCCACCACAAGATGAAGCCCACGTCCTTTCTTTTCTGTGGCAGCATTTCTCAGTTTCTGTGAATTTCAGTTCTCTCATCTATCTTCAGAATACCAGATTAAACCTGAAGACAGCTAATACACATTATTAGCCAGATACTTTTATACGCTTTATCTCATTTCATTTATCTACCTACCTGTCTATCTGTATCACTTTTGTTTAATACAGGCATCCTTGCGTCCATTTACAGAAGAGTTTCTTGCCTTCGTTAGGTGTGTGGAGCTATATGAAATTTGCGTCTTCAGCAGCAAACTCAAACCAGTTCCATCAGTATGTGTTAGTGAGGAGGCATTCTCTAAACTACAACAACCCAATAATTGTCATATGATAAAAAATAAACATAAAATAATAAAGTAGATAGCATTATGTTTCATTGACTTCAGGCAGATAGAAGGTAGACTGCTCATTCTCCAGAGATACAGAGGAACAGTTATTAATAATAAATGATTTCCCATGAAGTGCCAGAGAAAGCCTACTCTAGTGAGAAGACTGGGTACAAACTTGTTTCTTTTCGTTTTTCAATAATGATTTTTTGAGTTTATATTAGGTACCAGACACTGCTGGGTGTTCAGAGATAGAAAGTGAAGTATCTAGTTGTGGGCCTGATCCTTCTGGCACTTACAGACTAGTGATGGGGATTGCTTTAATACATATTCATCTTAATAACTGTAGATTTCTAATTCTGATAAATGCTCGATGGAAACACGTGATACTTTGAAAGTATGTAGCCTCATAAGCGGAACCAATGAAACCTCCTAGGAGGAAGTAATTCTTCTAATGAGATGTACAGGTAGAGTCAAAATTGATTAGATGATGGTTGACAAGATCCACAAAATTAAGATCAGACAAGATGAAACATACGCAAAGGCCATGTGATGAAGGCCCCACCCATGAATTTGAGGAAGATTGAGTTGCAGGGAAACTTAATAATTTAGGTCCACATGGTGGGAGGCACAGCTGGACAGGAGCTTAGTGTCAAGATAGCATAGGGGCCAGTAGTAAATGTTTGCTACCTCCCGTGAGTGGACATTGGGGAGCTCCTTTACAACAATGGCTGCTATTTTGCTGAGTCCTTATTCACTAACTGGAAACATAATGTCCATTCTGTATATCCACCACAAGATGAAGCCCACGTCCTTTCTTTTCTGTGGCAGCATTTCTCAGTTTCTGTGAATTTCAGTTCTCTCATCTATCTTCAGAATACCAGATTAAACCTGAAGACAGCTAATACACATTATTAGCCAGATACTTTTATACGCTTTATCTCATTTCATTTATCTACCTACCTGTCTATCTGTATCACTTTTGTTTAATACAGGCATCCTTGCGTCCATTTACAGAAGAGTTTCTTGCCTTCGTTAGGTGTGTGGAGCTATATGAAATTTGCGTTGCTTCAGCAGCAAACTCAAACCAGTTCCATCAGTATGTGTTAGTGAGGAGGCATTCTCTAAACTACAACAACCCAATAATTGTCATATGATAAAAAATAAACATAAAATAATAAAGTAGATAGCATTATAGTATATAGTTAGGAACTAATGAGGATTTTAAAATTTTACATTAGTTTAAACATTTATAGTTTACACACTCAGAATTTTTTAAGACTTTCAGGGCTTCCCTGGTGGTCCAGTGGGTAAAGAGTCCACCTTTCAGTGCAAGAGGCACCAGTTCGATCCCTGGCCCAAAAGGATCCCACGTGCTGCACAGCAGCTGGACCGGTGTGTCCAGTTACCAGCCAGAACTCTGGAGTGCATGTGCCCAGAGCCGGTGCTCTGCAATGAGAGAAGCCACTGTGATGGGAGGCCCACAGAGGCCCAAGAATAGAGATGGATGAAAAATAAATAAAAGCGACCAAATTAAAAAAAAAAAAAGAATTTCAACCAGTAATATCTTGTTTGATCTTAACTAACAGATATGTAGCTATATGGATTCTTTCATGTCAATGCATTTTGAGTCTAAGCAAGTACTACCATGCATTTATATAAAATGCTATATAAAATGGACTACAACTGAACACATTATAAATGAATCAAGGGTCTTCCCTGGTGGCTTAATTGGTAAAGAATTTGCCTGAAATACAGGAGACACAGGTTCAGTCCTTGGGTCAGGAAGATACCCTGGAGAAAGAAAGAAATGGCAACGCACTCTAGTATACTTGCCTGGGAAATTCCATGGACGGAGGAGCCTGGCAGGCTACAGCCCATGATGTCACAAGACGACTTGGCAACTAAACCACCACATAAACAAATCTGATGTAACGTATAGCAAAATTTAAAAAGAGGGAGGGTGAAAATGAAGATTCAGTGCTTTCCTCTTGCTGAAGAAAACATAGGCAACAGAATCCTGTAACTCAGTACTCTTATCTGTCAGCATTTAGGTGACCCTAGGTGAGTCATTTCTCCAGTCTGAGATTTAGTCTTTGTCCAATTTGCAAATTTTTAGATAGGGCAGTTGCTTAGTCTGTTCAGCAATTTAGAAAACCTATTGTAAACATTTTGCCTTCGTTGGGGGCTATGAATTTGCGTTGCTTCAGCAGCAAACTCAAACCAGTTCCATCAGTATGTGTTAGTGAGGAGGCATTCTCTAAACTACAACAACCCAATAATTGTCATATGATAAAAAATAAACATAAAATAATAAAGTAGATAGCATTATAGTATATAGTTAGGAACTAATGAGGATTTTAAAATTTTACATTAGTTTAAACATTTATAGTTTACACACTCAGAATTTTTTAAGACTTTCAGGGCTTCCCTGGTGGTCCAGTGGGTAAAGAGTCCACCTTTCAGTGCAAGAGGCACCAGTTCGATCCCTGGCCCAAAAGGATCCCACGTGCTGCACAGCAGCTGGACCGGTGTGTCCAGTTACCAGCCAGAACTCTGGAGTGCATGTGCCCAGAGCCGGTGCTCTGCAATGAGAGAAGCCACTGTGATGGGAGGCCCACAGAGGCCCAAGAATAGAGATGGATGAAAAATAAATAAAAGCGACCAAATTAAAAAAAAAAAAAGAATTTCAACCAGTAATATCTTGTTTGATCTTAACTAACAGATATGTAGCTATATGGATTCTTTCATGTCAATGCATTTTGAGTCTAAGCAAGTACTACCATGCATTTATATAAAATGCTATATAAAATGGACTACAACTGAACACATTATAAATGAATCAAGGGTCTTCCCTGGTGGCTTAATTGGTAAAGAATTTGCCTGAAATACAGGAGACACAGGTTCAGTCCTTGGGTCAGGAAGATACCCTGGAGAAAGAAAGAAATGGCAACGCACTCTAGTATACTTGCCTGGGAAATTCCATGGACGGAGGAGCCTGGCAGGCTACAGCCCATGATGTCACAAGACGACTTGGCAACTAAACCACCACATAAACAAATCTGATGTAACGTATAGCAAAATTTAAAAAGAGGGAGGGTGAAAATGAAGATTCAGTGCTTTCCTCTTGCTGAAGAAAACATAGGCAACAGAATCCTGTAACTCAGTACTCTTATCTGTCAGCATTTAGGTGACCCTAGGTGAGTCATTTCTCCAGTCTGAGATTTAGTCTTTGTCCAATTTGCAAATTTTTTAGATAGGGCAGTTGTTAGGCTGGTATATGATATATGGATGATTTCCATAACAGTTTCTGCTTCTAACTGAGGCTTTAAAAAGTTTAGAAAACAGCATTATTGTAAACAGTTGAGTTGGTCATTATATTCTTCTTAGAAAGTCCACGTTGTTGTTAAATCATGTCTCCAATTTATCAGAAAGCTCCTTAACTCAGAGAAACTCCCTTATTAAGTTTTAAAATGAAAAAAAAAAAAAAAAATGCCTACCTTCCACTCAGCCAAATTATAGGTGATCTTTTTTCCCTTTCTATACCTTGTCTTTTATTTACAAAATATACTTTGCCTTTTGTTTATTTACAAAATATGCTTTGCCTTTTGCTTATTTCTTCTTTCTGTAGCTAGCAAAGATATCGCTATCCAAAATACAATCATGCTGATTATCATGCTGATAATCATACATGACAGCTGATAAGGATTTTTCTCTGATGCCCCATGGAACAAATGTCTGAAGGTCACCACATGCATTTTTGTTCCTCACATTTGTTTTGGCTTTTGTGGTGTTGTTTTAAGTCTCTGTTCTAGCACTGACTCTGCATTTGCTGTTGTGGTGGCTTACTGTTGTCCTCTGGGCAATTGATTCTCCATGTATTGGAATTTTCATCTATACAGTGTGTTGAATGGAACAGTTTTACATACCAGATGGGCATTATTTGTTTGGCCTTCTAAAGGAGAAATCATATTGTCTGAAGCCTTGGATGGAGATGTAGAACCTCATTATGAAGGAGAGCATGTAAAGATGGATTAGGTTTGTCTGCCGTGAGAATAAGAAAAGGTAACTCCAAGAAGTATATGGTACATTTCCCCATCCTGAGTTTCTAATGGTCTTTCCAGCATGGAGATTCTGTAATTAGGTTAATCTGTGAGTATTATTAGCACTTCTTCACATCTCCAGTGTAAAATAATGCTAATGACGCTGAATAATATTTGCAACTTTGTATGTCTCAGATGTATGAGTTATTCTTTGCAAATTTCCTCATCTCTCTCTCTCTAAATCCATTTCACTTATTTCCAGAAAGAGAAGCATGGGAATGAGCATTTGTAGATCTGCACTAGGCACAATTACGACATAAACAACGTTGTTAGGCTGGTATATGATATATGGATGATTTCCATAACAGTTTCTGCTTCTAACTGAGGCTTTAAAAAGTTTAGAAAACAGCATTATTGTAAACAGTTGAGTTGGTCATTATATTCTTCTTAGAAAGTCCACGTTGTTGTTAAATCATGTCTCCAATTTATCAGAAAGCTCCTTAACTCAGAGAAACTCCCTTATTAAGTTTTAAAATGAAAAAAAAAAAAAAAAATGCCTACCTTCCACTCAGCCAAATTATAGGTGATCTTTTTTCCCTTTCTATACCTTGTCTTTTATTTACAAAATATACTTTGCCTTTTGTTTATTTACAAAATATGCTTTGCCTTTTGCTTATTTCTTCTTTCTGTAGCTAGCAAAGATATCGCTATCCAAAATACAATCATGCTGATTATCATGCTGATAATCATACATGACAGCTGATAAGGATTTTTCTCTGATGCCCCATGGAACAAATGTCTGAAGGTCACCACATGCATTTTTGTTCCTCACATTTGTTTTGGCTTTTGTGGTGTTGTTTTAAGTCTCTGTTCTAGCACTGACTCTGCATTTGCTGTTGTGGTGGCTTACTGTTGTCCTCTGGGCAATTGATTCTCCATGTATTGGAATTTTCATCTATACAGTGTGTTGAATGGAACAGTTTTACATACCAGATGGGCATTATTTGTTTGGCCTTCTAAAGGAGAAATCATATTGTCTGAAGCCTTGGATGGAGATGTAGAACCTCATTATGAAGGAGAGCATGTAAAGATGGATTAGGTTTGTCTGCCGTGAGAATAAGAAAAGGTAACTCCAAGAAGTATATGGTACATTTCCCCATCCTGAGTTTCTAATGGTCTTTCCAGCATGGAGATTCTGTAATTAGGTTAATCTGTGAGTATTATTAGCACTTCTTCACATCTCCAGTGTAAAATAATGCTAATGACGCTGAATAATATTTGCAACTTTGTATGTCTCAGATGTATGAGTTATTCTTTTGCAAATTTCCCTCATCTCTCTCTCTCTCTAAATCCATTTCACTTATTTCCAGAAAGAGAAGCATGGGAATGAGCATTTGTAGATCTGCACTAGGCACAATTACGACATAAACAACAGGTGACAGTTAAAAATTTTGTCCAGGATCTCAAAATTAATAAAATATTACTAATCCATAAACATGCAGTGAATAGTTCTTTTCACGCTTTTACTGGCTCTACATCTTGCTGTTAGCAACTCCATTAAGCAGATATTATCCTCATTTCACCAATAGAAAATAGTAGCAACTAGGGGTAAAATGACTTCTCAAGGTTCCATAGCTAGTAAGGGAGAGAATTGATGCTAGCCTTCAATTTAATAATCTCTCTCAGGCTCCTGTGTCCTATAGTTAACCTGCTTCTAAACCAATATCTAGTATCTTAAACATATCTTAATGACAATCATTAAATGCATCTGCTTATTTAGCTTTCGTTGACATCATCACTGTCCTAAACTAACAAACAAACAGACAAACAAATAATTAAATGATGGTCCACTATGTGCTATATATATTTTTAAAAAAATGATATTGGCCCAGAAAGGCATTTGATAATATACCAAAGTGGTTTATGTTTATTAAACTTAAATAACCACACTTATGATAGGGTGTTTTCTTTCTGATATTATATGAATCCTATAGATGTGAGCAGACATTCCAATTGTGTGTGCTTGTGATTGTGTATATTTACGTGGGAGAGTGCATTCACATGAGTTTCTGGGTTGGAGGAATTATTTCTCGGAACAAGGACATCACTCACCTTTCAATACCTTATCTCCAGTGGTAGTCCCTTTGAAAATAAGTCCATTCCAATCCTACTGTCCAGCACACGGCCTACAAAAATTGAAGACAAAATCATAAATATTTGATCAATAAAAGGGTAATGGTCTTGGCCATAATATTTCCTCTTCTTTCCTTTCACATTCTTTCAACCTGTATTCAGATACTGTATCCGTCATGTTAGATACTGTCTCAGTCAAGACAAACCTAGTAAAGCACCATTCTTTTTATTCCTAAGATGAAACAGTCTTCATATCAACTGGTGTGGGTTTTAGAGGGACTGCATTTTTTCACCTCTCATGGAACATGGATAAGTATGTGATCTGGATGGTCTTTGAAGTCCATATAGACAAAGCCATAGCAGTTGGATTTTTCCTTGGGGAGACTGAGTCACAGATAGGAGGAAAAACGGAATCTTTCTACTGGAGTTCCTAAACTGGGAGTAAGGTAACAAATAGGTTCATTGGAGGAGTTCTTCTCTACCACATGGAGAGATACCATCTAAGTAATAAAATTAACCAACCAAATACATCAGAGTTATGAAGAGAAAGCAGAAACCAAGCATAGTACTTGAGGTGCTCCATATGGCAATGACTTTCTTTGTGCCAACTCTAGACTTCCCAGTCACATGACCCAAAATCATGTTTTACAGATTGACTGTTGTTGCTTGCACTAAAAGCATCATGGGCAGTGCATGATACAAAATACATATAACAATACTTCTCTGCTTTTACACATCCATCAGCCCACTTGTAGGGTATTTGCATATATTTAGCTGCATCACAATGAGACTTAAAATCTGCATCTTCTACCACTACACTACAAAAGACCAGGAGAAACTAAGCAAAGTGAATTAGCAGAATCAGAGGATTATTAATTAAATTTATTACCCACGGTCCCTACATTTCTTGGTTACTTTCAAGTGACTGCTTTGGACCTTCCAGAGAAGAGTGGCATGTCGACAGTGTAAACATTATCCTTTTCATAGTTTCAACAATCAGTGCCTTTACTGAACACTTCATATCACCTTGTCGAAAGTTTCTGGGTTGGAGGAATTATTTCTCGGAACAAGGACATCACTCACCTTTCAATACCTTATCTCCAGTGGTAGTCCCTTTGAAAATAAGTCCATTCCAATCCTACTGTCCAGCACACGGCCTACAAAAATTGAAGACAAAATCATAAATATTTGATCAATAAAAGGGTAATGGTCTTGGCCATAATATTTCCTCTTCTTTCCTTTCACATTCTTTCAACCTGTATTCAGATACTGTATCCGTCATGTTAGATACTGTCTCAGTCAAGACAAACCTAGTAAAGCACCATTCTTTTTATTCCTAAGATGAAACAGTCTTCATATCAACTGGTGTGGGTTTTAGAGGGACTGCATTTTTTCACCTCTCATGGAACATGGATAAGTATGTGATCTGGATGGTCTTTGAAGTCCATATAGACAAAGCCATAGCAGTTGGATTTTTCCTTGGGGAGACTGAGTCACAGATAGGAGGAAAAACGGAATCTTTCTACTGGAGTTCCTAAACTGGGAGTAAGGTAACAAATAGGTTCATTGGAGGAGTTCTTCTCTACCACATGGAGAGATACCATCTAAGTAATAAAATTAACCAACCAAATACATCAGAGTTATGAAGAGAAAGCAGAAACCAAGCATAGTACTTGAGGTGCTCCATATGGCAATGACTTTCTTTGTGCCAACTCTAGACTTCCCAGTCACATGACCCAAAATCATGTTTTACAGATTGACTGTTGTTGCTTGCACTAAAAGCATCATGGGCAGTGCATGATACAAAATACATATAACAATACTTCTCTGCTTTTACACATCCATCAGCCCACTTGTAGGGTATTTGCATATATTTAGCTGCATCACAATGAGACTTAAAATCTGCATCTTCTACCACTACACTACAAAAGACCAGGAGAAACTAAGCAAAGTGAATTAGCAGAATCAGAGGATTATTAATTAAATTTATTACCCACGGTCCCTACATTTCTTGGTTACTTTCAAGTGACTGCTTTGGACCTTCCAGAGAAGAGTGGCATGTCGACAGTGTAAACATTATCCTTTTCATAGTTTCAACAATCAGTGCCTTTACTGAACACTTCATATATGCCAGGTACTATATTCCACTGAGATCAGGATAAGAGTTCAGCTCTGGGGATATAGACACCCTGATGATGGAAATGAAGATGTCAATAGAGCACCACAGCAGTCAGTAATACACACTTTAGAAGAAATATGAGCAGAAGTTGTGAGAACACAAATAACAGAAACATTTCTGTTTATTAGATTTACCTTAGCCAGGTAAATCCAGAGAGAAGACAGAAAGTGTTTATAAGAGAGAGAAGAGCCAGTACAAAGATGTGGAGGGAAGAAGGAACACGAAGTAGTTGATACAGAGGAGTTTATTGGTACATTTGTAATGGAGGGATGTTGGATAGTGTTAGGAGAGTATATAAGAAAGGCACAGATACGCAAGATAAGGAAGAGCCACAAGGAATACAAATAAAATCATTAAAGTGTTTAAAGCAAGCAGTATAATGTGGAAATTTAATTTGAAATTGGTTTGATTCTTTTGTAATGATGATGAAATTTGGCAAAGTCTACCATTACATAGGAGCAGTATGTCTTTGAAAGTTCACTCTTGGACTTCCCTGGTGGTGCAGTGGGTAAGGACACGGCCTTGCATTGCAAGGGGAGCCAGTTCGATCCCTGGCCTGGGAAGATCCCACATGCAGCCAAGCGGCTGGACCGATATGTCCAACTACCTAGCTGGAGCTCTGGAGCATGTACACCCAGAGCCAGTGCCCTGTGGCGAGAGAGGCCACTGTGATGGGAGGCCCACACAGGCAAAAGAACAAAGATGGATGAAAATGAATGAATGAAGGACCAATAGAAGTGGCCAAAAATAAAAGAAAGTTAACTCTGTGAAGACTGGTGATGTCACATTTGGTATGTGTGTAAAGAAAGCTATTTCTCATGTCTGAATCTCAGTTTGCCTGCATAGACTATGGGATCTACTGGACCAGAAAGAATCTAAAGCTTGTTTCTTCTCTAAACTTAGTGACTCTATAAACCATCATACCACTTGAGAATGTGAAGTGTTTCAGTGAAGCATTTCATCAAAGCATTTCATAGATTTAAGCCTAAAAACGTAGTTGAAGTAATTAGTCTCATTCTAGTGATGCAAGTGGCCGTTGTGGCCATCCACATCAAGGTACTTAAATTTACTGAATCTCATTCTAGTTTCTCGAAAGGTGCCAGGTCCACCATTTACCTGAATAAAAATAGTTCTTATTTTAGTGTAGTTCGGATCCATTCCCATTCCAAAGCAACCATTTCTGTACAAAGATCTATCTCTATCACTTTATTTTTTCTGGATATATCAAACAATTTAAGTGCCAAGTTGTTGGCAAGCTAAATTAAAATTCTAAATAATATTTAAAAAACAGAGAAGCAGACATAAATATGCTGATTAATGATGCAGGAAAAGTTTAAACAATGACTAAAATCAAACTGATAATTTAGATAAAAACAAGCAAATCTGTGTCATGACTGAAATATACTTCTGATCAAAAAGAAACCCTCATTCTGTTATTTACAATGAATATAAATCCTGAAGATAAGAACTGGAAAGAGATAGGGGAATCCCTAAAATTTTTTGTGTCTATCAATGTTTAATATAATTAAAGTGCTTATTTTTACTGTAAAAACAGTTTAGAGTATATAATTAATCAATATTCCCTTTTGAAATAGACTGTCTAATAATGTATAGTCTGATCCAAATGTTAAAACTTATGATTGAAAAAGACAGGAAGAGAAATTCAGTGTGAACTTAGAATCAGCTGCTCTCTTAGACTCAACAGCTCTCCTTTAACATTCGCATTCATTGCAACCTGTCTGATTCCTACTGAAGTGAAGCACAGAGAGCTTATCATACAATTGGGACATGATTACCTCTTACTTGTACCATATGGCTATTAGTGCCATTCAAAATTCTAAACAGCAGCTGTGGCAGCTATAGAGATATTCAGCAGACATCAGCCATGATATATGGAGACTAGTGGGAAAGAACCTATTCCTTAATGCAATCCAGAGTGGGGATCCTGACCTAAGCTGTGTGACTTAGGGAAACTGACTGCCCACTCTGACTCATGTTCACCTTCTGAGAAAATTGGATTTTAATATAACCACGTCATAGTTGTATATGCCCTATCACCACCTCCAAGTCACCTGGGAATCACATTATTTTCTGAAAATTAAATACATCTAATACAACCAAGTGGAACTTGATTGGTACCCAACTCAAACTCATGAGATCTATTCTCTCACATCTTTGAACCCATCACTTGGCTTCCATGTGCTTTGTTGTTAGCAGCCAGCATCTGGAACTTCTGAGGCTACCTTTTTGGCATGAGACATTCCATAATCATGGGAAGTTCCAGAAGTATCTGAGAGTTCTATTGCCCTCTCCTCTCCTGTAACCAACGCTGGTCAGGGAATACAAAAGCCTTTCGCTTTCCCTGCAAGTGGCACAAGCTCAGGTGTAACTTTTTCTTCTAAGCCCTACTGAGGATCACATTGCACGTGGGACTTCATCTTACATAACACCTTTATTTAGCTTCTTCCCCTCCTATTCTGGCCTCCTATATTTCTGGGAGCATATCCTTAATACATATCAATAGTAATGAATTGGGATTCCCTGATGGTCCAGTGGGTAAGGACACCACCTTGCAGTGCAAGGGGCGCTGGTTCGATCCCTGGCCTGGGAGGATCCCACGTGCTGCTGAGCGACTGGACTGATGTGTCCAATTACCAAGCCGGAGCTCTGGAGCGCATGCACCCAGAACCGGTGCTCTGTGACAACAGAGGTCACATGATGGGAGGCCAAGTCTCCTAACATTCATTCAGTGTGAACTTAGAATCAGCTGCTCTCTTAGACTCAACAGCTCTCCTTTAACATTCGCATTCATTGCAACCTGTCTGATTCCTACTGAAGTGAAGCACAGAGAGCTTATCATACAATTGGGACATGATTACCTCTTACTTGTACCATATGGCTATTAGTGCCATTCAAAATTCTAAACAGCAGCTGTGGCAGCTATAGAGATATTCAGCAGACATCAGCCATGATATATGGAGACTAGTGGGAAAGAACCTATTCCTTAATGCAATCCAGAGTGGGGATCCTGACCTAAGCTGTGTGACTTAGGGAAACTGACTGCCCACTCTGACTCATGTTCACCTTCTGAGAAAATTGGATTTTAATATAACCACGTCATAGTTGTATATGCCCTATCACCACCTCCAAGTCACCTGGGAATCACATTATTTTCTGAAAATTAAATACATCTAATACAACCAAGTGGAACTTGATTGGTACCCAACTCAAACTCATGAGATCTATTCTCTCACATCTTTGAACCCATCACTTGGCTTCCATGTGCTTTGTTGTTAGCAGCCAGCATCTGGAACTTCTGAGGCTACCTTTTTGGCATGAGACATTCCATAATCATGGGAAGTTCCAGAAGTATCTGAGAGTTCTATTGCCCTCTCCTCTCCTGTAACCAACGCTGGTCAGGGAATACAAAAGCCTTTCGCTTTCCCTGCAAGTGGCACAAGCTCAGGTGTAACTTTTTCTTCTAAGCCCTACTGAGGATCACATTGCACGTGGGACTTCATCTTACATAACACCTTTATTTAGCTTCTTCCCCTCCTATTCTGGCCTCCTATATTTCTGGGAGCATATCCTTAATACATATCAATAGTAATGAATTGGGATTCCCTGATGGTCCAGTGGGTAAGGACACCACCTTGCAGTGCAAGGGGCGCTGGTTCGATCCCTGGCCTGGGAGGATCCCACGTGCTGCTGAGCGACTGGACTGATGTGTCCAATTACCAAGCCGGAGCTCTGGAGCGCATGCACCCAGAACCGGTGCTCTGTGACAACAGAGGTCACCGCGATGGGAGGCCCACACAGGCCAAAGAACAAAGATGGATGAAAAATGGACAAATGAAAGAGCAATAGAAGTGGCCTGCCCGCCCCCCTCCCTCTCCACCCCACCCCCACCAAAATGAATAAATAAATAAATCTTAAAAAAAAAATAGTAATGAATCATTCACCCAGCATCTGCTTCTAATAGATGCCAACCTGTCATACACAGAGATGCTCATCATATCTTGTACAAATTTTGTTGGCACTGTAGTATTTGAGGGCATGACTGAGTAGATTTTAAAAGCTATTATCTGGTGTCTTGGAAGATGATGTTAGACTGTAAAGAGATTAGGAGTAAGATAGAATAAAAACAATCAGTGCTGTTTGGAAAGGTTCATGAGAAACTAGCCAAGTGGAAGTCAGGGACAAGAACTCATGGGTGTTCATCAGGATCATGCGGAGAACATCAATCTTGATGAAAATGAATGGTCCAGTCACCGTTTTATCTAAACAGTCCTCACCTTCCTCTGGATAGAAAATCAGTCAAGACAGGTTGCTTTTGATCACATTCTGTGATTCTCAAGCAGGTAACTAAGTAATGTAGAGAAAGAAGACGTCAGTTCATGAATAGAAGATGGGAGACCAGTTCTGCCTGGTTATAAGACATTATCGTTGTTCCTTGTTGTAGCCTTCATGGCCTGCCCTGATGGCTTAGTGGATAAAGAACCTTCCTGCCAATACAGGGGACGCAGGAGATGCAGTTTCAATCCCTGGGTCAGGAAAATTTCCTGGAGGAGGAGATCCCCTGGAAGCAACCCACTCCAGTATTCTCACCTGGAGAATCCGATGGACAGAGGAGCCTGATGGACACAGTCTGTAGGGTCACAAAGAGTTGGGCACGACTGAGCAGGCATATATGTAGCCTTCATACTATCTTTAGAAAGCTTCTTACTTTTGTATTGCAGTTATGTTGTTTCATACTCTGATCAGAGACCATTAGGTTATTCTCCCCTCCGGTCCCCCAATATTTCCTATTTAGTCTGGCTGGGGTAGGATACTAGGATTTCCTGTCCTAGTTCTAGCTCTTGATACCCAGACTTCAGCACCTTTCCATTCATCTGTGACTGGAGAGGCTGTTCTAGGAGGACACTGTCAGTCACCAGGATGTATGACTAGAACTCTTTCTTCATGGTGTTTATGATGGGCAGTGAGGAAGGGCCTTCTCAGCATTTCTCTCTGTCCTAATACACCCCCATAATGTTAATATATGTATATGACTTGCAGCCATGCTGCCAGACTCCTGGCTTACCTTCCTTTCAGGCTCAAACAAGATCTATTCCACTGTAAGTTAAAAACCTGGAGCCCTGAAAGGCTATTTCAGAAGTAAATGTATTCATGATTGAAGCAAGAATGTAATGATGCACTAATCACAGGCTGGCAGCCGGGTTAATGGTAAATGCATGGTCAGTTTTGCAGGGAGTTTTTTGATGTGGTCTTATTTTTTACTTAAGAAGACTGAAGACATTCAGTAAGTCATTTCACATAAATTAACTCATATCTCCACCAGCATTTGAATCACATTTTACACATATGATTTCAATAGGTACTTTCAGGCAAAAATATACATTTGGTCTCCACCACACTATCAGAATCCATAGACTCTCATTATGTGTATACTGTTGTGACCCTGAAAGAAAATTTCTTATGCAAGTTCCTGAATATGTCCATTTGAAATATCTGAAAATTCTCAGCCAGTACAAATATGTTGATATATGTCTGTGTCTGTGTGTGTGTGTGTGTGTATGTATATATATATATATATATATATATATATATATATATATATATACACAGAGAGAGAGAGAGAGAGAGAGAGAAATATATATATGATCAAAGAGCCACTGTTTAGCCTCAGAGACTGGATATGTTATAGCTTCCATTAACTCTTTAAACACGACTTTGGTAAAACGCCCATTCTCATATCATGATATCTTAACACTATAAAGAAATTTTGCTTAGGGCTATATGGGGCATTAATCTCTACACAGTGTGAACTGTGCCAGGGAAATATGTCTGCAAAGAGTGTTAGATAAGAGCTATTAAGTAAGAGACTTTCAGAAGAGACTGGATACTTATTAGATGTCATGTGCACACTTTTCAGTGATATATGAGTTTGTACATAATTGTAATATATATTTCAGAATGCTGTGCTCCTCATATAATATGTATGGTTAGAAATAGGGGATACAGAAAGACTGTAAGCTCAAGAAAAATCCATTTGTTATCATTTAATATGCCACACTGCCCCAATCCTAAAGTAATAGGCAGTTGAAAAGAGGGCAGGATATTCCATTTCTCTCATGCTCAGTTATGAAAAAAAAAAAAAATCAGTGGCTTCCATTTTTCAACATTATGTTAATGGAATGCAAATAGAAATAGTGGAAAGGAAAACTGGATAGCAAGATTAGACTTTCTGCTGGATTCAACATTTTAGAAAAAAGTCCACAGCACAAATCTCATTTTCTGTGTGAAGCAAGAAGGTTAAAATTTGTATTTAATCATGGATTGGACTTGCTACAGCTCTGAAAAGCCATCATAAAGCATTGCTAGCATGGGCACATTTGTTGGTCGGATAGTAGCATACGATTCAATTTTCCACCCTTTGCGGTTCAATACAGATAAAAAAAAGGAGTGAAATGTATAAATTCTCTTCCCCAGAATGATATTTCCAGCTGACGATATTCAGCTGTATTGGTCTGCAAAATTTCTTGGCTTTCCAAAGGCAATGGCTAAAAAGAAAACCTATAAGTTGACAAGTGAACATCCTTAAAACAAATAAATAAAGATAACATTTTTAAAAGATTAAAAAGTGAACATCCATAAAGAGAGGCGGTGTCCCACTTTTCAACTGCTGAGATCCTTGATTCAGCAAGGTCCCAGCGAATGAAAGCTAGGTCATACTCATGGCTTGATGATGAGTTTTGGTTTCACCGGCATTATTCCCTGAGATAACCCAGAGTATCAACAATGCAAAGTGACTCCAGGTCTTTAGGAAGAGCCAAGTGTACTGGGCCCATAAGTCACAGGAAGACTGTGGAATAAGTCACAGGAATACATGGTCCTGAGTGTGTAAACATCAAGGAGAACTGAAAAGAGTTCAGAAATCATCAGTGACAGCAGACTGGCCCACGGAACAAGCAGTGGTACAAGTAGCTAATAACATCATCAAAAGTTATCCTAGCTGGATAATGGCATTAAATGAGCAAGTTAGGACCACCATACCCAGGCTAAGGGTAAGAGGTCAGGTTTCAAGCCACACGTGATTTTGAAATATAGTTAAGCTCCTTTATGGGCTGAGTAGCCTTAAATTCATCATCTTCCAACCTCTTCATTTCACCACCAGAAAACATGTTCATAGTTGATTTTATGTAATGATTAAAGAAACAGTATGTATCAGATACCTGGCTTGAGCTATATGACACATCATATCTTAAATAAACAACTTTTCCCCTTTTACTACAAAGGGCAACAAAAAGAAAAAACTCATGAATTTTCATTTCTCCCTAGAAAATCAATATGAAAACTTTAAATGAAAAGGTGAGGTGCTTATTACTGAGACAATTGGGGACAGTCATAGCTTTCTTCTGATTTTATCCACAGGCAAAAACAACATCTGAGGGAAAGATCAAGGTCCACTATTCTAGAGAATAGTCTTTAATTCAAATCTATAAGTCAAAAGTAGACATGCCCGGGCTCACAGAGATAGATTAGAGATTGTAGTAGAGGTTTCTTGGATATTATCAGGATTGCCAAGATCTTGACTGAGTGCCTGTGCCATGGTCAGTATAAGAGCGTGATTTGAGACTATATCAAAGTTTATTATGGAGCTATCATTGAATATCTGGGAAATAGGGAGCAGAATCTACTTTATCTTGATGACTGAAGGGTACCCAAGCATTGCTGGAGTCATCTTTCTGTAACTCATCTGTGTTTTCCACCTGTACCATCTCACTGACCTTCCCATTGGGATACTAGGCCTGCAACTTCATAGAAATGGAAGGCAGCAGTACGTAAGGACCTGAGGACCTGCTTGGGTTCCCCCAGTATAAGCACAAGTACTATGAAACCCTATGTCTGGAGGTAGCTGTCATTTCCTTTTAGTAAGAATTTTAATTTGAAGGAGATGGAAATGAAAGTGTAACCACTAAACTCCTGTGTGTGTGTTTTGTAGCTGTTTAGTGTGACTTTTTCTTATTTAGTCAGTGTTGAATAACCCCCAGCTCTAGGGACCCAGATCCAAGTCAGCTTTACACATGAGGAAAAACTCATTTTGATTCCCCCATTTGACAGAGGTGATGAACCTGTGTTGACCTTGGTGACAACTGCAGGCAGGAGCTGGGCACAGAGTGTAACAACAGCAGGCATCAGTGAGCAGGCTCTCAGAGGTAATGAGCCAAAGATGAGACACTCTTGCAATTCCTTTGGGAAATTGCTAAAAATAGACCCTTTGCGGACTCTAAATATAAAACTAGAATAAAAACTGGGGAATATTGAGACCGTGAGGTATAGACATTAATTTAAGGCCTATGAAATGATCCAAAGGTGAAAAGATGAATTCTTGAAGAATATTAAATTTGATTTAAAATGACAACCAAAATCTATGTATCTGTGGAGTGTAATAGCTGAAAAGACCCAGAGGAAATCTAAGTCACCCTATTGATTTTACAGATAAGGAAACAGTCTGCAGAAAGTTTATCTAACTTGCCTAAGGATGAATAAGTTATAGACAGAGGCAGGCCTAGAACCCTTCAATTTGAAGTACTATTTTGCACTATGTTCCACTCTCACACATTATCTCCTATGTAGAAGTTTAGACATGTGGTTGTTTTCTTAGATACAGTAAAGGTTATATAAAATATTTTAAAATGATATAGATCATTTCAAGCACCTGAAAACTGTATTCTCCATGAATAACATTCAGTTCTGTCCTCTGCAAATAAAGATTGATGACATTCAGGGAATAAAATGGATGTGTGTGTCAGGGCAAGGGGTTTCTGAGAACTCTACTATACACAGAATGCTCAGGTAAGTAAATTACCAATCAATATTCAATTTTATATCTATTGTGGGACTTCCCTGGTGGTTCCATGGTAAAGAATCCAGCTGCCAATGCAGGGGATATGGATCCGACCCCTGGTCTGGAAAGATCCCACCTGCTGCAGAGCAAGTAAGCTTTTGGACCACAACTACTGAGCTCTCAAGGTCCTGCTCTGCAACAAGAGAAGTCACCAGAATGAGAAACTGGTGTACCACAATAAAGAGTAGGCCCTACTTGCTGCAATTTGAGAAAGCCCATGTGCAGCAACAAAGACCCAGTACAGTAAAAAAAAAAAAAAAAAGAAAAGAAAATATGATTGGCCAACCTGTGTCTTCACTGAAATAAACATGCTCTAACTCTAGAAATTTAAACAGAAAAACAAATACTTGATTTATGGACAAAGAGAAAAAGACACAAGTAGCACCAGTTTTACCAGATGAGACACTCTTGCAATTCCTTTGGGAAATTGCTAAAAATAGACCCTTTGCGGACTCTAAATATAAAACTAGAATAAAAACTGGGGAATATTGAGACCGTGAGGTATAGACATTAATTTAAGGCCTATGAAATGATCCAAAGGTGAAAAGATGAATTCTTGAAGAATATTAAATTTGATTTAAAATGACAACCAAAATCTATGTATCTGTGGAGTGTAATAGCTGAAAAGACCCAGAGGAAATCTAAGTCACCCTATTGATTTTACAGATAAGGAAACAGTCTGCAGAAAGTTTATCTAACTTGCCTAAGGATGAATAAGTTATAGACAGAGGCAGGCCTAGAACCCTTCAATTTGAAGTACTATTTTGCACTATGTTCCACTCTCACACATTATCTCCTATGTAGAAGTTTAGACATGTGGTTGTTTTCTTAGATACAGTAAAGGTTATATAAAATATTTTAAAATGATATAGATCATTTCAAGCACCTGAAAACTGTATTCTCCATGAATAACATTCAGTTCTGTCCTCTGCAAATAAAGATTGATGACATTCAGGGAATAAAATGGATGTGTGTGTCAGGGCAAGGGGTTTCTGAGAACTCTACTATACACAGAATGCTCAGGTAAGTAAATTACCAATCAATATTCAATTTTATATCTATTGTGGGACTTCCCTGGTGGTTCCATGGTAAAGAATCCAGCTGCCAATGCAGGGGATATGGATCCGACCCCTGGTCTGGAAAGATCCCACCTGCTGCAGAGCAAGTAAGCTTTTGGACCACAACTACTGAGCTCTCAAGGTCCTGCTCTGCAACAAGAGAAGTCACCAGAATGAGAAACTGGTGTACCACAATAAAGAGTAGGCCCTACTTGCTGCAATTTGAGAAAGCCCATGTGCAGCAACAAAGACCCAGTACAGTAAAAAAAAAAAAAAAAAGAAAAGAAAATATGATTGGCCAACCTGTGTCTTCACTGAAATAAACATGCTCTAACTCTAGAAATTTAAACAGAAAAACAAATACTTGATTTATGGACAAAGAGAAAAAGACACAAGTAGCACCAGTTTTACCAGCTGACCATTCTCATTCTTGGCTCAAGAGATGGATGCTGCTTGAACCTTAAGATGCTTCCCTTTAGGACTGACGTGGATAATAGAAGGCATGTAATGTAAAGCTTTATAGCCACCACAGTTCCAGTGTGGGGGTCTCCCATCTATCCCATCCAAGGGAAAGCTGAAGTATAGACATACATATTAAGGCATTGCCCTGGTGGAATGAAATATCCTAGGTGGTAGTTATTGTCAAGGCATTTATTTGGCAACCTCAAGTTTGTTTTACCCTTATTCCTTAGTAATAGCATTAAATCCCCAAATTCTGGCTAGCCACTTATTAATTGTAAAGAAAGGCTACATCTCCTGTCTAGTTTTAGTTCAATAACTGAGCTGTCCTTAACAATGTGAAAATGGAAGTGTTATGGGGTTTATAAGTCTTCTATAGGTAAATATTTAAACTCCATTTGTCATAATTTGTTTTTTCGCGCTTCCATAATACTGTATAAAACATGGATTTGGTGTTTGGAGCTCCAGCAGTCTCCTGAGTTTAAGATCTGTAGCCAGGTTCTTGAAGGCTTCATGGAGCTACTGCATCAGATTTAAATTGGCCATAGTTGGCTAACCTTCATTGAAAAAGATAATAATATTGTTCAGTTAACCATTTTTTTATAAAATATATGTCAGTGAAATAATCACCTATGGGACATAAAACAAGGCAACAGACACAGAACTCTACATTAGAGTCTTTCAGTCCTGTACCATCATCCATTTGTTTCTTTTTTCCTTTTTTTGGCCACTCTGTGCAACTGTAGGATCTTATTTTCCTGACCGGGAATTGAGCTGGGGCCAAGGCATTGAAAGTGCTGTGTCCTAACCACTGAATACTCATTTGTTTCCTTATGGAACAGATATTGAGCATCCTCTGCTGCACCAAGCACTGCCGCTGTGCCTTTAGATCTATTTTTCTTTTCGAGACTCCTGAAAATCTAGTCCTTAGCTTTACTGAAATAAACATGCTCTAACTCTAGAAATTTAAACAGAAAAACAAATACTTGATTTATGGACAAAGAGAAAAAGACACAAGTAGCACCAGTTTTACCAGCTGACCATTCTCATTCTTGGCTCAAGAGATGGATGCTGCTTGAACCTTAAGATGCTTCCCTTTAGGACTGACGTGGATAATAGAAGGCATGTAATGTAAAGCTTTATAGCCACCACAGTTCCAGTGTGGGGGTCTCCCATCTATCCCATCCAAGGGAAAGCTGAAGTATAGACATACATATTAAGGCATTGCCCTGGTGGAATGAAATATCCTAGGTGGTAGTTATTGTCAAGGCATTTATTTGGCAACCTCAAGTTTGTTTTACCCTTATTCCTTAGTAATAGCATTAAATCCCCAAATTCTGGCTAGCCACTTATTAATTGTAAAGAAAGGCTACATCTCCTGTCTAGTTTTAGTTCAATAACTGAGCTGTCCTTAACAATGTGAAAATGGAAGTGTTATGGGGTTTATAAGTCTTCTATAGGTAAATATTTAAACTCCATTTGTCATAATTTGTTTTTTCGCGCTTCCATAATACTGTATAAAACATGGATTTGGTGTTTGGAGCTCCAGCAGTCTCCTGAGTTTAAGATCTGTAGCCAGGTTCTTGAAGGCTTCATGGAGCTACTGCATCAGATTTAAATTGGCCATAGTTGGCTAACCTTCATTAAAAAAGATAATAATATTGTTCAGTTAACCATTTTTTTATAAAATATATGTCAGTGAAATAATCACCTATGGGACATAAAACAAGGCAACAGACACAGAACTCTACATTAGAGTCTTTCAGTCCTGTACCATCATCCATTTGTTTCTTTTTTCCTTTTTTTGGCCACTCTGTGCAACTGTAGGATCTTATTTTCCTGACCGGGAATTGAGCTGGGGCCAAGGCATTGAAAGTGCTGTGTCCTAACCACTGAATACTCATTTGTTTCCTTATGGAACAGATATTGAGCATCCTCTGCTGCACCAAGCACTGCCGTCTGTGCCTTTAGATCTATTTTTCTTTTTCGAGACTCCTGAAAATCTAGTAGACTGACTTAGCTTTACTAGCTTTTGAATTAGTTCATTTTCCATAGATCCTAATTTCCTAATTAAGGTTTCTCTCAAAAACATTGCCCTCGTTTGTTTGCATAAATTCTGTGTGCTCCAGGCTGGTTTTGCAATCTAATTTGGCTTTTCAACATGACGGAAAGAAACCGAGGAAGAGGAAGAGGGGAAAGGAGAGGTAGAAAGAATGAGCGCTGGTCCATATTTGTGTGTGGTTGGGGTTGGGGGGAGGTATGTGTTAATGTGTGTGGGTAAGCCTTTATCACTTCTCTATTGGCCTCTGGAAAACAGCATCTATAGACATCCTGAGGATACTGTAAGTGCTGTCATCCACTGCCTTAGATTTGTCAGGCTGTTTAGAGGCTGGCCTGGGCCCCTGGAGTGGTTCTCTTTACTTTTCTGGCGCGGTGACTCCACTTCCCAGCTGGGCTCAGTGCTGTCAGTGACTTTACTAAAGCCCCCAAGGGCTTGTAAATTCTAGTTTTGCAAGAGGATCAGGAAATTTTCTTTCTTTTTTTTTTTTTTTATTGTTTATTTTAAAGGTTTTACAGAGATTTGTTGTTCACAGACATGTATGTTCCCAGATCAGTCATATGCATATCCATGGTCCCCACCCACCCAGATCCCCCCATCCCACCCCTCCAGACCTTCACCCCAAGCCATTGTAAGCACTCCTATTCCCTTAGCACTATGACATTAGCTATCTTTTCCACACATAACAGTATAGGTTTCCGTGTTACACCCTCCATGCTTCCCCCTCCCTATTTCTTCCCCACAATGTCCCTATGTCTATGCTCTGTCTGTGTTTCCATGAGTTCCCTGCATGTGTTATCAAGACCATCCTACTAGATTCCATATATGTGTGTTAATATACTGTGTTTGTCTTTCTCTTTTTGACTTACTTCACTTTTTATGATAGGTTCTAGAGCCAGCCACTTCATTAGGACTGAGTCTTCTGCATTTCTTTTAACAGCTGCATTTCTTTTAACAGCATTGTATATATGTACCAGAGCTTCTGGATCCATTCAGTCGTCGATGGACATCTAGGAAGACTTCTTTATCTTCTTTATCATCTCAAAGTCAACTGTGCCTTCTTTTGACAGTTTTTGCATCAGCTACAAACACATGTGATTTAAAGGTCACACTAAAGAGTAGGTAGCCTGGTGTTTCTTTTATGCAAACCAGTTCTGGGGGGATTTGGTGGCTCTTCGCATCCTCACAAATGACTCTCTTTACTGGTCACAAGTGCTTGTCAAACCAACTTCAGCAATTTGAGGTAATTATGTGTTAAGAGCTGGCTATGTTGAAGTAATGAAAAAGAATTTTTACATTTTAGGTGGCAACTCATTCGGGGCATCCTCACAATGAGGTTTTGTGTGTGGTTGGGGGAGGTATGTGTTAATGTGTGTGGGTAAGCCTTTATCACTTCTCTATTGGCCTCTGGAAAACAGCATCTATAGACATCCTGAGGATACTGTAAGTGCTGTCATCCACTGCCTTAGATTTGTCAGGCTGTTTAGAGGCTGGCCTGGGCCCCTGGAGTGGTTCTCTTTACTTTTCTGGCGCGGTGACTCCACTTCCCAGCTGGGCTCAGTGCTGTCAGTGACTTTACTAAAGCCCCCAAGGGCTTGTAAATTCTAGTTTTGCAAGAGGATCAGGAAATTTTCTTTCTTTTTTTTTTTTTTTATTGTTTATTTTAAAGGTTTTACAGAGATTTGTTGTTCACAGACATGTATGTTCCCAGATCAGTCATATGCATATCCATGGTCCCCACCCACCCAGATCCCCCCATCCCACCCCTCCAGACCTTCACCCCAAGCCATTGTAAGCACTCCTATTCCCTTAGCACTATGACATTAGCTATCTTTTCCACACATAACAGTATAGGTTTCCGTGTTACACCCTCCATGCTTCCCCCTCCCTATTTCTTCCCCACAATGTCCCTATGTCTATGCTCTGTCTGTGTTTCCATGAGTTCCCTGCATGTGTTATCAAGACCATCCTACTAGATTCCATATATGTGTGTTAATATACTGTGTTTGTCTTTCTCTTTTTGACTTACTTCACTTTTTATGATAGGTTCTAGAGCCAGCCACTTCATTAGGACTGAGTCTTCTGCATTTCTTTTAACAGCTGCATTTCTTTTAACAGCATTGTATATATGTACCAGAGCTTCTGGATCCATTCAGTCGTCGATGGACATCTAGGAAGACTTCTTTATCTTCTTTATCATCTCAAAGTCAACTGTGCCTTCTTTTGACAGTTTTTGCATCAGCTACAAACACATGTGATTTAAAGGTCACACTAAAGAGTAGGTAGCCTGGTGTTTCTTTTATGCAAACCAGTTCTGGGGGGATTTGGTGGCTCTTCGCATCCTCACAAATGACTCTCTTTACTGGTCACAAGTGCTTGTCAAACCAACTTCAGCAATTTGAGGTAATTATGTGTTAAGAGCTGGCTATGTTGAAGTAATGAAATATTTCAATGATTCAACTATCTTAACATATTTAAATGTAGATTTTGTTCAGGGAAGGTATACTTTAACTCCAGTGAATTGCTAACAATGTGTGGTGGTTGAGCATCAACTTTAATATTTAGATGAAAATTACAAGGCTGCTGTACTGAGGAGATATGACCAACCATGTATATTTACATGTAGAAATAATGGGTTTCCACACTTCGTTGCTTTTATCTAGGATCTACCCTGTGGAGGGCCTTATAAATGTCATTGTAGTTAGATACAGGTATCACTTGCAACCCACAGGCAACAAGATGGCAAAAACACAATTAATAGCATTTGAAGTCAGATCTGGTCAAATCTCAGTCCTTCATTAAAAAAAAAAAAAGTGTGTGTTTGGGGGCTTCCCTGGTGGTCCAGTGGGTAAAAAGTCCACCTTGCAGGGCAAGGGGTGCCAGTTTGATGCCTGGCCCAGGAAGATCTCACGTGTTGCAGAGCAGCTGAACCAGTGTGTCCGATTACAAGTCAGTGCTCTGGAGGGCATCTTCCCAGAGCCTGTGCTCTGCAATGAGAAAGGCCACTGCAATGGGAGGCCCACAGAGGCCAAAGAATAAAGATGTATGAAAATAAATAAATAAATAAACCAATAAAATAGACCAAATTTTTAAAAAGAAATTATGTGTTTGGGATGATTGTATCATCTCTCTATTTGGGCATCAGATATTTTCAGTGCTCTAAGGGAATAGCAAAGTGAGTCCCAGGTTCAGGATACTTCTGTAAGCTGAGTTAGTTCCCTTCAAGTTTATAAGAGAGAGAAGAAAATAATGATTTAAAAGTTTGAAAGATGGATTGATCCCTTTGGGCCTGCATAACAAGGCTTTGGAGGACAACAAGTGGGATGGCCCTTGCAGTAGCAGTGATACTTGGACAAATAAAGGTATGAGTAGTGCTTGGAAAGGGAAATTTTACTTAGTAACATGGGCTCATGTGAGCAAAGTGCTGGAAACAGGAGGGCATGATTCCCGTGTAGAATGTATGGATTGTTAAATGGGGTCAAAGGGTAACTTAATTTTCTAAAATAATTTTCTTCTCCAACCTGAGTCTTATTTAAGTTCCTTCTTGGGATTATTTAAACATATTTTTATTTTCCGGCATCATTAAAATGAGGCATTTCAAACTGCCAGGACTTGAATGAACACACTTGCTGTATTAATAAAATCTGAATAAACACCCAGTGGACACTGAGCTTCCAACTCCACTGTGAGAATAAATTTATCACCTTCACTTTCATCAGTGGGCACTTGACACAAAAGATTCCATAGGGACATAACACTATGTCTGTGTTACTGCCTTTTTTTTTTTTTTTAAATTTGACCTTCCTTTCTTTCAAATAGATATGCACAGAATTGTTTATAAAATGAGATAACCTGACTCTATTTGAAGTGTTTACAGAAAAGATTTCCCCAAGCTGCTAAAGAAGATTACAGAGACCATCAAAGTCTTGTTAATAGCCATCAATAAAGCCATGGCTTAGTTTATCTCATGTTAATCTAAACAAAATTTGATTATCCAAGGTCAGCCTTTCATCTTGGTTAGACCATCAAACCAGGAATGAAAATTAATTTCAGGAATTATTGAGTTGCATTGGACATTGGCATTAGGAAACTCTTGGTTTGAATCTTGGATTCACCATTAATGATTTATGTGCATATATATTTTAAGTTCTGTTTTCTTATTGACAAAATGTGAATAAGAACTTTCTTATAAGGTAGTTGCATTGAAAATTTGAATATATATTTTAAAAGACTGGTATTGTTCTTACTACTAAGGTTTTAATAATTATTTATTATTTTATTGTGTAAAATGACATTTACTATACACAAATATATGCCAGAACTAATTGCTCTCTTAATGGAACTTTATAGTAGAGGGAGGACTGATTTATTAGTAATAAATTCTGGTAGAGTAAAATTAATCTTTAAGAAATTCATAAGCATAATTCTAAGAGAGTGCAAATGAAAGAATGATTAATTCCGGTTTGAGAGATTAGGGGACGCCTCCCAGCAGCACTGACATTTGAGTTTAGCCATAAAGGATGACTATTCTAATAATCTGAAAATGAAAGTAGAGATGCTGTGAATGAGAAACTGCATGGAACCCAAGGGGTAGGAATAGCAATCCTCTTGAAATCTGGAATGGAAGAGTATATGTGAGTCTTTCAGTTTTTGAGAGACAGTCGGCTGTCTTTGTTTCCATCTGTGAGTCCCTTATTACAATGCTTCACTGCCCTCCATTTCCTCTTCCCATCTCTCCATTTGCATTTCATTGAGTCCTGCCACAGCTTAGTTTCCCTAAGATGAATCATTTGCAAAGGTATCACCAATACATATTTCTAGCACCATGAGAGATTTGGGGGTGGAGGGGAACCCAAGTAGAGAGAAACAGAGTACACACCATTCTCCCAAACTCTAATGAAACTACAGCATTGTCCAGCCATAGTTGTATAGTCACCATAGTCAGAGTTCCAGTAGAGTGTGGCCCTGCACCCATGATATTCTGGGTATGACAGAGACAAGAGGCAGGGAGCATTTATGTGTCTGTATGATGATGAAAGTAGCCTGTGGGGTTGCAAAGAGGTGGGCATCACTGAAGACACTTAGGATGCAGACATGCACACATGATGATGAAACCTCATTGGTCGGAAAAAAAAAAAAAAAACGGTAAAACTGGCACACTAAAAAGAAGAATTTTCTGAACTTTTTGGATTTTTGTTAGCTTGTTTCTCAGTTCAGCTATTGAGAATTGTTAAATCAGCATTCTTCAAAACAGCAGGGTCTTCGGATTTCTTTCTCACCCACCTTACTGTTAGCGTTCCAAATATTGATACTTTGAGTTATGTGACTCTGATCAAGATATGAAAGAGAAGACATGACTGTCCCAGCCTGGGGCAGGCAAGCACCCATTGCTCACACAGTGGACCAAGCTTATTAGCAAATAATTTGACCAACATGAATACTTTGATATTAGAAGAAACGTGAGCTACTATGTGACTCCAGACTCTCCACAACAATGCAGAAATGATGTCTAAAAGCAAGAGGCAGCATGGCAAGTTTTAGAGGAATTACAGGCCAGTAGAGATGCTGTGAATGAGAAACCTCCCAGCAGCACTGACATTTGAGTTTAGCCATAAAGGATGACTATTCTAATAATCTGAAAATGAAAGTAGAGATGCTGTGAATGAGAAACTGCATGGACCCCAATCCTCTTGAAATCTGGAATGGAAGAGTATATGTGAGTCTTTCAGTTTTTGAGAGACAGTCGGCTGTCTTTGTTTCCATCTGTGAGTCCCTTATTACAATGCTTCACTGCCCTCCATTTCCTCTTCCCATCTCTCCATTTGCATTTCATTGAGTCCTGCCACAGCTTAGTTTCCCTAAGATGAATCATTTGCAAAGGTATCACCAATACATATTTCTAGCACCATGAGAGATTTGGGGGTGGAGGGGAACCCAAGTAGAGAGAAACAGAGTACACACCATTCTCCCAAACTCTAATGAAACTACAGCATTGTCCAGCCATAGTTGTATAGTCACCATAGTCAGAGTTCCAGTAGAGTGTGGCCCTGCACCCATGATATTCTGGGTATGACAGAGACAAGAGGCAGGGAGCATTTATGTGTCTGTATGATGATGAAAGTAGCCTGTGGGGTTGCAAAGAGGTGGGCATCACTGAAGACACTTAGGATGCAGACATGCACACATGATGATGAAACCTCATTGGTCGGAAAAAAAAAAAACGGTAAAACTGGCACACTAAAAAGAAGAATTTTCTGAACTTTTTGGATTTTTGTTAGCTTGTTTCTCAGTTCAGCTATTGAGAATTGTTAAATCAGCATTCTTCAAAACAGCAGGGTCTTCGGATTTCTTTCTCACCCACCTTACTGTTAGCGTTCCAAATATTGATACTTTGAGTTATGTGACTCTGATCAAGATATGAAAGAGAAGACATGACTGTCCCAGCCTGGGGCAGGCAAGCACCCATTGCTCACACAGTGGACCAAGCTTATTAGCAAATAATTTGACCAACATGAATACTTTGATATTAGAAGAAACGTGAGCTACTATGTGACTCCAGACTCTCCACAACAATGCAGAAATGATGTCTAAAAGCAAGAGGCAGCATGGCAAGTTTTAGAGGAATTACAGGCCAGTAGCAGAGCTCAAGGACATAAGGATATAGCCCAGGAAGTAACAATGAGAATCACCAAATGTCTGTCACAAATGTGGCAAATATAGTTAATTATGCGTGACACTCTGGTCCTGAATACTCCTGAGCCCTTAGACCATTTCTCAAGCTAGTTTAATTACCACAGATTTTTGCTCCAAGTTGACCCATGATGTAAAACCCATCTTGGCATTATGTGGTTCTATATTCTTTGCAGATACTGGAGACGTGGAAAAGGACTTTAGATGCTGGGCAATTCACCTAGTCCCTACCTCCTTTGTACTTACATTGACTGAAAGTCTTCCAGAATGACTAATGAACTGTACTATGAGAAATGGAGGTCTAAACATGATTTTTATTCCTACCAGTACATCCTCTTCTCTTAATTTGTAATAAGAGTGTAAGACAGAAAACAAAGAGGGTGCTTATGAAAAGGTCCAAACTAAAGAAATAAATAAGTAAAATTAAAGGGAGAGAAGAATAAAAATAAAGCAGTCTGAAATACCTGGAAAATGAATTTCCTAAAAGACAGAGATTGTGAGACTTTAATCAAAAACTCAGAATATAGTTTAGCTTCATACATATGCTTCATTTTTAATATTTTGAGCCATGCTTATTGGGATAACATATGAAATGATATGAAAAACATGGACTGCTCATCTCTGGAATAATTCACTTCATCACAGCAATAGAAGACAGAAGAGAAAACATTCATAGTCTTATATAATAAATTCATGGGACACTTTATAAGTCTAACTGTCCAATTGTCTAACTTTTTTCCATTTTATTGATACTTTGAGTTATGTGACTCTGATCAAGATATGAAAGAGAAGACATGACTGTCCCAGCCTGGGGCAGGCAAGCACCCATTGCTCACACAGTGGACCAAGCTTATTAGCAAATAATTTGACCAACATGAATACTTTGATATTAGAAGAAACGTGAGCTACTATGTGACTCCAGACTCTCCACAACAATGCAGAAATGATGTCTAAAAGCAAGAGGCAGCATGGCAAGTTTTAGAGGAATTACAGGCCAGTAGCAGAGCTCAAGGACATAAGGATATAGCCCAGGAAGTAACAATGAGAATCACCAAATGTCTGTCACAAATGTGGCAAATATAGTTAATTATGCGTGACACTCTGGTCCTGAATACTCCTGAGCCCTTAGACCATTTCTCAAGCTAGTTTAATTACCACAGATTTTTGCTCCAAGTTGACCCATGATGTAAAACCCATCTTGGCATTATGTGGTTCTATATTCTTTGCAGATACTGGAGACGTGGAAAAGGACTTTAGATGCTGGGCAATTCACCTAGTCCCTACCTCCTTTGTACTTACATTGACTGAAAGTCTTCCAGAATGACTAATGAACTGTACTATGAGAAATGGAGGTCTAAACATGATTTTTATTCCTACCAGTACATCCTCTTCTCTTAATTTGTAATAAGAGTGTAAGACAGAAAACAAAGAGGGTGCTTATGAAAAGGTCCAAACTAAAGAAATAAATAAGTAAAATTAAAGGGAGAGAAGAATAAAAATAAAGCAGTCTGAAATACCTGGAAAATGAATTTCCTAAAAGACAGAGATTGTGAGACTTTAATCAAAAACTCAGAATATAGTTTAGCTTCATACATATGCTTCATTTTTAATATTTTGAGCCATGCTTATTGGGATAACATATGAAATGATATGAAAAACATGGACTGCTCATCTCTGGAATAATTCACTTCATCACAGCAATAGAAGACAGAAGAGAAAACATTCATAGTCTTATATAATAAATTCATGGGACACTTTATAAGTCTAACTGTCCATTTTATTGAATTAAGCATAAATGAAAGAGGGATAGGAAAGATTATATTGTCCTATGTGTTAAGTAGATTCATTCTAGATTTAAAATCATGAAAAAAAAATGGACTCTTGATTTTTTCCCCAAGGAATGAAGACGCCTAGGAAAAGTAATCCATGTATAATCAAATTGTGTAGGTTTTTTTTATGTGAACAAATAAAAGTGTTGGTCTGTGATATTGGTTGTTGCTGAATCCATTTGCAAAGCACTAAGTAAGAGCACTTGCAAATTAAATGGCATCATTTTGTGGTGTTGACTCAATCCTTCTTATAAGTAAGGTTTAACAGACTTCTAAGAAAAAGAGTATAAATGGATAATGCTATATATGGAGTTGAAAATTACGTGTATCGCATCTACAGAGGAATTAGATCAAGAGAATGTTGGACGGCCCACTCAGAACTGCTATCTGAAAATAGAAAACAGAAATTGTAGTTAAAAAAATAGATATTCCTATTGCCCCTTCTTGAAAATTCCCAATACATTATGATAAATACATAGATACTGGCTTTAATTATTTGAAATTGCTCAGTTTATCATAGAGACAAAAACTGACAGGGTGAAATCAAAAGCTGGAATCATGTTGTGTTTTCATCTGTTTTGTCCTCTCATTTCAATGGAGCCAAAGCTTGAATCACATTGCTTGTCACAAACTAAAAACAATTCATGAAATCCTTAATAAGCTGGAGAGTACTTTTGAAGGAGGAGAGGCATGGGAGAAAGAATAATATTTATTCGTTGCTTTTTAAAAAATGTGTGGCTGATATAATAATTTTTATTTGTAATATCATGTTTAGTACTTCTTTCTTATTGGAGTATAGCTGCTTTACCATGTTGTGTTAGTTTCTTCTATACATTGAAGTGAATCAGCTATAACAACAACAAAGAGCAGGAACTTTTTAGTGAGTAGGTTCGGGTTTCTATTACTAACAATTATTAGCTCTGGAACTTTGACCAAGTTTCTTACATTACCTTTTGAGTTGTAGTTTTATCCTTTACTTAAATGGGGATTAACAGTATCAACAATAAAAGGGCATTAGTTCTTTAAAAAAAAATGTGGGTAAACATTGTGATTCATAACAGATGATCAGTGTGTGATTTCTGCTGTTGTGGTAGTATATCTAGAACTCCTCTTTTCAAAAAAAAGACAAAAATTAAAGCTTTGTTTTTATCTTCATAAATATGCTAGCCATTTTAAGTAAATAACATTCTATCAAAAAGCCAATCCATACTCAATAGATTTCTATGTAACTCTGCTTTCGCAACCACCTAAAAATAGTGGGTAGGCTCTATAGGCTATCAATAATTTACACTTCATAGGGCAGCTGGTTGTTGAATTAAGCAGACTGGCACATGACTGTTTTGTAAAATAAGTGAATTATGTATGAGGAGTCTGGGGCAAGGCTTTTCTCTCTTGGACTTTCAACTGCCGTCATATCCATTACAGAGGAATCATGAGCCATATTTGACCCACTTAGGTTGTTTTCTGTCAATTCAAATGTTAAGCAAAGTGAATACTGCAAAATTCTTCCTATGAGAAGCTTATTAATATAAAAAGCTGGATATCAAAAAAGGTTAAAACTTAATTTTAAGGGGCTCCAAGCAATTTTGACAAAGTCCCTAGATAAGGGCAGATGGTACATAACAATTTTCTACATGGCTAATTTTAATAATACCATTTTCCCAGTTCTTCTGTGAAATTAGTAAGAGAATTCCAAAGGAAGGAATACCTATTGATGGCATACGGTATTCTCCAAATTATTAGATAGTTTGCATATATTAGTTTGTTTCGTGTCTATAGCAGTGTTTTATGGCAGATATTCATATATCCGTATGAAGCAAAGCTTTTGGAGCTAAAAGTTAACTCAGATGATTTTGGGAAAAAAAGAAAACTAACTGAATGGTTTACCTAACTGTAGGAAAGGCAATGAAAAGCTATGCTGTCATGACTTGATGAAGGAACCTAAGACTTAAATGCCTCCGGTGTTCTATCTGCAAGCTATGAAAACCAACTCTCTATACTAAAGAGAAAAGTGAAAAATATCAGGTACCCTTGAATGTCAGTGCTGATGAGAGGCTCAAGTTTGGAATACGACAGAAACAGAGGAAATTCCAGAAGACCAAAGAGCAGAAAACTTTGCTATTTTTAGAGTTGGAATGTTTCTCTAGGAAGCCACTTATACACTACCAAGAGGAGGCCACCACTAGCCATTAAAAATCATCACCAACACTGCATCAGCAAATAACATTAGCACAGTTGCTCTGTTTTCCACACCCATTACAGACACCAGAATAAGACATTCCAATGAGACTAGCCTAGGCATTGGCCTCTTCTTGGGTTTTTCTCACTGGAGGATTCTGACCCTTGGCAGGATTCCACACAAAGAGGGAATTCCTTCAATGAGAAAAAGTGATGGGTGTCCTGACAATCTCTCCAAACAAGAGATAGTCACCGGAGCTGTCTCCCTTTGCTCAATAAATTTGCCTTTCTCTTGGTTGGCAGCATCATCTCCTATATGTCAATTTCTTCCATTTGTTAGGAAGAAAAACTGCAAACAAATGCCAGACTTGTACATTCTTCACCAAAGGGAAAATCATTAATCCTCCTTGTTGAATCTTTATGAATTGTGAGAATTCTTTGAATTATCAGTATTTGGATTGCATGCCCATCTCTGATGCCAGGCAAGTCCTCAGTTGACATCTCTAATTAAAACATGGTTGAATTGGGCATAGAATAATTTAAAGATATTAGCTTTATATAGCTACCCAAGTCTTCAGTTGGCGGAAGAGAATATTGAACTTAGAAGAAGATATCAGACAGCTTCTATACAGTTACAGGAATGTTGATGCTGGAATATACATTGAAATTCAGTGTGTGTTTCTGTCTTTAAAATGCACCCTTATGCCTTCCAACTTCTCCATAAGTGGGAAGTATGGTCACACAAGCTATTTAACTCTCCATTTCTCCAATCATTTGCTGAAATAATGGACAGTTTAAACAGTTTCAAAAGTGAAATGGCAGTAAAGATTTTAATTAAATCTTCAGTAGTCAGCTATTTTAAGCATTACAAAAAATAATGGCTTGGAGAAACCCAGAGACAGAGGAGCCTGGTAGGCTACATTACGTAGGGTCACAAAGAGTTAGACATGATGAAGCACCTAGCATGCACACAATGGTGTTCTTAAATTATTGTTTCTAAACCTGGATAATCATCAGAATATCCTTAGAGAATAGTCAGTATTTTTATTAATGGAAATACATAGATTTCACCTAAAAGCTTTGAATTGTCACCTCTTGGGTTATTTATAATAGAGTAATCCATGTATATTTTTTTAAATTTTGGCCTCTTTATTGGTCTTTCATTTATCTGTTTTTCATCCATCTTTGTTCTTTGGCCTGTGTGGGCCTCCCATCGCAGTGGCCTCTCTCGTCGCAGAGCACTGGCTCTGGGCACATGCGCTCCAGAGCACTGGCTCCTAATTGGACACACCGGTCCAGCAGCTCCAGGGCATGTGGAATCTTCCTGGGCCAGGGATCAAACCAGTGCCCCTTGCACTGCAAGGGAGACTCTTTCTTTACCCACTGGACCACCAGGGAAACCCGAGAAATTCATATTTTTAAATGCTCTCAGAGTTACTCTAGTGATTAGATGGGATTGGATGCTACATAGCTAAATGATATGTTTAATAGAAAGATTTGTTTTTCTTAGTTTTTGCAGGATTTTAAGGTTATATTTGAAAAGACTTTTTTATGGCTCCATTACTATGCAAAACATATGGCTGTTAATTTTTTTGTGGTATTTCTCCATGTCTTCAGACATTCTTTTTTGTTGAGGATGGAATATTCACCTATAGGTGAACTTGTGCATGGAAATTCAGAGATAACTGTATATTCAGTAAACTAGGTATGACTGCTTTCTTGGCAACCATTAGCCTGAGTTTATTCAGTTTGCTTTTTTACGCATTTACTGAGCAACTTCTATCTTATAAAAGTGTTAGGGTCTGTAAGTTTAGGGGGAAAATATAAAGGTAAAATTCTTAAATTTGGTCAGTTAAATCATCATGTGACAGTTAATATAATAAAGTAGATTTTGCTGTTTAAATAATAAGTAAGCTCTGCATTTTTAGGCAGAATTAAGTGCACCAGAAAAAAAAAAATTATAAACTAAAAAATAAAAGCCATAGAGATGGAATGGTTAAAAGGGAACAGATCAGAATTATTATTATGCTATTACTCTGGAAGCCAAATGTAAGATTTTTCAGAGTAAGAGAGACAGTTGGAATTTTGAGGGATACAGGAAGTAAAAATTAAGATTTGACAAGGTGATGACTGATAAAGTATAATAGAATCTCCAATTCTTCCAACTGCCAAATATCCCTGTTAGGCTATCTCTAGACTTAATGGAACAAAGTGTAAATGCTTTGTCTTAATACTATATTATAAATGAGGTTTAGCCTGGATCCCCTAACTTGATTGGAAGTTCAGATCCCTGAAGGCTTCCCAAGTGGCTCAGTGGTAAAGAACCTGTCTGCCAATGCAGGAGACACAGGAGACTTGGGTTTGATCCCTGGGTTGGGAAGATCCTCTGGAGCAGAAAATGACAACCCACTTCAATATCCTTGCTAGAATAATTCCACGGACAGAAGAGCCTGGCAGGATCTAGACCATGGGGTCACAGAATCAGACACAACTTACCACGCGGGCAAGCATGCTCTCTCAGATCCACAGTCAGGTTATGGTGATATCTAGACATAGAGCTTCCAAGGACAGAGTGAATGGTTCCCATTCCTGAGGACCTGGATCAAGATAACACTGTTTTTCTCAACAAGGAGAATGGCAGACTGTTAGAAATGGTCTAACTGTATAGCTAAAAAAAAAAAAAACCAAAACACTGTCTTTCCCACTATACTCCCAAGTTGTTGTTCACTCACTAAGTTGTGTCAGACTCTTAGTAACCCCATGAACTGCAGCATGCCAGGCTTCCCTGTCCTTCACCATCTCCCATCGTTTGTTCAAACTCATGTCCATGGAGTCAATGATGCCATCCAAACATCTTTTCCTCTGTCACCCCCTTCTTCTTCTGCCCTCAGTCTTTCCCAGCATCAGGATCTTTTCCAATGAGTCAGCTTTTCCCATCAAGTGGCCAAAGTATTGGAGCCTCAGCTTTAGCGTCAGTCCTTCTAATGAATATTCAGGGTTGATTTCCTTTAGGATTGATTATCAGGCTGAAAAATGAACATAAAATGTGGAACAGTATGTCTTACAGGCTACTATCATTTATACAGACCATTTAGGTTGAACTTTGTCTAGATTTGGTATCAAGGTAATGGTGGCCTCATAATATGAGCTTAGGTGCGTTCCTTCCTCTGTCATTTTTTGGAAGAATTTGAGAAAGACGGGTGTTAGCTCTTCTTTAAATGTTTGATTAAATTTGCCTTTGAGGTCATCTAATCCTGGACTTCCATTTGTTGGAAAACAATTTAAATCAGTTTTGGTTTCATTACTTATGATGGGTCTGTTAATACTTTCTGTTTCTCCCTGTTTCAGTCTTGCAAAGTGGTACCTTTCTAAGAATGTTTCTGTTTCTTTCAGGTTGACCATTTTATTGGCATATAGTTGCTTGTAGTAGCCTCTTATGATCCTTTGTATTTCTGTTGTAACTGTGGGCAGGCTTAGATCACAAAATGACTTAGGTCAAAAATGACTTCTTTTATATGAAGAAAGCCAGGCCTAGTTGTTTTTCTCTGAGGATCCCCCTATCCTCTCTGCTTACAAAGTCACCACATGAGTATTGAAAATTGATAACATGTAGTTACATGGTTCTGCTTCTTGGCCAATTTTTTAATGGTTCAGAAAATTGAGACTAAGGGATTTTTTTTTTGCAATTTTTAAAGCATATGAGAGTCAGGAAAAATATCTAAAGACTGGTAATGTTTTATAGGCTTCTGTTTAGCTTTGTCTTCTGACATTTAGGCTATTTTACTTATGAAGCACTAAATAGTCAACATACACCAGCAATGAGCAAACCATTTGTTTCACGTAGCCATCTTGCTGAAAATCACAACCTTCTTCTTTGCTAAGCTTATCCACACCTCTGACCTCCATATACTTGTAATTCTCAGTTCTACTTCAATGTATTTCTGAAATTTCTTCCTATGGCCTTGAAAGTGTGATTTGGTCTCAGCCTGATTTTATTCTATGCTCTTTACTCTAAAAATGGCTTAACTGTCTTTTACTCTTTCAGCTTCCTTTGAGGGAATACACTGTATACTACTGTAGAACCCACTAAAACCATCCATGGAAATCATTCCTTTAGACTTTATAGGTTCCTTGAAGGTCAAGAATAATTTGGACCTCAGAGAATTGTTTTGGGTATTGTTATTGTTACTAATGATCACCAACTGTACATGTTTCCCCATTTCTGAATTGAGCAAATTCAGTAATAGCCCTTATTTGTCAGTAACGTTAGTACATTGAAAAATCTTCCAAAATATGGTGCCCATGTGGAAAAACTGCAATCAAAGTACCCTCAGAAAACCAATTTTCCCCCTCCTTGGGAGTGAAAAAATAATAATAATAACAACTGTACCAAGTTATCACTAAGACTCCTTTGATATTTTACTTTTTATGATTTTCTCATCCACTACAATTTATTTTTATCAGCAATTTACAAGTTTCCCTCGGACAGAAAAATTACATGCACCATGGCGGGATTATTTTCCACTTCCCTTTTGATTATGAATTTTGTTACCAGAATGTAAGCAAATTCTACACTAAGCCCTGTGATTTAAAGATGAATAATAAAGAATCAAGGAATCAATAGTTAGTAAAATAATTTACAAATAAAAAATAATAAATTTTTGTGTTTGAAGATTAACTTGGTTGTTTTTCTCTCCTTATAAAATTAGTTTTGTTCAAGGCCTACTGTGCAGGGAAGGCCTTAGGGAAATAAAGTGGTGCATTTTTCATTGTCTTCAAATCTATTTTCTGCTTGAACAGAGTCAGCATTAAATTTAAAGCAAGAAAATCACTTGCTGATGGAAGTCTCAGTATAAGAAGCATGGCGGAAAGGCCTGCTCTCTTCTGGGTGTTGATTTTTAGGTCACTCAACTGCACAAATTTCTGACCACACACACACAACAGGAATTTGATTTAACACAGCTTGATCACCTAACTTATATTACAACAAGAGGAAATTCTTTTAAAATCAGAAATATTGCTATTTACAGCAAATCTGGTAGAACAAAGAGGCTCATGCTTTAGATCTCAGAGACCTGTCTTCAAATCCTTGCTCTTATGTGTACCAGCTGTGTGACCTTAGGTATCATATTTAGCCTCACTGATTATCAGTTTCCCCATCTGACCTAATTTGTCTGACTCCTATGACCCATACTATTCCTGTTATAGCAGGCTTTTCTTAATGTGTCTTAGCCACAGAATCATCATTATTAAATGATTTCCAACACAGTGTTTTCTTCAGGCTCCACTATTTTACGCTGTGTCCTCAGAGTTCATGGCATGCATATTCTCATGCCCTAAGACTTCGCCTATCACATACAAATACCCATCAAGTTCTTAGCATTACTGTACCTCGTCTAATCTGTCTGTGACCTTCATAAGTCTGTTCCACATATCTCTCCCGAAATTGAAGAAAATATCAGGGTCATTAAAAATTAGTATGTGGTTAATAATCCTTGCTTCCTCTTCCTCCATTTAAGTATAACATAATTTCAATAATGTAGGAAGTTTGAGAGAAGGGTTATTTCCAACTTAACTCTAAATTTGGAGTTCTCTGCTTGAAAAGACAGCAAGAGAACTAAATAACAAAGTCCAACAGCATTTCATGCTAGAGAAAGAACATAAACAAGCTGGTGGCCTCTAAACACTGTCCCACGTTGATGGCTCAATTTTTTCTTCTTTTAACTGGGTTCATTTTTCAGAGTAATATGTGTTGCTGGAGGGAGAAAAAGGTCACAGTAGGAGGTGACATATGTCACCTCCTGTGTCATTACTAGGAAAGTCTACCTTGCCATGTTTACCTCTCAGCAGTCTCCTGCTTATTTTCCACTTCCCACTTAAGCAGGATCATTTCAAGTACACAATTCAGGAATCAGTGACTCAGAAAGGAAGGCAGCATCATGGGTGGTTCTCATACTGTAGACACCTGGAAAGCTTTCTATGGACAAGTTTCTGTTTTGTACTCTGCTTCTGGATGCAGATCTGCCAGCTGGTTGACACTGAAAAGCAGCAGCCCAGGAAAATGCTATTTGCCTCTTTGTTTAACACAGTATTCTGCTGCAAAAAAAATTCATCAGGATACAATGCATGCATAGAATGTTAAATTTTAAATAAGAAGATAGGCAAATAGAAGTAGGAAAGAGAAAAACGTGATTGAGATGTATTTGTGTGTTCAACTGATATTTGAGGAGTGATTATTATGTGCCGTGCACATAATTTCTGGGATTCTAGAGTCTCCTGTGATGAATGAAATCATCTAGTCAAGAGAGGGAAAAGAGAACAAGTATGCAAATAATTAAAAAGTGATTAGAAACTGGAAGCCTTGATATGAAGGAATTATAGAAGGGATTTAATAGAAGGCATCATGAGGAAAGAAAGGGAAAGTTCATAGCAAGCCTGGTTTGAACTTGGAACTGAAGAATGATACTCTGCTTCTAATAAAGATGATATAATGGGGACTGGATTTACCTTTGATCTAAGACAAATATAAACCAATAAAATAGTTTAATTAACAGTTTTTCATGATATAGGATATCAGAAAACAAAGTCAGCAGACCTGAATGTTGACAAGCAAACGAGAAAGCCTTGCTATTGACCAGTCTTTAGTCTTGAGAAAGTTTCCAGAGGACACTTTAGGCAATAAAACCCAGACCGAATGCAGTCTCCTTGAACTGATGAGGCAAGCTGAGAAGATGGAACTTGGTGAGAGATAAAGCTCACAGGACAGAGGAACTGGTAAGAGAGCTACAGAGAAAAGTATGTATATCTGCAAGGGTCCCCAGTGTATATCAGCACGTGCATCGAGAGATCACCTGAAACTGGGAAATGACCTCACAGAAACATAATAAAATTTAACAAGCCGTGGCATTTATAGGGGTACACAGTAGTGCTTATTCCCAACAGTCAGATTGGGAAGCCTTATAATTTAGTCTAAGGCTAAGTTATATTTAGCTTTAATATGGCAGCCAATGCATCACAAGTCTCCCTGTGCATTGCAGCCAATACCCCTTGAATTATTTTTGTTTTTGTGGTTCAGTTGCTAAGTCACGTTCAACTCTTTGTGACCCCATGGACTACAGCATGCAGGCTTCCCTGTTATTCACCATCTCCCAGAGCTTGCTCAAACTCATGTTTATTGACTGGATGCTGCCATCCAAACATCTTATCCTCTGTCATCCCCTTCTTCCTCTGGCCTGACCCTCCATTTTTTTCCCAGCATTGGGGTCTTTTCCAGTGAGTAGGCTCTTTGCATCAAGTGGCCAAATTATTCAAGCTTCAGCACAAGTCCTTGCAATGAATATTTAGGGCTGATTTCCTTTAGGATTGACTGGTTTCATCACCTTGCAGTTCAAAAGACTCTCAAGAGTCTTTTCCAGCATCACAATATGAAAGCATCAGTATTTCCACTCTTGACCGTCTTATGCTTCATCTCTCACATCCGTATCTGACTACTGGAAAAACCATAGCTTTGACTGTACAACCTTTGTTGGCAAAGTGATGTCTCTACTTTTTAATATGCTGTCTTGGTTTGTCATAGCTTTTCTTCCAAGGAGCAAACCTCTTTTAATCTCTTGGCTGCAGTCACCTTCCACCATGATTTTGGAGCCCAAGATTATAAAATCTGTCATTGTTTCCACTTTTTTTCCCATCTATTTGCCGTGACTAACTAACATTGGCTAGTTCTACACAAGAAATCATAATGTTAAGACCTAGAAGGACCAAACGTCTTCCATGTTTCCAAACTATGTTCCAGAATTAGTCTTAATAATATATATGGGATTAGAGAAACATCATGCACTCATCCAAATAAAACCCATCGTGTTTAGTTTAAAGTAAGATTATCAGGCATGCAAAAAAAATTAGGAAATCCATAACCAGATGATAAATAATTAAAAGAGATCCAGAAGTATCACAGGTATTCGCTTTAGTAGGGAGGAACACTAGGATGCTTGTTGTAACTGTACTTTTATATGAACCCAAAGAAAGGTGAAGATATTAAAGATATATAAAAAAAGATAAATTTCTATAGATAAAATTTATAATGTCTGAGGAAAAATATACACTGAATGAAAATTGTGGAAGATTAGATATTTCAGCAGAAATGAACAGTAAATTTGAAGATATACTAGTAACAATTCATTTTTAAAAAGGAAGTAGAGAAACAGAATTAAAGAAAAATACCAGTGAGTTATGAGACAAGTTAAACTAATATACACGTAGTTATTGTGCTGGAACTCTGACAGGATACAGAAAAAATGTATTGTAAAAACTAATAGCTGAATAATTTCAGATTTTCACTAAAGATGCATACATCAAGAAGCTCAATAATTCTAAGTGAAGCAGCTAAACAGATCATAGTCAGACTTCTGAAAACCAGTTATAGACAGAAAATCTTAAAAGTACAGATTGTGCACACATGCAGACACACACACACACACAAAGATAAAACCTAGAATTATTTACCAGCAATAAATATCCATAAAAATAGAAGTACTTTTTCTAGTATACAAAAGCTGAAAAAGTAATCACCAGCAGGCTCATATTCTAAGAAATGTTATAAAGATGTCCTTGAGAAGAAGAAAGTACCATTTGGAAATACACCTCTAGACAAAGAAATAAAGAACCCTGAAAATAATAGCTACATGAGTAAGATACAAACTAGTTCCCTTAAATCTTTTTTAAACAAAATTGACTGTTTCACCGAAAATGATAACATATAGAAGCAAATTATATGAGAAAAACACACATTTCAGGAGGAGAGGAATATAAGTATACTGCTGTAAATTTCTTATGTTTGACATGAAGATGTTTCACTTGAAAGTAGATGTTTGAAAGGTTAGTAGGGGTGCTATAAACCCCTACTAACCCCTACTAAAAAAAATACACTAAAATAGCAAAACAGGGTTATAGTTGACTAAACTGCCCCCCAAATGAGACAGAATAGAATCCAGAAAAAAGTTACATCATCCACAAAAAGTCAGAAATAGATGGGAAAAGGAACCATAAATAGAGAAGACATATACAAAAGAAGTAATAGATGGATATATATAAAACTAGTCAGATAAATATTTAAATTAAAGCAAACAATAAATGCCCCATAGGTTAATAAGGAAAACATGACCTGAAAGAGCTTTCAAAACATTTTCAATGCTTTATGTACATGGCAAATTTTTACTATTTGTAAAGTTGATGTGGAATATAAGTAATGTTAGTGATTTTCAAAGTTTTATTTGTAAAATTTATATATCACATTTGATTACATTTAATCAAAATGTTCGGTTTGTTAGAGGTTCATATGAGAGTACTGAGTTTTATCTTGCTTCTTTCTCTTATAGTTTATACTTAAGCAAGTTACTTAATTTCTCTGACAGGATACAGAAAAAATGTATTGTAAAAACTAATAGCTGAATAATTTCAGATTTTCACTAAAGATGCATACATCAAGAAGCTCAATAATTCTAAGTGAAGCAGCTAAACAGATCATAGTCAGACTTCTGAAAACCAGTTATAGACAGAAAATCTTAAAAGTACAGATTGTGCACACATGCAGACACACACACACACACAAAGATAAAACCTAGAATTATTTACCAGCAATAAATATCCATAAAAATAGAAGTACTTTTTCTAGTATACAAAAGCTGAAAAAGTAATCACCAGCAGGCTCATATTCTAAGAAATGTTATAAAGATGTCCTTGAGAAGAAGAAAGTACCATTTGGAAATACACCTCTAGACAAAGAAATAAAGAACCCTGAAAATAATAGCTACATGAGTAAGATACAAACTAGTTCCCTTAAATCTTTTTTAAACAAAATTGACTGTTTCACCGAAAATGATAACATATAGAAGCAAATTATATGAGAAAAACACACATTTCAGGAGGAGAGGAATATAAGTATACTGCTGTAAATTTCTTATGTTTGACATGAAGATGTTTCACTTGAAAGTAGATGTTTGAAAGGTTAGTAGGGGTGCTATAAACCCCTACTAACCCCTACTAAAAAAAATACACTAAAATAGCAAAACAGGGTTATAGTTGACTAAACTGCCCCCCAAATGAGACAGAATAGAATCCAGAAAAAAGTTACATCATCCACAAAAAGTCAGAAATAGATGGGAAAAGGAACCATAAATAGAGAAGACATATACAAAAGAAGTAATAGATGGATATATATAAAACTAGTCAGATAAATATTTAAATTAAAGCAAACAATAAATGCCCCATAGGTTAATAAGGAAAACATGACCTGAAAGAGCTTTCAAAACATTTTCAATGCTTTATGTACATGGCAAATTTTTACTATTTGTAAAGTTGATGTGGAATATAAGTAATGTTAGTGATTTTCAAAGTTTTATTTGTAAAATTTATATATCACATTTGATTACATTTAATCAAAATGTTCGGTTTGTTAGAGGTTCATATGAGAGTACTGAGTTTTATCTTGCTTCTTTCTCTTATAGTTTATACTTAAGCAAGTTACTTAATTTCTCTGAGTCTTAGTTTCATCATAAATTGAAAGTAAGAGGATACATTCTGATTCAAGAATATTTGGGAGAGTCAAATGAGATAATATGAGAATTGCATCTGCAAGATTCACATATACATATTCTCCTTCATACATAGATACCAAGATAAAGGCATAGAGAGTATGGGAAACTTTTAACATGTGTTTGAATAACGCCAGGAAATAGTGAAGGGCAGGGAAGTGTGGAGTGCTGCAGTCCATGGGGTTGGGAAGAGTCGGGCATAATGTAGCAACTGAACAACAGCAGTATGGGAAATGAATTATTTAATACATTTATTTTTTTACATCAGACCCTCAATTCATTTTGTAATGCAGTGATTCTTCCTATTGACCCTAGGGAACTTTGAGCAATATATAAAGACACAACAAGGAGGCAGAAATATGGAACAGCCATCTATTGGGTGGTGGTTAGAAATGCTGAAAGAAACTACACTCTGCACAGAGCAGCTCTCAACAGCAAAAATTTTGGCCTCAAAGGTCAAGAGTTCCAAGGTTGCAAAATCCCACTGTAATGAATAAATATAAAACATGCAGGATTCTATTCCTCATATATGTACAACTTCTAAGAAATGAAAAATCTGTCTCTGCTCCTAGAAAAAGACAAATGATAAGGATATATCCTCTGTTTTTTATTTTTATTTTTGCTTCTTCTTTTCTTGCTTATATTTTTCCACAGGCATTTCTTGAGTTTTGTCAGAGTTAGTGGTCAGCAGGGTTCAATAAAACAACCACATCTTGTGGAGAAGTCCTGAGTATTGTCATAATAAAACCTGAACATTGTGCTCTGTATGTGACATCACTCTTGATTCATTTTCACCTTTTTTCCCTTCCTTACAAGATACTTAACATTATTTCTTAGAGACTTTGTATGTGTTTAAATATATAAAAAGTGTGGGAGATGCAGACTGATTTGCGCTAGAGAGACAATCTTCCAAACCTTGAGTCCTGTTATAAAGACCCTAGCAGAACTTTCAATTATGGTTGGCAGGGATCATGCATTTCTATACACAGGAAACACAGCCAGCTTTATCAAAATTTTTAGAAATGAAGGAAAACCTTTCAAATGTACAACAAAGCCTTGTATCCAGATCTGCAGTAGTAACAGTTTCTGATTGGTCAAGACAGATGTCCAGTGGTCATTGATAACCCCAGATCATAAATCCTGTATGCATGGCCCTTGAAAGGATGATTTCTCTCTTGGTGTTATGCCAGGATATTGCTCTTCTCATCAAGAATTCACTTACCGGTGGCAGCACAAATGCACAGAGGTTCGAAGGTGCAAAGACAGGTGACAACACTACATATTTGGAGGCAATAAAAGCCACATGAGTGACTGAGCACAGATCAAGGCGATCACATTGGCTCAATATTTTAAAATATGTTATGAGTGTAGAAGAGGGTATGGACATTAAGATGGATTTGCCCTAAAGTGAGTCCTCACCAAGCTGAATTAATTAATTCTCATGTGGTTACTTGAGATGAAACAAATGACTTACTGTTGTTGTTAGGGTAAAAGTCAAAATCCTTTCCTTGGTGTGCAAAGCTAGCTCTGATTCAGTGTCTTGAGCCTTGTCCTTCACCTCTTACCTTTATGTGAGCTCTTCTTTCAGCCCCAGTTTTCATGTAATAAGCCCCTGCTCATCCTTCAAACAGTCGCCTAGTTATTACCTCTTTAGAGCTTTGTCTTTCATGGTCTGTGACATACCTCTCTCTTTTATGTTACCTATTGTGGTTTAAATACTAAATGAGTCAGTGTAGTTATTTGGTGAATATCCTACAAATGTTAAATTCTATAATTAAGGCAGGGTCTGTGATATTATTAGCTCAACAGTGTCTCTCGGGTGTCTCTACATGATAGCTGCTATCTGTCGGGTCTCTCAGTAAATGTGTACTAAGTCACTTCAGTGTGTCTGACTCTTTGCAATGCTATGGACTGCAGCCTGTCCAGCACCTCTGTCCATGGGATTCTCCGGTCAAGAATACTGGAGTGGGTTACCATTTCCTTCTCAGTAAATAACTATGAAATAAGGAAATGTGTAAATGAATGAGTAGATGAGTCTACATATCCTAGATGTTGTCTCAAGCCATTCTAGGCACAGGTGGACAAAATAAAATGTATAAACTGTACTCTTGTGAAAATATTTCACAGTCTGGTGGCGGACTTATATATTTGAGCATACAAAGCAGAATAAATATGAAAAATTGTTTGATAATGTTGTAAAAATAGTTATATGAACACTGAAGGAAGAAATGTATAGTTACTTCCTGGTGCATGGATCAAATCTGTGTCTCTTGCAGTTCCACATTGCAGACAGATTCTTTACCACTGAGCCACCAGGAAAGTCCTGGTCATGCTTGGGTCCTTGATATTTTTTTTCTATTTATTTAAACCTCTGTCTATACCACTTTTTATCCATTTGATCATTCATGAAATACTTTTTAAGAGAAATCTCCCTATCATTTAAGTTCATGGGACTTCACTCTTCCTTCGTAGTTTTGACTCTAACCTTTCTGGTACTTCTCATTGTACTTATTACCATTTTAAAATGTATTGCTTATTTATTTCTTCATTTTCTATTTTTTCTACCCTCGAGAATGTAAGTGTCACAAAGAGAGACAACATTTTTGTCTTTTTCAGCATGTTCTCTGACATCTCAAAGAGGGTCTGGGGCCGAGAAAGCACACAATAATATATTTTGAGTGAATATATAATTAGAGAAAGAAAGAATGCATAACTGGAGAGGACTTTTTAGACATTCTAAAATCTGAAGTTGATCTTTTGGTGTGAAAAAAGAATTTCTTAGTCAAAAAAGATACAAATTTAAGGGATAAGAAATAGTGTGTGCAGAGTCACTGAGGGAGTCATGGTATATTGGGGGCTTTTTTCCCCCTGAAGCATCATATGTTTCTTTTGGCAGGGGCCGGAAAAAGGTAGCCAAAGAAGAAAGGTGAGAGCAAGGCAGGGTCTAGAAGGACCTCAAAGTTAATAAGTGCATCTCCTCTTCTCTTGAGCAACAGGAAGCCATAGAAGGCAATTAGACTAGTAAATGAAATGAGGCATTTTGCATTTTAGGAAGATCAATTCAGCAGTTGGATGGAAATGAAATGGAAGAGAAAGTGGCTGCTGGCCAAGAAACCAGCTAGGAGGTAGTTGCCAAAATCCATGGAGTATTTCTAAAGCATCTCCTATATGGCTCTCAGTTTTATTTTCTTTAAAATGTGAATTTGACCATTGTAGTATTATAATAAGACTTTGAAATCTATTTTTATGCTCCTATTTCACTAAAAATGTTGTGTACTTTTAATCTAAGTTTATAAATATAGGGAAACATAAAGAGAAATGAGAAAGATCGTAGATATTTTCTTAAACCTGCTATATTTAACAGGCATGTTATCAAAGGTTAAACTATCATACAAATGCATTTACAAGTAGAGGGTGCAAAGAGGCAGATATAATACACACAGAAAAACTAAGGCCAGAGCCTACAAAGGCCAAGAGAAGGTCAGTATTACCATAGGAGACTCACAGATTAAAGGATTGCATATTTAGAAGAAAAACAGTGATATTAAAATTAGAAGTACTGGCAGGTATCAGAGTGGGGAAGACCACTCCAACAGCAAAAGGCTAATATGAATACAAAGTAGCAGAATTCAGCCAGACCCAGCCTCTGGTTCTGACTCTGACCTTCCCTAAGAGCCTGACACTGAGTGAGACTACTCTTTCCCTCCCTAAAATTCTCATCTTTTATCTCCCAAATGAAGACATTGGTCTCAAACGGTCATTAAAGCAGGGATCCCCTGCTTCCTAAATACTTCGAAGTAGTGATGGAGCTATGAAAGCTACACTCAATGTTTTAGAACTCCCAAGGGAATTCTGCATTTTCCAATGATAGAGCTATAGCAGTTATCCGCAACATTACAGTTCTTTTTATGTCTGAAAATATGATTCATTGTAGTCATTTTGTGTTGTTGATGGCTCTCGTTAGTGATTATATATCCTGGGCTCACAAAAATGGAAACAGGATTGTGACATCCAAAATTATTTAATTCCGGGGCTTCCCTGATGGTCCAGTGGGTAAAGAGTCCATCTGTCTTGCAGATCAAGGGGTGCTGGTTCGATCCCTGACCCAGGAAGATCCCACATACTGCTGAGCTGTTGGCCTGGTGTGTCCAATTATGAGCCAGCACTCTGGAGCGCATGTGCCCAGAGCCAGTGCTCTGCAATGAGAGAGGCCACTGCAATGGAAGGCACACACATGCCAAAGAATAAAAGATGGATGATAATAAATAAATAAATAATCAATAAAAGAGGCCAAAATTTAAGAAAAAACTTATATAATTTCCAAATATTTGCCAAATTTGGGGCAGAGGGTAAATGTACACAGTGATGTTTAAGAGACTAGCTCAATTTGGGGAGCCAAATGGTGAATGGAAGTTGATCATTCCAGTTCTTTCGCTTGTTTCCTCCTTAGAAAATTTGGAGAGGGGAAACAATACAGCATTCTTTTTCCAGCCTCCAAGAAGTGACTTTCAGATTTCTCCAGCAGAAGCGTGAAGAGTTAATATTATGAAATGTTACTCTGTGAAAGGGCAAGACACAACTGGGGGGATCTACAGTCTGTTTTGTCATCCCTTCTGATATTTTCTATGGATGATGAGGATCTGCCTCAGATTGTAGGAGCTCTGCATGAATTTTTCTTATGCCTTTGGAACTAATTGCTGACTTTATGCATGAGTTGAATTATTCTATTTCTGAAACTTCTCATTTTCCCCCAGTGATAGAGGGTTTATGCATCTTCATCCTAGTTATTTGCAAGAAAGCTGACTTTCCTTTTGACAGAAAATTATTTGGAGCATGTAGAAATGTTGACCATTGGAGAAACAAGCTTTCCAGGTGTATGTAGGGTGTACAGGACACAGTTCTAGGTGAAACTGTGACTTGAGCAAACTGGTGAAATGTGGAAGATTATTAATTGGCATCAGAATAAGCTCTGAAACCTTCTGAGGAGTGGCCTCATGTTACACATGTACAGTCAACACATATTGGACTTTGCTGGAACAGTCCTGATTTTATGAGTTTTTACCTCCGATTCTAATTATGAATGGGGTCCTCTTTCACTTTTGGAAATGACCCACTTTGGATGATATAGTAAATACTCATTGTATTTAAATAGAACTGGATCTAGAATCCAGGAGATTTCAGAAGTTTCTTATGGATTCTGCTCCATGACTCAGAGGTGGACTCAGCTAGGGCCGTGTCTTCTGAATTTGTGATTTTGGGCATGGTACTTAGTGCTGCTTCTCTCTTTCCCTTGATTCTGATTAACTGGAGAGTTGAATTTGGACTTGTAAGTGGGTTTATTTTTTCAAGAGAGTAGAGAGTAGGATGATTTCTTTCCCTAGAAAATATCCAAGCTTGGTTCTCCATTCTCTACAGCGTTACCTTTGAATCAGATCTGAACAGTTAGTTTAGAACTTGGCTGGGTTCTGGACACCAATTTCTGTCTATTTAAGGCCTGTCAGTTTCTTGTTAGTGCATTTCTACTGGGGAGAGTTAGACTTGGGATTTTGAGTCTGTCGTTTATTTACCCTGTGACCAGACATATGATACTAGGACATCATCAATATTAGGTACTTTTCCATTTCCCCACCTATAAAAGAGGTTCAGAAAAACAATAAACATGCAAGAAAATTACTAACTATCATGTATGGCATATAATAGATGATGATTAAATGTTAGTTCTCATTTTTCCTAAAATGAAAATATCGAATAAAGATACCAGGAATTTGCCATGCGACTGCTCAGAAACCTTGACCTTTTGGACCTAAAATATTAATTTCCACGATTGTGAATACTCAAAATGTCTCATATAAGTGGAATCATATAGTATTTGCCCCCTTGTGAACTGGCGTATTCCACTCAGCCTAATGTTGTCCATGTTCATCAGTATTATAGCAGCTGACACCATAGAATGTGTTTTTCTTCTTTTAAGGGTGAATAATATTTCATTGTGGATCCATGGCTCAGTGGTAAAGAATCCACCTGTCAAGCAGGAGATGTGGGTTTGATCCCTGAGTTGAGGAAATCCCTGGAGTATGAAATGGCAGTCCACTCCAGTATTCTTGGGGAATCCCTGGAGTATGAATGGGGTACCCTTCTTTGCTGGAACAGTCCTGATTTTATGAGTTTTTACCTCCGATTCTAATTATGAATGGGGTCCTCTTTCACTTTTGGAAATGACCCACTTTGGATGATATAGTAAATACTCATTGTATTTAAATAGAACTGGATCTAGAATCCAGGAGATTTCAGAAGTTTCTTATGGATTCTGCTCCATGACTCAGAGGTGGACTCAGCTAGGGCCGTGTCTTCTGAATTTGTGATTTTGGGCATGGTACTTAGTGCTGCTTCTCTCTTTCCCTTGATTCTGATTAACTGGAGAGTTGAATTTGGACTTGTAAGTGGGTTTATTTTTTCAAGAGAGTAGAGAGTAGGATGATTTCTTTCCCTAGAAAATATCCAAGCTTGGTTCTCCATTCTCTACAGCGTTACCTTTGAATCAGATCTGAACAGTTAGTTTAGAACTTGGCTGGGTTCTGGACACCAATTTCTGTCTATTTAAGGCCTGTCAGTTTCTTGTTAGTGCATTTCTACTGGGGAGAGTTAGACTTGGGATTTTGAGTCTGTCGTTTATTTACCCTGTGACCAGACATATGATACTAGGACATCATCAATATTAGGTACTTTTCCATTTCCCCACCTATAAAAGAGGTTCAGAAAAACAATAAACATGCAAGAAAATTACTAACTATCATGTATGGCATATAATAGATGATGATTAAATGTTAGTTCTCATTTTTCCTAAAATGAAAATATCGAATAAAGATACCAGGAATTTGCCATGCGACTGCTCAGAAACCTTGACCTTTTGGACCTAAAATATTAATTTCCACGATTGTGAATACTCAAAATGTCTCATATAAGTGGAATCATATAGTATTTGCCCCCTTGTGAACTGGCGTATTCCACTCAGCCTAATGTTGTCCATGTTCATCAGTATTATAGCAGCTGACACCATAGAATGTGTTTTTCTTCTTTTAAGGGTGAATAATATTTCATTGTGGATCCATGGCTCAGTGGTAAAGAATCCACCTGTCAAGCAGGAGATGTGGGTTTGATCCCTGAGTTGAGGAAATCCCTGGAGTATGAAATGGCAGTCCACTCCAGTATTCTTGCCTGGGAAATCCCATGGACAGAGGAACCTAGTGGGCTACAGCCCATGGGGTCAGTCAGACATGACTTATTGACTAAACAACAACAACAAATATTTCATGGTATGTTTACACTACCTTTTATTTATCCAGTTATCCCAGTATGAGATGATATGGGTTTTTTCCACCTCTTGGCTATTACTAACAATGGTCCAGTGAATATGGGTATCAAATATCTTTTCAACATCTTGCTATTCTTTCTTTTGGATTTATCAGTTCAGTTCAGTCACTTAGTCATGTGTGACTCTTTGCGACTCCATGGACTACACAACCCCAGGCTTCCCTATCTTTCACCATCTCCTGGAACTTGCTCAAACTCATGTCCATTGACTCAGTGATGCCATCTGATGTCCTTTTGCTTTCTATTTTCCCCAGTATCAGGATATTGGGATATATACCGAAATAAAGGTATCAAACATACCTGATTGCAGTGAGATTTTTTTCTTTCTTATGGTGATTTGACCAAAATATTGTTTATTTGAGAGTCTTAGGTTATATTTGAGAAAACATACTTAAATAATTGATTCAGAGAAACTTATAGGTGTTAGTATACACATAATATTTGTATCATAAGATATCATTTTTGCATCAATGCATGATTTCACATATGGTTTTCTCAATGCATGAAACACGTATGATTGAGAGTAATAAACATGTTATCTTGTAAAGCCATGACCCAAGAAATTGAATAGTCCCTGTCTTTGGTATACTCTGATTAAATAAGGTGTCCTCAGGTCCTCAGGAACTTCTTCCTTACCTTAAGAAAAATGCATTGCCAGTTGCAGTAGGGCATTGCCTGCGTGGAGCAATTGTGATTTAACAATAACTGAAAAGCCTTTTAATGAAAAATCAGGAGAAATCAATGACAATGACTGAGGGAGAATATGAAGTTATATATCTATAAACTTCAGTATTTACAACCATCAAGACCTAAAGAAATAAACACAATAAGTATAAATAGAATGAAAGACAGAAAGCAAAAAAAAAAAAAAAAAAAATAACCTATCCTTTGTCTAGAAATGGAATTTCAATGTGCTCAGTCGCTTTTGTGCTGTCTCTTTTATGACCCCTTGAACTGTTGTCCACCAGACTCCTCTGTCCATGGGATTGTCTAGGCAACACAACTGGAATGGGTTGTCATACCCTCTTCCAGGGGATCTTCCTAACTTGATAAATAAACCCACATGTCCTGTGTCTCCTCATTGCAGGTGGATTCTTTACCCACTGAAGCACCTGGGGAGCCCTGGGATCTCAATATCCACCATCAAAAATGTCACATGTGCCTCCCAGCTTTTCTCAACTGGAAATCAGCTGAGCCCACTGTTTCTCCTTCCACGGTTTCAATTGTGCCATGAACTTATAAAATACCAAAAACTACTACAATAATTCAAAATCTCAGGAGCCCTTTATAAGTCTACTAAAAGTCCCGGAAGCCGGTGATATAAATTTATTGGAGACAAAGATTAACAAATCGGCAGAAAATTTACAAACTTAGAGACTCAGGCAAAGAGATTTTATTGAAAGCACACAATAGCAATAGAGGTTCTTTGAAAAGTACTATATTTGGAGGTGGTTCTCCTTCTTATCTCAGCATCACGTAGGCAGTTTGTGAAAATCAGCGACTGGCATGTATGCTATGCTTATTGAGTCAAATGGTAGAAACAGATGTCTCACTCAACCACTAGGTTTTTGTGGCCATTTACACTGTCTGTGGAGTATGTTTCTTCTCTTTTATCCTCCTTCTGAAATGTTCTTCCATGTTATGAAGAAATAATTCAGGGTTTCCCTGGTGGTTCAGTGGGTAAGGACACCGCCTTGCAGTGCAGGGGGTGCCAATTCGATCCCTGGCCTGGGAAAATCCCACGTGCCGCGGAGCTGCTGGACTGATGTGTCCAATTACCGAGCCGGAGCTCTGGAGGGCATGCACCCAGAGCCGGTGCTCTGCAACAACAGAGGCCACTGTGATGGGAGGCCCACACGGGCCAAAGAACAAAGATGGATGAAAATAGATAAATGAAAGACCAATAGAAGTGGGCTGCCCACCCTCCTCTCTCCCCAACCCGCCCCCCCCCTCAAAAAAAAGAAAAGAAATAATTCAGAATGAGAGAGGAAGTGTGGCCTCATTAATATGTGCTGTATTTAAGGTGTTCATGACTTTGCCATGCTGAGCAATGATTAACTGGTAGTTTCCAAGATATGCTACGACCTGCTATATAAAGGCCCTCCCCATAGATAAGGAACAACGGAAAGCCTTAAAGAATAACTTCTCGGGAAGAATTTTGTTGTTTTACGTCCACAGAGCCCTGAGTCAAACACACACACACACACACACACACACACACACACACATAGAGACTTTTGTTTATTTTCCCCTGCTCAGTGTTAATACTTGACCTTATCTGGCCCATTGTTTTGTCCATTTCTCCCTTGAGGCTCATTGGGTCACAATTGACTAATGGCCACATGACAGCTGTATCAAAGGCAGCAGGCCACAAGGTTTTCAGCCTCTACTGAAATCTTTGGCCCTTAGGGATTTCCCCTAATTTCTTTTAAATTCAGCCAAGCAATTGATTGCATTTTAGCTAAGTTTATGTAATATTTTAAGAATGCTGGAGTGGTTAGTTTTTCAGGAATCCAGTCTGTCACATGGTTGAAAATGATGTCAAAATATTCTACTTCTATTAACAAACACAATGACACTTACAAGGCATTATCACATGCAGAACTTCTTACAAAGTGAATTTCCTGGAAAAAAAATCATTATTATTTCGAATCAGTGAAATTCTTTCATGGTGAGGACTGCCTTTGCCAGGCATGCAATTTTCAATTCTTTCTAACAAACTGCAAGGTCTTAACAGAATACTGAGCGCTTTCCCGAAGCAGCCCTGGTTTTCAGACCTGCCTCACTCTCAGCAGGACTTGTCTCCTCCCCTGGTAATAGAATATAAGTATTTTCCCCTCTGACATTTATATCGTGTTGTTCCCATTATCTTGAAAACCCTTATATTTCATTGCCTTGTTACTCTTCTTCATCTATGACAATGGAAGACAGGTGGTAACATATTCTGCAGACTTCTTGAATCCCTAAAACTAACCTAAAGGTCCATCTTTCATCTGTCGACTAAAAAAGATGAACAACTTGAGAGTTGTGGGTTAAGTTTTATTTGGGGTATAATTAGAACTACAGCCCGGGAGGCAGCACCCCAGATAGCTCTGAGAGACTGCTCCAAAGAATTAGGGAAAGAAAGCCAATATAAGGGTTTCAGTGTGGGGAGGGGCGAACTCAAATGCCATCAAAGACAGGCTTTTTCCAAAGGCTTTTGTTTTACAAATGGCTTGTGTGACATGAGGATGTGATATCTTCATGAAGGATTTTAGCACTTTTCTAGTTGTGAGGAGATGCAAGGATTGAGATAATAAAAGCTGTTCCTAAAAGTCATCTACCTATCTAAAGACCTGCACCACAGGATTCCCCGGAGCACAGAGTGCCTTGCCCCACCCTGATTTCCTTCAGGGGGTGTCGAAAAGTCAGCAGCTCCTAAGGCACAGTGTTCCCTCTCCCCAGAGGCAGATGGCAAATGCCCTTGTTGTCCATTCATTGTAGTTGACACATCTTAGGCAAATGGTGCTTTTTAGCATTTTGGCATGAAATTATACACAATGAAAAGTTAAATCTCTTATCCAAAATCCCTTAATCTATATTCCAGAGACAGTCTTTCAATAACTTCTTGTATACCCAATAAAAAAAATCTAAGCAAATATAAGTGATTATCCTTTTTTAATCAGGCTATAGTGTATAAATTATTCTTTATTTCTATTTTGTACTTCCTAGTTGTGCATATTGAATATTGTTCTATATCACATGGTGTTTTATAAACCAATTATAATTCTCACAATGCATTTAAGTTACTGGCTTACACACTTGTTTTATAATCAGGCAATTTCCACCTTTAAAGACAGGGAGTAGCTTGCTCATCTTTGTAACTGGATCTCAACAAGAATAGCAGGCATGAAGACATTCAGGATATACTTGTTGGACAAATGAAAGTGAATTTAGTTTGTGCTCATTAATATATTTTTATTTCACCAGGTAATGTTCATACTACATCAGCATTGCTCAGGAAACTCCAATAACTATTATGTTAATGTTTCAGCTTTATAGGGACAATGCTATTCACCTTAAATTGTGAACCAAATTGTATTGTACTCAGTGTAGCTTTAAAAAAATAAAAGTAGATAGATTAGAAATTTGAAGAACCGTGAACACCAGTTCATTTGGGAAACAGAAAACCACAAGCATTGCTAATTGAATCCTTTAAAGGTCCATCTTTCATCTGTCGCGATGTATGGGGGCTAGGGAAAGCCAAAGCCAAAAATTAGAAAGAAAGCCAATATAAGGGTTTCAGTGTGGGGAGGGGCGAACTCAAATGCCATCAAAGACAGGCTTTTTCCAAAGGCTTTTGTTTTACAAATGGCTTGTGTGACATGAGGATGTGATATCTTCATGAAGGATTTTAGCACTTTTCTAGTTGTGAGGAGATGCAAGGATTGAGATAATAAAAGCTGTTCCTAAAAGTCATCTACCTATCTAAAGACCTGCACCACAGGATTCCCCGGAGCACAGAGTGCCTTGCCCCACCCTGATTTCCTTCAGGGGGTGTCGAAAAGTCAGCAGCTCCTAAGGCACAGTGTTCCCTCTCCCCAGAGGCAGATGGCAAATGCCCTTGTTGTCCATTCATTGTAGTTGACACATCTTAGGCAAATGGTGCTTTTTAGCATTTTGGCATGAAATTATACACAATGAAAAGTTAAATCTCTTATCCAAAATCCCTTAATCTATATTCCAGAGACAGTCTTTCAATAACTTCTTGTATACCCAATAAAAAAAATCTAAGCAAATATAAGTGATTATCCTTTTTTAATCAGGCTATAGTGTATAAATTATTCTTTATTTCTATTTTGTACTTCCTAGTTGTGCATATTGAATATTGTTCTATATCACATGGTGTTTTATAAACCAATTATAATTCTCACAATGCATTTAAGTTACTGGCTTACACACTTGTTTTATAATCAGGCAATTTCCACCTTTAAAGACAGGGAGTAGCTTGCTCATCTTTGTAACTGGATCTCAACAAGAATAGCAGGCATGAAGACATTCAGGATATACTTGTTGGACAAATGAAAGTGAATTTAGTTTGTGCTCATTAATATATTTTTATTTCACCAGGTAATGTTCATACTACATCAGCATTGCTCAGGAAACTCCAATAACTATTATGTTAATGTTTCAGCTTTATAGGGACAATGCTATTCACCTTAAATTGTGAACCAAATTGTATTGTACTCAGTGTAGCTTTAAAAAAATAAAAGTAGATAGATTAGAAATTTGAAGAACCGTGAACACCAGTTCATTTAAGGGGAGAAACAATTCAGAAAACCATCACTAACATCCTCCTTCACAAGCATTGCATGTGTGGAATCAGCTTTGCCCTTTTGAAAATTTCTAGCTGACCTTTAGAGAAGGCAGAGCTTCTGGAGCTCAGCAGTAATCACAGAGTGTCACTAGTGCTATTACCAATTTTGAACAAAGGAAAACTCATGAAACATTTAAAAAGATGTCCTTGGTTACTTAACAGTTTTTATGTTTTAAGCTCATGAATAGAAATGGGCATTTAAAAACAGTAAATATTTAAATGCACATCTCATCTCTCTGTGGGTGTATTTTGGGAACTCTAGATCTGCTGCTTACTAGTTGTACAGTTTAATCAGTTTTTATAATTCTTTTTCCCCATTTCTTCACCTGTAAAACTGTCATAGGCTCAGTGAGGCATATAGCCCAGGATTTTTGCAGGGACTGAATATTGAAAGAAACACAAAAGTGATGGAGCATATATCCAGACAGTGCGGAGAAAAGACCTGGCTATAACAGGAGGTTGGGCGTTCTAGTTCTGGATTTGCTGCTAACTTCCTTTTGATCATTCTCCCCTTGTGATCTAATGAGAAGTGTGGACTGCATTGCTCAGAGCATCCCTTTCCATTCTTCAAGCAGAACAACATCATTTACACTTCCTCTGTATCCTCTCCCAGGGGCAAAACTTCTCAGTCAATTTCATTTTAAGCTTACAACACATCCCTTTTCCATGTCATGCACAGTTTTCAAGAACTTACTGAAGAATCCACCTTTCTAAAATTAGGAAATACACAGAGGGAAAATAAATACAAGAGAAATGTCTGATGAGAAAAACAATGCTGAAGAAAAGGGAGGGGACACTCCAAGATGGAAGCTGGATAGTAGGTCTGGGAAGCAACCCATGTAGTCTGGGGCAGGGAACTATGGGTATCTAGATGGAAATCTTCAGGGAAAAGAAAAAAAAAATGCAAATAAATTGTCTGGCTTTTTTAACTGTTTAATGAGTTATACTTAAAGACATTTAAAAGATCCCTGGAAAAAATGTAGAAACACTTGAATTTTTACAGAAAAATAGTTTGAAAAAAGAAACAATTATTAATCATCAAAACAAAAACAGTTGTTCAAAACAGATGAAAAAGTCATAATATATTTCTTGATTCACTCATGAACACCATTTTATATAGATATAGCAAAAACAATGAAATATGCATCTGGAAATTGAGACATAATTTATTTGGTAGAAGGAAGAAAGGGCAGAAGTGTGAAAGAACTCAATTCACATCTAAAATAAAAGGGAAACAAATCTGACCAGATGGGAGGTAATATGTTGAACATATTATTTAGACATGTGAAGGTCAATATCAATATATAAAGCTAAACTGACTAAAAATAAAAATATGCTAAGGGAGAGAGTTGCTTCTGGTAGTAGGCTCAGGATGAAAGAAGGAAATTGTTAGACTACATTTCACTACTGCTTTTAAACCAGATACGTGGTCTCTCTTTTTTTTTCCTTTTAAGCATTATCAATAAGATGTAGAATAACAGATACAAGGGAACTTGTTAGCTATGGCGTATGGAGAATGAGATTTCAATCTCACTGAACATTGATACTGCTAAATGCATTCTTTTACCTGTTTCCTACAGACCCGTTTCGGGCATTCTTCAAGATCATTCTCCTTGTGATCTAATGAGAAGTGTGGACTGCATTGCTCAGAGCATCCCTTTCCATTCTTCAAGCAGAACAACATCATTTACACTTCCTCTGTATCCTCTCCCAGGGGCAAAACTTCTCAGTCAATTTCATTTTAAGCTTACAACACATCCCTTTTCCATGTCATGCACAGTTTTCAAGAACTTACTGAAGAATCCACCTTTCTAAAATTAGGAAATACACAGAGGGAAAATAAATACAAGAGAAATGTCTGATGAGAAAAACAATGCTGAAGAAAAGGGAGGGGACACTCCAAGATGGAAGCTGGATAGTAGGTCTGGGAAGCAACCCATGTAGTCTGGGGCAGGGAACTATGGGTATCTAGATGGAAATCTTCAGGGAAAAGAAAAAAAAAATGCAAATAAATTGTCTGGCTTTTTTAACTGTTTAATGAGTTATACTTAAAGACATTTAAAAGATCCCTGGAAAAAATGTAGAAACACTTGAATTTTTACAGAAAAATAGTTTGAAAAATGAAACAATTATTAATCATCAAAACAAAAACAGTTGTTCAAAACAGATGAAAAAGTCATAATATATTTCTTGATTCACTCATGAACACCATTTTATATAGATATAGCAAAAACAATGAAATATGCATCTGGAAATTGAGACATAATTTATTTGGTAGAAGGAAGAAAGGGCAGAAGTGTGAAAGAACTCAATTCACATCTAAAATAAAAGGGAAACAAATCTGACCAGATGGGAGGTAATATGTTGAACATATTATTTAGACATGTGAAGGTCAATATCAATATATAAAGCTAAACTGACTAAAAATAAAAATATGCTAAGGGAGAGAGTTGCTTCTGGTAGTAGGCTCAGGATGAAAGAAGGAAATTGTTAGACTACATTTCACTACTGCTTTTAAACCAGATACGTGGTCTCTCTTTTTTTTTTTTTTTCCTTTTAAGCATTATCAATAAGATGTAGAATAACAGATACAAGGGAACTTGTTAGCTATGGCGTATGGAGAATGAGATTTCAATCTCACTGAACATTGATACTGCTAAATGCATTCTTTTACCTGTTTCCTACAGACATGTTGTATAGTGAAATTTATTACCAGCTAATATTGTAAAGGAAGAGAACAAGTTGTAAGGAAATCCGTGATCTCAACTGATAGTAGTAAAAATATAACGTGTAAATGCCTTTGCAGAGCACTACCAGTCTGATGTTGACTAAAAACTTCTACTTTAGTTAACTGAGTGAGATGTAAGAACTTTGGAGTTGCTTGTGACCCCTTCTATTCCTACTTCCAGATGAATAGGAACACTTCAGCTATAGTGTCTCAACCTGTCCAAGGGGGAGTCTGATGTCAGGGATGCAAGTCTTAGGAGCCTCTTACTATCTTGTACACTATGACAATAGCTTTACAGTCCAACAGGTTAAAAAAAAAAAAAAAAAAACGACAAGGAAAATGCAAGAGTGTTACCATATTATGATGACTTCCATCACAGGAGAATTTTATTTGCTGTCTCAGTGGGAAAAATACAAACAATTAACAATAACATGCACAAAACTGACCTGACCAATAATGAGATAATATTTTTTCTGTGTGTTTATATATTGAGTTTGCAGTTTTATCCTCCAGTGCTTCTGAGTATTATACATTTATCGATTGATGATAACAGTTGCCATTAACAAAATGATTTTCCAGAGGCCAAACCTCGGCACTTCCGGCAAAAGAGGGGATTTCAACATTACAAATAAATATGCTCCCAGATTCTTAGAACTTTGTTTCCATACAAACATTGCAAATAGGATGGAGTCATAGGGATACTTTCTGTCTTCACTAAAAACTGTCTGGTACCTGGTATCTTTAGTTTCTAAGGATAACCGGTAGCAGAGGTAGTGGTAGTAGTGGTACCAATGATATTAATGCAAGGGGAAAACGGTAGAAAGTTATAATTACTGTAATACGTTTTTTCTTCCCTATAACACCTATGTATATGCAGGGACCAATATAGTTTGTGCATGACCAGTACTTACTAATGCATACTTTGTTATTTTCTAAATGCCACCGTGGGTTTTTTCTATCCACACAGGGATGCATGTACACATGCATCTGTTCAAGTACTCAACAGACGTTGACCAGGAACCCACCACCTGCCTGACCGGGTTCCGTACCCAGTGGACACAGAGTTGACAAGCACAGTTCATGCGTAGCCTTTATAGTAGGAGACAGAACCCAAGGAGAAAGTTTCCATGTGAAATGGAAGATGGAGCCATTGAAGTAGAGCAAGGCCCCAGGTTGAGTCCAGGGTCAACTCACCGTTGTCTGCTACCTTAGGATCCCCTGTGCAAATTTGGTTCTTCAGGGTCTTTCTTCAGGGAGATGTAAGAATTTGGAGTTGCTTGTGACCCTTTTATTATGATAAAACTTCCTTTCCAACCTGTCCAAGGGGGAGTCTGATGTCAGGGATGCAAGTCTTAGGAGCCTCTTACTATCTTGTACACTATGACAATAGCTTTACAGTCCAACAGGTTAAAAAAAAAAAAAAAAACGACAAGGAAAATGCAAGAGTGTTACCATATTATGATGACTTCCATCACAGGAGAATTTTATTTGCTGTCTCAGTGGGAAAAATACAAACAATTAACAATAACATGCACAAAACTGACCTGACCAATAATGAGATAATATTTTTTCTGTGTGTTTATATATTGAGTTTGCAGTTTTATCCTCCAGTGCTTCTGAGTATTATACATTTATCGATTGATGATAACAGTTGCCATTAACAAAATGATTTTCCAGAGGCCAAACCTCGGCACTTCCGGCAAAAGAGGGGATTTCAACATTACAAATAAATATGCTCCCAGATTCTTAGAACTTTGTTTCCATACAAACATTGCAAATAGGATGGAGTCATAGGGATACTTTCTGTCTTCACTAAAAACTGTCTGGTACCTGGTATCTTTAGTTTCTAAGGATAACCGGTAGCAGAGGTAGTGGTAGTAGTGGTACCAATGATATTAATGCAAGGGGAAAACGGTAGAAAGTTATAATTACTGTAATACGTTTTTTCTTCCCTATAACACCTATGTATATGCAGGGACCAATATAGTTTGTGCATGACCAGTACTTACTAATGCATACTTTGTTATTTTCTAAATGCCACCGTGGGTTTTTTCTATCCACACAGGGATGCATGTACACATGCATCTGTTCAAGTACTCAACAGACGTTGACCAGGAACCCACCACCTGCCTGACCGGGTTCCGTACCCAGTGGACACAGAGTTGACAAGCACAGTTCATGCGTAGCCTTTATAGTAGGAGACAGAACCCAAGGAGAAAGTTTCCATGTGAAATGGAAGATGGAGCCATTGAAGTAGAGCAAGGCCCCAGCTTGAGTCCAGGGTCAACTCACCGTTGTCTGCTACCTTAGGATCCCCTGTGCAAATGGTTCTTCAGGGTCTTTCTTTCCATGGGAAGAGAGAGAACTAAGGCTCAAGAAAGTACACCTGGGTCCAAGGGAAGAGTTGGCTCTAAACATATCTGCATCTTGCCTATCTGTTCTCTAGCCCGTGCAGGTGTGCTAAGTCGCTTCATTAATGTCTGACTCTGTGCCGCTCTATGGATTTTAGCCTGCCAGACTCCGTTGGGTTCTCCAGGGAAGAGTTACCTAGCCCAGCTCCCCCAGTTCTTCCAGACCTGGGGAAAGGCTCTAGAAGAACAATTAAGAGTTATAGTCTCTGTCTCTTCTCTGATATATCATCTCCGTGTACCTGATGTTGAGAAACTGGGAAAGTCAAGAAGCAGAAATTAGACAATCATCAAAGCCAAGTTTCACTCAATATCCTTTAATTTGCCTTAGAAGGCATAATTTACATGATATGCCCTAGTTTCATACTCTGAAAATGACCTTAAATAAATCTCACCTGCCCACTAAGCTGTAGGTAGAGGGAAGGAAAGTGAAACAATAGGAATTTTTTTTTTTTTTAATGTTGGCCTCAGTACATTATTTTCTTTTATTTATTTTTTTCAATTGAAGGATAACAGCTTTATAGAGTTTTATTGTTTACTGCCAAACCATCAACATGAGTCAACCATCGGTATATATATGTTCCCTCCCTCTGAAGGATATTATTCTTTAATAAGAACAGGTGATGACCTACCTAAAACGTATTTTTGGCTCAGCTTGTCACAAAAATTTAGAACATTTTTCCCCCTTAAATTTAGCATATTATCTTACTGAAACTTGATTTTTGTGACTGGGAAGGAAATTAAGAATATAGAATATATTTAAGTCAAAACAAATTCTGTGTTCTTTGTTTCAACAGCTGGTAGGAGAGAAGGATAGTAAATAAAGAGACTTAAAATGATAAATTAGATATGAAAATACAATTTCAGATGTTGTTTACATTTCTAACTTAAACATATTTCAAAGCATCTTCAAATATTGATGACATGAAGCTACTATTTTTATTCCCTCAGGACAAAGAGAAGAGAGCTTGATCTTTTACAGATTTTTGCTTTTCTGAACATTGGTGTTTTTATTCCCCTGAAAAAAAGTGTCTTTTCATTGGTTTAATAGCTGAACAAATGGCACTTTCAATCTTGTGTAATTTGGTCTAAGTATCTGTCATTTCCTAGGATTAATGCCAGATGGACACTGAGAACATTTCTAAGAATTTGCTGCTAAAATAAAGAGAGGATCCAAATGCACACCTGGCCACAAATGATGAGAGTGTGATGGATAACAGAGGCGTTTATTCAACAGGAGGATATACAGATGGCTTTGCAATTGAAGTGAAAGATTGAGGTTGACCTCTTAAAATGACATGTAACAAAACAAGGGCCAGAAGTCCCATTTACCTCTTTTTTTTAAATAACCACCAGGTTCAGTTCACTAAGCAGTTTACCATGTACAGGGCACTAGGCTAAGCAGAGTTATCTCAACAAGGTTCAATGCTTGTGCCCATTTTACAGGTTGAGAAATAGATTCCAACAGGGTAAATAATATACCAAATTCTCATTTTAAAACGTGGCAGGAGTGAATTTTTTAATCCAGAACTTTCCAACTTTAAACCTATGTACTTGCTACTGCATTTTGGAGGATTATAAAATCTTATAATTCAAAGGCTGAAAAGGAAAACCAGTCTCACCAACCATGTGTTCATGGTTACTTGCTTACAAAATTTGTAACAAAACAAGCACATCTTGATAGTTTCCAGAATGTTTTCTCTCTCAGTGGTTTTTGAATATATTGTGGATAGTTTCCATTTTATCTACTTTGTCCCCCTCTGTTGCCTTATATTATTGTAACATAGGAAATGCATAATAATTATCTGATACACAAATTTAATATCAAATGTAAAGCTGAAAAGTTGTGTTTTTCTCTCACCTCACTGTCAATTTATCCCACTCTGTTTAGACTCTTTTTTTTTTTTTTTGGTGGGGGTGGGGTGGGAAAGGAGGGGAGCAGGCGGGCCACATCTATTGGTCTTTCATTTGTCCATTTTCATCCATCTTTGTTCTTTGGCCTGTGTGGGCCTCCCATCGCGGTGGCCTCTTGTCGCAGAGCACCGGCTCTGGGCGCATGCGCTCCAGAGATCCGGCTCGGTGATTGGACACATCAGTTCAGCGGCTCCGCGGCACGTGGGATCTTCCCAGGTCAGGGATCGAACCGGTGCCCCCTGCACTGCAAGGCGGTGTCCTTACCCACTGGACCACCAGGGGAAGCCCCCAGGGAAGCCCCCTGTTTAGACTCTTATTTCACCATCTTTTCCACACTTCCCTCTTTCCTTAATTTTATCTAAATTATGCTTATATATGTTTGCTCAAAGTCAAGCTCGTCTAAGCATGGTTGCCACATGTTTACTCTTCTGAAAAACTTGTGTGCAAACAGGGATGATATGAAAATGACCCACTGATTTATGATAATTTTTGGACAATGATCGGTACTGGATAGGCAGTGACCACTGGAAACTTTTGCAATACTGTTTTTTTGTTTGTTTGTTTGTTTAAGATTAGGGCTTTTAAAAAAATTGACCTCTTTTTATTGATTTTTAATTTATTTATTTTTCATCCATCTATATTCTTAGGCCTATGTGAGCCTGCCATTGCAGCAGCCTCTCTCCCTGCAGAGTACCGGCTCCGGGCGCATGCACTCCAGAGCACTGGCCCTTAATTAGACCCACTGGTCCAGCCACTCCATGGCACATGGGATCCTCCTGGGCCAGGGATGGAACCAGTGCCCGTTGCACTGCAAAGCAGACTCTTCACACACTGGACCACCAGGAAAGCCCCAGTACTATCTATTTTTAAAAAATCCAGAAGTCCCTATGATATACAACTCTACAAAACTGCCGACTGCATATGGATTGTTTTATAAAGATTGCATGTACTTTTGTTGTTTTTTCTTTTTTATCAGTCAAGTATGTTTGTTTTTAAATTTGGCCTCTTTTATTGTTATTATTTATTTATTTATTTTCATCCATCTTTATTCCTTGGCCTGTGTAGGCTTCCCATTGCAGTGGCCTCTCCCACCGCAGAGTGCCAGCTCTGAGCGCATGCACTGCAGAGCGCTGGGCTCATAATTGGACACACCAGTCCAGCCTATCTGTGGCACATGGTCTCTTCCTGTGCCAGGGATCGAACTGGTGCAAGGCAGACATTCTACCCTCTGGACTACCAGATAAGCCCAAGCATGTTTAAATATCTAAGAGATTTTCCTTTTAATGAAAGGTTTACATATGTGAAAAGTATAAAACTGGCATTGTGCTGAAAACATTTGTGGAGGGATCACATGTACTTCAGATTTAAATAAAAGCCTCTGACAATTAAGGTCAATAGAAAACATGATGGAAGAGAATTACTGTTAGAAATAAAAAGAGTGACATGATATAGCTTTAATCAACCAGAATCCTAAGTGTGAACAACCAATAGCTAAAATATATATGAGAAGCCTAGCAAGGGGAAATACAGATTCCAAAAGGGAAAATGCGGTAGCAGTTGCCAAGGATGAAGGTTAAACACATGTAATGAATGCTCTGAGTTTTCCACATTTGAACTATGAAACACATGAATAATCAAAATTCAATTCATGCTCATAAGAGGTGCTAAAATGGCTCAGTAATTCCAGGTTCAGACAATATGCCATTGGCCCTTAAGCAGCATGGGTTTGAATTGTATGGATTGGTAAATACATACCACATTACTACACAATCCATGAATGGTTCAGGCTACAAATGCAGAGCTGTGGCTAGGGAAGACTGACTTTAAAGTTATATGTGGACAATGGCTGCATAGAGGGTCAATAACCCTGACAAGGTTATTCAAAGTTCAAGGTGTTCCAATGAGTCTGGCCAGATGAACCAGTGCCCGTTGCACTGCAAAGCAGACTCTTCACACACTGGACCACCAGGAAAGCCCCAGTACTATCTATTTTTAAAAAATCCAGAAGTCCCTATGATATACAACTCTACAAAACTGCCGACTGCATATGGATTGTTTTATAAAGATTGCATGTACTTTTGTTGTTTTTTCTTTTTTATCAGTCAAGTATGTTTGTTTTTAAATTTGGCCTCTTTTATTGTTATTATTTATTTATTTATTTTCATCCATCTTTATTCCTTGGCCTGTGTAGGCTTCCCATTGCAGTGGCCTCTCCCACCGCAGAGTGCCAGCTCTGAGCGCATGCACTGCAGAGCGCTGGGCTCATAATTGGACACACCAGTCCAGCCTATCTGTGGCACATGGTCTCTTCCTGTGCCAGGGATCGAACTGGTGCAAGGCAGACATTCTACCCTCTGGACTACCAGATAAGCCCAAGCATGTTTAAATATCTAAGAGATTTTCCTTTTAATGAAAGGTTTACATATGTGAAAAGTATAAAACTGGCATTGTGCTGAAAACATTTGTGGAGGGATCACATGTACTTCAGATTTAAATAAAAGCCTCTGACAATTAAGGTCAATAGAAAACATGATGGAAGAGAATTACTGTTAGAAATAAAAAGAGTGACATGATATAGCTTTAATCAACCAGAATCCTAAGTGTGAACAACCAATAGCTAAAATATATATGAGAAGCCTAGCAAGGGAAGTACAGATTCCAAAAGGGAAAATGCGGTAGCAGTTGCCAAGGATGAAGGTTAAACACATGTAATGAATGCTCTGAGTTTTCCACATTTGAACTATGAAACACATGAATAATCAAAATTCAATTCATGCTCATAAGAGGTGCTAAAATGGCTCAGTAATTCCAGGTTCAGACAATATGCCATTGGCCCTTAAGCAGCATGGGTTTGAATTGTATGGATTGGTAAATACATACCACATTACTACACAATCCATGAATGGTTCAGGCTACAAATGCAGAGCTGTGGCTAGGGAAGACTGACTTTAAAGTTATATGTGGACAATGGCTGCATAGAGGGTCAATAACCCTGACAAGGTTATTCAAAGTTCAAGGTGTTCCAATGAGTCTGTGGTCATTTCATCTATGAAATAAAAACAACCACACGTGTGTCATGTGATTTTGATAAAGGTGAAGGAAACAAACAAACAAACAAACAAACAAAACGTGCAAATAACTCAAAATGAGAATTTAGGCAAGTTGCTGTTGTTCAGTTACTCAGTTGTGACCAGGCCTTTGTGAGCTTGTGGACTGCAAGCATGCCAGGTTTCCTTGTCCTTCACTATCTCTCAGAGTTCGCTCAAACCCATGTTCATTGGGTCAATGATACCATCCAACCACCTCATCCTCTGTCATCCCCTTCTCCTCCTGCCCTCAATCTTTCTGAGCATCAGAATCTTTTCCAGTGAGTAGGGTCTATGCATCAGGGGGTCAAAGTATTGAAGCCCCAGCTTTAGCATCAGTCCTTCCAGTGAATATTCAGTGCTGATTCCCTTTAGTATTAACTGGTTTGATCTTGCAGTCCAAGGGACTCCCAAGAGTCTTCTCCAGCACCACAGTTTGAAAGCATCAATTCTTCTGTGTTCAGCCATCTCTATGGCACAACTCTCACATCCATACATGATTAGTGGGAAAATCATAGCTTTGTCTATATGGACCTTTGTCAGCAAAGTAATGTCTCTGCTTTTTAATATGCTGTCTAGGTTGGTCATAGCTTTTCTTCCAAGGAGCAAGTGTCTTTAAAGTTCATGGCTAAAGTCACAGTGTATAGTGATTTTGGAACCCAAGAAAAGAAAATCTGTCACTGTTTTCACTTTTCCATTTGGCAAGAGAGGAATGCTCTGAGTTTTCCACATTTGAACTATGAAACACATGAATAATCAAAATTCAATTCATGCTCATAAGAGGTGCTAAAATGGCTCAGTAATTCCAGGTTCAGACAATATGCCATTGGCCCTTAAGCAGCATGGGTTTGAATTGTATGGATTGGTAAATACATACCACATTACTACACAATCCATGAATGGTTCAGGCTACAAATGCAGAGCTGTGGCTAGGGAAGACTGACTTTAAAGTTATATGTGGACAATGGCTGCATAGAGGGTCAATAACCCTGACAAGGTTATTCAAAGTTCAAGGTGTTCCAATGAGTCTGTGGTCATTTCATCTATGAAATAAAAACAACCACACGTGTGTCATGTGATTTTGATAAAGGTGAAGGAAACAAACAAACAAACAAACAAACAAAACGTGCAAATAACTCAAAATGAGAATTTAGGCAAGTTGCTGTTGTTCAGTTACTCAGTTGTGACCAGGCCTTTGTGAGCTTGTGGACTGCAAGCATGCCAGGTTTCCTTGTCCTTCACTATCTCTCAGAGTTCGCTCAAACCCATGTTCATTGGGTCAATGATACCATCCAACCACCTCATCCTCTGTCATCCCCTTCTCCTCCTGCCCTCAATCTTTCTGAGCATCAGAATCTTTTCCAGTGAGTAGGGTCTATGCATCAGGGGGTCAAAGTATTGAAGCCCCAGCTTTAGCATCAGTCCTTCCAGTGAATATTCAGTGCTGATTCCCTTTAGTATTAACTGGTTTGATCTTGCAGTCCAAGGGACTCCCAAGAGTCTTCTCCAGCACCACAGTTTGAAAGCATCAATTCTTCTGTGTTCAGCCATCTCTATGGCACAACTCTCACATCCATACATGATTAGTGGGAAAATCATAGCTTTGTCTATATGGACCTTTGTCAGCAAAGTAATGTCTCTGCTTTTTAATATGCTGTCTAGGTTTGTCATAGCTTTTCTTCCAAGGAGCAAGTGTCTTTAAAGTTCATGGCTAAAGTCACAGTGTATAGTGATTTTGGAACCCAAGAAAAGAAAATCTGTCACTGTTTTCACTTTTCCATTTGGCAAGAGAGGATAGTTAATATATACTATTTACATTTCTGAATAAATTGTACTTTTGATAAAATTGATATGGCTTACAGATAGCTAAATATCTTTGTGATGTTTCAAAATTAATCTTTTGTTTTGGATGAAAATTGAAGGTAAAACTCAGATGCAGGTCAAAGTGTTCAGTAGAGTGTCAAGTTATGAGTTTCAAGGTAAATAAATCATGTCTCTTGTTTTAGCTCAGCATTTGCTCTTCCTTTTTTAAAACTTCTAATGACTCCTCATTGCCAACATGTTTAATCCCAAAGCTAGATAACAGAAGGTAAGATTTATATCCTACTGCATTTCAGTCCACTCATGTAGTTTCTGTCTGTACTCCTGCCAAGAAAGCTACATGTGTTTATTCAATCATCAGAAATACTGTGGCATGTACTGTGGGCAGGCTACTGTACCCAACACTGAGAGGATTCAGATGAATAAGAAAACTTCCCATTCTTAATAAGATCATAGTATTCCTACAGAGATAGTTCAGATAAATGAGCATTAGAACTTAGCAGAGGAAATCTCAAGCTAGTTATAAAACAAGAGAAATAAGCATCTAAGTTAGACTAGAACAACAGGAGGAATAAATTTTAGAGATCTAGTGTACAATATAGTGCCTATAGTTAAAAACATGGTTATAATTAACTTAAAAATGTTAAAAAATGCATCCCATGGTAAATATTCTTAACACGCAGATAGGAAGCTTTCAAAGGTAATGAACATGTTTATTTCCATTGTTTTTTAAATTTTATTGTTAAAAGCAGAGTAAATTTTTAATATTAAAACTCCAGTATATTCATGGTGCACTGTCTGTGGCCATCAGAAATCAATCCATTTTCAGATAATCTTCTTAAGGATTAGGGGGATTAGTCAATACTTCTTATTAATCAACTCTTGAGCTTTAATTTCATTTAAAACCGGCTTCAAAAATTTGGAAATTTTAAGAATGGGTTTATTTGTGTTCACAGTTGTTACGGAGCAAGTGTCTTTAAAGTTCATGGCTAAAGTCACAGTGTATAGTGATTTTGGAACCCAAGAAAAGAAAATCTGTCACTGTTTTCACTTTTCCATTTGGCAAGAGAGGATAGTTAATATATACTATTTACATTTCTGAATAAATTGTACTTTTGATAAAATTGATATGGCTTACAGATAGCTAAATATCTTTGTGATGTTTCAAAATTAATCTTTTGTTTTGGATGAAAATTGAAGGTAAAACTCAGATGCAGGTCAAAGTGTTCAGTAGAGTGTCAAGTTATGAGTTTCAAGGTAAATAAATCATGTCTCTTGTTTTAGCTCAGCATTTGCTCTTCCTTTTTTAAAACTTCTAATGACTCCTCATTGCCAACATGTTTAATCCCAAAGCTAGATAACAGAAGGTAAGATTTATATCCTACTGCATTTCAGTCCACTCATGTAGTTTCTGTCTGTACTCCTGCCAAGAAAGCTACATGTGTTTATTCAATCATCAGAAATACTGTGGCATGTACTGTGGGCAGGCTACTGTACCCAACACTGAGAGGATTCAGATGAATAAGAAAACTTCCCATTCTTAATAAGATCATAGTATTCCTACAGAGATAGTTCAGATAAATGAGCATTAGAACTTAGCAGAGGAAATCTCAAGCTAGTTATAAAACAAGAGAAATAAGCATCTAAGTTAGACTAGAACAACAGGAGGAATAAATTTTAGAGATCTAGTGTACAATATAGTGCCTATAGTTAAAAACATGGTTATAATTAACTTAAAAATGTTAAAAAATGCATCCCATGGTAAATATTCTTAACACGCAGATAGGAAGCTTTCAAAGGTAATGAACATGTTTATTTCCATTGTTTTTTAAATTTTATTGTTAAAAGCAGAGTAAATTTTTAATATTAAAACTCCAGTATATTCATGGTGCACTGTCTGTGGCCATCAGAAATCAATCCATTTTCAGATAATCTTCTTAAGGATTAGGGGGATTAGTCAATACTTCTTATTAATCAACTCTTGAGCTTTAATTTCATTTAAAACCGGCTTCATTGGAATAAAGATGGGTTATTTTTTACCTCTTTAAAAATAAACAGGAAAAGCATTTGTGAAAGTGAAGCTGGGTTTTGATTTGTGTTCACAGTTGTTACTACTAATGATTGCACTTTTAAAATTGAAATGGCTATTTGGCACACAATATTAATACAAATTTGATCTGATTTTTAAGGATTGATCATATTTTAATGCTTTATATCTTCTTCTGTTTATGACTTATGTGACTTGAATAAATTATTTCAAAAGGAAGGAAGATGATGGCATTTTTACAGTTTCACTTTTCACATACCACAATAATTTAAGTTTATTATTCCTTTTCCAAAGAACACAGAAGTGATTTTCCATTCAGAGAAGATGACTGTCAATGGCTCATCAAGTGATATATATCATGTACTGGCAGTCGCAAATGTTCTGGTCCTTGATTCTTGATTCTAATTCCATGTTTTAGAAACAGGAGCAGGACTTATTTTTGAGTACCTCTCTGAGAAGTTGAGATATATAATTACACATTAACTAAATCAAGCCATGACACAGATGCCCAGTATGTCACCAACACAAGTCAAATGGTAAACAAGACCATCTGTATCAGATTCAAACAACATTGTTTGCATTACTTCTTGGGTCATGAGAAGATGCTTGTCAATTTACTCAAAGTCACTCCTGGGATACTGCAGTGGAACAAGACCCTGAAAGAGCTATAGGGAACAATATAATTAATTTCCCTCAAAAAGCAGATTTTCTTTCACAACAGAAATATAGATGTTACCTCAGTTGGTTTCATTGAATAAGACAAATATAATGGCTCATCGGAGTCTTCTCTGATGGTCCAGTGGGTAAAGAGTCTACCTTGTGATGCAGGAGGCACCAGTTCGATCCCTGACCCAGAAGGATCCCATGTGCCACGGAGCAGCTGAAACCATGTGTCCAATTATGAGCCAGCACTCTGGAGTGCATGTGCCCAGAGCCGAAGCTCTGCAACAAGAGATGCCTCTGAAATGGGAGGCCCACACGGGCCAAAGAATAAAGATGGATGAAAATAAATAAATAAAAAAACAATAAAAGAGCTCAAAATTAAATATATATATATATACATATATATATATGTGTGTATATATATATATATGTATATATATATATATATAGTACTGCATTAGCATTTTTTAAAAAATTATTGAGTGCATATAATAGCCTGATTATTGATAGTTTGGGTGCCTGACCTAGCACTGAGATTAAAGTATTGACTCTAATTTATGGGTTCTGGGAAAACTGTAATCAAATGAAGCATCACACAAGCCATAATGAAAAAAATGATATTGTATTCTCTCCTACATGTGTGAGCAGAGAGGCATGGTGGCTGAGATGAAGGACTTTTTAGAGCAGAGATAGCGCTGCTGTGGATCTTCATCATCTGAGTCTCCCCAGTTCCATAGAAGACATAGAGCAATAAGCTAGAAAAAGCATGTGTAGGTACTGCAGAATCAGAGACTTACTATCTCCCAGACAGCAGTCTGTCCTCTTTACCTATGACATATATCCATGGAAACTAGAGGAAGATGGATTGTGGATAATTGGTAGGATTGTTTCTCCAGAAATTCTAATTATGTGTATTTGATGATATTTTGGCGGCAGGGTGGGGCGGGGGGGGGGGGGCACTTCTATTGGTCTTTCATTTATTTATTTTCATCCATCTTTGCTCCTTGGCAGGTGTAGGCCTCCCATCACAGTGGCCTCTGTCACTGCAGAGCACTGGCTCTGGGCACATGCGCTCCAGATCTCCAGCTCGGTAGTTGGACACATCGGTCCAGCCGCTCCTCAGCACGTGGGATCCTCCCAGGCCAGGGATTGAACTGGTGTCCCTTGCACTCAAGGCGGTGTTCTTACCTACTGGACTACCAGGGAAGCCCCCCGGTATTTTGTTTTTTAATGTTCCGGTTAGTTGTGGCATATGTGATTTCGTTCCCTGACCAGAAATTGAACCTGGGCTTCCTGCATTGAGAAGCTCAAAATCTTAGCCATTAGGCCACTGGAGAAATCCCTTTTTAATGATATTTTCGATCAACTGTTCAAGGAAGCTGAATTGAACCTATTCTGTAAGTGAAGGTGAAGGATGCAAAATTACCTCTGAACCCAGTATATCTTGACTAGATTCAATATGGAAATTTTTAAATGTCAACAATGAAAATCCTTTACCATTTCTAAGATATTGTGCTCAGCGATTTTATTTATCCAACTTCATTTTCAGAAAAATTTCCGGAGGCTATATATTGTCTTTATTTATATATACACACACACACACACATATGTATATATATACAAACATATTTTTAAATATTTATTTATACATGTATGTAGGTATGTATAAATGGCAGATCTTAAAAGGTTGAAATATTTTGCCTGTAGTTATAATACCCATCCATGTGGATCTTTTCATTCATCAAAAAGCCATAATGAAAAAAATGATATTGTATTCTCTCCTACATGTGTGAGCAGAGAGGCATGGTGGCTGAGATGAAGGACTTTTTAGAGCAGAGATAGCGCTGCTGTGGATCTTCATCATCTGAGTCTCCCCAGTTCCATAGAAGACATAGAGCAATAAGCTAGAAAAAGCATGTGTAGGTACTGCAGAATCAGAGACTTACTATCTCCCAGACAGCAGTCTGTCCTCTTTACCTATGACATATATCCATGGAAACTAGAGGAAGATGGATTGTGGATAATTGGTAGGATTGTTTCTCCAGAAATTCTAATTATGTGTATTTGATGATATTTTGGCGGCAGGGTGGGGCGGGGAGCAGGTGGGCCACTTCTATTGGTCTTTCATTTATCTATTTTCATCCATCTTTGCTCCTTGGCAGGTGTAGGCCTCCCATCACAGTGGCCTCTGTCACTGCAGAGCACTGGCTCTGGGCACATGCGCTCCAGATCTCCAGCTCGGTAGTTGGACACATCGGTCCAGCCGCTCCTCAGCACGTGGGATCCTCCCAGGCCAGGGATTGAACTGGTGTCCCTTGCACTCAAGGCGGTGTTCTTACCTACTGGACTACCAGGGAAGCCCCCCGGTATTTTGTTTTTTAATGTTCCGGTTAGTTGTGGCATATGTGATTTCGTTCCCTGACCAGAAATTGAACCTGGGCTTCCTGCATTGAGAAGCTCAAAATCTTAGCCATTAGGCCACTGGAGAAATCCCTTTTTAATGATATTTTCGATCAACTGTTCAAGGAAGCTGAATTGAACCTATTCTGTAAGTGAAGGTGAAGGATGCAAAATTACCTCTGAACCCAGTATATCTTGACTAGATTCAATATGGAAATTTTTAAATGTCAACAATGAAAATCCTTTACCATTTCTAAGATATTGTGCTCAGCGATTTTATTTATCCAACTTCATTTTCAGAAAAATTTCCGGAGGCTATATATTGTCTTTATTTATATATACACACACACACACACATATGTATATATATACAAACATATTTTTAAATATTTATTTATACATGTATGTAGGTATGTATAAATGGCAGATCTTAAAAGGTTGAAATATTTTGCCTGTAGTTATAATACCCATCCAGACTTCCCAGATGACTCAGTGGTAAAGAATCCACTTGCAATGCAAGAAACATAGAGTTGTTCCCTGGGTCAGGAAGATTCCCTGGAGACAGAAATGGCCACCCCTCTAGTATCTTTGCCTGGAAAATCCCATGGACAGTGCTTCCCTGGTGGTCCAGTTGGTAAGGACACCGCCTTGCAGTGCAAGAGGCCCCAGTTCGATCCCTGGCCTGGGAAAATCCCACGTGCCGCGGAGCGGCTGGACCCATGTGTCCAGTTACTGAGCTGGAGTTCTGAAACACATGCGCACAGAGCCGGTGCTCTGCGACAACAGAGGCCACCGCGACGGGAGGCCCACACGGGCCAAAGGACAAAGATGGATGAAAATAGACAAATGGAAAGACCAATAAAAGTAGCCCGCCTGCTCCTCTCCCTCCCCACCCACCCCAAAAATAAATAAAGAAATAAATCTTGGCTTCCCTGGTGGTCCAGTGGGTAAGGACACCGCCTTGCAGTGCAAGGGGTGCGGTTCGATCCCTGGCCTGGGAAGATCCCACGTGCCGTGGAGCGGCTGAACGGATGTGTCCATTACCGAGTTGGAGCTCTGAAGCGCATGCGCCCAGAGCTGGTGCTCTGCAACAACAGAGGCCACCGTGATGGGAGGCCCACAACGGGCCAAAGAACAAAGATGGATGCAAATAGATAAATGAAAAACCAATAGAAGTGGCCCGGCTGCTCCCCTCCCTCCCCATCCCACCCCCCACCAATACTAAATAAATAAATAAATCTTAAAAAAAAAAAAAAGAAAGAAAGAAAAGAAAGAAATCTAAAAAAAAAAAAAAAAAAAAAGAAAAGCTAATGTTCCTTCACCATAAAAAAAAAAAAAAAATCCCATGTACAGAGGATCCTGGTGGCTACAGTCCCTGGGGTCACAAAAGAGTCAGACATGATTTAGGAACTCAGAAAACAACAGCATACATCCAGATTTCAAATCCATGTCACTTTAACCAATACCCATGCTTGTTTCCACTGAACAATTTTGTCTTTCTACTATATATGATAATGTAAATTATTATAAATGGAAGGTTTATGTTTTCCAAACAAGTCTATGATCATTGTTACATGCTCTAAGTGACCAAAATGGGGGACAAGAAACTCATGCATTGAATGAAAAGTGTAGGAGTCTCTTCATGCTGCTCTGTAGGACTTCTGTCCTAATATCAGTACAAAATCTATATACTCTTGATATTTCTAATTCTCGTTCTCTTGAGAACACATAGGAAAACTGTACTTTCTTAACCCTTTGAAGTTATGAATGGTTAAGTATCTAATTATGCCAATAGAATTTATGAAAATAAGTGTCCTGCTCCTTCCATTTAATCAGTACTTGGATTTTTTAGCTGTCTCCTTCCATGCCACAAATAATCCGAAGCCATTTGTGTGCAATAGCATATCAAAAGACAGCATAACATTATAAAATTGCAAAGGGTGAATGTGTAGACCCAAATTCACCACTAATGAGTGTTGACCATATCTCATGGATATGAAAAATGCCATTTAGCTGTGCTACACCATGATGATTTTTGATATGTTATTACTGAAACGTAATTTAGCCTTTCCTGACTAATGGAGATATAATAGAATAATATTTCTGTTATATGATTCTTCCTTGCAATGCAGAGTAGCCCATAAAATAGCTTATATAGGAAGAAAACATCAGATGTAAAACGTCACTTCCACACACATGATTGCATTTCATCCTCCTACAACCTGTTTTTTGTTTGTTTGTTTGTTTGTTTGTTTAACATCCTGTTTTGAAAAATAGTATGTTCAGATTCATGGAAGTAAAGAAATATGTTCTGTGCCATACAGCAATTCTGTGGAGCCTGAATGCAAATGCAGTTACTCTAGGTTTTAGATCAAGGTTTCTTTCTCTTGTCTGTGAGCAGTCCCAGTTCTTAATGCCAAATCCGATTAATATACTTCTGCCCTGAATGGACTCTTTTAGTAGACATTTTTGCTGTATTGAACGTTATTGATATCACCCTCCTAAAAATCCTGTGTCCCTTTGGCTCCTACGGCACCACATTTCTTTATTCCCTCTTTTATCTTTCTTTGTTCCTTCCTGGACTTCACTTCCTCTCAGTGTCTCTTATATATTCATATTTTTATGTGTTCTCTGCTAATTTCATTCTCTTCTTTAGCATCTCCTTCCGGGTGATCTCATCCACTCTCATGGTTGTACTTCGCATTTTTATGCTAATGACTCCATTTATAGGCAGGTATGAACTCATTCTGAAATTCAGAGTTCTGCGTTGAGTGTCCTATATGTATCTCCTTTTGAATGTTCCAAAGACAACTCAGCCTATCGCATCCAAAATAAATGCATCTTTCTTCCTAAGGTGCACGCTACATGGTTCTCTGTATTCCAAATAAATGTCATCATTCACCTAGTCACTAAACCCAGAAACTTGGACATCACCTCAAACTCTTCCATCTTTGTCACCACAGCACAACCTAGCAACTCTAAACTATGTTCGTTATAACTTCTAGATAATATGATTGTTTTGGAGCAGATTTTCTATCTTCTGCCCAAATCCTAGATTAATTTTCTTTCCATTTAATTTTTTGTTTGGTACTCTGTTAAATCTGTATATGAACAATGCCATTTAGCTGTGCTACACCATGATGATTTTTGATATGTTATTACTGAAACGTAATTTAGCCTTTCCTGACTAATGGAGATATAATAGAATAATATTTCTGTTATATGATTCTTCCTTGCAATGCAGAGTAGCCCATAAAATAGCTTATATAGGAAGAAAACATCAGATGTAAAACGTCACTTCCACACACATGATTGCATTTCATCCTCCTACAACCTGTTTTTTGTTTGTTTGTTTGTTTGTTTGTTTAACATCCTGTTTTGAAAAATAGTATGTTCAGATTCATGGAAGTAAAGAAATATGTTCTGTGCCATACAGCAATTCTGTGGAGCCTGAATGCAAATGCAGTTACTCTAGGTTTTAGATCAAGGTTTCTTTCTCTTGTCTGTGAGCAGTCCCAGTTCTTAATGCCAAATCCGATTAATATACTTCTGCCCTGAATGGACTCTTTTAGTAGACATTTTTGCTGTATTGAACGTTATTGATATCACCCTCCTAAAAATCCTGTGTCCCTTTGGCTCCTACGGCACCACATTTCTTTATTCCCTCTTTTATCTTTCTTTGTTCCTTCCTGGACTTCACTTCCTCTCAGTGTCTCTTATATATTCATATTTTTATGTGTTCTCTGCTAATTTCATTCTCTTCTTTAGCATCTCCTTCCGGGTGATCTCATCCACTCTCATGGTTGTACTTCGCATTTTTATGCTAATGACTCCATTTATAGGCAGGTATGAACTCATTCTGAAATTCAGAGTTCTGCGTTGAGTGTCCTATATGTATCTCCTTTTGAATGTTCCAAAGACAACTCAGCCTATCGCATCCAAAATAAATGCATCTTTCTTCCTAAGGTGCACGCTACATGGTTCTCTGTATTCCAAATAAATGTCATCATTCACCTAGTCACTAAACCCAGAAACTTGGACATCACCTCAAACTCTTCCATCTTTGTCACCACAGCACAACCTAGCAACTCTAAACTATGTTCGTTATAACTTCTAGATAATATGATTGTTTTGGAGCAGATTTTCTATCTTCTGCCCAAATCCTAGATTAATTTTTTTTCCATTTAATTTTTTGTTTGGTACTCTGTTAAATCTGTATATGAACAATAACTAGGCATTGTGCTTTCTATCTTCATCCTTCTTCCTCAGTAAGCCACATTTGTCTCAGTATGCCATATCAATACATATACCTAATCAAGTCTACTGAAATATAATTTATATATGATAAATTTTATACACATTTAAATACAGAGTTTACTAATAGTAATGAGTATATAAATACCCTTTTTTTTTAAATGAGTTTGAGCTCCTTTAAGAGAAATACAATATACTGAGTGGCTTAAGAAATTTATTTTCTGACTCTTCTGGAGGCTAGAAGTTGAAAGACTGAGACTCTGGTCTATTTGGTTTCTGGTAGGAGCTCTCTTTGTGGCTTGCAGATTCCAAAAGAAAAATAGAAACTGTTGTCTGTTTTGTCTTCTTATAAGGACACTGCTCCTGAATCAGGGTACTACCCATATGACTTGTTTAGCCTTACTTCTTCAAGGTCCTGTCTCCAAGTACATCTCATTGAGGGTAGGAGTGTCAACACATGAATTTTGGGTAGACATTATTCATTCCATAGCACCTATGTTTTCCCCATCTCCACTCAGAGATAAAGCTTTGCCTTAACCAAGAAAAAATAATTTTATGACTCATTATGTGCAATATATCCTATAAACTGAAAAACAACCAAAAACCCTTCATAAGACAAATCTAGTGAGCCATTGATCATCTTTCTGACCCTGTCTATTACTGTCTTCTCAAGAGTTCCTTATAAGTGGATTATACTGTGGTTTTGCTTGTTTTACTCTGTATAATGTTTCTGAGATGTGTCCATTTTGTCCATGTTTCAGTAGTTTTCTCCATTTCATTGAGAAATAAGTAATATTTCATTTATAAATATACCACAATTTGTTTATCACTCACCTGTTGATAGACAGGTTGTTTCCAGTTTAGGAGAATAATAAGTACAGATGCTATGAGCTTCTATGTACAAATTTTTGAGTGAATATATGTTTTCATTTCTTGGAGGTAGATATCTATATGTTGAATTCTATGTTTGATTATGATCTGATCATCTTGAACTTGTATAGGTTTCTATTTATACTTTGGTGGAAAATTCAAGTTATTCTTCTAACTTTTGAAGGAGTGAGCCCCACTCTTTTTCCCTAACAAATCTTATCAGTCTTCATTATAGGCTTCCTTCTTGGGAAGAGTGCACCTTACTTCTGTGCATAGCCTCTGCTCCTTTATTATATATCAAGTGGTGTAGGCTTAAGAATAAGGTCATGAGGAAATTTTTCCACTCTGGTGGAGTGGGACCTCTTAAGTCCTCAGAGACTGCCCTTCGTATTCATAGCCTGATCTCTACCATGTCCCTCTGTTCTCAGCTCTGGGACAGATACTCTCCGATAAACTTCAGGTGGCCCCACCATGGACAGGTAACAACCCAACCTTTAGCCACAAACTTAAGGGAGATCCCACATAAATTCTGGGGCCCTTCTTTGAAGTTCCACCTTTCAGACTCAGCTGCCTTTACCTATGAATTCCCCCAGATTATAAGAACTGCTTTCTAACAGGAAAAAATACTTCAAGGTCCTGTCTCCAAGTACATCTCATTGAGGGTAGGAGTGTCAACACATGAATTTTGGGTAGACATTATTCATTCCATAGCACCTATGTTTTCCCCATCTCCACTCAGAGATAAAGCTTTGCCTTAACCAAGAAAAAATAATTTTATGACTCATTATGTGCAATATATCCTATAAACTGAAAAACAACCAAAAACCCTTCATAAGACAAATCTAGTGAGCCATTGATCATCTTTCTGACCCTGTCTATTACTGTCTTCTCAAGAGTTCCTTATAAGTGGATTATACTGTGGTTTTGCTTGTTTTACTCTGTATAATGTTTCTGAGATGTGTCCATTTTGTCCATGTTTCAGTAGTTTTCTCCATTTCATTGAGAAATAAGTAATATTTCATTTATAAATATACCACAATTTGTTTATCACTCACCTGTTGATAGACAGGTTGTTTCCAGTTTAGGAGAATAATAAGTACAGATGCTATGAGCTTCTATGTACAAATTTTTGAGTGAATATATGTTTTCATTTCTTGGAGGTAGATATCTATATGTTGAATTCTATGTTTGATTATGATCTGATCATCTTGAACTTGTATAGGTTTCTATTTATACTTTGGTGGAAAATTCAAGTTATTCTTCTAACTTTTGAAGGAGTGAGCCCCACTCTTTTTCCCTAACAAATCTTATCAGTCTTCATTATAGGCTTCCTTCTTGGGAAGAGTGCACCTTACTTCTGTGCATAGCCTCTGCTCCTTTATTATATATCAAGTGGTGTAGGCTTAAGAATAAGGTCATGAGGAAATTTTTCCACTCTGGTGGAGTGGGACCTCTTAAGTCCTCAGAGACTGCCCTTCGTATTCATAGCCTGATCTCTACCATGTCCCTCTGTTCTCAGCTCTGGGACAGATACTCTCCGATAAACTTCAGGTGGCCCCACCATGGACAGGTAACAACCCAACCTTTAGCCACAAACTTAAGGGAGATCCCACATAAATTCTGGGGCCCTTCTTTGAAGTTCCACCTTTCAGACTCAGCTGCCTTTACCTATGATTTCCACTTCCTCAGCTCAGTGGACAACTGTACCCTGCCCAGACTTTATCCTTATGGGGTAAGACATTTTCCCTAGACATATGAAATTCAACTTAAAAGAAATACTTACAATGTAGTCATCCTACCATATAAGGCTTTATAAATTCTAGTCATTTATTTATCTATCATATATTTAGGAGTCATCTCCAAGAGGTAGTTATTACTGGGGATCCACAGAGATGAATGAGGTATTGTTTTCCCAGAATGCCCTTTCAAACTGTTTTCTGATCATCCCCAAGGGAAAAAAAAATCCTCTTCACTTGACAAGTCCAAACATATATGGTTTAAAAGATAAGATCGTAAAGAAAACTCTCACTTGTTTAACAAAGATAAATGGAAAGAGAAAAGTGGCATTTTGTCACCGTATAAGGGAACCACTTAGAACAATTTAATGAGATTTTACTAAAACAGTGGGAATAACCATTTCACAAAAAAGGATAGCAATGGTATTTGCTCACATTGTTCCTTAAATACTTTTAATATTCATGTTATTTATACCTTAATGGTATCTGGTTGGACCAAGTAAAGGTCACTGACCTTATTTTCTACATAGGAAACCTGAGTCTTAGTGAGGACAGCAGATACAATCAGTGTCCAGCCCATATATCTTCAGTATTCTTGCTTTCCATTTGCAATGATGGTTTTCTGCTTCCTGAACTTATGATATTTTGACTGATGACCCCATCAAATTTTGGGCTGATCAGGGATTCTTGCCATTTGCAATGCACCTTACTTCTGTGCATAGCCTCTGCTCCTTTATTATATATCAAGTGGTGTAGGCTTAAGAATAAGGTCATGAGGAAATTTTTCCACTCTGGTGGAGTGGGACCTCTTAAGTCCTCAGAGACTGCCCTTCGTATTCATAGCCTGATCTCTACCATGTCCCTCTGTTCTCAGCTCTGGGACAGATACTCTCCGATAAACTTCAGGTGGCCCCACCATGGACAGGTAACAACCCAACCTTTAGCCACAAACTTAAGGGAGATCCCACATAAATTCTGGGGCCCTTCTTTGAAGTTCCACCTTTCAGACTCAGCTGCCTTTACCTATGATTTCCACTTCCTCAGCTCAGTGGACAACTGTACCCTGCCCAGACTTTATCCTTATGGGGTAAGACATTTTCCCTAGACATATGAAATTCAACTTAAAAGAAATACTTACAATGTAGTCATCCTACCATATAAGGCTTTATAAATTCTAGTCATTTATTTATCTATCATATATTTAGGAGTCATCTCCAAGAGGTAGTTATTACTGGGGATCCACAGAGATGAATGAGGTATTGTTTTCCCAGAATGCCCTTTCAAACTGTTTTCTGATCATCCCCAAGGGAAAAAAAAATCCTCTTCACTTGACAAGTCCAAACATATATGGTTTAAAAGATAAGATCGTAAAGAAAACTCTCACTTGTTTAACAAAGATAAATGGAAAGAGAAAAGTGGCATTTTGTCACCGTATAAGGGAACCACTTAGAACAATTTAATGAGATTTTACTAAAACAGTGGGAATAACCATTTCACAAAAAAGGATAGCAATGGTATTTGCTCACATTGTTCCTTAAATACTTTTAATATTCATGTTATTTATACCTTAATGGTATCTGGTTGGACCAAGTAAAGGTCACTGACCTTATTTTCTACATAGGAAACCTGAGTCTTAGTGAGGACAGCAGATACAATCAGTGTTCAGCCCATATATCTTCAGTATTCTTGCTTTCCATTTGCAATGATGGTTTTCTGCTTCCTGAACTTATGATATTTTGACTGATGACATTCCCTGGCAGTTGGCAAAAGCTTGCCTCCTAAGGGTAGACCAAAAATGATAGGACCTAATGTCTCTGGTGCAGGCTTTGCTCCAGGATGCCAGGAGTTGGTGGGAAATGTGCCATATTCCTCACTCTTCTAAAGAGATGGGAGATTCTGACATATATTCTTTGCACTTTCTCAGAGATTTAAAGTAGGACTGAGCCTTTATACCCAGAGTTCATTAATGTTCTGAATACTGACTTCCTTCTCTTTTCCATGTACATATGTTCCCTACTATGCCTTCTAGGATGGCTTCTTAGGTAAAATACTTGCACACAAATCTTTGTCACAAGGTCAGTTTCTGGGCAAACAACTTTATGAAGATCATTAACTATCTTAAAGTCACACAGCTAAGAACTGATAAAGGTGTCACAAGGATACATGTATCCCATATGTAAACATGTTGTAATTTTTAACCTCAAGAATTACACTGAGATAAAAGTCTTCCTATGAGTACTCTCTTATGCCATCCTGTTAGCTAATGAGCCTTCATTCTAGACCCTTCACTCTGCAATTAAAGTAAGGGACTTTAGCATACATTGCTTGATTTTCAGTTAGTTATTTGTCACTCACCAGTGAGTGGCAGTTAAATAATATTTTTTGAAAGACAGTCTAATTTAGTGGGGGAGTCCCTTGTAGCTCAGCGGATAAACAATCTGCCTATAATGCAGGAGACCCTGGTTTGATTCCTGAGTTGGGAAGATACCCTGTAGAAGGGATAGGCTACCCACTCTAGTATTCTTGGGCTTCCCTTATGGCTCCAATGGTAAAGAATCCACCTGAAATGTGGGAGACCTGGGTTTGATCCCTTGGTTGGAAAGATCCCCTGGAGAAGGGAAAGGCTACCCACTCCAGTATTAATGCCTGGAGAAGTCCATGGGTCACAAAGAGTCCGACACAACTGAGCAACTTCACTTTCACTAATTTAGTGGAAAGAGCTGGCCTTGGGAGTAAGAAAGGTCATGTTTAAATCTCTTTTCCACTTCCTACATGTGTGAATATTAATGGACTAGTATGCATTTTAGGAGCCTCTTCTATAAAATGATGCTAATAGTAATAGAATCTGGGGCTTCCCTGGTGGTCCAGTGGGTAAATAGTCCACCTTGCAGTGCAAGAGGCATCAGTTCAGTCCCTGGCTCGGGAAGATTCCACATGCTTCGGAGCAGTTGGACGGGTGTGTCCAACTATGAGCCAGCGCTCTGGAACGCATGCGCCCAGAGCCAGTGCTCTGCAACAAGAGGCCAATATAATGGCAGGCCCACACAGGCCAAAGAAAACAGATGGATAAAAACCAATAAAAGAGGCCAAAATTTTAAAAAATAATAATAATAAAATCTAAGTCATAGTGTCTTTGTATGTATTAGATAAAATAATGTACCTAAACCACTTAGCATAGCTTTGTTGGCACTAAATATCTTCCACTTTCTTGTTACGATGGTGATTGCTTCCTTGAGAGTAAAACTTTTTTGTTTGACTTCCTATCAGTGGCAGATTAATACTTGGAATAAAGTCAGGACCTGGGATTTTTTGATCTCTTGGATTAAATGGACAAACTTAAGCCTCCTGGTGTGAAAGAAGCTGCACAGGCTATTTTTGTGCCCAGGTGTAAGTTCTAGCAGAGCAATAATCCTCTCACAGGCTTTGGGAAATCTGCCGTAGAACTGTCATTTCACAGGCCCACAGATACTTAGAGAGCGGAGAGCACTATCTATGTCTACCAGTTGCTTCCTTACTAATGTTCTTCCTGGCCCCAAGTAACAATATATGAAAGTTGAGCTTATCTCCAAGGCATTCATTTGTTTAAAAAAAAATAGAATGATAATGGGGTTCATCCTAGGCACAGTCTAGGAATGTTTATTCCTAACAATCCATAAGGCACTTCGATAAACAGTCAAGCCTTCTCACCTTTGGCAATACCGATGCAATAGCTATGAGCTATTAGGTTTCTTCGAGGTATCAAATCCTTCATAGATTTTATATTAATTTTACATTGTTGCAATGTAGGTAGAAAGAGCATTTATTAAATTACCTCTTGAAAGTCAAAGCAAGTGTTGATGCTAGAGTTTGTTTAAATCCTGCTTAGTATAATTTCAGCTTCTATATTTTTTCTAAGTAATATTTCATTACTTTATAGTAATATTAATATATGTATGTATATATATATTATGCAGGGAAAATTTATATGTGTCTATGACACATGTATAATATAGAATAATATGTACTGTATACCCATGCTTAACTTTAAACAGCCTCAAATATCTTAATTTACTTCTTTTATGATGACCAGATTTGTGTTTCACATTTTGAAAGCCACTAAGAAGGCACCAGTAACTTAGTTTCCACTCCATGGATGAGCTCTCTAGCTGAGAAACAGGTGTGAAAGGAAATACTTATAAAGCAGTAATATTTGCCATGACATATTTTTCAAAGTATGCTGTGGTAAAAATATAGGGAAATGAAGTTGACTGGAGGATTCTAAGACGTCCTCAAAGAATTAATTTTGAATCTGAAAATATTGAATATGTTTGTATTTCTCCTACATGCTTGGTGCTGTTCTGCTTGATGTGCATCAGATCTTTAATTCCTGTAGTAATAATATATCCTAGAGGATCAATGCAAGTGTTGGCACATTGAGATTTAAAAAATGGAGGTCAGGGGCTTTCCTGGTGGTCCAGTGGGTAAAGAGTCCACCTTGCAGTGCAAGGGGTGCCAGTTCAATCCCTGGCCTAGCAAGATCCCATGTGCCTTGGAGCAGCTGGACCGGTGTGTCCAATTATGAGCCAGTGCTCTGGAGCTCATGTGCCCAGAGCCACTGTTCTACAATGAGAGAGGCCAGGGCAATGGGAGGCCCACACAGGCCAAAGAACAAAGATCGATGAAAATAAATAAATGAAAAACCAGTAAAAGAGGCCAATATTTAAAAAAAAAAAATGGAGGTCAGAGAGATTAAGTGACTTTGTTGGTGTCACACAGTGACTAGGTGGCAGAAAGTGAATTTGAATACAGTCAGCCTCACTCATGAGCCAGTTGTTATTGTTGTTTAGTCACTAAATCATGTTCAATTCTTTTGTGACCCCATATAAACTGTAGCCCATTAGGCTCCTTTGTCCATGGGATTTCCCAAGCAAGATATGAATGGCTTGCTGTTTCCTTCTCCAGGGGATCTTCTCAACCCAGGGACTGAACCTGCATCTCCTGCATTGCAGGTAGATACGTTACCCACTCAGCTGTTGGGAAAGCCTAGAGAATGAAATAGTCAAGGGAACTGAGCCTCTCCCAGAACCTCCAGAAAGGAATGTAACCCTGTCAATACCTTGATGTTAGCCAACTGAGATCCATGTCTGACTTTTGATCTAAAGATCTCTGAGATTTAAAAAAAGAAAAATGTGTTGTAATGAACTACTAAATTTTTTGTAATTTGTTGCACAACAATAGAAACTGAGAATGAGGAGAGGGTCAAAGAAGGATACACAACATATTCACACACCCCAGACTTTTAGTTTGACTCTAGACCCCATAATCTCCCACACTTACCTGTGTTGGAGAAATATATTTTCTTTAGAGGCCTCTCTCTTGTGTATCAAGGACAGATTTTATAGCAGGAGAAGACATACTTTCTGGGGCTGGCGTGGAAGTATTTTCACAGGGTAAAGATATAATATTATGACATCAGATTTTATGGAAGGTGAGTATAAGAAACATCATTTTTTAAGAGCATGACTTTGTCTTCTCTAAGCTTACAGTAGAATCTACTGTCTGTTATGTTTGGTGATGCCAGGTAAATTCAAAGCTGACTGATAAACACAAGCATACTGTTCACTAATAGGAGATATTGTGCCAACAGAATGAATTTTAATATTACCACACAACAGTAACTTTATAATACATTGTGTTTTATATCACACTTGCTTCTCTGTCCAAAAGATAAAGGATACCGTTCACAATTTGTAAGACAGGAGAATTTAGCCACAAAGGTGAAACTAATGAAATTCTAATAAGTAAATCACATATGCTTTGTCAAAGGTCTGTCACTTTTTTATATTAGTATGTTCTATATTAAAATTTCCTGGTTAGTGCTTTATGTGTATTGTTGGCCACATCATCATTTTTGAAAATAGCAAGATTTCAAATACATCTTTTTCATATATTATATGCCATTATGTAATGCAGTCTTAGTGTTTAAATATATGCAAAAGTACATACATTATTGAAAATAAATATTGTGGGACTCTCTAGTATATATACCTGATTTTGAGTACTTACCCTTACCCCCTTCTGCCACCACACACAGTACATCTACACTGTGTAATATAGTGTATTCTGGGTACACAACTTCTATTTCCAGTGTTAACTCTGGATATTGAATAGTTATTTTCTAAAATCTTTCTTCGAATGGGACATTGCTGCATACATACTTCTCCTTTGCTAACTCTAAACTAACTATATGCAAAATATATTCATACACTGTTCTGTTTCCTGTGTGTCTGAGTGGGTATGTAAAGGGCAGTTAGTTTATTGGAATGAGGAATTTTAGGAAGGAAAAATGAGGAAGAAGAAAAAGGCAGTCTAAGAGTACATAATCAATGTGATGATCATGATAGACACTTGGGCATCTTCATCTTTGTGAACATCTGGGGAGCCATGTATGGAGATCCGTGGGGAGCCACTGGTTAAGAATCCAGCTTTCTGTGAAGGGGACGAGGGTTTGATCCGTAGTTGGGGAACTAAGATCTCACATGTCCCACTGAGCCCATGGGTCACAAGTATAGCAGGGGAAGACATACTTTCTGGGGCTGGCGTGGAAGTATTTTCACAGGGTAAAGATATAATATTATGACATCAGATTTTATGGAAGGTGAGTATAAGAAACATCATTTTTTAAGAGCATGACTTTGTCTTCTCTAAGCTTACAGTAGAATCTACTGTCTGTTATGTTTGGTGATGCCAGGTAAATTCAAAGCTGACTGATAAACACAAGCATACTGTTCACTAATAGGAGATATTGTGCCAACAGAATGAATTTTAATATTACCACACAACAGTAACTTTATAATACATTGTGTTTTATATCACACTTGCTTCTCTGTCCAAAAGATAAAGGATACCGTTCACAATTTGTAAGACAGGAGAATTTAGCCACAAAGGTGAAACTAATGAAATTCTAATAAGTAAATCACATATGCTTTGTCAAAGGTCTGTCACTTTTTTATATTAGTATGTTCTATATTAAAATTTCCTGGTTAGTGCTTTATGTGTATTGTTGGCCACATCATCATTTTTGAAAATAGCAAGATTTCAAATACATCTTTTTCATATATTATATGCCATTATGTAATGCAGTCTTAGTGTTTAAATATATGCAAAAGTACATACATTATTGAAAATAAATATTGTGGGACTCTCTAGTATATATACCTGATTTTGAGTACTTACTCTTACCCCTTCTGCCACCACACACAGTACATCTACACTGTGTAATATAGTGTATTCTGGGTACACAACTTCTATTTCCAGTGTTAACTCTGGATATTGAATAGTTATTTTCTAAAATCTTTCTTCGAATGGGACATTGCTGCATACATACTTCTCCTTTGCTAACTCTAAACTAACTATATGCAAAATATATTCATACACTGTTCTGTTTCCTGTGTGTCTGAGTGGGTATGTAAAGGGCAGTTAGTTTATTGGAATGAGGAATTTTAGGAAGGAAAAATGAGGAAGAAGAAAAAGGCAGTCTAAGAGTACATAATCAATGTGATGATCATGATAGACACTTGGGCATCTTCATCTTTGTGAACATCTGGGGAGCCATGTATGGAGATCCGTGGGGAGCCACTGGTTAAGAATCCAGCTTTCTGTGAAGGGGACGAGGGTTTGATCCGTAGTTGGGGAACTAAGATCTCACATGTCACAGACAACTGAGCCCATGGGTCACAAGTACTGAGTCCACATGCTCAAGGGCCCATACACTGAAACTACTGAGACCATGAGCCATAGCTAAGAGACCATGGAATGCAACTGAGACCCAGCACAGCCAAATACATAAATAAAAATAAGAAGCTGTGTAGAATGCCTCAGAGTTGCCCATCTGGGGGACACAAAAGTGAGCATTTGTCCATCTAGTTCTTCCACAACCCTAGTCAAGGATTGCCTGGGTTTGCTACTGCCTTTGCTTTTCCAAATGTGTGCGTTTATGGGATTAGGTTTCTCCAGACGTTTCATACTATAACATCAGAGAAATCTTTGAATAGCAAGAGAAAGGAATGTAGTTTAGCTGAGACAATTCCTTTAAAAATATACCTGCAGAAGCTTGTTTTTGCAACAATGACTAGAATAAAAAGTGGGCATGAAATACTTGAACTGTATACATAGATAGATAGTAAGTAGGAAGATAGATATGAGACAGGCCCTTCCTATGCAAACATTTGTCTCCACCCAGTCTTTTACCAGAAACAATTTATCAGCATTTTAAATGTATATCCATGTGTGTTCCTCCCTTCATGTGCATGCACAAATGCAAATAATTTCTGTGAATGATTTCCCATAATTGAAGCAGAGGTGAGCAAACTTTTTAGACAAAACATTTACTTTATATGTGCAGGGTATATCAGTACTATCCAGGGCCATCTTGGTACAATCAAGTAAAGAAAGTACACACAGAGAATAATCCCAGCACAATACAAGGGTTGTATATAGGGTTGGATTTCTCAGTCCCATGGTCAAACTCTAGAAGGGAATGAATTATAAATATTTTAGGCTTTGCAGGGTATAAAGTGTCTGTTGCAACCACTCAGCTCTACCGTTGCAAGACAAAAGCAGCCATGGCAAATTAAAAACAAAAAACAAAAAATGTATGGCTGTATTCCAGTAAAAGTTTATTTATAAAAAAGCAGCAAGTGGGCTTCCCCTGGTGGTCCAGTGGGTAAGGACACCGCCTTGCAGTGCAAGGGGCGCCGGTTCGAGCCCTGGCCTGGGAAGATCCCATGTGCCGCGGAGCGGCTGGACTGATGTGTCCAATTACCGAGCGAGAGCTCTGGAGCGCATGCGCCCAGACAGATGCCACCGCGATGGGAGGCCCACAGGAGCCAAAGAACAAAAACGGATGAACAGAGAGAAATGAAAGACCGATAGAAGTGGCCCGCCTGCTCCCCTCCCTCCCCAACCCGACCCCCACCCAAAATAAATAAATAAGTAAATCTTTAAAAAAAATAAATAAATAAAAAGCAGCAAGTAACTTTCTGACCCATCGTTTTAATAATTTTTGTAACTTATATTTCCAGGAAAAAAATATTGATATATATTTAAGGTATTTATAAAATTAGATAAGAAAACGTTTGGAAAATAGCTCAGTCATATGAAGTAAACACAGAATGAGATGAGAGATCACATTCAGAGAGCATAGGGAATAACATTAGGATTAGAAGCAGGAAACCACATTTCTAATCTTTTCTCTGCTATATCATCTTAGTAATTTTAAGCAAAAATACTTAAATCATCTGTGCTTAAATTTCATCATTTTAAAAATGGGAACAATATTAGAAATTTTTTAAATTATGAAAGTTAAATGCAACCATGTGGAAATGCATCAGCTCTGTGCCTGACATAAAATAGACATTCAGTAAACACCAGTTAAATTTGAACCAGATAGCTTACACAGGTGTGGTCATTCCAGTCACTGAAGCCAACTGCTGTGCTCACACAAAATTTAGGACATTTTACCTAAAATCACATGCCACCTGTGTGAGAGTCAGCAATGGTGTCTCCTGTCCATGGCAAACCCCTAACAGAGACCTCTCTGAAGAAGGACTGGGCAAGAATTCAAGGACCCCAGATGCCAGTAAGTAATTTTTGAGGCATCTTTGAAACAAGTACTTCTGTGCTCGTGAAACATCACTGATTGCTTTTAGAAAACACAGTTAGCAATACTAACCTTTCTAACTCAATAATAGCTGAGTTGGTGAAGCAAAATTATCATAAGGTATAGTAAGGGATTTCAAAGCAGAAATTTTAGCATGCAGTTCGTTTTGCCAAATAAGAGTATACCATCTCTTCTCCTCAAAGATTATTGTCTAATGGATATGCTTTCCTAAGAGATAGGTACCTACGTGCATCACTTGAAATGAGCTCACATCCTGGAAGAAAGCCTTTCCAGGAATGTATCACTAGAGGATGGGGAAGCCTCATCAATTTTTTCAATAGAGTCAGCTTAGTGGGTTAAGCACAGCTTCTTTTAGTATGGGCTTTAGACTTCATTATCATGGAGTGAGAATTCACAATTGCAACACTCACTTACCAAGGATCAATAAGCTTTATTTTGAAAACTCTTCCATTCTCATCAGGGGGATCCCTCTCCCCACTGCTGCCGTCTTTCTTGGCTGCCGTTTTGGCATGCCCACTGTTTCAAGGAATGAGGGAAGCCTCCCGTCAGAAGTGAGTGGAATGCAGCATGAAACCAGCTTTCTCACACCATCGCTTCTCTGGGACTACGTCTCCAAAGTCATTAAAGCTTTCCTTGAATGCCACTTTGGATGCTTCTTAGGGGAGATGTGGCCAAGAGATGCAGAGTTGTGGATGGGAGGGAAGGAGGAGGTGAGGTGGTATCATCTTAATTTATCCAGGTCAGTAAAGTATTTCAGTAGAATCTTCTGGGAAGTTTTCTCAGAATTAGGTGAATTTTTTTGTTGCTGCCTAATGATAATTTTTCATCCACTAATTTAAACAGGATTCACTGCCACTTTTTCTGACTTGGATCATGGTCTAAGTACTAGAATTCATATGATAAATAAAATACCATCTCTATTTGCAAGTAACTCATATGCTAGTTAGGAGAAATACATGAATTAGGGACTATAAAATACAGCATGAAATAGTTATGTACTGGAGGTATTTCCTTCCTGTGTACCTCACTCTCTCTGTGGCTATTTCTCTACAGATCAACACAAATAAGGAAGGGTGCTGACTTGAATACAGTAGAGCTTGATAATGGGTGTTAGGAACTTCACCACCTGCTTTGTACAACCTTTCTAACTCAATAATAGCTGAGTTGGTGAAGCAAAATTATCATAAGGTATAGTAAGGGATTTCAAAGCAGAAATTTTAGCATGCAGTTCGTTTTGCCAAATAAGAGTATACCATCTCTTCTCCTCAAAGATTATTGTCTAATGGATATGCTTTCCTAAGAGATAGGTACCTACGTGCATCACTTGAAATGAGCTCACATCCTGGAAGAAAGCCTTTCCAGGAATGTATCACTAGAGGATGGGGAAGCCTCATCAATTTTTTCAATAGAGTCAGCTTAGTGGGTTAAGCACAGCTTCTTTTAGTATGGGCTTTAGACTTCATTATCATGGAGTGAGAATTCACAATTGCAACACTCACTTACCAAGGATCAATAAGCTTTATTTTGAAAACTCTTCCATTCTCATCAGGGGGATCCCTCTCCCCACTGCTGCCGTCTTTCTTGGCTGCCGTTTTGGCATGCCCACTGTTTCAAGGAATGAGGGAAGCCTCCCGTCAGAAGTGAGTGGAATGCAGCATGAAACCAGCTTTCTCACACCATCGCTTCTCTGGGACTACGTCTCCAAAGTCATTAAAGCTTTCCTTGAATGCCACTTTGGATGCTTCTTAGGGGAGATGTGGCCAAGAGATGCAGAGTTGTGGATGGGAGGGAAGGAGGAGGTGAGGTGGTATCATCTTAATTTATCCAGGTCAGTAAAGTATTTCAGTAGAATCTTCTGGGAAGTTTTCTCAGAATTAGGTGAATTTTTTTGTTGCTGCCTAATGATAATTTTTCATCCACTAATTTAAACAGGATTCACTGCCACTTTTTCTGACTTGGATCATGGTCTAAGTACTAGAATTCATATGATAAATAAAATACCATCTCTATTTGCAAGTAACTCATATGCTAGTTAGGAGAAATACATGAATTAGGGACTATAAAATACAGCATGAAATAGTTATGTACTGGAGGTATTTCCTTCCTGTGTACCTCACTCTCTCTGTGGCTATTTCTCTACAGATCAACACAAATAAGGAAGGGTGCTGACTTGAATACAGTAGAGCTTGATAATGGGTGTTAGGAACTTCACCACCTGCTGATTGCCTACCTGTGCTCACTTATTGACTTGACTCTCCTGGATTTGCTCCTGGCCATTTCTTTCCACACTGTAATTTCAGCAGCTGTGATCCTCTCGACTTCCCGTTGTTTGGAATTTGAGTTTGAATTAATGCTTTCTTATTTTAATCTTGCCATTGTTTCATGCAAATTTTTAAGGATGAATATGTGGCCTTCCTGACCAATGCTCTGGGGAAAATTCAGAACCTCCCTGCTTCTTTCCCAGGGCATTCATTCTAGGAATTCCCTAAATACATCCACTCGAACCCAATAAAATATTACAGGGCTGACCCAGTGTACATAACATGTAGGGGATGCAATCTTGCTGTCTTCCATGGAGACTCAGTCAGGACTTCCCAGAAGAAGTGATATTTGAGATGAGACAGTAGATAAAAGCATTTTGCTTTACTTAAAAGTGCATTCCAGATGGAGAGATTTTCATGTTCAATTGTTCAGAAAAGTACAAATATACTTAGAACAACCAGAAAATCCTTGTTACTGTTGTTGTTTAGTCACTAAGTGGTGCCCAACTCTTTGCGACCCCATGAACTGCAGCCCACCAGACTCTTCTGTCCATGGGATTTCCCATGCAAGAATTCTGGAGTGGGTTGTCATTTCCTTCTCCAGGGGAGCTTCCAGACCCAGGAATCGAACCTGCGTCTTCTGCATTATCTGGCAGATTCTTCACAACTGAGCCACTGGGGAAACTCCATACAATCACTGACACTCACCACATTATCAGGTCAAAGATGGAACAGTTTGGAAGGCCTGATTATACCTTGAAGAGACATGTGAAGGCTTATAAAAGGTTCCAATTGTGATATATAGCATCATGAGCTGCAGAAGGTTGCTAACAAAATGATGAATTAAGAAACCGTATTATAATGAACAGTTCAAAGCAATTGAATTAATGAAAGCAAGACGAAGCAAGAGACAATGACTAGAGTCAAGATTCCAAATGACAAGAGCCTGAAACACATCACGCAAGTTTTTTCATAATGAACAGTCGGTGCTGACTTGAATACAGTAGAGCTTGATAATGGGTGTTAGGAACTTCACCACCTGCTGATTGCCTACCTGTGCTCACTTATTGACTTGACTCTCCTGGATTTGCTCCTGGCCATTTCTTTCCACACTGTAATTTCAGCAGCTGTGATCCTCTCGACTTCCCGTTGTTTGGAATTTGAGTTTGAATTAATGCTTTCTTATTTTAATCTTGCCATTGTTTCATGCAAGTTTTTAAGGATGAATATGTGGCCTTCCTGACCAATGCTCTGGGGAAAATTCAGAACCTCCTGCTTCTTTCCCAGGGCATTCATTCTAGGAATTCCCTAAATACATCCACTCGAACCCAATAAAATATTACAGGGCTGACCCAGTGTACATAACATGTAGGGGATGCAATCTTGCTGTCTTCCATGGAGACTCAGTCAGGACTTCCCAGAAGAAGTGATATTTGAGATGAGACAGTAGATAAAAGCATTTTGCTTTACTTAAAAGTGCATTCCAGATGGAGAGATTTTCATGTTCAATTGTTCAGAAAAGTACAAATATACTTAGAACAACCAGAAAATCCTTGTTACTGTTGTTGTTTAGTCACTAAGTGGTGCCCAACTCTTTGCGACCCCATGAACTGCAGCCCACCAGACTCTTCTGTCCATGGGATTTCCCATGCAAGAATTCTGGAGTGGGTTGTCATTTCCTTCTCCAGGGGAGCTTCCAGACCCAGGAATCGAACCTGCGTCTTCTGCATTAGCAGGCAGATTCTTCACAACTGAGCCACTGGGGAAACTCCATACAATCACTGACACTCACCACATTATCAGGTCAAAGATGGAACAGTTTGGAAGGCCTGATTATACCTTGAAGAGACATGTGAAGGCTTATAAAAGGTTCCAATTGTGATATATAGCATCATGAGCTGCAGAAGGTTGCTAACAAAATGATGAATTAAGAAACCGTATTATAATGAACAGTTCAAAGCAATTGAATTAATGAAAGCAAGACGAGAAGCAAGAGACAATGACTAGAGTCAAGATTCCAAATGACAAGAGCCTGAAACACATCAAAGTATCAGGAATGGAGAGTGTGAAACAAGCGGGTTTTGAAAATATCCATTCTGTAGAGCCAGTGTCCTGTGAGTAGACAGCAAGTTGGCAGAGCTACACACAGATTTGGAAGTCAGACAGAATCTGACTGAAAGATTTTTATTTGAAAGTTATCTGCATAGGTATAATAGCTGAAACCTCTGACATGACTCAAATTGACAAGAGAACGTGCTGGGTGATAACAGAATATCGAGGATATAGTGTAGAGATCATGAAAGACCAGTCATTCGGGGTTTATTGATGTGCCTGTTTTAGGCTTGAGATTCATTAGCTTGAAGCCCCCAGAGAGAGAGAGAGAGAGAGAGACCAAGGAGAGAGAGAGGTTGTGAGAAAGAATCTAATATTGAAAATATTCTGAAAATAGAAACAAAGTACAAAATTCCAACATTCCAGTTCACTTATGCATTCAGTCAACTTTACAAAAATATTCAGGAAGTGCCTCTCATGTGTCAGGCAACTAGGACACAGCCGTGAAAGGGAATCAGATTCACTTGCTTCTGGGCCTTTCAGTGTCTTCCTCTTGTTCTCTGTGCTATTGTATGGCCTTGCCAAATTGCAGTCTAGCACAATGCTGTTTACACAGAATGCCACTTATAGACTAACAGGCATTATAACTAATAACTGGGAAAAGAAAATTGGACTATTTAATGAAGATTATGAGAGAAATACAGAAATCTGCATTACATGCCTCAGAGCGGGTTGTCATTTCCTTCTCCAGGGAGCTTCCAGACCCAGGAATCGAACCTGCGTCTTCTGCATTAGCAGGCAGATTCTTCACAACTGAGCCACTGGGGAAACTCCATACAATCACTGACACTCACCACATTATCAGGTCAAAGATGGAACAGTTTGGAAGGCCTGATTATACCTTGAAGAGACATGTGAAGGCTTATAAAAGGTTCCAATTGTGATATATAGCATCATGAGCTGCAGAAGGTTGCTAACAAAATGATGAATTAAGAAACCGTATTATAATGAACAGTTCAAAGCAATTGAATTAATGAAAGCAAGACGAGAAGCAAGAGACAATGACTAGAGTCAAGATTCCAAATGACAAGAGCCTGAAACACATCAAAGTATCAGGAATGGAGAGTGTGAAACAAGCGGGTTTTGAAAATATCCATTCTGTAGAGCCAGTGTCCTGTGAGTAGACAGCAAGTTGGCAGAGCTACACACAGATTTGGAAGTCAGACAGAATCTGACTGAAAGATTTTTATTTGAAAGTTATCTGCATAGGTATAATAGCTGAAACCTCTGACATGACTCAAATTGACAAGAGAACGTGCTGGGTGATAACAGAATATCGAGGATATAGTGTAGAGATCATGAAAGACCAGTCATTCGGGGTTTATTGATGTGCCTGTTTTAGGCTTGAGATTCATTAGCTTGAAGCCCCCAGAGAGAGAGAGAGAGAGAGAGACCAAGGAGAGAGAGGTTGTGAGAAAGAATCTAATATTGAAAATATTCTGAAAATAGAAACAAAGTACAAAATTCCAACATTCCAGTTCACTTATGCATTCAGTCAACTTTACAAAATATTCAGGAAGTGCCTCTCATGTGTCAGGCAACTAGGACACAGCCGTGAAAGGGAATCAGATTCACTTGCTTCTGGGCCTTTCAGTGTCTTCCTCTTGTTCTCTGTGCTATTGTATGGCCTTGCCAAATTGCAGTCTAGCACAATGCTGTTTACACAGAATGCCACTTATAGACTAACAGGCATTATAACTAATAACTGGGAAAAGAAAATTGGACTATTTAATGAAGATTATGAGAGAAATACAGAAATCTGCATTACATGCCTCAGAGCTGGGGTTACATGGCTACACTCATGCCTTCAAATAAAAACTTATTTTATCTTGCCAGGTAATTCACCTCTTGAGAGACTAAACTACTCAATGGGGAACAAAGTGAATATGATTTCAGTTGAACTGTCCTTTAGACTTTTACTACAGAAGAAAATTGATGCCACAAAGAATTATAATGTATTCGGGGTGTTCATCATCACTGAAGTGAATACTCCATCTGTCTTCTGCAGCTAAATAGCACATTCTTACAAGACACAACTTGACTAATATTAAATAAAAACTAATATGGACTGTTTTCCATTTGCTATTATGACAAAGGTAGAAATTTCATCCTTTAAATAATGTTTCAGCTTCTTCTTGGGTAAGTGACATCTTGTCTAATGCAAGAAAAGAGGAGAAAGATGTTGAATTTTTTTGCCCCCCACCCCCCACAACTACCCTCAGAAACTGCAGATATGTTCTGATATCATGTAGTGGGGATGTTTCAGTACAACGTCCAAGGATGTACCCAAGACAAATGAACAAGCCCAGGTTGCTAAGTTTCACAAGAGGCATCAGATATCAAAGTTTCATGTCATCAATATTAGAAGATGCTTTGGAATGCATTTAAGTTAGAAATGTAAGAAACATCTGAAATAGTATTTCCTTCTCTGATTTATGCTTTTAATTCTCCTATTTAAAATCCTTCTCTCCTAAGACTTACTGAAACAAACAACACAGGATGTGCTTTGACTTAAATACATTTAAATCATATATTCCTAATTCCCTCCCAGTCTCAAAATTAATGTAACTTTTTCCCCAAATGTTTTTCCAAAACCCAAGTTGAAAAATTTGGGTTCAAAGGGTGGGATATCTAAAAGCAGAGGGAGACTGGTGGGAAGTGCAGAGCAACTCCATGAGAGAAAGCTTCCTCTTGTTCTCTGTGCTATTGTATGGCCTTGCCAAATTGCAGTCTAGCACAATGCTGTTTACACAGAATGCCACTTATAGACTAACAGGCATTATAACTAATAACTGGGAAAAGAAAATTGGACTATTTAATGAAGATTATGAGAGAAATACAGAAATCTGCATTACATGCCTCAGAGCTGGGGTTACATGGCTACACTCATGCCTTCAAATAAAAACTTATTTTATCTTGCCAGGTAATTCACCTCTTGAGAGACTAAACTACTCAATGGGGAACAAAGTGAATATGATTTCAGTTGAACTGTCCTTTAGACTTTTACTACAGAAGAAAATTGATGCCACAAAGAATTATAATGTATTCGGGATGTTCATCATCACTGAAGTGAATACTCCATCTGTCTTCTGCAGCTAAATAGCACATTCTTACAAGACACAACTTGACTAATATTAAATAAAAACTAATATGGACTGTTTTCCATTTGCTATTATGACAAAGGTAGAAATTTCATCCTTTAAATAATGTTTCAGCTTCTTCTTGGGTAAGTGACATCTTGTCTAATGCAAGAAAAGAGGAGAAAGATGTTGAATTTTTTTGCCCCCCACCCCCCACAACTACCCTCAGAAACTGCAGATATGTTCTGATATCATGTAGTGGGGATGTTTCAGTACAACGTCCAAGGATGTACCCAAGACAAATGAACAAGCCCAGGTTGCTAAGTTTCACAAGAGGCATCAGATATCAAAGTTTCATGTCATCAATATTAGAAGATGCTTTGGAATGCATTTAAGTTAGAAATGTAAGAAACATCTGAAATAGTATTTCCTTCTCTGATTTATGCTTTTAATTCTCCTATTTAAAATCCTTCTCTCCTAAGACTTACTGAAACAAACAACACAGGATGTGCTTTGACTTAAATACATTTAAATCATATATTCCTAATTCCCTCCCAGTCTCAAAATTAATGTAACTTTCAAGTGTCCACCAAGTGAGTGTTCAGTTATCATTGGTAAACCAGGTGATTCTGTCTAAGCAACAGCATTTAAAGAAGAGAAAATTCAAATGGATGGGATATCTAAAAGCAGAGGGAGACTGGTGAGGCAGAAATCTGTGGCAGGCAGCAACTCTCCAATGAGAGAAAGAACCAACTGTGGTAGGACTGTGTGTATTTGATGGGTGTGTTTGCCTCTTTGCTTTTCTTCTTTGTGTCTTTTCAGGTGTGTATATTTTGGTGTGGAGGAGCAGGTAGCAAGAGATGCAGATAGTTTTTCCAGTAGTGCTGAGTTGTATACCTTTTTCTCTTCTTTTTAAGATTTTCTTTCAACTCTACCCACCCCCCGACTGAGATCACTGCAGGATGTCCAGATCAGCGATATGTCCACACCAGACAATTGGAATCATCAACAGATAAGATTTTAAAATTAGATTTCAATCAGAAAAGAAAGATAACACTATAAATTAACTATACTTCAATAAAGTTTAAAAAATAATGGCATCATGTGTGGGCATAAAATATGTAATATTTCAGTGTTCAAAACACAAGTTTCATTGGAAGCATGTTTATCCTAAAAGTTAAAACAAAAGAGATGTTGCCTCCAAATATTTCTAAATGGTGTTCCGTAAATAAAGCATTTGGTGGCTGTATCTATCTATTTATCTATCTGCCAATTCATCTTTTGTCTGTCCATCTGCCTAATTATTCATTGATTTTCCTGGCAATATCTAGCATTATCATCATTATTATAATTTATATGTCCTTTCGTATACTATGTTAAAGGAGAAAAAGCAAATCATTTGATGCTTTTAGAATATAGGCAGTGACACATGGGAGGATTCACACTTTGAACCTTAATCTCCTGTATTACCAGTGTTATTTGGAAGGTATGTGTGTGTGTTGTTGCTGTTCAGTAGCCAAGGCATGTCATACTCTTTGCGACTCCATGGACTACAGCCTCCCTGCCCCCACCATCTCCAGAAGTTTTCCCAAGCTCATGTCCATTGTGTTGGTGATACCATGTTCTCTACATGTGTGTATAGAGAATACTTATTCCAGTAGTTTGGGGAGATATGTCTTTTTTGAGAGTTTTTTTTTTTTTTTTTTTTGATTTCTGCTGTAAGGCCTTATGAAGATATTTTTCTTCACATCACAAATGAAATAATATTAGCTCAAGAAAACAGGAGGGGAAATTTTTTACTCATTATTGTTTATTTATTACCCTGAGCTTAAGATAATGACATTTATGAAGTTAATCCTTAGGATACTCCTTGTGTAGGCCTCTCAGTTGATGAAGATAGACTTGCATTGTGCCCTTGGAAAGACCATAGGCATTTTCTGTGAAAGAAAAATATTAATTTTTTTCTCTTGAGAAGACTTTACTCACATGCTTTATGATAAGTAGGTAAGGATGATTACACAGTTCCCTAGTAAATGTGTGTATGAGAGAGAGAGAGGAAAGCTTCCTTGAGGAAACATAATCTAAATACTCAAGTGTTATACATGAAGAACATGTTAATACATATTCTATATGAGGTACATGTTGGAGAGAGGACCAAAGTGGTATCATTAGCTTTTGTTTCTTTTCTGCTCAATATTTCTTCTATTAAAATATTAAATATCAATACTGCAAAGAAATCTATAGATCATTTTGTCCAAGTATCTTACAACATATATAGTTGGGAAATGTCCCTAAAAGTAAACTGACTTGTGGTAAGTCCTAGAGCAAAGAGAAGGACATGGACTAGAATGTAGTTTTCCCAACATCCCATAAAATGGATTTCTTTAGAGAGTTTATCTATGATCTATAATTATATTCTAGTGAAAAATTTTCCAAGGTGACTGTTTGAATCTCTGTAACTCTTTATATTTTAAAACTGAGTAATCCAAGGAAATAAAAATAAAAAAACTTTAACTTTTTTTCATTTATAACTTGAATCAGGATACTACATACCTGATAGTATGCAAAGCTGTACTGAGCACATTTAAGGACCACAGCAAGTCTATTACTAATATGTTAGTGTGTGCTAGTCGTTCAGTCGTGTCCAGCTCTTTACAACCCCATGGACTCTAACCTGTCAGGCTCCTCTGTCCATGGGATTCTCCTGGCAAGAATACTGGAGTGGGTGATCATTTCCTTCTCTAGGGGATCTTCCAACCCAGGGATTGAACCTGCATTTTCTGCATTGCATTGAACCATCAGAGAAGCCAAAGCAACTAATATATTAGTAGCCTAATTTTATAAAAGAAGATAGAAGAGTTAATAACTTGCCTAGAATCAAACAATGAGCATGACAGTTTTTTGCAAAAAGTGGCAGATTTACCATTCAAGAGACAGTTGGAAATGTCTGGAGAGATTTTTGGTTGTCATGGGAAGATATGCTACTGACATCTAATGGGCATAGATGGGGGATGCTGCTAAACTTCTTAAAATACATGGGTCAACATCCATTCCCCCACAACAAAGAATTATCTAGACCCAAATGTCAGTAGTGTCAAGGTTGAGAAATTTTGGTTTAAGAGTACAATCCAGGCTTAAAGACGAGTCAGAGTAAGTCCAAGGTAAAGTTCTCAGCTACTAAATCAATGGAGATTGGAGAGAGCCAATAGGGAAAGTTCCTGTCTGGGCAGGAGCTAGTGTTCAGAGTTTTATGAGAACAGTGGCTAGAAAAGGTGTGTGCAGAGGACTTCTTTTCCATAAACACACCATTGGGTCATTTTCTCCCAAACCTGATATTTAAAATTTGATTTTTGTTTCTTTTCTGCTCAATATTTCTTCTATTAAAATATTAAATATCAATACTGCAAAGAAATCTATAGATCATTTTGTCCAAGTATCTTACAACATATATAGTTGGGAAATGTCCCTAAAAGTAAACTGACTTGTGGTAAGTCCTAGAGCAAAGAGAAGGACATGGACTAGAATGTAGTTTTCCCAACATCCCATAAAATGGATTTCTTTAGAGAGTTTATCTATGATCTATAATTATATTCTAGTGAAAAATTTTCCAAGGTGACTGTTTGAATCTCTGTAACTCTTTATATTTTAAAACTGAGTAATCCAAGGAAATAAAAATAAAAAAACTTTAACTTTTTCATTTATAACTTGAATCAGGATACTACATACCTGATAGTATGCAAAGCTGTACTGAGCACATTTAAGGACCACAGCAAGTCTATTACTAATATGTTAGTGTGTGCTAGTCGTTCAGTCGTGTCCAGCTCTTTACAACCCCATGGACTCTAACCTGTCAGGCTCCTCTGTCCATGGGATTCTCCTGGCAAGAATACTGGAGTGGGTGATCATTTCCTTCTCTAGGGGATCTTCCAACCCAGGGATTGAACCTGCATTTTCTGCATTGCATTGAACCATCAGAGAAGCCAAAGCAACTAATATATTAGTAGCCTAATTTTATAAAAGAAGATAGAAGAGTTAATAACTTGCCTAGAATCAAACAATGAGCATGACAGTTTTTTGCAAAAAGTGGCAGATTTACCATTCAAGAGACAGTTGGAAATGTCTGGAGAGATTTTTGGTTGTCATGGGAAGATATGCTACTGACATCTAATGGGCATAGATGGGGGATGCTGCTAAACTTCTTAAAATACATGGGTCAACATCCATTCCCCCACAACAAAGAATTATCTAGACCCAAATGTCAGTAGTGTCAAGGTTGAGAAATTTTGGTTTAAGAGTACAATCCAGGCTTAAAGACGAGTCAGAGTAAGTCCAAGGTAAAGTTCTCAGCTACTAAATCAATGGAGATTGGAGAGAGCCAATAGGGGGAAAGTTCCTGTCTGGGCAGGAGCTAGTGTTCAGAGTTTTTATGAGAACAGTGGCTAGAAAAGGTGTGTGCAGAGGACTTCTTTTCCATAAACACACCATTGGGTCATTTTCTCCCAAACCTGATATTTAAAATTTGATTTTTATTTTAATATAGAAGTCATATAATTACTCAGTCAATGCATATTTTCATATTTATATTTGCAAAATACAGAAGAGCAGAGAAATAAAAATCATTCACTTATTTAACTACTCAAAACCAGCCATTGAATACATTTTGATATATTTCTTTCTAGGTTCTTTCAGTGCTAATTATGACATAGCTGTGGTCATATTGCATGCATAATATAATTTGGTGCCTAACTTTTAAAAATTAACAGTAGTAGATAGTATTTTTCTTTTATGGGAAATCATTATTTTAAACAACTTCACATAGTTTTTCATATTCAGGTAATATATTATGTCTGTGCAGTAAAACACCATGGTTATTAGTTTGTATCCTATGCTTTTTATTTCATCTTCCTTTTTTTTTCCTACCTTCTTTCACTCATAACATATGATTTATTTTAATTATTATACAGTAATTGTTGCTCAGCACTATGCATCAGGATAAATTGCCAGAATCAGGGTAACTAAAAAAAAAAATAGTAAATAATTTTTTATTCAGTCTGTCACATCATTTTTCCAGAGTGTTGCGTTCATTTTTCCTTGTTAGGTTCTGCATGTCTGTTCTATGCCCTCCTTCTAGTACAGAGCATTAGGACTCAAAGGTAGAAAAGAATATTTCATTCCCCTGAATATTTTTCTGGTTATGGAAAATCAGTCAGTTTTTCTATGTTAGCCATTATGTTTTCACATCCATATTTTGTGATTTTTAAATTGACTAATTTGACTGTGCTGGGTCTTAGTTGCAGCATGCAGGATCTTTAGTTTGGGTTGTGGGATCTATTTTCCTGACTGGGGATCAAACCTGGGCCCCCTGCATTGGGAGCATGGAGTCTCAGCCACTGGACCACTAAGGCAGTTCCCTATTTTGTGTGTTTCATGTTTTAATGTGTGTAAAAGAACATTCATGAAGCTTTTGTGAACCTTATTCATATTACATGTCTTAACATTTTCCTGTCAGATTTACTCATTTTAGGTTCAGTTCAGTGTATTGTTTCTTCTGTCACTTATATGTTTTGTATAACTTCTGACTCATTATTATAAGAATAAGGCAGGGGATTGGCCACATTGGTTTAATTTTTTCTCACTCTGAAATCTCAGTTCACTAACGGGAAAAGGTAGGTAAAATCACTATCCAAATGACAAGATCTATGACAAGAAAAGAGCAGACTAATTTTTTCAACAAATTTGACAGGGAGAGTATCAATGGAGAAGTTAGAATTGTCACACTAGGAGGGAAATTAAAACTTAAGTGGCTTCTGAGGAGGAAGACTAGTGAGAAATTGGGTAATTTGCTCTGCAGAACCCCTGTGGAGCTCAGAATTTGGAGGTGAACTGATGAGGGTGTGAACACAGAATTTCATATTTATTTATTTTCTGTAATTTACAGAGCAGTTGGCATTTCTTAGGTTTCCCCTTCATCCCATACTCCAGGATCTTAGATTAATCCTTCATTTCCAACTGTCTCTTCCTCCTCATGAAGATAAGAAGCCTGCTAGGTAAAATATTTAATCATCAAAAGACCTGGACTTGGCCACATTAGTTGAAACATGAAGCTGAGATGGGGAGGGTGTGGGGCAGTTAAATAAAAGTGAAAAAGTATTATTGTATATATTTCTCTATATTTCTGTTGTCATACAGTTGATGATTTCCTAACTTGCTTTTGTTACACAACTTACCATCATGTTTCAATATGTTTAAAAATACACATATCTAATAACATGTATGGATTTGGGGCATGGTCTACACAGCTCCTATTTCCATACTTCTCTGTTCCCGGTGTGGTTGTGATGCTACCTGTATGGATGGCATTAACTGCTTCCCTGGCCCTTTTGCTTCCTGTTGAGTTGGCCAATGGGAAGCCAATATCAGAGGGAACAAGGGAAGTAAGGTGGAGTAATTTATTTCACCAATGTTTTTTTCAGGAGAAACTTGCCTCAGCTGGGTAAATTCTATGACCAAAGGTCTTAGTTCTTTTCAGTGTAACTATCTCTACCCTTAAGTTGTGTTAACCTCTTCTTACTCTAATTTATTTCAGACCAACTGAGGTAAGTTCTCTCTTTTATTATCTTTCCATGGTGTTTCTACATACTGTCCATAGCATGTAAAGAGTACCTTTAATAAATCCTCTTCAAAGTACAGCTTGAGAGTTTTGTTTCCTGCTAGAAACTCCAGTGAAGCAAGCATGTAGTGCTAAATAATGGATAAAGAAAAAGTAAGGTCTTTTCTTAGAAAAAAGAAGTCTTGCTCTAAAATTTGCTCAGACATTAACTAACTCTCTCTCCCTGCTGTGTTATGTATCTTTAAAAGGAAAGAAAGCTCTTATCTTTATTATATTTTTTGGTGAAGAATGCATGAGCTAATCAACATAAGGGAACTAAATGCAGTACCTGGCATGTAGCAAATACTAAAATTACAGAAACAAAAAATCTCAACACTTCTCAAACTTAAAAAGCATGAAGCTTAAATCAATGCAGAATTTCATATTTATTTATTTTCTGTAATTTACAGAGCAGTTGGCATTTCTTAGGTTTCCCCTTCATCCCATACTCCAGGATCTTAGATTAATCCTTCATTTCCAACTGTCTCTTCCTCCTCATGAAGATAAGAAGCCTGCTAGGTAAAATATTTAATCATCAAAAGACCTGGACTTGGCCACATTAGTTGAAACATGAAGCTGAGATGGGGAGGGTGTGGGGCAGTTAAATAAAAGTGAAAAAGTATTATTGTATATATTTCTCTATATTTCTGTTGTCATACAGTTGATGATTTCCTAACTTGCTTTTGTTACACAACTTACCATCATGTTTCAATATGTTTAAAAATACACATATCTAATAACATGTATGGATTTGGGGCATGGTCTACACAGCTCCTATTTCCATACTTCTCTGTTCCCGGTGTGGTTGTGATGCTACCTGTATGGATGGCATTAACTGCTTCCCTGGCCCTTTGCTTCCTGTTGAGTTGGCCAATGGGAAGCCAATATCAGAGGGAACAAGGGAAGTAAGGTGGAGTAATTTATTTCACCAATGTTTTTCAGGAGAAACTTGCCTCAGCTGGGTAAATTCTATGACCAAAGGTCTTAGTTCTTTTCAGTGTAACTATCTCTACCCTTAAGTTGTGTTAACCTCTTCTTACTCTAATTTATTTCAGACCAACTGAGGTAAGTTCTCTCTTTTATTATCTTTCCATGGTGTTTCTACATACTGTCCATAGCATGTAAAGAGTACCTTTAATAAATCCTCTTCAAAGTACAGCTTGAGAGTTTTGTTTCCTGCTAGAAACTCCAGTGAAGCAAGCATGTAGTGCTAAATAATGGAAAAAAGAAAAAAGTAAGGTCTTTTCTTAGAAAAAAGAAGTCTTGCTCTAAAATTTGCTCAGACATTAACTAACTCTCTCTCCCTGCTGTGTTATGTATCTTTAAAAGGAAAGAAAGCTCTTATCTTTATTATATTTTTTGGTGAAGAATGCATGAGCTAATCAACATAAGGGAACTAAATGCAGTACCTGGCATGTAGCAAATACTAAAATTACAGAAACAAAAAATCTCAACACTTCTCAAACTTTAACATACATATGAAACAACTGACAATGCATTTCAAAAGGGAAGTCTTAATGCAGTAAGTATGGTGTGAGTTCTGTGATTTCACATTTTTAATATACCCCCAAATGATGCCAGTACTGCTTGTTCATAGACCACAGAATAAATGGCCAAGTTCTGTACTATCCTAAATCTATCTCTATACACGTTTTTGATTTGTATTCAGTAATGTGAGGATTCAGGAATGTTTTGTATATTTAACCATTTTTACTGGAGTTTAATTGCTTTGCAATGTTTTCTGTTTCTGTTGTGTTTTAATTTTTAGATATGTTTTTACATTATTGTTACAAATATTCAATTATATGGCAGGCTACTACCACCACATCTTCAACACGGAGTTTATAGCAGCCACCGAGTTAAAAGTGGCTCTTACCTCATTTAATTATTATGGCAACATTATAGGGCAGGTATTACTTTGTTTAAAAAGAGAAAAAGATTGCTCAGAGTAGTTAAGTAACTTGTCAAAGTTTCCACCAGGGGAGATCTACCTGATTCAAAACATTTGTCAGGAGATGGAGGATCCAGAGCTTTAGAAAGTGTTGAGCACCTCTTCCAGAAAGGACCCTCCTAGATTGTGCGTGCCACTGACAATAGTAACTTTCTTTTCCTGAGATCTGAGGCATCAGCTGATCAGGTGGACACTTCCATGGCAACACAATGCTTAGCTGATAGCATCTGTTCAGAGAATTATTCTTCAGCAATCAATATCTACACATCTATATAAGATGTGAGGGAGGCTGGCCACATAGAACTCATTTCTGTCTATTTAATTTCACCCATCTTGTAAAGAACCCCTGCCTGTAATTGGGGTTGGCACCAATGCTGTATTATCTATAACTGTCTAGGAACAAGGGTAGTCTGCTCTCACAGCATTATCAACTTATCCTCTTTCCAGCACACAGCTAGGGGTAGGGTAAATCATGCCAGCTGGAGCTCAGCACACAGAACTCATCCACTATTAATCAGTTACTTATCAGGGACTCAGTTTCAGCCAATAAAATTCCTATGCAGTGATGGACTAAAATAAAGTGAAACCAAAATTGGCTATATTTCCTTTTCTTACTTACACATAGCAAAATAAAGCTTACAGATGATCTTCACATGTCAAGGTTATTTCATGATGGAACATAAACACAACTGAAGCTGCATTTCATCTAAATGCCATTTATGTCATTAAAGTTATATTTATTTATTTTCATATATGCAAAATACCCTCATATTTTATTCCTAGCACTCTTCATAGAAGGAAGAGGAGAAAACCTAGCCTTAAGAGATATCTTAAACCAAGAACAAGGAATGGGTATTGTATGCTGTATCTCAGGACCAAATATGAGATGATAAGGTATAATTCACAGTTTTTGTCCTATGTGGCTAGTTGTGTTAAGTCCTGCAACCTTATTAGACCTCAGTTTCATCATGGACAGAATGAATGGGTTGGATGCCATCATTTGTTTTCCAAAGTGCAGCAGAGCATTAGTGTGGTGAGATATTTGTCAAGGATTCAAGAAATAGCATAATAATAAAATCATCATGGTAAAACCGCCGAGATTTGGGAATGGTTTACTTTAAAAGAATAATAATTGCTTTCATTTCTTCACTTTTTTAAAGCCCTGTTGACTGGACTGAAGACATTAAGTCCATTAAATAGGCAGTAGATAGCCATTCTTATATGGTTTCATAGTGGGTAGCTAATGTTTAAAATTGTAAAAAAAAAAAAAAGTCTGAAACTTACCTGATCTAGGCCTGTAGTGGATATAGTGATATTATCAGTTTGTTCTTGTTTGAAAAAAGTAATTTTATTTGTTTGGCTGTACCGAGTCATCCATACCCTGTGGGCTCTTCTCTTGGTGCAGTGAGTAGGGGCTGTTCTCTACTAGCGGTGCATGGGCGTTTCATGTTGCAGAGCATATGCTCAAGATCACGTGGGCTTCAGACGTTGTGGAATTTGGGCTCAGTAGTTGAGGCTCCCGGGCTCTAGAGCACAGACTCAGTAGTTGTGGAGCGTGGGCTTATTTGCCCCACAGCATACGGGATCTTCTTAGACTAAGGATAGAACCCATGTTTTCTGCATTGGCAGGCAGATTCTTTACCCCTGAGCCACGAGGGAATCCCTCCATTTGTTCTTAATGAGTGTGGTGATTAGAGCTTATTGTAGTCATTTATAACCTTACATTTTTATCCAAATAGATATTCCCCATAGGTGGTGTTTGCAAATGCAATATTTCATGATGGAACATAAACACAACTGAAGCTGCATTTCATCTAAATGTCATTTATGTCATTAAAGTTATATTTATTTATTTTAATATATGCAAAATACCCTCATATTTTATTCCTAGCACTCTTCATAGAAGGAAGAGGAGAAAACCTAGCCTTAAGAGATATCTTAAACCAAGAACAAGGAATGGGTATTGTATGCTGTATCTCAGGACCAAATATGAGATGATAAGGTATAATTCACAGTTTTTGTCCTATGTGGCTAGTTGTGTTAAGTCCTGCAACCTTATTAGACCTCAGTTTCATCATGGACAGAATGAATGGGTTGGATGCCATCATTTGTTTTCCAAAGTGCAGCAGAGCATTAGTGTGGTGAGATATTTGTCAAGGATTCAAGAAATAGCATAATAATAAAATCATCATGGTAAAACCGCCGAGATTTGGGAATGGTTTACTTTAAAAGAATAATAATTGCTTTCATTTCTTCACTTTTTTAAAGCCCTGTTGACTGGACTGAAGACATTAAGTCCATTAAATAGGCAGTAGATAGCCATTCTTATATGGTTTCATAGTGGGTAGCTAATGTTTAAAATTGTAAAAAAAAAAAAAAGTCTGAAACTTACCTGATCTAGGCCTGTAGTGGATATAGTGATATTATCAGTTTGTTCTTGTTTGAAAAAAGTAATTTTATTTGTTTGGCTGTACCGAGTCATCCATACCCTGTGGGCTCTTCTCTTGGTGCAGTGAGTAGGGGCTGTTCTCTACTAGCGGTGCATGGGCGTTTCATGTTGCAGAGCATATGCTCAAGATCACGTGGGCTTCAGACGTTGTGGAATTTGGGCTCAGTAGTTGAGGCTCCCGGGCTCTAGAGCACAGACTCAGTAGTTGTGGAGCGTGGGCTTATTTGCCCCACAGCATACGGGATCTTCTTAGACTAAGGATAGAACCCATGTTTTCTGCATTGGCAGGCAGATTCTTTACCCCTGAGCCACGAGGGAATCCCTCCATTTGTTCTTAATGAGTGTGGTGATTAGAGCTTATTGTAGTCATTTATAACCTTACATTTTTATCCAAATAGATATTCCCCATAGGTGGTGTTTGCAAATGCAATATTATCTGTCATGCAAGCAGAATGATAGAGAACCCCTACAGGCAATGATCCCTACCTTTCCTTGGGCAGTTTGGAGTTTTATAAATCCATGAGACACCTTCTGCAGAGGGGATTGCTCAGCTGGTTTTTTCTCTTTGGTTTGGCACTTAAGATGTATCAGGCATGGTGCTTGAAACTGCTGACACGTGGATGAGAAGGCTGAGCACTTCCTTAAGAGATTTACAACCTGGTAGACAGAATAAACAGCCCCAGTGTATTATTGTAGTAATAATGATAATAAGATTTAACAGTGGAGCTGTTAAGAAACCTTCGGAGAAAGGATTACCTAAAGAAGCAGTGCAGGAACTGTACCACACTATGAGGTGAATTTCACGTGAGGGGGCTTCCTGGTAGCTCAGATGGTAAAGAATCTGCCTGCCAGGCAGGAGACCTGGGTTCAATCCTGGGTTGGAAAGATCCCCTGGAGAAGGGAATGGCTACTTACTCCAGTATTCTTGCCTGGAGGATTCCATGGCTTACCCATGGGGTCACAAAGAATCGGGCACTTCACTTTCTTACCATGACTAATGTAGGGAGAAGAAACTATATAGGTAGAAGCCTAAAGGAGTAACAATATGAAACGAGTTAAGCTGCTGGGCTCCTCTGTGCATGGAATTCTCCAGGGAAGAATACTGGCATGGGTAGCAATGGGGGCTACAGAGAAATACTTTGCAATTGCATTCTTATTTACAAGGCTGTTTTATTTTGGGGGGGGGGGGCGGGGGCGGGCAATAAATTGCCCCTATGAATGTTTAGATAATTGAATTAGGAAAGTCATTTAAGGAGAAGCTGACAATGAGGTCTGCTTTGGTTGCCCGTAATCTTCTGTCTATAGATTTGCTATCAGAATTTAGCTGCTTTTAATGAATTGGGAACCCTTTGTGTGTTATCTTACCCCAGAAGTATTCGGATAGAACCCATGTTTTCTGCATTGGCAGGCAGATTCTTTACCCCTGAGCCACGAGGGAATCCCTCCATTTGTTCTTAATGAGTGTGGTGATTAGAGCTTATTGTAGTCATTTATAACCTTACATTTTTATCCAAATAGATATTCCCCATAGGTGGTGTTTGCAAATGCAATATTATCTGTCATGCAAGCAGAATGATAGAGAACCCCTACAGGCAATGATCCCTACCTTTCCTTGGGCAGTTTGGAGTTTTATAAATCCATGAGACACCTTCTGCAGAGGGGATTGCTCAGCTGGTTTTTTCTCTTTGGTTTGGCACTTAAGATGTATCAGGCATGGTGCTTGAAACTGCTGACACGTGGATGAGAAGGCTGAGCACTTCCTTAAGAGATTTACAACCTGGTAGACAGAATAAACAGCCCCAGTGTATTATTGTAGTAATAATGATAATAAGATTTAACAGTGGAGCTGTTAAGAAACCTTCGGAGAAAGGATTACCTAAAGAAGCAGTGCAGGAACTGTACCACACTATGAGGTGAATTTCACGTGAGGGGACTTCCCTGGTGGCTCAGATGGTAAAGAATCTGCCTGCCAGGCAGGAGACCTGGGTTCAATCCTGGGTTGGAAAGATCCCCTGGAGAAGGGAATGGCTACTTACTCCAGTATTCTTGCCTGGAGGATTCCATGGCTTACCCATGGGGTCACAAAGAATCGGGCACTTCACTTTCTTACCATGACTAATGTAGGGAGAAGAAACTATATAGGTAGAAGCCTAAAGGAGTAACAATATGAAACGAGTTAAGCTGCTGGGCTCCTCTGTGCATGGAATTCTCCAGGGAAGAATACTGGCATGGGTAGCAATGGGGGCTACAGAGAAATACTTTGCAATTGCATTCTTATTTACAAGGCTGTTTTATTTTGGGGGGGGGGGGGGGGGGGGGGGCAATAAATTGCCCCTATGAATGTTTAGATAATTGAATTAGGAAAGTCATTTAAGGAGAAGCTGACAATGAGGTCTGCTTTGGTTGCCCGTAATCTTCTGTCTATAGATTTGCTATCAGAATTTAGCTGCTTTTAATGAATTGGGAACCCTTTGTGTGTTATCTTACCCCAGAAGTATTCTAAGAGTCAAAGCTACGGACATACTTACCACACATGCTATCTCTGAGTTGCTAGTTAAGATGCCCCGAGGTTGGCAAAAGGAGTTGCTTGCTCTGAAAAGATTGTGATCTGGTTTTAGTTCTTCCAGGTCCATTCTTTTCCATCCCTCACCCAAACACACAGAAAGGCCCTGAGAGCTAGTAAGAAGGCTTTTTGTTGGAGAAGGATGCCGAAGAGCAGATAAGGCCTACTCTGGGAATAGCGACTTAGTATTTAGTGACCCTCTGAATCTCCCTCATAATGAAAAAGATTTTCACATAGTGATGTACCAGGAAGTCATTGTGGTTTATGCATGGTTTAACATGAATTTCATGCTCACTAAAACAGCCTGTTTGTGACCTATCAAACATACATTGAGTATCTACTTTAATTGTTAAATCAAGGGTGTGTAATCAGAAGTAAAAAAATGTCCATGTCAAAGTAAAGTTTAAGTGCCTCCCATTGGGATGCCAATGCTGGTACTCTTTCCATGATAAGACTCCCTTCCCAGGTGCCAAGGTCAGTTACGTACATTCTAATGTGTTGCTTATTTGTTTGTTTTTAAACTTTGAAGGACTGTATCTGTGACTTGTTGAATGTCAACAGTGCTTCTCCAGAGCAGTTTCTCAAAAGTGGTCTGAGAGGCTGTCTCCCAGGCTCTTGTGCTTAGCCTCACTCAAAATTATTTTCTATTCCTATTGCAGATTGTTCATTGATTATTTTTGTTGACACTGGCTTAGACTGGACAGGAGGTCAGCTGCTTAGTACAGAACTGTGGGAAGGAAGCATCCAACGGCCTTTTGTGTAGCCCATGAGTGTTTCCCACAGTGTCACAAAAGCTCAAAAAAGAGGTACTGAATATATAAGTCTTAAAACAATCTGTTTTCCCATATCTCTACATCTTCTTGCACAGCCCTGTTTAGATAATTGAATTAGGAAAGTCATTTAAGGAGAAGCTGACAATGAGGTCTGCTTTGGTTGCCCGTAATCTTCTGTCTATAGATTTGCTATCAGAATTTAGCTGCTTTTAATGAATTGGGAACCCTTTGTGTGTTATCTTACCCCAGAAGTATTCTAAGAGTCAAAGCTACGGACATACTTACCACACATGCTATCTCTGAGTTGCTAGTTAAGATGCCCCGAGGTTGGCAAAAGGAGTTGCTTGCTCTGAAAAGATTGTGATCTGGTTTTAGTTCTTCCAGGTCCATTCTTTTCCATCCCTCACCCAAACACACAGAAAGGCCCTGAGAGCTAGTAAGAAGGCTTTTTGTTGGAGAAGGATGCCGAAGAGCAGATAAGGCCTACTCTGGGAATAGCGACTTAGTATTTAGTGACCCTCTGAATCTCCCTCATAATGAAAAAGATTTTCACATAGTGATGTACCAGGAAGTCATTGTGGTTTATGCATGGTTTAACATGAATTTCATGCTCACTAAAACAGCCTGTTTGTGACCTATCAAACATACATTGAGTATCTACTTTAATTGTTAAATCAAGGGTGTGTAATCAGAAGTAAAAAAATGTCCATGTCAAAGTAAAGTTTAAGTGCCTCCCATTGGGATGCCAATGCTGGTACTCTTTCCATGATAAGACTCCCTTCCCAGGTGCCAAGGTCAGTTACGTACATTCTAATGTGTTGCTTATTTGTTTGTTTTTAAACTTTGAAGGACTGTATCTGTGACTTGTTGAATGTCAACAGTGCTTCTCCAGAGCAGTTTCTCAAAAGTGGTCTGAGAGGCTGTCTCCCAGGCTCTTGTGCTTAGCCTCACTCAAAATTATTTTCTATTCCTATTGCAGATTGTTCATTGATTATTTTTGTTGACACTGGCTTAGACTGGACAGGAGGTCAGCTGCTTAGTACAGAACTGTGGGAAGGAAGCATCCAACGGCCTTTTGTGTAGCCCATGAGTGTTTCCCACAGTGTCACAAAAGCTCAAAAAAGAGGTACTGAATATATAAGTCTTAAAAACAATCTGTTTTCCCATATCTCTACATCTTCTTGCACAGCCCTAGGTAAATAGTAAGACTCAATAAATGTTTGTCGAATTGATAGTATTGGCAGCTCATTTACTTTATTCTAATTAAATTTCTTTCTCTAGGTGTAAATGGCTTTTCATTGAGCACATTTCAGATAGAAGTCTTTAGACATAGACAACACAGCCACAAAATGAACTCAAATCCTGCTTCGTTTGATGAGTGCTTTTTATTATCTGCCATTTGCTAGCAATTAGATACCAAAAATCGGAAGCTTTTGTAAACACAGGGGGATTAAAATACAACAAGCTCACCAACTACTTGGGATGCTTTTCAAAGAGATCTAGATGAATTATTTTGTTGTGTACAGTTTGTGTTGATTTGTTACAAAAGATTCTCTAGAGCATATCTGTTCTCTCAGAGGAGCTAGGTGAAAGTGCCATTTAAGTATTTAAGAAAAGAACCACAGGACATAAAAATACACTCATTTATCTAGAGAAGAGTCAGCTTTGGCAGATGTTCCTGCTTACAACACGCTTTGATCACTTCCCCAGTAGATCTCCATTTCAGCTTAGCTGGTGAATCTTGGAAATGCATATGTGTTTTGTCACAGCTGTGTGTGAAATATTATGTAATTAAATTTTGCATTACATCAGTCCAACCGAATAATAAAATGTCATCTGGTTAATTCTGGTTTCCAAATGTGCTTTATAACCAACTCAGACAAAATATAACATGTGATTCATACCACAAATTGTTATGTAGGCATGTACTAGCATATTTATGGTATTACACTGCATGCCAAATGATGCACTAAATTCAAATATGGACATGCTAATTTCCCTTGTGTTGACAATATGAAGTTCTAAGCATTATTCTGTAATCAGAACATAACCAGTTCACTGAAGTCATAAAGTGGACTTCTCCCAAATCTACTTGCTTCCTTTCTTATTCAGAGTTACGAGTAAACTCATTAATTCCAAAAAGTGTCAGCAGACAAAGGAATTTCACAAACACGCACACACACACACACACACACACACACATACATATAGCTACATAAATGCTTCATTACATTGCAAATCTCACAGTTCAGTTACAGAATTGGGGATACAGGGATATTTTGGAAGAAATACTACTTATCTGACTGTAGATGTTTTTGACAGGGGTCTGTGTCAAAATCGTTAGAAAAGTAATACAGGTAAACAAATGACTTGAGTATAGAAAATGATTAGGATTTGGTATGGTATTTTATCAGGCTGTCTGAAACCAGAAAAAAATGGAGATAACAGGTTTCAAAGGTATTTCACTGTGTCATGAAAAACAACAAAAGCCTGCCTTTAATTTTATCCTTCTTCCAGAATTTAAAAATGATCTGGAAGAAAAGAATGACCTTGACTGTGCTTATGTCAGTTGTGTAAGCTTTGGGCTATTTCCTTTACAACTATGATTCTAATTGATTATCACCAAACCCTTTGGGACTGGCTTAATTTTTTTAATTTAGTTCTTTCCTGTTTTCCACATAAAACAACAAGGATCAGTCCAAGTATCAACATTAAGATGTAGATATAACTATTAAGTCAATTCCAAGTTGAAATATAAGTAACAGCTTCAGTGGCCGTGTAATGGGTACCATGGATATGATAAAAAATCCATTAAAGTTATTTAAATTAAATGTATGGATTTATCAGTGCAACACTAGCAAACCATCAGCTCATTTAACGAACACTGAGAACCACTGTCAACAATTGCTTGAATATGCTGAAATCAGTGGTGTGAGGGATAGTAGCCAAGGGGAATTTTGGGAGAGATTTAGCTACTCTTTAGGACTCCAGGCTTCTGTCAAGAGGGTGCCACTGGGGTGAATTATGCTCCTCTCATAATTTTGTCAGTGCTGATCCCCCAATCCATGCAAGATAAGCAAATAATCCATTAAAACACAGAGTTTACTATGCAAATGTACCTCTAAGAAATATCTCTAATGCACATATTGACAATTCTAAGCCCCTCCTATATAGAAATTTTAGATTCTTCCATTTTAATGAAAGAATTTTAATGGACTACTAATGCTAATCAGGGCCAGACAGACTTCTTTGAGTTCATTTATCTGAAATAATATCATAGGAAATCAATCCACTTACCAAAGAAAGTGTATACATATATAAAATTTTTAAAAGGTTAACATTTGTGTACCTTGTTATATAAGCTATCCACCTAAACATACACACACACATACTTTAATGATAACAACCTCAATGACATCAGCAGCAACAGATTTCTACCACACTCGAATGCATAATTTTTTTCATTTTCACAAGTTTGAAAGTTTGAAAAGGGTCTTTGTTGTTTACATGCATTCATTTTCATTCATGTGTTCGGTGAACATAGCTTGAGCATGAAGCATGTCCCAGGCATTGTTTTAGCCCCCAGAGATACCATTGTGGGGAAAACAAATTACATCATCCATATATCTTCTTGGATACTTTCAAGGTAGGGGCAGGAGGTGGGTCAGAACAGTTGGAAATTACCCTTTTATGCAATGGGATAAGAATTGGTATGAAGAAGGGACAGAATACAAGAAAAGCACCTAGAAAAGGGAACACCTAACACTGATGGACAGTAATTAATTTTCCTGAGCTAGTTTTCCTTTATTTGCTTCCTAAATACACTTGAGGCCCTTCTTTGCTTTGTCTTGCTCTATGCTCTCAAGGGTGGTATCTCCTGAGTTACCATGCTCTCTAACTTTTGCAGGTTTTGACCAATAGGAAGCACCAGCAAAGGATAAAAGAAAGGGATTATATTGTAGCTTCCTTTCCTGCTTTGCTCTGTCTATGGACTTGATTAATTCTTCTATAGATACAGATAAATGACTTATCTCCAAACTCTATTTTATACCAGGTTCTAGGTAACTCAGTCACTTCCCTTACCCCAATCTATCAAGAGTAACAGTTTCCATCTCACTAGTCTTTGTGTGTCTCATCATTTGTTGGTTCCGATAACCCTGACTACAACTCTATAAATAATTCCTGAAGTATACTCCATGCATGCCATAATTTCTTGCTGGACCTAGACTGAAAGAATTTCATATAAAGATAAACCACAGAGAGTGGGTAGATTACAACAGTGAAGAATATTTGTAGTTGGTGGTGCTTTAGTCTCTGAATTGTGTCTGATACCCACCCTGTGGACTGTAGGCCAGACAGACTTCTTTGAGTTCATTTATCTGAAATAATATCATAGGAATTCAAACCACTTACCAAAGAAAGTGTATACATATATAAAATTTTTACAAGGTTAACATTTGTGTACCTTGTTATATAAGCTATCCACCTAAACATACACACACACATACTTTAATGATAACAACCTCAATGACATCAGCAGCAACAGATTTCTACCACACTCGAATGCATAATTTTTTTCATTTTCACAAGTTTGAAAGTTTGAAAAGGGTCTTTGTTGTTTACATGCATTCATTTTCATTCATGTGTTCGGTGAACATAGCTTGAGCATGAAGCATGTCCCAGGCATTGTTTTAGCCCCCAGAGATACCATTGTGGGGAAAACAAATTACATCATCCATATATCTTCTTGGATACTTTCAAGGTAGGGGCAGGAGGTGGGTCAGAACAGTTGGAAATTACCCTTTTATGCAATGGGATAAGAATTGGTATGAAGAAGGGACAGAATACAAGAAAAGCACCTAGAAAAGGGAACACCTAACACTGATGGACAGTAATTAATTTTCCTGAGCTAGTTTTCCTTTATTTGCTTCCTAAATACACTTGAGGCCCTTCTTTGCTTTGTCTTGCTCTATGCTCTCAAGGGTGGTATCTCCTGAGTTACCATGCTCTCTAACTTTTGCAGGTTTTGACCAATAGGAAGCACCAGCAAAGGATAAAAGAAAGGGATTATATTGTAGCTTCCTTTCCTGCTTTGCTCTGTCTATGGACTTGATTAATTCTTCTATAGATACAGATAAATGACTTATCTCCAAACTCTATTTTATACCAGGTTCTAGGTAACTCAGTCACTTCCCTTACCCCAATCTATCAAGAGTAACAGTTTCCATCTCACTAGTCTTTGTGTGTCTCATCATTTGTTGGTTCCGATAACCCTGACTACAACTCTATAAATAATTCCTGAAGTATACTCCATGCATGCCATAATTTCTTGCTGGACCTAGACTGAAAGAATTTCATATAAAGATAAACCACAGAGAGTGGGTAGATTACAACAGTGAAGAATATTTGTAGTTGGTGGTGCTTTAGTCTCTGAATTGTGTCTGATACTTGCAACCCTGTGGACTGTAGCCTGCCAGGCTCCTCTGTCCATGGATTTCCCAGGCAAGATTACTGGAGTACATTGCTGTTCGCTTCTCCAGGGGATCTTACTGAACCAGGAATCAAGCCTGGGTCTCGTGCATTACAGGCAGATTGTTTACCATCTGAGCCACCGAGGCAGCACCACTCAATTTTAGATGCTCCACCTTCAGTTTACCTAGAGAATAGCAAGGATTATAGAGAAAGTAAGGGAATTCCAGGAAAACATCTACTTCTTCTCATTGAGTATGCCAAAGTGTTTGACTGTGTGGATCATAATAAACTGTGGAAAATTCTTAGAGATGGGAATAGCCACACTTCCTTACCTGTCCCCTAAGAAACTTACATACAAGTCAAGAAGCAGCAGTTAGAACCAGACATAGGATAACAGACTGGTTCAAAATTCATAAAGGAGTTTGTAAAGACTGTATATTGTCACCCTGCTTATTTAACTTATATGCAGAGTACATCATGTGAAATGCCAGAGTAGATGAATTCCAAACTGGAATCAACAACCTCAGATATGCAGATGATACCACTCTAATGGCAAAAAGTGGAGAAAAACTAAAGAGCCTCTTGATGAAGGTGAAAAAAGAGAGTTAAAAAGCTGGCTTAAAGTGCAACATTCAGAAAACAAAGATCATGGCATATTATCTCATCACTTCATGGCAAATAGGCAAACAATAGAAATAGTGAAACACTTTATTTTCTTGGGCTCCAAAATCACTGTGGAGCATGGTTGCAAGCAATGAAATTAAGAGACGATTCCTCCTTGGAAGAAAAGCTGTGATAAACTTAGACAGCTTATTAAAAAACAGAGACATCACTTTGCCAACAGGACCATCACTTTGGTCCATATAGTCAAAGCTGTGGCTTCCTCTGCCATCATGTACAGATGTGAGAGTTGGACCAGAAAGAAGGCTGAGCATTGGCTTCCCTGGTGATCAAGTGATTAAGAATCTGCCTTGCAATGCAAGTGACACCGGTTCAATCCCTGATCTGGAAAGATGCCATGGAGCAGCTAAGCCTATGAGCCACAACTCCTGAAAGCTGAGCACCTAGAGCCTGTGCTCTGCAAGAAAAAAAGCCACTGCAACGGGAAGCGACACATAACAATGAAGAAGAGCACCCCTGCTCACCTCAACTAGAGAAAGCCTGAGTGCTGCAATAAAGACCCCACCACAGCCAAAATAAATAAATAAAGCTTAAAAAAAAAAAAGAAGCCTGAGCACCAAAGAATTGATGCTTTCAAACTGTGGTGTTGGATAAGATTCTTGAAAGTTCCTTCGACAGACTAGAGATCAAACCAGTCAATCCTAAAGGAAATCAACTCTGAATGTTCATTGAATGCTGAAACTGAAGCTCCAATATTTTGGCCACCTGATGCAAAGAGCTGACTCATTGAAAAAGATCCTGATGCTGCTAAAGACTGAGGGCAGGAGGAGAAGGGGGTGGCAGAGAATGAGATGGTTGGATGGCGTCACTGATTCGATGGACATGAGTTTGAGCAAACTTAGGCAGATAGTGAAGGACAGGGAAAACTGGAGTGCTGTGGCAAAGTGTCAGACACTAGCGACTAAATAACAACAACAAGAGATGTATGAATGATTATAAAAGTCAAATGTCAGTTATGTAGTTTAATTTTCACTCCCATGAAAGGCAGAACAATCAAAATCATCAAAAAATGGTGCTGCAAAATTTTCAGGGTTGGAAAACTCCACAAAGTTAGCCTTGTATAAATCAGAAGTGAAATTCTTATTTCCTCCATACATATAATTTTAGTGGTCCTTCTACCATACAGTTTTCAACAAATTTGTTCTCAGAGTAAATGAACAAATGTGATTTGGAAATATTTATCAGCATTTAAACAGACAGCAATAGTTTATAATCCCATCCTCACATTAATTTATGGATTGTTTCAAATAGAGTTCATGAAAAATCCAAATAATGACATTTTCAATGCTAGAGTTGATGCTTTTGGAAATAGAAATAATTCCACCACAGAAAGGTATCTTTCACTTCAACAGTCCATTTAAACCAGTTCAATTGCTAAGCTTGGCCCACCAGAAAGAAGGCTGAGCATTGGCTTCCCTGGTGATCAAGTGATTAAGAATCTGCCTTGCAATGCAAGTGACACCGGTTCAATCCCTGATCTGGAAAGATGCCATGGAGCAGCTAAGCCTATGAGCCACAACTCCTGAAAGCTGAGCACCTAGAGCCTGTGCTCTGCAAGAAAAAAAGCCACTGCAACGGGAAGCGACACATAACAATGAAGAAGAGCACCCCTGCTCACCTCAACTAGAGAAAGCCTGAGTGCTGCAATAAAGACCCCACCACAGCCAAAATAAATAAATAAAGCTTAAAAAAAAAAAGAAGCCTGAGCACCAAAGAATTGATGCTTTCAAACTGTGGTGTTGGATAAGATTCTTGAAAGTTCCTTCGACAGACTAGAGATCAAACCAGTCAATCCTAAAGGAAATCAACTCTGAATGTTCATTGAATGCTGAAACTGAAGCTCCAATATTTTGGCCACCTGATGCAAAGAGCTGACTCATTGAAAAAGATCCTGATGCTGCTAAAGACTGAGGGCAGGAGGAGAAGGGGGTGGCAGAGAATGAGATGGTTGGATGGCGTCACTGATTCGATGGACATGAGTTTGAGCAAACTTAGGCAGATAGTGAAGGACAGGGAAAACTGGAGTGCTGTGGCAAAGTGTCAGACACTAGCGACTAAATAACAACAACAAGAGATGTATGAATGATTATAAAAGTCAAATGTCAGTTATGTAGTTTAATTTTCACTCCCATGAAAGGCAGAACAATCAAAATCATCAAAAAATGGTGCTGCAAAATTTTCAGGGTTGGAAAACTCCACAAAGTTAGCCTTGTATAAATCAGAAGTGAAATTCTTATTTCCTCCATACATATAATTTTAGTGGTCCTTCTACCATACAGTTTTCAACAAATTTGTTCTCAGAGTAAATGAACAAATGTGATTTGGAAATATTTATCAGCATTTAAACAGACAGCAATAGTTTATAATCCCATCCTCACATTAATTTATGGATTGTTTCAAATAGAGTTCATGAAAAATCCAAATAATGACATTTTCAATGCTAGAGTTGATGCTTTTGGAAATAGAAATAATTCCACCACAGAAAGGTATCTTTCACTTCAACAGTCCATTTAAACCAGTTCAATTGCTATATGGTGGCAATTTAGATTATGTTCTTATTTTTAATGAAGTAATTATCTGCTAAGCATTGCCATGAAAATTTTTCAATATTCTTCAACAGTGGTTCTTTTTAAAAAAAGTATAGAGAGGCCAAGCAACTGTAAAAGAAGAAGAAAATTTGAGCCTGTAACTCCTTTCCACAATAGATGAGATGGTACATGGAGTACCTCCTGACTATGCCCTCATTTGTGATGTTCAATGAATATGGATTAGCAATTAACCATGGCTACACTCAAAGCTAAGATAAATTACAGGAATAAATTCAGGGTGGATGTGTGGTGTGCAGTCCGTATTGATCAGCTTGCAGAAAATGACCTCAGAATTATTTTCAACTTTATGTGGCTAGAGATAGTTCTTGTGCTAGTATTTTCTCCAGTTATATAGGAGCTGTCATTAGATATGTAGGGAAATTGCTAAGGAAGCAATTAGTGTATGATAGGGTCCAGAAGAGTCATATTTATTTTCAAACTCAAAGAAAATAAAATTCATTTTCACTGTCTCATAGAATTATGATGTTATTAATAGCTCCATCATTCCTGATATTTCCTTGGATTGTCATTGTCATTTACTCATCAGTTATTCAACCATGAACAACTTGGGGACAGGTGCTGCATTTTGGATCTGTATACATTCAATACCTGGCATGCAATGGAGAATAATAAATGTTTGTTAAATTGAACAAGGAAGCTGAAAAACCTCCAGAGCTTTGAAAAATACAAAATATGTTATCATTCCACACATTTGATTTTATTTTTCCTCCATCATCCTTTGGATCAAAATGTTTCAGGTGAGGAAACTTACATATAGAAATATTTACAAACTGTAAAGCAAGTGAACAGCCAGCCTTTTGCTATTTTCAAATGTTTCTCATTGAAAAAGTATAATGAAAATTTAGATATTGTGAACATCAACCATTTTCTGGACAGAAGGAACTAAAGGAAAACCAGTTCTACTTATTTTATTCAAGAGACATCGCTTAAGTAGCATTTGGATTTACTGTTAATAATAACATTACTTGACTTTAAGAAGAATCTCGATCTATATTCAAAATAAACTAATAGCCAAGCTCCTTATCAGGCCAATAAGTTTTTATTTAATCTGGCAACCCTCTAACTGAAATGCGAGCCTTTCTCTCCTTCTTTCATCTATTCTAGGTTTCCAATTTTCCTCTCAATTTTCAAGTTACGTATTTTTGCTATCAAATACTTCATATATACTCTGTATTTATCTTGGAATTTCATATCGCTCTTGTCCTATAAACGTCCATTGATTCTTTTTTATTACTCTCTTACCAAATCCTCCAAACTAATAAACCTATTTCAAGCAGCCTTCTCTAATTAATCTCCATCAGGTACTGCTTTGTTTACTAACATCAAGCATTCATTTCTCACTTCCTAAGTGTGTTATTAATGGTTGAAATATGCATAAACATTCTTTTTAAAAAATTTTGGCCTCTTTTATTGTTTGTTTGTTTGTTTACATCCATCTTTATTCTTTGGCCTGTGTGGGCCTCCCATTGCAGTGGCCTCTCTCGTTGCAGAGCACCAACTCTGGGTGCATGTGCTCCAGAGCACTGGTGCCTAATTGAACACACCCATCCAGCAGCTTCGTGGCACATGGGATCTTCCCAGGCGAGGGATCAAACTGGTGTCCCTTGCACTGCAAGGCAGACTCTTTACCCACTGGACCACCAGGGAAACCCTGCATTGGCATTCTTCAGGAAACATGTTCTGTGACATAAGCGGTGGTCTTTGTTTTCCTAATTGCTATGTATAAATTAGCTAAGCTAGTGTCAGTACATATTAGGCATTAGTAAACACTGCCTGATTTAATGAGCAAAAGAACAAATGAATCATTCTCATATATACTCAGCAACCATACTCTTATAAGGATGCTTGAGGGCTGGTATTAATACAATTAAAGACATTCATGTCATTAAGTGACAGAGGTGTGAAGTTGAGAATCCAGTTTCTGATTATTAACTATATTCTGTGCATTTAGTTTTAATTGAAGTATAATGAATTAGAACATCAACCATTTTCTGGACAGAAGGAACTAAAGGAAAACCAGTTCTACTTATTTTATTCAAGAGACATCGCTTAAGTAGCATTTGGATTTACTGTTAATAATAACATTACTTGACTTTAAGAAGAATCTCGATCTATATTCAAAATAAACTAATAGCCAAGCTCCTTATCAGGCCAATAAGTTTTTATTTAATCTGGCAACCCTCTAACTGAAATGCGAGCCTTTCTCTCCTTCTTTCATCTATTCTAGGTTTCCAATTTTCCTCTCAATTTTCAAGTTACGTATTTTTGCTATCAAATACTTCATATATACTCTGTATTTATCTTGGAATTTCATATCGCTCTTGTCCTATAAACGTCCATTGATTCTTTTTTATTACTCTCTTACCAAATCCTCCAAACTAATAAACCTATTTCAAGCAGCCTTCTCTAATTAATCTCCATCAGGTACTGCTTTGTTTACTAACATCAAGCATTCATTTCTCACTTCCTAAGTGTGTTATTAATGGTTGAAATATGCATAAACATTCTTTTTAAAAAATTTTGGCCTCTTTTATTGTTTGTTTGTTTGTTTACATCCATCTTTATTCTTTGGCCTGTGTGGGCCTCCCATTGCAGTGGCCTCTCTCGTTGCAGAGCACCAACTCTGGGTGCATGTGCTCCAGAGCACTGGTGCCTAATTGAACACACCCATCCAGCAGCTTCGTGGCACATGGGATCTTCCCAGGCGAGGGATCAAACTGGTGTCCCTTGCACTGCAAGGCAGACTCTTTACCCACTGGACCACCAGGGAAACCCTGCATTGGCATTCTTCAGGAAACATGTTCTGTGACATAAGCGGTGGTCTTTGTTTTCCTAATTGCTATGTATAAATTAGCTAAGCTAGTGTCAGTACATATTAGGCATTAGTAAACACTGCCTGATTTAATGAGCAAAAGAACAAATGAATCATTCTCATATATACTCAGCAACCATACTCTTATAAGGATGCTTGAGGGCTGGTATTAATACAATTAAAGACATTCATGTCATTACAGTGACAGAGGTGTGAAGTTGAGAATCCAGTTTCTGATTATTAACTATATTCTGTGCATTATTTCAAGTGTCTTTATTGATCAGCAGATACCTATTACTTGCAGAATATAAATGATCCTCAATATTTTCCTACATAGGCTTGTTTTCAAAGGGTTATGAATAATTCGGCTGTGTTATTAAGAAAGGTTTTATTATTTTTCTATTAAGAACTTATTAATCTTCCCTGTGAATGACTGCTAGATGTAACTTGCTTATACAGGTTTGTATTAGTCAATTGATAAAAGAAAATTATCACTCTTAAAAAGATGCTAAAATTAAATTCTCCTACTTTATTAGGTGTTAGGTATTCCCTGTGTGTAACACCCTTTTAGGAAATAAGATGCATGTCATGCTTGGGTAAGACTGCTTAGGGCAAAGTAGTCTCAGAAGATTCCCTGGGGACCCAGAAAGAAGCCTGGAATCTTTTCTTCCTCAGCACTGTCAGCACTGGATAAAGAGGATCAAGGGGCCATTGGCTGAATGTTGGCAGTCATTTACCATTCCGAAAGCAGCAAAGAAAAGAAAATCTGTGTATGTCTGTACCATGATGTGTAATGCAAATTAATGACAGATACAGTTGATGGAAGAGTACAAAACCTGAGGAAATCTTTGAAAGACTCTATTTTAAAAAAGATTCATTTTCAGGACAATTCTTATGGTACATTGATGAGAATATGTTTATTTCACTAAGGAAAAACAGGACTTACTTTGAAGTATGAATTGAAAAAAATATTTACTGAACTAATACACATACTGAAGGGTGCTTTAACTAATAAAGTGTTTGCCCATCTATCCATCGATCTATTCCCTCATACATCTGTTCATCTACTTATTTAGTTGAGTAACATAACTTTGAGAAATAATTTTATTTCCAGGTACTGGATTGGATGACACAAATACTATATTAACCAAAATTACTTGGTTCTTACCTTTATAGGGACAGTATCTATTAACAACCCACATTGTAAAGTAGAAAACCCCCAGTATTTCCCTTCCATTATTTACAAAAACCCACATAATGTCATTATAGTGACAGAGGTGTGAAGTTGAGAATCCAGTTTCTGATTATTAACTATATTCTGTGCATTATTTCAAGTGTCTTTATTGATCAGCAGATACCTATTACTTGCAGAATATAAATGATCCTCAATATTTTCCTACATAGGCTTGTTTTCAAAGGGTTATGAATAATTCGGCTGTGTTATTAAGAAAGGTTTTATTATTTTTCTATTAAGAACTTATTAATCTTCCCTGTGAATGACTGCTAGATGTAACTTGCTTATACAGGTTTGTATTAGTCAATTGATAAAAGAAAATTATCACTCTTAAAAAGATGCTAAAATTAAATTCTCCTACTTTATTAGGTGTTAGGTATTCCCTGTGTGTAACACCCTTTTAGGAAATAAGATGCATGTCATGCTTGGGTAAGACTGCTTAGGGCAAAGTAGTCTCAGAAGATTCCCTGGGGACCCAGAAAGAAGCCTGGAATCTTTTCTTCCTCAGCACTGTCAGCACTGGATAAAGAGGATCAAGGGGCCATTGGCTGAATGTTGGCAGTCATTTACCATTCAAAGCAGCAAAGAAAAGAAAATCTGTGTATGTCTGTACCATGATGTGTAATGCAAATTAATGACAGATACAGTTGATGGAAGAGTACAAAACCTGAGGAAATCTTTGAAAGACTCTATTTTAAAAAAGATTCATTTTCAGGACAATTCTTATGGTACATTGATGAGAATATGTTTATTTCACTAAGGAAAAACAGGACTTACTTTGAAGTATGAATTGAAAAAAATATTTACTGAACTAATACACATACTGAAGGGTGCTTTAACTAATAAAGTGTTTGCCCATCTATCCATCGATCTATTCCCTCATACATCTGTTCATCTACTTATTTAGTTGAGTAACATAACTTTGAGAAATAATTTTATTTCCAGGTACTGGATTGGATGACACAAATACTATATTAACCAAAATTACTTGGTTCTTACCTTTATAGGGACAGTATCTATTAACAACCCACATTGTAAAGTAGACACATATTCATTCCATTTTTCATTCCATCCTTCAGAAAACTACTTTTCTCCCATTCCATGTGGTACTAATTTAGCTGGCAATCCTAGCAACTTTTTTTTATCTCTGAGAAGAGATGGCCCATGATATAGGACCTCATAAAATATGTCCTTTATTCCCTTGGTTTTTAATAATTAATTCAGGTATTAATTTAAGGGCAGTTGCATTACTGAGGTGAAATCAAGCAGAGAAGGAATCTTCTCAGAGGCCAACATGCAGTAACTGGATAAAGAAGCTCTGTTTTTACAATGCAATTTCCAAGACAGGGGAGTCTGACTATAGGGCTGTGACTTCTATTTTAACTACTATATGTGAAAAACTTGTTTTCAGAGTAAAACTGGGCAGAGCTAAGCAGAAAAGAAGACAGAGAGAGGCCTTGTCCCTTTATCACCCAGTGCCAAGCTGCGGTATAAAGGATACTGCAACTCTCTCTGAATCTGCGAGCTACCTTGGCATTCTTCCCAGAGAACAAAGGAATCTTGATGAAATCAACCACTTAGGTATTTCTTGATTATAATGATGGATTTCAGAATAAAGAGAAAAATTACAAACACGTGTTCATTTTTAAAATAAAGTGAATTGGAGGCATACAAAGAACCAAATTCAGTGTAGGCCTGGATTTCTCTTTAAACTAAGATGCAGGAAACATAGAATATCAAAAACTCTAAATGTGTGACTGTACCCAACAGAGGAAGTAGATCAAAATGAATGCACCTTCCTCTGTGATAGGAGAGACACCTCACCTGCTTTTCTCCATCAGCTCTATAATTGTGCAGTCCCGGCCCTGGCATCTCTTGTCATGTCCTATATCACCATCTCCCTGAACACAATTGAGCTCTTAAACAGGGGTGGTCATTTTCTCATACCTGGCTGGTGGGGAGATTGATGGAATCAAATGACAGGTTCATGAGATAAGTCTGATTTTCATGCTTGACTCTAAAAGTAAATCTAAAGATCGTATAAATGAAATTCATGAATAATGTGATATCATAGCTATAGCAAAATCAGTATTAGCTTCTCATTAAACTATGATGACGCACTCTCTTCACATTTCTTCATTTTCATTCCATCCTTCAGAAAACTACTTTTCTCCCATTCCATGTGGTACTAATTTAGCTGGCAATCCTAGCAACTTTTTTTTATCTCTGAGAAGAGATGGCCCATGATATAGGACCTCATAAAATATGTCCTTTATTCCCTTGGTTTTTAATAATTAATTCAGGTATTAATTTAAGGGCAGTTGCATTACTGAGGTGAAATCAAGCAGAGAAGGAATCTTCTCAGAGGCCAACATGCAGTAACTGGATAAAGAAGCTCTGTTTTTACAATGCAATTTCCAAGACAGGGGAGTCTGACTATAGGGCTGTGACTTCTATTTTAACTACTATATGTGAAAAACTTGTTTTCAGAGTAAAACTGGGCAGAGCTAAGCAGAAAAGAAGACAGAGAGAGGCCTTGTCCCTTTATCACCCAGTGCCAAGCTGCGGTATAAAGGATACTGCAACTCTCTCTGAATCTGCGAGCTACCTTGGCATTCTTCCCAGAGAACAAAGGAATCTTGATGAAATCAACCACTTAGGTATTTCTTGATTATAATGATGGATTTCAGAATAAAGAGAAAAATTACAAACACGTGTTCATTTTTAAAATAAAGTGAATTGGAGGCATACAAAGAACCAAATTCAGTGTAGGCCTGGATTTCTCTTTAAACTAAGATGCAGGAAACATAGAATATCAAAAACTCTAAATGTGTGACTGTACCCAACAGAGGAAGTAGATCAAAATGAATGCACCTTCCTCTGTGATAGGAGAGACACCTCACCTGCTTTTCTCCATCAGCTCTATAATTGTGCAGTCCCGGCCCTGGCATCTCTTGTCATGTCCTATATCACCATCTCCCTGAACACAATTGAGCTCTTAAACAGGGGTGGTCATCTCTCTCATACCTGGCTGGTGGGGAGATTGATGGAATCAAATGACAGGTTCATGAGATAAGTCTGATTTTCATGCTTGACTCTAAAAGTAAATCTAAAGATCGTACAAATGAAATTCATGAATAATGTGATATCATAGCTATAGCAAAATCAGTATTAGCTTCTCATTAAACTATGATGACGCACTCTCTTTAAAATCATCCTTTGTATTTCAAAATTCATATGTATCACCAATAGGTTTTTTTTTCTTCTTCTTCTTTGCTTCTCCTTTACTTTCTCCTCCTTTTCTTCATTGTGCTTCTCTTTCCTCTTGCCTTTCTCTCTTTTTTTTGGATTAACACTAAAAAAACAGACATAATATTCCACTAAACTTAAGTGTATAGCTGAATAATTTAACATAAGTAAATGTATGTAGCCACCACCTAGATTAAAATATAAGCCATTCGCAGTACAACAACCTGAAGCATTTTCAGGGCCAGATGAGAAAATATTCATAATCATCATAAGATTAAGATCACAGGATTGTGTGAAGTCTTTGTGATTATTATATCTCCTTTCCATGAAAGAGCATGAACTAACCACTCCAAGCTCAGCATGTGCTATCAATGATTGTTCATAAATTCCCATAACATGTTGAGGCTGAAAGAAGAAATGACCTGCCCCCAGTATGAAGACATGCTATGAAGCTGGGTCTGTGTCACCCTACATGCTCCCCTCAATCTTGTGAATTCCCAAAACTTTCATCTAAATTTATCACAGTGCATAGCATTCTATATGTCTGAAATTTGACTAGACACTATACACATTTTGAGCTCAGGGACCACATCTACCCTTTATATCAATAGTACCTAACGTAGAACTTGGGCTTCCCTGGTGGCTTAGTGGTAAAGAACCCACCTGCCAAACAGGAGACAGTGGAGACATGAGTTTGATCCCTTGGTCAGGAAGATCCTCTGGAGTAGGGCATGACAACTCACTTCAGTATTCTTGCCTGGAGAATTCATGGACAGAGAAGTCCAGAGGGCTATTCATAGGGTAACAAAGAGTCAGACACAACTGAAGTGACTTTAGCCTACATGCTCACATACATGGATTAAATAAGTTCTTGTTTCACTCCTTATAGAAAAGTCCTATAATAAAAATAAGCATATTTGAAAATACACAATTGCATATATATTTTAAAAATACAATTCATAAATTCAAATCTGGAGGAATTGAGAGAGAGGTTATGTGGGCCCAGTCCTTTCTTTGAACAATGGAGAAGTCTCTCCAAGGTCTAGTGTCTGCCAGTGCCTAGATAAGACCGTGGTGGTGACGTTAGGACCTCTGTGGAGGTTGATGCCTTTCCCACTGTAATTTGCTGCTGAGCCCTGCACATATTTGTATGCTCAGAATTTCATCATTCTATCCATGAAGTTTTATTGCTGTATTCAATGCATTTTTCCCACAGAATACATTGCATCTTTAAAAAAAAAATCATGTGATTCTTTTCAGTTTCCAAACACAATAAATAATACAGCATAAAGTATAAATAGATAGCTTCACTTAAAATGCCATTTTCAAAATCACTCTACTTTTGTCTCACAGTGGAAAGGATTTAAGTCAGAGGAACAGTTGAATTGACTCTAAAGAATATCCCATTTGACAGACATAAGCTCTGAAGTACAAATATATTTCGAGTCTTTCTTAGACATGGCCTGTTTCTCTTCAGTGACCAAATTGATTGTCCTTGACAAATTAGCCTGGCCAAGTGTAAAATAGAACCAGTATCACGGTGCCTAAGGATTTTTTTTTTTCCTGCTAGTTACAAAGCTGATCAGGTGTAAACCAAATTTCTGACTAAAATAATTAGAAAGACACTTACTTGCAGGGATCTTTTTTTTTTTTTTTCCTGGATTACACCAGTCATGAAAGACCACAGATATATTCCTTTTGGTTTCTGTGCTAACATTTCTTGGTGTTTAAAATCATGTTAATTGTGTGTTTCTTATGTACTGTTTTAAAACTGACTAAGTACTTTTATACATATGACAAATCCAGTCAGAAATAATCCTGTTGAAACAACTTTCTGTTGGGGGTGGCGGGGCTCTGTTCCTCTTAGTTTACCCATTCTGGGCGCCTGAATTTTGACTTGGTATTCACATGTGCTGCTTTCTCCGTTACTGCCTGTAGTATCTGAAGGGATTCTTTATTATAAAGATAACAAAATTACAAATTGAGAATGGCTTAACTTACACTTCAGAATGCAGATGAGACAGAGTTTACCATAATACCTGTATGTGGCACTGTTATAAATTCCAAATTTTTAATATTTTAAAAATACAATTCATAAATTCAAATCTGGAGGAATTGAGAGAGAGGTTATGTGGGCCCAGTCCTTTCTTTGAACAATGGAGAAGTCTCTCAAGGTCTAGTGTCTGCCAGTGCCTAGATAAGACCGTGGTGGTGACGTTAGGACCTCTGTGGAGGTTGATGCCTTTCCCACTGTAATTTGCTGCTGAGCCCTGCACATATTTGTATGCTCAGAATTTCATCATTCTATCCATGAAGTTTTATTGCTGTATTCAATGCATTTTTCCCACAGAATACATTGCATTTTTATAAAAAAAATCATGTGATTCTTTTCAGTTTCCAAACACAATAAATAATACAGCATAAAGTATAAATAGATAGCTTCACTTAAAATGCCATTTTCAAAATCACTCTACTTTTGTCTCACAGTGGAAAGGATTTAAGTCAGAGGAACAGTTGAATTGACTCTAAAGAATATCCCATTTGACAGACATAAGCTCTGAAGTACAAATATATTTCGAGTCTTTCTTAGACATGGCCTGTTTCTCTTCAGTGACCAAATTGATTGTCCTTGACAAATTAGCCTGGCCAAGTGTAAAATAGAACCAGTATCACGGTGCCTAAGGATTTTTTTTTTTCCTGCTAGTTACAAAGCTGATCAGGTGTAAACCAAATTTCTGACTAAAATAATTAGAAAGACACTTACTTGCAGGGATCTTTTTTTTTTTTTTTCCTGGATTACACCAGTCATGAAAGACCACAGATATATTCCTTTTGGTTTCTGTGCTAACATTTCTTGGTGTTTAAAATCATGTTAATTGTGTGTTTCTTATGTACTGTTTTAAAACTGACTAAGTACTTTTATACATATGACAAATCCAGTCAGAAATAATCCTGTTGAAACAACTTTCTGTTGGGGGTGGCGGGGCTCTGTTCCTCTTAGTTTACCCATTCTGGGCGCCTGAATTTTGACTTGGTATTCACATGTGCTGCTTTCTCTCCGTTACTGCCTGTAGTATCTGAAGGGATTCTTTATTATAAAGATAACAAAATTACAAATTGAGAATGGCTTAACTTACACTTCAGAATGCAGATGAGACAGAGTTTACCATAATACCTGTATGTGGCACTGTTATAAATTCCAAATTTTTAATATTATCCAATTTTCTGATATTAAAGGACTCTCTACTAAAGGACTAGTGGGAATTTTTGAAAAATATGGTCCAAAAGGGTACAGTGTGGCCTCAATACCTTTGTCCATATTCTTCTGTCATCTTTCTATGCCCTGTGACTTTCTTTTCCCATACCATCTGTGTTTTTATTGGTCATATTAAAAAGCCTTCATTTCTACTAGACATTTATTGTTAACTTTCTTTTGCCATTTATAAATGTCCACCTCCCATGTAGTATTTAATCAACTAATTTCTGTGAATGTTTGCTTCTTCAATTAACCTAGCAAAAAGGGTTTTTTCTTGCTTTTCATTCAGGCTAAGGTTTGTCTCCATGATTTAATTGCTTTCTCTTGACTCAGACTTGATTCAAAATACATACATGACTCATTTTATTGTGTTTCATTTTGGTGTAAGATTATGGTTCTCAGATAGTGCTTTTTTTTAAATTTTGGCCTCTTTTATTGTTTTTTTCATTTATTTATTTTCATCCATCTTTATTCTTTGACGCGTGTGGGCCTCCCATCGCAGTGGCCTCTCTTGTTGCAGAGCACTAGCTCTGGGCACATGTGCTGCAGAGTGCTGGCTCCTAAATGGACACACTGTTCCAGCTGCTTAACAGCATGTGAGATCTTCCAGGTCAGGGATTGAACTGGCGCTGCTTGCACTGCAAGGCAGACTCTTTTCCATTGGACCACCAGGGAAGCCCCCCAGATAGTGCATTTTTACAAATTAAAGGTTTGTGACGTCCCTGCCTCAAGTGAGTCTACCAATACCATTTTTCCAACTGCATTTGCTCACTTTGTATTTGGGTCACATTTTGGTAATTCTCTCAATATTGTAAACCTGTATTATTATTATTATTATTATTATTATTATTATTATTATTATTATTATATCTGTTAGGGTGATCTGTGATGAGTGATCTTTGATATTACCATTGAAAACATACCATGACTCACTGAAGGCTAAGATAATACTCAACATTTTTTAATTAGCAATACAGTCATTTGAATTAATGTATGTATATTGATTTTTTAGACATAGTGCTATTGTATAGTGTAAATTATAATAAACTCCATTATAATGTAAGCATATCTGTTATGTGCACTGGGAAACCAAAAAAATTGTGTAACTTAGCTTCATGGTAATACTTGCTTTATTGCTTTATTTGCTTTATTGCTGTGGCTGGGACTGAAAGGTGTGCCTGCATGCTCTGAGGCAGAGTAGAATCATACTCTTAAATACTGTCCAAGCTGAAGGATGATTTCTTTTTTTATTATTATTAGGTAAGTTTGATTTAATGTTAAAAATTCAATCATCATACCTCACTATATTCATAGAATGAACAAGAAAAACCATGCAATCATCTCAAGAAATGTAGAAAGGTCATTTGGTAACATTCAGCATCTGTGGCAGACAGGCCCTGAACCCAGCAGCAGTGCAGTCTTCCTTCTTGAGTGCTACTTTGTGAATTTTTTAAAATATTTTTGGTTCTCAGATAGTGCTTTTTTTTAAATTTTGGCCTCTTTTATTGTTTTTTTCATTTATTTATTTTCATCCATCTTTATTCTTTGACGCGTGTGGGCCTCCCATCGCAGTGGCCTCTCTTGTTGCAGAGCACTAGCTCTGGGCACATGTGCTGCAGAGTGCTGGCTCCTAAATGGACACACTGTTCCAGCTGCTTAACAGCATGTGAGATCTTCCAGGTCAGGGATTGAACTGGCGCTGCTTGCACTGCAAGGCAGACTCTTTTCCATTGGACCACCAGGGAAGCCCCCCAGATAGTGCATTTTTACAAATTAAAGGTTTGTGACGTCCCTGCCTCAAGTGAGTCTACCAATACCATTTTTCCAACTGCATTTGCTCACTTTGTATTTGGGTCACATTTTGGTAATTCTCTCAATATTGTAAACCTGTATTATTATTATTATTATTATTATTATTATTATTATTATTATTATTATATCTGTTAGGGTGATCTGTGATGAGTGATCTTTGATATTACCATTGAAAACATACCATGACTCACTGAAGGCTAAGATAATACTCAACATTTTTTAATTAGCAATACAGTCATTTGAATTAATGTATGTATATTGATTTTTTAGACATAGTGCTATTGTATAGTGTAAATTATAATAAACTCCATTATAATGTAAGCATATCTGTTATGTGCACTGGGAAACCAAAAAAATTGTGTAACTTAGCTTCATGGTAATACTTGCTTTATTGCTTTATTTGCTTTATTGCTGTGGCTGGGACTGAAAGGTGTGCCTGCATGCTCTGAGGCAGAGTAGAATCATACTCTTAAATACTGTCCAAGCTGAAGGATGATTTCTTTTTTTATTATTATTAGGTAAGTTTGATTTAATGTTAAAAATTCAATCATCATACCTCACTATATTCATAGAATGAACAAGAAAAACCATGCAATCATCTCAAGAAATGTAGAAAGGTCATTTGGTAACATTCAGCATCTGTGGCAGACAGGCCCTGAACCCAGCAGCAGTGCAGTCTTCCTTCTTGAGTGCTACTTTGTGAATTTTTTAAAATATTTTTTTGGTTGGAGGATAATTGCTTTACAACACGGTGTTGCTTTCTGCCACACTTCAACAGAAGTCAGCCACAGGTATACATATGTCCCTTCCCTCATAACCCCCTCCCAACCCCTTCTACCTCTCTAGGTTGTCACAGAGCACTGGATCGAGTTCTGTGTGTCACAGTCAATTTCAATTTGCTATCTATTTTACATGTGATAGTGCTGTGTTTCAATGCTACTCTCCCAATTCATCCCACCCTCCCCTTCCCCAACTGTGTCCACAAGTCTGCCCTCTGTGGTTTTGTCTCTGTTGCTGCCCTGCAGACAGGTTCAGGATGAATTCTTTATTCAACATTCACAGCAAATCTTGAATTCTGTAATACTTCCTATAAACAGTCTTTTAATATCTGTCTCTCTTATTTTTTCGCCATGACACTCACACTCTGTTTACAACTGCACTGTAGTAGCCAGATTTGTCTCTACTTATGTGTTTGTTGTTTCTTGTAGCATCATTCAATGTAAATATTGAGTATAGTTCTAGTGTATTATGTATCATTGTTCTTATAATGTTACATAGGTGAAATTAATCCCATATAAAACAGAGGAAAAAAAGACCAGAAGTCCAAAACTTTAGATACCTTTTTAAGACCTTCGGATTTGAGTTCTCAATAGCCATCACTGCTATATCCTCACTACTTGCTTACTGACCCATCCCTGGTTTATTTAGGTCATAGGCAAAGCATTTTTGACCCAAAATGATAGATCCTTGTCTACCTGCAATTATATGCTATTGGTTCTCAAACTTTAGTTGGCATCAAAATCACTTGGGAGTACTGGCTAAAACACAGATTTCTGGTCCTCACATCCAAAGAATCACTAGTCTATACTGTTTTTTGTTGTTGTTTTTGTTGTTTTTTTAAGTGTATTGTTTAGATCAGTTTAGTCTAAGGACATGTATCTTACTCAGGTCTATTTAGTAAGAGATACAAATAAGTTACCTAGGGAGGATTTCCCTTCTTTATATAGAAAGCACATTGATTCAGATGTACAGCAATCATCTTTATCAACCTAACAGAATCTTGAGGTGAGAATCATAAAGATGTAAAGCCATTACTGATAGGAAGATGCAAGAGAAAGTTTGGAAGAATTAGTGCCCTGGATGATACCTTTCAACCCTGTAGACTGCTCTATCTCAGTAGCCTACTTGGGATTTTTATTTTTATTAAAACAAATTATTGTTGTTGTTCAGTTGGTAAGTGTATCTGACTCTTTGAAACCCCATAGACTGCAGCACACCAGGCTTCCCTGTCCTTCACTATCTCCTGGAGTTTGCTCAAACTTATGTCCAGTGATACCATCCAACTATCTCATTCTCTATCTTCCCCTTCTCCTTTTGATCTCAATCTTTCCAAACATCAGGGTCTTTTCTAGTGAGTCAGCTCTTTGCATCAAGTGGCCAAAGTATTGGAGCTTCAGTTTCAACATCAGTCCTTCCAATGAATATTCAGGGTTGGTTTCCTTTATGATTGACTGACATGATCTCTTTGCTGTCCAAGGAATTCTCAAGAGTCTTCACCAGTACCATAATTCGAAAGCATCAGTTATTTGGCACTCTGCTTGTTTATGGTTCATTTCTCACATCCATCCATGACTACTGGAAGAACCATTGCTTTAGGTCTATGGGCCTTTGTTGGCAAAGTGATGTCTCTGGTTTTTAGTATGCTGTCTGATTTGTCATGATTCCTTTTCTGTCTGATTCCTTTTCTTCCAAGGAATAAGCATCTTTTAATTTCACCACCCACAGTGATTCTGGAGCCCAAGAAAGTAAAATCTGTCACTGCTTCCACATTTTCCCCATCTATTTGCCATGATGTGATCCTTCATTCATCACCACTTTGCTGTGGTGAAGCTGTTTGTGTAGCACAGTACAAGTAGGAGTCATGCCGTGCAGGGACACCCAAAATGGAAAGGGCATCGTGAAGAGTTCTGAGCAAACAAACAATCTGCTAGAGAAGGGGATGGCAAACCTCTCCAGTATTCTTGCCCCCAGAACCCCATGAAGAGTATTAAAACAAGGAATCCCCAATTAATTTAAGCCTAAATTAAATTAGGAGTTAGGAGTTCATGGACCTTCTACTTCAACTTATACAGACACCCAGTAAATTAAGGGAACTGAGATTTCAAATTTGGTTTACCCCGTTTTTGTTTAAATTTGATTTCCTACTCATTCTTTTCCTTCACTCATGTGTTGTGTGGTCCTATCAATGAGTCGTCTACCTCAGCTACTCACTTTACTGATTTTTCTGCCTGTTTCCCATCTGAACAGAGTTCCAAATGTTGGCTCTGTTATTGAGATCCATCAGCATATATGCCAAAATTAAAAGGCAACTTGTAAGAAATAGGCATCATAAAAAAAAAAAAAAGAAATCTGAATGTTAAAATGTCAGAATGGAGTTGTTTGATGAATTAAACATAGGAATGAATCTAAAATCTCTAAATCATGGCAAGACAGCTATTTATGTGCTTTTGTGTACTTTTGGAAAACATATTCCAGCTGTTCTAGAAAACAGAACAACAGTGTAACCTGGCAGAGAACCCTGATCCTAAGCATGTTTTACTCCAGGCCATTGCCTAACATATGGATGGAAATTCCTACAGTCATCAGCTGAAGCCTGAATGCACAAACACGCAATGTCGGGCATAGCTCCACTTGACTCAGTGACTTGGCATAATGTAGTAAGTGCTGTGCAGTTAACATTCACTATAGTATCTTTGAAATCCTTGCCTGTCATAAAATTCAGAGACACAAAAACTCATAATACCTTTACTCATTCTTTTAACCATTATTTTTGTTGCCAATATATAATCAGAAAAACAAAGCCTATTTTAGCAATTTCATATTCATCATCTTATTTGAATTTTGAATCAAATCTGTGCACAATCAGTATGACAGGAAAATCAGCACTTTACAGCTGAAGATATTAGGGATTTGAATGTTGAAAGATGGGGAAGGAATTTTCAAGGTCATTTGTCCCCTTTTATGAATGAATTCAGTATTGGAACAGAGGATTCTCTGGCCACTGGTTCAAAGCCCTTTGCTTTGGGACAGGTGCAAGGAGTGAATCAATGCTAGAGAAGATGGCAAACCTCTCCAGTATTCTTGCCCCAGAACCCCATGAAGAGTATTAAAACAAGGAATCCCCAATTAATTTAAGCCTAAATTAAATTAGGAGTTAGGAGTTCATGGACCTTCTACTTCAACTTATACAGACACCCAGTAAATTAAGGGAACTGAGATTTCAAATTTGGTTTACCCCGTTTTTGTTTAAATTTGATTTCCTACTCATTCTTTTCCTTCACTCATGTGTTGTGTGGTCCTATCAATGAGTCGTCTACCTCAGCTACTCACTTTACTGATTTTTCTGCCTGTTTCCCATCTGAACAGAGTTCCAAATGTTGGCTCTGTTATTGAGATCCATCAGCATATATGCCAAAATTAAAAAGGCAACTTGTAAGAAATAGGCATCATAAAAAAAAAAAAAAGAAATCTGAATGTTAAAATGTCAGAATGGAGTTGTTTGATGAATTAAACATAGGAATGAATCTAAAATCTCTAAATCATGGCAAGACAGCTATTTATGTGCTTTTGTGTACTTTTGGAAAACATATTCCAGCTGTTCTAGAAAACAGAACAACAGTGTAACCTGGCAGAGAACCCTGATCCTAAGCATGTTTTACTCCAGGCCATTGCCTAACATATGGATGGAAATTCCTACAGTCATCAGCTGAAGCCTGAATGCACAAACACGCAATGTCGGGCATAGCTCCACTTGACTCAGTGACTTGGCATAATGTAGTAAGTGCTGTGCAGTTAACATTCACTATAGTATCTTTGAAATCCTTGCCTGTCATAAAATTCAGAGACACAAAAACTCATAATACCTTTACTCATTCTTTTAACCATTATTTTTGTTGCCAATATATAATCAGAAAAACAAAGCCTATTTTAGCAATTTCATATTCATCATCTTATTTGAATTTTGAATCAAATCTGTGCACAATCAGTATGACAGGAAAATCAGCACTTTACAGCTGAAGATATTAGGGATTTGAATGTTGAAAGATGGGGAAGGAATTTTCAAGGTCATTTGTCCCCTTTTATGAATGAATTCAGTATTGGAACAGAGGATTCTCTGGCCACTGGTTCAAAGCCCTTTGCTTTGGGACAGGTGCAAGGTCACTAGTGAATCAATGCTAGAATTGACTAAAACTTCTATCAACTGACATCCAGTGAAGTCCATTTGCAGGAGGTTATGATTCTTTTTGTATGAAACTGGTATTATATTCTTTCTTCTTGAATCCAAGTTTCCAAGTTGAGAAATCAAATTGATTCTGAACTTTGGATCCAGAGGTCTCCTACACCATGGCCTCAGTGTATAATTAATACCCTTTGAATTGCTACAGTAGTAAAGATGAAGGGGCTTATATCTGAAGGTCTGGATGCCTCTTGGCGAGACCAACAGGACAATCACCTGAATCATAATAAAAAGCATTTGGATTGTTATCCACTGTCTGTTAAATTATAAGACTGTCCTTGACAAAACAGAGGAAGGAGAAACTTGGATAGATTTTTCTGGTGATTAGGCTTTAAAATATAGAAATAAAGATGTGATAGAACAATTGGGTAACCTCTTTATGGATGGATAGATAGATAGATAGATAGATAGATAAATAGTTTAACTGTTGGAGGAAAAGTAAATGATGGGCAGTTGCTATGATGATTCCATTATAGATTTTGATTGAGATAAAGGGATAACCAGAGAAAGCATTTGCTGTCATGATTTCTTCAAAGTTAAAAAAAAGAAACTTTCTAAGTTAATATATATAAATATTTATATGTATTTATGTATTTAACTAAGTGATATATATATGTATATATATATGTATATATATATATCTTACATAGACATACATATATACACACACACGTGTGTGTGTGTGTGTGTGTGTGTGTAGTTACAGAGATGGATGATAAATGAATGGATGTTGGCTATGTAGATAGACAGATATATTTTACTCCATACAAAATATTTAGACATAGAAACAAGTCTTTTATGAAAATATATTATTAGCTGGATTGTGAAGCAGCCCACTACTACACAAATATGAATTCACATGGCATTCAGTGAGTTCTTCCTTCATAAAGGGGCCCGAGAGAGGCACATGGAGTATGTGAAGATGAGTAATACCTTGCTGCTGTCTCTATTAGAGGGTTCATCATATTGTTTCAAACATGTTGGTGTCCTACTAGACAGTGCAGAGGAAAAGAAGCAGCTGAGATGGGAAAATCAGAGTCCATAATTGATCATTCTGTGGTCTGGGGCTCCTGACATCCAGTGGGAAGTCCATTTGCGGGAAAAAAGGTTTTTGATTTCTTTTGTATGAAACTGGTATTATATTCTTTCTTCTTGAATCCAAGTTTCCAAGTTGAGAAATCAAATTGATTCTGAACTTTGGATCCAGAGGTCTCCTACACCATGGCCTCAGTGTATAATTAATACCCTTTGAATTGCTACAGTAGTAAAGATGAAGGGGCTTATATCTGAAGGTCTGGATGCCTCTTGGCGAGACCAACAGGACAATCACCTGAATCATAATAAAAAGCATTTGGATTGTTATCCACTGTCTGTTAAATTATAAGACTGTCCTTGACAAAACAGAGGAAGGAGAAACTTGGATAGATTTTTCTGGTGATTAGGCTTTAAAATATAGAAATAAAGATGTGATAGAACAATTGGGTAACCTCTTTATGGATGGATAGATAGATAGATAGATAGATAGATAAATAGTTTAACTGTTGGAGGAAAAGTAAATGATGGGCAGTTGCTATGATGATTCCATTATAGATTTTGATTGAGATAAAGGGATAACCAGAGAAAGCATTTGCTGTCATGATTTCTTCAAAGTTAAAAAAAAGAAACTTTCTAAGTTAATATATATAAATATTTATATGTATTTATGTATTTAACTAAGTGATATATATATGTATATATATATGTATATATATATATCTTACATAGACATACATATATACACACACACGTGTGTGTGTGTGTGTGTGTGTGTGTAGTTACAGAGATGGATGATAAATGAATGGATGTTGGCTATGTAGATAGACAGATATATTTTACTCCATACAAAATATTTAGACATAGAAACAAGTCTTTTATGAAAATATATTATTAGCTGGATTGTGAAGCAGCCCACTACTACACAAATATGAATTCACATGGCATTCAGTGAGTTCTTCCTTCATAAAGGGGCCCGAGAGAGGCACATGGAGTATGTGAAGATGAGTAATACCTTGCTGCTGTCTCTATTAGAGGGTTCATCATATTGTTTCAAACATGTTGGTGTCCTACTAGACAGTGCAGAGGAAAAGAAGCAGCTGAGATGGGAAAATCAGAGTCCATAATTGATCATTCTGTGGTCTGGGGCTCCTGACAGGAAGCATGATGAATGATACACATTTTATTTTGATCTGCCCACAATCTTGTTATTGTTGTCAGGATTAGGAGAGACATATCAGAAGTCAAACAGAGCAAACATGGAAGTCTCTCTCTGAGTTATACAGACCTTTAAATTAAATGTTGCATGACAGGATAAGCAAATAATTCCAGGGCATATTCCAACATCCCTAGTCCTGTTTTACTAGTGTTGGATAAATAAGAAAACAAATTGTATTTATGACGATACCTTGCATAATACTTTTCTTTTACATAATATAATTGATAATATGTCTTTTCAACTCATATTAATGGGCCTCATTAACTTTACAAATCATTCAGAAAAGATGCTTTTCTTGGTTGTGTGGGGAAAAGTGTTTGCTGTTCACAAACAATTTTGTGAACCTGAACTTTATTTTTTTTGCCAATATGACAAAAAATGAACAAGAAACATAATGAAAACTATCTCTATATACAAACACACATTTATGCATACGTGTGTACATTTTATCTTACTAAGATGACAAGAAACAGATAAAAATCATGACTAAATATATATTTGTGTATAAATACACCCTCACACATACACACAATCACACACAGGAACTTTTTTTCTCCTTGTAAAAGTGACAGTGTTGTCAAGATATAACTTTTAAAGTACTGTGTTTTCACTGACAGTGAAAGGCACCAAGATTCTGTTTTTAAAGGCATCTCATTGAACTTTGGAATCTGTGACCCTGGTGACATATCTGTTAGACACTCAAACACCAGAAAAATCTGACCGAAGTGTCTTGGCTTATACAACGGAATTGTTGAGTTTTTCATGAACTGAAGCACAGCTGGATTCATGGTTCACACAGTGACAAGTGTCAAGTAAGTTTCAACTGTTAGCTGCCTTCCTTTCTGCATCTTTAGTCTTTTAGTAACATACATAGTTAAAACCCCAACAAAACTTCCTTCATAAAGGGGCCCGAGAGAGGCACATGGAGTATGTGAAGATGAGTAATACCTTGCTGCTGTCTCTATTAGAGGGTTCATCATATTGTTTCAAACATGTTGGTGTCCTACTAGACAGTGCAGAGGAAAAGAAGCAGCTGAGATGGGAAAATCAGAGTCCATAATTGATCATTCTGTGGTCTGGGGCTCCTGACAGGAAGCATGATGAATGATACACATTTTATTTTGATCTGCCCACAATCTTGTTATTGTTGTCAGGATTAGGAGAGACATATCAGAAGTCAAACAGAGCAAACATGGAAGTCTCTCTCTGAGTTATACAGACCTTTAAATTAAATGTTGCATGACAGGATAAGCAAATAATTCCAGGGCATATTCCAACATCCCTAGTCCTGTTTTACTAGTGTTGGATAAATAAGAAAACAAATTGTATTTATGACGATACCTTGCATAATACTTTTCTTTTACATAATATAATTGATAATATGTCTTTTCAACTCATATTAATGGGCCTCATTAACTTTACAAATCATTCAGAAAAGATGCTTTTCTTGGTTGTGTGGGAAGAGTGTTTGCTGTTCACAAACAATTTTGTGAACCTGAACTTTATTTTTTTTGCCAATATGACAAAAAATGAACAAGAAACATAATGAAAACTATCTCTATATACAAACACACATTTATGCATACGTGTGTACATTTTATCTTACTAAGATGACAAGAAACAGATAAAAATCATGACTAAATATATATTTGTGTATAAATACACCCTCACACATACACACAATCACACACAGGAACTTTTTTTCTCCTTGTAAAAGTGACAGTGTTGTCAAGATATAACTTTTAAAGTACTGTGTTTTCACTGACAGTGAAAGGCACCAAGATTCTGTTTTTAAAGGCATCTCATTGAACTTTGGAATCTGTGACCCTGGTGACATATCTGTTAGACACTCAAACACCAGAAAAATCTGACCGAAGTGTCTTGGCTTATACAACGGAATTGTTGAGTTTTTCATGAACTGAAGCACAGCTGGATTCATGGTTCACACAGTGACAAGTGTCAAGTAAGTTTCAACTGTTAGCTGCCTTCCTTTCTGCATCTTTAGTCTTTTTAGTAACATAGTAACTAACATACTCAGAGTTTCAGTTGCATATTGAAAAGCGAATCTCTTTCTCTGAAAGCCAAATATCTGTTGGTTGCATTGTTTTAATTTGGGTAAAAGCTTATTCAACTACACTCTTAAGGGTAAAGGAAGGTTCTGATTGGTCAGGTCACAGTTTAGTTACTAGTATCCTGCTTCCTGACAAGAACCCTTCTTGATAGACTTCCTTGATAACTATGATATTTTGATAACTTGATATATTGATAACCTGTGATATCTTGATGACTTGATACATTGATAACCTATGATATCTTGATACATTGATAGCCTATGTCTTGATGACTTTGATAACTACATTTTCTTGAACAAGTTAAATTTTTTTGCTTGCAGTTTGTGTCTGTAATGAGCAAATAGTGATAGTACTTCACCAATAGGTTGTTTTATAGAAAGAGTGTTTGCTTCATGGGAATTGTGTAGAATACTGAGTGCAAGGGTTTTGAATAAGCATGTCATTATTATCACAGGTGAACTCTACCTCATAAAAAGTTCACGAAGAGTGGAAGATGAATAGATGTCCAAAATGAAATTGAGTTATTTTTTAAGGTAAATACATAGTAAATCATATCAAACTATACGTATCTACAGATACAGTTGAGTAGCCAGTAATCACTTTGGGGAAATGTCATTATTGGTTACTGGAGAACTCAACGTGCCCTTTGAACTCACTTCTCCAGGTTGCCTTGGTGAAGAGTCTTTAGACTCACTTTCTTAAGCTCTCTTCCTCTACCTCAAAATGTATTTTTTTAAAGGCAAGATAAAAATCATGACTAAATATATATTTGTGTATAAATACACCCTCTCACATACACACAATCACACACAGGAACTTTTCTCCTTGTAAAAGTGACAGTGTTGTCAAGATATAACTTTTAAAGTACTGTGTTTTCACTGACAGTGAAAGGCACCAAGATTCTGTTTTTAAAGGCATCTCATTGAACTTTGGAATCTGTGACCCTGGTGACATATCTGTTAGACACTCAAACACCAGAAAAATCTGACCGAAGTGTCTTGGCTTATACAACGGAATTGTTGAGTTTTTCATGAACTGAAGCACAGCTGGATTCATGGTTCACACAGTGACAAGTGTCAAGTAAGTTTCAACTGTTAGCTGCCTTCCTTTCTGCATCTTTAGTCTTTTTAGTAACATAGTAACTAACATACTCAGAGTTTCAGTTGCATATTGGAAAAGCGAATCTCTTTCTCTGAAAGCCAAATATCTGTTGGTTGCATTGTTTTAATTTGGGTAAAAGCTTATTCAACTACACTCTTAAGGGTAAAGGAAGGTTCTGATTGGTCAGGTCACAGTTTAGTTACTAGTATCCTGCTTCCTGACAAGAACCCTTCTTGATAGACTTCCTTGATAACTATGATATTTTGATAACTTGATATATTGATAACCTGTGATATCTTGATGACTTGATACATTGATAACCTATGATATCTTGATACATTGATAGCCTATGTCTTGATGACTTTGATAACTACATTTTCTTGAACAAGTTAAATTTTTTTGCTTGCAGTTTGTGTCTGTAATGAGCAAATAGTGATAGTACTTCACCAATAGGTTGTTTTATAGAAAGAGTGTTTGCTTCATGGGAATTGTGTAGAATACTGAGTGCAAGGGTTTTGAATAAGCATGTCATTATTATCACAGGTGAACTCTACCTCATAAAAAGTTCACGAAGAGTGGAAGATGAATAGATGTCCAAAATGAAATTGAGTTATTTTTTAAGGTAAATACATAGTAAATCATATCAAACTATACGTATCTACAGATACAGTTGAGTAGCCAGTAATCACTTTGGGGAAATGTCATTATTGGTTACTGGAGAACTCAACGTGCCCTTTGAACTCACTTCTCCAGGTTGCCTTGGTGAAGAGTCTTTTAGACTCACTTTCTTAAGCTCTCTTCCCTCTACCTCAAAAGTTTCATCTTTATGCCAAGTTTGAATTCCCTGCTGGTTCAGATGGTAAAAAATCTTCCTGAAAGGCAGGAGACCCAGGTTTGATCCCTGGGTCAGGAAAATCCCACAGAGAAAGGAATGGCTACCCACTCCAGTAATCTTGCCTGGAGGATTTCATAGACCAATGAACCTGGTGGACTACAGTCAGTGGAATCGCAAAGAGTTGGACATGACTGAGCAGCTAACATACAAAAGAAAGAGGAGAGCTGCATTACAGAGTACGTGGGTGGTGGAGGGGTAGACCGCCTTTCTGGAGAGAATGAGTAGCTCAGTGAACTCTTCACCAGCAAAAAACCACTTGAGGAGAGAAATTTATTTAAAAAGGAACGAAAATGAGTAAACACATAACATCAAAGCCATTTAAATTCTTTAGAAACTGCCCTAAGGGCATATAGCAAGTGAAAAAAATTTACTCCAAAAAAATTGATAAATCTTGGTAAGGCTGAGTCTGACTTGTACACTAGCAACTGTTCCTATTCCCAGTCCTAAGAGATGCAGATAATGGAAACTCTAGACCAGAGGCTTTATACTGGACGGGTATGGCCAGGACAGGAGGACTCCATCTTACTGCCACTACCAGGCTAGGACTGTGTTTTCACCCTGGCCCTGGGAAGCTACTGGAGGTTTCTCATCACATCATGATACAGAAAGTATGTTCTTGGGGGGAATAGCTATATATTCCCAAGAAAGGCTACTAAAGGACCCACCTGACAATGCAAGAGGCATAAAAGACATGGGTTCAATACTTGAGTTGGGAAGATGCCCTGGAGGAGGGCATACCAACCCACTCTAGTATTCTTGCCTGAGAAATTCCATGGACAGAGGAGTCTGGTGAGCTGGAGTCTATGGGGTCACAAAGAGTTGGACATGACAGAGCAGGTGAGCATAGGCAATTACATGCGAGCAAATTGGTTAAGGTATGTAAAATGGAAAAATTCCTAGAAAGATACAAACGACCTAAAGTAACTAGAGAATAAGAGTGAATTCTAAATAGACATATAAGAGGGAATAAATTAGTACTTTAAAACTCTTAGTACTTAGTACTTTAGTACTTTTATCCACAAAAGAAATCCCAGCACCAGATGACTTTACTGGTGATATCTGTACAATTTTAAATAAGATGATCTCTGAACTTTGAGAACAGACTAACCTGACACCAAAACCAGACAAAGCACAAGAAAACAAAACCACAAACTCCACTTTGTTGTAAATATGTACAAACCATCTCAACAAAATTTTAAAATGAATACAATACTGTGTAAAAGTATCATATACCATGACCAGGAGGGCTTTATCTGAGATATGCAAGGTTGATTTAATACCTAAAAGTTAATTAATAAAATGTCAACAGATTAAAAATATAAATTAAATGATTGTCTCAATATGAGCAGACAGATTATATCACAAAATCCAACCTGATTCATGGTAAAAATGCTCAACAACTTAGTACTAATAGGGGACTCTTTCAACCTGATTAAAGGCACCTAGGGAAAAACCACAGCTAACAACATAATCAATGGTGAAATATTCAGATATTCAAATCAGATATTCAAAGTAGGAATATCTGATTGTACTCCTTTTTGATTTTTAACTTTATATTGGGGTATAGGTATTAGTCTCAGATGTACAGAAAAGTGACTTAGTTATACATATATCTATTATCTTCTAGATTCTTTTTCTATATAGGTTATCACAGAATACTGAGTAGGGTTACCTGTGCTATGGACTCTTTCGATGTATTTTATATACAGCAGTGTGTATATGTTAATCCCAACCTCCTAATTTACTGCTTTTCTTTTTTTTTATTTTTGTTTATTTTTTACATGTATGTTCCCAGATCATTCATAGCTATATATTCCCAAAGAAAGGCTACTAAAGGACCCACCTGACAATGCAAGAGGCATAAGACATGGAAACTTGAGTTGGGAAGATGCCCTGGAGGAGGGCATACCAACCCACTCTAGTATTCTTGCCTGAGAAATTCCATGGACAGAGGAGTCTGGTGAGCTGGAGTCTATGGGGTCACAAAGAGTTGGACATGACAGAGCAGGTGAGCATAGGCAATTACATGCGAGCAAATTGGTTAAGGTATGTAAAATGGAAAAATTCCTAGAAAGATACAAACGACCTAAAGTAACTAGAGAATAAGAGTGAATTCTAAATAGACATATAAGAGGGAATAAATTAGTACTTTAAAACTCTTAGTACTTAGTACTTTAGTACTTTTATCCACAAAAGAAATCCCAGCACCAGATGACTTTACTGGTGATATCTGTACAATTTTAAATAAGATGATCTCTGAACTTTGAGAACAGACTAACCTGACACCAAAACCAGACAAAGCACAAGAAAACAAAACCACAAACTCCACTTTGTTGTAAATATGTACAAACCATCTCAACAAAATTTTAAAATGAATACAATACTGTGTAAAAGTATCATATACCATGACCAGGAGGGCTTTATCTGAGATATGCAAGGTTGATTTAATACCTAAAAGTTAATTAATAAAATGTCAACAGATTAAAAATATAAATTAAATGATTGTCTCAATATGAGCAGACAGATTATATCACAAAATCCAACCTGATTCATGGTAAAAATGCTCAACAACTTAGTACTAATAGGGGACTCTTTCAACCTGATTAAAGGCACCTAGGGAAAAACCACAGCTAACAACATAATCAATGGTGAAATATTCAGATATTCAAATCAGATATTCAAAGTAGGAATATCTGATTGTACTCCTTTTTGATTTTTAACTTTATATTGGGGTATAGGTATTAGTCTCAGATGTACAGAAAAGTGACTTAGTTATACATATATCTATTATCTTCTAGATTCTTTTTCTATATAGGTTATCACAGAATACTGAGTAGGGTTACCTGTGCTATGGACTCTTTCGATGTATTTTATATACAGCAGTGTGTATATGTTAATCCCAACCTCCTAATTTACTGCTTTTCTTTTTTTTTATTATTATTACTTTTATTTTTTACATGTATGTTCCCAGATCATTCATATGCATAACCCTGGACACTCCCCCCACCTTTTCTTTTACATTGAACAAGATATTCTAGGACGGGCTTCCCTGGTGGTCCAGTGGGTAAGGACACCACCTTGCAGTGCAAGAGGTGCTGGTTCTATCCATGGCCTGGGAAGATCCCACGTGCTGCAGAGCGGCTGGACCCATGTTTCCAATTACCGAGCCACAGCTCTGGAGCGCATGAGCCCAGAGCGAGTGCTCTGCGACAACAGAGGCCACCGCGATGGGAGGCCCACACAGGCCAGAGAATAAAGATGGATGAAAATACATAAATGAAAGACCAATAGAAGTGGCCCATCCACCCCCTCCCTCCCCAACCTGCCCTCCCACAAAAAAAAGATATTCTAGGACAATTAGGAAAGAATAATAAATACATGGCATCCAGATTGGGGGGAAAAAAGAAATAGCTGATCTCTATTTGTAGATAGCAGGATCTTTTAGAATATTATGAAGAGTTCACTAAAACACACAAATCATTAGAAACTGATAATCATCCTAAAGAAAGATGAAGGATATAAACTCATTATACATAAATCAACTGTATTTCTGTACACAGGGAATGAGCAATGTGAAGGTCAAATTAAGAAAGCAATTCTCTTAACAATAGCATCTGAAAAGAATAGAGTTCAATACTTAAGGATAAAGAAGTGCTGAAAACTACAAAACATTGGTGAGAAACTAAAGAAGACTTAAATAAATGGAAATATATGCCATTTTCACAGATTGGAAGCCTTAATATTGTCAATAAGAAGACATACATAAAACCAATCTACAGATTCAATGCAATCTGTATTAAACTCCCATCTGGCTTTTTGGCAAAATGTGACTTATTCTAAAATGCATATAGAAATAGAAGTGATCTAGAAGAGTCAGATTTATCTTCAAAAGGAAGAGTAAACTTGGGTGACTCATATTTCCTCTTTCAAAACTGACAACAAAACTATAGGGATGATACATTGTCATTCTGGCCTAAGAATAGAGTTACAGATTAATAGAATTGAAAGTCCAGAAAGAAACTCAACTTTCAGGTCAATAATTTTTTTGACAAGAGTGCCTAGACATTTCAGCAGACCAAGATTTGTCTTTCAATATAATGACAATGGTTTGTTGATGTTTAGTCACTAAGTTGCATCCGACTGTTTTGTGATCCCATGGACCATACCCCACCGGGCTCCTCCGTCCATGGGATTTCCCAGGCAAGAATACTGGAGTGGGTTGCATTTCCTTCTCCTAGGCAGTTGATTTTCCATATATAAAATAGTCAATATGAGCTCTACTGCATGCCATATTTAAAAATCACATCAGGCAGTAATTTAATGTAAGAGTTAAAATTAAAAGAACTACAACAAAATATTAGAGCATATCTTACGATCTTCCATGAGGTGCTGATTCTTGATCATGACAGCAAAAGCACAGTTGGCACAAGAAAAACAGAGGATAGCTCTCTATCCAAACTAAATACTTCCACAATGCTAACAGTAGCCTGAAAGGAGCATATGCTTCAGAAATACTGATCTCTATTTGTAGATAGCAGGATCTTTTAGAATATTATGAAGAGTTCACTAAAACACACAAATCATTAGAAACTGATAATCATCCTAAAGAAAGATGAAGGATATAAACTCATTATACATAAATCAACTGTATTTCTGTACACAGGGAATGAGCAATGTGAAGGTCAAATTAAGAAAGCAATTCTCTTAACAATAGCATCTGAAAAGAATAGAGTTCAATACTTAAGGATAAAGAAGTGCTGAAAACTACAAAACATTGGTGAGAAACTAAAGAAGACTTAAATAAATGGAAATATATGCCATTTTCACAGATTGGAAGCCTTAATATTGTCAATAAGAAGACATACATAAAACCAATCTACAGATTCAATGCAATCTGTATTAAACTCCCATCTGGCTTTTTGGCAAAAAGTGACTTATTCTAAAATGCATATAGAAATAGAAGTGATCTAGAAGAGTCAGATTTATCTTCAAAAGGAAGAGTAAACTTGGGTGACTCATATTTCCTCTTTCAAAACTGACAACAAAACTATAGGGATGATACATTGTCATTCTGGCCTAAGAATAGAGTTACAGATTAATAGAATTGAAAGTCCAGAAAGAAACTCAACTTTCAGGTCAATAATTTTTTTGACAAGAGTGCCTAGACATTTCAGCAGACCAAGATTTGTCTTTCAATATAATGACAATGGTTTGTTGATGTTTAGTCACTAAGTTGCATCCGACTGTTTTGTGATCCCATGGACCATACCCCCCCGGGCTCCTCCGCCCATGGGATTTCCCAGGCAAGAATACTGGAGTAGGTTGCATTTCCTTCTCCTAGGCAGTTGATTTTCCATATATAAAATAGTCAATATGAGCTCTACTGCATGCCATATTTAAAAATCACATCAGGCAGTAATTTAATGTAAGAGTTAAAATTAAAAGAACTACAACAAAATATTAGAGCATATCTTACGATCTTCCATGAGGTGCTGATTCTTGATCATGACAGCAAAAGCACAGTTGGCACAAGAAAAACAGAGGATAGCTCTCTATCCAAACTAAATACTTCCACAATGCTAACAGTAGCCTGAAGAATGGGGAAAGCCGACTCATAAAATAGGAGAAAACATTTGCAAATCATACATCTGTAAGGGCTGTTTGCATAGCACGTATAAAGATAGTTTATGCTATGCTATGCTGCACTACATTGCTTCAGTCGTGTCTGATTCTTTGTGACCCCATGGACTGTAGCTTGCGAAGCTCCTCTGTCCATGGGATTCTTCAGGCAAGGATACAAGAGAGGGTTTTCATGCCCCACTTCCAGGGGATTTTCTCAACCAAGGGATCAAACTCATGTCTCATTATATCTCCTGTATTGGTAGGCAGGTTCTTTACAATTAGCACCACCTGGGAAACCCAAAGATAGCTTACAACTCAAAAATAAATAGATACATAACTAAGTAAAAAATAGAGTATTCGGATACACATTCCTCTTAAGAAAATATATAATGTCTAATAAGTACATGAAAAGATTCTCAGTATCACTAGTTGTTAAAGACAACTAATAGATTTGGAATTTCTTTTGTGGTTGATAGAAATATTTTAAAAATGGATGTGGTGAATTTTATTTTATGTGAATTATATCTCAGTAAAACTGGAAATAAAAAAGGAAGAGTGTGACTTTGTATATCTGTACATATTCCACATAATGATCCAGGTGGTAAAAATATTTTAAGCCAAAACATGAAAGGGAGATAACAAGGCAATAAATATGAGTATTTAATCTCTCCTTTACCCTCCTTTTATTGTGGAAGACAAAACTGACTGATGCATCTTCTGAAGTTCTGTACCCAAGTAAAACTGTATGAACATGGCTTCATTGTCTCTCACTATCATTTATTTCTGTATCCGTGGCTAATAAATTGCAAATTTTATCCAAAGTTGTTATGAAAGCTATGTGTGTTGTGTAGTTCTCCAAAGATCTTCTCTTCACCAATTATAAAATAAAATTTGGGGCTTGCTGGTGGTCCAGTGGGTAAAGAGTCCGCCTTGCAGTGCAAGGGGCACCAGTTTGATCCCTTCGGTCCATATCTTACGATCTTCCATGAGGTGCTGATTCTTGATCATGACAGCAAAAGCACAGTTGGCACAAGAAAAACAGAGGATAGCTCTCTATCCAAACTAAATACTTCCACAATGCTAACAGTAGCCTGAAGAATGGGGAAAGCCGACTCATAAAATAGGAGAAAACATTTGCAAATCATACATCTGTAAGGGCTGTTTGCATAGCACGATAAAGATAGTTTATGCTATGCTATGCTGCACTACATTGCTTCAGTCGTGTCTGATTCTTTGTGACCCCATGGACTGTAGCTTGCGAAGCTCCTCTGTCCATGGGATTCTTCAGGCAAGGATACAAGAGAGGGTTTTCATGCCCCACTTCCAGGGGATTTTCTCAACCAAGGGATCAAACTCATGTCTCATTATATCTCCTGTATTGGTAGGCAGGTTCTTTACAATTAGCACCACCTGGGAAACCCAAAGATAGCTTACAACTCAAAAATAAATAGATACATAACTAAGTAAAAAATAGAGTATTCGGATACACATTCCTCTTAAGAAAATATATAATGTCTAATAAGTACATGAAAAGATTCTCAGTATCACTAGTTGTTAAAGACAACTAATAGATTTGGAATTTCTTTTGTGGTTGATAGAAATATTTTAAAAATGGATGTGGTGAATTTTATTTTATGTGAATTATATCTCAGTAAAACTGGAAATAAAAAAGGAAGAGTGTGACTTTGTATATCTGTACATATTCCACATAATGATCCAGGTGGTAAAAATATTTTTAAGCCAAAACATGAAAGGGAGATAACAAGGCAATAAATATGAGTATTTAATCTCTCCTTTACCCTCCTTTTATTGTGGAAGACAAAACTGACTGATGCATCTTCTGAAGTTCTGTACCCAAGTAAAACTGTATGAACATGGCTTCATTGTCTCTCACTATCATTTATTTCTGTATCCGTGGCTAATAAATTGCAAATTTTATCCAAAGTTGTTATGAAAGCTATGTGTGTGTTGTGTGCGTAGTTCTCCAAAGATCTTCTCTTCACCAATTATAAAATAAAAATTTGGGGCTTCGCTGGTGGTCCAGTGGGTAAAGAGTCCGCCTTGCAGTGCAAGGGGCACCAGTTTGATCCCTGGTCCAGGAAGATCCCACGTGCTACGGGGCAGCTGGACAAGTGTGTCCAATCATGAGCCAGTGCTCTGGAGTTCATGTACCCAGAGTTGGTGCTCTGCAACGAGAGAGGCCACTGCAATGAGAGGCCCACACAGGCCAAAGAATAAAGATGGATGAAAGTAAATAAATAAAAAATAAAAGACACCAAAATTTAAAAAAAAAAAACTCAAAATTTAAAAATAAATAAAATAAAATTTTAACTAGCCTAATTTCACATGCCTGTAACCTTTGAAATTGGGATAGTAAAAGTCCACCATGCATTTTCGTTTATAGTGTGTTCATATACACTTCTGTGGTCATATTTTATAGAAATGTGTAGTATAGTTGTTTTTTCTTTTTTTAAAGAAAGGCTGTATATATAATGAGAAAGCTATAAATGAGTGTACATAGAACATAAAACCTACAGTCAAACTACTTTGCTACTCTTTGTTGCTAATTGCTACAAAATCCTCTTTCGCTTTTATATATTGCATACCACCTCCTGGAAATAACTATTCTGTCACGCTGGAAGCATTTATTTTTCCCTAGGAAAATAGTTGCAGAAAGGCTAAAGAGATTTATCCATCCTTGACAGGGAGACTTTAAAGTTGATGGTATCAATCCTTTGACGTTTCCACGGTGTATACTATTTATTGGGTAAATAGCAAATGTCACGTCAATTAAATCCCAGAAAATACTTGCATTGCTAAACACAGAACTTCCACTTCTGTTGTCTAAGATCAGAACTTATGTCACAGGAGTTCACCAGAGAGTATAGTGATGGCTATTACGTGCTTTTTTGAGAAAAGATCTAGTAATCTACATCAGAGTTACCTCCAGGAAAATTGAATGGTAGAAGCCTCAATGAACATAGGTTTTGTTTTCCGCCTCTAAACAGGGCCCTGGATTCTTGATCATCTGATGGCCCAAACAATACTTTGGTTTCAGGATATGTAACAGAAGTATCTTGAGGGGTGTGAAATTTCTTTGGTGGTGCCTGAGAACTCCATATTGTTGTTAGCAGTTTTAGCGCAGAACAGCTCTTTCTCTGTGCTTCCAAAGCTCCCTCTCCTTCAGTTAGCCCTCTTACAGCATGGTGCTGACAAGGCTTGGTTCATTCTTGTTTTCTCTACTCTTCTTGATGCTAGGAGAGGGTAAGGGAGATGTGTATCTTGCAAAATTCTGATCATAGTATCTAACACAGGGAAATAAAATAGATATTCAAAATTAAATGTGAATTAATAGACAAATTCATCAAAATTTTGAGGTGTTTAAATTTTCATACGCTTGGTGCTGGAGGGAACCATTTAGGTCACCAAGTTCAGACTGTCTCCAAGGAAGAGACACTATTTCTCTCATTCCCTTTAGTCGATGAACTGCACCACTGCATCAAGGCCAGCAAACTAAACTGCTGTGGAGCACCTCTTACTGTTTTCTTTCTAATAAGCCAAATTTCTCCTTCTTTTAAATGTACTGTGCGTATGAGCAGGGTAAATCATGCCCCATGTCTTTTTCCCATTAAATTTTGGATAACAGGAATGTCAATATGGAGACTTTGCCTTTATGTTCCGAACAGCTCAGATTTCTCTTCTTTTTTCATTCCTCTGATACTGGTTCAACACCAATTGTTAATCATTCAGAAGAAAAATTATCAGGCATCTATAAAATAGCCAGGCATTAAGCCAAGCGATCATCCTGCATATCCTGTTCTTGTTCTAATTAAAACAGGAAGCTAAGATGATTAAAATTTATTATATAATTTATTGTCTAGAGATATGTATCAAAGGAGAACCATTCTGAGGGATAAAATATCATATTTTCACTGAGAAAATTATTTATAGCATAATCATTTCAAATTAGGTATCTCTTGAATGCCAAGTCTTTCTTATTCCTGTGGGGAAGTTATTTATCCTTATGGCTGAGAATAATGTTTGGTTATTATCCAAACCACCACCAACACACACACACACACACACACACACACACACACAATTTCCGATGAAATATGATGAGACTATTTTAAAGTATGACCAGATCTATTCAAACAACTTACTTGAAAGTACAATTTTTTTCTACTCAGTCCATTTCTCTCGATACGCTTGCTTTACCACAATTTCTTTCTAAGGAATGGAGGCTTAGTTGTTTTTTTTTTTTTTCTTTCAGTAGACATTAAAGGAAGTGTTTCAGCTTAAATTCTTCAAGAATTATCTAGGTCACATTCACAGCCTTTAACTCGTGTGGTGAAAACTGTGTTTCTTTCCCAGATGACAGAGGGACCTGTAAGTGTGTGGGAAGATGGATAGGGAATCATGGCTTCTCAGTCTTAGTCTCACATTTTCCTCAGTCTCAGGGGTGTTTTTTTAGCTTTTCAGATTCACAAACTTAATTTCACTGGTCTACAATGTGAGAGGACTCTAGTCTCCGTGAATTGATTCATGCTCTTCTAAAGCACCAGAGACCAGTTCAGGAGCCACAGTACTAAGGCATTAATTTATATTTTTTAAAGTTTCTAATGGAGGAAACAGTGATGCCTGTTTATCAGGAACCTCTGCCCTCAGGAGATAAGAAAGACTGTAAGAATCTATAGTTATTTTGTTTCTCCAACAAACAGTCCATGACTATGTAACTGGAAGTGCATTACTGATGCATCCTGACTTGCACAAGAGACCCTCAATGCAGAGGATCTGCACTTGAAAGAATTTTGCCATCCTCGTGACTGTAGCAAACCAAAAGCATGACCCCATCAGATGACTTTCTTATCAGGATCAAAGCAGCTAAGCATATCCTGTATCTGTTGTTCTAATTAAAACAGGAAGCTAAGATGATTAAAATTTATTATATAATTTATTGTCTAGAGATATGTATCAAAGGAGAACCATTCTGAGGGATAAAATATCATATTTTCACTGAGAAAATTATTTATAGCATAATCATTTCAAATTAGGTATCTCTTGAATGCCAAGTCTTTCTTATTCCTGTGGGGAAGTTATTTATCCTTATGGCTGAGAATAATGTTTGGTTATTATCCAAACCACCACCAACACACACACACACACACACACACACACACACACAATTTCCGATGAAATATGATGAGACTATTTTAAAGTATGACCAGATCTATTCAAACAACTTACTTGAAAGTACAATTTTTTTCTACTCAGTCCATTTCTCTCGATACGCTTGCTTTACCACAATTTCTTTCTAAGGAATGGAGGCTTAGTTGTTTTTTTTTTTTTTCTTTCAGTAGACATTAAAGGAAGTGTTTCAGCTTAAATTCTTCAAGAATTATCTAGGTCACATTCACAGCCTTTAACTCGTGTGGTGAAAACTGTGTTTCTTTCCCAGATGACAGAGGGACCTGTAAGTGTGTGGGAAGATGGATAGGGAATCATGGCTTCTCAGTCTTAGTCTCACATTTTCCTCAGTCTCAGGGGTGTTTTTTCAGCTTTTCAGATTCACAAACTTAATTTCACTGGTCTACAATGTGAGAGGACTCTAGTCTCCGTGAATTGATTCATGCTCTTCTAAAGCACCAGAGACCAGTTCAGGAGCCACAGTACTAAGGCATTAATTTATATTTTTTAAAGTTTCTAATGGAGGAAACAGTGATGCCTGTTTATCAGGAACCTCTGCCCTCAGGAGATAAGAAAGACTGTAAGAATCTATAGTTATTTTGTTTCTCCAACAAACAGTCCATGACTATGTAACTGGAAGTGCATTACTGATGCATCCTGACTTGCACAAGAGACCCTCAATGCAGAGGATCTGCATTTGGGAAAGATACTTGGCTGTAGCACAAGCTACCCATCAGATGATTTTTCATTCTGTCCAGTTAACTAGAAACTCATTGGAAGTATTAGCCTTTGTCCTATGTAATGCCTCACCTAATCCAGTGTCACTGTCCCTTGACTTCTCAAAATTATCTCCACGCAGTCAGTTTCTTACTCAGATCCGACCACGATAATGTTGGGAGCTCTACACATTACCCAATCTCCAGTGAGGATTAGAAATGATTTTGAGGTCTTATCCCAAATCCCTGATTAAAACCATAGGTACTGGGCTTCCCTGGTGGTTCAGTGGGTAAGGACACCGCCTTGCAGTGCAAGGGGCCCCAGTTTGATCCCTGGTCTGGGAAGATCCCATGTGCCATGGAGCGGCTGGACCAATGTGTCCAATTGCCGAGCTGGAGCTCTGGAACACATGCACCCACAGCTGGTGCTTTGCGACAACAGAGGCCACTGCAATGGGAGGCCCACACAGGCCAAAGAACAAAGATGGATGAAAATAGATAAATGAAAGACCAATAGAAGTGGGCCACCCACCCCCTCCCTCCCTACCCACCCACCCCGCAAAAAACATAGGTACCTTTGAGCTGTGGGCACAGATATCCTCTTAGTTACCCACAATGCCATACTATAGCATTCCTATGACTAAAAGGCATGTGTTTTGGGCTATACTAAAGATCCTGGAAGTTCTTCATCCCTAAACTTGAACTTGCAATCCTTTCCCAAAAACAAATTTATGTCCAGCTGAAAATATACTACCAAGAGAATACAACTCAGTATTGTTTAAGAGAAGATGTTAAATTCCAGATTCCATTCACAGTGTCCAGCAAATCGTAAATTAGTAATATGTGAACCAAGATTAAGAACGCTAATCCGAGTCAAAAAAAAAATAAAACAAGGGTCAAAGCCACAGTACTAAGGCATTAATTTATATTTTTAAAGTTTCTAATGGAGGAAACAGTGATGCCTGTTTATCAGGAACCTCTGCCCTCAGGAGATAAGAAAGACTGTAAGAATCTATAGTTATTTTGTTTCTCCAACAAACAGTCCATGACTATGTAACTGGAAGTGCATTACTGATGCATCCTGACTTGCACAAGAGACCCTCAATGCAGAGGGATCTGCACTTGGAAAGATACTTGGCTGTAGCACAAGCTACCCATCAGATGATTTTTCATTCTGTCCAGTTAACTAGAAACTCATTGGAAGTATTAGCCTTTGTCCTATGTAATGCCTCACCTAATCCAGTGTCACTGTCCCTTGACTTCTCAAAATTATCTCCACGCAGTCAGTTTCTTACTCAGATCCGACCACGATAATGTTGGGAGCTCTACACATTACCCAATCTCCAGTGAGGATTAGAAATGATTTTGAGGTCTTATCCCAAATCCCTGATTAAAACCATAGGTACTGGGCTTCCCTGGTGGTTCAGTGGGTAAGGACACCGCCTTGCAGTGCAAGGGGCCCCAGTTTGATCCCTGGTCTGGGAAGATCCCATGTGCCATGGAGCGGCTGGACCAATGTGTCCAATTGCCGAGCTGGAGCTCTGGAACACATGCACCCACAGCTGGTGCTTTGCGACAACAGAGGCCACTGCAATGGGAGGCCCACACAGGCCAAAGAACAAAGATGGATGAAAATAGATAAATGAAAGACCAATAGAAGTGGGCCACCCACCCCCTCCCTCCCTACCCCCCCACCCCGCAAAAAAACATAGGTACCTTTGAGCTTTGGGCACAGATATCCTCTTAGTTACCCACAATGCCATACTATAGCATTCCTATGACTAAAAGGCATGTGTTTTGGGCTATACTAAAGATCCTGGAAGTTCTTCATCCCCTAAACTTGAACTTGCAATCCTTTCCCAAAAACAAATTTATGTCCAGCTGAAAATATACTACCAAGAGAATACAACTCAGTATTGTTTAAGAGAAGATGTTAAATTCCAGATTCCATTCACAGTGTCCAGCAAATCGTAAATTAGTAATATGTGAACCAAGATTAAGAACGCTAATCCGAGTCATAAAAATAAAACAAGTCAATAGAAACAGACCCTGGGGTAATCTGAATGTTTGAATTTGAGGAAAAGAAATTTAAAATAAATATTATACTTATTCTCAAAGACTAAAATAAAGACAGTGGTAAGATGTAGTGAATAGTAAGTCTCAACATCTTATCAGATAAATGATAAATGTAGAAACAAACTAAAGAGAGCAGTTATATCACCAAGATTTCAGCATGAAATATTCCTTGGACATGCTCCCTAGCGAAACTCATGAAAAGTCTGACATAGCAACCATTTAAAGCCTCTGGAAATGGACTAATGGCATAAAGCACATAAAAACACATTTATTCAAGAAAATGTGCTAAAGCAGGAAGCGCGAGAGTTTGGGAGCATTTAAACCCATTCTGCTGCCTCTTTCTCAGTCTAGTGACAGGAATTCCAGTACAGGTGATTGCAGCCCAGAGCACAGGGCTCTCGCTACCCCATCCCCCTGTGTCAGTCTGTAGTGTCTTCTGAGAAGTGGTAGATCGTCAACAAAGGTTTCAAACTGGGGCAAAATAATCACTTTTACAAGCTCACAGTAAATGGACCAGATGAACTTTAAATTGGTGTTCATTTTAACATAAGATGATGGAAGGAAAATGCAAAGAAAATATGGAATTTTATTTTGTGAAATCTTGATATGTAGCTAACTGAAATATTTTCACAGCAACAGCTTTGTTGATATGTAATTCATACAGCATAAAGTTAACTCAGAGTGTACAATTCAGTCATTTTTAATAACTTTACAATATCACATTAATTTTAGGATATTTTTATGACCCTAAGAAGACACATTTTGCCCATTAGTAATCACTTCCCGTCCCTTCTCACCTCCCCTCCTCTCCCCATCCCCGTATCCTAACCAACCGCTCATCTTTCATTCTTTATAAATTTACCTAATTTAGGCATGTAACACAAGGCAGCATTGAGAAAAGAAAAACATATTGCTTCATAATTCAAATTATGATATATCCAATCTATCCTTATAGATAAGCATATACATGTATATTTCCATTATGAAAGAAGTATACCTAAATATTAAAGTTGATTGTCTTCCATTTTTTGAATGTATCATCATTTTTCAATTTTCTACTCTGATAAGGTATGAGTGTTCTACCAAAAAGTTCTTTCTTTATTTTAAAAGTGTTTACAATATTTAGGTCATATGAGTGATGCTATGAAATGACTATACAGGGTATATATGACCTCTGTTTTTATGAGGTAATGAAGTACTAGAGCGTCGTCTTAGTGGTGAATGTCTCCTCTTCAAATTTAGTGACCTTGATTTTCCATCTGTATTTTCCCAGTCTTTATTATACATTTTATTTCAGTTTCTATAAGATACAGTTTCTAAGAGGCTTAAAATCCTTTCTGCAATGAGTCACAATACAAACATATAGGTAAATAATATAAAAGATTAATGAATTTCATACAGATATGTTATCTGGAGATAGATGAAAGAAGAATGTAATTAGATATTGAAACTTATAGTTGAATACATCAGCTTGCCTCTTCATATTTTTTAACAAGAAAAAATGTTGACTGTTTTGAATTCTCTGCTTCCTTTTCTTGTTCCCTTGAGGAGCTTTCTAGATGTAAGAAAATGTGTCATAAACTATATCAGAATTATGCATGGTGTTTATTAAAAGTGTGAGACTTATTGAATCAGAGGCTGTAGAGGCAATCTCATGGAATTTACCTAGACTTCCAGGTGCTTCTGGAGTCAACAGAAATTCAGAACTCAGGATGAAAGTGGAGGTGAGAGACTGGGGTGTTACAGACTGATAGACATATAGCCCCCTGTCAAGCAGATTTCCCACAGCACCTTCCTTTTCTCAAGACAGAATTAATATTCCAAAATATTTTTTAAAAAAAGAACTAGAAATCAATAGCAAGAAAACAAACTCAATTTAAAAATGAACAAAAGAGGGCTTCCCTTGGTGGTCCAGTGGGTAAAGACACCGCCTTGCAGTGCAGGGGGTTCCGGTTCGATCCCTGGCCTGGGAAGATCCCACGTGCCGCGGAGCGGCTGGACTGATGTGTCCAATTACCGAGCCGGAGCTCTGTGACAACAGAGGCCACCGCGATGGGAGGCCCACAGGAGCCAAAGAGCAAAGATGGATAAAAATAGAGAAATGAAAGACCAATGGAAGTGGCCCGCCCACCCCCCACCCCCCAAAAGATAAATAAATAAAATTAAAAAAAAATAAAGGCCAGAGCTATTAAAAAAAAAAAAAATGAACAAAAGACTCCAACAGACATTTCTCCAAAGAAGACAGACAAATAGCCAATAGGTATGTGAAAAAGTGCAGAGCATCACTAATCATTAGGGGAATGAAGATCAAAATTACCATGAGACCACTTAATAATCATTAGGATGGCTATTATCAAAAACACAAAACAGGGCTTCCTTGGTGGTCAAGTGGGCAGAGAGTCCACCTTGCAGTGCAATCCCTAGCCCGGGAAGATCCCACGTGCCACAGAACAAAATATTGTCCAAGGAATATTTCATGCCACAGAATGACTGGACCGGTGTGTCCAATTAGGAGCCAGCACTCTGGAGCGCATGCACCCAGAGCCGTTACTCTGCAACGAGAGAGGCCACTGTCATGGGAGGCCCACACAGGCCAAAGAATGAAGATGGATGAAAATAAATAAATAAAAAAACAATAAGTGAGGCCAAAAATTAAAAAAAGAAAAGTCCTTAAGTATAAAAAAATTAAAAAAAAAAAAAACACAAAACACAGAGAATAAGTCAGGGTGAGGCTGCAGAGAATCCAGTACCCTCCTACCCAGCTGATGGCTATGTCATGGTACAATTGCTTTAAAAAGCAGTCTGTTAGTTCCTCAAAAAGTACAGTTTTTGATGCAGAGATTCTACTTGAAAAATTTATAACAAACAGAAACAAAAATGAATGTGCATATAAAACTTCTACAGAGATGTTCATGCAGCATTATTCATAATTGTAGAGGTGAATGCAGTCCAAATGTATACCACCTGGTGAATGGATAAATAATATATGCCACACCTACACAATGTATTATTATTCAACCATAAACTGGAGTGAAAGATTTATGTATTTCACAAAATGGATCAAACTTGAAAAGATTATGCTAAGTGAAAACCATAAAAGACCCCATATATATGATTTTAATTATATGATATGCTCAGAATAGACAAACTTACATATAAAGTAGATTAAGGGTTGCCTTGACCCGGGTGGGGAAGAGAGATTAGGGCATGACAGCTACAATACATACTGTCTTTTTGGAGTGATGAAAATATGAGAAAGTTACATTTCAATAATTCTGCTACCAGAAACAAAACATAATGCTAGGCAGTTGGGATGATGAATTAATTTAAGGCCAAGTTTAGAATAAATGGGCTTCCTGATGATTCGGACAGTGAGGAGACCTGGGTTTGACCCCTGGGGTGGGAAGATCCCCTGGAGAAGGGAATGGCTACCCACTCCAGTATTCTTACCTGGAGAAATCCATGGACAGAGGAACCTGGAGTGCATAAGTATGTAAACAGACTGTCCTCTGAACTTGTCTGTACAATATAATTCCCTGGTGACTCATCGCAATGCAAGCGATGCCGGTTCAGCTTTTGGATTGGGAAGATTCCCTGGAGGAAGGAATGGCGGCAACCCACTCCAGTATTCTTGCAGGGAAGATTCCCATGGACAGGAGAGCCTAGTGGGCTACAGTTGACAGGGTCTCAGAGAGTCAGATACTGAAGCAACTGAGCACACACAAGCATGCATTTACTTATTTGGCTGCATCAGGTCTTCGTTTCAACATGCAGGGTCTTTCATTGAGGCACAGGGTGACTAGTTGTGACAGGCAGGCTTAGTTGCTCCAAGGCATGTGGAATCTTAGGTCCCTGACCCAGGATCAAGCCCAAGTCCCCTGCATTGCAGGGTGGATGTTTAACTAGTGTACCACCAGGGAAGTCTCTGTAGATTTTTTTTTTTTTTTTGGCCTCTTTTATTTATTTATTTATTTATTTATCTTCATCCATCTTTATTCCTTGACCTGTGTGGGCCTCCAATTGCAGTGCCTCCCTCTCCCTACCCCACTGCTCCAGGACACGTGGGATTTCCCCTGGGTCAGGGATCAAACCAGTGCCCCCTGCACTGCAAGGCAGACTCCCCATTCACTGAATCACCAGGGAAGTCCTCTGCAGATGTTTTTGAGGAGTCAAGATATTGTAGTAATTCTACTCTCATTTGATTAACTTTTTATTAATAATGCAAGCTCCTACAATGGATCAAACTTAAAATTTCCCCCGTTTTAATTATATGATATGCTCAGAATAGACAAACTTACATATAAAGTAGATTAAGGGTTGCCTTGACCCGGTGGGGAAGAGAGATTAGGGCATGACAGCTACAATACATACTGTCTTTTTGGAGTGATGAAAATATGAGAAAGTTACATTTCAATAATTCTGCTACCAGAAACAAAACATAATGCTAGGCAGTTGGGATGATGAATTAATTTAAGGCCAAGTTTAGAATAAATGGGCTTCCTGATGATTCGGACAGTGAGGAGACCTGGGTTTGACCCTGGGGTGGGAAGATCCCCTGGAGAAGGGAATGGCTACCCACTCCAGTATTCTTACCTGGAGAAATCCATGGACAGAGGAACCTGGAGTGCATAAGTATGTAAACAGACTGTCCTCTGAACTTGTCTGTACAATATAATTCCCTGGTGACTCATCGCAATGCAAGCGATGCCGGTTCAGCTTTTGGATTGGGAAGATTCCCTGGAGGAAGGAATGGCGGCAACCCACTCCAGTATTCTTGCAGGGAAGATTCCCATGGACAGGAGAGCCTAGTGGGCTACAGTTGACAGGGTCTCAGAGAGTCAGATACTGAAGCAACTGAGCACACACAAGCATGCATTTACTTATTTGGCTGCATCAGGTCTTCGTTTCAACATGCAGGGTCTTTCATTGAGGCACAGGGTGACTAGTTGTGACAGGCAGGCTTAGTTGCTCCAAGGCATGTGGAATCTTAGGTCCCTGACCCAGGATCAAGCCCAAGTCCCCTGCATTGCAGGGTGGATGTTTAACTAGTGTACCACCAGGGAAGTCTCTGTAGATTTTTTTTTTTTTTTGGCCTCTTTTATTTATTTATTTATTTATTTATCTTCATCCATCTTTATTCCTTGACCTGTGTGGGCCTCCAATTGCAGTGCCTCCCTCTCCCTACCCCACTGCTCCAGGACACGTGGGATTTCCCCTGGGTCAGGGATCAAACCAGTGCCCCCTGCACTGCAAGGCAGACTCCCCATTCACTGAATCACCAGGGAAGTCCTCTGCAGATGTTTTTGAGGAGTCAAGATATTGTAGTAATTCTACTCTCATTTGATTAACTTTTTATTAATAATGCAAGCTCCTTACATCCTTGAACAAATGCAAAATATTTCTCTGGATGCAAATTCAGTGCGTTGTGATTTGGGGACAAAAGAGGAAGAAACTCTCTACCTAATGGACAAAGACGTAAATGTTTAGTGTAAATCAAAGGAAAAATGAAGCACCTCATTTTGAACACTGTTAGGTTGAATAAGAATGAGAGAGTCCATCTGACTGAGATGGTAGAATTGTGTGACCTCTAGAAGAAGTGCAGAGGGATACTTTAAAGATGAGAAATGAAAATGTCACCAAAATTTTGAGAAAATACTACTTCCCAGGAGCGGATTAATGAAGCAGAAGCAAAGCTCCAGCTGTCAGCAGCTGAATTATTAAAGCAGGAAAAGCAGAATCTGTGGACAGGTACAGGCTTGTCCAGAAATTGAAAAATCTTAAACCAGATCTCTGTGTGACTCACAAGAAGCTTCATTGGACTTTGATCTGCACACTTTAATGGTTCATTTGCTTTCTATTTGAACATTCTTAAGAGTTCATTTTTTTTTCCATACATCTATACCCATTCTCTTCCAAAGAGGAATAGTCACACATCCGTGTCAAGAATCGCAGATGAGAAAATGAGAAAAAGTCAGCAGACTGGTATTGCAGCAGGGCACTCATCATATGTGTGCTTTCAGTTAGACATCCCAAATGCAAGCATGCCTTTGGAAGACTTTTCTCTAGGGTGCAACAGACGAGTAGTGGACTCAAATTTGCACTTTGGGTCAATAGAACTAGCTTTAAATCCTGTTGCTGCAGAAACAGGTCATGTGTGACCATGAATACGTTTATTTAAAACCAATTAACTCAGATTTTTCATTTGGAAATACCTCTCAATTAGGATATATGGTGAAGATGAAAAGATGTAAAATATATAGAGCACAGATGTTTTCCTTTCCTTTCCTCTGTAATTGCTCCTCTTCTGTCTTTACTCTGTTCTGGTTTTGCCTCCCAGAATTCATCTTAAAGGCGCAGCCAGACTTCTTTATATCACGTGCCCCTGCACTGCAAGGCAGACTCCCCATTCACTGAATCACCAGGGAAGTCCTCTGCAGATGTTTTTGAGGAGTCAAGATATTGTAGTAATTCTACTCTCATTTGATTAACTTTTTATTAATAATGCAAGCTCCTTACATCCTTGAACAAATGCAAAATATTTCTCTGGATGCAAATTAAGTGCGTTGTGATTTGGGGACAAAAGAGGAAGAAACTCTCTACCTAATGGACAAAGACGTAAATGTTTAGTGTAAATCAAAGGAAAAATGAAGCACCTCATTTTGAACACTGTTAGGTTGAATAAGAATGAGAGAGTCCATCTGACTGAGATGGTAGAATTGTGTGACCTCTAGAAGAAGTGCAGAGGGATACTTTAAAGATGAGAAATGAAAATGTCACCAAAATTTTGAGAAAATACTACTTCCCAGGAGCGGATTAATGAAGCAGAAGCAAAGCTCCAGCTGTCAGCAGCTGAATTATTAAAGCAGGAAAAGCAGAATCTGTGGACAGGTACAGGCTTGTCCAGAAATTGAAAAATCTTAAACCAGATCTCTGTGTGACTCACAAGAAGCTTCATTGGACTTTGATCTGCACACTTTAATGGTTCATTTGCTTTCTATTTGAACATTCTTAAGAGTTCATTTTTTTTTCCATACATCTATACCCATTCTCTTCCAAAGAGGAATAGTCACACATCCGTGTCAAGAATCGCAGATGAGAAAATGAGAAAAAGTCAGCAGACTGGTATTGCAGCAGGGCACTCATCATATGTGTGCTTTCAGTTAGACATCCCAAATGCAAGCATGCCTTTGGAAGACTTTTCTCTAGGGTGCAACAGACGAGTAGTGGACTCAAATTTGCACTTTGGGTCAATAGAACTAGCTTTAAATCCTGTTGCTTGCAGAAACAGGTCATGTGTGACCATGAATACGTTTATTTAAAACCAATTAACTCAGATTTTTCATTTGGAAATACCTCTCAATTAGGATATATGGTGAAGATGAAAAGATGTAAAATATATAGAGCACAGATGTTTTCCTTTCCTTTCCTCTGTAATTGCTCCTCTTCTGTCTTTACTCTGTTCTGGTTTTGCCTCCCAGAATTCATCTTAAAGGAGCAGCCAGACTTCTTTATATCATTCCTCTTGGCTGCAGAAGAAGCCATGTGAGGTCCACACTTAGGGAGGAATCAAATGCAAGTATGACAGTTTGCAACCCTAAATATAACAATGCACAGAACTGCTCACAGAAGCATTATTTCCTTTTTCTTTATTACTGATAAGTAAGTAGAGCCTACAGTATTATTAGTCACTGAATGCAGTAACTCAGAAATTGTGCCTATAATGGATAGCAATCACTTGCCCTAATTCAAGGATCTAAAATTTAAGGTATAAGCGCATTGATTTCCACAGTTGAGTGATTCATGAACTTTTCAATGAACCTTTTCTGTCTAGGACCAGCACAGATTTAGATAGAAATACATATACATATTATGTGTATGTAAGTATGTATATTAAATAATTTATAAGGTGTTACTGCAGTAACTATCTAATCAACTATTCTGTAATCTCATTTGTTATTTATGACAATACATTTATGCATATAATAGAATACCAGTGTATATGCATATGTGTGCATAATTTATACTATTTTGCTTATAAATTAAAGAAGAGATTCATAATTACTATGTTGGAAGCTGTGATGCACTCCACTGCCCCACTTTGGGAATGTAAGGCTTTTCTTCCACTTGATAGAAGTGATTGCAAGATAACCCTTGACCCTCAGTTGTCAATCCTCCTTGTGGATTGTCTCAGCAGAAGCAAACAACAGTGTGCAGGGTCATTTCTGGACGCTTCTTTTCTGTGGCACCTTTCATGTGGCTATAAATCACCCCAAAGGTACAAAGGCTCAGCCCCCAAATTTGCATATACACCCAGCTCTCCATCAGACTGACACCTTCCTTTCTCAGACGTCAATCTAAGAATAGCCTCTTTCATCAAGTTCTGTAGAAAAAACTAGCTTCTGTCAAAATGTGACCATGAATACGTTTATTTAAAACCAATTAACTCAGATTTTCATTTGGAAATACCTCTCAATTAGGATATATGGTGAAGATGAAAAGATGTAAAATATATAGAGCACAGATGTTTTCCTTTCCTTTCCTCTGTAATTGCTCCTCTTCTGTCTTTACTCTGTTCTGGTTTTGCCTCCCAGAATTCATCTTAAAGGAGCAGCCAGACTTCTTTATATCATTCCTCTTGGCTGCAGAAGAAGCCATGTGAGGTCCACACTTAGGGAGGAATCAAATGCAAGTATGACAGTTTGCAACCCTAAATATAACAATGCACAGAACTGCTCACAGAAGCATTATTTCCTTTTTCTTTATTACTGATAAGTAAGTAGAGCCTACAGTATTATTAGTCACTGAATGCAGTAACTCAGAAATTGTGCCTATAATGGATAGCAATCACTTGCCCTAATTCAAGGATCTAAAATTTAAGGTATAAGCGCATTGATTTCCACAGTTGAGTGATTCATGAACTTTTCAATGAACCTTTTCTGTCTAGGACCAGCACAGATTTAGATAGAAATACATATACATATTATGTGTATGTAAGTATGTATATTAAATAATTTATAAGGTGTTACTGCAGTAACTATCTAATCAACTATTCTGTAATCTCATTTGTTATTTATGACAATACATTTATGCATATAATAGAATACCAGTGTATATGCATATGTGTGCATAATTTATACTATTTTGCTTATAAATTAAAGAAGAGATTCATAATTACTATGTTGGAAGCTGTGATGCACTCCACTGCCCCACTTTGGGAATGTAAGGCTTTTCTTCCACTTGATAGAAGTGATTGCAAGATAACCCTTGACCCTCAGTTGTCAATCCTCCTTGTGGATTGTCTCAGCAGAAGCAAACAACAGTGTGCAGGGTCATTTCTGGACGCTTCTTTTCTGTGGCACCTTTCATGTGGCTATAAATCACCCCAAAGGTACAAAGGCTCAGCCCCCAAATTTGCATATACACCCAGCTCTCCATCAGACTGACACCTTCCTTTCTCAGACGTCAATCTAAGAATACCCCGCTCTGAAAAACACACATTACTATTCCATCTTAGAATATGTTTTCCGAGGGAAAAAACACCTGAGACAAATGCTCAGAAGGAAGGGTTGGTTGAAATGGGAAGAGAGAGGCCATTAAGAACAACAGAAACAAGGACTTTGCTGGTGGTCCGGTGAGTAAAGAGTCCGCCTTGCAGTGCAGGGGGCACTGGTTGGATCCCTAGTCCAGGAAGATTCCACATGCCGCGAGAGCGTCTGGGCGGGTGTGTCAAATTAGGAGTCAGCGCTCTGGGGCACTTGGGCCCATAGCCGGTGCAGTGCAACAGGAGAGGCCACTGCAATGGGAGGCTCACACAAGCCAAAGAATAAAGATGGGTGAAAATAAATAAATAAATAAAAACCAATGACAGGCGCTAAATTAAAAAAAAATGGAAACAAAAACAAAATATGATGGTTACTTTCTGGAGGTTGATAAATGAAAGAGGAATGGGCAGTAATAAAACAAAGTGATGGGATCTTCCCTGATGGAAGGATGCTGTTGTCTCTACATAGAGCACAGTTAATTGTGCCTGCCCTAGAAGCCACTTAGGCTAAAATGTTGTCTTGGCCTCTATTTAGCTTGTATGTCTGTGGGCAAGACACTTCAACCTTCTAACACTTATGGGGGATCAAATGATAGGGTGTGTGCTGGGTGTGTAGCATTGTATCTGGTGCATAGTAAGCACCACCTAAATATGCAAACAAATCGTAGAGGCTTGCCATCGTTATTAGCTAAATTACACCCAAAGCTGAGATTCCATAGGCATTTTTCAAATAAGCTGTTTTTCCATTTTGCTTTGCAACACAGAGTTCTGCTTATATTTTATTATTTATTTATTTTTTATTTTTGGGCGGGGGTCGGGTTGGGGAGGGAGGGGAGCGGGCGGGACACTTCTATTGGTCTTTCATTTCTCTATTTTCAAAAGAACCGTCTCTGTTCTTTGGCTCCTGTGGGCCTCCCATCGCGGTGGCCCTTGTCATTGCAGAGTGCCGGCTCTGGGCGCACACGCTCCAGAGCTCCGGCTCGGTGATTGGACACATTGGTCCAGCCGCTCTGCGGCACGTGGGATCTTCCCAGGCCAGGGATTGAACCGGCGCCCCTTGCACTGCAAGGTGGTGTCCTTACCCACTGGACCACCAGGGGAAGCCCAACGGCTTATATTTTAAAAGCAAGGAATACACAGTGATTATTTGTTTACAGAACAATAATCGCCTCTCCCAAAGGATTTGCCGTAGAAGCTTTTTAAGGAGGAAGGTGTTTTCTTTAACAGCCCAGATGCCTTCTCAACTCATCTCCACCCTATTCTGTCCTGGTAAACTGGTCTATATGGATATCTCGTTTGCTCTCTGCCTCCCGTTGGTCAATGGGAGATACAGCGGTAAGGTGAGAGGATAGGAGGAAATTCAGTCAGGCTACCAGGTACCCCTGTCCACCCAGTTCTCTTCTCTGTGTTCCAGTAATCATTATTGTTTTCTCATTTTCTCACCCCTGATATTTATCATATCTCTTGGTTATTGGCAGATCTAGGACATACCAGTATCCATGGGTTGCTTCCTTATTATCCTCTGACCATATCTTGGTAAATAGTGATTATACTGGAATTCTTGCAATATTACCCAGCTCAAATGTCAATGCTCCATTTCCCTCCTCCTCTTGCTAGAAATTTGACTAACCTAAATGAATCTACCTTAGGATTAAAAAAATGTTTTGTTTTTTTTTTGAAAAAAGATGCATTTTCATTTATATTCTTTGCAGAATCACTTTTTATCCATCATGTGGAACCTTAAAGCAAACAATCTGAACTGCATTCAATGTGAAATTTCTGTAATTTAATTCAAAAAGTAAACTTATATACTCAATTCTATTGAAGTGTCTCAAATGAGAAGATCAGGCAATAAATATTATTTTTAAATTGAAAAGTTTTAACCAAAAGGTTCACCTACAGTGCCAAATGCTACTTCTTTCCTTAGATTCTTTTTTTTTTTTTTCAGTACTGATAACCTCTAAGAGACAAAAGTAGATATCCATGGTATTGGCTCACTTAAAAATAAATAAATAAATGTTAAAAAAAAATAATTAAAGCACGAAAAGAAAACAAACAAAAAAGATCTGTATTCTAAAATATGTTCGTTACTATTAGCTCAATACTGAAAATTGCCTACAAATCAAAACCATTTAAAACTACAATAGCTTGACACATCCAATCCTTGGAACATTATTTATGTACTCCGCGCCTTGCACTGCAAGGTGGTGTCCTTACCCACTGGACCACCAGGGAAGCCCAACGGCTTATATTTTAAAAGCAAGGAATACACAGTGATTATTTGTTTACAGAACAATAATCGCCTCCCAAAGGATTTGCCGTAGAAGCTTTTAAGGAGGAAGGTGTTTTCTTTAACAGCCCAGATGCCTTCTCAACTCATCTCCACCCTATTCTGTCCTGGTAAACTGGTCTATATGGATATCTCGTTTGCTCTCTGCCTCCCGTTGGTCAATGGGAGATACAGCGGTAAGGTGAGAGGATAGGAGGAAATTCAGTCAGGCTACCAGGTACCCCTGTCCACCCAGTTCTCTTCTCTGTGTTCCAGTAATCATTATTGTTTTCTCATTTTCTCACCCCTGATATTTATCATATCTCTTGGTTATTGGCAGATCTAGGACATACCAGTATCCATGGGTTGCTTCCTTATTATCCTCTGACCATATCTTGGTAAATAGTGATTATACTGGAATTCTTGCAATATTACCCAGCTCAAATGTCAATGCTCCATTTCCCTCCTCCTCTTGCTAGAAATTTGACTAACCTAAATGAATCTACCTTAGGATTAAAAAATGTTTTGTTTTTTTGAAAAAGATGCATTTTCATTTATATTCTTTGCAGAATCACTTTTTATCCATCATGTGGAACCTTAAAGCAAACAATCTGAACTGCATTCAATGTGAAATTTCTGTAATTTAATTCAAAAAGTAAACTTATATACTCAATTCTATTGAAGTGTCTCAAATGAGAAGATCAGGCAATAAATATTATTTTTAAATTGAAAAGTTTTAACCAAAAGGTTCACCTACAGTGCCAAATGCTACTTCTTTCCTTAGATTCTTTTTTTTTTTTTTCAGTACTGATAACCTCTAAGAGACAAAAGTAGATATCCATGGTATTGGCTCACTTAAAAATAAATAAATAAATGTTAAAAAAAAATAATTAAAGCACGAAAAGAAAACAAACAAAAAAGATCTGTATTCTAAAATATGTTCGTTACTATTAGCTCAATACTGAAAATTGCCTACAAATCAAAACCATTTAAAATCGTAACATATAGCTTGACACATCCAATCCTTGGAACATTATTTATGTACTAAGAGTGCTTTTATGAAAAAGAGTAGTAGTACTTCAGTGGAAGATTATGTGTTCCTGTTAGGTGAGAAAAAAAATCAGAATATTCATTGTAAAATATGAAAAATGTTAGAAGAAAATGCATAACAACAATTGATATGATTTCACCTAAATCACAGAGCATAGGTAGTATTCAGTGTTTGTCGCTCAGTCATGTCTGACTCTCTGTGATCCCATGGACTGTAGCCCATCAGGCTTCCCCATCCATGGGACTCTCCAGGCAAGAATACTGGAGTGGTTAGCCATTCCCTTCTCCAGGGATAGGTAGTATTATCTGCTATTTAAAATTTTTTTGCAGTTCCAAGTTGTTAATATTGAGAAAAGAATTCACTGTCAGAGAAAATACCAGTGATTTTTAAATTTTGACTTTAAAAATCAATGAAAAAAGATTATTACTTTATGTATTTTAATATATTCAAGGGAATGAATTTGTTTTAGTACTACATCTAAACTTGTCTGGCACTGGGATTTTAAAGAATGAAGAGAACAACTCCAAAATTACTATATATGCATATACATATTTTAGTAAAACTCTTATTTTAGTCATAGAACCTTGGCTACGATGAATATAACAGGTATCATCCTAATTCCCTCTAAATTATACTTAATTAATGCACAGATTTAGTATTACCTTTTAGAACTGAATCACTTTCATAAGAAACCATATCAGTTCAATATAAATTTTCAAAGATATGGATGTACTAGTACAACAATGCAGTGGATTTCAGAACAAAATCACCTTAATTCCCTGGGATTTAACTCATATGCAGTCTTTTTTGTCTGTGACATATTTTTATTTCAATATTACCAGAGAACTCCCAGGAATTTGGCTTGATGTTAATGATAGTCTAGGAGTAAAAAAACAAAAAAGAACCTCTTAAAATATTTTTACAGGGAGCAGAAATTATTCAGTTTGTAAAACCCCACAGTTTTTCACAAGTTTTGTGAACAAACAACAAAACCCGTAAGAACTTTTGTGATATTAATGGCTCAGGATGGTATATACCAATTTAGATATTTTGGTATTTCCAGTATTCCTAGGGTAGTTCTTCCGACTTTCCTGTATTTCAGGAAGGCCTGATATCCTGTGCAATATTAGCTTTCATTACACCCTTAAGTCATACATACTCTTTGTCATGAATGCACAACCATCTTTGAAGAGGAGGTGATAAAGTTTACTTGATAGTCTTCTCTTTAATTTAGGTGATTTCTGTTGTTCATAATTATAAAAAGCATCATATAATGACCCATGTTGATATTTTTATCATGTAAACTTAAATCAGACCAGTTGTAAACACACTAATTATAGAAAAACATATCGATGTTTCCAGTTCAGTAGTATTAAGTCAGTTGGACCCAGTTTTCCTTTACTTTCATTTTTCTTGAATTCTATACTCAAAATATTTTTACCATCTCGAAATCCCATCCCCCTCTTTTCAAATATGTACAAATTCTCTAGTTCCCCACCTATTCTTTCTTGTGACTAAATTGCCCTTAACTTCATTGTCCAACCACTAAAAATATTTCTCATTGTCTCAAAATGAAAACTCAGTGTTACCCCTTGTTTGAAGCATTTCCTAAGTACCCAATTTAGGATTCAACTCTTTTTCTTCCCTTTTCCCACAGAATTTTACATACCGAACTATTGGCCTTTGCCATACCGTGTTGCCATTACCAGTTTATGAATGACAGTTAAAACCAGGCCTCGCTTCTGCAGGCTCAGCTGTGAGTGACCGGGACCTTAATGTCCTTCATCTCACAGTAACATTTCCTTGGAAACTGTAGAGTTAAGATGAGTATATTCCATTGCTTAGCCTCATTTGCTTTTTGGAAACACAGCTGGTTTTGTGGAACTGAATAGCCAGGTAATTCTTATGCATATAAACCATATATCACTCGTGTAAGTGAGGGAGCAATAGGTGCTTTGTGCTTACCCCACCGCCATCAGGTTTCTCAACAGAATGAAGATACTACGTCTCTTGTGCCTGTTGCCTATGTATGTAACTTCTAACAGTTTTTCACAAGTTTTGTGAACAAACAACAAAACCCGTAAGAACTTTTGTGATATTAATGGCTCAGGATGGTATATACCAATTTAGATATTTTGGTATTTCCAGTATTCCTAGGGTAGTTCTTCCGACTTTCCTGTATTTCAGGAAGGCCTGATATCCTGTGCAATATTAGCTTTCATTACACCCTTAAGTCATACATACTCTTTGTCATGAATGCACAACCATCTTTGAAGAGGAGGTGATAAAGTTTACTTGATAGTCTTCTCTTTAATTTAGGTGATTTCTGTTGTTCATAATTATAAAAAGCATCATATAATGACCCATGTTGATATTTTTATCATGTAAACTTAAATCAGACCAGTTGTAAACACACTAATTATAGAAAAACATATCGATGTTTCCAGTTCAGTAGTATTAAGTCAGTTGGACCCAGTTTTCCTTTACTTTCATTTTTCTTGAATTCTATACTCAAAATATTTTTACCATCTCGAAATCCCATCCCCCTCTTTTCAAATATGTACAAATTCTCTAGTTCCCCACCTATTCTTTCTTGTGACTAAATTGCCCTTAACTTCATTGTCCAACCACTAAAAATATTTCTCATTGTCTCAAAATGAAAACTCAGTGTTACCCCTTGTTTGAAGCATTTCCTAAGTACCCAATTTAGGATTCAACTCTTTTTCTTCCCTTTTCCCACAGAATTTTACATACCGAACTATTGGCCTTTGCCATACCGTGTTGCCATTACCAGTTTATGAATGACAGTTAAAACCAGGCCTCGCTTCTGCAGGCTCAGCTGTGAGTGACCGGGACCTTAATGTCCTTCATCTCACAGTAACATTTCCTTGGAAACTGTAGAGTTAAGATGAGTATATTCCATTGCTTAGCCTCATTTGCTTTTTGGAAACACAGCTGGTTTTGTGGAACTGAATAGCCAGGTAATTCTTATGCATATAAACCATATATCACTCGTGTAAGTGAGGGAGCAATAGGTGCTTTGTGCTTACCCCACCACCATCAGGTTTCTCAACAGAATGAAGATACTACGTCTCTTGTGCCTGTTGCCTTGTATACTTCCATAAAGCAAAGTAACTGTAGTGCTAACTTAAAGCTTAATTTTGTTTCATGATTATGATTATTAACTAGAATCCATACCACTGTTTTGGTGCTGGAATTATAACTTCAGCACATAATTTGCTTATATTTCTGATTTTTTTTTTTAAGTAAACTATGTGCTATGCTGCTCCTTTCAATCTCCTTTTAATATATAATTTCAGGGTATAATTAGTTTGTCGTGTAATTTATTTTTAAAGACTGTTTTTAAAGAAATTAACTACAGAAGAGTATGTTAACAAGTTATGATCATTTTTCTTCCTAATGGTTTTGTTTTGTTTTTTAAATATAATTGAAGTATCTTTTATAAGCTACATACAACCTCGGCATCTACTTTGACTCAAACTGACACTGTCGGAAACCTAGTTATCCAGAATGACATTCTCTAGGTTAACTGGAATGACTTTTTATATGAACTTTGTTGCTCACAGTATCGGCACCACTCAAGAGTCTTCCAGAATGCCAGGGGGCAATCTTGTCTCTTTCCTTAATGATATGTACACTGAAATATATTGCTAGAATTTGACATAAGCTGTTATGAAGTCTGAGGACATAATTAGACAACCAAATTCAAAGACATGTTTTGATTTTGTACTTTGCATTCAAATAGGACTCAGCATGAAAAATATATATTATATAAAGGAGTTCCTTTAAGTTTCTTTGGCTATGTTGTTCACGTATTGAAAGATGAACAGGAAGATCATTTGGCCATGGATATTACAGTCCCTCTTATTTGAAGAGCCAGGATAGTCCTGGCTGAATATTAGGTGATTGGCCATGATGTAGGCTGTATTTTATAGTCTTGAGAATGGAGGAAATCTTAGGGATTAGACAAGCCAAAAAAGTTATATACTAGAAAGGATACAAATAAACAAACCAAACCATGTGGAATATTCAGTTTGGAGACCATACAAACAAAATATATATGAAGTCAAAATTAAGGCAAGTTAGAAACAAGTCTGGATTAGGAAGCATTCTTATCCTCGTGTAGGGGGCTAACCCACCACCATCAGGTTTCTCAACAGAATGAAGATACTACGTCTCTTGTGCCTGTTGCCTTGTATACTTCCATAAAGCAAAGTAACTGTAGTGCTAACTTAAAGCTTAATTTTGTTTCATGATTATGATTATTAACTAGAATCCATACCACTGTTTTGGTGCTGGAATTATAACTTCAGCACATAATTTGCTTATATTTCTGATTTTTTTTTAAGTAAACTATGTGCTATGCTGCTCCTTTCAATCTCCTTTTAATATATAATTTCAGGGTATAATTAGTTTGTCGTGTAATTTATTTTTAAAGACTGTTTTTAAAGAAATTAACTACAGAAGAGTATGTTAACAAGTTATGATCATTTTTCTTCCTAATGGTTTTGTTTTGTTTTTTAAATATAATTGAAGTATCTTTTATAAGCTACATACAACCTCGGCATCTACTTTGACTCAAACTGACACTGTCGGAAACCTAGTTATCCAGAATGACATTCTCTAGGTTAACTGGAATGACTTTTTATATGAACTTTGTTGCTCACAGTATCGGCACCACTCAAGAGTCTTCCAGAATGCCAGGGGTCAATCTTGTCTCTTTCCTTAATGATATGTACACTGAAATATATTGCTAGAATTTGACATAAGCTGTTATGAAGTCTGAGGACATAATTAGACAACCAAATTCAAAGACATGTTTTGATTTTGTACTTTGCATTCAAATAGGACTCAGCATGAAAAATATATATTATATAAAGGAGTTCCTTTAAGTTTCTTTGGCTATGTTGTTCACGTATTGAAAGATGAACAGGAAGATCATTTGGCCATGGATATTACAGTCCCTCTTATTTGAAGAGCCAGGATAGTCCTGGCTGAATATTAGGTGATTGGCCATGATGTAGGCTGTATTTTATAGTCTTGAGAATGGAGGAAATCTTAGGGATTAGACAAGCCAAAAAAGTTATATACTAGAAAGGATACAAATAAACAAACCAAACCATGTGGAATATTCAGTTTGGAGACCATACAAACAAAATATATATGAAGTCAAAATTAAGGCAAGTTAGAAACAAGTCTGGATTAGGAAGCATTCTTCCTAATTCAAATAGAGAAAGATTTATATACGCACTATTGTATTCTCCTGTTGTAAATGACCAACGATATATAGGAAATAGGAGATGAGGGTTACTCACTAACTAAACTTGTATTTCTTGATTCTAGCAGCAAAATTTTAATTTGTATTATTTTGGTTTTTACACATTTTGCTGAGGGAAAGCCATGGTTTATATTCCAGCAGAGATTGGGCCCAACATCAGTTGCTAAGATTCTCCTGGCTTTAAAAATCCCATGGGATACTGAAAGGATAGGTAGCTTATTATTTTCTATGATGGTTATGGCACGTTCTTTTCTGGAGGAAAACCCTGCAACAAGGAAGAAAAAATGGTTAAATAGGATACCAGAAATGTCTGTTTACAAAGGTCTGTAATTTTGAGGTGTCTGTTATTCTCCAACTTCTAGCCTTTGAGTTTTATTTATATTGTGTCTCTTTATAGCAGAACAATGTGAATCATTCTTAGCATAGTGCCTAAGATCCAAGGATACTTTATTTCTCATTTACTATAATAAGCAGTAGAACAGTTTAATAATTATAATTGTCTGTCTGAGGCATCAATCTGTTTGTGTATTTTGTGCTAGTCACTTAGTCATATCCAACTCTTTGTGACTCCATGGACTTGAGCCCACCAAACTCTTTTGTTCATGAAATTCTCCAGGCAAGAATACTGGAGTGGGTTGCCATTTCCAGGGGATCTTTTCCAACCCAGAGCTCAGTCCTGTGGCTCCTACTTTATGGTCAGATTCTTTTCCATCTGAGCCACCTGGGAAGCCCCAGTAATCAGTGGTGATTTTAGTTGAAGCCACCATCCTTCAGGTTTATAATATCATACACCATGGATAACCCAACCTAACTTGACCAGGTATACTCATCACTTCGTCTTCAGAGAATTCATACAAAAAGGCCAGCATATTAAAAGAAGTATGTTTATCTTTCTCTCTTTATCTCATCATTTCCTTAAGAGAAGAAGACTGATACCATAGCCCAACAGTTATATACTAGAAAGGATACAAATAAACAAACCAAACCATGTGGAATATTCAGTTTGGAGACCATACAAACAAAATATATATGAAGTCAAAATTAAGGCAAGTTAGAAACAAGTCTGGATTAGGAAGCATTCTTCCTAATTCAAATAGAGAAAGATTTATATACGCACTATTGTATTCTCCTGTTGTAAATGACCAACGATATATAGGAAATAGGAGATGAGGGTTACTCACTAACTAAACTTGTATTTCTTGATTCTAGCAGCAAAATTTTAATTTGTATTATTTTGGTTTTTACACATTTTGCTGAGGGAAAGCCATGGTTTATATTCCAGCAGAGATTGGGCCCAACATCAGTTGCTAAGATTCTCCTGGCTTTAAAAATCCCATGGGATACTGAAAGGATAGGTAGCTTATTATTTTCTATGATGGTTATGGCACGTTCTTTTCTGGAGGAAAACCCTGCAACAAGGAAGAAAAAATGGTTAAATAGGATACCAGAAATGTCTGTTTACAAAGGTCTGTAATTTTGAGGTGTCTGTTATTCTCCAACTTCTAGCCTTTGAGTTTTATTTATATTGTGTCTCTTTATAGCAGAACAATGTGAATCATTCTTAGCATAGTGCCTAAGATCCAAGGATACTTTATTTCTCATTTACTATAATAAGCAGTAGAACAGTTTAATAATTATAATTGTCTGTCTGAGGCATCAATCTGTTTGTGTATGTGTGCGTGCTAGTCACTTAGTCATATCCAACTCTTTGTGACTCCATGGACTTGAGCCCACCAAACTCTTTTGTTCATGAAATTCTCCAGGCAAGAATACTGGAGTGGGTTGCCATTTCCAGGGGATCTTTTCCAACCCAGAGCTCAGTCCTGTGGCTCCTACTTTATGGTCAGATTCTTTTCCATCTGAGCCACCTGGGAAGCCCCAGTAATCAGTGGTGATTTTAGTTGAAGCCACCATCCTTCAGGTTTATAATATCATACACCATGGATAACCCAACCTAACTTGACCAGGTATACTCATCACTTCGTCTTCAGAGAATTCATACAAAAAGGCCAGCATATTAAAAGAAGTATGTTTATCTTTCTCTCTTTTTATTACTGACTACCATCATTTCCTTAAGAGAAGAAGACTGATACCATAGCCCACATATTCATGTAGCAGATACTGGTCATGAATCTTCTGAGTTGGTGGTTCCTACATTTCCACGCATTTGAGATTGCCTTTGAGATTTTGATAAAATGCATAGATATAACCTCTGATATGCTAAATCGGGTTTGTGTGAATTATGGTCCTATATTTTATTTAAAAAAGCAAAAAAACGCTGACCTTGATATTGGTGGCCCACAGACTGTACTTAGAGAAACATTGTTAAACATTTGACATTACTTAGCCATTGTAAAACTCAGTTGTGCTCTGCACATACTGTGTTCTCAAGGAACACACCATGGAAGAAAGGAGAAAGCTAGCGGAAAAAAAGAACCATAGGAGGAATTATGAGGATGAGCCATATGACAGGAGAGGGGAAATGTAACATACAATGCTGAGTACCTTTTATCTTTCATGCACTCCACAGGGCATTTTATATACATTCTAGAATTTAAGGAGAAAATTTCCAATTAGCATATAAGGAAACAGGTTGAAATAACTTAATAAATCAGTCAGGAAACCAGTAATGAGTAGCAGAGTATAAATCTTATTCCATGTCAGTCTTTCAAAAGAAAAATCAATGGTTTTACATGGATACCACCGCAAATTGAAAAACATGTGCATATATAATTATAATGCAAAAAAGGCAAAAACACTCCATAATATAGGCACAACATTCTTCACAGATTGGAACTTAGCACAGTGGCAAGCCTAGGGTAGATACTGAGTCAAAGTCACTCCCTGTTTTGTTTGGAGAGGATAATTAAAGGCTCATTCAAAGAATATGTGACTTGTAGTTACTATTTTCATGTTGACACATGGGAGCAACAACTAGACACATAAAAAAAAAAAAAAAGGTTAACATCCTAAAAGTATTAAATATGTAGCCAGTTCTTGTTTTTTTTTTTTCAAATGATCAAATGAGTCCCTAAAAGGTTTAGTAACTTGTTAAAAGTCACAATGAATTAGTTTTGCTAGTGAGACTTTCTGTGATAAGGTATTTTCTTAATACCCCCTCTTTTCTGCTGCTATGCCCCAAAACACACCCTAAAGCCTTTCCTGTCAAATATAATAATGGATATTGTATTGAGCCAGCCATTCAAGAGAAGAAGACTGATACATAGATATAACCTGGTCATGAATCTTCTGAGTTGGTGGTTCCTACATTTCCACGCATTTGAGATTGCCTTTGAGATTTTGATAAAATGCATAGATATAACCTCTGATATGCTAAATCGGGTTTGTGTGAATTATGGTCCTATATTTTATTTAAAAAAGCAAAAAAACGCTGACCTTGATATTGGTGGCCCACAGACTGTACTTAGAGAAACATTGTTAAACATTTGACATTACTTAGCCATTGTAAAACTCAGTTGTGCTCTGCACATACTGTGTTCTCAAGGAACACACCATGGAAGAAAGGAGAAAGCTAGCGGAAAAAAAGAACCATAGGAGGAATTATGAGGATGAGCCATATGACAGGAGAGGGGAAATGTAACATACAATGCTGAGTACCTTTTATCTTTCATGCACTCCACAGGGCATTTTATATACATTCTAGAATTTAAGGAGAAAATTTCCAATTAGCATATAAGGAAACAGGTTGAAATAACTTAATAAATCAGTCAGGAAACCAGTAATGAGTAGCAGAGTATAAATCTTATTCCATGTCAGTCTTTCAAAAGAAAAATCAATGGTTTTACATGGATACCACCGCAAATTGAAAAACATGTGCATATATAATTATAATGCAAAAAAGGCAAAAACACTCCATAATATAGGCACAACATTCTTCACAGATTGGAACTTAGCACAGTGGCAAGCCTAGGGTAGATACTGAGTCAAAGTCACTCCCTGTTTTGTTTGGAGAGGATAATTAAAGGCTCATTCAAAGAATATGTGACTTGTAGTTACTATTTTCATGTTGACACATGGGAGCAACAACTAGACACATAAAAAAAAAAAAAAAGGTTAACATCCTAAAAGTATTAAATATGTAGCCAGTTCTTGTTTTTTTTTTTTCAAATGATCAAATGAGTCCCTAAAAGGTTTAGTAACTTGTTAAAAGTCACAATGAATTAGTTTTGCTAGTGAGACTTTCTGTGATAAGGTATTTTCTTAATACCCCCTCTTTTCTGCTGCTATGCCCCAAAACACACCCTAAAGCCTTTCCTGTCAAATATAATAATGGATATTGTATTGAGCCAGCCATTCAGGTCTTCTCTTTTGTACCAAGGCTTTCCCTCAGTGGCAGCTGGGATGTAGGCAGCTAAAAACTCTCAGCTGGTCTCTATGGAGGAATCTTTGTCGTTTTGTTTACTTGCTTAGTCTGACTCTTTTGCAATCCCATGGGCTACAGCCCACCAGGCTCCTCTGTCCATGAGATTTCTCAGTCAAGAATACTGGAGTGGGTTGCCATATCCTTCTCCAGGGTATCTTCCTGACTCTGGGATCGAACCCACGTCTCCTCCATTGGCAGGCAGATTCTTTACTGCTGAGTCACCTTCCTGACGCTCTCTTGAGGAATTGCCCTTAGTCAGAGAATGTCCTCACCCAAAAGGATACTGCCCCCACCCATGCAGCCAGCAGCCTCCGACTTGTAAATGTCAAGGCCTAACTTCCTTACTTTAAGACAGGAGGATTCTGAAGGGCCAACCCATCACCAGAACTCCTTAAGTGATTGTCTAGCCTCTTTTGCAAGTCTCCCCCTAAGGAACTCTCCAGCCATCATTCCCTTACAGATTTTGATATTGAGGACACACCTAACATGTAAGTCTGGACCCATTTTCCTATAAACCTGACTTAAGACATTGAATGATTGGCTCTTCCCTTCCGGTGCTTTAATTCTCTGCATATTTATGGCTGAAATGCTACTTTTGGGGGTATTTTTCTTCCATGGACAACCCTATGCCATTTTCAGCCTAGATTGCATATTAATTAGGACACCAGTGGGAAACTGATGATATCTTAAATTTATGATAATTTCAGGAGTGATTATTAAAAGGAGATTTTTGAAAGAAGATAGAATATATAGAAAACACCAGGGATATTCCTGTTTGTACTATGGTACTGAGTGATACCACTTTTGACTCCAGTGAGATGAGGGAATTGAAAGAAGAGAGAAAGCCAATCAAGAGAAGGGTTGGGGCTATTTAGTAACTTGTTAAAAGTCACAATGAATTAGTTTTGCTAGTGAGACTTTCTGTGATAAGGTATTTTCTTAATACCCCCTCTTTTCTGCTGCTATGCCCCAAAACACACCCTAAAGCCTTTCCTGTCAAATATAATAATGGATATTGTATTGAGCCAGCCATTCAGGTCTTCTCTTTTGTACCAAGGCTTTCCCTCAGTGGCAGCTGGGATGTAGGCAGCTAAAAACTCTCAGCTGGTCTCTATGGAGGAATCTTTGTCGTTTTGTTTACTTGCTTAGTCTGACTCTTTTGCAATCCCATGGGCTACAGCCCACCAGGCTCCTCTGTCCATGAGATTTCTCAGTCAAGAATACTGGAGTGGGTTGCCATATCCTTCTCCAGGGTATCTTCCTGACTCTGGGATCGAACCCACGTCTCCTCCATTGGCAGGCAGATTCTTTACTGCTGAGTCACCTTCCTGACGCTCTCTTGAGGAATTGCCCTTAGTCAGAGAATGTCCTCACCCAAAAGGATACTGCCCCCACCCATGCAGCCAGCAGCCTCCGACTTGTAAATGTCAAGGCCTAACTTCCTTACTTTAAGACAGGAGGATTCTGAAGGGCCAACCCATCACCAGAACTCCTTAAGTGATTGTCTAGCCTCTTTTGCAAGTCTCCCCCTAAGGAACTCTCCAGCCATCATTCCCTTACAGATTTTGATATTGAGGACACACCTAACATGTAAGTCTGGACCCATTTTCCTATAAACCTGACTTAAGACATTGAATGATTGGCTCTTCCCTTCCGGTGCTTTAATTCTCTGCATATTTATGGCTGAAATGCTACTTTTGGGGGTATTTTTCTTCCATGGACAACCCTATGCCATTTTCAGCCTAGATTGCATATTAATTAGGACACCAGTGGGAAACTGATGATATCTTAAATTTATGATAATTTCAGGAGTGATTATTAAAAGGAGATTTTTGAAAGAAGATAGAATATATAGAAAACACCAGGGATATTCCTGTTTGTACTATGGTACTGAGTGATACCACTTTTGACTCCAGTGAGATGAGGGAATTGAAAGAAGAGAGAAAAGCCAATCAAGAGAAGGGTTGGGGCTATTAGCTGAAGGCAACAGATGTTTCAAATGTATCATTCAAGGAAGGCTTGGGAAATACATGCATCAAGATTGGGAGTAAGGGGATGAGGAATCTGAATGAGAAAATGGAAGAGAATAATGTCCAGGCATGATGGATATCTTACTTAAGGCCACAAAGTAGTGCTGCTACTATAGAGCCAACCACAGGAATGCCTGTACCATCATTTGGTTTAATAAATTGGTATATTCCATTTATTATCATGTTATATTTCTGTGTTTATATCTGAGGAATATTTGGAGATTTCCAAGATGCGGGGTTGCATATTACTCATTTTAGAATGTCAAACACCTAGTACAAGGCTGAGTGTAGAGCACCTTCTCCTTATTCCTTGTTTGCACTTTGCCCAAAATCCTTTTCATGCTTTGATTTTTCCTTTGCTTAAAAAAAAATGTTAACCTACCTCGCTCTACATATTATGCATTTATAGCTTCTTGGGAATATCTGTGGAGGGTTAAAGGGAATGGGACATCACTCCAGAAAGTTACAATCGCTGACAAACCTTGAAGATGAATGGGGTTATGGCTGTCATAGCCATAATGCCATTCTATTCAAAAAAAATCAATAAAATGTATTAAGTGACTGAGTGAGTGAAGGAAGTTAATGACACAACCAGGACAAAATATGAGTTTCTTCATTTTTAGCTCCACTGTTTCTTGCCAACACATGATAAGGCTTCTTTAAATTTATTGAGGACACACCTAACATGTAAGTCTGGACCCATTTTCCTATAAACCTGACTTAAGACATTGAATGATTGGCTCTTCCCTTCCGGTGCTTTAATTCTCTGCATATTTATGGCTGAAATGCTACTTTTGGGGTATTTTTCTTCCATGGACAACCCTATGCCATTTTCAGCCTAGATTGCATATTAATTAGGACACCAGTGGGAAACTGATGATATCTTAAATTTATGATAATTTCAGGAGTGATTATTAAAAGGAGATTTTTGAAAGAAGATAGAATATATAGAAAACACCAGGGATATTCCTGTTTGTACTATGGTACTGAGTGATACCACTTTTGACTCCAGTGAGATGAGGGAATTGAAAGAAGAGAGAAAAGCCAATCAAGAGAAGGGTTGGGGCTATTAGCTGAAGGCAACAGATGTTTCAAATGTATCATTCAAGGAAGGCTTGGGAAATACATGCATCAAGATTGGGAGTAAGGGGATGAGGAATCTGAATGAGAAAATGGAAGAGAATAATGTCCAGGCATGATGGATATCTTACTTAAGGCCACAAAGTAGTGCTGCTACTATAGAGCCAACCACAGGAATGCCTGTACCATCATTTGGTTTAATAAATTGGTATATTCCATTTATTATCATGTTATATTTCTGTGTTTATATCTGAGGAATATTTGGAGATTTCCAAGATGCGGGGTTGCATATTACTCATTTTAGAATGTCAAACACCTAGTACAAGGCTGAGTGTAGAGCACCTTCTCCTTATTCCTTGTTTGCACTTTGCCCAAAATCCTTTTCATGCTTTGATTTTTCCTTTGCTTAAAAAAAAATGTTAACCTACCTCGCTCTACATATTATGCATTTATAGCTTCTTGGGAATATCTGTGGAGGGTTAAAGGGAATGGGACATCACTCCAGAAAGTTACAATCGCTGACAAACCTTGAAGATGAATGGGGTTATGGCTGTCATAGCCATAATGCCATTCTATTCAAAAAAAATCAATAAAATGTATTAAGTGACTGAGTGAGTGAAGGAAGTTAATGACACAACCAGGACAAAATATGAGTTTCTTCATTTTTAGCTCCACTGTTTCTTGCCAACACATGATAAGGCTTCTTTAAAGGAATGATGAATGTATGAATGAACTACTGACATCCTCAAGAGAAAGCAGATATATTTTAAAATCATGTATTAAAATCCTGTCCAAAGAAGAAAAACAGATACTCTGCATCTCTTTGGGAAGAAATAAGGTGGTTACCAAACCATATAATCAGAATTCAACTTTGATGAAAGAAATTTGAATGAACAAATCATTGATCTTAATTAATCACTATTGATTCTGTGGCATCAGGCTGAAAATAATGGAGCAAACGAGAAATAGCAGTCATGAAGGTCTTCTCCTTTTAAGCCAGAAAGAGAAAGGGAAATTTAGGCCTATGAGGGAGGAGGCTCTGCCAGGTTTCTAAGGCCAAAGAAACAGGCCCCAGATGGAGTCCTGTGGACTTGTGCCATCTCCTTGGCTGGGCTGAGTTCCTGCCATTTGCCAGCATCTGTCAGTGCAAAAGGCAAAATCTCTCCCCTCCCACCCACCTACTTCTACCGCCACCACCCACCCCGGCCTTTTCAAAATACATTTTATTTTATCGCCTCATTATTTATTGGAGAGAAGCTCTGGAACTCCTCTCTCCGCCCAAAGCAGCCCACTTCCCGCTGTACAGGAACTTACTTTTCTGCCTGGAGCAGGTGTTATTGTTTAAAAATACCAAACAAAACTCTTTGAGCTACTATAAAAAGCAGAGCTCTAGAAGCTTGATATAATTTTCAGAGCAAATGGCATTAAGAAATTTGCTCTTGCACCTGCCTACTCTTCAGATTTGCATAAATGTTCATTGCTGTACAAATGTAGCTCGGCATTTGGTTCTACTTAATGCAAAAAACAGAGGCTCAGTCCATCTGTAAAGCATCCTCCCAAAGAGTCACAGACAATCACTTTGCTTCAGCACATGGAAGAAAGAGGGACAGTTTCAAATTTTTCATATTAAAAGGAAATTTTTTAAATGCAACTATTAGCAAATGACAGGCTAAGACCCTGCCTGCAGTTTTGTCTGTAAGATTTAAGTGTCTGCTTAAATCCATTACGTTCTGAATATTAGGCAGTGACTTGTGAGAGAATTTCCTTAGGAACAGGAACCCAACAAGCCTAGTTTGGAGTCAGTAAGGTGAACAAATGGTCTTGAATTCTCGTACCATTGGTGATGACATGGTCCAACACAGTGGCAAGGATATAAGGTGGTTACCAAACCATATAATCAGAATTCAACTTTGATGAAAGAAATTTGAATGAACAAATCATTGATCTTAATTAATCACTATTGATTCTGTGGCATCAGGCTGAAAATAATGGAGCAAACGAGAAATAGCAGTCATGAAGGTCTTCTCCTTTTAAGCCAGAAAGAGAAAGGGAAATTTAGGCCTATGAGGGAGGAGGCTCTGCCAGGTTTCTAAGGCCAAAGAAACAGGCCCCAGATGGAGTCCTGTGGACTTGTGCCATCTCCTTGGCTGGGCTGAGTTCCTGCCATTTGCCAGCATCTGTCAGTGCAAAAGGCAAAATCTCTCCCCTCCCACCCACCTACTTCTACCGCCACCACCCACCCCGGCCTTTTCAAAATACATTTTATTTTATCGCCTCATTATTTATTGGAGAGAAGCTCTGGAACTCCTCTCTCCGCCCAAAGCAGCCCACTTCCCGCTGTACAGGAACTTACTTTTCTGCCTGGAGCAGGTGTTATTGTTTAAAAATACCAAACAAAACTCTTTGAGCTACTATAAAAAGCAGAGCTCTAGAAGCTTGATATAATTTTCAGAGCAAATGGCATTAAGAAATTTGCTCTTGCACCTGCCTACTCTTCAGATTTGCATAAATGTTCATTGCTGTACAAATGTAGCTCGGCATTTGGTTCTACTTAATGCAAAAAACAGAGGCTCAGTCCATCTGTAAAGCATCCTCCCAAAGAGTCACAGACAATCACTTTGCTTCAGCACATGGAAGAAAGAGGGACAGTTTCAAATTTTTCATATTAAAAGGAAATTTTTTAAATGCAACTATTAGCAAATGACAGGCTAAGACCCTGCCTGCAGTTTTGTCTGTAAGATTTAAGTGTCTGCTTAAATCCATTACGTTCTGAATATTAGGCAGTGACTTGTGAGAGAATTTCCTTAGGAACAGGAACCCAACAAGCCTAGTTTGGAGTCAGTAAGGTGAACAAATGGTCTTGAATTCTCGTACCATTGGTGATGACATGGTCCAACACAGTGGCAAGGATATAGAGTTTTCAAAATATAATTTTTTAAAATTTTTGGCCTCTTTTATTGATTTTTTGTTAATTTCTTTTCATCCATCTTTATTCTTTGGCCTGTGTGGGCTTCCCGTTGCAGTGGCCTCTCTCATTGCAGAGCACTGGCTCTGGGCGCATGCACTCCAGAGCGGTGGCTCGTAATTGGACACACTGGTCCAACCATTCTGTGGCACGTGAAATCTTCCTGGGCCAGGGATCAAACCGGTGTCCCTTGCACGACAGGGTGGACTCTATACCCACTGGACCAAAGGGATTAAATTTTTTTTTAAAAAAAGTATGAGATTATTAAAATAAAGGGGGAAATAACACACAGAGGAACTCAAACTGAGTCAGATTACTGCTCTAAATGCATCATTTTCTTTCCATCTTGCTTCAAATATAAATCTTTTCATATATGTCGCATTGACGAAAGTAGTAGGTCTCCCAAAATTGTTTCATCTGCTAAGTGCTGCTGTGTGTACTTTTTAATGATTTGCTATCAATGTATTTTGTTCCATCTCTGTGGTCTTATTTTATATTCTCATAATTACTTGCTGAAATTACTACAATAACTCCTGTAATACTCTAATTATTGGTATCACAGCATTTAATTTCAGTGCCAGCAGATTTATCTTCCATACTTCAATTTGTAGAGTTATCCTGGATAATAAATAAAAAATGTAATTATTCTGTTGAAACATTATCACTTCCTCCCATTACCCATAATACGATGTCCAAACTCTATGTGTGAGATTTTACTTCATTCCCAATCTCTTTTTCTATTGACCCATTACCTGGTTTTTAAAATCACTACTGACATTTTAGACCATATGATCTTTTATTCTTAAGTTTATTTTTACTAAGGTAACATGTTTCAGCTATACCACATTTTATTTCTACTTCTCTGTACTCACAAGATGCCCACTACCAAAAGTTTAGTTTTTATCCCTCACCATACCTTTGATCCCTTTTTTATCTATTTTGGCCTATGTGACCCATGTCTTCTCTGCCCCTTCCACCTGTGAGTAGCCTCTACTCTGTTCTATGTATCACCATGTTTGGTTTTGTTGTTGCTATTGTTTGCTTTCTTTAGTTTTTCATTCCACACATGAGTGAAATCATATGGTATCTGCCTTTGTCTTATTTCACTTAGCATAATATCCTCAAGTTCATCCATTATTGTTGCAAACTGGGCTGAATACTTCTTTTTTTTTTTTTTTTTAACATTTCACAGCTAAATACTTCTTGGTGTTGGATGTGGACCTTTTCTTTTGCATCATAGGGTGTTTAGCAGCATGCATGTGTGCATGCTAAGTTGCTTCAGTTATGACTGACTCTCTGTGACCCTGTAGCCCACAAGACTCCTCAGCCCATGGGATTCCCCAGGCAAGAACACTGGAGTGGGTTATCTTGCCCTCCTCTAGGCATATTCCAGACCCAAGGATCAAACCCATGTATCTTGTGTCTCCTGTATTGGCAGGCCGGTTCTTTACCACTAACGCTACCTGGAAAGCCCATTTAACATCACACCTGGCCTCTACTCACTAGATTCTCACAGCATCACCCCACAAGTTGTGGCAATTAAAAGTGGCTCCCTGGACTGCCCTGGTGGTCCAGTGAGTAGAGAGTCCGCCTTGCAGTGCAAGGGGCACTGGTTCCATCCCTGGCCCAGGAAGATCTTACGTGCTGAGGAACAGCTGGACTGGTGTGTTCGATTACAAACCAGCACTCTGGAGCGCGTGCACCTGGAGCTGGTGCTCTGCAACAAGTGAGGCCACTGTGATGGGAGGCCCACAAAGACCAAAGAATAAAGATGAATGAAAAATAAAAGATGAGTTAGAGGCAAAAAAGAAAAAGAAAAATTGCTCCCAGCATTGCCAAATGTCCCATGGTCACAAAATTTTCTCTCATTAAAAACCATTGATCTTAACCCTGGTTTCATGAAACCCACATATATCCTCACATCCAAATCCAATTACACATGAATTTTAGCATCCATTTAACATTTCTGTACTCATCCATCATGATCTGACTCAAGGGCCATGGCTCATGTAAAATTTTCTGTGATCCCTCTAACAATTAATTCTTTGCGCCATCTTAGATATAATTCTATTTCATCACATATTACCCTGTATTTAAACACTAAATCTCTGAATATATCAAATGTAGAACTTGGGACTTTTATACAGATCTTTGATTACGCTATTGCCTAGTAAAAAGACTGCCGCATCAAAGAGGGGAACTGACTTAATATGTTTGAAAGAGTGATTGAATGATCAAACAAATGTTAAGATGATGAATAGACATTTGTCTATGTGCCACACATAGTAGACACTCAATATCTGTTTGGGAAAGGATGAGGGAGGTAGTCAATGTAATGGCACTAAAAATGAAAAGAGCCTATATAATACCATGACCCTCCAGCAACAAATCCCATAGCCTTCCTGGATATTCATTTCATATTATGAAACCTCTCTGAATATGATCCCTCAAGTACAAGCCAAGTTGTTCGTGTAGAAAATGATCCTTCTTTCATTTTGGATGTGCTAAATTAAACAGACTCCTGTTCCATCTTGTCTAGGCTGTAACCTTTACTAGACTTGAATATGAATCTTAAATGGTCCTGGATGGTCTGTGATCCATGCAAAATAACTCCAATCCATTTACCTTTCCTCTCTCATTTTTACCCTTTCCTCGCAGGGCCACTCTCATCCTCCAGCTCTTTGTGTGGTTTAGCATGAACTATTGACTGCACATTTATGCCCGTGAGAGTTTATAATCCAAATTACAGCAGGCATGGTTTTTGACATGAATTTGCATTGTGCATCTTGTCCTAAAAACTAAGAGAAGGGGAATACAGTAATGGACTGTTTGTGAACTCTTTTCTCTGATATCATGCAAGTCAGAGGAAGACAGGTCAAGATTGATGAGTGGATGCTTAAATGGTTTATAAATTGATGAAACTCAAAGAAAGGCTAGGGCTCTGTCTTTATCCTCTTCCTGTTATATTGTAGTTTCAGAGACAAGCCTTAGAATAATAATAAGCCCTTTTCCTTCCACATGTCATCAATAAAGTAGAGTCCTCCTTGGCGATTGCAATACACTGAGGAACTTTTCTGTGTTGATTTGAATGGAATGCATTTAAAAAGTGGTAAGGATAATTGCAATAATGTGAACAGCCAGCAGGTAGAAGATAGACTAAATCAGTCGATACTGGGTCAGGAAGTGAGGATGAATGAAAATACATGTCTAGTTGAGATCTGTGTAAAAGTTTGTGTATATTTGTTTGTATGAGTGTGTATGTGTGTATAAATATAGCTATAGCCCTACATATATCTATATCTATCTATCTGGAGAGAACTTTATTATAAGAAATAACTCATGTGATATGGATGCTAAAGTCCCACAATCTGCTCTCTGGGCAGGAGAAACAGGAGAGCTCAGTTGATTCAGTACAAGTCCACAAACCTGAGACTTGGGGAGCCAGTGATTGTATCTCAATTGGAATCCTAAAGCCTAGGAACCAGGAGCACCAAGGTCTGAGGGCAGGAGAAGGGGTGTGGGGAAACAAACCAGTGAAGGTTTTTGTGGCTTTGGCTAAGCCAGGAAAAAAGTAAATTGGGAATGAGAAATATACTAGAAAGATCTAAGACCAACAAGTGATTTGATTCACATGGGCTTATTAGCTGGGGATATACTGATTGCCAACATGTGGGAGCTCTGCCTTGGACTTTGGAATGCCGGGTCTGTGCAGACTCTATAACTTCTTGCCGAGTTAGTTGCCCCCCAGCTGCAACACGCCCTTTCCATCCTCAAAGCCACGAGAATAATCATTGAACAGGGCTGTGACTGAAACCAGCCTGTGCTAACATCATTCCCTGTAAACACCTGGAGGCTTCAGCACTGAATAAAAGTGGACTGATGCATGTGTTCAGGGCCTTGACCCGAGAGGTCTTGAACCCCTCGTTTTCATCCTTTCTCTCTGTATGGGTGTGTTTTTCTTAAAGTCTCATCACACCCGCTATTCGCTATGCACCTGGCTGACCAGTCGCAGCAAAGGGGGATGTCTCAGGTCAAACAGAGGGAGTGAATCTGTCCAAACTCTGCGGTGTTGGTCTACTCAGGCTTTTAGTGGATGGACATTGCCCACCAATACTGGTGAAGACCATTCTCTTTACACAATGTGCTGGGTCAATGCTGGTCTATTCAGAGACCCTCTCAGACACATCTTGGAAAATCGTCTTGCCAGCCCTCTGGGCATCACTTAGCACAGCCAAGATGACACATTCATTATGATAGGTGTGTTCCAAAAATAGAGAATAAAGAAATAACGATGTAATGGGGGAGATAGAAAAGATCAGTGAAGTGTTTAAAGCATTGCATTTCGGACCCTCATTTCCACCTCAGCGTCTATATTTACTGATAAATGGAATAGAAGCCACTCATAAATGAGAATTTATTATTGTTTTAAAGATCTTATTAATAAACATGAGAAGCTAATTAGCATATATGATGAGGTGTAGCCAGGTTTAGAATCTCTACACATGTTTTGAAATCACCACCTTTTCAACAATGTTACTATTGACTGCTGGTTTTCCAGTTTTGCACACTAACTGGAATATTATACATTTCTTGGTGACTTATACCTGTTGTGTAAAAAGGCCAGGAAAAAGTAAATGGGGAGTGAGAAATATACTAGAAAGATCTAAGACCAAGGTTTTTGTGGCTTTGGATAAGCCAGGAAAAAAGTAAATTGGGAATGAGAAATATACTAGAAAGATCTAAGACCAACAAGTGATTTGATTCACATGGGCTTATTAGCTGGGGATATACTGATTGCCAACATGTGGGAGCTCTGCCTTGGACTTTGGAATGCCGGGTCTGTGCAGACTCTATAACTTCTTGCCGAGTTAGTTGCCCCCCAGCTGCAACACGCCCTTTCCATCCTCAAAGCCACGAGAATAATCATTGAACAGGGCTGTGACTGAAACCAGCCTGTGCTAACATCATTCCCTGTAAACACCTGGAGGCTTCAGCACTGAATAAAAGTGGACTGATGCATGTGTTCAGGGCCTTGACCCGAGAGGTCTTGAACCCCTCGTTTTCATCCTTTCTCTCTGTATGGGTGTGTTTTTCTTAAAGTCTCATCACACCCGCTATTCGCTATGCACCTGGCTGACCAGTCGCAGCAAAGGGGGATGTCTCAGGTCAAACAGAGGGAGTGAATCTGTCCAAACTCTGCGGTGTTGGTCTACTCAGGCTTTTAGTGGATGGACATTGCCCACCAATACTGGTGAAGACCATTCTCTTTACACAATGTGCTGGGTCAATGCTGGTCTATTCAGAGACCCTCTCAGACACATCTTGGAAAATCGTCTTGCCAGCCCTCTGGGCATCACTTAGCACAGCCAAGATGACACATTCATTATGATAGGTGTGTTCCAAAAATAGAGAATAAAGAAATAACGATGTAATGGGGGAGATAGAAAAGATCAGTGAAGTGTTTAAAGCATTGCATTTCGGACCCTCATTTCCACCTCAGCGTCTATATTTACTGATAAATGGAATAGAAGCCACTCATAAATGAGAATTTATTATTGTTTTAAAGATCTTATTAATAAACATGAGAAGCTAATTAGCATATATGATGAGGTGTAGCCAGGTTTAGAATCTCTACACATGTTTTGAAATCACCACCTTTTCAACAATGTTACTATTGACTGCTGGTTTTCCAGTTTTGCACACTAACTGGAATATTATACATTTCTTGGTGACTTATACCTGTTGATGTAATATTGAGTAAAGATTGCCTTATTTTGACAGTCTAATATAGCTTTTCATTTTGAGATATAAGGTTTTATATATTTAAGGTCATACATATACAAATAATTAAATATAAATATACACACACACGTGTGTGTGTGTGTGTGTGTGTGTGTGTAATCCTCTCTTCTGGAAAGGAACCGGACATATAAAAAATATCCCTCTCTCCCATAGTCATTTTCCGTGACTTTTTGGTCTTTTTTTCCATGAGCAATCAGCTTTTTTCCTCTTTATGTTATCACATAAATATTGTTGTTTGTGAGGGTAAAAATCAATGGCTTGATTCATATATCCATGTATCAAATATGTTACACAAAACCATTTTCTAATATTGAAAAGCAAGGAGAAAAGTTATTTCTCTCTGAAATTGCAATTTATTTTCTGGTGACTTGTCAGCAATGTCTGCCGAGTTTCAGAAAATCCTATAACTGGATTTGTTTTTTGTTTTTTTCCAAAAGAAGTGTTGGAGAGGGGATGTGTCCAGCTCTTCACATCATAGAAATTCATTACTCTGATAAGACTATTGAAGACCAATTAAAAGTGACAAAATGGAAGCCAATTGGAATGTGGCGGCCCTGGATGTGGGCAGACTCTCAGGGTATAGTAGCGCACATGAGGTAAATGCATCATAGTATTTCTTATAATATATTGAATTAATTTTGTGTGAACTTTAGAGCACTATCCAGCTGCTGGTATATAGTAGGCAAACAATAATGATATTCATTTCTTGAAACAGGGATTATTTGCCCTCTTTGAAGCTGTTCATTATGATAGGTGGAAATGGAAAAAGAAAGGGGGGAAAAATCAGTGAAGTGTTTAAAGCATTGCATTTCGGACCCTCATTTCCACCTCAGCGTCTATATTTACTGATAAATGGAATAGAAGCCACTCATAAATGAGAATTTATTATTGTTTTAAAGATCTTATTAATAAACATGAGAAGCTAATTAGCATATATGATGAGGTGTAGCCAGGTTTAGAATCTCTACACATGTTTTGAAATCACCACCTTTTCAACAATGTTACTATTGACTGCTGGTTTTCCAGTTTTGCACACTAACTGGAATATTATACATTTCTTGGTGACTTATACCTGTTGATGTAATATTGAGTAAAGATTGCCTTATTTTGACAGTCTAATATAGCTTTTCATTTTGAGATATAAGGTTTTATATATTTAAGGTCATACATATACAAATAATTAAATATAAATATACACACACACGTGTGTGTGTGTGTGTGTGTGTGTGTAATCCTCTCTTCTGGAAAGGAACCGGACATATAAAAAATATCCCTCTCTCCCATAGTCATTTTCCGTGACTTTTTGGTCTTTTTTTCCATGAGCAATCAGCTTTTTTCCTCTTTATGTTATCACATAAATATTGTTGTTTGTGAGGGTAAAAATCAATGGCTTGATTCATATATCCATGTATCAAATATGTTACACAAAACCATTTTCTAATATTGAAAAGCAAGGAGAAAAGTTATTTCTCTCTGAAATTGCAATTTATTTTCTGGTGACTTGTCAGCAATGTCTGCCGAGTTTCAGAAAATCCTATAACTGGATTTGTTTTTTGTTTTTTTCCAAAAGAAGTGTTGGAGAGGGGATGTGTCCAGCTCTTCACATCATAGAAATTCATTACTCTGATAAGACTATTGAAGACCAATTAAAAAGTGACAAAATGGAAGCCAATTGGAATGTGGCGGCCCTGGATGTGGGCAGACTCTCAGGGTATAGTAGCGCACATGAGGTAAATGCATCATAGTATTTCTTATAATATATTGAATTAATTTTGTGTGAACTTTAGAGCACTATCCAGCTGCTGGTATATAGTAGGCAAACAATAATGATATTCATTTCTTGAAACAGGGATTATTTGCCCTCTTTGAAGCTGTAGAGTCATATGCAATTTGGGGTACTTCCTGGAAATGGGATTCATAATGTTGATTCGGCCTTGTACCTGTGTTTATCCTTACATCAATATGTGCGAAATGTGTAAATGTGTGAACTCTGCACAGACCTGCACACACACACACACACACACACATGCACACATTATTTCAATTTTTAACTACCAGTAATTCTATGATAACTTTCTTTCCATAATTCAGTAAAATCATTTCTGAAGTTGCTTTTACTCCATAATGAATCCTCTCTTGTGAAGAGACGTGCCAATCATGGAATCTGAAATGGATATAAAATGAATTAAAAATCTAATTTCTCTCCTCCCATTGTGTATAAGCACCATAAAACTTCTAATCCTATTTTTTTTCTGAATATTCATAGTGCTTTGATTATTAGATTCTGTTTCTGAAAAAGAAAGAAAAAAAGTAAAGACTTCATTTGTAGTAAAGATGTTCTAGTGGGTCTGCTGGCTCAGAATCACTTGAGGTAATTTAATAATTTACATTTCTTTCATGTGTGTTTGAGAAGTATGCACTGTTATAGGTAATAAGTACTGAAGTCACTCACATCAAACCTTGCCCTCTCATTCCCTCTCCTGTGAAATGAAATATCTGAATCAAGAATTACCATATCTTAGAGGTTCACACTGTGTAATTATGCCAATTTTTAAGGCAGCTCAAATGGTTAGATAAAATGTATTTGAAAATCAGTATTTTGCACTGATCACTTGATTCAGTCTCATTAGATAGCATCACCTTACTCCCAGACATCAATTAATGCAATGGTTAGAGGATGAATCTTTCTATATTCTGGGCTTTATTTTGCCATCAAATTAGGTGCAGAGAAAAAGGAAAGACATAAACCACAAGCAAAAAAAAAAAATTAATAATTATTGAATGTGATTATATGAAAGAATAGAAATATTTTGAAGGTGTAGCTGAATTTCAGGCTTATTAAAGCAGAAATAGTTCCATAGGAGATTGAAGTGTTTTTTTCTTAAAGCCTTGGATTTTTTTGCCAAGAACGAGGCCTATGGTAGACTAAGTCTTTGATCTCACAGATCACCAAATGAGCCCTTTTCTTTTACTAGTTAGGAAACCAGGTCACAGTAGTGTGGCAGTGACTGAGGTTTTTTTGGAAAGGTAAAGTGAAATCAGTAGGACTAAGACTGTTTTTAAAAGAAGATTCTAGGGCTTCCCTGGTGGTCCAGCGGGTAAGGACACCGCCTTGCAGTGCAAGGGACGCCGGTTTGATCCCTGGCCTGGGAAGATCCCACGTGCCGCGGAGCGGCTGGACTGATGTGTCCAATTACCGAGCCCGAGCTCTGGAGCGCATGCACCCAGAGCTGGCACTCTGCAACAACAGAGGCCACCGCGATGGGAGGCCCACAAGAGCCAAAGAACAAAGACAGATGAAAATAGATAAATGAAAGACCAATAGAAGAGGCCCGCCCACCCCCCCCAAAAAATAAATAAATGTTAAAAAAAAAAGAGAGAAGATTCTAAGTGTTTGATACTTCGCATCCCATTGTTGCCACAGCCAAAGGCAAGCTCCTGCCACCAGCCGCCTTTCTCTTTCCCTGAAGGAGGCAATGCATAACCATGCTGTTCAGATTCTCCCAGGAAAAGCATTCTTCTTTGTTTGCATCATCTGTTAAGGCTACCTATTTGCTAAAATGAACTTCCCTGGTGACTCAGTGGTAGAGAATCCGCCCACCAATGCAGGAGACACCAGTTCAATCCCTGGGTCCGAAAGATCCCCTGGAGAAGGAAATGGCAACCCACTCCAGTATTCTTGCCTGGGAAATCCCACAGACAGAGGAGCCTTGTGGGCTACAGTCCATTGGGGTGGCAAAGGGCGGGGCACAACGTAACGACTAAACAACAACAATTTGCTAAAGTAAGGGCATTTAGATGTCAAATAAAATATATATAACCTTTACTGCAACGTTTAATTTTTCTTTCCAGATGATCTTTGTGAAGAAGGCAAAGTCTGTCTTTTGAGATTCACATAGCTTCCCGCTTATGTTCCCATGCCCTCTATTAGGCTCAATGATGCTAAATGCATTTTAGGCTATGAAGCAAAAATATAAGCTCACTTCCAGCCTCGTCACACGACTTGGAATCTACATGTCAGAGAAACCATTAAGCACATCTGATCATAGTGGTGATGAATGAGGCTCCAAACTTGGCCAGTTATTAATCCTAAGACCCTCCCGTGCTCTTAATCTACCTAAAGTCGGTTCACCACCCAGTTCTCTGATTTGTTATTTTCCTTCCTGTGTTCATCATAAAATTTATTTCCCAGTCATCAGCCTTGGCGTCTCATTCATTTCTTCTTACTGGTTACAACTCATGGTCCCTCTAGTTCCTGCTTCAAAGAGTATATCCCTGGAAACCTCATGCGAATGCTTCCCGAGAAGTAGTAATAGGGTATTCTGTGGGGGTGGGTGATGGACTGGGGCTCTGTTTTCCTTTCTGTCTGTCTGGACACCCCCTTGAGGCTTGATTATCTCAGCCTGGACCAAAGCCTGTCTGTGGCTGGGGTAAGGAGTGGGGTGGAGTCCATGCGTATTAGAACTGCTGATTTGAAGGCCCAGAGCAGCTAGCTCATTTTGGCCCTTTCCAGTGTCCAGATATGTAGAGAGCCACATCCACTCAAAAGAGGGGGAAAAAGCGTTGAAATAAACAGAAAAGGGGGAAAAAAAGAAGCATCAAGAAGTGGGCTCCTGTTGGCCCACTGTCGGTTCAAAAGTGTCAGTAGGTTGGTGTGTGTGGTGTCATGAGATCTTCTATCTCATAGCCAAAGGTCTGTGGGTGATCTAAGGCTATTGAGGCTTTGCCAAATGTTGAATGAACTGAGACCACAGTAAGAGAAAAAAAAAAAAGGTGAAGCTGATCTATTCCGTTGATAATACCACGAAACAGTCTCTTGTGAACTGAGGGGTATGTGGTGATAACTTGGAAAATCAACGAGACAGAGCTCTTTACCCTGATATTTGTGCTCATTTCCCAAAGAACACAATCTTCCCCAGAGATTCAGCAAATTTTTAAGAGCATAAGCATTGCATCTTACTATCGACGTTTCCTATAGTTTCTTTTTTTTCCTTTAATTTTTATTTATTTATTTTTGGCTATTCCAGGTTTTCACTGCTGCTGCAGGCTCTTCTCTAGTTGCAGGGAGTGGAGGCTACTCTCTAGTTGAGGTGAGAACGCTTCTTGTTGTGGTGACTTCTCTTGTTGTGGAACTCGGGCTCTAGGGCACATGGGCTTCAGTAGTTGTGGCTCTAAGACTCTAGAGCACAGGCTCCATACTTATGGCTCACAGGCTTAGTTGTTCCACAGCAATGTGGGATCCTCCTGGATCAGGGATTGAACCCATGTCTCCCGCATTGGCAGGCAGACTCTTCACCACTGAGCCACCAGGGAGGCCCCCTCCTATAGTTTCTTGAGTGTATCACTTAACTTTAAGCTTCAGTTTCCCAGGATGACTATGGAGCTAATAGTTTGTTTTGCTTATCTGAAAAACAAGACAGAATAGATTTAGATGGGAGAAAACAATTATATATTTTTGTCTTATTTAATGCCCCCCCCACACACACACACAGACACACACACACACACACATATATATATGTATTTTTTTTGAATTTACACAAAAATAAAAACAGAAAACCAAAAAAAATCCCACCTAACCATCTTTTAGGTGTTATCAAGAAGGTACTCCTCAAAATAAGGCCTGAGCAGGCAGTAGACTGGCATCGACAATACATAAGGATCATGTTCCATTATCACATTTTTAAATGAAGTGAGAAAGTAAAGAAGAGGAAATTCCAGATCAGATTCACCACTTGGAGACAATTTCATGTTTTGTAAATTTGGAATCTGGCGAGGCCCTGGGATTCAGGCCATTCAGGACCCTGGTTTGTCTTTTGGACCAAACATAAGATGTGAAGACAATGTTGTCCTGAGGCATAATCCTGTGTTTACATAGACTCTGCCTCCTGGTGTGGGCTTTTGAAGAAAAGCATTCACTGTTCACAGAACTCTTACAGACTGACCATTTTAAAGTCTTTGTTCTCTTGCTGTCACAAACACTCTATACAAATTGATTCACTTTAGAAGTGCGTGATGTGTATTGAGCACTCACACAACAAGTTGTACCATCAGATAGGATGTTCTAGGACATACTATCTCAGTGAGTCCTCTCAGCAGCTCTACTCAATAAGGCCTATTATGTTATAGTTTTTTTTTAAAGAAGGAAAGTAAATTTAAGTGTTACGTTCAAAGTCATATAGCTTGTAAAACAGAGTCAGAATTAGAACACAAGCCTCTTTGACCTCTAATGTCATGATCTATTCAAAATCTTTTCAATATGTCATACAGATAAGAAAGTGAAGAAGAATGTGCTAAGAAAGTGAAGAAGAATACACTCCTTTATGGAGTCTATTTTTGGTCCAGGATACGGGGTATGTGGAGCTTCCCTGGTGGCTCAGATGGTAAAGAATCCACCAACAAGGCAGGAGACAAGGGTTCAATCCCTGTGTCAGGATGAGCACCTGGAGAAGGGCATGGCACCCAGTCCAGTATTCTTGCCTGGAGAATCCCATGGACAGAGGAGCCTGGCAGGCTACAGGCCATGACTGAGCAACTAACACACACACACATACACACACACATATGCATGTGCACACTTTGAGACCTGGGTATTATCTGTGGGAGAATGTTAGTTGGGACTTGAGAAGAGGGTAACTAATTTGGGTTGATTTAGTCAGAAGATATTTATTTCAAACTAATGCTATCCTAGTCTCATGCCATGTAGAACTTTAAAGTGAGTTTAGAAACATAATGAGATTTAGTAAGGAAGTTAACTAAAGAGAAAGGTAAAGCTAATAATGATGATGATGATGGTGATAATAATAATATTAATAGCAAAATAATAAAGAAATAAAGTCAAATCATACAGGGGCTTAAACAGTAGATTAAAATGATTACTCTATATTGTGCAGGAAGAAGGGAGCGATTGACACTTCCAAGCAAATGTTAGTATATAAGCGATTCATCCTTCTGAAACTGTTTTCAGCATATATAGAATATTAGTTTACTAATAAAATTTTTTTTGGCCATTTCTATTGGTCTTTCATTTCCATCTTTGTTCTTTGGCCTGTGTGGGCCTCCCATTGCAGTGGCCTCTCTCATAGCAGAGCACCGGCTCTGGGCACATGCACTCCAGAGCAGAGCTCCAGCTTGGTAATTGGACACATCAGTCCAGCCGCTCTGCAGCTCTGGGGATCTTCCCAGGCCAGGGATCGAACCAACGCCCCTTGCACTGCAAGGCGGTGTCCTTACCCAATGGACCACCAAGGAAGTCCTACTAATACAATTTGAAAGAACAAATTAAAAAATCAAAGTAAAAATGACTCCCATACCTATACACATTGAAAACATTGTATAGACAGTCTCTTCAGTGACAAAGACATACAAAAGACCATAGACGCTTGAGAGGTTCAGCAACAGGAGTAATATAAAGATATGCATAACAGCAGTGTCCCCCTGGTTGGTTGTTTTTTCAGAAGTTTTTCAAATTTTTAAAAATTTATGTTAGTGTGATAAAGCATGCTTCACATGAGACATACAGTCCTAACCATTTTTTTTAGTTTATAATGCATTATTGTTGACTCTGTGTGCATGCTAAGTCGCTTCAGTCATGTCCACCTCTGTGTGGCTCTAAGGACTGCAGCCCATCAGGCTCCTCTGTCCATGGGATTCTCCTGGCAAGAAGACTGAAATGGGTTGCTGTGCCCTCCTCCAAGGGATCTTCCTGACCCTGTATAGAACCTGCATCTCCTATGTCTCCAGCATTGGCAGGCCGGATCATTACCACTAGTGCCTAGTGGCAAGCCCCATTACTGACGATACAAAATAAAAGTGTTACTTGCTTGGTTGTCTCTGACTCTTTGCAACCCCATGGACCATAGCCTACCAGGCTCCTTTGACTATAAGTACTGTCAAAACCTTTTAAAAATGAACTATAGTTGATTTATAATGTTAGTTTCAGGACAGCGTAGTGATTCAGCATTGTTATAGATTATATTAGTACAGCATACTGATTCAGTATTTTTACAGATTATACTCCATTGCAAGTTATTATAAAATATAGGCTATATTCACTGTGTTTTACAATGTGTCCTTATGTCTTATTTATTTTATACATAGTATTTTGTATTTCTCAATCCTCTGCTCCTTTCTTGCCCTGTCACATATCCCTCTCCATGCTGGTAAACCTTAGTATATTCTCTATACCTGTGAATCTTGTTTCTGTTTTGTTATATCCATTTGTTTGTTTTGTTTTGTTTAGATTTCCCATAGAAATGATAACATTTAGTATTTTCCTTTCTGTGTTTGACTTATTTCACTAAGTGTAATACCTTTCAGGTCTATCCATGTCATTGCAAAAGGGAATTTTTCTCCATGGCTGAATAATAGTTTATTGTGTGTGTGTATATACATAAATATTTTTCCAAAATTTTTTCAATGGAAAACATTGTAAAATGACTCCCATACCTATACACATTGAAAACATTGTATAGACAGTCTCTTCAGTGACAAAGACATACAAAAGGCAATAGTCGCTTGAGAGGTTCAGCAACAGGAGTAATATAAAGATATGCATAACAGCAGTGTCCCCCTGGTTGGTTGTTTTTTCAGAAGTTTTTCAAATTTTTAAAAATTTATGTTAGTGTGATAAAGCATGCTTCACATGAGACATACAGTCCTAACCATTTTTTAGTTTATAATGCATTATTGTTGACTCTGTGTGCATGCTAAGTCGCTTCAGTCATGTCCACCTCTGTGTGGCTCTAAGGACTGCAGCCCATCAGGCTCCTCTGTCCATGGGATTCTCCTGGCAAGAAGACTGAAATGGGTTGCTGTGCCCTCCTCCAAGGGATCTTCCTGACCCTGTATAGAACCTGCATCTCCTATGTCTCCAGCATTGGCAGGCCGGATCATTACCACTAGTGCCTAGTGGCAAGCCCCATTACTGACGATACAAAATAAAAGTGTTACTTGCTTGGTTGTCTCTGACTCTTTGCAACCCCATGGACCATAGCCTACCAGGCTCCTTTGACTATAAGTACTGTCAAAACCTTTTAAAAATGAACTATAGTTGATTTATAATGTTAGTTTCAGGACAGCGTAGTGATTCAGCATTGTTATAGATTATATTAGTACAGCATACTGATTCAGTATTTTTACAGATTATACTCCATTGCAAGTTATTATAAAATATAGGCTATATTCACTGTGTTTTACAATGTGTCCTTATGTCTTATTTATTTTATACATAGTATTTTGTATTTCTCAATCCTCTGCTCCTTTCTTGCCCTGTCACATATCCCTCTCCATGCTGGTAAACCTTAGTATATTCTCTATACCTGTGAATCTTGTTTCTGTTTTGTTATATCCATTTGTTTGTTTTGTTTTGTTTAGATTTCCCATAGAAATGATAACATTTAGTATTTTCCTTTCTGTGTTTGACTTATTTCACTAAGTGTAATACCTTTCAGGTCTATCCATGTCATTGCAAAAGGGAATTTTTCTCCATGGCTGAATAATAGTTTATTGTGTGTGTGTATATACATAAATATTTTTCCAAAATTTTTTTCAATGGAGGACATATTACTAATATCCAGAAGTAGCAACAGTACGAGGTAAACCATAGTTTCATAAATTCTTACTGGAAATGTAAATTGGTCTAGCATTTTTAGACCAAAATTTGTCAGCATATGTAGAAATTTTAAATGCATATTACTTTTACCTAGGATTTACCTTTGCAGATAAATATCCAATAGAAAAAAAAGACAATAGTAAAAACAAAAATCAAACCAAATCATGTCCAACAAATACAAGTGGATATCTTATTGAAATCTTTCAATAGCACAACTGGGATTAAAACTCTTACATTTGCTGAATTCACATTAATTTCCACCCATTATATAGGATTCTGTGTATTGTTTTTAAAGACCCTGGTCTTTAAAATGTCTCAGGGAACCTAGTGCTTTTCAGGAATGAAGTAGCATTGATAGTTTGATGTCAGTTTTACTGGTTTCAGAAGCTTGTCAAAAGACATTTGTGGGTTTGGGGGATTTTTCTTTTTTCTTCTCTGTGAAACTTGTTTTAGATTTTTAAAATGGCTAATTTATCTTACTCTATATCATATAAAAGATGATCTGAAAACTAGACATACTTTTCTGAAGCCACTAGCTATGATAAGGTATGTAAATTACTGGCTTGAATTCTAATGAAGAGGTAAAACCGAAATCAGATTTTCTTTCCAGGTCTCTGTCAGGAAGAACTGCAAAGGCCTTTCCAATTAATTCAAATTCCCACGGTAGCTATGAAACAAAATGGTCACTTGTCAAAATATAGGCTATATTCACTGTGTTTTACAATGTGTCCTTATGTCTTATTTATTTTATACATAGTATTTTGTATTTCTCAATCCTCTGCTCCTTTCTTGCCCTGTCACATATCCCTCTCCATGCTGGTAAACCTTAGTATATTCTCTATACCTGTGAATCTTGTTTCTGTTTTGTTATATCCATTTGTTTGTTTTGTTTTGTTTAGATTTCCCATAGAAATGATAACATTTAGTATTTTCCTTTCTGTGTTTGACTTATTTCACTAAGTGTAATACCTTTCAGGTCTATCCATGTCATTGCAAAAGGGAATTTTTCTCCATGGCTGAATAATAGTTTATTGTGTGTGTGTATATACATAAATATTTTTCCAAAATTTTTTTCAATGGAGGACATATTACTAATATCCAGAAGTAGCAACAGTACGAGGTAAACCATAGTTTCATAAATTCTTACTGAAATGTAAATTGGTCTAGCATTTTTAGACCAAAATTTGTCAGCATATGTAGAAATTTTAAATGCATATTACTTTTACCTAGGATTTACCTTTGCAGATAAATATCCAATAGAAAAAAAAGACAATAGTAAAAACAAAAATCAAACCAAATCATGTCCAACAAATACAAGTGGATATCTTATTGAAATCTTTCAATAGCACAACTGGGATTAAAACTCTTACATTTGCTGAATTCACATTAATTTCCACCCATTATATAGGATTCTGTGTATTGTTTTTAAAGACCCTGGTCTTTAAAATGTCTCAGGGAACCTAGTGCTTTTCAGGAATGAAGTAGCATTGATAGTTTGATGTCAGTTTTACTGGTTTCAGAAGCTTGTCAAAAGACATTTGTGGGTTTGGGGGATTTTTTTCTTTTTCTTTCTTCTCTGTGAAACTTGTTTTAGATTTTTAAAATGGCTAATTTATCTTACTCTATATCATATAAAAGATGATCTGAAAACTAGACATACTTTTCTGAAGCCACTAGCTATGATAAGGTATGTAAATTACTGGCTTGAATTCTAATGAAGAGGTAAAACCGAAATCAGATTTTCTTTCCAGGTCTCTGTCAGGAAGAACTGCAAAGGCCTTTCCAATTAATTCAAATTCCCAGGTGACTCAGTGGTGAAGAATCCCCCTTCCAATATTGGAAATGCAAAAGATGTGAGTTTCGATCTCTGGGTCAGGAAGATTCCCTGGAGGAGGACATGGCAACCCACTCCAGTATTCTTGCCTAGAAAATTCCATGGACAGAGGAATCTAATGGGCTATGGTCCAAGGGGTCACAAAGAATCAGACATGACTAAGCACAAACAGCTATCACTTTCAATTAATTATCCACTGACATTATCTGGATCTTTCCTACCAAGGATTCAAACCCATGTCTTTTAAGTCTCCTGTAATTAATGCAAGCAGTAGCATTGTTCCTGTATTGTTTTGTGAGACACGTTTTTTTTTTTAAACACTGAAGAGCTGTAGCAACTTCTTACACATTTATTTCATGCATTTAATCAAATCTTAATCTTTTAGATTCTCCTTAGTCTGAAACAACCAGATACATGAATTAAAATAAGAATGGTAAACTGGTAATTGATTAATTCAGTGTTGATGAAGGTTACTGTGCACTTCACAGCCAGAGAGCCACCAAGAAGGTCGACTTTCCACATTCTGAGAGGAACTCGAAAGGAAATATTTAGCCTACAAAGATGAAGCCAAACAATGGAAATACATCTTCATTATTAACAGAGAGATCTGCAAAGGGTGAAAAGCAGAGGCTGTTAATCCTTTGTACTCAAAAATGTACCAATTATGAAAAGAGCATGGTTTTTTCAAGATGGTAGACTGACAACAGTGTGTGATGTTAAATATTAGGGACTTGTACATTCCTGTGTTGTTGTTAAATTGCTAAGTCATGTCTGACTCTTTCCCAACCACATGGACTGTAGCCCACCCTGTACATGGGATTCTCTGGGCAAGAATACTGGAGTGGGTTGCCATTTTCTGCGGTCAACAGTAATTGATTATTCCTCTTCCTTTTCATCCAAGTTATTGCAGTTGCAATTAATCTACAATATGTTCCTCATTGCTCTCTTTCCAAAAGAATATAATCACTGACAGAACATTACAATATTTTTATAACAATAGGCTTCAATATCTTCCTTTTGCAGATCAAACTGCATGAGGTAATTGACATGGCTTGTCAAAAGTGCTAGAATCAGAATTGAAGAAATTTTCAAGGCTCCAAATCAGTACTTTTTCCTTTATTCCACACCTTCTTATATTTATAAAATGCAAGTTTCTGGATCAGATCCATGTGTGCATGCTAAGCAACTTCAGTCATGACCAATGTTTTGTGACCCTATGGACTGTAGCCCTCCAAGCTCCTCTGTCCACAGGATTCTCCAGACAAGAATATTGGAGTAGGTTGTCATACCCTCTTCCAAGTGATCTTCCTAACCCAGGGATCAAACCCATGTTTTTTAAGTCTCCTGCATTGGCAGGTGAGTTCTTACCACTAGAACCACCTGGGAAGCCCCCTGGATCAGATGACATCATGCTTATGGAAGCCAGTTGTGCACTATACACTTTAATTGGAAATAATGATTATAGAACAAAGCAAAATGTGCTTCTTTAAAGTTAGCAAAACAGACCCATTTTAACATGCATAAGCAAATTCCTTTCCTACAATAATCTAATTCATTAAATTTTAAAATGGTAGTTTAATATATTTTAACAGACTTTTCCACTGCATGTTCCTTAGAATTCACCTCTCAAAAGGTGTCGTAAAACATGTAAAGAGTAAGATATGGCTCATTCTCTCAAGAGTGTGATATTCTGAGGGACAAAATTAGATATAATAATTTCTCAAAGTATAATCATGATAAACATTCTTGGATCTGCAAAGGGTGAAAAGCAGAGGCTGTTAATCCTTTGTACTCAAAAATGTACCAATTATGAAAAGAGCATGGTTTTTTCAAGATGGTAGACTGACAACAGTGTGTGATGTTAAATATTAGGGACTTGTACATTCCTGTGTTGTTGTTAAATTGCTAAGTCATGTCTGACTCTTTCCCAACCACATGGACTGTAGCCCACCCTGTACATGGGATTCTCTGGGCAAGAATACTGGAGTGGGTTGCCATTTTCTGCGGTCAACAGTAATTGATTATTCCTCTTCCTTTTCATCCAAGTTATTGCAGTTGCAATTAATCTACAATATGTTCCTCATTGCTCTCTTTCCAAAAGAATATAATCACTGACAGAACATTACAATATTTTTATAACAATAGGCTTCAATATCTTCCTTTTGCAGATCAAACTGCATGAGGTAATTGACATGGCTTGTCAAAAGTGCTAGAATCAGAATTGAAGAAATTTTCAAGGCTCCAAATCAGTACTTTTTCCTTTATTCCACACCTTCTTATATTTATAAAATGCAAGTTTCTGGATCAGATCCATGTGTGCATGCTAAGCAACTTCAGTCATGACCAATGTTTTGTGACCCTATGGACTGTAGCCCTCCAAGCTCCTCTGTCCACAGGATTCTCCAGACAAGAATATTGGAGTAGGTTGTCATACCCTCTTCCAAGTGATCTTCCTAACCCAGGGATCAAACCCATGTTTTTTAAGTCTCCTGCATTGGCAGGTGAGTTCTTTACCACTAGAACCACCTGGGAAGCCCCCTGGATCAGATGACATCATGCTTATGGAAGCCAGTTGTGCACTATACACTTTAATTGGAAATAATGATTATAGAACAAAGCAAAATGTGCTTCTTTAAAGTTAGCAAAAACAGACCCATTTTAACATGCATAAGCAAATTCCTTTCCTACAATAATCTAATTCATTAAATTTTAAAATGGTAGTTTAATATATTTTAACAGACTTTTTCCACTGCATGTTCCTTAGAATTCACCTCTCAAAAGGTGTCGTAAAACATGTAAAGAGTAAGATATGGCTCATTCTCTCAAGAGTGTGATATTCTGAGGGGACAAAATTAGATATAATAATTTCTCAAAGTATAATCATGATAATGATATAACCACACAAAAAATTGAAAGTAATGTGAATCATTAAAGACAGAGACTAAATCCCAGGGGTGAGACAAGTAATGAGTTTTAGGAAAATATTCTCTTAAGAAAGTAGCTGTTGCCTAACTCTTGAAGATGTAGTATAACTTACACCTCATCTCATGCCATCCAGCTTTCTCCCTGCCATTTAATGAATGGCTGCTCACATTTTCTGTTCCAGGAATTGTTCAAACTGCTGGATATGCAAAAATGCATGGGCACACTGTGCCCCCAAGAGGAAAGACAGATACTTCAAGGGGTCTGCCGCTCGGTAAGTCCTAAGCACTGTACAAAAAGTTAAATAAGCATTTAAGATGAGCCTTGAAGGATGGGTTGCGGTTTATCTGGAGGAAAAGGGTGGGGAGATATTTCTCTGAACAAGAAACATTGAGAAAAGACATGAAGGCATGAAATTGCACACAGTCTGAGAAAGCATGCATATTAATGTCAAGGTCAATACCCACCAGGAGCTCTTCTACTTAGCTTCAAATAAATATTAATATTTACAAGACTGTCAGAGAACATACAGCTGGCTGCAGCTACTTAGATTTAGGCAATTGAGTACCACCTACCAGCCGTTCAGCATGCCCTTACAGAAGTGGACATACCTGTTCACATAGTTAACCAGCTACTGTTTGTGGCCAGATCCCCTAACCTCCCGCAAGGGAAAGCTCAGAGCACGAAAGAACACCTGTATCCTGCATGTATGTGATCCAACCTAGTTTAGAAGTGTCATTTCCAAAATGAATCAGTATCCATTAACCACTTCAACATCTATGAAGTCAGATTCCAGGGTCTTGGCATGGGAAATCCCAGTTGAAAGAGTCTCTTCCATGTAGAGTTTGAAAGCTATGGCTCCAGACCAAACTATGTTCGACCATACAAAGGCATCCCGAACCAGACACAATTTCATAATCAGGGATTGTTTTTACCATAAGTAATGCTGCTAATAACATACCTGAAAATCTACTTTATTTAATATCCAGGGGAGCAGTTTGGGATGGCTGAAGGGAAGGAGACCAGCTATGATTACACATCATCACGGGCTCTTTGCTCCCGTTATTTTCAACTTAAGGCACATGTCTGAGGAAGTAACAGCATAGATGGAGAGAAGCAGGAAGGTTTCAGAGGCCCATCGTAAGCATGTTATAACAGAGCCCTGGGTACAAGGGAAAGGAAGTGGTCAAGTGTCCCTGTGATAGTTGCCTAAGGTTAAGAAGGAGGATGGTTCTCAGAGAGTTTGATGTGTTTCTTATCTCCTACTTCACGTCCTACCACCATCCCTCTAACAGTTTGCTTTCGGACCGTGTTCATCCCTCTTTCACTTGCATGTGTCTTACTACCTCTGGTTATAGAACTTTTGCAGAAGTGTAACCTTCGGTCTGGGATAACACCACCACATCACCATCATATACACACATGCATTATACATCACACATCCGTTACTCAAAGAAGTCATCTCGATTACTGCTGGAGGAATTCTACCAATCAGGTATCCTCTTGGTAACTTATAACTTTATATCACAGATTTAAACACAGATTTCCTTTTATGGTCATTTCAGTATTCTTTTATACTTTCCTTCTAGATATAATGTTGATGAATATAGGAAACATACCTGGTTTTGTGCCTTTCCCAGTTCTGGGCACAGAGTGAATACTTACAAAATTATTTTGAGTTCATGAATCAAAGGATAAATGCATAACCAAATCAAAACAAAGACACCATGAGAGAGTTCTTGATAATGGTTAGAAGAAAAATGTAATTTTAGCTGGTATATGAATTATCAATAAGATAACTAAATTCAAAAATGTTCAATTAATACAATATGATGGGACCAGAGATAAGGATCTGAAGATGTGTATATAAAGAGTTATAGAATCTTAAATCATCACAATCATTGACCCTTTACATACCTAAACATAAGAAAGTACAGGAGTCACAAATAAGGCTTATATTTTGAAGAGAAATTCCCTAGAGAAGTATTTATGAATGTCTGCTAAGTCTCTTCGGTCGTGTCTGTCTCTTTGCGACCCCATGGACTGTAGCCCACTAGACTCCTCTGTCCATGGGGTTTTTCTGGGCAAGAAAACTGGAGTAGGTTGCCATTTCCTCCTCCAGGGGACCTTCTTAACAGAGGGATCACACCCACATCTCTTGTGTCTCCCGCCTTAGCAGGTGGATTCTTTACCGCTGAAACACCTGGGAAGTTCTGACAATCAGATCACAACTATCCTTTTGTGTTAAATAAAAGTTTATGAAAGCGGTGCTTTCCAGCCAAAAGTACTAAGTGGCTATTAAGTTCTACCCGTCCTCACTGTCTTTTAGCTATAAATTAGATAGAGTTTATAGTGTCAACATTTTACCGAGCCTTAAAGATCAGTTGGTATTAGTCATAAGGGCTTTTCAGCCGGCGCTAGTGGTGAAAAACCTGCCTGCCAATGCAGGCGATTCAAGAGGGAGGGAGGAGAAGGCGGTGGTCACAAGCAATCAGACATGATTGAGCATGAATGCAGGATTTCATCATCATCTTTTTTCAGAAAGACGAAGAAAATGGGTTTTAGAAACTTCACTAATTTTCTCAGTGTAGCACAGTAAGTAAATAAAAAAGGCAGGTGTCCCTCCCCATATTTACATGTATTTTCTTCTGATACTTTAATTTTTAAATAAATCTTTCATATTTCTTGATCTTTTCCAATGCCCTTCACCAATCAACTCAGTTGACCCAGTATTTTCTGTTTAATGTTTCCTAAGATCAGGATGGCTAAGTCCTTTCAGGTATTATTTTGAGTTCATGAATCAAAGGATAAATGCATAACCAAATCAAAACAAAGACACCATGAGAGAGTTCTTGATAATGGTTAGAAGAAAATGTAATTTTAGCTGGTATATGAATTATCAATAAGATAACTAAATTCAAAAAGTTCAATTAATACAATATGATGGGACCAGAGATAAGGATCTGAAGATGTGTATATAAAGAGTTATAGAATCTTAAATCATCACAATCATTGACCCTTTACATACCTAAACATAAGAAAGTACAGGAGTCACAAATAAGGCTTATATTTTGAAGAGAAATTCCCTAGAGAAGTATTTATGAATGTCTGCTAAGTCTCTTCGGTCGTGTCTGTCTCTTTGCGACCCCATGGACTGTAGCCCACTAGACTCCTCTGTCCATGGGGTTTTTCTGGGCAAGAAAACTGGAGTAGGTTGCCATTTCCTCCTCCAGGGGACCTTCTTAACAGAGGGATCACACCCACATCTCTTGTGTCTCCCGCCTTAGCAGGTGGATTCTTTACCGCTGAAACACCTGGGAAGTTCTGACAATCAGATCACAACTATCCTTTTGTGTTAAATAAAAGTTTATGAAAGCGGTGCTTTCCAGCCAAAAGTACTAAGTGGCTATTAAGTTCTACCCGTCCTCACTGTCTTTTAGCTATAAATTAGATAGAGTTTATAGTGTCAACATTTTACCGAGCCTTAAAGATCAGTTGGTATTAGTCATAAGGGCTTTTCAGCCGGCGCTAGTGGTGAAAAACCTGCCTGCCAATGCAGGCGATTCAAGAGGGAGGGAGGAGAAGGCGGTGGTCACAAGCAATCAGACATGATTGAGCATGAATGCAGGATTTCATCATCATCTTTTTTCAGAAAGACGAAGAAAATGGGTTTTAGAAACTTCACTAATTTTCTCAGTGTAGCACAGTAAGTAAATAAAAAAGGCAGGTGTCCCTCCCCATATTTACATGTATTTTCTTCTGATACTTTAATTTTTAAATAAATCTTTCATATTTCTTGATCTTTTCCAATGCCCTTCACCAATCAACTCAGTTGACCCAGTATTTTCTGTTTAATGTTTCCCTAAGATCAGGATGGCTAAGTCCTTTCAGGTTTTATCTGTTTTATAAATGGAAACATCCCTTAGGCTATATAGTCTTTGTTTGGTGTTTTGTAGAAACAAATACACACCTGTCAAAGATCCTGGCTGCAGCCTCACTCAGATGAATCAGTGTCATTTCTTTGTGGGAAGGTGGAGTGATTTCTGTACCTTTTTTTCATCACCTGCTCTCTGCTCCAATCACTTCTAATTTGGAGGCCTCTCTTCCCATTTATCCTTCTCAGTTCAATCTTCTCTTCCTTGTGCAAGGTGAGGGATCACTGTTTCCATACACTCCTGTGAGAATGCCAAATTACCAGTCAGCAATTAAGGAAGCTCATTCACAGACAGACATAATCATTAAATTACATGAAAGTCAGAAGAATGATCTCTTTCCATGATGCTGGCATTCTAAGCCACATCAAAGAGGCTGCTATTTATTTCAGACCATTATACCTTGATGACTGACCAGTCTGACCATCTTCCTATTCTATGGGACAAACAAAAGGAATCTTTGTCTGCATTTCATGGCCATTTATCATTCCTCTGGCTTTCAAATTGCAAGTCTGAGATCAAAGGAAAAGGGAGGAAAGATAGTCTGCCGCCTAACTCTGAGAACAAGGCATGATCACACCTCAGTGTTTTCTGATTATTAAATATCACTTTTGCAGACTTTATACTGTGGAAAACAAACAAACAAACATTGGAAACACACCAAGATAACTAACTCTCTTACTGCATTGCACATCAAATTCTATTTGTTCTCTTTGATTTTAGAATCAAAATAAGCTCCTAGGTAGGTAATCAATCTGAATATGGATTCCAACTCATATATATCCCTAGGTTCTTTCTCTTGGTAATTTGCTGTGTGCTTTAGTCAGGCAACCTTACTTATCTGGACCTCATTTTTCACAAATACACAATGAAAGAATAGGGACTTGATCATATCTGACATTTTCATTAACACATTAAAGACTCAGCTTTGATGCCCAAGAGATGCACCAAATTAATTTACTTGTTATCATAACTGTTTTTATTCCACAAGCATATTTCATAAGTAAGAAGAGTATGTAATGAATATGAACACAGGAATTTTTCTATATAATATATACACCTATAATCTGATTTTCTGCTCCTATGCCATTTTATTCCTATAAAATCTGAAATCCTAAAAAGTAAGATAAAAACAAAAGTTAAAAAAAAATCTGAAATACTGAAATGTAACACTTTTGTTTATTTAATCATAAAATGCATAAATACATAGCACATGATGTGAAAGCCTCATAAAATCTCCCACTCCTTAAATTCTCCCACTTCTCTCTAGCAGGAACAGCCTACCACAGCTCAGTGTGCATCCCATCACAGCCCATTTTAGGTACCTGTATATGGACGCAATTGGCATGTAGTATTCATTTTGTATTAAGAGGACTGTAGTTTGCGTATTGCTTTGTGTGTCTTTTTCATACAATTTAGCAATACACTTTGCAATACTATCCCCAGGAGCCTATAGAGCTATCTCAGTCACTGTCCTGTGGATACATGGTAATCAATGTTATGGTAATCAATGTATCATAGTTCAGTGTATCCATCTGCTGATATACATTTAGACTTTAAATTTCTTTTCATTTTCCACAATGACAAAAATGAAGAAACAAACCATTTTTTTTTCCAATTTCAACTGCACAATTTTATCTGTTTATTTGCAAGAGTTCCTGAGATATGATAGTGATTCAATATATATCTCATGTTTAATTCATGGAAAGATACTGTTAAATATTACTGAAACAATGACTTTTCCCCTGTGGCTCAGCAGTAAAGAATCTACCTGCAATGCAGGAGACTCAGAAGATGTGGGTTTGATCCTTGGGTGACAGAAGATCCCCTGGAGAAGGGCAGGGCAACCCAGAGGAACCTGACAATCTACAATCCTTGGGGTCCCAAAGAGTTGGTCATGGATTGAAGCAACTGAGCACACAAAGGCTTTATACTTGTTGTGGTGGAAATAAGTCTCTACTCTTTTTTTTTTTCCTTTTACTCTTATTACTAGATGGATCCGGGGAGCCAGAATCAGTTACAAACATGAGAAAGGGCAAATAGCTGAAAGATTCAGAGGTATTAAATTCTTCATATTAAATTCTTTAATTCAGAGATGTCCAGAAGATGAAAGAGACTGCAAATCTAGGAAACCTTCAAGGGAGGTGAAAAGACTCTCAGGAGATTTCAATCCATTTATCCATCTATGATTTTTTGTTTGTTTCCTCAGTTATTTGTTTACATAGCAAATATTTTTTTAAGTGTCTAGCAAATACTGGTCAACCTTACTTGTTACCAAGCAGTCTAGTAAAAAAATGAAAAAGAATGCTATTTATTGAAGTTTACTGTGTTTTGTGTTTTGTATATTTTACTACATAAATATAGTATATTTTTATAACACTAACACAAAGTAGGGTTTTTATTTCAACTATGTGGATATAGGAGCAGAAGATCAGAGAATGACTTTTCCCAGTGTATAGAGTGTGACATTTGCAGTCATACAAAATAGATTCTTCTTTTTTTCTCTGGCAACTTCTATTGGTCTTTCATTCATTTATTTCCATCCATCTTTGTTCTTTGGCTTGTGTAGGCCTCCCATCGCAGTGGCCTCTCTCGTTGCAGAGCACTGGCTTTGGGCACATGCACTCCAGAGCTCCCGCTCAGTAGTTGGACACATCGGTCTAGCTGTTCCACGGCACGTGGGATCTTCCCAGGCCAGGGATTGAACCGGCGCCCCTTGCACTGCAAGGCAGTGTCCTTACCCACTGGACCACCAGGGAAGCCCCCCAAATAGATTCTTAATCTAAACTAAGCGAAAAAGTGTTAGTCGTTTGATCATGTCTGACATTTTGTGACCCTGTGGACTACAGCCCACCAGACTCTGTCCATGGGATTTCCCAGGCAAGAATACTGGCATGGGTAGCCATTCCCTTCTCCAGGGGATCTTCCTGATCCATGGACTGAACTGGGGTTTCCCACATTACAGGAAGATTCTTTACTGTCTGAGCCACCTGGGAAGCCCAAGCTAACCTAATGAGCAACTGCATATCTTTAGTTTAGATGCTTAGTTTTCTAATCTAGGGAATGAAAATAATCATATTAAACTTTAAGTTGTGGTGGAAATAAGACTTTTCCTTTTACTCTTATTACTAGATGGATCCGGGGAGCCAGAATCAGTTACAAACATGAGAAAGGGCAAATAGCTGAAAGATTCAGAGGTATTAAATTCTTCATATTAAATTCTTTAATTCAGAGATGTCCAGAAGATGAAAGAGACTGCAAATCTAGGAAACCTTCAAGGGAGGTGAAAAGACTCTCAGGAGATTTCAATCCATTTATCCATCTATGATTTTTTGTTTGTTTCCTCAGTTATTTGTTTACATAGCAAATATTTTTTTAAGTGTCTAGCAAATACTGGTCAACCTTACTTGTTACCAAGCAGTCTAGTAAAAAAATGAAAAAGAATGCTATTTATTGAAGTTTACTGTGTTTTGTGTTTTGTATATTTTACTACATAAATATAGTATATTTTTATAACACTAACACAAAGTAGGGTTTTTATTTCAACTATGTGGATATAGGAGCAGAAGATCAGAGAATGACTTTTCCCAGTGTATAGAGTGTGACATTTGCAGTCATACAAAATAGATTCTTCTTTTTTTCTCTGGCAACTTCTATTGGTCTTTCATTCATTTATTTCCATCCATCTTTGTTCTTTGGCTTGTGTAGGCCTCCCATCGCAGTGGCCTCTCTCGTTGCAGAGCACTGGCTTTGGGCACATGCACTCCAGAGCTCCCGCTCAGTAGTTGGACACATCGGTCTAGCTGTTCCACGGCACGTGGGATCTTCCCAGGCCAGGGATTGAACCGGCGCCCCTTGCACTGCAAGGCAGTGTCCTTACCCACTGGACCACCAGGGAAGCCCCCCAAATAGATTCTTAATCTAAACTAAGCGAAAAAGTGTTAGTCGTTTGATCATGTCTGACATTTTGTGACCCTGTGGACTACAGCCCACCAGACTCTGTCCATGGGATTTCCCAGGCAAGAATACTGGCATGGGTAGCCATTCCCTTCTCCAGGGGATCTTCCTGATCCATGGACTGAACTGGGGTTTCCCACATTACAGGAAGATTCTTTACTGTCTGAGCCACCTGGGAAGCCCAAGCTAACCTAATGAGCAACTGCATATCTTTAGTTTAGATGCTTAGTTTTCTAATCTAGGGAATGAAAAATAATACTAACAATAACAGTATGGGGGCTTCCCCTGGTGGTCCACTGGGTAAGGACACCGCCTTGCAGTGCAAGGGGCGCCAGTTCGAGCCCTGGCCTGGGAGGATCCCATGTGCTGCGGAGCAGCTGGACTGATGTGTCCAATTGCCGAGCCGGAGCTCTGGAGCGCATGCGCCCAGAGCCGGCGCTCTGCAGCAACAGATGCCACCGCGATGGGGGGCCCACAGGAGCCAAAGAACAAAGACAGATGAACATAGAGAAATGAAAGACCAATAGAGATAGCCCGCCTGCTCCCCTCCCTCCCCAACCCGACCACCACCCAAAATAAATAAATAAATAAATCTTTAAAAAAAAAAAAAGTACCCATATGGTTAAGCTGAGGTTAGTACAAGACCTGGGACACCAGAAAAGAAGTAATTGAGAAAATTATTTTCATTTTGTTTCTTATTCTACTTTCAGTGGTCAAGATGGGCCAAGATGAATGGAAGCCTAGGTTGACTGATTAACCTTGCCCTGAGGTCTGAAAACGGAGATACTGATATGATTTAGCTTAGCTCCTGACGGTAAGAGAGAATTCAGAAAGTAAGAACAAAAGTCCTGCTTTCAAAGTAATAGAGAATGACTGTCGTGTAAAAACCAAGACTTACCCCATAGGAGGACTTCCCCAATAGCTTACTGATAAAGAGTCCACCTGCAATGCCAGAGCTGCAAGAGACTTGGGTTCGGGCTTTCCTGGTGGTCCAGTGGGTAAAGAGTCCACCTTGCAGTGTAAGGGGCGCCAGTTCGATCCCTGGCCTGGGAAGATCCCACATGCCACAGAGTGGCTGGACCGATATGTCCAACTACCAAGCCGGAGGAGCTCTGGAGCGCATGCGCCCTGAGCAGGTGCTCTGTGAGGAGAGAGGCCACTGCAATGCAAGGCCCACACAGGCCAAAGAACAAAGATGGATGGAAATAAATTAATGAAAGACCAATAGAAGTGGCCAAAAACAAAAATAGAGATGCGGGTTTGATCCCTGGGTCTGGAAGATCCTCTGGCGGAGGGCATGACAGCCCCCTCCAGTATTCTTGCCTGGAGAATTCCATGGACAGGTGAGCCTGGCAGGCTACAGTCCATCGGGTCACAGACACAATGGAAGCAACTTAGCACGCACAGGCACATGTGATAGGAAAAGGCTCAAACTAATTCCATAAGGAAGGAATGGGCCCAGAAGCATCTGCATCACTACTTTTACCTCCTTTGACTCTCTCACTTGCTGGTGATTTCATCACTTTGCCCTTGTGTCTGCTGATGACTGTTTACCAAAGAAAGACCAGTTGTCAGCAGACAACAGAGTTTCTACTCTGCATCTCTTTAACTCAGAGAGTGGTGACATCAGTCTGACTTGTTTGTCCTTGGAGGTGCCTAGGACCAGTAACATTCTGATCTGTTCATTCGGCTGCTTTGTTTTCTTTTGGCTTCTGTTTCCCGCTACCATTTTTAGACAGATGCCTGGAAGAAAAAGCTTGTTATTTGAGACCAGACAGCATGGGTCTTCATCTGGTGTGTACCAGTACTGAACAGTTGATTTGGCACATTGCATCACCTGAGCCAGTCTTCATCTTTAGAGTGCAGTGATAATGCTTAATTTCCAGGGTTTTCACATCATAAATACATTAAACAAGGTGAAGCACGTGGTAGAAAAATACACAATTAATGTCTGCTATTTTTCTCTTTATAGCAGATGGCTAAGATTTGAATAAGCTAAAAAACTCTCCAAAAAATTTGAGTCTGCTTTTCATATTGTTTATATAACTCCTAATTGGAAGTTTATAGGGTATTTTTCTAGATGTATTATAATCAAGGCTTCAGTGGATAATACTGCTTGGCCTAGACTCTCCTCCAGCTGTTCTTATTAAAAATCAAAGCTGAAGAGTCACACTTTTAGGGAAGTATTTGCATATAGATGAACTCAGTCTTTACTCTGGACCTTTTGACCCGTTTCAGTCTCTATGGGCAGCAATCCTTAGTTTTTTTAAATAGCTTTGTTACTCAGTGCTAACATGACTTGTATTTTTAAACCTTTAATAAGCCTTTTAAAACACTCTACCTCCATTCATAAAAGCAGGACATAAAATGTAATGTGACAAATTATGGCGGAGGGCATGACAGCCCCCTCCAGTATTCTTGCCTGGAGAATTCCATGGACAGGTGAGCCTGGCAGGCTACAGTCCATCGGGTCACAGACACAATGGAAGCAACTTAGCACGCACAGGCACATGTGATAGGAAAAGGCTCAAACTAATTCCATAAGGAAGGAATGGGCCCAGAAGCATCTGCATCACTACTTTTACCTCCTTTGACTCTCTCACTTGCTGGTGATTTCATCACTTTGCCCTTGTGTCTGCTGATGACTGTTTACCAAAGAAAGACCAGTTGTCAGCAGACAACAGAGTTTCTACTCTGCATCTCTTTAACTCAGAGAGTGGTGACATCAGTCTGACTTGTTTGTCCTTGGAGGTGCCTAGGACCAGTAACATTCTGATCTGTTCATTCGGCTGCTTTGTTTTCTTTTGGCTTCTGTTTCCCGCTACCATTTTTAGACAGATGCCTGGAAGAAAAAGCTTGTTATTTGAGACCAGACAGCATGGGTCTTCATCTGGTGTGTACCAGTACTGAACAGTTGATTTGGCACATTGCATCACCTGAGCCAGTCTTCATCTTTAGAGTGCAGTGATAATGCTTAATTTCCAGGGTTTTCACATCATAAATACATTAAACAAGGTGAAGCACGTGGTAGAAAAAATACACAATTAATGTCTGCTATTTTTCTCTTTATAGCAGATGGCTAAGATTTGAATAAGCTAAAAAACTCTCCAAAAAATTTGAGTCTGCTTTTCATATTGTTTATATAACTCCTAATTGGAAGTTTATAGGGTATTTTTCTAGATGTATTATAATCAAGGCTTCAGTGGATAATACTGCTTGGCCTAGACTCTCCTCCAGCTGTTCTTATTAAAAATCAAAGCTGAAGAGTCACACTTTTAGGGAAGTATTTGCATATAGATGAACTCAGTCTTTACTCTGGACCTTTTGACCCGTTTCAGTCTCTATGGGCAGCAATCCTTAGTTTTTTTAAATAGCTTTGTTACTCAGTGCTAACATGACTTGTATTTTTAAACCTTTAATAAGCCTTTTAAAACACTCTACCTCCATTCATAAAAGCAGGACATAAAATGTAATGTGACAAATTAGTTCGGACTTGGATTTAAAGACCAAGGAACCGAGCTTTTGTAGTCACTGAATGGTATGATCCTACCAATTTTCACACAAAACACCCAATTGTGTCTTTTGAATAAAAGTTAGTGAGGAGAACAAGCCCAAAGATCACACTTTACACTGTTTTCAACAGTAACCCATAGCTTTTGTTACAGGCCTAGGCTAAAATCCATTTGATTTTATAACCCGTAATATTGTAATATAGTTTCTTTATTAATGCTCTCTGACTGACTACAAGGGGGATTTTACAAATGGAGACACATAAGCTAAACGAAGGTGGAGAGAAGTGAGGGGATGATAAGAAAATAGTTTAAAACCCTGGAGGGTGTTCGGATTGCCTGAAACAGTGTTGAAAAGAAAGAGAAACGGGAGCCCCCTGAGAACTACTTTCTCTCTCTCTTTCCATCTGGCCACACCCCAGTATTCCTTCACGAGTCCCATGCTCCAGAATTTCCTCCTGCACTCCTCCTCATTTTATGTAGGTTCTCTTTCTCTATTCCTTTAGCATCTGAGAATTTCGCTTTCCAAATAAGTCTCCCCGTGGCCTACATGATAATAGTCTATTCACTCCTCTGTCTCCAGGACTATCTTTGAGCATCCCCAGAATGTCTTGTTCAGACACCCCATCGTCAAGCATACAGTTGGTTCTCCTCATGCCTTTTCTGAAATGTGACTAATGCGTGTCTTTACAGTAAGATGAGATCTACATGAGATCAGAGCTTGGTACTTAGCTTCACTATTACTAAAGTTGGATCTCATCTTACATTTAGTGATCATGGACTGAATATAACACACATCCTAATCAAAGGGATCAGGGGTACAGAGAGAGATATTTTTAACCACAAGGGGATCATCTGCAGCCTTTCCAGTTTTAGAGCTGATCAACGTGTGGGTTTCTTATGAAGGGCTCCCTTAAATAGCTTTGTTACTCAGTGCTAACATGACTTGTATTTTTAAACCTTTAATAAGCCTTTTAAAACACTCTACCTCCATTCATAAAAGCAGGACATAAAATGTAATGTGACAAATTAGTTCGGACTTGGATTTAAAGACCAAGGAACCGAGCTTTTGTAGTCACTGAATGGTATGATCCTACCAATTTTCACACAAAACACCCAATTGTGTCTTTTGAATAAAAGTTAGTGAGGAGAACAAGCCCAAAGATCACACTTTACACTGTTTTCAACAGTAACCCATAGCTTTTGTTACAGGCCTAGGCTAAAATCCATTTGATTTTATAACCCGTAATATTGTAATATAGTTTCTTTATTAATGCTCTCTGACTGACTACAAGGGGGATTTTACAAATGGAGACACATAAGCTAAACGAAGGTGGAGAGAAGTGAGGGGATGATAAGAAAATAGTTTAAAACCCTGGAGGGTGTTCGGATTGCCTGAAACAGTGTTGAAAAGAAAGAGAAACGGGAGCCCCCCTGAGAACTACTTTCTCTCTCTCTTTCCATCTGGCCACACCCCAGTATTCCTTCACGAGTCCCATGCTCCAGAATTTCCTCCTGCACTCCTCCTCATTTTATGTAGGTTCTCTTTCTCTATTCCTTTAGCATCTGAGAATTTCGCTTTCCAAATAAGTCTCCCCGTGGCCTACATGATAATAGTCTATTCACTCCTCTGTCTCCAGGACTATCTTTGAGCATCCCCAGAATGTCTTGTTCAGACACCCCATCGTCAAGCATACAGTTGGTTCTCCTCATGCCTTTTCTGAAATGGGACTAATGCGTGTCTTTACAGTAAGATGAGATCTACATGAGATCAGAGCTTGGTACTTAGCTTCACTATTACTAAAGTTGGATCTCATCTTACATTTAGTGATCATGGACTGAATATAACACACATCCTAATCAAAGGGATCAGGGGTACAGAGAGAGATATTTTTAACCACAAGGGGATCATCTGCAGCCTTTCCAGTTTTAGAGCTGATCAACGTGTGGGTTTCTTATGAAGGGCTCCCTTAAATGTACATCTGTAAGAATCTTGGTATCAGGGATGGCTGCTATAGGCGTTTACATCTAAGCTAAGAGCCCATTCAGTTAGGGATGACATTTAAGCCACAGTTAAGTAGAGGAACTAAATCAGAATGGAGGAAGTGGAACCAAGTAAATCAGGTAAAGAGATATTTAAGGAAACTGAGTCAGGAATCAGCTGTCAAGGCTCTTCAGTGGATGGTTGGGGAGATGATGTTAGAGTCTGAATTCCATAGATATCTCTGGACTTCACCACTAAAAATGCCTTGGCATGTGTGACTGTTCTAGTTGCATTGTTAGGAGATGGATCGTGCTGACTAGCTTGAATGAGCCACGCAGGTCAAGGAAGCAGCAGAAGAGGTTGACTTGAAAGAGAAACCCGTTGACAAACCATTGTAAGTACTATTACAGGACATGAGATATGCATTGTGGAGCATGGAGCAAAATAAAACAAAAAAAGCTTGATCTGTCTTGAAGCATTGTAGAAGTTTCACCAGAGAGGCAACAATCCGATGAGGTCATGAAGAATGAAAATCAGCTCAGGAGAGGGTCCATCTGAACTGAAAATGTTGGGCTAAAAGTCAGCAGATCTGGTTCCTCCCTCCCAGGAGTAACCAAGTAGGGACCCTAGCCAAAATATTTCCCCTAAACTTTAAATAAAATGAAGTGTTTGATAAAGTCTAAGTTAATTAGCTTTTAAAACTATTTGTTGGGCTTCCCCTGGTGGTCCAGTGGGTAAGGACACCGCCTTGCAGTGCAAGGGGCGCCGGTTCGAGCCCTGGCCTGGGAAGATCCCACGTGCCGCGGAGCGGCTGGACTGATGTGTCCAATTACCGAGCCGGAGCTCTGGAGCGCATACGCCCGGGGCCGATGCTCTGCAACGACAGACGCCACCGCGATGGGAGGCCCACAGGAGCCAAAGAATGAAGACGAATGAAAATAGAGAAATGAAAGACCAATAGAAGTGGCCCGCCCACTCCCCTCCCTCCCCAACCCGACCCCCGCCCAAAGTAAATAAAAAAAAAAAAAAAAAAACTATTTGTTTCCTGTGGCTGCTACAGCAAACTGCCACAAACTTGATGGCTTACAACAATTGAAACTTATTTTCTCCCAGTTCTGGAGGGCAGGAGTTCAACCTCAGGGTCACCGGCGTGAAGTTCAGGGTGTAAGGTTTCAGCAGGGCCACACTCCACCCAAGGGGCTTTAGGGGAGAATCCATCCCTTGCTTCTTTTAGTTTTCAGTGGCTGATAGTATTTCTTTTCTTATGACCCAGGTACTACAGTCTCTGCCTCCATCTCTTCCTTGCCTTCTCCTCTTCTATGTGTATAATCCCTTTCCCTGAAAAGGTCATTTGTGGGACTTACCTGGTCCAATTCAGGGGACACAACTTCGTCCTTGGTCCGGAAAGATCCCACATGCTGCAGAGCACTTAAGCCTGTGTGCCCCAGCTAAAAAGCCCACTCTCTGGAGCTTGTGTTCTGCAACAACAGAAGCCCCAGCAATGAGAAGCTGTGCCCCACAATGAACAGTAACCCCCATCAGTATTTGCCATAACTAGAGAAAGCCCTGGAACAGCAATGAAGACCAAGAACAGTCAAAAATAAATAATTTTAAAGCAAAGTCACTTGTGATTGGATCTAGGACCTCCCAGATAATCAAGGATTATCTCCCCATCTCAAAACATTTACAGGTTCCAGGGGTCAGGACTTTCCTTTAAGAAAGTGAAAGTGTTAGTCACTCAGACGTGTGCAACTCTTTGTGACTCCTTGGACTGTAGCCCACCAGGCTCCTCTATCCATGGGATTCTCCAGGCAAGGATATCAAAGTGGGTAGACAATCCCTTCTCCAAGAGGATCTTTCTGACCCAGGGATCGAAACTGGGTCTTCTGCTTTGCAGTGAGATTTTTTTACCGCCGGAGCCACCAGGGGAGCCCCATTATTCAGTACTGAAGATATTCTTATTATATTTTAAAATAGAGTGTGCTAAGAGGACAGAATCTTGAGCCTCACTCTGCAGATCATTGGCTAAGGTACTGAAACTTTTCTTATCTGTAAGGTGGATTTAAGCACTCAACCTATTTTATAGATTTATTATGAGCATTTGTAAGTTCTTTATTATACTTAGTAATACTAAATAAAGATCTTAGAACACTGCCTATGGCAGAATAGTTGACCAGTAAAATGTTTATGATAAACTCTTACTATTTCCCATCCATGAAAAGCCTGCATACGTTTAGAGATCTTGTCTACCAAAGACATTCCATGTATTCAGTAATATTTGATTTGATTCCTAATATTTTATTAATCAAAGACATTTATCACTGCCTGTCAGAGCTGATTCAGCAGGAGATAACCAGCGTGTCCGCAGTGAGCTGACACAACTTCAGCCAAAGGAAAAGACTTTTAACAGTTGAACCCATGTACTCTTAGTCTGAGCCCAAACTCCAGCACTTATTGAAAATATGTTTTACCTCTAAGTAGTAATTCAAATATTAGGTTTTTCTGTATGTAAAACCTTTTAAGTCGTATTTAATTCCTCATTATTTCCTTCCACATTTTCCACCACTACCCAGGGAGCCTAGGCCTCTCTGAGAATTCTTTCCTTAGGCAATGCGGTACCTTTAAGAAGACCTTCAAAGCCTCATCCTCACCTCCAGGCTCTTTCTTTGGAGCCTGTGTGGGAGGAGGCCATCAGGTGAAAGTTGTTAACATAAAGCTTTTTAAAAAGCTCTTCCAGGACGCCAACTCAGGCAAGCTCAGCCATTCATCCCAGGGAAATTCACTGTCTCAGAGACAGAGGCAAGACGGAGGCACAGTTTTACCGTTCTGCGAAGTTTTTAAGACACACAGAAAAGTGTGTCTTTTACGTATTCGAGAGAGCTCATTGCAGAATCCACCAAGGCCCATCTGCGACTGGCCCTCCCGTCTGGTTTGGAGCTTTCCAGAAACTTTCATCTTTCTAAAGACCTTGCCAAAAATGGTGTCTCTCACGTCCTGAGGAGGTACACATGCCCAGCGTCAGGAAAGCAGCGTCCTGAAAAGGAAGAAAAGCAAGGCAAACATTCCCATTTCACAGGTGACTGCCTAATTTTTTTCTGTGTCCATTTGTGGCAGTTAAAATGTTTTTCAACCTATTTTATAGATTTATTATGAGCATTTGTAAGTTCTTTATTATACTTAGTAATACTAAATAAAGATCTTAGAACACTGCCTATGGCAGAATAGTTGACCAGTAAAATGTTTATGATAAACTCTTACTATTTCCCATCCATGAAAAGCCTGCATACGTTTAGAGATCTTGTCTACCAAAGACATTCCATGTATTCAGTAATATTTGATTTGATTCCTAATGTTTTATTAATCAAAGACATTTATCACTGCCTGTCAGAGCTGATTCAGCAGGAGATAACCAGCGTGTCCGCAGTGAGCTGACACAACTTCAGCCAAAGGAAAAGACTTTTAACAGTTGAACCCATGTACTCTTAGTCTGAGCCCAAACTCCAGCACTTATTGAAAATATGTTTTACCTCTAAGTAGTAATTCAAATATTGGGTTTTTTCTGTATGTAAAACCTTTTAAGTCGATTTAATTCCTCATTATTTCCTTCCACATTTTCCACCACTACCCAGGGAGCCTAGGCCTCTCTGAGAATTCTTTCCTTAGGCAATGCGGTACCTTTAAGAAGACCTTCAAAGCCTCATCCTCACCTCCAGGCTCTTTCTTTGGAGCCTGTGTGGGAGGAGGCCATCAGGTGAAAGTTGTTAACATAAAGCTTTTTAAAAAGCTCTTCCAGGACGCCAACTCAGGCAAGCTCAGCCATTCATCCCAGGGAAATTCACTGTCTCAGAGACAGAGGCAAGACGGAGGCACAGTTTTACCGTTCTGCGAAGTTTTTAAGACACACAGAAAAGTGTGTCTTTTACGTATTCGAGAGAGCTAATTGCAGAATCCACCAAGGTCCATCTGCGACTGGCCCTCCCGTCTGGTTTGGAGCTTTCCAGAAACTTTCATCTTTCTAAAGACCTTGCCAAAAATGGTGTCTCTCACGTCCTGAGGAGGTACACATGCCCAGCGTCAGGAAAGCAGCGTCCTGAAAAGGAAGAAAAGCAAGGCAAACATTCCCATTTCACAGGTGACTGCCTAATTTTTTTCTGTGTCCATTTGTGGCAGTTAAAATGAAAAATTCTGGTACAATATGCTATGTGTGTGCTCTTTCCTCCTCCTCCTAGAGATGAAATGTTCTGTCTCATCTGTTTTCCAGGTCTCCGGGCATCTACAAGACATGGAAGCCTGGCCCTTCAACCACTGGCGAGGCAGGTAGGACGCAAATCTAACAGAGATAAGAGATGAGATAAAGTTGCCACTTTGTTCCATAAACTTTGGATAATCAGCTTTAAATGCTTATCTAATGCTATGCACTGTGGTTTATAGATGATTGCTCCCCTCCTCCCACCAAAAACCCCAGTAAAGATGGTGGAACCGAAGCTTCAGTGGTCAATACCTAAAATACGCCTTTTAGGGAGCAAATGCCGATAGAAATGGTGAGCAGAGGTAGTTTGAACTCAGAATTTAAGCCTTTCATTGTCTGCTGTTTCACCTTCTGATGTGCTGAGTTGCCAGCCTACTTTCTTATTCCCATTTCCCTTTCTCAGCCTTTCCTGGGATGGTGACCTTCCATGTTGGTCTGATTCACAGCAGCTTCATCCTCCGCCTCCCCGATAATTTCTTGTTTGACTCCAGCCACCTGTTTCTCCCTTCCCCCAAGTACCCAGCTGTAGCCTACTAGAAACAGATGAAAGCCTGTGACCTGTGGCCTGCATTGAAGTCTTGCCTGAAGATACCCACCCACCCCTGACAATCTTATTACAAAGAGCATAGTACAGACTAGAATTCATAATTCCACAGGCAGATGTGACATTTTATACATCTGTGTCTTGTGCGGCATTTTGCTGTGTTTTACTATAAGCTTCTGTTCAATATTTTATCATAGTTCACTGAGCTGGAGAAGAGAAAAAAGAAGGGATTGAGAGGAGTCAGAAAAATGCATGTTTAGCTCCCACATGAGACTCTTGTTTAGCCATCTTACCTTGAGTTTCAATAATCCCTTAGTAAAACAGTGATAATAAACCACACCTTGTTAAATGGAGCAGATAAGAAAACATTTATAAAACAGAGCCCAGGAACAGGAATGTAGTAAGTGCACGGTATCTCCTAGTTATCTGAAAAATAATTGTGTTCTTGTTTACAAAGGTGTCTTTAAAAAGAAGTCCTTCATGTTTCTCAACATTAAGGCCTCGTTTCCTTTTCATCTTTAAATCTTCTTCCTCGGGTACTTGGCCCATAGCAGGTGTTCCATGTGCAGTAGTGAAATTGAATTTTGGGGAGTTGTTTAGTCTTTAAATGAATCCCTGGAAATTCTTTCTAGTCTAAAAATGCTTGCTGTTATCTAAGATTAATTTTTTGGAAATTGAAGAGGGGAAAAAACAGGGGACACAAGTAGAAAAGAGAGAGAAAAAAAGATTATTTGGGAGATATTTATCTAAACAGCCTAGCAGTGAGAGTGGCAGGCTCTCGAAGGCCTCCTGGTGTGGGAGCCAAGATGAATTGGTTTCCGGGGCACCCTGGTGCTACTCCTTAAAAGGAGCCTGCTGTGGCCAGAACTGGCCTCCTTGACCCTGCTTCCATGTAGGAGGAAGGCAGGGTAGACTCATAAAAGGAACACAGGCTCTCATACTCCCTCAGCAGTTCCCCTGGAAATGCTGGATTTGTTGAGGCTGGTGGGATGCAAGGATGCTTGGCGTGGTAAAAAGCACTTGAAATGTGACTTTCCTGCTGTAGCTCTGTGACCTGATGTATATTATTTGGCTCTCTGAGCTCTGTACTCATTTGTGAAACTAGGAAAATGTCTATTTCACAGGACTCTTCTGGTGGTTAAGGAATACAAACCATATTAAAGCTATTAACAGTTTAAATGTCTATTATGCCAGCAGCTATAATCTGCAATGTGTTACAGATATTTTAGGCTAAATGGAAAGAACAATTTTTCAGATGTTCATCTTTATTGAAAATTAACCCTTAAGTGTTGGTATCTGTGTGTTTACTATATGATCCTGTTCTATTGATTACATTTCATGGAACTAGAGGTGGATATTAGATCTTGAATGACGCAGACTTCTCTTTCTTAAAATTTAGTCTAGAGGCAAAGCGTTGTATATATATATGGTGTATGAGATAGAACAGAGAATGAATTTGGAATATCCCATGCATACCTTTTCCTAAGAGCATAATCTTAGTAAATACTTGCCTAAGAAACCCATCTCAGGCTCTCCTTCTAGATAAGTCAGTTCTAAATCACTTGACATGGAAGTTGCTTGTGAAAGTCACAAGCCCTGTCATATGCAGGGATCCAGAAAATCATGCTGAAAAGGGCATTATAATTTTTTTAAATTAAATGGTCTGTAGAGTCTGACAGATTTGGGTAGATATGATATATGTGCCACTAAATGTTTGCCTTTGGGAAAGTTACTTAACCTTTAGTGACTCAGTTTTCTTATCACTATTAGGACTATTGGAGAAATGGCAGGCAAAAGAGAAAAAGATTATTTGGGAGATATTTATCTAAACAGCCTAGCAGTGAGAGTGGCAGGCTCTCAAGGCCTCCTGGTGTGGGAGCCAAGATGAATTGGTTTCCGGGGCACCCTGGTGCTACTCCTTAAAAGGAGCCTGCTGTGGCCAGAACTGGCCTCCTTGACCCTGCTTCCATGTAGGAGGAAGGCAGGGTAGACTCATAAAAGGAACACAGGCTCTCATACTCCCTCAGCAGTTCCCCTGGAAATGCTGGATTTGTTGAGGCTGGTGGGATGCAAGGATGCTTGGCGTGGTAAAAAGCACTTGAAATGTGACTTTCCTGCTGTAGCTCTGTGACCTGATGTATATTATTTGGCTCTCTGAGCTCTGTACTCATTTGTGAAACTAGGAAAATGTCTATTTCACAGGACTCTTCTGGTGGTTAAGGAATACAAACCATATTAAAGCTATTAACAGTTTAAATGTCTATTATGCCAGCAGCTATAATCTGCAATGTGTTACAGATATTTTAGGCTAAATGGAAAGAACAATTTTTCAGATGTTCATCTTTATTGAAAATTAACCCTTAAGTGTTGGTAACTGTGTGTTTACTATATGATCCTGTTCTATTGATTACATTTCATGGAACTAGAGGTGGATATTAGATCTTGAATGACGCAGACTTCTCTTTCTTAAAATTTAGTCTAGAGGCAAAGCGTTGTATATATATATGGTGTATGAGATAGAACAGAGAATGAATTTGGAATATCCCATGCATACCTTTTCCTAAGAGCATAATCTTAGTAAATACTTGCCTAAGAAACCCATCTCAGGCTCTCCTTCTAGATAAGTCAGTTCTAAATCACTTGACATGGAAGTTGCTTGTGAAAAGTCACAAGCCCCTGTCATATGCAGGGATCCAGAAAATCATGCTGAAAAGGGCATTATAATTTTTTTAAATTAAATGGTCTGTAGAGTCTGACAGATTTGGGTAGATATGATATATGTGCCACTAAATGTTTGCCTTTGGGAAAGTTACTTAACCTTTAGTGACTCAGTTTTCTTATCCATATGTCTATCTTACAGGACTATTTGGAGAGGTAACAGGTATGGAGGGGTTTTCCCAGATGTCCTAATGTATCATATAAATTTCATAAATACTAGCCTCTGTTTTCACGATGGCGTCACTACTACCATTGTTTTGTTGGGAATTATTCTGGTTCAGATGCTCTGCTTGAAGCTCTTTGGCTATATTTTGTTTTATTTTATTTTACCATTTACAACTGTGCCCTTCTAACTTACACTTAAACTGCAGTCAGAAAGTCCTCTCAAAGTCAGTAGTTAAAATGGAAGCTTTACTGTAAACACAATTGGAAGAGACTGGTTGTCATGGTGATGCTTTTGCCAAAGTAATGGAGAGGTAAGTTAAATGGCAAGGGAGGCTGTAAAAGTTGCCTGTGTTTTTAACTGCATTGAGTGTGATGGATAGAAGAAAAACACCAAATTGTATTTAGCAGACATTCTTCTCTCTTTAAAATCTTTATTTACAATGAATGCCTCTTTATTCCAGTGCTGCCCTTACCCACAGTAATATTTATCTATCACTAGCAAGTGTTTCTGTAGAAAGGTGATAGTATCATACGCTGGTTTTTAGAACCAGACATCCTGGATTTGAACCTGAGTTTGGGCATTTTCTGTTCCCAAATTTCATCCACATTCACTAGCCTAGGACTCACTTTTCTCATAGGTAAAATGTGAAGAAAGTTATATCTCATCCATAAGCTTGTCTAAGTATGTAGGAGCTAATCTGTGAAAAGTAATTAGGAGTGAGCCTAGCATTTAGTGAACAGTAAAATGTGTTTTGTAACACTCTTATGCTAAATTTAGAGAATGTATATATATATGGTGTATGAGATAGAACAGAGAATGAATTTGGAATATCCCATGCATACCTTTTCCTAAGAGCATAATCTTAGTAAATACTTGCCTAAGAAACCCATCTCAGGCTCTCCTTCTAGATAAGTCAGTTCTAAATCACTTGACATGGAAGTTGCTTGTGAAAAGTCACAAGCCCCTGTCATATGCAGGGATCCAGAAAATCATGCTGAAAAGGGCATTATAATTTTTTTAAATTAAATGGTCTGTAGAGTCTGACAGATTTGGGTAGATATGATATATGTGCCACTAAATGTTTGCCTTTGGGAAAGTTACTTAACCTTTAGTGACTCAGTTTTCTTATCCATATGTCTATCTTACAGGACTATTTGGAGAGGTAACAGGTATGGAGGGGTTTTCCCAGATGTCCTAATGTATCATATAAATTTCATAAATACTAGCCTCTGTTTTCACGATGGCGTCACTACTACCATTGTTTTGTTGGGAATTATTCTGGTTCAGATGCTCTGCTTGAAGCTCTTTGGCTATATTTTGTTTTATTTTATTTTACCATTTACAACTGTGCCCTTCTAACTTACACTTAAACTGCAGTCAGAAAGTCCTCTCAAAGTCAGTAGTTAAAATGGAAGCTTTACTGTAAACACAATTGGAAGAGACTGGTTGTCATGGTGATGCTTTTGCCAAAGTAATGGAGAGGTAAGTTAAATGGCAAGGGAGGCTGTAAAAAGTTGCCTGTGTTTTTAACTGCATTGAGTGTGATGGATAGAAGAAAAACACCAAATTGTATTTAGCAGACATTCTTCTCTCTTTAAAATCTTTATTTACAATGAATGCCTCTTTATTCCAGTGCTGCCCTTACCCACAGTAATATTTATCTATCACTAGCAAGTGTTTCTGTAGAAAGGTGATAGTATCATACGCTGGTTTTTAGAACCAGACATCCTGGATTTGAACCTGAGTTTGGGCATTTTCTGTTCCCAAATTTCATCCACATTCACTAGCCTAGGACTCACTTTTCTCATAGGTAAAATGTGAAGAAAGTTATATCTCATCCATAAGCTTGTCTAAGTATGTAGGAGCTAATCTGTGAAAAGTAATTAGGAGTGAGCCTAGCATTTAGTGAACAGTAAAATGTGTTTTACCATCAAACTGGTATCCCCATTCTTGCCACTGTTACCATCTTCATTATTCTAGAATAGTAGAGCTCAGCCAGTCCTAAGGGATAATTTAACTTAAATATCTATCATCTTATAATTTGCCACTTATCAGCAATGAGATTGAGCCTGACTTATAAATATGTAGTCATTAGCTGTAGGGGACTCAAAGACTAAATGTTCCTTGAGATCTACAAGCTTCATTAAGGCTAGCAGGTACATGTGTTGTGTTCCATTGAGCCTAAGCAGGGTAACTTGTGTAGTATGGCATGTGGCATGAGTATGTATTCAATAAATCTTGATCAAAAAATGTGTTAATCAACTCGAGAGGTTAGTAACACTTTAGTCATTCTTGATTAAATGAACTGGGACTCAGAGGAAAGACTTTCAGTGCTGGGCAGCATATACAGGGGCCGAGCCTGGTGTAGGGTTACCTTTGAAGAGCATTTCCCTGAACGTAGAGTATGTTACTCTTCATCCAATAGGAGGGTGTGTGTCTGTGTGTTTTGAGGTATAGGGATCTGAGGAACTTAAATGATAATCACGTAACCCTTTTATTCTCTAAGTGGAGATGGAACACAAGCATGAGAACTCGTTCTTCACAGATGTGACTGATATGATCCATTCCTTCTCCCAAGAGCTATTCAGAAAAATCAGGATTGAGATTTTAGGAATCTTTCTATTTATTGTGCCCTTGCTAAGCACCCAACCAACCCCTGCTATGCTTTATAGCCTAAGGTTCCAGAAAGAGAAGTCCTTGGTCAAGAACTCTTGACTTGAATACCGGGTAACCTGCCAACAATCAAGTTACGTAAATATGGTGTAGAATTTTCTTTTCCTTCTAAACTGAGTTTCTTTTACATCTAGACCCAGGATCTTTGCCTTGGTAATGCCTCCATTCTGACTACATGTCCTGTAATTATCTGTCTATTGATTGCTAGAGGACATATAACATTAATTCCAGGTTGAAAAACCCTTAGTTATTAGATCCCAAATCTATACATAGATTTTAGATGAGCTTTTTATCTATTGTTTCTAGGAAATGGCAAGTACACTGTCTCATTGGTAATAGCTACATGCTAGGAACCATGTCAAGTACTGACGTTTTATAGCCTAGATATGTCATCCCAACTGCAAGACAAGTTTTGACTATGTATTTTACAAATAAGAAAATTAGAGAAATTAAGTAACTTGCTTCCTATAAACATGAAGTCCTATCACTGGACAATATAGATAGAAGCGTTTTAACTCTTACATGGCTAAGTACACTATGATCATCTAAGTGAAATCAGTTTACTTATAAATATGTAGTCATTAGCTGTAGGGGACTCAAAGACTAAATGTTCCTTGAGATCTACAAGCTTCATTAAGGCTAGCAGGTACATGTGTTGTGTTCCATTGAGCCTAAGCAGGGTAACTTGTGTAGTATGGCATGTGGCATGAGTATGTATTCAATAAATCTTGATCAAAAAATGTGTTAATCAACTCGAGAGGTTAGTAACACTTTAGTCATTCTTGATTAAATGAACTGGGACTCAGAGGAAAGACTTTCAGTGCTGGGCAGCATATACAGGGGCCGAGCCTGGTGTAGGGTTACCTTTGAAGAGCATTTCCCTGAACGTAGAGTATGTTACTCTTCATCCAATAGGAGGGTGTGTGTCTGTGTGTTTTGAGGTATAGGGATCTGAGGAACTTAAATGATAATCACGTAACCCTTTTATTCTCTAAGTGGAGATGGAACACAAGCATGAGAACTCGTTCTTCACAGATGTGACTGATATGATCCATTCCTTCTCCCAAGAGCTATTCAGAAAAATCAGGATTGAGATTTTAGGAATCTTTCTATTTATTGTGCCCTTGCTAAGCACCCAACCAACCCCTGCTATGCTTTATAGCCTAAGGTTCCAGAAAGAGAAGTCCTTGGTCAAGAACTCTTGACTTGAATACCGGGTAACCTGCCAACAATCAAGTTACGTAAATATGGTGTAGAATTTTCTTTTCCTTCTAAACTGAGTTTCTTTTACATCTAGACCCAGGATCTTTGCCTTGGTAATGCCTCCATTCTGACTACATGTCCTGTAATTATCTGTCTATTGATTGCTAGAGGACATATAACATTAATTCCAGGTTGAAAAACCCTTAGTTATTAGATCCCAAATCTATACATAGATTTTAGATGAGCTTTTTATCTATTGTTTCTAGGAAATGGCAAGTACACTGTCTCATTGGTAATAGCTACATGCTAGGAACCATGTCAAGTACTGACGTTTTATAGCCTAGATATGTCATCCCAACTGCAAGACAAGTTTTGACTATGTATTTTACAAATAAGAAAATTAGAGAAATTAAGTAACTTGCTTCCTATAAACATGAAGTCCTATCACTGGACAATATAGATAGAAGCGTTTTTAACTCTTTGATCCTATAAGAGCTATAAGGTACATTCTACTAACAGACTTGAGTTGATATTATTAAGGAGTCAAGTTCATGAAATTGAAAATGATGAAATCAGTTTACAAACCCCAGCTTTTTTCAGTTCACTTCTAGAGTTGTCTTCATTGTGTCTTGGCATCACAGAGAAGACAATAAGAAAAAAATGACTGCCTACTGAGGAGAACTTCTGGAGTGAACTGAGGGGGTTCAAATTCCACCATTGCCTCATGTTAGCACTATAAACTGTGACAAGTCAATACGATTAGTATACTAATAGTAAATGATAGTTTATTCGAGGCAGCCCTGGTGGATCAGTAGTAAAGAATCTGGCCTGCAGTGCAAGAGGCACAGGTTTGATCCCTGTATCCAGTAGATACTCTAGAGGAGGGCCTGACAATGCACTCCAGTATTCTTGCCTGGAGAATCTGACGAACAGAGAGCCCACCAGGCTCATGTATGGCCCATGAGGTCACAAAGAGTTGGACACCACTGAAGTGTCTGAGCACACACACATGGTTAGACAGCCATGGTATATGTTAGCATTGTGCCTAACGTATAATTTGTGCTCAATAAATGATGCTTATATTTACTAACAATAATATAGTTTTGGTTAAGCTGCAAATAATTATGAATACAGTGCTAATACATAAGGCATTTGAAGGCTGCAATAAAAATACTTCTTAAAGTGGCAGACAACACCCACCATTTGCTTTGGAGGAGCTTCCTGCTTCCCTAATCAATATATAGATGAGCTTTTATCTATTGTTTCTAGGAATATGGCAAGGGGAAAACATTAATTCAGGTTGAAACCCTTAGTTATTAGATCCCAAATCTATACATAGATTTTAGATGAGCTTTTTATCTATTGTTTCTAGGAAATGGCAAGTACACTGTCTCATTGGTAATAGCTACATGCTAGGAACCATGTCAAGTACTGACGTTTTATAGCCTAGATATGTCATCCCAACTGCAAGACAAGTTTTGACTATGTATTTTACAAATAAGAAAATTAGAGAAATTAAGTAACTTGCTTCCTATAAACATGAAGTCCTATCACTGGACAATATAGATAGAAGCGTTTTTAACTCTTTGATCCTATAAGAGCTATAAGGTACATTCTACTAACAGACTTGAGTTGATATTATTAAGGAGTCAAGTTCATGAAATTGAAAATGATGAAATCAGTTTACAAACCCCAGCTTTTTTCAGTTCACTTCTAGAGTTGTCTTCATTGTGTCTTGGCATCACAGAGAAGACAATAAGAAAAAAATGACTGCCTACTGAGGAGAACTTCTGGAGTGAACTGAGGGGGTTCAAATTCCACCATTGCCTCATGTTAGCACTATAAACTGTGACAAGTCAATACGATTAGTATACTAATAGTAAATGATAGTTTATTCGAGGCAGCCCTGGTGGATCAGTAGTAAAGAATCTGGCCTGCAGTGCAAGAGGCACAGGTTTGATCCCTGTATCCAGTAGATACTCTAGAGGAGGGCCTGACAATGCACTCCAGTATTCTTGCCTGGAGAATCTGACGAACAGAGAGCCCACCAGGCTCATGTATGGCCCATGAGGTCACAAAGAGTTGGACACCACTGAAGTGTCTGAGCACACACACATGGTTAGACAGCCATGGTATATGTTAGCATTGTGCCTAACGTATAATTTGTGCTCAATAAATGATGCTTATATTTACTAACAATAATATAGTTTTGGTTAAGCTGCAAATAATTATGAATACAGTGCTAATACATAAGGCATTTGAAGGCTGCAATAAAAATACTTCTTAAAGTGGCAGACAACACCCACCATTTGCTTTGGAGGAGCTTCCTGCTTCCCTAATGGAAGATTAATCCCTGTCAAGGGTTTCAAAGCTGATTAAATGAGCTCATCATTTTGCCGAAGAAAGTCATTTCCTCTGCCCAGGCTTCCTGCTGAACCAGCACCTATGAATGATACGCATGCAATATTTAACTGGTGTGGGCATTGGAATACATTTAGATTAAAATTATATCTTCCTTTAGAGCATACTTAATCCAGCTGGAAATGTTTATGTTCATACTCTGAGCCAACCAAGTCACAGGTTTCCTCTACTACCTGCAAGTAGTATTCTTGTGAAACCTTTCATAAGCCACAACAGTATAAAGCCAAGAACCAATGACTTTAGGATGCATCTTGTTAATTAGATGTACCAAATAAACCAAGGTACATCTCAGATACTCACAGACACGGTTCAAAGCTCCCGTGGCTTGATGCAAGAGCCGTTAGGGGAGCACCCTGCTTGGGGTATGTGTGGCCTATTGAAGAGCTCTCTGCAAAACAAATCTGGAATGCTAATTTCAATTTTCACCTTTTTATTTTTATTTTTTGTAAAAGTGAAAAACTCTCTTCAGATTTCTCTTGGTGAGTGAAAACTGGTGTGGTGTAATTTTTTCCTAAAAATGAAGTGGCTTAAAGTGACTTTCAACAAGTGGGGTGATTAACACTTCCTCAGTCATTCAGAGTAGTGACTGACCTCTGTCAGTAGGTTTATACCATCTGAGTAACTCTATGTATTTATTCTATAGTTTTAATATTCTCAACAAATATTCAATCCTAAGTACTGCTCTATACATTTTTAGAAGAATATTGATAAGGACAAGCAGATGGTTATATCATACATCCATCTTAACAACTTAAAAGGCTCTCTGTATACTGCAGACTCATATTTGTGCACACACACACACTCATGCCTACATACAAACATGCTCACATATATGTGCATAAATAGGCCTGTTTAATTAGAGAATGTTTTGTGCTTGATAGTAACCCAGGTACACATCCAACTTGCAAATAATCTGGTTTTTATCTTCAACTGACTTCTCCTAATTAATACTGGTCTTAATTCTTCTAGAATCCCCTCCCTTATATAGAAACTCACACTGAAGTTCCTACAGAATTCTAGACTTGCAAAAAGTGTCTTCAGTGTACCCTAAATAAGAGTTCATGCATTCACATCTGAAAGTGGTAAAATAAGATAATCAATTCACTAATGGCAACAATGTCTGTGCTTACATAGTAGTTTTTCTTCTCCATATCCCAAAGATCTCTAAGACAATGCCAAGAAGGGGATGGACTGGGTGTTATTACCCTCAGCTTACAAATGAAGAAATCAGGGCTTAGATTATTTAAGTAAATTGATTACTTAAAATAGTATATAAACCCTCTCCCCATTTTTTTTTACTACAAATTGGGTGTTTCTCAAACTACTTAACCCTCTCTCCCCTAAATTATAAGAGTAAATAGGATACTAGAGAAAAAGGACCTCATTTACAAAATTAGATATCAATAACTAAATGCTAAGCAACCTTCTTGTTTGGACCTCTAAACACTTGATGGTTAAATCCCTAATATCTGTCATGCCCCTTATCCATGATGCCAATTCAGATGACACTTCCATATAGCTCTGAAGAACCTTTGTACTCAAATCTAGTGCATGAAACATAAATTCAGTCTGTTGTCACAGTATTAGACTATGATGGATCACATATATAGGCACTGATCTTGGTTTTTATCATGAAGCTTATCCTTCCCCTTCTTGACATATTTTCCGTGTTACCACTTCCTCTGTATAAAGCTACTTGTCTCAGCCTTACTTGAGTCCATGGCTGATTGCAACAATTAAAGTGCTTAAATAGGATGAATTTAAAGAAATTAGTGTGTTCAATTTTCATTCCATCTTGTCTATCATGCAGACAAAGAACCTAGACTGTGGAACTAACCACTACTGAGAAGTTTTGAAAGTGCTTATTATTTATTAGGGATGGTGATGGTGCTATCCTGTCATGGGTTTGCTTTGCGGATGAACATAATCCTTAGAAATGAAATTCAACTCCTTTTTTCCTTCTCTCTCTGTCTCTTTTTTTTTTTTTTGGCTACTCTGTAATTCCGTGGGTTGTATGCTATTTCTATTATTGGTTACATTGAGGTTATGGCTACTCCTTAAAAGGCTACTCCTTTTAAGTTGGTAACACACACACACACACACACACACACACTCAAATCCCAGCAGCAGATGAATTCTTGTTGAGAATTGGAAACAATTTCAACCAGTGGAAATTGAGCCTACATTAGAAATGAGAAGAGTCATGTTCTATTGAGATTTTCATTCTCCCTCTCTTAAAAGTTTTCAGTTCTTGCAACTTTGTATCAAGATTCTCATCTTGTGTATCCTTAAGAATTGATACCAGTAGGCTAGGGGACACACTCCAAATTCAAAGGGCATTCAGGTGTGATTGAATTTACAAAACCACTGCTTCAGGGAACGTATATTGCAGTTTAAAGAAGAAAGTTCGTGGAAGAGGTGATAACATGCTCTCCTGACTCACCCAATTTGTTTTGTCACCTGAGTTTCATTCTTACATGATCCAGTGCAACATGTTTCTTCCATAGTCTACAAATTTAACAATTTTCAATTTAAGATATTCATTAAGCCTCAAAATATTTTCTTCCGCAATAAGTCCTTCCTCAAAGTCTCAAAGATTAAACAAACAGTGTGGTTCCATAGGTCTGTAAATATTGTCATCTGTTATTTGAAGGGGGAAGACAACACAAAACCTTGTCATTCTTCCTCTCTCATTTCACAGCTCCAAACAATGTAATTGCTACAAAGTAAGTGCCTTCAATTCTGCTTCTCTTCTGAACCTTTCTCTCACTACCTTACTTTAAGGTTTTCATTATTCCACCTTTAGACAGATGTAATGTTCTCTTAATCTATGTTATGTTTATCAGATTATTCTTCATTCCCACCTCCAGACCTGTTAAACCATTCTCCAGCCTTCTGTGAGGGTGGGAGAACCGAGGAAAAAAAAAAAAAAAAAGATCGGATCACCCCTTAGTTACAACATCTCAGTTGTCACCTTACATAGGAAAATAAAAAGTCTGAGTTCTAAACAGATAATGCAGTTTCTTAGTTTGATCCAAGTCCAGCTCTCCCTTCTTATCCTCCCTATTCCTTACTGATGCCGAGGCACTGCATAAATTAAGGAATAAATGAGTGAGTGTAGACACCAAAAATTGGTAATATGATACATTTTTTTGTCTATATACAATTTAAAAACAGGTGCAAATACTTAATAATTCCCTGGTGGCTCAGCAGTAAAGAATCCACCTGCAATGCAGGAAATACGGGTTTGATCCCTGGTTTCAAAAGATCCCCTAGAGGAAGGAATGGCAACCCACTCCAGTATTCTTGCTGGGAAATCCCATGGACAGAGGAGCCTGGTGGGCTACAGTCCCGAAGAAACAATGAAACACACATGCACACACAGATACTTTGTTTATGAGATAACTTTTGACTGGTTTTTAAGTCATTAAAAATGGAATATCCAATGTTCTCTACTTTCTAGCCCTTCTGTAAAGCCTTTAAACTGAACAGTATTGATTTATGGATGATGTATTTCACTTCATTACAATGAAAGTTCATCATCATATATTGGAAGAAACACATTTAGATAGTAAGAACTCCTAGAACCATTATTCAAACATCAGTATATCTTCATGTTCTCATTCCTTTTGAGGGGATCTTCTCAATGAAAACAACAATAAATTGTTTTGAAAGTATTAACATAGCACCTGAAATACATGTGGTTCCATAGGTCTGTAAATATTGTCATCTGTTATTTGAAGGGGGAAGACAACACAAAACCTTGTCATTCTTCCTCTCTCATTTCACAGCTCCAAACAATGTAATTGCTACAAAGTAAGTGCCTTCAATTCTGCTTCTCTTCTGAACCTTTCTCTCACTACCTTACTTTAAGGTTTTCATTATTCCACCTTTAGACAGATGTAATGTTCTCTTAATCTATGTTATGTTTATCAGATTATTCTTCATTCCCACCTCCAGACCTGTTAAACCATTCTCCAGCCTTCTGTGAGGGTGGGAGAACCGAGGAAAAAAAAAAATGAAGATCGGATCACCCCTTAGTTACAACATCTCAGTTGTCACCTTACATAGGAAAATAAAAAGTCTGAGTTCTAAACAGATAATGCAGTTTCTTAGTTTGATCCAAGTCCAGCTCTCCCTTCTTATCCTCCCTATTCCTTACTGATGCCGAGGCACTGCATAAATTAAGGAATAAATGAGTGAGTGTAGACACCAAAAATTGGTAATATGATACATTTTTTTGTCTATATACAATTTAAAAACAGGTGCAAATACTTAATAATTCCCTGGTGGCTCAGCAGTAAAGAATCCACCTGCAATGCAGGAAATACGGGTTTGATCCCTGGTTTCAAAAGATCCCCTAGAGGAAGGAATGGCAACCCACTCCAGTATTCTTGCTGGGAAATCCCATGGACAGAGGAGCCTGGTGGGCTACAGTCCCGAAGAAACAATGAAACACACATGCACACACAGATACTTTGTTTATGAGATAACTTTTGACTGGTTTTTAAGTCATTAAAAATGGAATATCCAATGTTCTCTACTTTCTAGCCCTTCTGTAAAGCCTTTAAACTGAACAGTATTGATTTATGGATGATGCATTTCACTTCATTACAATGAAAGTTCATCATCATATATTGGAAGAAACACATTTAGATAGTAAGAACTCCTAGAACCATTATTCAAACATCAGTATATCTTCATGTTCTCATTCCTTTTGAGGGGATCTTCTCAATGAAAACAACAATAAATTGTTTTGAAAGTATTAACATAGCACCTGAAATACAAATGACCTTCATAAATACATGACCTTTTCTGTAACTCACTAACCTTAGGGTGGAAATATTATTGAGGGAATCTTTCTTTCAGCATCATTCAAACTCAAGCCTGTGTTACTGTTAAACCAAAAATAGAGGAAAAGAAAACTTGATGAGGAATACAAAACAGAGTTACTGAAAGGATTTATTTTAATTTGGGGAAAATTGTCTTACCTAGTCCAAGAAAGGGTGATTTAAATTCACAGATAACAAAGAATTTATATACGACCAGGAGCGATGTTAGGGTACAGTTAAACATTAGTTAGAATCTGTACAGATTGAACTAATATTTTCAGGATTCTTGAAGAGCTGTGAAGAATCCTGAAAATATTTCAGGAATCCTGAAAATATTAACAAAAGCAGAAAAAAAAAAACATATCAAAACCCTGTCCCCTTAATTTATAAACATTAGGGCTTTACTGTCAGGTCCAAGAGTATTGCTAAAGATGGGGTAAATATGGTCATCACTTCAAAATAAATAATGTCATCTTATTTATCATCTTTGACTTTTATATTACATAACTGTATAACCTTGGTCTACCTGGGGCTTCTCCTGTGTTTCGGTAAAGAATATCATTAACCTAATATGTTTAATGAAATGTTCAATCTGGAAAGACCTCATTCTAAGTAAGGCTCCTATCTATGACTGTAACTTTCCAATACTCTAATCTGTATGCATGGTCCTACTAAACTAATGGTATATACTAATGTATTTTTCTCTGATACGTTTTTCCTTTGTTCATATCTAGAATGCCTTGTCCTCTCCCCACCATCCATTTTTGGTGACCAACTGAGCTCCTAATCCTCTTTAAAGCCATGAGTTATGGATGATGATTTCACTTCATTACAATGAAAGTTCATCATCATATATTGGAAGAAACACATTTAGATAGTAAGAACTCCTAGAACCATTATTCAAACATCAGTATATCTTCATGTTCTCATTCCTTTTGAGGGGATCTTCTCAATGAAAACAACAATAAATTGTTTTGAAAGTATTAACATAGCACCTGAAATACAAATGACCTTCATAAATACATGACCTTTTCTGTAACTCACTAACCTTAGGGTGGAAATATTATTGAGGGAATCTTTCTTTCAGCATCATTCAAACTCAAGCCTGTGTTACTGTTAAACCAAAAATAGAGGAAAAGAAAACTTGATGAGGAATACAAAACAGAGTTACTGAAAGGATTTATTTTAATTTGGGGAAAATTGTCTTACCTAGTCCAAGAAAGGGTGATTTAAATTCACAGATAACAAAGAATTTATATACGACCAGGAGCGATGTTAGGGTACAGTTAAACATTAGTTAGAATCTGTACAGATTGAACTAATATTTTCAGGATTCTTGAAGAGCTGTGAAGAATCCTGAAAATATTTCAGGAATCCTGAAAATATTAACAAAAGCAGAAAAAAAAAAACATATCAAAACCCTGTCCCCTTAATTTATAAACATTAGGGCTTTACTGTCAGGTCCAAGAGTATTGCTAAAGATGGGGTAAATATGGTCATCACTTCAAAATAAATAATGTCATCTTATTTATCATCTTTGACTTTTATATTACATAACTGTATAACCTTGGTCTACCTGGGGCTTCTCCTGTGTTTCGGTAAAGAATATCATTAACCTAATATGTTTAATGAAATGTTCAATCTGGAAAGACCTCATTCTAAGTAAGGCTCCTATCTATGACTGTAACTTTCCAATACTCTAATCTGTATGCATGGTCCTACTAAACTAATGGTATATACTAATGTATTTTTCTCTGATACGTTTTTCCTTTGTTCATATCTAGAATGCCTTGTCCTCTCCCCACCATCCATTTTTGGTGACCAACTGAGCTCCTAATCCTCTTTAAAGCCATGAGTTATTTTTCCTCCTTCAGGAAGCCTTACACATGTTTGAATTCATTCATGTTTACAGTTATAAAACATTTGCTAGATGAATTGAAAGTGTTCATGCGCTTAATATTTTTTTATCAATATCTTTGGGCTAATTACTTCTCTCACGTTATGGGTGAAGAAACTCCAGTTCTTTGAATATGAGTAAGTTGTCAAATATTGTAAAATGAAAATAGGATTCAAACCCGACCTTAAATTCTCCAGTGACTGTCTAGTTCCTTGTTGCACTACAGAGCATTGGGTTTGATCGACTCTGACTCTTCATGCATGATATTAATGTAGCCCCAGTTAAGACTGAAACAAATTTCAACTTAATATTGCTTTCTTTGCAATGGCTAATCACGCATATACACATAATACAACAAATACACAAAAATGAATACTTGACTAAAATCCCAAAACACTGTATTTTATACACTTACTTTTTAACTCATTGTGAGTCTGGCATGAGTAGTGCTTGCCAGGTGAAACTAAAATCTACACCACTATTAAATCTACATGTATAGCCATTACTTGAAAAAAAAAATCTATCAGGAGCAGAGTGGCAAAGTTAAATTGGAAGGAGGCTCAAGGTCTAACATCTTATATAAAATGAATGACTTTGGAATAACTATACATTGCACTGATATTTAATATTTCACAGATGCATGTATTCTATTTATATGTGCTTTTACTTGAATAGAAGCATTTGATGAAATTCCTCCCTCAAGGTCTGCAGGGTTTTTAAAATTTTCATGTTACAATGAATTTCTCAGGTCAAGTCAATGATAGCAAGGAAAAAAGAATGGCTATGATGAAATTTTCTTTTCCAATCTTCTTCTAGAGTCAAAGTGACTCTGTCCTCATTAAAATCATTCTGCCTGCAGAGCATTTTTTTTTTTAATGAAATGTTCAATCTGGAAAGACCTCATTCTAAGTAAGGCTCCTATCTATGACTGTAACTTTCCAATACTCTAATCTGTATGCATGGTCCTACTAAACTAATGGTATATACTAATGTATTTTTCTCTGATACGTTTTTCCTTTGTTCATATCTAGAATGCCTTGTCCTCTCCCCACCATCCATTTTTGGTGACCAACTGAGCTCCTAATCCTCTTTAAAGCCATGAGTTATTTTTCCTCCTTCAGGAAGCCTTACACATGTTTGAATTCATTCATGTTTACAGTTATAAAACATTTGCTAGATGAATTGAAAGTGTTCATGCGCTTAATATTTTTTTATCAATATCTTTGGGCTAATTACTTCTCTCACGTTATGGGTGAAGAAACTCCAGTTCTTTGAATATGAGTAAGTTGTCAAATATTGTAAAATGAAAATAGGATTCAAACCCGACCTTAAATTCTCCAGTGACTGTCTAGTTCCTTGTTGCACTACAGAGCATTGGGTTTGATCGACTCTGACTCTTCATGCATGATATTAATGTAGCCCCAGTTAAGACTGAAACAAATTTCAACTTAATATTGCTTTCTTTGCAATGGCTAATCACGCATATACACATAATACAACAAATACACAAAAATGAATACTTGACTAAAATCCCAAAACACTGTATTTTATACACTTACTTTTTAACTCATTGTGAGTCTGGCATGAGTAGTGCTTGCCAGGTGAAACTAAAATCTACACCACTATTAAATCTACATGTATAGCCATTACTTGAAAAAAAAAATCTATCAGGAGCAGAGTGGCAAAGTTAAATTGGAAGGAGGCTCAAGGTCTAACATCTTATATAAAATGAATGACTTTGGAATAACTATACATTGCACTGATATTTAATATTTCACAGATGCATGTATTCTATTTATATGTGCTTTTACTTGAATAGAAGCATTTGATGAAATTCCTCCCTCAAGGTCTGCAGGGTTTTTAAAATTTTCATGTTACAATGAATTTCTCAGGTCAAGTCAATGATAGCAAGGAAAAAAGAATGGCTATGATGAAATTTTCTTTTCCAATCTTCTTCTAGAGTCAAAGTTGTCTCAATTTATCAGTGACTCTGTCCTCATTAAAATCATTCTGCCTGCAGAGCATTTTATTTAGTTTTCACATATGGAAATGGAGGGTGGGGAAGACCATGAGAATCAGTCCTTTCTGTTAGTACATGGACAATAAAAGCTGCCATTTTTTAACTTATGTAAGTTTAATAAGCAGTATGAATAGAGAAGTGCATAGATAAATGTGCTAATGATTTGAATATTATTCCTTTTTTAAACATACATATGTGTCTATATTTCTTATTTTTCATAACAGAAGCCTAAAAATGTTAAGGATATTTATATCTATATGTTATATATTTAATAATCTAGCCATTTCTTAGTAGTTGTGTTTTGCAGGTAGATTAATAGATATTGATTTTTTTCCTTGTGTTTATTCTAGTTATTTCAAAGTTTTTTTAAAATTCCATTTTAGTTTTGGATTCACTAGAGCTTCACTGTTGGTCACAGGCTTTCTCTAGTTGTGGCGTGCAGGCTTCTCATTGTGGTGGCTCCTCATTGCAGAGCACAGGCACTAGGCAGAAAGGCTGCAGTAGCTGCATCACTTGGGCCTATTGGTTGTAGTATGTGACTCTGAGGTGAGTAGCTCAGTAGCTGCAGTGCTTATGCTTAGTTTCTCTGCAGCATGTGGAATCTTCACGGATCAGAGATGAACCTCTGTCCCCTGTATTGGCCAGGAAAATTCTTATCCATTGCATCACAAGAGAAGTCCTACTAAATTAATTAGTTCTACTAATTAATTTATGTCAATTGTATAATTATTTATTTAAATTATAGAGTATCGTAAAAAATTGTACATTTAGCTTTTATATACCTTCATCTAACAATTACTAAGGACTTCCCTGGTGGCTCTGTGGTAAATAATCTGCCTACCAGGGCAAGAGACATAAGAGAGGCAGGTTCTATCCTTCGGTTGGGTAGATCCCCTGGAGAAGGAAATGGAAACCCACTCCAGTATTCTTCCCTGGGAAATTCCATTGACAGAGGAGCCTGGTAGGATGTTACAATGAATTTCTCAGGTCAAGTCAATGATAGCAAGGAAAAAAGAATGGCTATGATGAAATTTTCTTTTCCAATCTTCTTCTAGAGTCAAAGTTGTCTCAATTTATCAGTGACTCTGTCCTCATTAAAATCATTCTGCCTGCAGAGCATTTTATTTAGTTTTCACATATGGAAATGGAGGGTGGGGAAGACCATGAGAATCAGTCCTTTCTGTTAGTACATGGACAATAAAAGCTGCCATTTTTTAACTTATGTAAGTTTAATAAGCAGTATGAATAGAGAAGTGCATAGATAAATGTGCTAATGATTTGAATATTATTCCTTTTTTAAACATACATATGTGTCTATATTTCTTATTTTTCATAACAGAAGCCTAAAAATGTTAAGGATATTTATATCTATATGTTATATATTTAATAATCTAGCCATTTCTTAGTAGTTGTGTTTTGCAGGTAGATTAATAGATATTGATTTTTTTCCTTGTGTTTATTCTAGTTATTTCAAAGTTTTTTTAAAATTCCATTTTAGTTTTGGATTCACTAGAGCTTCACTGTTGGTCACAGGCTTTCTCTAGTTGTGGCGTGCAGGCTTCTCATTGTGGTGGCTCCTCATTGCAGAGCACAGGCACTAGGCAGAAAGGCTGCAGTAGCTGCATCACTTGGGCCTATTGGTTGTAGTATGTGACTCTGAGGTGAGTAGCTCAGTAGCTGCAGTGCTTATGCTTAGTTTCTCTGCAGCATGTGGAATCTTCACGGATCAGAGATGAACCTCTGTCCCCTGTATTGGCCAGGAAAATTCTTATCCATTGCATCACAAGAGAAGTCCTACTAAATTAATTAGTTCTACTAATTAATTTATGTCAATTGTAGCATTATTTATTTAGATTATAGAGTATCGTAAAAAATTGTACATTTAGCTTTTATATACCTTCATCTAACAATTACTAAGGACTTCCCTGGTGGCTCTGTGGTAAATAATCTGCCTACCAGGGCAAGAGACATAAGAGAGGCAGGTTCTATCCTTCGGTTGGGTAGATCCCCTGGAGAAGGAAATGGAAACCCACTCCAGTATTCTTCCCTGGGAAATTCCATTGACAGAGGAGCCTGGTAGGCCACAGTCCAAGGGATCACCAAAGAGTCAGACATAACTTAGTAACTAAACAACAACAACAATATCTTCTAAATATTTTAATTCCCTAGAAGTTCTTAGAAACTATCCATTTTAACCCCAGATATCACTTTGTGAGGTCAGCTATAGTCTCTCTCCTACTAAATGATTTGCAGTTTGGTGAAACTCAGCTGCTAAAGAAACTTTATTTCTGTATGTTTTGCAAATGGAGTCCAATCCATAAGCAACCTGGCTCTTCTGACTTCTAAAAAAAAGCATTCAAAATAAGAATGATTCCCTCACACCTCCCTTCAATTACCTGAATTGAAGCCCCCATCATCTCTTAATTACTACAGTTAACTAGTAACAGATCTTCTTGTCACCTCTCGGATCCCCATCTATCCCATGCTAGCTCACAGGGACTATTCTTTTGTTTTCCGTTTTCATTTCTTTTTTCCTTTTTTATTTCCCCATCATGCCTCTTTTTTATTCATATTTATCTTCATCCATCTTTTTTATTCTTTGGCATGTGTGGGCCACCCATCGCAGTGGTCTCCCTCACTGCGGAGCACCGGCTCTGGGCGCATGCCTCCAGAGTGCTGGCTCCTAATTGAACACACCGGTCCAACTGCTCTGCGGCACATGGGATCTTCCCCAGCCTGGGATCCAACCAGTACCTTGCACTTGGGCCTATTGGTGTAGTATGTGACTCTGAGGTGAGTAGCTCAGTAGCTGCAGTGCTTATGCTTAGTTTCTCTGCAGCATGTGGAATCTTCACGGATCAGAGATGAACCTCTGTCCCCTGTATTGGCCAGGAAAATTCTTATCCATTGCATCACAAGAGAAGTCCTACTAAATTAATTAGTTCTACTAATTAATTTATGTCAATTGTATAATTATTTATTTAAATTATAGAGTATCGTAAAAAATTGTACATTTAGCTTTTATATACCTTCATCTAACAATTACTAAGGACTTCCCTGGTGGCTCTGTGGTAAATAATCTGCCTACCAGGGCAAGAGACATAAGAGAGGCAGGTTCTATCCTTCGGTTGGGTAGATCCCCTGGAGAAGGAAATGGAAACCCACTCCAGTATTCTTCCCTGGGAAATTCCATTGACAGAGGAGCCTGGTAGGCCACAGTCCAAGGGATCACCAAAGAGTCAGACATAACTTAGTAACTAAACAACAACAACAATATCTTCTAAATATTTTAATTCCCTAGAAGTTCTTAGAAACTATCCATTTTAACCCCAGATATCACTTTGTGAGGTCAGCTATAGTCTCTCTCCTACTAAATGATTTGCAGTTTGGTGAAACTCAGCTGCTAAAGAAACTTTATTTCTGTATGTTTTGCAAATGGAGTCCAATCCATAAGCAACCTGGCTCTTCTGACTTCTAAAAAAAAGCATTCAAAATAAGAATGATTCCCTCACACCTCCCTTCAATTACCTGAATTGAAGCCCCCATCATCTCTTAATTACTACAGTTAACTAGTAACAGATCTTCTTGTCACCTCTCGGATCCCCATCTATCCCATGCTAGCTCACAGGGACTATTCTTTTGTTTTCCGTTTTCATTTCTTTTTTCCTTTTTTATTTCCCCATCATGCCTCTTTTTTATTCATATTTATCTTCATCCATCTTTTTTATTCTTTGGCATGTGTGGGCCACCCATCGCAGTGGTCTCCCTCACTGCGGAGCACCGGCTCTGGGCGCATGCCTCCAGAGTGCTGGCTCCTAATTGAACACACCGGTCCAACTGCTCTGCGGCACATGGGATCTTCCCCAGCCTGGGATCCAACCAGTACCTTGCACTGCAGGACAAGCTCTTTACCCACTGGGCCACTAGGGAAGCCCCGGGGGATATTCTTGAAGAGACTGGTATGGTTTCTGTTGCTTTAACTCCTCACTGCACCTGGGGTATTTCTGCACTAGATGGTTACACCACTTGATCCTTCATTTAATTCAAGTGTTGTATGCAAGGGATAGCCAAGACCAGCTCATCTAAAATATACCGCATTCATTTAAACATTGGGCTTTTTCTAGTGTGAACTAGTTATCCATAACTGTTGGACTTATGTCTTGTCAATTTCACGGTGTTTTTTTTTTTTTTTTTTTTTGGATTTTAGCCTTTAATCTATCATTATCATTACAGATTTTAGAGCAAAATGTCTCCTTTTTTTTTTTTTTCAAGCTGGTTTTCCCTGATGACTCAGATGGTAAAGAATCTGCCTACAATGCAGGAGACCTGGGTTTGACCCCTGGGTCAGGAAGATCCCCTGGAGATGGAAATGGCAACCCACTCCAGTAGTCTGGCCTGGAGAATCCCATGAACAGAGGAGCCTTGTGGACTACAGTCCATGAGTCACAAAGAGTCAGACCTGACTGACTGACTAACACATTCATACCCCATAAAAGAGAGTTGCGTTGAAAAGAAAATGTGTGGCATGGGGGAGAGGCAGACACATTTTTAAAATTTTTATTGAAGTATAGTTTATTTACAGTATTGGGTTAATTTCTGCTGTACAGCAAAGTGATTCAGTTATACATATATGCATCCTTTTTAAAAAATGATTCATCCATTTGTTAATTTTGAAACATCAGATCCTTGTTGCTGCATGCAGACTCTGTCTAGTTCTGATGCGCAGGCTTCTCATTGCTGTGGTTTCTCTTGTTGTGGGGCAGGGCACACAGGCTTCAGGACTTGTGCGTGGGCCCAGTGCTTGCGGTGCACAGGCTTAGTTACCCTGTGGCATGTAGAATCTTACTGGACCAGGGATCGAACCCATGTCCCCTTCATTGGATGGCAGATTCTTAACCTGGACCACCAGGGAAGTCTCATTCTTTTTCACATTCTTGTCTATTCTGGTTTGTCACAGAATACTGAATATAGTTCCCTGTGCTATAGAGTAGGACTGTCTATGTTTGTTTTTTAGAGCTTATGCATTTCCATTCTTGTTTGAAAAGTTTCCCCCTACCCTTAGCTTTTATTTGTAGCCTATAAGATTTACTTCTAAAGTTGCTATTCCATAATTAATGCTTATGAAATTTATTTTACATTATGATGGGAAGTGTGACTTTACCTTTGTTTCATCCATTCACTTTGATAAGTATCTACTTCACCATCTCTGTGTTTCTCCATTGTATTTGTGTTCATTTCTGATTATTGTCTCTTTTCCCTAATTGAATGTATTATATTCATAATTAGGGCATTTTATATCTTGATCATCACGATAAAATTTGATCTGCACATAGTAAGGACCTGCTAAATGTTTATTAAATAAGTTAATAAATACAAAGATTAATATTTGACTCAGATGGTAAAGAATCTGCCTACAATGCAGGAGACCTGGGTTTGACCCCTGGGTCAGGAAGATCCCCTGGAGATGGAAATGGCAACCCACTCCAGTAGTCTGGCCTGGAGAATCCCATGAACAGAGGAGCCTTGTGGACTACAGTCCATGAGTCACAAAGAGTCAGACCTGACTGACTGACTAACACATTCATACCCCATAAAAGAGAGTTGCGTTGAAAAGAAAATGTGTGGCATGGGGGAGAGGCAGACACATTTTTAAAATTTTTATTGAAGTATAGTTTATTTACAGTATTGGGTTAATTTCTGCTGTACAGCAAAGTGATTCAGTTATACATATATGCATCCTTTTTAAAAAATGATTCATCCATTTGTTAATTTTGAAACATCAGATCCTTGTTGCTGCATGCAGACTCTGTCTAGTTCTGATGCGCAGGCTTCTCATTGCTGTGGTTTCTCTTGTTGTGGGGCAGGGCACACAGGCTTCAGGACTTGTGCGTGGGCCCAGTGCTTGCGGTGCACAGGCTTAGTTACCCTGTGGCATGTAGAATCTTACTGGACCAGGGATCGAACCCATGTCCCCTTCATTGGATGGCAGATTCTTAACCTGGACCACCAGGGAAGTCTCATTCTTTTTCACATTCTTGTCTATTCTGGTTTGTCACAGAATACTGAATATAGTTCCCTGTGCTATAGAGTAGGACTGTCTATGTTTGTTTTTTAGAGCTTATGCATTTCCATTCTTGTTTGAAAAGTTTCCCCCTACCCTTAGCTTTTATTTGTAGCCTATAAGATTTACTTCTAAAGTTGCTATTCCATAATTAATGCTTATGAAATTTATTTTACATTATGATGGGAAGTGTGACTTTACCTTTGTTTCATCCATTCACTTTGATAAGTATCTACTTCACCATCTCTGTGTTTCTCCATTGTATTTGTGTTCATTTCTGATTATTGTCTCTTTTCCCTAATTGAATGTATTATATTCATAATTAGGGCATTTTATATCTTGATCATCACGATAAAATTTGATCTGCACATAGTAAGGACCTGCTAAATGTTTATTAAATAAGTTAATAAATACAAAGATTAATATCATTTGTTGTTTTAATCCTAAAGTAATATTTATACTATAAATATATTTAATCTTTATAATTTTCCATGGGATGTAAACTTTATATTTTTATTTCATAAGTAACAGTATTGAGGGGTAAGAATATGAAACCGCTTGTGCTTGTTGGGTTAGTGGAAAGCCTAGATCTGGAATGCATAGCCTATGGATCATAATGTCTTCTGTTGTGTTTTGTTAAGAAGTAACTTCCTCTAGACTTTTATTACTTCAGCGAAAGACAACAAAGATCCTCCTGATTTTCTAAGCCAAAAGTAAACTTTCCAGGTACCTCAGCATCAGTGATTTCCATTACTTATAGAATAAGTTTCAAGTTTTCATCAGGCAGCCAGAGTAAAGCTTTCCATCTTTACGTGAAATCTGAGGATCACAGAAAATACTCCTTAATATTGATCAGTTTAGCCTAGTGACTTTGCAGAGATTCCAGAAATTTGAATGGATATCTCCAGTTTCCTCAGTCAATCAATATTGCCAATCTGAGCTTATTTTTATTTTACACTAGAGAAAGTGCTCTTCTTGGTCTCCACATGAATTTGAGTGGGTTGGTTTGTTTGCACATAGGTTCATAGGAAAAAAAACAGCCTCCAATTAACCTGGTATTTCCAGAAGTCCAAGTCCTAGATAGATTTCTTTTAATTCTATTTCAGTCTCTTCTGACATTCATAAGCACAAGGAAGCAAATTGTATTTTGCTTATCTGTATCTTTAATTTGATGAATCAATTAATATCTCCTCTATATTTAAATGTCCTGGTATTTTCTTCCCAAATGTCTTTGTATGAGCATGCCCAGTAGGTATTTATAAATTTTTGTTTGTATGCTTGGTGCTAAGAATGATCAAAATTTGTTTTAACAAATGCTTTTGTAAGCCTTTCCATATTAGCTAATGAATATAAGATTATGCTAGGAAAACTTCTTGTGTACTCTGAGAACTTCTTTTTTTATTATTTTTGGTTTTGATTTATAATATACATGGAAAGCCTTGGCAGATGGGTATTGCAGAAATGCACTGTACACAAATGCCCACTGTTACTCTTAATACTACTGAATAGATTATTAGACCAAAGTAATTTTACCATAGTTGTAAATTTATAAGACATTGAACATCTTAAGAATATTCTATTCATAGAGTAACATTAATAATAAACACTGTTAGCTGGATGGTCAGATACTTTCAATGAATGCTTTGCCTTGGAAATACGTATGCTGTACTCAAGCTCAATCAGTTTTAGCATTTGTTTAACAGATGGTCAGGCTCTTTCAAAATGTTAAGCCTTGGGCTTCCCTGGTGGTCCAGTGGGTAGAGAGTCTGCCTTGCAGTGCCAGGGGCACCAGTTCGATCCCTGGCCTGGGAAGAACCCACGTGCTGCAGAGCGACTGGACTGGTGTGTCCAATTATGAGCCTGCGCTCTGGAGCACGTGCACCCAGAGCTAGTGCTCTGCAGTGAGAGAGGCCACTGCAATGGGAGGCCCACTCAGGCCAAAGAATAAAGATGGAGGAAAATAAATGATTACTTAGAGGTCACAAGAAAAAAAAGTATAAAAAAAAATAAGCCTTGCTCAGAATTCTCACTGCTGTCATCTCAAGTCTTCTTTGAGTCTCTGAACAATACAAGTGTTCAAACTTAGCGTTTATCTGACTCTGCAAGGAATGAAGTGGATTGCAGGAGAATTTAATCAAGGGTGCCTTTAAAGGGGAATATAAGTGTATCATCAACGCACAAATTTTCCTGACTGCAAAAATCACCAACCACGAAAGTGGCATCTTCAGAAAGTCAGTGAGCATATACAGATGTCTAAATAGACTTCCTATAAATGAGGTCACTAGGACAAGTCCTTAGTGCTCTCAAATGACATACGCTACAGTCAGATAATCTTGGTGTCATATTAGTTACAAAATGCTGAATAGAGTTAGCAGTGTCCTTATAAAGACAAACTCATAAAACATTAAAACATGTTGTATCATGTTCAAAGGAAATGTGTTCAGATCAAATGAGTAGACATCCTAAGGCCAAGTTGCCCTGTCCAGAATATCATAATAGATGCTTCACAAACACTTAATGAATGAGTCTTCAAGGAATAAATGGAAGCTGAATCAATACCAGTTTGTAATTAGATGCTGATGGTTGGTGGTGGTTTAGTCAACTCTTTGCAATAGATTATTACCCAAAATTTCTAGTTGTAAATTTATAAGACATTGAACATCTTAAGAATATTCTATTCATAGAGTAACATTAATAATAAACACTGTTAGCTGGATGGTCAGATACTTTCAATGAATGCTTTGCCTTGGAAATACGTATGCTGTACTCAAGCTCAATCAGTTTTAGCATTTGTTTAACAGATGGTCAGGCTCTTTCAAAATGTTAAGCCTTGGGCTTCCCTGGTGGTCCAGTGGGTAGAGAGTCTGCCTTGCAGTGCCAGGGGCACCAGTTCGATCCCTGGCCTGGGAAGAACCCACGTGCTGCAGAGCGACTGGACTGGTGTGTCCAATTATGAGCCTGCGCTCTGGAGCACGTGCACCCAGAGCTAGTGCTCTGCAGTGAGAGAGGCCACTGCAATGGGAGGCCCACTCAGGCCAAAGAATAAAGATGGAGGAAAATAAATGATTACTTAGAGGTCACAAGAAAAAAAAGTATAAAAAATCAGCCTTGCTCAGAATTCTCACTGCTGTCATCTCAAGTCTTCTTTGAGTCTCTGAACAATACAAGTGTTCAAACTTAGCGTTTATCTGACTCTGCAAGGAATGAAGTGGATTGCAGGAGAATTTAATCAAGGGTGCCTTTAAAGGGGAATATAAGTGTATCATCAACGCACAAATTTTCCTGACTGCAAAAATCACCAACCACGAAAGTGGCATCTTCAGAAAGTCAGTGAGCATATACAGATGTCTAAATAGACTTCCTATAAATGAGGTCACTAGGACAAGTCCTTAGTGCTCTCAAATGACATACGCTACAGTCAGATAATCTTGGTGTCATATTAGTTACAAAATGCTGAATAGAGTTAGCAGTGTCCTTATAAAGACAAACTCATAAAACATTAAAACATGTTGTATCATGTTCAAAGGAAATGTGTTCAGATCAAATGAGTAGACATCCTAAGGCCAAGTTGCCCTGTCCAGAATATCATAATAGATGCTTCACAAACACTTAATGAATGAGTCTTCAAGGAATAAATGGAAGCTGAATCAATACCAGTTTGTAATTAGATGCTGATGGTTGGTGGTGGTTTAGTCAACTCTTTGCAACCCCATGAACTGTAGCCCACCAGGTTCCTCTGTTCTTGGCATTTACCCGGCAAGAATACTGGATATGTGTGTCACTAGCAAACATTCTAAAAAGTAAATGAATGATCTTTGACATAGTACTGAGCTGCATGTCATGAGCTTATTTTTTATCTATAAAATAATTTTTTGTTTTCATTCAAAATATCAGTATTTCAAGAAAATATTGTATGTTCAGTGAATCAAGCTGGAAGAATTCCAGTTAATTGTGTCATCCATTTATAGAGTCACTGAAATCACTAAAGACCTCATAAATATCCTGATGGTAAAGACATATATTGTATGGCAAGTACATAATTTCAAAACCTATTTAACAAAGAAATTCATTTTATCTACTCTTATAATACCTCTTAATGGTCCATTAAATGCATCACAGTTAAAGAGGAACACTTTGCTAAACCTTTTCCAGATGATGTATTCTGAGATACTTTATTCCCTCCCTTGATTCAGTATGTTGCCAGACTCCATTTGGATGTTCAGTAAATTAAATTATTTCCTTCCTAATTCCACTGATGAATATTCCTTAATAGTTTTCAAAGTGGTTAGGGTTTCTAGGTTTCAGCTTCATTCTTTGGAAAACCCATACTAAAAGTAAAAAAAAAAAAAAAAGAAAAGAAATTCTCATAGAACAAAGTGTAAAATTCAAAACTATAAAACTAGAAGATAATGCAGGAGAAATTATCTCCTTTGGTTTAGAGATGAGTTTTCAGATACAGCACCAAATGGGGTGAAGGAAATAATTGAGAAGTTGAGAATCATTAATGCTTTAAAATTGTTATGAATAAGATATTGTCATATGGGAACTCTGTAGTATCCACTCAATTTATCTGTAAAACTAAAACTGTTTTAGAAAAATAAAAAATAAATTTCTAACTCTGGCAAATATTATCAAAAGGCTAAAACAAATCATGTATCCTTCTAATACCAACCAAATTGATAAAAAGATGATTTTAGGTCTATTACTAGTAAAAATGCAATAAAGTTAAGGATTATCCATGCATGAGATGAGAATAAAGAGGACTCGACTTCCATCCATTATCATATAAATTACATATTTCTGATTTATTCCATCTTCCAGCCTGATCATAGCATGACATTAGTCTCAGCTTTGTTATCTGTGATGTGGGGAATTTGGACTGAAGGTTCTTTCAGCTCCTTCACTGTGTTTCTCTGCGAATGGTCTTCAGTTTTCGTAGCCTGACAAATTGCCTCACAACTCTGAATTCCTACCACAGTGACTTGTAAGAATATAGGAATCAAGGGATCGTTGTCATTTCAATAAATGATTTTGGTGGAGATCTTAGCTTTCTTTAAGTGATGACCACTTAGAAACTTAGGGATTTTACCAATTCCATTTCAGGAAACTCAGTTAAGAACTACACTCAGCAGTCAGAGTTAAAGCCATTTCTATCTCTTTAGTTCCAGATTAGCTGGCAGACCTGCACAAACTCTATAAATTTGATATTAAGAGAACCATGTCATAGATGAAAAATGCACTGTCAGGGTATTTAAGTAACTTGACAAAAATCATTCATCTAAGAAAGAGAAGAAATGATAATTAAGCCAGTTAACATTTAGTATAAAAGTGTGCGAGCTACAACGTGCTATATCCAGACTATAAGCTAATGAAATTCACTTGTTGATATATCTGAGATACTAATATATGTATAACCTAAAAAGTCTATTGAAGACACTATTGTATGAATGCTTTTTCAAATCCATCTTAGGGCATTCCACACTTCAGAATCAAGTTCGAGCCGTAATCTGAAATATATTTTCCTTGGGTTTTAGTTGTACTGACTTTTGCATATTATTTAATCATCTTATTAAGTGGGCAAATGTAATACATTATGTAGTGGTCCAAACACTGAGAAGAAGATGAGATAATAACAGCAGCTCATGTCTAGTTTTAAAAAATGAAAAGTGTTCTTGTATCTTCAGATCACTTGCTATTATCCAAGATTGAATCTTTTTTTAAAAAAACTCGAACCCTTTTATCTGTAAAACTAAAACTGTTTTAGAAAAATAAAAAATAAATTTCTAACTCTGGCAAATATTATCAAAAGGCTAAAACAAATCATGTATCCTTCTAATACCAACCAAATTGATAAAAAGATGATTTTAGGTCTATTACTAGTAAAATGCAATAAAGTTAAGGATTATCCATGCATGAGATGAGAATAAAGAGGACTCGACTTCCATCCATTATCATATAAATTACATATTTCTGATTTATTCCATCTTCCAGCCTGATCATAGCATGACATTAGTCTCAGCTTTGTTATCTGTGATGTGGGGAATTTGGACTGAAGGTTCTTTCAGCTCCTTCACTGTGTTTCTCTGCGAATGGTCTTCAGTTTTCGTAGCCTGACAAATTGCCTCACAACTCTGAATTCCTACCACAGTGACTTGTAAGAATATAGGAATCAAGGGATCGTTGTCATTTCAATAAATGATTTTGGTGGAGATCTTAGCTTTCTTTAAGTGATGACCACTTAGAAACTTAGGGATTTTACCAATTCCATTTCAGGAAACTCAGTTAAGAACTACACTCAGCAGTCAGAGTTAAAGCCATTTCTATCTCTTTAGTTCCAGATTAGCTGGCAGACCTGCACAAACTCTATAAATTTGATATTAAGAGAACCATGTCATAGATGAAAAATGCACTGTCAGGGTATTTAAGTAACTTGACAAAAATCATTCATCTAAGAAAGAGAAGAAATGATAATTAAGCCAGTTAACATTTAGTATAAAAGTGTGCGAGCTACAACGTGCTATATCCAGACTATAAGCTAATGAAATTCACTTGTTGATATATCTGAGATACTAATATATGTATAACCTAAAAAGTCTATTGAAGACAATATTGTATGAATGCCTTTTCAAATCCATCTTAGGGCATTCCACACTTCAGAATCAAGTTCGAGCCGTAATCTGAAATATATTTTCCTTGGGTTTTAGTTGTACTGACTTTTGCATATTATTTAATCATCTTATTAAGTGGGCAAATGTAATACATTATGTAGTGGTCCAAACACTGAGAAGAAGATGAGATAATAACAGCAGCTCATGTCTAGTTTTAAAAAATGAAAAGTGTTCTTGTATCTTCAGATCACTTGCTATTATCCAAGAAATTCAAAAGGTCACATGCAAGTTTTTGAAAGGAAACTGAAGGTAGCCTTAAAAAAATGTTTTGATTTGGGAATGGCGTCAGTGATCTCGGTGTTACCTAATATATAAAATCCTAAGGATATGTTTTCTTATTTTGTTTTGTAGAACCCTATATACTTAGAAACATGAATACCCATTTTACTGGTGTAAAAATTGTTCAAAAGTATTGAGTAGATGCCACAGACTCAGGATGTTAGGATCACATTTCCAGTTTTTTGGTCTGAGAAACTATCAACTCCAAGCCATTCCATGCAAATATTTCACATTCCTGCAACATAAAACCTCAAAAACCTTGCCTACTGTCTAGCCAAATTTCAGATATCTACTGACTTAAATGATACATAACTCTTCACAATGTTTAAACATACATACATAGATTTCTTTGTATCCAGTCTAAATCTTTTGTGTTACATGTGATTTCATCTTTTAGATAAAGTTTTTAAAGTATAATGTAAAATAAAGGGCACAAGTTTTAGTGTACAACTTGATAAATTCTCACAAAAAGGAAAATAATAATCTATGTAACTACACTGATCAATATAATAAATGTAACAAAACTCAAGAAACCTGCATGATAGACATGATGCAACATACAGGCTTTTGTATCCTTTCTCATTAACTATGTGTGCGGGGACCTTCCGCAGAAAGGGAAGGTAGCAGGGATTACTCCCGCGGAACCGGGAGATCTTGGAGAAAGGCGAATCTTGAACTGTCCGCCCGCAGCCCCCTGGCTGAAGGCAGGGGACAATCAGGACAGGGTTCCATTTTGCAATTGATCCTCAACAAAGACTATAAGCTAATGAAATTCACTTGTTGATATATCTGAGATACTAATATATGCAGAACCTAAAAAGTCTATTGAAGACACTATTGTATGAATGCTTTTTCAAATCCATCTTAGGGCATTCCACACTTCAGAATCAAGTTCGAGCCGTAATCTGAAATATATTTTCCTTGGGTTTTAGTTGTACTGACTTTTGCATATTATTTAATCATCTTATTAAGTGGGCAAATGTAATACATTATGTAGTGGTCCAAACACTGAGAAGAAGATGAGATAATAACAGCAGCTCATGTCTAGTTTTAAAAAATGAAAAGTGTTCTTGTATCTTCAGATCACTTGCTATTATCCAAGAAATTCAAAAGGTCACATGCAAGTTTTTGAAAGGAAACTGAAGGTAGCCTTAAAAAAATGTTTTGATTTGGGAATGGCGTCAGTGATCTCGGTGTTACCTAATATATAAAATCCTAAGGATATGTTTTCTTATTTTGTTTTGTAGAACCCTATATACTTAGAAACATGAATACCCATTTTACTGGTGTAAAAATTGTTCAAAAGTATTGAGTAGATGCCACAGACTCAGGATGTTAGGATCACATTTCCAGTTTTTTGGTCTGAGAAACTATCAACTCCAAGCCATTCCATGCAAATATTTCACATTCCTGCAACATAAAACCTCAAAAACCTTGCCTACTGTCTAGCCAAATTTCAGATATCTACTGACTTAAATGATACATAACTCTTCACAATGTTTAAACATACATACATAGATTTCTTTGTATCCAGTCTAAATCTTTTGTGTTACATGTGATTTCATCTTTTAGATAAAGTTTTTAAAGTATAATGTAAAATAAAGGGCACAAGTTTTAGTGTACAACTTGATAAATTCTCACAAAAAGGAAAATAATAATCTATGTAACTACACTGATCAATATAATAAATGTAACAAAACTCAAGAAACCTGCATGATAGACATGATGCAACATACAGGCTTTTGTATCCTTTCTCATTAACTATTTTGCGGGGAGCTTCGGCAGAAAGGGAAGGGAGCAGGGATTGCTCCCGGCGGAACCGGGAGATCTTGGAGAAAGGCAAATCTTGAACTGTCCGCCCCGCAGCCCCCTGGCTGAAGGCAGGGGACAATCAGACGCGACAGGGGTTCCATCGAAGTAGTTCCGCTTTATTAATGAAGATCCATAGCTTTTATAGGCCAGTGAAGGGGGTTTTGCACGGGCCTTCCTATAGATTACACCAATCAAGCTAAAGGCCAAGCAATCATTCACGAGCGCGGCAGCCAGGGGAACCAATCAGAAATTTTGACCATCAATTAACAATTTAGATCACGCCCTGTCTCTTCCTGTAGGCGCCATCTTAGCTGCAAACATGTGCTTAAGCTTCTTTAAACAATGCACTTAAGCTTCCCTTCATTTCCATGTCCCTTCCTGTAGGCGCCATCTTAGCTCCAAGCTGAAACAATGTGCTTAAGCTTCTTTTCACTCCCACACCCCTCCCTGTAGGCGCCATCTTAACTCCAAACTGCAAACATGTGCTTAAGCTGCTTTATGTTTAAAACAGTCCTCTTTCAATTCAGAGCCCCACATATGTGAAGGTCTTGCTTATGTCACATCACATTAAACCTTTATATTTGGTGTTATTTTGATAGTCTGGTAAATGTTACCTTTTATTTTTCTATTTTATTTTCTACGTTTTTTTTTTTGCCTATGTATGTAAATGAAATATGCTCTTGCATATACTTTGCAGTGTCTAAATTCACACACTGATATTAACATAGGTTCTATGATTTTAAAGCTTGTATAGAAACAATCATGGAAATTTTAATTTCTCCCTGTCCCATCTTTATATACATGTGTTTTGTGTTACATGTGATTTCATCTTTTAGATAAAGTTTTAAAGTATAATGTAAAATAAAGGGCACAAGTTTTAGTGTACAACTTGATAAATTCTCACAAAAAGGAAAATAATAATCTATGTAACTACACTGATCAATATAATAAATGTAACAAAACTCAAGAAACCTGCATGATAGACATGATGCAACATACAGGCTTTTGTATCCTTTCTCATTAACTATGTGTGCGGGGACCTTCCGCAGAAAGGGAAGGTAGCAGGGATTACTCCCGGCGGAACCGGGAGATCTTGGAGAAAGGCGAATCTTGAACTGTCCGCCCCGCAGCCCCCTGGCTGAAGGCAGGGGACAATCAGACGCGACAGGGGTTCCATCGAAGTAGTTCCGCTTTATTAATGAAGATCCATAGCTTTTATAGGCAAGTGAAGGGGGTTTTGCACGGGACTTCCTATAGATTACACCAATCAAGCTAAAGGCCAAGCAATCATTCACGAGTGCGGCAGCCAGGGGAACCAATCAGAAATTTTGACCATCAATTAACAATTTAGATCACGCCCTGTCTCTTCCTGTAGGCGCCATCTTAGCTGCAAACATGTGCTTAAGCTTCTTTAAACAATGCACTTAAGCTTCCCTTCATTTCCATGTCCCTTCCTGTAGGCGCCATCTTAGCTCCAAGCTGAAACAATGTGCTTAAGCTTCTTTTCACTCCCACACCCCTCCCTGTAGGCGCCATCTTAACTCCAAACTGCAAACATGTGCTTAAGCTGCTTTATGTTTAAAACAGTCCTCTTTCAATTCAGAGCCCCACATATGTGAAGGTCTTGCTTATGTCACATCACATTAAACCTTTATATTTGGTGTTATTTTGATAGTCTGGTAAATGTTACCTTTTATTTTTCTATTTTATTTTCTACGTTTTTTTTTTTGCCTATGTATGTAAATGAAATATGCTCTTGCATATACTTTGCAGTGTCTAAATTCACACACTGATATTAACATAGGTTCTATGATTTTAAAGCTTGTATAGAAACAATCATGGAAATTTTAATTTCTCCCTGTCCCATCTTTATATACATGTGTTTTGTTTTTGTTTTTGTTTCTCGTTTACCTTTCTCGTGTATTATATTGACTATATGCTAAGTTTGTTTGGATTGCTATAACAAAATACCAGAGACTGGGTAGTTTATAAATAGTATATATTTATTCCTCAGTTTTGGAGTCTGGAAGTCTGAAATCCAGGGGGGCAGAATGATCAGGTGAAGATTCTCTTGCAGCTTCCAGACTTCTCCTTCTATCTTCAGATGGTGGAAGGTGCTGGCAAGCTCTGTGGAATCTCTTTGCAAGGGTATTTCTTCCATTCCTAAGGACTCCACCCTCATGATCTAAACACCTCCCCAATGTACCACTTACTATAACTATCACTTTTATGGGTTAGTGTTTCAGTATGAATTTTGAGGGAACACACTTAGACTGTAGCAATCTTGTAATATAATTATCATTAAATAGAAGTAGTAATGATGAAATATATTGTCTTAGTCTTCAGGAAAAGTTCTTAATAATTTACACAAAGTACAAATTATGAGTAAAGTATTTGAACAACCTTTTTACCAGATGAAGTACTCTCAATTCTAGTTCATAGTGTCTGTTTCATAAATGAGTAGTGAATATTCTAAAATGCTTTTCTTTCATCTATTATAATAATCATAACTCCATTATCCCTTAGTGTGGTGAATTGTGTTGATTGAATTTTAAATGTGAACACCAAGCATTCAGAAATAATCTACACTTGGATATGGTGTATTACCTTGTTTAAATAATGTAGTGATAATTTTAAATATTCTATTAAGATATCTTCAGGTATGTGCATGCTAGATTGCCTTGCCAGTTTCCATTTTCAAAATGTTTCTGGTCTTAGCATCCAGACCACATATAATAAACTCATAGAAAAAGTTAGGGCATGTTCCTTCATATTCTGTCTTTTAGGTAATTTTGTATAAGACTTCTGGTATTTTTTCTATTGGAGTAAGTCATAGTAAGTCATATGGAGTAATGCTACCTGGGCCTGGAGTTTTATTTTTAGGAAAAATTTTTACTTAAATATGTGACTTAAATAGATACAAACTTCTCAGATTTTCTACTTCTTCTTGTGTCCATTTGGTGTTTTGTATGTCAAAAAATGTGTTCATTTCACCTAAATTTTCAAATGAAGTGTTCATAATACTTGTAATAATTATTTATAAAACTTATTATAATTATTACCTGTAGGATTTAGTGATTTTCTGATTCATAATACTAGTTATTTGTGCTTTTTGTGCTTTTTGTGCTTTTTGCTCCTTTTTTTCCACAGCTAATCTTGATCCAACTTTTGAGGATATTCACTTTTAAACCTGTGTTCCTCACTTCACTGGGTCTTGCTGTTATTATCCTTTCTTTCCATCAAATACGTTTAGTAGCTATCCAGATTCATACCATGATTTCTTCCAAGACTTTTTTGGAATTCTGTTGCTTTATTAATTAATGACTATTTGAAGGATTTGAATATACATTTTTGTTGTAGATATTTAAATTTGATTAATTGGTTTAAGGCATTAAACTCTGCATTATTTTAATCCTTGAACAGTGCTTCAGATTCAGTATACAGTCTATCATCTGGTCAATTTTGATCATTTTTATATATATATATATATATATACTTGAAAAGTTGGCATTTATATTTATTCTTTGCAGGGTTTTAGATATATCTATTACATAAATGTTATTAATCATTTTGCTAAACTATTTTGTGTTCTTCAAAGTATCTGATTCTTTTTTTTTTTTCTTTTGGCCACTTCTATTGGTCTTTCATTTATTTATTTTCTTCCATCTTTGTTCTTTGGCCTGTGTGAGCCTTCCATCGCAGTGGCCTTTCTCGTGGCAGAGCACCGGCTCTGGGCACATGTACTCCAGAGCTCTGACTAGGTAGTTGGACACATGGGTCCAGCTGCTCCGCGGCATATGGGATCTTCCCAGACCAGGGATGGAACCGGTGCCCCTTGCACTGCATGGCAGTGTCCTTACCCACTGGACCACCAGGGAAGCTCTATCTGATTCTTCTGTTAGATTTTCATACACAGTCTTGTCTAAGACTGGGGACTTTTCTGTTTTCGTCTTAGCATGAATTTGCCTTATATATTTTATCTTTTTTTTTTTTTAGATTTATTTATTTATTTATTTGAGGGGGGTGAGGTGGGGAGGGAGGGGAGCAGGCGGGCCACTTCTATTGGTCTTTCATTTCTCTATGTTCATCCGTCTTTATTCTTTGGCCCCTGTGGGCCTCCCATCGCGGTGGCGTCTGTTGTCGCAGAGCGCCGGCTCTGGGCGCATGCGCTCCAGAGCTCCGGCTCGGTGATTGGACACATCAGTCCAGCCGCTCCGCGGCACGTGGGATCTTCCCAGGCCAGGGCTTGAACCGGTGCCCCTTGCACTGCAAGGCGGTGTCCTTACCCACTGGACCACCAGGGAAGCCCCATATATTTTAAATTATGGTTTTAGACAAATATAATTTAGGATTGTCATATATGCCTAATAGGTTGATTGCTTTAACATTTTGAGATGCTCCTCTGTACACCCTGCACTCCTACTTAAAGGCTACTCTATCTGGTGTTAGTTAGGCTATATAAGTTTTCATTAGTGTCTGCATTACATATCTTTTTTACTTAGGTTTTAACTTTGTATTCTGGCAATCAAACACTGTCTTCTGTAAACAGTAAATCGTTGGATAGTGTTTGTTTATCCACTCTCACAACCACTGTTTTTTTATGGAGAATTTAATCTACATGTATTTAGTGTAACTATTATTTGAGCTAAATCACTAATATTTCTTTATTTGTCCTACTTATATTATTATTTATTTTCTGTTTCTTACCTTCCTTTGGATTCATTTGTGACTTTTCTATTTAATTTCCTCTTAAGAATGTTGGTTATATATTAATTTTCCCAATTTTCTTTCTATTGTGAAATAGACAAAACCTAAAATTTACCAGGTTAAACATATTTTTTCTTTTGAGTGTTATTGATCTATAATTGACATACAGCACCGTACAAGCTTAAGGTGTACAACATAATGATTTGAGTTCCATACATCATGAAATAAGTACAGTATGTTTAGTTAGTATCCATCATCTTGTGTAGATACAAAATACAAAGTAAAAAACCTTTTCTTTATGATGAGAAGGTTTAGAATTTACTCAACAACTGACATATCTAACATCACAGTGTTAATTAGTTTTATCACATTGCTCATACTTACTTATCTTATAATTGGGAATTTGTGACTATCTTCGTTCTATTCCTCCTGCCCCCCACCTCTACTTCTAGTAACCACAAATCTGATTTCCAGGAGTTTGTTTTCTAAGTATAACTGACCTACTATACTATGTTAGTTCTTAGTGCCCAGCATAGTGATTGAATATTTTACCTAATAGACCTAGCTACCATGTCTTATTATTCAAAGATATTACAGTATTATTGACTATGTTCTCCATAGTGTACACTTCATAGGCATGATTCCTTTATTTTGTAAATGAAAGTTTGTACCTATTAATCTTCCACAGCATATTCTCTCATTTTCCCACCCCTCTTGTCAGCTCCCTATTTGTTCTATATGTGTGTGTGTGTGTGTGTGTGTGTGTGTGTGTACATACACATGCATATATATGACTGTTTCTGTTTTATGTTTATTTGTTCTGTTTTTAGGTTCTATGTGTAAATACAATATTTGTCTTTCTCTTTCTGAAATAATACCCTCTAGGTCATCTGTTGTTGTTGCAAATAACAATATTTCATTCTTTTTTTGTAGCAGTAATTGGGTAAAATTCCACTTTACGTATGTATATATAGATATACACACACACACACACAGACACACACACACACAGACACTTACACAGCACATCATTATCCATTCATCTGCAGTGGACACTTAGGTTGCTTCCACATCTTGGCTTTTGTAACTAATACTCTAATGAACATAGGGATGCATATATCTTTTTGAGTTAGTGTTTTCATATTATTTGGATAAATATGCAGTGGTGGAATTGCTGGATCATAATGCAGTTTATTTTCAACTTTTTGAAGAACTTCCATACTCATTTCCATACTTACTACACCAGTTTACCTTCCCACCAACAGTGCACAAGGGTTCCTTTTTCTCCACATCCTCACCAATACTTGTTATTCATAATAGTGGTCCTAAGAGGTGTGAGGTGACATCTGACTGTGGTTTAATTTGCATTTCCTTGATTATTACTGAAGTTGAATATCTTTTCACATGTCTGTTGGCCATCTTATATCTTCTTTGGAAAAATGCCTATTCGGGTCTTTTGCCCATTTTTAAAAGCATGTTGGTTTTTTTTTATTTGATGTTGACTTATATGAATCACCATATGTATCAGATGTATCTTCTGCAAATATGTTCTCCCTTTCAGCACATACCCTTTTCTGGATCGTTTACTTTGCTCTGCATAAAGTTTTGGTTTGATACAGTTCCATTTCTTTATTTTTATTTTTGTTTCCCTTGCCTAAGGGCATGTATCCAAAAAGTACTGCTGTGGCCACTGTCAAAGGGCATACTGCATATGCTTTCTTCTAGGAGTTTCGTGACTTGTAGGTCTTACATTTAAATCTTTAATTCATTTGAACTTATTTTGGATATGGCACAAGAAAGGCATCTAGTTTGATTATTTTGTATGTAGCTGTTCAGTTTCCTCAACATCCTGTACTAAAGAAATTGTTTTTTCCTCATTGTATATTTTTGCTTCCTTTGTTATAGATGAATTGACCATATAAATGTGGGTTCATTTCTGGGCTGTTTATTCTATTCCATTGATCTGTTGTGTCTGCTTTTGTTTTAGAACTATTTTGACTACTGTAGCTTTGTAGTATAGTTTGAAATCCTGGAGACTGATACCTCTATTTTTTTTCTATTTTTTTCTCTATAATATTAGCTATTCAGTGTCTTTTGCATTTCAATACAAATATTAAAATCCTTTCTTCAAACTCTCCAAAAAATGCCAATGATATTTCATTAGGGAATACATTGAATCTGTAAGTTACTTTAGACAGCATAGTCATTTTAACAATATTAATTCTTCCAATTCATCAGTAAACATACCTTTATTTCACTTAACAAAATGTCCTTAAGCATTGTCTATGTTGTAGCATTTGCTGTGATATCCTTTCTCTTTCAGATTGAATAATAATATATGCAAATACTACATTTTGCTTATCCATTCATCCATTGGTAGATCCCCAATTGCTTCCATATTTTAGCTATTGTGAATACTGGTGATAGGAACATGCGTGTACAAAAACTTTCAGATCCTGCTTTCATTTCTTTTGGGTATTTTGTAGCTGTTCAGTTGCTGAGTCATGTCCTGTTCTTTATGACCCTGTGGACTGCCACACACTGGGTTCCTCTGTCCTTCACTGTCTCCTGGAGTTTGCTCATGTCTACTGAGTCAGTGATGCTATCTAACCATCTCATCCTCTACCACTCCCTTCTCCTTTTGCCTTCAGTCTTTCCCTGCATCACAGTCTTTTCCAAATGAATCAGCTCTTTGGCATATATGCTCATGCTATAAGTGAGTGAGTGTGCCCTCTAAAAATCATGTGATTAATTCTTAATGCAAGATAGTAGGGGGTGAATCTTTTAGGGAGTGACTAGGTTATGAGGACTCTGCTCCCGTGAATGAAATAATGTCCTTATAAAAGAGGCCTAAGAGAAATCCCATGACCCTTATGCTGTATCCACTTTTGTCTTTTTGTTTCCATTTGTTTTACAATGAGAAAGGAACCATATTTTCACTGGATTTTTGTGCCCTTTTGACAACTGCTTGTGACAAGTTATGATTGCCAAATAGAAATCACCCCTAGTCATGTTAGGAGCAGGTGACATGAAAAGTAACTGTTTTACTGTAGAGGTTTTTCTTTGGACTTTATTATGATTTATTATATTATGCCCCTATTCCTCGTTCACTGTTTCACTCAGAGTATTTACATGAGTGCATAGTATGTAAGTCACTTTCATCTATGGAAATGAAAATTGCAGGATGCTTGCTATTGGTTGAAAGAGTTGGCATGATTTGAGGCAGGGCAACATATTTTTGCAATTCTTATTTCAGACCATGCCTTCAGGGCATTTTAGACATGTCATCAACATTAATCTTCAAAGCAGCCCTGTGAGAGGAGTGAGCTTAATTTCACCTTATATGTAAGGAAATGGAGGTAGAGACATCAGACCTTGCCTGCAAATTACCAGATCTGTTTCACTTGAAAGTCTGTAAATGTTCTACAACAAATTGCTAGCAGAAGTCCACTCATGGGACACTGTCTCTGCTTCGTGTGCTCAACATCTTAAGGCCAGAGAGGATTTTTAGGGAAAATGAAACAGGACCTCATATCCCATATGAAAAGTGGAATGCTTTTGGCAAAATGTGGTGAACACATTTGATCCATCTGTAAGGTATCTTCATGCTCACTTAACCTTAACGACGCCCCTAGACCTTGAACCAATCTGGTTAAATAAAGGTGCCAAATGAAGCCCTAGAATTTATATAATTTGTTTTTGTTATCAATCTGTGGGTAGCAAAAAACACTTTTTTCTAATGCTCTAATCTTATAAAAAGAGCCTCCTACAAATAAGGGCAGTATTTCATTTCCACCATAACTTAAATGTTTTCATGATAAGAAAATAATACATAACCTATCATAGAAATTGTGAAAAATACATATAATATGAAAAATACATATAGTGTTACAATGAAAGCAGAAATAGAAACAAATTTTACTTTACATTTTTCTCATTTTATATATTTCTTCATGCAAGGTCTGAATTTATGCAACTGAAATTCAATTAGATTTTTATCATATTTAATTCCTTGCATTTGTGTGATAAGTGTTTTTGCATCTTTATAAATTCTTTACAAATCTCAATTTAATGACTATCTAATATCTTTGAACATGCATATATGCTATTTCAGTTATTTTTTCCTCAGATACCATGCATTTAATGATTTCCAGTTTTCATGAGTCTAAACAATGTTGAAGTAATATCTTTTATATAAATACTTCTCCTAATTTCACAGTGTTACAATGGGTTACATTTATAGGTAGAATTTCTGAGTCAAGGGGAGATACTATGTTCAGGGAAGTTGTGCATTCTATAAAATTATGAGTATAAATTTTAGTTTGGTAACAAAAATTAGGCTTTGACATGTTGGAGAGTGGAGAGGTAAAAAAAAGCAACAGAGAAAATGAGATTCTCTGAGGAAAGGATAAATGGTTAAGTGACATTGATCTTCTCCATAAACTTGATATCTGTAAACATTAGACCTGTGGGGGAACCCCTTTGGGGGCAAATTAACCAGATCTGTTTCACTTGAAAGTCTGTAAATGTTCTACAACAAATTGCTAGCAGAAGTCCACTCATGGGACACTGTCTCTGCTTCGTGTGCTCAACATCTTAAGGCCAGAGAGGATTTTTAGGGAAAATGAAACAGGACCTCATATCCCATATGAAAAGTGGAATGCTTTTGGCAAAATGTGGTGAACACATTTGATCCATCTGTAAGGTATCTTCATGCTCACTTAACCTTAACGACGCCCCTAGACCTTGAACCAATCTGGTTAAATAAAGGTGCCAAATGAAGCCCTAGAATTTATATAATTTGTTTTTGTTATCAATCTGTGGGTAGCAAAAAACACTTTTTTCTAATGCTCTAATCTTATAAAAAGAGCCTCCTACAAATAAGGGCAGTATTTCATTTCCACCATAACTTAAATGTTTTCATGATAAGAAAATAATACATAACCTATCATAGAAATTGTGAAAAATACATATAATATGAAAAATACATATAGTGTTACAATGAAAGCAGAAATAGAAACAAATTTTACTTTACATTTTTCTCATTTTATATATTTCTTCATGCAAGGTCTGAATTTATGCAACTGAAATTCAATTAGATTTTTATCATATTTAATTCCTTGCATTTGTGTGATAAGTGTTTTTGCATCTTTATAAATTCTTTACAAATCTCAATTTAATGACTATCTAATATCTTTGAACATGCGTATATGCTATTTCAGTTATTTTTTCCTCAGATACCATGCATTTAATGATTTCCAGTTTTCATGAGTCTAAACAATGTTGAAGTAATATCTTTTTATATAAATACTTCTCCTAATTTCACAGTGTTACAATGGGTTACATTTATAGGTAGAATTTCTGAGTCAAGGGGAGATACTATGTTCAGGGAAGTTGTGCATTCTATAAAATTATGAGTATAAATTTTAGTTTGGTAACAAAAATTAGGCTTTGACATGTTGGAGAGTGGAGAGGTAAAAAAAAGCAACAGAGAAAATGAGATTCTCTGAGGAAAGGATAAATGGTTAAGTGACATTGATCTTCTCCATAAACTTGATATCTGTAAACATTAGGCACCCATCTGCCCTATCATAGGAAAGTGAAGAGGTTGCCCAGGACAGGTCCTGGTACACACTAAGAGTAAACTCTGTATGCTTTGATTTTTCTTCCCTGTCTCAACAACTTGTGTCAGACAACACCATTGTCCTGGCCTTCTGTTCTGAGCTAGGAACCTCTCTTTCTCCTTCCAAAAGTGCATGCTGAGCCTCACTGTGGACAGTCAACAACTGCCTTCTCTCCCTTTAAGGGAATTGCTTTGCTTTGCTTTGAAATTGCAGGAAAGCCTTCATTTAATGTTTGCATTTAGTTGAAAAGCCTGAGAAGACTCAGCAAGGACAAGCAAATGAATATAAAATAGAGGAGGAGAAAAGGGACAGAATAAGAAATAGGATTCAGTGGCACTTTTTTTTTGCTTTGCTTTTCTTTTTTTAAATTGGAGAAATAGGCACACCACCCACATGTGCAGGTCACAAACTCAGAAATTCAAAGATGATGATTCTGAATATCAAAGTAAAAGTTACTCAGACAAACTCAGACAGAATGCAGATGTTTCTCATGTAAATGGGAGATTTCTCTGACTTAAACATAGGAAATGCAGACTTATCTTCAGGCCAGTTCTGTGTTCAGTTGTCTGTACATGGGAGAAATTAGAATGAAAAGAAAAATAGGAGTGACTGTTGTCACAGTTTGCCATGACTTTCACAGGAGATACGCCATGTAATCTTTATAAAATTCAGTAGGAATTTCTGTTCTCATCTTTAGCCAAAGAAATTGAGCTATGCTAAGTAAATTGCCCAATTTTCATTACTAGTGCTTAAAATTCTATGTTCTCATTAGGCTTTAAAAGAATTTCTGAGTCAAGGGGAGATACTATGTTCAGGGAAGTTGTGCATTCTATAAAATTATGAGTATAAATTTTAGTTTGGTAACAAAAATTAGGCTTTGACATGTTGGAGAGTGGAGAGGTAAAAAAAAGCAACAGAGAAAATGAGATTCTCTGAGGAAAGGATAAATGGTTAAGTGACATTGATCTTCTCCATAAACTTGATATCTGTAAACATTAGGCACCCATCTGCCCTATCATAGGAAAGTGAAGAGGTTGCCCAGGACAGGTCCTGGTACACACTAAGAGTAAACTCTGTATGCTTTGATTTTTCTTCCCTGTCTCAACAACTTGTGTCAGACAACACCATTGTCCTGGCCTTCTGTTCTGAGCTAGGAACCTCTCTTTCTCCTTCCAAAAGTGCATGCTGAGCCTCACTGTGGACAGTCAACAACTGCCTTCTCTCCCTTTAAGGGAATTGCTTTGCTTTGCTTTGAAATTGCAGGAAAGCCTTCATTTAATGTTTGCATTTAGTTGAAAAGCCTGAGAAGACTCAGCAAGGACAAGCAAATGAATATAAAATAGAGGAGGAGAAAAGGGACAGAATAAGAAATAGGATTCAGTGGCACTTTTTTTTTGCTTTGCTTTTCTTTTTTTAAATTGGAGAAATAGGCACACCACCCACATGTGCAGGTCACAAACTCAGAAATTCAAAGATGATGATTCTGAATATCAAAGTAAAAGTTACTCAGACAAACTCAGACAGAATGCAGATGTTTCTCATGTAAATGGGAGATTTCTCTGACTTAAACATAGGAAATGCAGACTTATCTTCAGGCCAGTTCTGTGTTCAGTTGTCTGTACATGGGAGAAATTAGAATGAAAAGAAAAATAGGAGTGACTGTTGTCACAGTTTGCCATGACTTTCACAGGAGATACGCCATGTAATCTTTATAAAATTCAGTAGGAATTTCTGTTCTCATCTTTAGCCAAAGAAATTGAGCTATGCTAAGTAAATTGCCCCCAATTTTCATTACTATCTCCAGTGCTTTTAAAAATATTAGCCTATGTTAATATCTAGAAAAGACATTACTTTTAGGCATATACTTAAAATATCAGAGGTGTCAATTGCAGCATTGTTTTCTATAAAAAACAGAAATAATATGTATTAGTTATTAGTAGGCTATTTGAAGTATGAGATATTCATTGACTATAACCTTGTACTGAAATTTAAATGTGTAAACTGTAATTATATGAATGAACTTCCCCAAATTACGATATCTACAAAAATGAAAGATACTGAATGATTTACGCTGTATGATGACATTATACCAAGTTTGAGTACATAAACACAATTGTAAACATAGATTATAGCTATTTAAATAACACTAGTATAATAAACATTTGTAGGAATGCAACAGAAAAATCAGACTGATTATTTTTGAGTCGAGAAATGGGATAGAATCAAGGGAAACTTATAAAGAAAATCTCAATTCTGTTTGAATAGCCAGAAAGCCAAAAGTAAGATCTTACAATTTTACTTAATTAGGCTGTGGCACTCAGACATTATTATATTTAAATAATTGTTAAGTGCATAAATGATTGGAAATAAAACAAGGAAGGAATGTAAGCAGCATTTCTCAAATATTTTTTTTTTACATTTTTTCCATTAAACATGCAGAGGTCTTGGTTCCACCTCAAGTAAATTGTTTCTGTGGGACCAAAGCCTAGTTAAAGGAAGTTGTGAGCACACACATCACACACATTATCATTCTTGAGATGTGTTCTGTATGTTTGTATGTTGCATATTGTGTTTTGAGAACCATTGGTCTAAAAGAATGGTTATTGAATTCTCTGGAGCCAAATGAAAAATAACTATTTCCCCAAGGATCTCTTGGGAGATTTCTCTGACTTAAACATAGGAAATGCAGACTTATCTTCAGGCCAGTTCTGTGTTCAGTTGTCTGTACATGGGAGAAATTAGAATGAAAAGAAAAATAGGAGTGACTGTTGTCACAGTTTGCCATGACTTTCACAGGAGATACGCCATGTAATCTTTATAAAATTCAGTAGGAATTTCTGTTCTCATCTTTAGCCAAAGAAATTGAGCTATGCTAAGTAAATTGCCCCCAATTTTCATTACTATCTCCAGTGCTTTTAAAAATATTAGCCTATGTTAATATCTAGAAAAGACATTACTTTTAGGCATATACTTAAAATATCAGAGGTGTCAATTGCAGCATTGTTTTCTATAAAAAACAGAAATAATATGTATTAGTTATTAGTAGGCTATTTGAAGTATGAGATATTCATTGACTATAACCTTGTACTGAAATTTAAATGTGTAAACTGTAATTATATGAATGAACTTCCCCAAATTACGATATCTACAAAAATGAAAGATACTGAATGATTTACGCTGTATGATGACATTATACCAAGTTTGAGTACATAAACACAATTGTAAACATAGATTATAGCTATTTAAATAACACTAGTATAATAAACATTTGTAGGAATGCAACAGAAAAATCAGACTGATTATTTTTGAGTCGAGAAATGGGATAGAATCAAGGGAAACTTATAAAGAAAATCTCAATTCTGTTTGAATAGCCAGAAAGCCAAAAGTAAGATCTTACAATTTTACTTAATTAGGCTGTGGCACTCAGACATTATTATATTTAAATAATTGTTAAGTGCATAAATGATTGGAAATAAAACAAGGAAGGAATGTAAGCAGCATTTCTCAAATATTTTTTTTTTACATTTTTTCCATTAAACATGCAGAGGTCTTGGTTCCACCTCAAGTAAATTGTTTCTGTGGGACCAAAGCCTAGTTAAAGGAAGTTGTGAGCACACACACATCACACACATTATCATTCTTGAGATGTGTTCTGTATGTTTGTATGTTGCATATTGTGTTTTGAGAACCATTGGTCTAAAAGAATGGTTATTGAATTCTCTGGAGCCAAATGAAAAATAACTATTTCCCCAAGGATCTCTTGGATTATCTACTTGACTTAATTGATAAAACAAAATGATATAAAGAGAACAAATGAAAACTAACAGCATGGTTTAGATGTTAGCTTTGCTTTTAACTGGTTGTCCTAATAGATATGGAAGATGGTTAATTTCTTTCCCCCAATTTCCTCTATAGAAAGTGATAATAATGGAATAAACCAGCTCTATAGCACTTTCTTTTAATACTCTTCCAGCAAATCTAATCATCCAGCTTCTTGAATGGTTATTATATCATTCATTTTATCGAATCCTTTTGCCTCTTGAACAACACAGGGTTCAGGGACACCCACACCCCACACAGCCTATAATTTATATATGGCCCTGGATATCCCTGGTTCCTCATTTTCCTGGTTGTGTGCATGTGGACCCTGTAGTACTTGGGTCTTACTGTTGGAAAAAACTGCACATGTGGAGTTCAAACCCATGTTATTTAAGGGTTAACTATATTTGTTGAGTGCTTAACACACATCAAGCACAATTTTAAAGCTCAATCCAGTCCTTACTGTAGGCTTGTCCTAGGGGCACAGGTGGGATTATGTGGTGCTGAGCTTCTCAGCATCAAAGAAAGGCTAGAGTATATAAAAGGCCCATACATTATGTAAGATATAATCACAACAAATCCCTGCAGTACTCTAGAAGACACAAACAATGTATCTTTTGTTTATAGACAAGGCAGTAAAGCTCAGTCATGTTAAATAATTGTTTAGTTATAAAGCTATAATTTGGCAAAGCCAATATTTTAATTGCATCCTATAAGTTATAAACCCAGTCTCTTTTTGTGGCTTATCAGTGGTGAAATAGCCATAATAATTTCTCCCAATCTGATATTGATGGCTGCAGCGGTCTATTGTTTGTCATCCTCTGGTACTTGGTTGGGGCCTTAGTAAACCACAAAGGAAATGCCTTGTTCTTTGAGAATATTTATGGCATTGCCATTGCTTGGCATTTTGAGTTTCTCCTGACTGTGCCTTCCACCTGCCCCCCCAAGACTATCATGTTGGACTCTGGTTCACCTGTGGCTAAGATAGTCTCTGTCTTTGTGGAATGAAACACCTTGGCTCAGAATTCTGTTAATCACTAGAGTTGTATCCTTCAGTTGCCTAGTGGTACAGAAACACCCTCATTATGACCCCAAGTTGTCCATTCAGAGTAAACAAATACAACCCTAGCCCTTGGAGTTCCCACTCTAATATGGGAGGGTGAGTAGTCTGCAGTTCTCAGAATAGTCAGGGCCTCAGCATGGTCTTAGGGACACAATAGAAGTCCCTCCTTTAGTCATCCAGGACATCGCTCAGGAGCACTGGTCTGATCCTCTGTCCTGCGGGGCGCAGCAGCACTGCCCTTTGTTCTAACCATGCAACATTCTTGAAAAGCTATTGAATTAATTCAGCTTGACCCTTTATGGTTCTGAGAAACCAGGAAGGAAAAAGGCTACAGGCCTTTCAACTTTCCACTGAGGCTTATTTCCCGTACTTCTGCCCTTCATTTTTTGGTTGTGTGCATGTGACCCTGTAGTACTTGGGTCTTACTGTTGGAAAAAACTGCACATGTGGAGTTCAAACCCATGTTATTTAAGGGTTAACTATATTTGTTGAGTGCTTAACACACATCAAGCACAATTTTAAAGCTCAATCCAGTCCTTACTGTAGGCTTGTCCTAGGGGCACAGGTGGGATTATGTGGTGCTGAGCTTCTCAGCATCAAAGAAAGGCTAGAGTATATAAAAGGCCCATACATTATGTAAGATATAATCACAACAAATCCCTGCAGTACTCTAGAAGACACAAACAATGTATCTTTTGTTTATAGACAAGGCAGTAAAGCTCAGTCATGTTAAATAATTGTTTAGTTATAAAGCTATAATTTGGCAAAGCCAATATTTTAATTGCATCCTATAAGTTATAAACCCAGTCTCTTTTTGTGGCTTATCAGTGGTGAAATAGCCATAATAATTTCTCCCAATCTGATATTGATGGCTGCAGCGGTCTATTGTTTGTCATCCTCTGGTACTTGGTTGGGGCCTTAGTAAACCACAAAGGAAATGCCTTGTTCTTTGAGAATATTTATGGCATTGCCATTGCTTGGCATTTTGAGTTTCTCCTGACTGTGCCTTCCACCTGCCCCCCCAAGACTATCATGTTGGACTCTGGTTCACCTGTGGCTAAGATAGTCTCTGTCTTTGTGGAATGAAACACCTTGGCTCAGAATTCTGTTAATCACTAGAGTTGTATCCTTCAGTTGCCTAGTGGTACAGAAACACCCTCATTATGACCCCAAGTTGTCCATTCAGAGTAAACAAATACAACCCTAGCCCTTGGAGTTCCCACTCTAATATGGGAGGGTGAGTAGTCTGCAGTTCTCAGAATAGTCAGGGCCTCAGCATGGTCTTAGGGACACAATAGAAGTCCCTCCTTTAGTCATCCAGGACATCGCTCAGGAGCACTGGTCTGATCCTCTGTCCTGCGGGGCGCAGCAGCACTGCCCTTTGTTCTAACCATGCAACATTCTTGAAAAGCTATTGAATTAATTCAGCTTGACCCTTTATGGTTCTGAGAAACCAGGAAGGAAAAAGGCTACAGGCCTTTCAACTTTCCACTGAGGCTTATTTCCCCGTACCTGCTCAGTGGCTTGGCTCTCCATGTCCTGTCAGCTGGCTATAGGATCTCAGCCCATGTACGTAGTGCACCCAGCGTCCTCTGTGTTACCTCCCTAGTTATCACCCTAGATGTGGAGTCTCCATTATTTCCCAGAGGAGAAAAACAGGAAGTAGAAGATTTTCCCCCATACATAAAGTATCTAAACATTACAATACCTCAACCAAATTTACACCAGGTCAAATTCTCCTAGTTTTTTAGCCCTCTTCTCAAATAGTAACTATCTGTGAAGACTTCTGTGATCACTCTTATTGTGTTAATAAACAGTTTGTTTCAGTACCTCCTTTCTGAACTGTAAACCTTTTGAAAACCAAAGGCATGCCTTAGGTTCATTCATAACCCCCAAACTAAACATAATGCAAAAAAGTAGATTATGCATTTATTTTTGTTGAGGATTTCAAAGCAACCACCACAATTTTCTCATTTATAGAAACTGCTTAATGGAAAATTCACATTCATTTGTTTTGTAGACCATTAATGTTCATAACTTCAGTGAGACAAATTTCAAACAATAAAGGGATCATATATGGATTAGTTATAAGGTTTTTTTATTTTTAATTTAACAAAGGTTTTGTAAATGTGTTCGCTGACTCTCTAGTAAAGCAAAACCTTCAACTTATGGCTTTTGCATTTAGTTCTTGGGATAATAATTCCATAGTTTTCGTCTCTGGAATAGATCTCACTAATTTTCCCCACTTATACTATAACTCATTCTATAATTATGGCCAAGTCTGTTTTCAGTACCTTGAATAGCTAAAGCAGGGAAGAATAATTGGAGACCACTTACTGTAAAGGGACCATTTGTACTTGGAGATATTTTTTGGTGACATCTCACTGGAACTGTACCTCTCAGAATAAGCACATGTTAGGAAAAAGCCCACATCTAATAGTAGCTAAATAGATACCTTAAGACTTTCTCAAAATACTGAGTTTATTGACAATTCAGCTTGACCCTTTATGGTTCTGAGAAACCAGGAAGGAAAAAGGCTACAGGCCTTTCAACTTTCCACTGAGGCTTATTTCCCCGTACCTGCTCAGTGGCTTGGCTCTCCATGTCCTGTCAGCTGGCTATAGGATCTCAGCCCATGTACGTAGTGCACCCAGCGTCCTCTGTGTTACCTCCCTAGTTATCACCCTAGATGTGGAGTCTCCATTATTTCCCAGAGGAGAAAAACAGGAAGTAGAAGATTTTCCCCCATACATAAAGTATCTAAACATTACAATACCTCAACCAAATTTACACCAGGTCAAATTCTCCTAGTTTTTTAGCCCTCTTCTCAAATAGTAACTATCTGTGAAGACTTCTGTGATCACTCTTATTGTGTTAATAAACAGTTTGTTTCAGTACCTCCTTTCTGAACTGTAAACCTTTTGAAAACCAAAGGCATGCCTTAGGTTCATTCATAACCCCCAAACTAAACATAATGCAAAAAAGTAGATTATGCATTTATTTTTGTTGAGGATTTCAAAGCAACCACCACAATTTTCTCATTTATAGAAACTGCTTAATGGAAAATTCACATTCATTTGTTTTGTAGACCATTAATGTTCATAACTTCAGTGAGACAAATTTCAAACAATAAAGGGATCATATATGGATTAGTTATAAGGTTTTTTTATTTTTAATTTAACAAAGGTTTTGTAAATGTGTTCGCTGACTCTCTAGTAAAGCAAAACCTTCAACTTATGGCTTTTGCATTTAGTTCTTGGGATAATAATTCCATAGTTTTCGTCTCTGGAATAGATCTCACTAATTTTCCCCACTTATACTATAACTCATTCTATAATTATGGCCAAGTCTGTTTTCAGTACCTTGAATAGCTAAAGCAGGGAAGAATAATTGGAGACCACTTACTGTAAAGGGACCATTTGTACTTGGAGATATTTTTTGGTGACATCTCACTGGAACTGTACCTCTCAGAATAAGCACATGTTAGGGAAAAAAAGCCCACATCTAATAGTAGCTAAATAGATACCTTAAGACTTTCTCAAAATACTGAGTTTATTGACAATATGAGAAATCACAGTAAACTTAATAGTACTATCTTCACAAAATTCATTCAAAGTGCCCAGAACTGTGTCAAATACCACATATATATTTGATTCTTGCAAAGCCTTGCAACATGGGCCTTATTAAACTACAAATAAACTGAGATTCAGATCAGCTAAAGTAATATCCCAAGTGTACATGAACAAGAAGTGGCAGAACTGTGAACAGTGGTTTTCTTGCAGTCTGAGCTGCAATACTTTTTCATTTCTCAATTAGGTCTTAGCTCCTGAAAAAAGTCAGTCTCCCAACCTTACAACTGCACCCTTGGTGGCCACAGTAGAGGAATGATTGCTGGTGAGCAGTTACAGACAGCCTGAAACATAAGAGGAATAAGTAATAGAGTTTATGATGGGAGACCACTCTAGTGCTTGGCTGCAAGCTGGGACCGGCACCTCCTGGATGACCATTGTTGGCTGTGCCAAGGGGGTTTCTTTTGAACGCTGCTGCTAAATACCACTAGTAGTGACAGCTGTGGATTTCTCCCTGTCACTCTCATTAACCTCAGGAGAGAAGTCCCCAAGGGAAGGGCACTGGCCCTTTCTGTCATCAAGCCACCTGCCTGTGATCAGAGAAGCAAGGTGGGAAGTCAGTGGAATGGTAACCTGAAAATTTGTAGGAGCATAGGAGAATTAAATGAGAATTAGACTTCAAGACCAGGAAATCATAAACACTAGGAACCTGAAGGGCAAGGGGCTGGGATGATGCAGGGAAAGCATTAGTAGAAGAGGGAAGATCATTTTGGTCCCCAAGACAAATTAAATTCTATAGTGTAGTGCCAAGTATTTCTTGGTATTTATTTTCGAAATCTGTGCTTGATGTTTAAAATGATGGAAAAGAAGTAGGTGTAGGGGTGAGGAATCTAAACCAGATATATGGAAGAATACTCTTTTATCAACAGTGATTTCCACGATTTCCATAAAATGGCACACCGGAAGAGATAATGTCGGAAAAATCACTTACTGTAAAGGGACCATTTGTACTTGGAGATATTTTTGGTGACATCTCACTGGAACTGTACCTCTCAGAATAAGCACATGTTAGGAAAAAGCCCACATCTAATAGTAGCTAAATAGATACCTTAAGACTTTCTCAAAATACTGAGTTTATTGACAATATGAGAAATCACAGTAAACTTAATAGTACTATCTTCACAAAATTCATTCAAAGTGCCCAGAACTGTGTCAAATACCACATATATATTTGATTCTTGCAAAGCCTTGCAACATGGGCCTTATTAAACTACAAATAAACTGAGATTCAGATCAGCTAAAGTAATATCCCAAGTGTACATGAACAAGAAGTGGCAGAACTGTGAACAGTGGTTTTCTTGCAGTCTGAGCTGCAATACTTTTTCATTTCTCAATTAGGTCTTAGCTCCTGAAAAAAGTCAGTCTCCCAACCTTACAACTGCACCCTTGGTGGCCACAGTAGAGGAATGATTGCTGGTGAGCAGTTACAGACAGCCTGAAACATAAGAGGAATAAGTAATAGAGTTTATGATGGGAGACCACTCTAGTGCTTGGCTGCAAGCTGGGACCGGCACCTCCTGGATGACCATTGTTGGCTGTGCCAAGGGGGTTTCTTTTGAACGCTGCTGCTAAATACCACTAGTAGTGACAGCTGTGGATTTCTCCCTGTCACTCTCATTAACCTCAGGAGAGAAGTCCCAAGGGAAGGGCACTGGCCCTTTCTGTCATCAAGCCACCTGCCTGTGATCAGAGAAGCAAGGTGGGAAGTCAGTGGAATGGTAACCTGAAAATTTGTAGGAGCATAGGAGAATTAAATGAGAATTAGACTTCAAGACCAGGAAATCATAAACACTAGGAACCTGAAGGGCAAGGGGCTGGGATGATGCAGGGAAAGCATTAGTAGAAGAGGGAAGATCATTTTGGTCCCCAAGACAAATTAAATTCTATAGTGTAGTGCCAAGTATTTCTTGGTATTTATTTTCGAAATCTGTGCTTGATGTTTAAAATGATGGAAAAGAAGTAGGTGTAGGGGTGAGGAATCTAAACCAGATATATGGAAGAATACTCTTTTATCAACAGTGATTTCCACGATTTCCATAAAAATGGCACACCTTGTGGATATTAAAGCTATTCCAATGTTGGGGGTCTTATGTGCAATATCTCCAAACATTTGCACACGTCACATTCGATCTCACAAGTATTAGTTCCTCATTGAGACTGTGAGACTGCCAGCTGAGAGGGAAAAAATAAAAAATATGTCCCTGGAATTGACTCTGTGTGAGCTCCCTCTGCTGCCCCTCCTTCATTCTCAAACCACAAAGACTCCTTGTAGGGAAAGCTGGCAGATCCTACCATGTCGTTATTATGGGATTTACCTGATGCAGTTAAAGTAAGAGAATATGTGGAAGAATGTCTCCAATGAAAGGGCACTTTTTTGTGGATGGCGTTATTGTGATGGTGGAAGGGAGTGATGGGAGTGGGTGGAAGTGGTAAGGTCTTATTCGTTACTAAAATTATGCTGCCGTTTAAAAAAGATTTCACTGTTAAATACATACCGATTTCAATATCTTATCAATTCCGAGCTACTCTTGGTATTTTGACCTCTTCAGGGTGTTGGGGAAGGAAAAATACATGTACATACATGGCTGAGCCCCTTCGCTGTTCACCTGAAATGATCACTTGATTGTTAATCAGCTATACCCCAAAGCAAAATGCCTTTTTTGGTGTTAAAGAAAAGAAGAGAAAGAACTGGGGCTTCCCTGGAGGTTCAGTGGGTAAAGAGTCCACCTTGCAGTGCAAGGGGCACCAGTTTGATCCCTGACCCGGGAAGACCCCACGTGCCGCCGAGCGACTGGACTGGTGTGGCCAGTTACGAACCTGTGCTCTGGAGCATATGCGCCCAGAGCTGGTGCTGTGCAATCAGAGGCCACTGCAATGGGAAGCCCACATAGGCCAAAGAATAAAGATGGATGAAAATAACTTATCAAAAAAAAAAGGGAAAATTTTTTTTTAAAAAAAGACAGAAATGTTCAGTTTCCCTTAAATACTGACAATGAGAAATGAGATGCTCCTAAAAGAGAAGACAGAAGATGATGCATCCTGGTCCAAAAGTCTATGCTACTCTTTAATTAAAAAGCAGTGTATGAGGCTTCTCTGGTGGTCCAGTGGGTAAAGAGCCCACCTTGCAGTGCAAGGGGTGCAGGTTCGATCCCTGGCCTGGGAAGATCCCACATGCTGTGGAGCTGGACCAGTGTGTCCAATTACGAGCAGGGACTCTAGCGCATGCGTCCATAGCTGGTGCTTTGCAGTGAGAGAGGCCACTGCAATGGGAGGCCATCACAGGCCAAAGAATGAAGGTGGATGAAAATAAATAAATGAAAGACCAATAAAAAAGTGGCCAAAAAAAAAAAAAAAGGCAGTGTATGGTCATTTAAGCAATATTAATTCTTGCAATCCAAGAAACAGGGTGTATGTGTGTGTTGTCTTCACTTTGTTTCATCAGTGTCTTATAGGCTATATAATAAAACACAAAGAATGTAGCCAATACTTATAATAAATATAAATGGAGTATAACCTTTGAAATTGTAAAACACTATACACCCATAACTTATATTGTATACCAACTGTACTTCAATTAAAAAATAATAATAATCAGCCTAGGATGAGAAGGGTAAATGTCTTCCCTACTGTGCTTACCCCTGATTTGTTATTCCTTGCAATACTACAAACTTAAAATTTAGTAGTAATAACAATAAAAGGAATGTAAGACCAAAGAAGGCTTCCTTTTAAGACTCTTTGGTAGTTGTCAAGAGATGAAGGCAGACAAAAACTGGTGAGCGATCTCCATAATGTCTCTAGTCTTTAAGACACTCTCATTCGGATAACTCAGAAGTGATAGTAAAACCAAGTAAGCATGAGAGAAGCAAACTTTTGATTTAGCATTTCATTTTGACATAGTTGTAGATAGGCATGCAGTTATATGTAATAATACAGGATATATTATTAAGGTTTTATAAGAGATCTCCATTGTGGAAACTGTGCAAAGAATAAGTGGGTTCTTCCTGTACTATTACTTGTAACTCCATATAAATCTACAACTGTGTCAAAGTGAAATGCTTAATTAAAAATTTGATTCTCTAATCACAGTGTGTTGGTAGTTATACAGACAAGATGGCTTTCCTGGTGGCTCAGTGGTAAAGAATCTGTCTGCCAATTCAGGAGATGCAGATTCGATCCCCAGGTAGGGAAGATCCACTGAAGAAGGAAATGCGAACCCTCTCCAATTGTCTGGGAAAACTATGGACAGAGAAGCCTGGCAGCCTACATACAGTTCATGGGGTCACCAAGAGTCAGACATGACTTAGTGACTGAACTACAGTAACAAATACAGACAAGTTACTGAACATCTTCATGCCAAGGATCTCTCAGACTGCCCTCTTCAAGCCATGCTCACTTTTTTTAAGCCCAGATATCTATTAATTTTCTTCTTCTTTATAATTTTATAACTGCTATAATGTTCTGTGTATGCATACAGTATGTAACCTAGAAGTAACTTCTATCACTGAGCATGAATTTAGAAACTCATCTGGATTGCTGCATGTGTCCCAATTTTGAAATGGGTTGCCATTTCCTCCTCCAGGGGATCATCCTGACCCAGGGAGTGAACCCACATCTCCTGTGTCTCCTGTATTGGCAGGTGGGCTCTTTACCACTAGCACCACCTGGAGAACCCTTTTACTATCAACTAGTATTCCATATAATATGGATGAACAGCAGTTAATTTCACCATTCAGGCACTGAAGGATGTCAAGATAGTTTTAAATTTTAGGTCTGACAAATAAAGATGCTACAAATACCCAGGTACACATTTCAGTGTGAACCTAAGTTTTTCTTCTTTGGGATGTGTGCCCAATATTATAATTGTTGAGTCGTGTGATAATCACTTTTTTAATTACTTAGGAAATTGTTTTCCAGAATGCCTGTGCCATTTTAAATTTTCACAAGCAAAATATGAACAAATCATTTTCTCTGTACCTCATCAGCATTTGCTGTGATCACTACATTTTTTTAAAATTTAACTTCCTTTTAATATTCATTTAATGATAACTGATGAGATTTATATGTAATAAAAACAGGATATATTATTAAGGTTTTATAAGAGATCTCCATTGTGGAAACTGTGCAAAGAATAAGTGGGTTCTTCCTGTACTATTACTTGTAACTCCATATAAATCTACAACTGTGTCAAAGTGAAATGCTTAATTAAAAATTTGATTCTCTAATCACAGTGTGTTGGTAGTTATACAGACAAGATGGCTTTCCTGGTGGCTCAGTGGTAAAGAATCTGTCTGCCAATTCAGGAGATGCAGATTCGATCCCCAGGTAGGGAAGATCCACTGAAGAAGGAAATGCGAACCCTCTCCAATTGTCTGGGAAAACTATGGACAGAGAAGCCTGGCAGCCTACATACAGTTCATGGGGTCACCAAGAGTCAGACATGACTTAGTGACTGAACTACAGTAACAAATACAGACAAGTTACTGAACATCTTCATGCCAAGGATCTCTCAGACTGCCCTCTTCAAGCCATGCTCACTTTTTTTAAGCCCAGATATCTATTAATTTTCTTCTTCTTTATAATTTTATAACTGCTATAATGTTCTGTGTATGCATACAGTATGTAACCTAGAAGTAACTTCTATCACTGAGCATGAATTTAGAAACTCATCTGGATTGCTGCATGTGTCCCAATTTTGAAATGGGTTGCCATTTCCTCCTCCAGGGGATCATCCTGACCCAGGGAGTGAACCCACATCTCCTGTGTCTCCTGTATTGGCAGGTGGGCTCTTTACCACTAGCACCACCTGGAGAACCCTTTTACTATCAACTAGTATTCCATATAATATGGATGAACAGCAGTTAATTTCACCATTCAGGCACTGAAGGATGTCAAGATAGTTTTAAATTTTAGGTCTGACAAATAAAGATGCTACAAATACCCAGGTACACATTTCAGTGTGAACCTAAGTTTTTCTTCTTTGGGATGTGTGCCCAATATTATAATTGTTGAGTCGTGTGATAATCACTTTTTTAATTACTTAGGAAATTGTTTTCCAGAATGCCTGTGCCATTTTAAATTTTCACAAGCAAAATATGAACAAATCATTTTCTCTGTACCTCATCAGCATTTGCTGTGATCACTACATTTTTTTAAAATTTAACCTCCTTTTTAATATTCATTTAATGATAACTGATGAGATTTCAATCTTCATTTCCCTAATGATATTGAATTTCTTTTCATGTGATTTTTCTTCTTTTGAAATGTTCTTTATACCTTCTGACCGTTTTGTAGTTGGATTTTTTAAAAAACAATACTCAGTTCTTTATATAATTTACAGACTAGTCTTTTGTTGGTTAGATAGTTTATAAATATTGTCTCCCAGTCTGTAGCTTATTTTCATCGACTTCAATGAGTATATCATAGGGTAACATTTGTTAATTTTGATAAAATACTATTAATTTTTCATTAAATGTATTATGATTTTGGCATCAGGACTATAAGCTAGACTTAGACTTTGCCTAGCCCTAGATCTCAAAGACTTTTCCCTTTTGTTATTGAACTACTTTTTTTTTTTCTTATTTTGATTTTTCACTAAGTTTGCAGTTTGTCTTTAAGTTTTGTGTCAGATAGAGAACTTACACTGAGGTTTAGCTTTGCTTTTGAAGGTACAACTTAACCAGCACTGTGTATTGAATGGCTACTTTTACTCCACTAAATTGCTTTTCCATCTTTGTCAAATTCTCCCTATTCTGTACCCTTGATATATATGTGTACCTCTCAACCTGTGCCACACAGTTTTGATAACATAGCTATAGAAGAGTTCAAGCTAGGTAGCTTATTGCCTTCCAGTTTATACTTGTTTGTTTGTTTCAGAATTGTTAGAGCTATTTTAGATCCTTTTCTTTCCTGTTGACACCATGCAGAGAAGTGGGGAGGAAAGTTACTATCGGTCAAGGGTGAAAGTCTATAGACTCCTTACATGTCCTTCTTTGATGCAGGTGTGGGAACACTTTATTACAGCCTGGCAAGAATGAAAGTCTAGATGGATTGCTCAGCCTTCTCTGGTGTGGATGGCAATGAGTTCACCATTCGTGCTGTGATGTTGCACTAGAGGAGATGGATTATTGCATAAAAGATTTCTTTCTTGATAGGCTGCTCTTTTGGTAGTCTTTGGTTGGGCTCGGGAGAACAAGTGTTTATTGGTAGTTTTTGGCCATGCCTCTTGTCATTTCTGTGGAACTGGCTTCTTCACCTCTAAGTCTGGGATATTCAAGGCCAAAAGGAAACCCAAGGTACTCATCAATGTGACATCCTTTGAGTCCTGAATTCTAACTAGGCCACCTTCTCTCAGTGTTTGATATAAAATACCCTAGGATTTTAGTTGGATTTTTTAAAAAACAATACTCAGTTCTTTATATAATTTACAGACTAGTCTTTTGTTGGTTAGATAGTTTATAAATATTGTCTCCCAGTCTGTAGCTTATTTTCATCGACTTCAATGAGTATATCATAGGGTAACATTTGTTAATTTTGATAAAATACTATTAATTTTTCATTAAATGTATTATGATTTTGGCATCAGGACTATAAGCTAGACTTAGACTTTGCCTAGCCCTAGATCTCAAAGACTTTTCCCTTTTGTTATTGAACTACTTTTTTTTTTTCTTATTTTGATTTTTCACTAAGTTTGCAGTTTGTCTTTAAGTTTTGTGTCAGATAGAGAACTTACACTGAGGTTTAGCTTTGCTTTTGAAGGTACAACTTAACCAGCACTGTGTATTGAATGGCTACTTTTACTCCACTAAATTGCTTTTCCATCTTTGTCAAATTCTCCCTATTCTGTACCCTTGATATATATGTGTACCTCTCAACCTGTGCCACACAGTTTTGATAACATAGCTATAGAAGAGTTCAAGCTAGGTAGCTTATTGCCTTCCAGTTTATACTTGTTTGTTTGTTTCAGAATTGTTAGAGCTATTTTAGATCCTTTTCTTTCCTGTTGACACCATGCAGAGAAGTGGGGAGGAAAGTTACTATCGGTCAAGGGTGAAAGTCTATAGACTCCTTACATGTCCTTCTTTGATGCAGGTGTGGGAACACTTTATTACAGCCTGGCAAGAATGAAAGTCTAGATGGATTGCTCAGCCTTCTCTGGTGTGGATGGCAATGAGTTCACCATTCGTGCTGTGATGTTGCACTAGAGGAGATGGATTATTGCATAAAAGATTTCTTTCTTGATAGGCTGCTCTTTTGGTAGTCTTTGGTTGGGCTCGGGAGAACAAGTGTTTATTGGTAGTTTTTGGCCATGCCTCTTGTCATTTCTGTGGAACTGGCTTCTTCACCTCTAAGTCTGGGATATTCAAGGCCAAAAGGAAACCCAAGGTACTCATCAATGTGACATCCTTTGAGTCCTGAATTCCCTAACTAGGCCACCTTCTCTCAGTGTTTGATATAAAATACCCTAGGATTTTAGTTGTACTAAGCAGGAGAAATAGGAAAAGGTACATCTACTTTATCTTCCCAGAAGTGGAATTCTCAATAATGTACATTTTCATGAGGTACCAACTGATATGGAAACTCTTTGAAACAAATCAAGAAGGATGGTCAGTATTAGGATACAAGAGAGTAAAGAAAGGGAACGTTTGGAAGAATTCCAAGCAGGGCAAATATTCTGAGAATCGAGTATTAGTTTATAAATGCATCATATTGATTATAAGCAATGAGTAGATTTCTGTGATAAAGTTTACCATTGTTTTGTGAACTTCATAATGCAAATCTTAGTTTTGTTTGCTTGTTTGTTTTATCTAATTACTTTAGGCCCAATACCAAATATCCTAATTATTATACAGTGATTATTTTGAAAACACCCACATGTTTAGGGATTAAAGAACCATGGACTTTTGTGAACTGATGTTAAAAAAATGTGGGGCTTCCCTGGTGGTCCAGTGGGTAAGGACACTGCCTTGCAGTGAAAGGGGCACCAGTTCGATCCCTGGCCTGGGAAGACCCCACGTGCCATGGAGCAGCTGGACTGATGTGTCCAATTACCAAGCCGGAGCTCTGGAGTGCATGCACCCAGAGCCAGTGTTCTGCAGCAACAGAGGCCACTGCAATGGGAGGCCCACACAGGCCAAAGAACAAAGATGGATGAAAATAGATAAATGAAAGACCAATAGAAGTGGCAAAAAAAAAAAAAAAAAAATATATATATATATATATATATATATATATATATATATATATAGTCACTCTCCAACATGTAATGGTGACTATGTGATACATGTAAATTTGCTCGACTATATTAATCATTTCACTGTGTACATGCATATTAAACAAACCTGTTGTATACCATTTATGCAAATGAACCTAGAGAACTTAGAGGCGCTTATTAAATCTATATATTTATATATAAACATATAAGATTGCTTGTATATATGGATACTCTACCAATAAATACTCTTGCCCCCCTTGTCAGCTTCCCAAATTCCAGTCCTTCTGAAAACTAGATTCTTCAATTTTCATTATAGAACACAGCATTACCTGAATTTTCATATTTCTGTTTCTCCTGTTTTTCATCAGTTCATGCTTCCTTTATTATTTTCTAACACCATCGCATATACACTAAGAGAATGAGGAACATATTAATCTTGTCCTCTACTCTCTGTCTTTAATAAAGTAAATGCACATGCACATACACACACAGAGGCACACAATCTTTCTAGACTACACCATGTTTTCTGTTGGATCATTAGGGATTTTTAAAGCAGCTATGTATGGATTTTAAATTAAAATGTGAGATCAGAGTTTAAAAACTGTATTACTAAAGTATGCATTATTGAGCTTTCCTGGTGGTCCAGTGGGTAAAGAGTCAGCTTTGCAGTGCAAGGAGCACCGGTTCAAACCCTGGCCCGGGAAGATCCCACATGCCATGGAGTGGCTGGACTGGTGTGTGCAATTACAAGCCAGCGCTCTGGAGTGCATGCTCCCAGGGCCAGTGCTCTGCAACGAGAGAGGCCACTGCAATGGAAGGCCCACACAGGCCAAAGAATAAAGATGGGTGAAAATAAATGATGAGCTAGAGGCAAAAAAAAAATATATATATATATATATATAGAGAGAGAGAGAGAGAGAGATTATCATTTGTGTTTATCTCCTGTCACACCCTCTCTGTCACACTTGACTAGCTAAGTGCACTACCACTGCTTTATAGTTTCCAGATCCCTGCTTGGATATGAGCATATGGATGTCCAGACAGGATGCTGCCTTTTCATATTCCTCTGTCCCCTTCCTAAACCTGCATAATTCAGGAAAATCTTTCTGGAGGAAAATATCGCTTCTGTGATTTTTTGAACACCCAGAGAACATATACATTCAATACTTACAGAATTAACATTATGGAATCAATGATATATTCAAAACCTATTTCACCCTTGTCTTTCTCAAACAACAGACCTTTGAGAATAACACACAAAACTCTGAAGTAAGTAGAATATTTTGCAAAGAGATTGTAGGAGCTGTTGTGACAATTCAAGATTATGGTTTTCCCCCCAACTAGAACACCTAGATAAATAAAACCATGAAATGTGTGTTTGTTTTTTAAGCTGAAATACAATGACTTAGGGATTGTCCAGGTAAGTGGGTAGCCATTCCCTTCTCCAGGGGATCTTCCCAACTCTGGGATCGAACCCAGGTCTCCCGCATTGCAGGCAGATTCATCATCTGAGCCACCAGGAAGCCCTTTAGAGGAAGAGGTGGTAACAAAGTGAATTTCTATAGTAAACAGGAATATTTATCCAAGCCAGTTCTTAAAAAGCAGACCAAAAGGCAGATTTACAGTACAGAATAACCCAATTTGTGAAATTTAATAGAAAACTTTAGCAAATTATTTTAAAATATGTCTTTTGGGGGAAACCATGTTGGTGAAGAACCAGTGTCATATCAAAAAGATCTTATAAAGAAACGTTCAATGTTAATCTTCAAGTTTTAGTGCTTATAACACCTCAGGGTAATATCTGGATACGCAGTGCTCTGTTTGCTTCTCTCAACATTAGAAAATTTAACACGCAGAGAAAAACCTAGCTCTGCTTCTTGTTCATTAGCATGCTTGAACTTATGGATATTTGACTTTATTCTGGCCATTAAAATATGAATCAGACACATGTTACCATGAGCTTCTCCATGGGAGACATATCCCTTACTCACTTCTCTGGGAAAAACCATTTGCTGTACCATCTCCTTCGGTTTTATTCACCCTCTCTGTCACACTTGACTAGCTAAGTGCACTACCACTGCTTTATAGTTTCCAGATCCCTGCTTGGATATGAGCATATGGATGTCCAGACAGGATGCTGCCTTTTCATATTCCTCTGTCCCCTTCCTAAACCTGCATAATTCAGGAAAATCTTTCTGGAGGAAAATATCGCTTCTGTGATTTTTTGAACACCCAGAGAACATATACATTCAATACTTACAGAATTAACATTATGGAATCAATGATATATTCAAAACCTATTTCACCCTTGTCTTTCTCAAACAACAGACCTTTGAGAATAACACACAAAACTCTGGAGTAAGTAGAATATTTTGCAAAGAGATTGTAGGAGCTGTTGTGACAATTCAAGATTATGGTTTTCCCCCCAACTAGAACACCTAGATAAATAAAACCATGAAATGTGTGTTTGTTTTTTAAGCTGAAATACAATGACTTAGGGATTGTCCAGGTAAGTGGGTAGCCATTCCCTTCTCCAGGGGATCTTCCCAACTCTGGGATTGAGCCCGAGTCTCCTGCATTGCAGGCAGATTCATCATCTGAGCCACCAGGGAAGCCCTTTAGAGGAAGAGGTGGTAACAAAGTGAATTTCTATAGTAAACAGGAATATTTATCCAAGCCAGTTCTTAAAAAGCAGACCAAAAGGCAGATTTACAGTACAGAATAACCCAATTTGTGAAATTTAATAGAAAACTTTAGCAAATTATTTTAAAATATGTCTTTTGGGGGAAACCATGTTGGTGAAGAACCAGTGTCATATCAAAAAGATCTTATAAAGAAACGTTCAATGTTAATCTTCAAGTTTTAGTGCTTATAACACCTCAGGGTAATATCTGGATACGCAGTGCTCTGTTTGCTTCTCTCAACATTAGAAAATTTAACACGCAGAGAAAAACCTAGCTCTGCTTCTTGTTCATTAGCATGCTTGAACTTATGGATATTTGACTTTATTCTGGCCATTAAAATATGAATCAGACACATGTTACCATGAGCTTCTCCATGGGAGACATATCCCTTACTCACTTCTCTGGGAAAAACCATTTGCTGTACCATCTCCTTCGGCTAAAGTTTCATTTTGCATTTATTCAGGCATGAAGTGCATCAAGCTACCTGACACATGGCAGTAAAACATTTTGTCTACTGTTGGTTCCAACTTGTTGAACAACTCTTAAATATTTCAGATGGAAGAAGTGGTTCCAAATAGTGGGCTAGTTCCTATGGAGGAAAAATTGGCACCCAAAGCCACCTTCTGTAACTCATTCTCCCCAGTGTTCCCAAATGCCCCCTGAAGTCCTTAGTCTAACAAGCTCTCTCATGAATGTTCTTGCCTGCATCTACATGGGATGGCCAAGTGTTAAATCACTACCAAGGTTCAGCTTTGTTGAATGGTTTGCTTTTCTGGAGAGAGGGTAACTCAGTTTCTTGAAAAGTGGCCTATGGGGAGCCCAGGTTGAAGTCCTCAGAGGATACGGAAATTACCATCTGCTATCTAACTGAATTATTGCTGTCTTAGCCAGAGAAATAGTAAGACAGAGAACAACTCATGGAATTTTATCTCTATAATTGTGTTCATCCATTCAACATACTGAGTGCAATGATATTAAAATTAAATGCTAAACACAGTCTTGTTCTTACATTTAAGAAGATTAAGTTTTGATAAGGGAAACAGATAAGTGAATCAATGATAAAATATTAAATTATAATCTCTCAATAGGTACAACATTATGTGAAGTGAAGGAAAAGATGAGAGAAGGAGGAGCCGCCGGAACCCGGACGCCGCGAGGAGCCGCGGACGCCGCGAGGGGCGGGGATGCACCTCTGGTTCCTCAGATGCTAGTGTGTGAACTAGTATCACAGAACACCATAGCAAACCAGACATAGAGCCTACACTCCCTGACCAATCATCAAACCAAGGATCCTCGAAGCGGAAGCCCGGATTCCAAGACCCCACACTGATTATCAAAGAACATACAACACTACAGATTATTCACCTGTAAACAAGGTCTATCACCACCCAAGACACAAGCCACTGAACCCTTCTACAAGCTGGTTTGACATTCTGGCCATTAAAATATGAATCAGACACATGTTACCATGAGCTTCTCCATGGGAGACATATCCCTTACTCACTTCTCTGGGAAAAACCATTTGCTGTACCATCTCCTTCGGCTAAAGTTTCATTTTGCATTTATTCAGGCATGAAGTGCATCAAGCTACCTGACACATGGCAGTAAAACATTTTGTCTACTGTTGGTTCCAACTTGTTGAACAACTCTTAAATATTTCAGATGGAAGAAGTGGTTCCAAATAGTGGGCTAGTTCCTATGGAGGAAAAATTGGCACCCAAAGCCACCTTCTGTAACTCATTCTCCCCAGTGTTCCCAAATGCCCCCTGAAGTCCTTAGTCTAACAAGCTCTCTCATGAATGTTCTTGCCTGCATCTACATGGGATGGCCAAGTGTTAAATCACTACCAAGGTTCAGCTTTGTTGAATGGTTTGCTTTTCTGGAGAGAGGGTAACTCAGTTTCTTGAAAAGTGGCCTATGGGGAGCCCAGGTTGAAGTCCTCAGAGGATACGGAAATTACCATCTGCTATCTAACTGAATTATTGCTGTCTTAGCCAGAGAAATAGTAAGACAGAGAACAACTCATGGAATTTTATCTCTATAATTGTGTTCATCCATTCAACATACTGAGTGCAATGATATTAAAATTAAATGCTAAACACAGTCTTGTTCTTACATTTAAGAAGATTAAGTTTTGATAAGGGAAACAGATAAGTGAATCAATGATAAAATATTAAATTATAATCTCTCAATAGGTACAACATTATGTGAAGTGAAGGAAAAGATGAGAGAAGGAGGAGCCGCCGGAACCCGCCCGCCGCGAGGAGCCGCCGGAACCCGGACGCCGCGAGGGGCGGGGATGCACCTCTGGTTCCTCAGATGCTAGTGTGTGAACTAGTATCACAGAACACCATAGCAAACCAGACATAGAGCCTACACTCCCTGACCAATCATCAAACCAAGGATCCTCGAAGCGGAAGCCCGGATTCCAAGACCCCACACTGATTATCAAAGAACATACAACACTACAGATTATTCACCTGTAAACAAGGTCTATCACCACCCAAGACACAAGCCACTGAACCCTTCTACAAGGACAAAAACCCAAAGGAAGGGAGAATTCAACCAAGAAGCCTGGTGGGAATAAGAACTCCATACACACAGACACACACAAAGAAACAAAAATTAACCTAATAATGAAACGTCAGAGAAACACGGTACAGATGAAGGACCAAGCTAGAGAAACACCACTTCAAATGACAGAGGAGGAGATAGACAAGCTATCTGAAAGAGAATTCAGAAAAACTATACTAATGAGGATGCAAAACACCGAAAACAGAATATTAGAGGAAATTAGTGCATTGAGAAAAAACATGCAGGAAATGAAAAATAAGCAAATAGAGACCACCAACTCAATTGCTGAACTCAAAAATACTATAGAAGGTCTCAACAGTAGAGTATCAGAGGCTGAAGAACGGATAAGTGAGCTGGAAGACAAAATGGTGGAAATAAGTGCTGAAGAACAGAACAAAGCCCAAAGAATTAAAAGAACTGAGGATAGCCTCAGAGACCTATGGGACAATATTAAACACACCAACATTAGAATTATAGGAGTTCCAGAAGAAGAAGAAGAGAAGAAAGACTATGAAAAAATTCTTGAAGAGGTTATAGTTGAAAACTTCCCCAGCATGGGAAAGGAGATAGTCAGCCAAGTCCAGGAAGCACAAAGAGTTCCATACAGGAGAAACCCCAGAAGAAACACACCAAGGCACATACTAATCAAACTAACGCAGACTAAATATAAAGACAGATTACTAAAAGCAGCTAGGAGCAAACAACAAATAACATATAAAGGAAACCCCATACGTTTAACTGCGGATCTCTCAACAGAAACCCTACAGGCCAGAAGAGAATGGCAAGATACATTTAAACGGCTAAAAGAGAATAACCTGCAACCACGAATTCTCTACCCAGCAAGAATCTCATTCAAAATCGATGGTGAAGTCAAAAGCTTCACAGACAAGCAAAAACTAAAAGAATTCTGTACCACAAAACCAGCCCTACAACAAGTGTTAAAGGACCTGATATAGCCGATAAATACAAGAGTAGGAGAAGCCTTACAAATCAAACCCCAAATTTCTAAGAAGATGACAATAGGAACATTCGTATCAATAATTACTTTGAATGTAAATGGACTAAATGCTCCAACCAAACGACACAGGCTGGCTGAATGGATCCAGAAGCAAGACCCATATATATGCTGTTTACAAGAGACCCACTTCAGACCTAGAGACACTCATAGACTGAAAGTGAAAGGCTGGAAAAAGATATTTCATGCAAATGGAAATCAAAAGAAAGCTGGAGTAGCAATCCTTATATCAGACAAAATAGACTTTAAAGTAAAGAAGATTCTAAGAGACAAGGCAGGTCACTACATCATGATTAAGGGATCTATCCAAGAGGAAGACATAACAGTCATGAATATCTACGCACCCAACACAGGGGCACCTCAATACATAAGACAGGTACTTTCAGACATAAAAGAAGAAATCAACAATAACACAATAATAGTAGGAGACTTTAACACTCCTCTCACACCAATGGACAGATCAACAAAACAGAAAATTAATAAAGAAACACAAGCCTTAAATGCCACACTGGAAAAGATGGACCTCATCGATATCTTTAGGACGTTCCATCCAAAAGCAGAAGAATACACTTTCTTCTCAAGCGCTCACGGAACATTCTCCAGGATAGACCACATCTTGGGCCACAAATCTAACCTCAGTCAGTTCATGAAAACCGAAATTATATCAACCATCTTCTCGGACCACAATGCAATGAGACTGGAGATCAACTACCAGAAAAAAAAACCCTAAAAACAGAAACACATGGAGATTAAACAATACATACCTAAAAAACCAACTGATCGTTGAGGAAATCAAAGGAGAAATTAAACAATTCCTAGAAGAAAATGACAATGAACACACGACAGTGCAAAACCTATGGGATACCGCAAAGGCAGTATTAAGGGGGAAGTTTATAGCAATACAATCCCACCCTTAACAGAGACCTAACCCAAGCAAGAATCTCATTCAAAATCGATGGTGAAGTCAAAAGCTTCACAGACAAGCAAAAACTAAAAGAATTCTGTACCACAAAACCAGCCCTACAACAAGTGTTAAAGGACCTGATATAGCCGATAAATACAAGAGTAGGAGAAGCCTTACAAATCAAACCCCAAATTTCTAAGAAGATGACAATAGGAACATTCGTATCAATAATTACTTTGAATGTAAATGGACTAAATGCTCCAACCAAACGACACAGGCTGGCTGAATGGATCCAGAAGCAAGACCCATATATATGCTGTTTACAAGAGACCCACTTCAGACCTAGAGACACTCATAGACTGAAAGTGAAAGGCTGGAAAAAGATATTTCATGCAAATGGAAATCAAAAGAAAGCTGGAGTAGCAATCCTTATATCAGACAAAATAGACTTTAAAGTAAAGAAGATTCTAAGAGACAAGGCAGGTCACTACATCATGATTAAGGGATCTATCCAAGAGGAAGACATAACAGTCATGAATATCTACGCACCCAACACAGGGGCACCTCAATACATAAGACAGGTACTTTCAGACATAAAAGAAGAAATCAACAATAACACAATAATAGTAGGAGACTTTAACACTCCTCTCACACCAATGGACAGATCAACAAAACAGAAAATTAATAAAGAAACACAAGCCTTAAATGCCACACTGGAAAAGATGGACCTCATCGATATCTTTAGGACGTTCCATCCAAAAGCAGAAGAATACACTTTCTTCTCAAGCGCTCACGGAACATTCTCCAGGATAGACCACATCTTGGGCCACAAATCTAACCTCAGTCAGTTCATGAAAACCGAAATTATATCAACCATCTTCTCGGACCACAATGCAATGAGACTGGAGATCAACTACCAGAAAAAAAAACCCTAAAAACAGAAACACATGGAGATTAAACAATACATACCTAAAAAACCAACTGATCGTTGAGGAAATCAAAGGAGAAATTAAACAATTCCTAGAAGAAAATGACAATGAACACACGACAGTGCAAAACCTATGGGATACCGCAAAAGCAGTTCTAAGGGGGAAATTTATAGCAATACAATCCCACCTCAAGAAACTAGGAAAATATGAAGCAGATGACCTAACCCTCCGCTTAAAACAGTTGGAGAAAGAAGAACAAAAACATCCCAGAGCCAGCAGAAGAAGAGAAATCATAAAGATCAGAGCAGAAATAAATGAGAAAGAAACAAAAGAAACAATAGTAAAGATAAATAAAACAAAAAGCTGGTTCTTTGAAAAGGTAAACAAAATTGACAAGCCACTGGCCAGACTCATTAAGAAAAGAGAGAGAAGAACCAGATCAACAAAATCAAAACGAAAAGGAGAGATTACAACAGATAATGCAGAAATCCAAAGGATTCTAAGAGACTATTATGAGCAACTCTATGGCAACAAACTGGACAACTTGGAAGAAATGGACAGTTTCTTGGACAGGATTAATCTCCCAAGACTGAGCCAGGAAGAAACAGAAACTTTGAACAACCCAATCACAAGCTCAGAAATCAACTTTGTGATTAAAAATCTACCCAAAAATAAAAGCCCAGGACCAGATGGCTTCACAGCCGAATTCTACCAAACATTTAAAGAAGAGCTAATGCCTGTCCTTCTAAAACTCTTTCAAAAAATTGCACAGGAAGGAAAACTCCCAAACACATTCTACGAGGCCACCATCACCCTGATACCCAAACCAGGCAAAGACAACACAAAAAGGAAAACTATAGGCCAATTTCACTGATGAACTTAGATGCCAAGATCCTCAACAAAATCCTAGCAAACAGAATTCAACGACACATCAAAAAACTCATACATCACGATCAAGTTGGGTTCATCCCAAGCATGCAAGGCTTCTTCAACATCCGCAAATCAATCAACGTGATACACCATATCAACAAGTTGAAAGACAAAAATCACATGATCATCTCAATAGATGCAGAAAAAGCCTTCGACAAAGTACAACATCCATTTATGATCAAAACTCTTCAGAAAATGGGCATAGAAGGAACCTATCTCAACATAATAAAAGCCATCTATGAGAAACCTACAGCGAACATTATTGTTAATGGTGAAAAACTGAAAGCATTCCCTCTAAGATCAGGAACAAGACAGGGATGCCCACTTTCACCACTGCTGTTCAACATAGTCCTGGAAGTCCTAGCAACAGCAATAAGACAAGAGAAAGAAATCAAAGGAATCCAGATTGGAAAGGAAGAAGTGAAGCTCTCTCTTTTTGCAGACGACATGATATTATACATAGAAAATCCCAAAGACACGGTTACAAAGCTACTAGAACTAATCAATGAATTCAGCAAAGTTGCAGGATATAAAGTCAACACACAGAAGTCACTGGCATTCCTATACACAAACAATGAAAAATCAGAAAATGAAATCAAAGAGGCAATCCCCTTCACCATTGCAACCAAAAGAATCAAGTATCTAGGAATAAACCTACCCAAAGAAACAAAAGAATTGTACACAGAAAATTACAAGACACTCATGAGAGACATTAAAGAAGACTTAAACAGATGGAGAGATATTCCATGTTCCTGGATTGGAAGAATCAATATTGTGAAAATGACCATACTTCCAAATATCATCTACAGATTCAATGCAATACCTATTCAACTACCACTGACATTTTTCACAGAACTAGACCAACTAATAACACAGTTCATATGGAAACACAGAAGACCTCGAATAGCCAAAGCAATCCTGAGGAAGAAAAATGGAGTTGGAGGGATCAGCCTCCCTAACTTCAGACTCTACTACAAAGCAACAGTTATCAAGACAGTATGGTACTGGCACAAAACAGAACTATAGATCAATGGAACAAGATTGAGAACCCAGAGATCAACCCACGCACCTATGGGTACCTTATTTTTGATAAAGGAGGAGAAACTATAAAATGGGACAAAGACAGCCTCTTTAACAAGTGGTGCTGGGGGAATTGGACAGCTACATGCAAAAAAATGAAATTGGAACATTCCCTGACGCCATACACTAAGATCAACTCAAAATGGATTAAAGACCTCAATGTAAGACCAGAAACCATCAAACTCTTAGAGGAGAATATAGAAGGAACCTATCTCAACATAATAAAAGCCATCTATGAGAAACCTACAGCGAACATTATTGTTAATGGTGAAAAACTGAAAGCATTCCCTCTAAGATCAGGAACAAGACAGGGATGCCCACTTTCACCACTGCTGTTCAACATAGTCCTGGAAGTCCTAGCAACAGCAATAAGACAAGAGAAAGAAATCAAAGGAATCCAGATTGGAAAGGAAGAAGTGAAGCTCTCTCTTTTTGCAGACGACATGATATTATACATAGAAAATCCCAAAGACACGGTTACAAAGCTACTAGAACTAATCAATGAATTCAGCAAAGTTGCAGGATATAAAGTCAACACACAGAAGTCACTGGCATTCCTATACACAAACAATGAAAAATCAGAAAATGAAATCAAAGAGGCAATCCCCTTCACCATTGCAACCAAAAGAATCAAGTATCTAGGAATAAACCTACCCAAAGAAACAAAAGAATTGTACACAGAAAATTACAAGACACTCATGAGAGACATTAAAGAAGACTTAAACAGATGGAGAGATATTCCATGTTCCTGGATTGGAAGAATCAATATTGTGAAAATGACCATACTTCCAAATATCATCTACAGATTCAATGCAATACCTATTCAACTACCACTGACCTTTTTCACAGAACTAGACCAAATAATAACACAGTTCATATGGAAACACAGAAGACCTCGAATAGCCAAAGCAATCCTGAGGAAGAAAAATGGAGTTGGAGGGATCAGCCTCCCTAACTTCAGACTCTACTACAAAGCAACAGTTATCAAGACAGTATGGTACTGGCACAAAAACAGAACTATAGATCAATGGAACAAGATTGAGAACCCAGAGATCAACCCACGCACCTATGGGTACCTTATTTTTGATAAAGGAGGAGAAACTATAAAATGGGACAAAGACATCCTCTTTAACAAGTGGTGCTGGGAGAATTGGACAGCTACATGCAAAAAAATGAAATTGGAACATTCCCTGACGCCATACACAAAGATCAACTCAAAATGGATTAAAGACCTCAATGTAAGACCAGAAACCATCAAACTCTTAGAGGAGAATATAGGCAAAACCCTCAAGGACATCAATCAAAGCAAGATCTTCTCTGACCCACCAACTAAAATAGCAGAACTGAAAAGAAAAATGAACATATGGGACCTCATGAAACTTAAAAGCTTTTGTACAGCAAAAGAAATTACAAAAAAGTTCAACAGACACCCCACAGAGTGGGAGAAAATCATAGCAAATGAAACAACAGACAAAGAATTAATCTCCAAAATCTACAGGCAACTCAGACAACTCAGCACAGGGAAAATGAGCAGCCCAATCAAAAAATGGGAAAAAGATCTAAAGAGACGCCTCTCCAAAGAGGACATACAAATGGTCCAAAAATACATGAAACGATGCTCAACCTCGCTTATTATCAGAGAAATGCAAATTAAAACCACAATGAGATACCACCTCACACCTATCAGAATGGCCATCATCAACAAATCGACAGACAACAAATGCTGGAGAGGGTGTGGAGAAAAGGGAACCCTCTTGCATTGCTGGTGGGAATGTAAATTAATACAACCTCTATGGAAGACAATATGGAGATTCCTTAAAAAACTAAAAATAGAAGCACCCTATGACCCAGGAATCCCACTATTAGGCCTATATCCTGATGAAATCAAAACTGAAAGAGGCACCTGTACCCCAATGTTCATTGCAGCTCTCTATACAATAGCCAGAACATGGAAGCAACCTAGATGTCCATCGACAAATGAATGGATCCAGAAGCTCTGGTACATATATACAATGGAATACTACTCAGCTGTTAAAAGAAATGCAAAAGACTCAGTCCTAATGAGGTGGCTGGCTTTAGAACCTATCATAAAAAGTGAAGTAAGTCAAAAAGAGAAAGACAAGTATAGTATACTAACTCATATATATGGGATCTAGTAAGATGGTCATGATAACACACACAGTGAACTCATGAAAAAAAAGAGAATAGACATAAAGACATTGTGGAGACCGAACAATGGGAGGGAGTAACATGGGAACCTATACTGTCATGTGTAGAAAAGATAGCTATTGTCATTGTGCTAGGGGAATAGAAGTACCTACAACCACTTGGAGCAAAGGTCTGGAGGGATGGGGGGGGGACCTGGGTGGGGGAAGGGTCAAGGGATATGCATCTGATTGATCTGGGAACATACATGTACAAAAATAAATAAATAAATAAAAATGATTCTTTTAAATTCCTATAAAAAAAAAAAAAAAAAAGATGAGAGAAAACTCCCATTCTAGTTAAGCTTTTCCCAAAACAAGGTGCTGAGCTAAGGCCTGAGTACAGATACTTTAGTTGTGAGGTGATCAAAAATTACAAGAGAGGGAGGGAGCAAAATGAGTTAGAAAGGAAAGGAAAGGAAATAAAAGGTTTGTTAGTTACTACACTGGGTAACGAGCTCCAAGGCAATGAAGACCTGTTGAGAACCCGTGGGAAGCATGCTCAAATTATAAAACCAGAGAAATGGAGACTGGGCCATTTATACAGCAATTCCCACTCCCTAAAGGCAGAGGGTTGCCCTAAGGTGTTTGAATTTCCCGTTTCAAAATAGGGAACTGCTTCCCATTTAGCAAACCTCAGGGGTGCTGGAGAAAACTCTTGGAGAAGGAGAGCTTTAGATGCTTGAGTTAGGAAGATACCAGTATTAATGCCTCTATTTTACAGGAGAGAAAATTATTTTTTCATTGTGCGAAGGCACATCTCCCTACATACACTCTCCCAATCACAATTCATGTCGTAATTCACCACTTTAGATTCTGAAACGTTTTGAGTGGCAGTCTGCTTCAGAACATTACCTTTGGTCTGAGCACACTACTGAAAAGAAGTCCTTAACTTTGTGAAAGTCTTGTACACACTGCCATGTTTGAAATGGATAGCCAATAAAAAACTGTTGTATAGCACTTGGAACTCTTTGTAATGTTATGTACCAGCCTGGATGGAAGGGAGGCTTCGGAGAGAATGGATACATGTACATGTAAAATTGGCATACCCAATAAAACTGTTTCTGGTGTTAAAAAAAAAAAAAAAAAAAAGGTAGAAAGAGAAAAAAAAGTCCTTATAATCACATGTCTTACAAGTTGATATATAAAACTCTTCTTTTGTTTCTCCTAATGCCTTCCAAACAAGTGGATTTATAGGAGTCGGAGTGTGGTGACTAAAACACTCAGGACTCCTCGGCTCTGTTGTTCCAAAATTGTACTGTGTCCAAGTAGAGGGAAAACAACAGGATTCTTCAGTGATGCATGAGTCCTTCCCCTGTTTGGCCATGGAGTCACTCAGTGCACCTAGTACGGGATTGTAAGACATGTTGACCTAGCTCTGACCTTGGGGTAAATGGGAAAAGATATTTAATTTTAATTGGATTCAGGTAAGTAGCTCTGTTGACTTTATAATCCAATTCTGTATTTGACACCTTTCTTCTTGAGGGAGAATCCCTCAGGGCCTGGATCTGTGCCTGGCCCCCACCCCCAGCTTTTCCATCTCAGCTCCCTTAACAACCTGATGCCTGAGCAGAGAGGAGCTAAGACTCTATGCGTGCTGTGATCACCTCTAATCAGCCTTTGCTGGCCTTGATACAAAAAAGGCCTTGACTTAGCACTGACCATGTGGTTGGTTAAATGGAGGAAAGAAGATCCGTGCTTACCCAGACAGCCACCTATATATTGCCATTGGAACAACATAACAATAAGGTTGTGTATTCTTGGCTTTGCCACACTTCCGTGATATAAACAAAAATGAGATGGGTACAGGCAAATCCTGTTTATCTAGATGAAATGAATTTCAATTTGGCATTATCCCTGGAGACATACTCATGGATAAACAAGTCATTGAACGAGCCTCAAATATAATTTCTGTGAAAGGAAACAGACTTAAGTTAGGAAAGGGGAAACCTGACGCGGTTTGCCTGGCTAAGAAGTGATGGGAAACTACTGAAGGTTTTTATCCACTGGGATGAGATTTTAATCTGGCTGCTCTGTAGTTGATAGATTTTGCCACTTTGGGATAAAATGCATACAATAGACCCAACCCTCTGTTAGATCCTACTGGAGGTATTTCTGAGATTAGGAAATCTGACTTTTCTAGTGAATCCAGGATTCTAAATATTTTCCAGTTTGGAAGCAGGAGATATCTGTGAAGTGCTTAGACAAATGTGTTTTTTAAATTTCCCACTAAGAGAAAAAGTCCTTATAATCACATGTCTTACAAGTTGATATATAAAACTCTTCTTTTGTTTCTCCTAATGCCTTCCAAACAAGTGGATTTATAGGAGTCGGAGTGTGGTGACTAAAACACTCAGGACTCCTCGGCTCTGTTGTTCCAAAATTGTACTGTGTCCAAGTAGAGGGAAAACAACAGGATTCTTCAGTGATGCATGAGTCCTTCCCCTGTTTGGCCATGGAGTCACTCAGTGCACCTAGTACGGGATTGTAAGACATGTTGACCTAGCTCTGACCTTGGGGTAAATGGGAAAAGATATTTAATTTTAATTGGATTCAGGTAAGTAGCTCTGTTGACTTTATAATCCAATTCTGTATTTGACACCTTTCTTCTTGAGGGAGAATCCCTCAGGGCCTGGATCTGTGCCTGGCCCCCACCCCCAGCTTTTCCATCTCAGCTCCCTTAACAACCTGATGCCTGAGCAGAGAGGAGCTAAGACTCTATGCGTGCTGTGATCACCTCTAATCAGCCTTTGCTGGCCTTGATACAAAAAAGGCCTTGACTTAGCACTGACCATGTGGTTGGTTAAATGGAGGAAAGAAGATCCGTGCTTACCCAGACAGCCACCTATATATTGCCATTGGAACAACATAACAATAAGGTTGTGTATTCTTGGCTTTGCCACACTTCCGTGATATAAACAAAAATGAGATGGGTACAGGCAAATCCTGTTTATCTAGATGAAATGAATTTCAATTTGGCATTATCCCTGGAGACATACTCATGGATAAACAAGTCATTGAACGAGCCTCAAATATAATTTCTGTGAAAGGAAACAGACTTAAGTTAGGAAAGGGGAAACCTGACGCGGTTTGCCTGGCTAAGAAGTGATGGGAAACTACTGAAGGTTTTTATCCACTGGGATGAGATTTTAATCTGGCTGCTCTGTAGTTGATAGATTTTGCCACTTTGGGATAAAATGCATACAATAGACCCAACCCTCTGTTAGATCCTACTGGAGGTATTTCTGAGATTAGGAAATCTGACTTTTCTAGTGAATCCAGGATTCTAAATATTTTCCTTGAGCCTCAGTGATTCCCACTGGAAGCAGGAGATATCTGTGAAGTGCTTAGACAAATGTGGTTAATATAGCCTATCATTAATTTGTCAGGTCTAATTAATGGTATCAGTTACCAGATGCAGAGAGAGACCATTACACTTCCTGGGAGGATAAGAAAGGCAGTCAAGGATGCTGCTGAGACCTGTACTCTCCCTGGATCACTGGAAGTAATGGGGTGAAAAACGGAAAGCTAAATAGAATACTTAACAGAATTGAGGGGGTATACCGTGCTGACCCTCTGCTCAGCTGCCCTTCAGGCTAGGCCGAAGATTATCTAAGCAGTATACTTTCTAGGTTGTGCCAAACTGAGGGTGCAGACACTGTCTTTGGCTTTACCCTGTCCTCTCATTCCTCCATCAGGAGGATGATTAGTTGGTTGAACTGATGGGGCACTAACACACACACACACACACACACACACACACACACACGTCTACATATAGGTATACAGACGCATTTTAAAATGTATTTTAAACCTATATATTAAAATTGGGGCTTACCTGGTGGCTCAGATGGTAGTCTGCCTCCAATGCAGGAGACCCAGGTTTGATCCTGGGTCTGGAAAATCCCCTGGAGAAGGGAATGGATACCCACTCTAGTAGTTTCTTTCTTTCTTTCTTTTTAAATTTTGGCCTCTTTTATTGGTTTTCTACTTATTTATTTTCATCAATCTTTATTCTTTGACCTGTGTTGACCCGCCATTGCTGTGGCCTCTCCCATTGCAGAGCACTGGCTCTGGACGCATGCGCTCCAGAGCCTGGCTCCTGATTGGACACACCGGTCCAGCCGCTCCGCGGCACATGGAATATTCCGGGCCAGAGATCTAACCGGTACTCTTTGCACTGCAAGATGAACTCTTTACCCACTAGACCAACAGGGAAGCCCTCCACTATTTTTTTATCTGTAAACTATCCAAACATACATATATATTTAAATGCACACATATATGTGTATATAAATAAATATATATATATATGTGTGTGTGTGTGTCTGTATACATGTATATATAATGCTTTATGAATCTTAAAAATCAGACTCAAGTTAACTTTGGTACTTCTGTGTTGATCTTTCTTTCAAGGTTCCACACAGCACTCCTTCACAGGCTTCTCCATGTGTCTTCTAACGCAGTGGTACTAGCTAGACAAAAGTGTAGCCCCAGAGCTTCTCTGGTAATGCTGTGGGTGAAGAGTCCGCCTTGCAGTGCAAGGGGTACAAGTTCGATCCCTGGCCCTGGAAGATCCCACGTGCTGAGGAGTGGCTGGACTGACTGGTGTGTGCAATTATGAGTCAGCACTCTGGAGCACATGCGCTCAGAGTCAGTGCTCTGCAAGGAGAGAGGCCACTGCAATGGGAGGCCCACACAGTTCATAGAATAAAGTGGATGAAAATTAAAACAACAACAAACAAAAAACAATAGAATAGGCCAAAATTTTTTTTTAAAAAAGTGTAGCCCCATTTCTAATTACTGCCTGTAGATTTTATCCTTATAGTGCTGGTAACAAAGCAGGTGGCCTGCTGAGAAAAACACAGCCATCAGGGGAGGACTAGACTTGTGTTAAGGGCCACCTGATCTCTTCTTGATCAGATTTTTACTATGCTCTTTGTCACACTGACTTCAATTTCATAAAGCGCACACAGTACTCAGCTCTGCTTTCTTCCTTCTTTCTTCGTCCTTTTGCTCCCATAATACTTTATATAGTTGGCTGTAGTCTCACTAACCAAACAATATTTGTCTGCAAATCTGTCACCTTAAATGTTGCTATTTACACTACTGAACCTTGATAAAGGTCCCTTTATGCATCTCTTAGTGATTAATATGTATTAATCACTAATACTGATATTTCAGCATATATGCATATATTGTGGCTTTGATATATTCGTGTGTGTGCGTATGTTTCCACTCTCTGCATTTCTGCTCTTTCCTCTTTCTTTAATACTTAATTCAAGACTCTTTATTACTTTTGCTCAACTTATTGGAGGTTTCTCCTGACTGTTTCTGCTTTCAGTCCTTGCCTCTTAAAATCATTTGACAGACCGTGACTCACATGTTAAAATGTACTAAATCCTTGCCCAGCAGTCCACATATTTTACTGTTTGGAATGAATTTCACCCTGTGGGCTCCACCTGTCACTGGACCCTATTATCCTGTGTTCTGTTCACAGGGAATTTCTAACCCTTTCTCTGGGATGGATCTCATTTTTTTTGAAACTGAAATACACTCATCTTCACTGATAGAAATTCTATTCATCTTTAAGGAAACACTGTAAATTTTCTCTACTAAAGAACACTCATATAGCATCTTCTCCCTAAAGTAATTGATTACTTCATTATATATTCCCAAATTAAACTTTGGCTCATAGAAACTTCGGGCTCTTAATTTTTGTTTTCTAATTCTCTGATGTCCTAGCTTTATCTCATAATCCTTAAATATTAGTTTCTTATTTATCTTTTGGTATTGAGTATTGAACATGCCATAGTGTTTATACACCATAGATCCTTGGTCGAATGACATCTACATAAATCCAGGCTACTGAAAAGGCAGCATCTATACCAATAGTCTTTGAGTGCCTTCTATCAGCCAAACTCAACACATGATTTTACACACCTTCTCATAGTGTTTCCTTACAACAGCCATATAAGGAGATCATGTTTTTATTCTCCAAACATGGATGCATTTGAGAATAAAAGGTAGCACTGTTAATGATATCACCAGTAAAACAGAGAGGAACTGTGACTTTTCTTGATAAACCAAGACATACAGGCATCCTACCTTTAAACCTATGAGAGATATGTAGCTTTACTCTTGAGGAGGCAAATCTGTCACCTTAAATGTTGCTATTTACACTACTGAACTTTATAAGGTCCTTTATGCATCTCTTAGTGATTAATATGTATTAATCACTAATACTGATATTTCAGCATATATGCATATATTGTGGCTTTGATATATTCGTGTGTGCGTATGTTTCCACTCTCTGCATTTCTGCTCTTTCCTCTTTCTTTAATACTTAATTCAAGACTCTTTATTACTTTTGCTCAACTTATTGGAGGTTTCTCCTGACTGTTTCTGCTTTCAGTCCTTGCCTCTTAAAATCATTTGACAGACCGTGACTCACATGTTAAAATGTACTAAATCCTTGCCCAGCAGTCCACATATTTTACTGTTTGGAATGAATTTCACCCTGTGGGCTCCACCTGTCACTGGACCCTATTATCCTGTGTTCTGTTCACAGGGAATTTCTAACCCTTTCTCTGGGATGGATCTCATTTTTTTTGAAACTGAAATACACTCATCTTCACTGATAGAAATTCTATTCATCTTTAAGGAAACACTGTAAATTTTCTCTACTAAAGAACACTCATATAGCATCTTCTCCCTAAAGTAATTGATTACTTCATTATATATTCCCAAATTAAACTTTGGCTCATAGAAACTTCGGGCTCTTAATTTTTGTTTTCTAATTCTCTGATGTCCTAGCTTTATCTCATAATCCTTAAATATTAGTTTCTTATTTATCTTTTGGTATTGAGTATTGAACATGCCATAGTGTTTATACACCATAGATCCTTGGTCGAATGACATCTACATAAATCCAGGCTACTGAAAAGGCAGCATCTATACCAATAGTCTTTGAGTGCCTTCTATCAGCCAAACTCAACACATGATTTTACACACCTTCTCATAGTGTTTCCTTACAACAGCCATATAAGGAGATCATGTTTTTATTCTCCAAACATGGATGCATTTGAGAATAAAAGGTAGCACTGTTAATGATATCACCAGTAAAACAGAGAGGAACTGTGACTTTTCTTGATAAACCAAGACATACAGGCATCCTACCTTTAAACCTATGAGAGATATGTAGCTTTACTCTTGAGGAGGCAAAAAACTCTTGCCTAAGATCTTGAGGTTTAACCCAAGATAATCTGAGTCCAAGAGAGTGTGTGTGTGTGTGTACACATGTATATGTGTGTGTAATGTTCATATATGGCTTCCCTGGTGGTTTAGCAATAAACAATCTTCCTGCCAATACAGAAGCCACAGGTTCAATTCCTGGGTTAGGAAAATTCCCTGGAGAAGGAAATGGCAAACCACTCCAGTGTTTTTGCCTGGAAAATACCATGAACAGAGGAGTCTGAAGGGCTGCAGTCCATGGGGGCTCAAGTCAGACACAACTTATAATTAAACTACAATTTTACACAGATGTATGTGATATGTACACGTTTTTTCATCAGCCTTGATCTGTTTAAATGCCACTGTACAGAGGGTTTATGCACATAAACACCATGTCATGATCAGTGCTGGATAATGAAAGATAAATAAGAGCCCAATTCTTAAGACTTGTGGCATACAGGGAAGACACCAGAAATGTAGCAAAGAAAAACTGAGCCAAAGGTTATAAGCAAGCATACATATATGGCCATTCTGCTTCCCAATGAAAGGCTATTCTGAGATTTCTTTGCTACAGAAAGAACCTTCATTCATATGTTTTAAGTTATTTATAATTCTCAGATGTCCCATGAAAGGCAGACCCTTGGTGTGTATACATGTTATCATGCCCACTGATTCAAACACTAATCTAGACCACTGCTTTGAAGGGATTTTGAAGCTGTAGTTAAGGTCTCAAGTCAGTTGAAACTGCCATAGTGTTTATACACCATAGATCCTTGGTCGAATGACATCTACATAAATCCAGGCTACTGAAAAGGCAGCATCTATACCAATAGTCTTTGAGTGCCTTCTATCAGCCAAACTCAACACATGATTTTACACACCTTCTCATAGTGTTTCCTTACAACAGCCATATAAGGAGATCATGTTTTTATTCTCCAAACATGGATGCATTTGAGAATAAAAGGTAGCACTGTTAATGATATCACCAGTAAAACAGAGAGGAACTGTGACTTTTCTTGATAAACCAAGACATACAGGCATCCTACCTTTAAACCTATGAGAGATATGTAGCTTTACTCTTGAGGAGGCAAAAAACTCTTGCCTAAGATCTTGAGGTTTAACCCAAGATAATCTGAGTCCAAGAGAGTGTGTGTGTGTGTGTACACATGTATATGTGTGTGTAATGTTCATATATGGCTTCCCTGGTGGTTTAGCAATAAACAATCTTCCTGCCAATACAGAAGCCACAGGTTCAATTCCTGGGTTAGGAAAATTCCCTGGAGAAGGAAATGGCAAACCACTCCAGTGTTTTTGCCTGGAAAATACCATGAACAGAGGAGTCTGAAGGGCTGCAGTCCATGGGGGCTCAAGTCAGACACAACTTATAATTAAACTACAATTTTACACAGATGTATGTGATATGTACACGTTTTTTCATCAGCCTTGATCTGTTTAAATGCCACTGTACAGAGGGTTTATGCACATAAACACCATGTCATGATCAGTGCTGGATAATGAAAGATAAATAAGAGCCCAATTCTTAAGACTTGTGGCATACAGGGAAGACACCAGAAATGTAGCAAAGAAAAACTGAGCCAAAGGTTATAAGCAAGCATACATATATGGCCATTCTGCTTCCCAATGAAAGGCTATTCTGAGATTTCTTTGCTACAGAAAGAACCTTCATTCATATGTTTTAAGTTATTTATAATTCTCAGATGTCCCATGAAAGGCAGACCCTTGGTGTGTATACATGTTATCATGCCCACTGATTCAAACACTAATCTAGACCACTGCTTTGAAGGGATTTTGAAGCTGTAGTTAAGGTCTCAAGTCAGTTGAAACTAAGATGAGACGATGCTGACCTAAGCAGGTGAGTTCTTTGGAAGCAGAGCATCTCCTCCAGCTGGTCCCAGAGGAAGGCCTTAGAGATAAACACTTCTGCTGGCTTGAAAGAAAGCGAATGGTATTGTCACAAACTTCTTGTAGAGGCTGTTTGGCAGGGAATTATGGGCCACATTGAGCTTTCCTAGTGGCTCAGTAGTAGAGAATCCACCTGCAGGAAATGCAGGAGACCTGACTCGATCCCTGGGTCAGGAAAATCCCTGGAGGAAATGGCAACACACTCTAGTGGCTTTTCTTGCCTGGAAAATCCCATCCACAGAGGAGCCTGGCGGGCTCCTATAGCCTCAGGGTCACAAAGAGTCAGGCACAACTGAAGCGACTGAGCACACATGCACAGGCAGCGCTAGAAGTTGGTCACTGGTTCACAGCTAGCAAGATAAACACTACCTTAGTATTATAACCACAAGGAACTCAATCTTGCCAGCAGCTTGAAGGAGCTTTGTGTAGGACCCTGAGCCTTTCAGAGGATCTGTGTTGTGGGCAACAGTTCGGCTGTAGTTTTCTGAAACCTTGAACAGAGAATTCAGGTATAGCATGCCTAGACTTCTGATCTACAAAACTTATGAAGTAATAAATATACAGTATTTTAAACTGCTAAATGAATAGTACTTTGCTATATAACAATCAACTAATACAATGTTCTAATTATGTGAATAAGTGAATGGCAGAATATGCACATAAACACCATGTCATGATCAGTGCTGGATAATGAAAGATAAATAAGAGCCCAATTCTTAAGACTTGTGGCATACAGGGAAGACACCAGAAATGTAGCAAAGAAAAACTGAGCCAAAGGTTATAAGCAAGCATACATATATGGCCATTCTGCTTCCCAATGAAAGGCTATTCTGAGATTTCTTTGCTACAGAAAGAACCTTCATTCATATGTTTTAAGTTATTTATAATTCTCAGATGTCCCATGAAAGGCAGACCCTTGGTGTGTATACATGTTATCATGCCCACTGATTCAAACACTAATCTAGACCACTGCTTTGAAGGGATTTTGAAGCTGTAGTTAAGGTCTCAAGTCAGTTGAAACTAAGATGAGACGATGCTGACCTAAGCAGGTGAGTTCTTTGGAAGCAGAGCATCTCCTCCAGCTGGTCCCAGAGGAAGGCCTTAGAGATAAACACTTCTGCTGGCTTGAAAGAAAGCGAATGGTATTGTCACAAACTTCTTGTAGAGGCTGTTTGGCAGGGAATTATGGGCCACATTGAGCTTTCCTAGTGGCTCAGTAGTAGAGAATCCACCTGCAGGAAATGCAGGAGACCTGACTCGATCCCTGGGTCAGGAAAATCCCTGGAGGAAATGGCAACACACTCTAGTGGCTTTTCTTGCCTGGAAAATCCCATCCACAGAGGAGCCTGGCGGGCTCCTATAGCCTCCAGGGTCACAAAGAGTCAGGCACAACTGAAGCGACTGAGCACACATGCACAGGCAGCGCTAGAAGTTGGTCACTGGTTCACAGCTAGCAAGATAAACACTACCTTAGTATTATAACCACAAGGAACTCAATCTTGCCAGCAGCTTGAAGGAGCTTTGTGTAGGACCCTGAGCCTTTCAGAGGATCTGTGTTGTGGGCAACAGTTCGGCTGTAGTTTTCTGAAACCTTGAACAGAGAATTCAGGTATAGCATGCCTAGACTTCTGATCTACAAAACTTATGAAGTAATAAATATACAGTATTTTAAACTGCTAAATGAATAGTACTTTGCTATATAACAATCAACTAATACAATGTTCTAATTATGTGAATAAGTGAATGGCAGAATATGTGAGTATGAGTGAAGCCACACACTTTATTTGAAGGTACATATTAATTGATTCCTGGGAGAATGAAATGGCAACCCACTCCAGTATTCTTTCCTGGAAAATCCCATAAATGGAGGAGCCTGGTGGGCTACAGTCCATGGGATTGTAAAAAGTCAGACACAACTGAGTGACTAGCACATTAATTGATTCATTGGCACATCATTCACTAATCTGATGTCTAGAGGCTAGTCTTGATGTAACAATGTGGGGAATTCTGTTACACAGACATTTAATATACGCCTACAAAAGTGCACCAAGTGGAGGATAGAGTGGAAATCACTTATTGACTAATTCAAGGGCAAAGCACTTTATTATAGATGGGTGACCAAGGTTAAAAATGATGATTTCTGAGGGGTTTGTTTCAAATGGTATGTCTATAAAGTTGGCTTTGTTCTGCAATTTCTCTTGAACTTATAAGCAGTAAAATTAATGGAAGAAATCTCAGATAATGTCTGTATATTGACCTTTCTTATTGTGAACAGCTTAATTCATGTTCCTTCTAATTTCTTACACGTCAAATGTCACTACACCCAAAATAGTAGGGTAAGAGTCACTTCATTCTACATGGAATATATAAGCCTCCATTAGACTCATTAACATTTTATTTCTAAAATCACTGTCACTCTACTATTTTCCAGCTATTCTTTCCTTCTCTGACCCTGTTTCATATACATTTTTCTGAACTCCAGAGCCTTCTTTTTAGGCATTTTAATTTTCAGTCTCTATCCTAATTTTAATTGTAATCAGCACCATTATTTCAAGGGAGCAAATGTCAAAATTGCATTTTAATCTCTGGATAGCTCAAGAAAAAGTAGTGATTTTCTTAAAAACCACCTCAAGCAAGGAGAGGTATGACCTCTTGTAGACGTGGATTCTGAGTACTTTGAAAGATGATCCTGAATAATGAAGTTCGGCTGTAGTTTTCTGAAACCTTGAACAGAGAATTCAGGTATAGCATGCCTAGACTTCTGATCTACAAAACTTATGAAGTAATAAATATACAGTATTTTAAACTGCTAAATGAATAGTACTTTGCTATATAACAATCAACTAATACAATGTTCTAATTATGTGAATAAGTGAATGGCAGAATATGTGAGTATGAGTGAAGCCACACACTTTATTTGAAGGTACATATTAATTGATTCCTGGGAGAATGAAATGGCAACCCACTCCAGTATTCTTTCCTGGAAAATCCCATAAATGGAGGAGCCTGGTGGGCTACAGTCCATGGGATTGTAAAAAGTCAGACACAACTGAGTGACTAGCACATTAATTGATTCATTGGCACATCATTCACTAATCTGATGTCTAGAGGCTAGTCTTGATGTAACAATGTGGGGAATTCTGTTACACAGACATTTAATATACGCCTACAAAAGTGCACCAAGTGGAGGATAGAGTGGAAATCACTTATTGACTAATTCAAGGGCAAAGCACTTTATTATAGATGGGTGACCAAGGTTAAAATGATGATTTCTGAGGGGTTTGTTTCAAATGGTATGTCTATAAAGTTGGCTTTGTTCTGCAATTTCTCTTGAACTTATAAGCAGTAAAATTAATGGAAGAAATCTCAGATAATGTCTGTATATTGACCTTTCTTATTGTGAACAGCTTAATTCATGTTCCTTCTAATTTCTTACACGTCAAATGTCACTACACCCAAAATAGTAGGGTAAGAGTCACTTCATTCTACATGGAATATATAAGCCTCCATTAGACTCATTAACATTTTATTTCTAAAATCACTGTCACTCTACTATTTTCCAGCTATTCTTTCCTTCTCTGACCCTGTTTCATATACATTTTTCTGAACTCCAGAGCCTTCTTTTTAGGCATTTTAATTTTCAGTCTCTATCCTAATTTTAATTGTAATCAGCACCATTATTTCAAGGGAGCAAATGTCAAAATTGCATTTTAATCTCTGGATAGCTCAAGAAAAAGTAGTGATTTTCTTAAAAACCACCTCAAGCAAGGAGAGGTATGACCTCTTGTAGACGTGGATTCTGAGTACTTTGAAAGATGATCCTGAATAATGAATGGAAAAGAGACAGAGTCAAATTCAAGATGTGCCTATTGGAGTGAGAAGGATAGACTCCTCTGTATTTATTTGGTGAATATTTATTTATTTAACAAATAAAGATTCTAATCCATGAGCCTAACTAATACTTTAAATAATACATTCTGTTTTTAATATACATGCAGTACATAAGGAGAAAACATTTAAATCACTGCAGCAGATGCTTGTTTATATGTATTTAGTACCATTATAAAAAAAAATAGCCTGGAGAATACACGACTGGAGGTTCATATATATCTATATCTACATCTATATATATCTATATATATATATATGCCCAGTGCTGAGGGAAATGGAGTTTATTTCTGGTAATTCAAAGCATCTAATCACTGTCATTAAACAAATAAGGATTCATTACATGAGCCAAGGAGGAGATGGTGCAAACACAGTGCAACTGGGAAATAAATGTGGTCTAGAACTTAAATTTCTGGGCACATCTTATTTGAGCACAGTTTATGTGGGAGGTTTATGATCTGTGACTATTTTTCAATTTAAGATGACTAACCACTCCAAAGGCAGGTCTCTACCACTTGCATAATTGGAACAGAGAGGGGGGTCAGCTGCAGAGGGGAAAGAGGCGCTGCATTTTACATTCCACCTGGGCACACTGAAAGTTGGAGGATCCGACTGCTTTACTAGAGGAACAGATCATTCACAGATGCATAATGGTCCAGTGGTTGGAGAGAGAAAGCAGCCACCCGGGCAGGGTTTGTGACAAGACAGCCATAGCGATGATCATAAGTAGAAACCACCCAGATAACACCCAATGGTTCCTCCTATTGTAAACAGCTTTCTCTTCTGTAGTCCAGTAGAAACAGTAAAAAGTCTGAAGTAACTCTCAGTTCCATCATAAGTGAATTTCCTACCCATAAGCCACAGTGTACTTTTTTCACCCCTTTTTTGTAATCAGCACCATTATTTCAAGGGAGCAAATGTCAAAATTGCATTTTAATCTCTGGATAGCTCAAGAAAAAGTAGTGATTTTCTTAAAAACCACCTCAAGCAAGGAGAGGTATGACCTCTTGTAGACGTGGATTCTGAGTACTTTGAAAGATGATCCTGAATAATGAATGGAAAAGAGACAGAGTCAAATTCAAGATGTGCCTATTGGAGTGAGAAGGATAGACTCCTCTGTATTTATTTGGTGAATATTTATTTATTTAACAAATAAAGATTCTAATCCATGAGCCTAACTAATACTTTAAATAATACATTCTGTTTTTAATATACATGCAGTACATAAGGAGAAAACATTTAAATCACTGCAGCAGATGCTTGTTTATATGTATTTAGTACCATTATAAAAAAAAATAGCCTGGAGAATACACGACTGGAGGTTCATATATATCTATATCTACATCTATATATATCTATATATATATATATGCCCAGTGCTGAGGGAAATGGAGTTTATTTCTGGTAATTCAAAGCATCTAATCACTGTCATTAAACAAATAAGGATTCATTACATGAGCCAAGGAGGAGATGGTGCAAACACAGTGCAACTGGGAAATAAATGTGGTCTAGAACTTAAATTTCTGGGCACATCTTATTTGAGCACAGTTTATGTGGGAGGTTTATGATCTGTGACTATTTTTCAATTTAAGATGACTAACCACTCCAAAGGCAGGTCTCTACCACTTGCATAATTGGAACAGAGAGGGGGGTCAGCTGCAGAGGGGAAAGAGGCGCTGCATTTTACATTCCACCTGGGCACACTGAAAGTTGGAGGATCCGACTGCTTTACTAGAGGAACAGATCATTCACAGATGCATAATGGTCCAGTGGTTGGAGAGAGAAAGCAGCCACCCGGGCAGGGTTTGTGACAAGACAGCCATAGCGATGATCATAAGTAGAAACCACCCAGATAACACCCAATGGTTCCTCCTATTGTAAACAGCTTTCTCTTCTGTAGTCCAGTAGAAACAGTAAAAAGTCTGAAGTAACTCTCAGTTCCATCATAAGTGAATTTCCTACCCATAAGCCACAGTGTTGTTTTTCTTGAAAGTGATTTTTTTTTTTTAATTTTGGCCTCTTTTATTGGTCCTTCATTTATTTATTTTTATCCATCTTTATTCTTTGGCCTGTGTGTGCCTCCCATTACAGTCGCCTCTCTCGTTGCAGAGCACCAGCTCTGGGCACATGCACTCCAGAGCACTGGCTCATAATTGGACACACCAGTCCAGCCGTTCCTCGGCATGTGGGATCTTCCCAGGCCAGGAATTGAACTGGCGGCTCTTGCACTGCAAGGCAGACTCTTTACCCATTGGAACACCAGGGAAGCCTCCTTGAAAGTGATTTCATAGTACTTCCCCTTGAAATACTTCATGAGGATTAACATCTATGAAACGTGAATTTAAGTTACTGACAGTTTGTCTCTCTTTTATGCCTCATTTTAATAGTTAATGAATAACCCCTTTTTTAATTAGTTAAATACACCCTCAGAGGATATATCTAATATGAATGTGTAGCATACCTTAGAATAGGTATATGACAAACCTAAGAATATTCCAAAAAATGAAAGCTGCTTTTGTAGCCTACTTGAATGGATCATCATAGAATTTTAGAAAGAAGTGTCCAGAGAGAGGTTCATGAGGATAAAAGTATAAGAAAAAGAGTTATTTAAAATTAGCCTAATAATAAAATGTAGACAGTTTTAATAAATGGGTTTGGGGGGGGCCATATTTGTCACCATTTTAGAATCTGTGGTTAGATTATTGTCTAAAGACCTAATCATATCTTCTGAGGGAGATCCATGCATGTAGAAACCAAATGACAACAATGAAATGCTCTACTAGTAGCTAGAGTCTATTAGGTGTCGATTAATATTGAATGAATAAATGAGTGGACAAATGGACTGACGGATGAAAGAGAACTTTGGCCCCAAATCCCATTTTTAGACTTCTAATATATTAGAGTTGTAGAGACTTGTGAGAAAAAGTGTATTCCTGTGTTCTATTGTGATGCAATTCCAGGTCAAAGAAAAATTGAAAGCAGATTTCTCCATATGCTACCAGTGCACAGTTTTGCTTCTTAGATTCTCATATTTCTGTTTTTATCTAGACACTCCCTCTAGTTCTAGAGTTACACTCCCTCTAGTTCTAGAGTTACACTCCCTCTGTGTGTCTCTGCCTCTCTTTCATAGATGTAAATAGAGATATAGATATAAATTTAAATAGATATATGTACCATTAGGAATAGAGGGCAAGAAAGACCATGGTCCAGAGAACATGGGAATTACTTCACTGATAAAAGATTGAAGTTTCTCTGAAGTGACTATCAAAATGGAGCAAAGTAACATTTTAAAGAAATCCTTTGACATAAAAAATTGAAAAAAAAGCAATACAGATATTGTTGTATATAATGAAATTGGACTTGATCAAAGCAATGGTCATCTGACTTGAGAAGAATTTTATGTAACCTAAAGATGCAGGAGAAACAGAAACACAAGAGATTTCCCCACCACCCTCCCCCCTTGTAGGAGAACAAAAACATCCTGTTAAGTGTATCATTCAATGGGAACCCAGGAGGAAACAGAGAGACCAATATGGTTATTCTCTGGGGAAGAAGATTATCCCAGGTTTCATCTGACCTTGGTTCTACCTCCTTCCTATCATTGGGAGAATCACAGCTTAAGTGTTTTATAAGAACTCTGAAAAACTAAGAAAGGATTGCTTTATCAGCAAATCAAGAGCTACTGCAATTGTATCAAAACTAGGGCAAGTGGTTTTCAAACCCCTTGACAATCTGTTTTTTGTGGTTGGTCTCTGCAGTGTCTCACCTGAGACATTGGAGAAGTCACTTTGCCTATTCAGAGGCCTTCTCTGTATGATTTTGGAGGGAAGGCATCACTAATGAAAGGAGCCTGATGACACTGTGTCTTCTCCGGACACTGCCTAGTTCACTCTGTTCAAATCCAGCCCAGACTGTCTGACATATTCAAAATGGTGTCCTCTCTGGTGAAAAAGGAGGCTGGGAATCCCATCTTATCAGAGGACCAGTGAATGACACAGCAAGTCAGAGAATGGAAGAGGAGAAAGGAACCCTCTGCGAAGCCTAAACCTTCTCATACGTAAAGAACCATTATTTTTTCTTCGCTTATGAGACAAGATATGAAGAAAAATACAAACTAAATGCACTGAATAATACTGTAGAGCAAACTACACCATGGCAGTTAATGTCAAATACTGCAGTCATGACTGCTTAATAATAAACATGAAATGTAGAGACAGTAATTACAGCCTCTGTAAACAAGGTCCCTGAATTTGGATCAAAATGTCTCTGTGTTCAAGCTGTGTGACCTTAGACAACTTCCTTTACCTTTGTCCAGCTCTATGTCCTCATTGGGTTGGGACAGGCTAGTATTACAAAGGTTTTAAGAGCTAAGTGTGACAATACACATCAAACAATGACCCTAAACCTCACTAGCAGGCAGTCCCCTTCCTCCTTTAGCTTTCCAGTTTATTGCACTGGTTTCAGCATTTTCCCGGTTTTAGTGTAAAGCAATGGTCATCTGACTTGAGAAGAATTTTATGTAACCTAAAGATGCAGGAGAAACAGAAACACAAGAGATTTCCCCACCACCCTCCCCCCTTGTAGGAGAACAAAAACATCCTGTTAAGTGTATCATTCAATGGGAACCCAGGAGGAAACAGAGAGACCAATATGGTTATTCTCTGGGGAAGAAGATTATCCCAGGTTTCATCTGACCTTGGTTCTACCTCCTTCCTATCATTGGGAGAATCACAGCTTAAGTGTTTTATAAGAACTCTGAAAAACTAAGAAAGGATTGCTTTATCAGCAAATCAAGAGCTACTGCAATTGTATCAAAACTAGGGCAAGTGGTTTTCAAACCCCTTGACAATCTGTTTTTTGTGGTTGGTCTCTGCAGTGTCTCACCTGAGACATTGGAGAAGTCACTTTGCCTATTCAGAGGCCTTCTCTGTATGATTTTGGAGGGAAGGCATCACTAATGAAAGGAGCCTGATGACACTGTGTCTTCTCCGGACACTGCCTAGTTCACTCTGTTCAAATCCAGCCCAGACTGTCTGACATATTCAAAATGGTGTCCTCTCTGGTGAAAAAGGAGGCTGGGAATCCCATCTTATCAGAGGACCAGTGAATGACACAGCAAGTCAGAGAATGGAAGAGGAGAAAGGAACCCTCTGCGAAGCCTAAACCTTCTCATACGTAAAGAACCATTATTTTTTCTTCGCTTATGAGACAAGATATGAAGAAAAATACAAACTAAATGCACTGAATAATACTGTAGAGCAAACTACACCATGGCAGTTAATGTCAAATACTGCAGTCATGACTGCTTAATAATAAACATGAAATGTAGAGACAGTAATTACAGCCTCTGTAAACAAGGTCCCTGAATTTGGATCAAAATGTCTCTGTGTTCAAGCTGTGTGACCTTAGACAACTTCCTTTACCTTTGTCCAGCTCTATGTCCTCATTGGGTTGGGACAGGCTAGTATTACAAAGGTTTTAAGAGCTAAGTGTGACAATACACATCAAACAATGACCCTAAACCTCACTAGCAGGCAGTCCCCTTCCTCCTTTAGCTTTCCAGTTTATTGCACTGGTTTCAGCATTGTGTCTCAAGCCCTTCTTCGTGGTGATATTTTGAGACAGTCCGCTTTCTTCTGTTTGTCTTGAGTAGTCAGAGTTATCTTCACAAAAGCCTAGTACTTCCTGTTCCGCCGCGTGGCTCTCATGTCCCAGCGTCATCGCTTGGGATATGTGAATAGTCTCTCCTGATGACTCAGAGCTTTCTCTTCTTCCAAATGGAAGACAGAAATCTGAACATAGTGAACATGACTCTACCCTAGGAGGACTGCATGAATATTCCTTTTCAGATGATACGTCAGACAAGTTCCAAACATCCCTTCATTCATCAGTTTATCCATGAGCTCGTGCACTAGGTGGTGTAGTGCATTGCTGAGATTCAGCCTTGGGACTGGGGCACCCATTCTCCTAGTAGCAGGAAGTCTTGACTGCTGAATGAGTGGTTGAGTACTTCCCCTTCCCCTCCCCTATCATTGTCTTCAGCAGAAGGAAGTGCCTCACCCAAGGTTTTCCCCTTCACTGGAGGCAGCTCATTTTCATTAACTACAAGTTAATGAAATATCAAAGCCCATCTTCTTTCGTCAACCTGCAGCATTTCTGAAAGATCATCCCAACAGTGAAAGTGAGTCACTTGCCCATGGAATTCTCTGTGCCTTAATTTTGTTTTCTATATATTATAAAAATACTGGTGCCTACCTCTTGTAATTATTAGCTAAATTATGCATACTGCTACTTCTAAAATGTTTAATATAGTGCCTAGAACCTAGAAATTACATAATGTTAGCTAAGAATAAGTTATTTATGCTATTGATGAACACCTGAAGGGGCCACTTTGTAAAGCTAATTATGATTCCCTCAACTGCCATTAGAGTGATCTGGGTTACCATAGTTTTCCAGGTTATTTAGTAAAAAAGTACAAGGACGAGTTAGAGGAGAGCATTACTCTTCAGAAGGTATAATACCCTCTCCTCTTCATGGATGAGCAATACTTTGTAACCACTGGTTTGGGGTTCATTTTTTTTTTTTTTTTAAGATTGATTTATTTATTTATTTTGGGCGGGGGTTGGGTTGGGGAAGGAAGGGAGCAGGCAGGCCACTTCTATTGGTCTTTCACTTCTCTATTTTCATCCGTCTTTGCTCCTCAGCTCCTGTGGGCCTCCCATCGCGGTGGCCTCTGTTGTTGCAGAGCGCCGGCTCTGGGCGCATGCGCTCCAGAGCTCTGGCTCGGTAATTGGACACATCGGTCCAGCCGCTCCGCGGCACGTGGGATCTTCCCAGACCAGGGATCGAACCTGCGCCCCTTGCACTGCAAGGCGGTGTCCTTATCCAGTGGACCACCAGGGGAAGCCCTAAGCAAGACTTTTAAAACTTCACATAGGTGTCCTATGAATGAGAAATATGGAATAGAAATAGAAGAAAATATTACTTTCCAAGCTTTATAAGATACAATTAACATACAACATTGTGTAAATTTAAGGCATACAACGTATTGGTTTGATGCATTTATTTACTGCAAAATGTTTACCACCATTTACCATAGAAACAGGGCTGTTTTCTATGTGATTTCTGAAACTGAGTACAACATATGCATAGAAGTAATCGATTAGTAGCTAAGGTCTTTTACTATTGAAATACCCAAAATGTGTTTCAGAATTGTATTAATGAATAAAGGAATTGTTTAAACACAGGGGGTATCTAGATGAATAAGTACATTCTGACATTATTTAGTTTTTATGATATTATAAAAATACTGGTGCCTACCTCTTGTAATTATTAGCTAAATTATGCATACTGCTACTTCTAAAATGTTTAATATAGTGCCTAGAACCTAGAAATTACATAATGTTAGCTAAGAATAAGTTATTTATGCTATTGATGAACACCTGAAGGGGCCACTTTGTAAAGCTAATTATGATTCCCTCAACTGCCATTAGAGTGATCTGGGTTACCATAGTTTTCCAGGTTATTTAGTAAAAAAGTACAAGGACGAGTTAGAGGAGAGCATTACTCTTCAGAAGGTATAATACCCTCTCCTCTTCATGGATGAGCAATACTTTGTAACCACTGGTTTGGGGTTCATTTTTTTTTTTTTTTTAAGATTGATTTATTTATTTATTTTGGGCGGGGGTTGGGTTGGGGAAGGAAGGGAGCAGGCAGGCCACTTCTATTGGTCTTTCACTTCTCTATTTTCATCCGTCTTTGCTCCTCAGCTCCTGTGGGCCTCCCATCGCGGTGGCCTCTGTTGTTGCAGAGCGCCGGCTCTGGGCGCATGCGCTCCAGAGCTCTGGCTCGGTAATTGGACACATCGGTCCAGCCGCTCCGCGGCACGTGGGATCTTCCCAGACCAGGGATCGAACCTGCGCCCCTTGCACTGCAAGGCGGTGTCCTTATCCAGTGGACCACCAGGGGAAGCCCTAAGCAAGACTTTTAAAACTTCACATAGGTGTCCTATGAATGAGAAATATGGAATAGAAATAGAAGAAAATATTACTTTCCAAGCTTTATAAGATACAATTAACATACAACATTGTGTAAATTTAAGGCATACAACGTATTGGTTTGATGCATTTATTTACTGCAAAATGTTTACCACCATTTACCATAGAAACAGGGCTGTTTTCTATGTGATTTCTGAAACTGAGTACAACATATGCATAGAAGTAATCGATTAGTAGCTAAGGTCTTTTACTATTGAAATACCCAAAATGTGTTTCAGAATTGTATTAATGAATAAAGGAATTGTTTAAACACAGGGGGTATCTAGATGAATAAGTACATTCTGTCATTATTTAGTTTTTATGATTATCATCATTATCTCTGGCCCATATTAACAGAATATGCCAATGTTGTTTTGAGTACTAAATTAGCAAAACCTAGAGGAAAAAACAAAACAGAACTCAGAGGTTCTGAAATCATAATAATTAAGTGCAGCAAGTTTCTATAGCCTGTGGTCTACTTAGAAAAACTGTGGACCATTACAGTAGGACTGCTGAACATTGGCTGCTGAACAAGTAGCAGAATAATACAACTTAACCCAGAGGTGAACTTAGGGAAAAGAAAGTATAAATTACATCATCTAAGTGGTCTGATAGGAGTCTGAACTTCCTCATAAGCACCACACTACCAACTTCCCCAGAAATGATGGGTATTCACTAGAGCAAGAGAGGAGGTTGGCAGAAACAATGCAGTCACTTGAATACTTAGATTTGGGAGTGGCCATAGTCATCGCCTTTCTTCTCCCAGGACCATTCTGTGAGGGAAGGATCCTGTGACCTCTTGGTGGCCTCAGGGCAGCTCTTACCTCTAAGGGGCATGCTCTGGATCTTACCTAGGTGGCAGGACAGTGTCCTTCCTGCGCTTGTCGTTCCTGCCACGACTGGCTGATTATTAGCCCGCGGCTGATGGAATTCATGCTTTGATCTGGATGCCGTCCCCCTCCTTTTGTCTCTTGCTAAGGTCTAGAAACTCTCTGATTTCCTATCACTTCTGCTCTGTGTAATCCTGTAGTTTTCTTCTGGGCTTTGCTGGCTCCAAATGCAACATCCACACTAACGGCACTCTAGGGAGACTGCAGATTTTGCAGACTTAACTTCTCTGAATTTCAGCTAAATCATCTACAAAATGGTTATTTTTTTCCTCCAAGAGTACAAGTGAAAAAAAAAATTAATAATAAATAACATTTAAAAGCACCTTGCACTGTACTGTTACACAGTTAAATTTTATTAAATGTGTTTATAATTATAACATCATATAATGACAAAAAAGAAGAAATTGAAAAGAGAACTGGGCCTTGGAAGACTGAGTTAAGAATAAATGGCATTGTTTAAACACAGGGGGTATTTAGATGAATAAGTACATTCTGTCATTATTTAGTTTTTATGATTATCATCATTATCTCTGGCCCATATTAACAGAATATGCCAATGTTGTTTTGAGTACTAAATTAGCAAAACCTAGAGGAAAAAACAAAACAGAACTCAGAGGTTCTGAAATCATAATAATTAAGTGCAGCAAGTTTCTATAGCCTGTGGTCTACTTAGAAAAACTGTGGACCATTACAGTAGGACTGCTGAACATTGGCTGCTGAACAAGTAGCAGAATAATACAACTTAACCCAGAGGTGAACTTAGGGAAAAGAAAGTATAAATTACATCATCTAAGTGGTCTGATAGGAGTCTGAACTTCCTCATAAGCACCACACTACCAACTTCCCCAGAAATGATGGGTATTCACTAGAGCAAGAGAGGAGGTTGGCAGAAACAATGCAGTCACTTGAATACTTAGATTTGGGAGTGGCCATAGTCATCGCCTTTCTTCTCCCAGGACCATTCTGTGAGGGAAGGATCCTGTGACCTCTTGGTGGCCTCAGGGCAGCTCTTACCTCTAAGGGGCATGCTCTGGATCTTACCTAGGTGGCAGGACAGTGTCCTTCCTGCGCTTGTCGTTCCTGCCACGACTGGCTGATTATTAGCCCGCGGCTGATGGAATTCATGCTTTGATCTGGATGCCGTCCCCCTCCTTTTGTCTCTTGCTAAGGTCTAGAAACTCTCTGATTTCCTATCACTTCTGCTCTGTGTAATCCTGTAGTTTTCTTCTGGGCTTTGCTGGCTCCAAATGCAACATCCACACTAACGGCACTCTAGGGAGACTGCAGATTTTGCAGACTTAACTTCTCTGAATTTCAGCTAAATCATCTACAAAATGGTTATTTTTTTCCTCCAAGAGTACAAGTGAAAAAAAAAATTAATAATAAATAACATTTAAAAGCACCTTGCACTGTACTGTTACACAGTTAAATTTTATTAAATGTGTTTATAATTATAACATCATATAATGACAAGGAAGATGAAGAGAAGGGGTCACTAGTATGTATACCTTAATATTGTAAAAAGAAACAAAAGCAGAGGAGACTGGGCCTTGGAAGACTGAGTTCAGTTTATCACCTTCACTCTGACTGCCTTTCAGTCATTTTTTTCCCTCCTTTAGCACTGACTCCAGTAAATTCTCCCCGAAGGCCCCCTATCTGTTTTGGCTAAAGAAGGTCAAAATAGAGATTTTTCTGCCATGCAGAATTTTAACGTCTTGATTTGCTCAACAGAGCAACAACAGAACAGTAACAAAAATCTCCTCATGAAGAACTTGTGTAGGCTACAGTTCAAGATATTAGACTCAATATCTTAATTTAGTCTAAATGGTTCTACAGTTCATTTTCATGGTTCCATGTGACCTAGAAGTTCTATCCATCATGGAATACTCAATAATTTATTCAGACTTCTAGTTTCTCACAAAGTATGGCATTCTAAAAACTAGAAGCTAAAGTAACCCATCCCCAGGAATATGTCTGAGACAAAAACTAGTGTCACAGCCCTGCTGTATTGGTAAGATGTAAGTGAGTCATTTCTTCTCTTTGTGCCATGTTCTTTGTATCAGTTTGGACTCCAGCCAAGTAATTAAGATGGTTATATCAGTTTTCAAAAATAGTAACTTTTTGTAATAGCCCCTATGCCCACCTTAAAAGAAGAAAGCTATATGAATTTGGGCACCCAATATATCCTAATAAATGTGTTTGATAGATACACTGTGGACCTGAATTCAGATATACTAGGGAAGCAGATTTTTTTTCTCTGGGAACTAATAAGGCTGTGATGTGAAACAATGGATTTAGGATTGAATTCTGGCTAATTAGGACTAACAGTTAACTAGACAGGTATCAATTATTGTAGCTCCCATCGACAAGCAGTTCCACTAAGACATTGTATCTCTGGATGAGTAAGCCTGTTCCTTCCTTGCTAACTGGTATGCTCAATGATGTGCTAGGCTTGGTGAGGATAAACAGACTTACACAATAGATTGGACACCGCTAGCAGCAGTCAGTACAGCTTAGTGGTTAAGAATATGATCTCTAAGAGTTAGCTCCTCTCTTACACGTTCTATGACCTTGTGTCAGGTATTTAACTTTGGAAACTTAGGTTTTCTATTTTGGAAACAGACAAACACTAGGAGAATTAAATGAAATACTGTATGTTCTTCTAGAAAAGCCCACTGAGTCACACATAGGGCTTAATAATAAACGCTAGTTATCATTATTATAATTATGAAACTTCTGGTTTGAAATGATATATTTATTTAGAGATGGAGATACTCCCCCTCACACCATGGATTTTACTTGATTTTCACAGCATTTCTCTGAGTGAGACTTTACTATTTTACTGTAAACAGGATTAAATCCTCAAAAAGTCGAGACTGCCATGATCATTTATGGTTTTATGGATCATTAGTGGCAAGATAAGCACTGGATCCCTGGTCAGACATTTTTTCTATTATAAACACCCATGGCATTTCTTAGCCCCATAATTGAGAACATAAGTTTCTTCACCACATTTCTTTTTTGACATCATCAACATTAGTTATAATTTGGTCTATCACTGTCCTACAAAAGCCTCCCGTGGCCTTCCTGCCCAACACCTGTTCTATTCAGACTTTTACTTAACCACTTAGCAAAGAGACAGAAGGATGTTCATGAAGCATCAGATGAGGGATGGAGCGGTGAGGTTCCAGAGACTGGAACGGTCACTTTGCACTGAGACATGGTGGGGTCGCCCCAGAGGGGATCGAAGATAGACTCAGGAAGTTGGAACAGCGAAGTCTATGCTCCCAGATTTTAAAATCTCAGGAGAAATGAAGCTATGAGAGAAGGATTAAAGTAGACTAGGCAAGGCCTTGAATGCCATGTAAACAGAGTAATAGAGACTATTCTACTTTCTAGGTTAGTTTTCCTAAAAATGGACTTTCATGCTATCACTGGGAGTGTATGGTTATGAGTATAAATATAATGAAGGAAAATTCTATAGTCAAATACAATTGAAAACTTCTGGGTAAAAGAAACAAAATGTCATGATTGAGAATTTATTTCCCTGAATTCTGAAAGTTTAAGAAGAGAATATTTTCTTGCAGGAGTATTTGCAAAATACATTTGATTCAGGATGATGATTTCATTGATTTACACGTTCTATGACCTTGTGTCAGGTATTTAACTTTGGAAACTTAGGTTTTCTATTTTGGAAACAGACAAACACTAGGAGAATTAAATGAAATACTGTATGTTCTTCTAGAAAAGCCCACTGAGTCACACATAGGGCTTAATAATAAACGCTAGTTATCATTATTATAATTATGAAACTTCTGGTTTGAAATGATATATTTATTTAGAGATGGAGATACTCCCCCTCACACCATGGATTTTACTTGATTTTCACAGCATTTCTCTGAGTGAGACTTTACTATTTTACTGTAAACAGTATTAAATCCTCAAAAGTCGAGACTGCCATGATCATTTATGGTTTTATGGATCATTAGTGGCAAGATAAGCACTGGATCCCTGGTCAGACATTTTTTCTATTATAAACACCCATGGCATTTCTTAGCCCCATAATTGAGAACATAAGTTTCTTCACCACATTTCTTTTTTGACATCATCAACATTAGTTATAATTTGGTCTATCACTGTCCTACAAAAGCCTCCCGTGGCCTTCCTGCCCAACACCTGTTCTATTCAGACTTTTACTTAACCACTTAGCAAAGAGACAGAAGGATGTTCATGAAGCATCAGATGAGGGATGGAGCGGTGAGGTTCCAGAGACTGGAACGGTCACTTTGCACTGAGACATGGTGGGGTCGCCCCAGAGGGGATCGAAGATAGACTCAGGAAGTTGGAACAGCGAAGTCTATGCTCCCAGATTTTAAAATCTCAGGAGAAATGAAGCTATGAGAGAAGGATTAAAGTAGACTAGGCAAGGCCTTGAATGCCATGTAAACAGAGTAATAGAGACTATTCTACTTTCTAGGTTAGTTTTCCTAAAAATGGACTTTCATGCTATCACTGGGAGTGTATGGTTATGAGTATAAATATAATGAAGGAAAATTCTATAGTCAAATACAATTGAAAACTTCTGGGTAAAAGAAACAAAATGTCATGATTGAGAATTTATTTCCCTGAATTCTGAAAGTTTAAGAAGAGAATATTTTCTTGCAGGGAGTATTTGCAAAATACATTTGATTCAGGATGATGATTTATGGGGGAGCTAGCATTGATCAGAATGTAATTGGGGATCTATGCTCCGGTGAACAGGGCATGATTGCAGGATTTTGAATGAAATTCTTATGTGTGTGTTAAGTGAAGTGATAGTGGACAGAAATGGAAGATGATATAAGCCAACTTTCCAGTCATAAGCCAACTTTACTTATGTTCTGACTATTTATGAATAGAGACTCCTGTTAGACTTATGACAAACTCAGAGATTTCAGAGTTAAAACTAAAAGTAAGCATATGTGCAGTCATTGCTGATAAAGTTCTGCAAAGGCTAGTTATCCTTTGAGGAACCGTCATAGCCTTTTTGTGCAAACTGGCTGTTGGTTGTGCAGTCGCCAAGTCCTGTCCAACTCTGCAATCCCATGGACACACCAGGCTTCCCTGTCCTTCACTGTCTCCCAGAGTTTGCCCAAACTCATGTCCATTGAGTCAGTGATGACATCCTTCTATCTCATCCTCTGCCCCCCCTTTGTCCTTTTCCCTTCAGTCTTTCACCATATTAGGGTCTTTCCCAAAGAGTCATCTCTTTGCATCAGGTGGCCAAAGTATTGGAGCTTCAGAATCAGCATCAGTCCTTCCAATGACTATTCAGGGTTCACTTCCTTTAGGATTGACTGGTTTGATCTCCTTGCAACCCAAGGGATTCTCAGGAGTCTTCTCCAACACCACAATTCACAGACATCAATTCTTTGGCACCTCTTTATGGTCCAGTTTCTCATATCTGTACATGAATTCTGGGACAACCATAGCTTTGGCTATACAGACCTTTGTCGGCAAAGTGATGTCTCTGCTTTTTAAAGTGCTGTCTGGGTTTGTCATAGCTTACCTTCCAAGGAGCAAGCATCTTTTATCATGGGTGCAGTTACCATCTGCAGTGATTTTGGAGTCCTATAAAATAGTCTGTCACTGTTTCCACTTTTCCCACTTCTGTTTGCCATGAAGTGATGGGACCAGATGCCATGATCTTTATTTTCTGAATGCTGAGTTTTTTAGCCAGCTTTTTATTTTTTAAGTTATTTTTTTTTGGAGGGGGGGGCACTTCTATTGATCTTTCATTTATTCATCTTTGTTCTTTGGCCTGTGTGGGCCTCCCATCGCAGCGGCCTCTCTTGTTACAGAGCACTGGCTCTGGGTGCATGTGCTCAGAGTAATTGGGCACATAGGTCCAGCCGCTCCACCGCACGTGGGATCTTCCCAGGCCAGGGATCGAACCGGCGCCCCTTGCACTGCAAGCAGTGTCCTCACCCACTGGACCACCAGGGAAGCCCTAAGCCAGCTTTTTTCACAGTCTTCTCTCACTCTCATCAAGAGGCTCTTTAGTTTCACTTTCTGCCATTAGAGTGATATCATATATGAGGTTGCTGATATTTCTCCAGGCAGTCTTGATTCCGGCTTGTGATTCATCCAGTGTGGCTGTTCGCAGTACTGCACGTAGAAGTTACATAAACAGGGTGACGGTATCTATCCTTGTACTCCTTTTCTAATTTGAAACTAGTCAGTTGTTTCATTTCTGGTTTTAAGTATTGCTTTTGACTCATGTACAGGTTTCTCAGGAGACAAGTAGGGTGGTCTGGTATTTTCATCTCCTTAAGAATTTTTCACAGTTTGTTGTGACACACACAGCCAAAGGTTTTAACATAGTCAATGAAGCAGAAGACGACATTTTCTGAAATTCCCTTACTTTTTCCAGGATCCAACAGATATTATCCATTTGATCTCTGGTCCCTCTGCCTTTCTAAACTGAGCCCATACATTTGTAAGGACAAGTAGTTCTTGCTTGTTCATTAAAAGGAAACTATAGGGCTTCCCTGGTGGTCCAGTGGGTAAGGACACCACCTTGCAGTGCAAGGGGCACCGGTTCGATGCCTGGCCTGGCCCAGAGCTGGTGCTATGTGACAACAGAGGCCACCACAATGGGAGGTCCACACAGGCCAAAGAACAAAAAATATGGATGAAAAATAGATAAATGCAGACCAATAGAAGTGGCCCGCCCACCCCCTGCCCTCCTCACCCCCACCCCACCTCAAAAAAAAAAAGGAAAGGAAACTCTAATTGATGTTGGCCATTGAAATGCTTGTTTAGCAATGAATGTACTACAACTGTGTGTGTGTGTGTGTGTGTGTGTGTGTGTGCATGCTAGTCTGTATTTCACAGAAATGTATGCACATATTATTTTATGCATATACATGCAAGAGAAAGAGAATAAAACACCATATTAGTCTTTAGAAATCTTCTAATGTTAATGTAATATATAGTAATATATAATATATAATAATAAATAATTTTAAAATATATGTATACAAACACAAATATATATAAACCATCCTGGACTTTCAGAATTATTTAAAGGTGTACAGACACATGAATAAGAGGTTTCTACTACTCCTGGGGGAAAAGCATACTCCCCAGGAGGGAAACTTTTAGGGACAAAATCACAGTATAACAGAGGCAGTACATTCTTCACTCCATCTTTCCACTCATCTCAAGGAGAAGCTTTCTGTTCTACATCAAGGGCAGACGTCACAATGGACCCCCCTTTGGAAACATCTCCACCCCTTGCTGTGCTAGTGCAGTTTTTATGGGATAAAAGGGGGAGGAGGGGAAATTTGTTTCTTTCTCAAAGGAAATCTCTTTTCTGTTCTTAAAGAAGTTCAGGGTGAATTTGAAAATAGTATTAGGGAAGATCGTATGAGAATATCTGTTGTCATATATGATTGATCATGTATCATTTTGCTTAAAGCAAAATGAACACATATAGGAGGACAGGAGAAATCAAGGAATGGTGAGAGCTCAGATGCATAGTAAAGAATAAACAGAAGCACGTATGAATTTCAAACCTGCCAGAATGCGTGCCCGAACATTGGAAATTAGCCATGCCACCTCCTGTTTCAGTTCTTCAGGATAAAATTCCAAACTAGTGAGAATTTTATCTAGTGAGAGCCTAGGAGACCTTTCCTGGGTGTCCCTTTATTCCTTGGTTAGTCTTCTTTTAGCATCCTAAACTGGTCTCGTGGGAAAGTCGAAAGCTAATTCCCATTACATTCCACTTTCATCCACTTCCTGCTCAGTCTGATAGGTTGTATCCATCTCTACCTTTTTAGTCAGGTTGAACTAATAGGCTGCCTAATGTTCTCCTGCTACTCTGGCTTGGCAGATGCCTATTTATGTGCCAAGAGCCAGCGTCACAGGCTGGAAATAGTTTCTATGACCAGATCAAGTATCCTTCTGTGCACTTCCAAGATTTATTCCACTGTAATGCACTCGAGTCCTTCTGTAACCAGAAGTAGGTTGTGAGCATATTTACGGAGTAGACTGATTCATTTTAAAACCTCTTGTATCTTGCCTACATCCACAAATATAGGCCCTTAGGAAATACATACAGAACTAACGAATCATTATCTGTTTATAAGACAGAGATTTTGCCAAAGAGCATTCCTATAATGTATCCAAAATGCTTTTTTTGGCGGGGGGTGAGGGTGGGTGGGTGGGGAGGGAGGGGTGGGCGGGCCACTCCTATTGTCCTTTCATTTGTCTATTTTCATCCATCTTTGTTCTTTGGCCCTGTGGGCCTCCCATCGCAGTGGCCTCCGGTGTCGCAGAGCACCGGCTCTGGGCGCATGCACTCCAGAGCTCCGGCTCGGTAATTGGACACATTGGTCCAGCCGCTCAGCGGCACGTGGGATCTTCCCAGGCCAGGAATCGAACCGACGCCCCTTGCACTGCAAGGCGGTGTCCTTACCTACTGGACCACGAGGGAAGCCCTCCAAAATGTTTTATATTTTCTCATGTATAAATATATTATTTTCCTGAGAAAATTAGGAGGTCTGATTGAGTTAGAAGAAGCAATTCCGTAGACTTTTATTTAACCTAGTCATTCAAAATACTCACCAGAGAAATCTTTCTGAAGTCTCACTAATGTATGAATAGTTTTTAGTATAGGCCAGTGCCTTTCTTCATTTCTGTTTTCTCAAATTTAACTCAAACCAAGTAGATTTTGATACTGCAGCTGTTAAATTAGTTTTAAGCTAGGGTATGGACTAACCTAATACAGACATGAATCAGGAAAGCCATAAAGTTTGGGATATGAAACAGGAAATCAGGGTAGATATACCAAAATTCCATATAAATGGCAGTCTGTCCTTTGTCTCACATTTAGTAAGTCCATAAATCTTTCTAATTCCCATTACATTCCACTTTCATCCACTTCCTGCTCAGTCTGATAGGTTGTATCCATCTCTACCTTTTAGTCAGGTTGAACTAATAGGCTGCCTAATGTTCTCCTGCTACTCTGGCTTGGCAGATGCCTATTTATGTGCCAAGAGCCAGCGTCACAGGCTGGAAATAGTTTCTATGACCAGATCAAGTATCCTTCTGTGCACTTCCAAGATTTATTCCACTGTAATGCACTCGAGTCCTTCTGTAACCAGAAGTAGGTTGTGAGCATATTTACGGAGTAGACTGATTCATTTTAAAACCTCTTGTATCTTGCCTACATCCACAAATATAGGCCCTTAGGAAATACATACAGAACTAACGAATCATTATCTGTTTATAAGACAGAGATTTTGCCAAAGAGCATTCCTATAATGTATCCAAAATGCTTTTTTTGGCGGGGGGTGAGGGTGTGTGGGTGGGGAGGGAGGGGGGTGGGCGGGCCACTCCTATTGTCCTTTCATTTGTCTATTTTCATCCATCTTTGTTCTTTGGCCCCTGTGGGCCTCCCATCGCAGTGGCCTCCGGTGTCGCAGAGCACCGGCTCTGGGCGCATGCACTCCAGAGCTCCGGCTCGGTAATTGGACACATTGGTCCAGCCGCTCAGCGGCACGTGGGATCTTCCCAGGCCAGGAATCGAACCGACGCCCCTTGCACTGCAAGGCGGTGTCCTTACCTACTGGACCACGAGGGAAGCCCTCCAAAATGTTTTATATTTTCTCATGTATAAATATATTATTTTCCTGAGAAAATTAGGAGGTCTGATTGAGTTAGAAGAAGCAATTCCGTAGACTTTTATTTAACCTAGTCATTCAAAATACTCACCAGAGAAATCTTTCTGAAGTCTCACTAATGTATGAATAGTTTTTAGTATAGGCCAGTGCCTTTCTTCATTTCTGTTTTCTCAAATTTAACTCAAACCAAGTAGATTTTGATACTGCAGCTGTTAAATTAGTTTTAAGCTAGGGTATGGACTAACCTAATACAGACATGAATCAGGAAAGCCATAAAGTTTGGGATATGAAACAGGAAATCAGGGTAGATATACCAAAATTCCATATAGATTGCATTCTGTCCTTTGTATCACATTTAGTAAGTCCATAAATCTTTCTAATGCTGACAATAATTCTATTTCTGGTCAGTGGAAATGGCAGTCCTTAAATAACTGTGTCATTCAGAAATGTGTTCTAACATGTGTTTCTTAATTATAATCATGAATAGCTCCCAAATCATCAAATTAAGCAGTCAGTAAATCCCTAAGAATTCTAGATGGAAAATGAGATTTACAGTTATGGCCCCCACGGTGACCAATATTTTTCAAAGTTAGGTACAAACCTCCTGAAGTTAAGAAATGCTTTCTCAGCAGGTAAAATTAAAGTTTGGTGGTAAAAATAAACTTTGTTTTTAGTATATGTATGTTTGTGTGTGTGTGTGTGTATGATTGGTATTTATATATAATTATATGATTGCTAAAAGGGAGACAGGTTTTCCTTTGTAAAAAAAAGAAACAGCATATATAAAATTTAAATGTTTAACAGGTAAAGTTTTAACCATTTATTAATAACAAATGTTACACTTTCTTTTTTTTTAAAGATTTATTTATTTATTTATTTTGGTGGGGGAGGAGTGGGGTGGGAGGGGGATTGGGCGGGCCACTTCTATTGGTCTTTCATTTATCTATTTTCATCTGTCTTTGTTCTTTGGCCCGTGTGGGCCTCCCATCGCGGTGGCCTCTGTTGTTGCAGAGCGCCGGCTCTGGGCGCATGTGCTCCAGAGCTCTGGCTCGGTAATTGGACACATGGGTCCTGCCGCTCCGCAGCACGTGGGATCTTCCCAGGCCAGGGAACGAACTGGCGCCCCTTGCACTGCAAGGCGGTGTCCTTACCCACTGGACCACCAGGGAAGCCCTACACTTTCTAATTAAAGGGATAATTGACAAAGCATATTATGTGTCAACCCCTGTGTTTGATTAACTTAGATATGTGATCCCCTTAAATCCTTCTGAAAACTTAGAAATGTGACCCTAACATTAATTTTTATGTATGAGATATTTGGAGTGCAAATGGGCCTTGGAGGAATTTATCAAAACTCAGGAAGTAGAAGTCCACTTGTCCTGGATTGGTTGTCTTGTCTATGCTGTCAGCCTCAACATGCTTTTCATGTAGCGTGATGTGTGCTTCACCTTATAGGCAACCAAATATGTTATAATTAAGGTAAAACTAAATATGTCAAAGAACATTAATGAAGAGATATTATTAGATTATTTCCATTTGTGATAGCATTTCTATGGTTTGAGATTAGATTGGATAATACAAAAGAATTTGCTTTTTGAACTGTAAAGTGCTACATAAACAGACAGTACTTAGCACATAGGCAGCATTTGCTGGGTAACTATTATCTTCCAGACACTATCCTAGGCTCCAAGATTAGAGTAATAAAGTATGCCTTGTTATAAAGGTATATTATGTTATGAAACTCCTATTTTAGATTGGGGAATCAGGGAATAGGTAGGCAATTAAGTGAGAGGGATAATTCTTAGTCTGATGATGTAATCAAAAGTTAGCTTCAGGGTTTCCCTGGTGGTTCAGGGGGTAAAGAGTCTGCCTTGCAGTGCAAGGGGCACCAGTTCGATCCCCGGCATCAAAGATCCCCTGTGTCGCGGAGGGGCTGGACCGGTGTGTCCAATTAGGAGCCAGCACTCGGAAGCACATGCGCCCAGAGCCGGTGCTCTGCAGTGAAAGAGGCTGCTGTGATAGGAGGCCCACACAGGCCAAGGAATTGAGATGAATGAAAATAAGTAAGTGAAGGGCCAATAAAAGAGGCCAAAATTTTTTAAAAAAAAGTGTGCTGCAAGAACAAAACTGGTGGGAAGCACAGTGTCTCTATATCGAAGGATCACAAAGGATCAAATAATGGGGAGTCATGACCTAGCCTCTGGGGATAGCATTACACACAGAAACACACCCATACACAGACATAATGGACACTGCACAGAGGGCTCAGGTGGCAAGAATTAGCTTCAAACGTTCAAGGCACAAAAGGAAGGAGAGGCCCGGTTGACTACATCCTGGTGGACAAGAAGGAAAACAAAGTGAAAAGTCAGTGAGAACTAGAGACAGGTTGAGCCTCTTAAGAGTCAAAGATTGGAAGAGCAGTCAAGGAGTGATTCTCAAGTGATCTGTAGAGAAGGACAAGTTATTTTTCTGTCTTGTCTTATAATTTCCAATTCAGGGTTAGACTGATAATTTCATAGAATTCAGTAAAAATTAAAATGATACTAGTACACTGATGAAAAAATTATTCTGAAACTGCTAAATACTTTTTCTCATTATATCTTATGGTGGAGCATAATTAAAATGTTTATAGATCAGAGGTGGTTTGGGTTCTAATTGAGAAGGCTTTAAGTAGAATAGTAGGCCAATCTGATACAAATATAACATTGTGTGTGTGTGTGTGTGTGTGTAAAAATCACCATTAAAATCTTATAGCCTACAGTGATGAGAAATCTCTCTCCTATTGGTCCATGGACAGGATTCATTACTTTTTTCCCCAGGGATATACAAAATAGCTCATGTTAAAGTTTGATTGTGTCTTATACTGAAATAATAAAAAAGAAACAAAACAAAATGGTGAAATCAGAGCCAACACTGCCTCTGCAACATTCCAGAGCTAAAATTTTTATTTAATAATGGATCTAAACATAGATTCCCATATGTAAATTAGTATTTTTAGAATCTGCTCACAATCTCTACTATGAATTTGGATGAAAAGACTCTCCTCTTTTTTGTCACTCAAAGTGTAGAAGAGCTTCAAGACTTGTACATGTAACAAAGATTTAATTTTTAGTTAAAAAAAACATTCCTGAAGCTTGAAGAGATTAATTCTGCCCAAGTTCTTCCACCTAGCAAAAGAGGGTATTGAGAACAGAGGGAGTTCTGTTGGTTTGGGTCTTGCTTGTTATATGTCATCCAAATCTCTCATGATATGTGCTTGATACTAGGGTAAAAAAAAATAAAAGTTAACTTATCTCCCTTTATATTTCCCTTCCTATTTCCTGAATTCACATATCTTTTATGCTGTCAACATGTTGTAAGGACTATATCAAGTGTATTTTTAGTCAGATTTCTTAAAGAATCAAGTCATTTTCTAAGTGATATTAAAAATCTGCTTAACTTTAATCATGAATTTGGGAGAAAAAAAGACACTCAGACTCTGTTTCACTGCTTATATCAAGTGCTAAAACTCTCTACCTCTTAATAAATGTGGGTTTTACTAATGAAAACACATTTAAAGGCATTAGGAAAGATGCGTTGAGTAACAAATGTGTGCCATGTTTTGCTTATATTGGGCTTCCCCCTTGAAAAGAGGACATAAAGTATGAGAAAATGCAGACGCATTATTAGGACACTCTCCACGTGGCTAAAAGAATCATTGATATGGATAGCGAGAAAGACAAATGGCATAGAGCATACAGCAGTCACGTATCAGTACTCTCAGCCAAGGGTCTAATCAATTAAAATCTCTTTGGTTAAATAGTACTAAATCTTACTTCATAAGAGAGCTGAAGCAGATCTTTACAACTATAAAATGACACACAAATGGTTCATATCAAAAGTGGCCTGTGCATCCTTAAATGCTTTCTTTGCTGTTGAGTATGCAGGCCTTTTACCCAAATGTGACCCATGCTCAGCCAAGACCTACAACCTGCCTTTCGGTCATAGGCTCTTCTCCATTTATAAAATGGAGAAGTCTATCAATGACCATTTCTACCTGCTGCCTTAGGGAAAGACTTGTCTCTAATGTACTTTCCACTTTTGTTGTGTCTTTTTGCTCGTTCAGTCATTTTGTCTTAGATATAAGGAACCCAGTGGATATCCATTTTTATTTTGTATTGAATACTTTAGAAATTTTATGTTCTGGGAATATGCTTCCTCTTCTCAATGAAATCCTCATTTATCCTCTCACAGACAAATTTCTTAAGTATATACAACAGCAAAAGGCAGATGTTGTGAATCTAAGCCTAGTCTAAAATAAAATGTTTATCTCACAAAATAAAAGCAGATACTGAAAATACCATCATAATAGTATCCAAATGATTAAGCATGAGGGTTTGGTTTAAATCCCAGCTCAGCCATTTAATAGCATTAAATCAAAACTGTAACTCTGGAAACATTATATAAGCCTCTGTCTCGTTATTTCCAAAATAAAGATGATGATAACAGAGATGAAGAAAGTTATTTAGGAAGCTTAAGCTCCTGTCCTCATTAAAATGGAAGTACTAGACACTGACGGAGAAGTAACCCTCCTGCTATAGGAATTAATACATTTGAAGCTTTTCAGCTCAATACTTACCACACTGTGCCTACTCAATGGACGCTGGTGCTGTGGGCACTGGTAGTAGTTGCAGAAGCAGAACCAGTGGCAGTCATACTGCTCCTACCACTATGTGACTCGGACACTCCATGCTGGCAACACAGTGATGAACCAACAGACAGTCTAAAATTTGGACCTTGTTCCGAAAGAAATAATATATATTACAGTGGATAAGTAAATTATTTTTTAATTTTTCAAAAAAAATGGCCTCTTTTATTGTTTTTTGTTTATTTTCATCCATCTTTATTCTTTGGACTGTGTGGGCCTCCCATTGTAGTGGTCTCCCTTGTTGCAGAGCACTGGTTCTGGGTGCATGCACTCTAAAGTTTTGGCTGGTCACTGGACACACCAGTCCAGCTGCTCCATGGCACACAGGATCTTCACAGGCCAGGGATCCAACCAGTACCCCTAGCACTGCAAGGTGGACCCTTTACCCACTGGACCACCAGGGAAGCCCGAGAAGCAAGATTTTTATATGATCTTCATTCCAAAGGATGTGGATCATATCACTTAAAGACACATAGATGATCAGCTGGTCCAATTTTGTCATCTGTGGAGAAATATACTAAGTTCAAGGGAGACCCAGCATTCACATAGCTCTTGGAAGATTAAGGCTTCCTTGGATTTAATTATGTCACAGGTCAAACACTCATATACATACCAGGATGGAAAATATTTTTCTCATAGTGGTAAAAGTGGTTAATATGTAAATATATATATGTGTGTGTGTGTGTTTGACATATTATCAGATTCTGTGTAAACTTGTCTGAAGTGATAATTGTCATGGAAAGAAAGATGACTATATCCATTAACACTGTAAAGTTTGCTTTAAATACAGGAATAGTATTTATAAAACATTATATGTTGATTTAAAACTGAACAAAATAGAGGGAAGTAATAGTTTTATCATCAAGCAAACCGTATGCACTGTCTCAAACCCACATGACCAATTTGCTCCAAGGAAACCCATGTGTATTTAGGACAGCTGCCCATGGAGATTTTGCAATGTGTTGTTCTTAGTTAATTTCTTTCAATAAGAAACTTCAAGATCATTGAGAGAATTCTTGATCATTAGAATTAAATTATCCATTGGAACTGTCTTGATTCTCGGCTTTATGTTCTAACGAATAGGCGACCGGTAAAAAAAAAAAAAAAGAAAAGAAATGTTTTTGCTGGTACTAACCAAGAAGAAAACTCCTGTCTTCTCTCTCTTTTAATTTACAATCCTTGTTAAGAAGAATGCATTAGGCTCAAACTTACCTGAGCAGATTCCTTGGTTTACTAATTCTTTCATACATTCATTTTATAAATTCTCATTAAATATTTTCTCTGTGTTTATGGCACTAGGAATATAGTAGCTAATTAAGTTTCTTGCTAGTTATCATGGAATTTATAGTTTAATGGAGGATGCAGGGAAATGTCCAGTCACTGGTGATGAATGAATGTATTCACAGTGGTAGGTGCACTTTGAGATCATAGAAAAGACGCTTAATTCAGACTTTGAGGAATATGGAATGCCTCTTAGGAAAAGAATGCCTTCGAAGCTGATACTTGGAGTAAAGTTGAAGGGTATACCAGGGAGAAGGATCAACATTGGTAAGGTCAAGTAGCAGAAAGGACAGGAGGAATTTCAGAGAATTAAAAGGAAGAAAGAACAAGTCATGGGGCGCTATGACAGGTATGGATGGAGACCAAAAGAGGAGTTCAGTGAAAGAAGACCAAATGCCTAATGAGGTCTCAGATTGTAAGACACACACACATTGTAAGATGCACATGTACACATACACACGTACATGTGTGTGTACACAGACACTCTGAGACTATGTGGACATATAGCTCCTGCCATCTAGTTAGCAGTTAGATAGACATAACGCTCAATAATGGATTTCTCATGACAGGTTTTCCCATCATCTCCTCCCCTCATGCAGTAAGTCCTCGTTTGAGTCTGAAAACTGCTTTGAAGAATTGATCTTCCCCAGTGGTTTCTGGATTGCCCATTAAATATATTTCAGATGCATTTTTTCACATTTAATCTTGAAAGAAACTAGCAAAATGGGGAATCAAGTGAAGACTACAATATTGCTCATGAACTTTTGATAATATTGTCTGCAAATGTCTGTTCACATTCCTATGTGAGCACAAGCCTGCCAGAATATCGAGACATGTTTTTCTTCCATTTCAAAATTGCATTATTCAGTGCCTGTCTCTAAAGTCCGATTAACTATGACAGCATGTTGGAGGGCATGCTTGTCTAACATGATTGCGATTCCATGAGTTGGAAGGCCTTTTGTTTCAACAACAGTTATTTATGGATAAATGCTTTCTTATAATCAGAGAGCACACAAAGGGTGTGTTTGTTGGGAAGAGCTATACAGACAACTTCCCTCCAAATTAATGAATTCAGTTTGTATTTCTCTGTGTCACACTAATGGACAAAGCTATCTGCCAGCCTGGACGGTAAAATGCAAGTTGTAAGACAGATTTATGTTCCTGTAATGCTTTACTTTCTAACAGGCATCCCAGCTGACCCCCACGAAGACCTGTGTTATTGTTACGGAAGAACTTCTCATCCCCATTCAACATAAAAGGAAACATCGTTTAAAATAGTTACACATTTTATCAGACTAATTTGAGAATATATTTTATGTAGCCAGGGTTAGAACGCAGACTATTCCACTCCCAGTCCAGACCTCTTTACAATGATCTGGCTCCTGCTATGGAACATGGTCCTTCCCTTCTACTTAACTCACTGCACAGCTCAATTTTTTTTTTCAACATTAACTCTGTGACGGTAAATTTCCCAAATGTGTGTGCCTAGCTTGAGGGCAAGAGGAAAATGGGGTGACAGAGGATGAGATGGTTGGATGGCATTATTGACACAATGGACATGAGTTTGAGCAAGCACCATGAGATGGTGAAGGACAGGGAAGCCTGGCGTGTTGCAGTCCATGGGGGTCAGAAAGAGTTGAGCACAACTGAGTGAACAACAAAAAGGGAAAGAAAACATTGGTTTACAGATTTCCTTGTATAATACTGTAACTGACTACTCAAACCTTGGACAACTAACTTTATAACACTGTGTATCAGCGTTCAATTTTATTTCAGATTACATGCTCATTGCCTGAGTACTGGGATGAGGGGGCAGTAATATGGTTCATATGCTGTGTTTCCAAGTTATAGTATATCTCAGTGGTAGGAATAGTCATGACTCACTGCTCAGAATTTCCTGATTCTCACTTCTTATAAATGTGGAGAGATTGTGCTAAAAATGAAATTAATTCACAAATGTAAAACCTGTATCAGAATTTATTCTGTACAAGTTTGAAATTAATAATAATTATGCAATGACTTTATAGAACATATGCTGATCTACTTTATGATAAATGCCATGTCAAGAAAAGATTTTTCCCCTCTATGACAAGTTTATTGCTAATTTATGTTTCTTTCTGTCTCTTTGTTATATGTGTCTTAATTATTCTTCATAACCTCAGTTTCCTTCATTTATTTTTTGTTTCCTTTTTCTTCCTATAATGTATAACTTTTATCTATTATAACCTTTTTTGAAGAATAATATATATCTATAGAGGTAATTAAAAATTACTGATATTACATTGTTTTACACACAGAAAATAACAATTTCAAAATGTTACGCACTGGTGATATTATAGCCTAGCATACTCATTTATTGCCTATATGATTTATTAAAGTTCCTAAAACATACTCATTTATTGAGAATATATTTTATGTAGCCAGGGTTAGAACGCAGACTATTCCACTCCCAGTCCAGACCTCTTTACAATGATCTGGCTCCTGCTATGGAACATGGTCCTTCCCTTCTACTTAACTCACTGCACAGCTCAATTTTTTTTTTCAACATTAACTCTGTGACGGTAAATTTCCCAAATGTGTGTGCCTAGCTTGAGGGCAAGAGGAAAATGGGGTGACAGAGGATGAGATGGTTGGATGGCATTATTGACACAATGGACATGAGTTTGAGCAAGCACCATGAGATGGTGAAGGACAGGGAAGCCTGGCGTGTTGCAGTCCATGGGGGTCAGAAAGAGTTGAGCACAACTGAGTGAACAACAAAAAGGGAAAGAAAACATTGGTTTACAGATTTCCTTGTATAATACTGTAACTGACTACTCAAACCTTGGACAACTAACTTTATAACACTGTGTATCAGCGTTCAATTTTATTTCAGATTACATGCTCATTGCCTGAGTACTGGGATGAGGGGGCAGTAATATGGTTCATATGCTGTGTTTCCAAGTTATAGTATATCTCAGTGGTAGGAATAGTCATGACTCACTGCTCAGAATTTCCTGATTCTCACTTCTTATAAATGTGGAGAGATTGTGCTAAAAATGAAATTAATTCACAAATGTAAAACCTGTATCAGAATTTATTCTGTACAAGTTTGAAATTAATAATAATTATGCAATGACTTTATAGAACATATGCTGATCTACTTTATGATAAATGCCATGTCAAGAAAAGATTTTTCCCCTCTATGACAAGTTTATTGCTAATTTATGTTTCTTTCTGTCTCTTTGTTATATGTGTCTTAATTATTCTTCATAACCTCAGTTTCCTTCATTTATTTTTTGTTTCCTTTTTCTTCCTATAATGTATAACTTTTATCTATTATAACCTTTTTTGAAGAATAATATATATCTATAGAGGTAATTAAAAATTACTGATATTACATTGTTTTACACACAGAAAATAACAATTTCAAAATGTTACGCACTGGTGATATTATAGCCTAGCATACTCATTTATTGCCTATATGATTTAAACTATTAAAGTTTTTTGTAAATCAATCTTAAAGTCGGTAGCAAGAACTATGATGAAACTTTTCATTATCAGGTTATTCCATTATTTTAGTTTACCTAAATGTGTAATTCATTGAAAGCAGAAACTATGTTAATGAATTTCTTATTGTAGTTTTATGAATAATATGAAGGAAGAAAACAATAAAAATAATCTAAACAAAGTATTACATAACCAGATAACTGTTTAATAAATTATCAACATATGTATCTATCTATCTATATATATAGATATAGATATATAGATAGCTATCTATCTGTATAGATAGATAGATATATCTATAGATATATCTATATATATAGATAGATAGATATATCTATAGATAGATATATATCTATATAGGTATATATCTGTCAATAGATAGATAGATAGATATATCTATCTATCGATAGATATCTATCGATAGATAGATAGATAGATAGATAGATAGTTAGATATATGTGAATGGGTATTTACTGTTATTGTTCAGTTGCTAAGTTGTGTCCAGCTCTTTGTGATCCCTTGACTTCATGGTACAATCACTGTCTGCAGTGATTATGGAGCCCAAGAAAATAAACTCTGTCATTGCTTCCACTTTTTCCTCTTCTGTTTGCCATGAAGTGATGGGAGTGGATGCTATGATCTTATTTTTTCAAGCCAGCTTTTTCACTCTCAATTTTCACCCTCATCAAGAGGCTTTTTGGTTCCTCTTTACTTTCATCTGTTCCTCTTTCATGTATCATCTACATATTTATGGTTGTTGATATTTCTCCCAGTAGTCTTGACTCCAGCTTGTGATTCATCCAGCTCAGCATTTAGCATGATATACTCTTCATAGAAGTGAAATAAGCACAGTAACAATCTATAGCCTTGTCATACTCCTTTCTCAATTTGGAACCAGTAAGTTGTTCCATGTCTAGTTCTAACTGTTGCTTCTTGACCTGCATACAGGTTTCTTAGGAGATAGGTAAGGTGGTCTGGTACTCCCTTCTCTTTAAGAAGTTTTCACAGTTTGTTGTGATCCACACAGTCAAAGGCTTTATTGTAGCCAATGAAGCAGAAGTAGATGTTTTTCTGTAACTCCCTTGTTTTATCTATGATTCACTGAATGTTGGTAATTTGATTTCTTGTTCCTTTGCCTCTTCAAAATCCAGCTTGTCTGTCTTGAAGTTCTAAATTTGCATAGTGTTGAATCCTAGCTTGAAGGATTTTGAGCCTTACCTAAATGTGTAATTCATTGAAAGCAGAAACTATGTTAATGAATTTCTTATTGTAGTTTTATGAATAATATGAAGGAAGAAAACAATAAAAATAATCTAAACAAAGTATTACATAACCAGATAACTGTTTAATAAATTATCAACATATGTATCTATCTATCTATATATATAGATATAGATATATAGATAGCTATCTATCTGTATAGATAGATAGATATATCTATAGATATATCTATATATATAGATAGATAGATATATCTATAGATAGATATATATCTATATAGGTATATATCTGTCAATAGATAGATAGATAGATATATCTATCTATCGATAGATATCTATCGATAGATAGATAGATAGATAGATAGATAGTTAGATATATGTGAATGGGTATTTACTGTTATTGTTCAGTTGCTAAGTTGTGTCCAGCTCTTTGTGATCCCTTGACTTCATGGTACAATCACTGTCTGCAGTGATTATGGAGCCCAAGAAAATAAACTCTGTCATTGCTTCCACTTTTTCCTCTTCTGTTTGCCATGAAGTGATGGGAGTGGATGCTATGATCTTATTTTTTCAAGCCAGCTTTTTCACTCTCAATTTTCACCCTCATCAAGAGGCTTTTTGGTTCCTCTTTACTTTCATCTGTTCCTCTTTCATGTATCATCTACATATTTATGGTTGTTGATATTTCTCCCAGTAGTCTTGACTCCAGCTTGTGATTCATCCAGCTCAGCATTTAGCATGATATACTCTTCATAGAAGTGAAATAAGCACAGTAACAATCTATAGCCTTGTCATACTCCTTTCTCAATTTGGAACCAGTAAGTTGTTCCATGTCTAGTTCTAACTGTTGCTTCTTGACCTGCATACAGGTTTCTTAGGAGATAGGTAAGGTGGTCTGGTACTCCCTTCTCTTTAAGAAGTTTTCACAGTTTGTTGTGATCCACACAGTCAAAGGCTTTATTGTAGCCAATGAAGCAGAAGTAGATGTTTTTCTGTAACTCCCTTGTTTTATCTATGATTCACTGAATGTTGGTAATTTGATTTCTTGTTCCTTTGCCTCTTCAAAATCCAGCTTGTCTGTCTTGAAGTTCTAAATTTGCATAGTGTTGAATCCTAGCTTGAAGGATTTTGAGCCTTACCTGGCTAGCATGTGAAATGAGCGCCATTATACCATAGCTTGAACATTCTTTAGCATTGCCCTTCTTTGGTTTAGAATGAAAACTGACATTTTCCACTCTTGTGGCCACTTCTGAGTTTCCCAAATTTGCTGACCTATTGAGTGCAGCACTTTAACAGCATCATCTTTGAGCGTTTTAAATAGCTCAGCTTGAATTCCACCACTTCCACTAGCTTTGTTCTTAGTAATGCTTCCTAAGGCCTACTTGACTTTACACTCCAGGATGTTTGGCTCTAGGTAAGTGATCACACCACAGTGGTTATCCAGGTCATTAAAACCTTTTAGGTATAGTTTTTCTGTATACTCTTACCACCTCCTCTTAATCTCTTGTCTTCTGTTAGTCCCTTAACATTTCTTTCTTTTATCATGCCCATCCTTGCATGAAATGTTTCGTTGATATCTCTAATTTTCTTGAAGAGATCTCTGGTCTTTCTCATTCTGTTGTGTTCCTCTTTTTTTAGCATTGTTCCTTTAAGAAGGCCTTCCTACCTCTCCTTGCTGTTCTCTGCAACTCTGCATTCAGTTACCTTGTCTCTCTTGCCTTTTGCTTTTCTTTCATTTGCTACCTGTAAAGAGTCCTAAGACAACTACTTTGCCTTCTTGCATTTTTTTTCTTTGAATGGCTTTGGTCCATATGTGATATCTAACTCCATAATATTTTCCCTCCTTTAAGTAAGCGAGTAAGTTGCTCACCTAGTGGTGCCCGACACTTTGTGACCCCCATGAACTGTAGCCTGCCTCTCTCCATGGAATTTTCCAGGAAAAAATACTGGAGTGAGTTGCCATTTCCTTCTCCAGGAATCTTCCTAACCCAGGGATTGAACCCACATCTTTTGAATTCTGGTTTTGAAAGAGGATTCTTCTCTTTAAGAAGTTTTCACAGTTTGTTGTGATCCACACAGTCAAAGGCTTTATTGTAGCCAATGAAGCAGAAGTAGATGTTTTTCTGTAACTCCCTTGTTTTATCTATGATTCACTGAATGTTGGTAATTTGATTTCTTGTTCCTTTGCCTCTTCAAAATCCAGCTTGTCTGTCTTGAAGTTCTAAATTTGCATAGTGTTGAATCCTAGCTTGAAGGATTTTGAGCCTTACCTGGCTAGCATGTGAAATGAGCGCCATTATACCATAGCTTGAACATTCTTTAGCATTGCCCTTCTTTGGTTTAGAATGAAAACTGACATTTTCCACTCTTGTGGCCACTTCTGAGTTTCCCAAATTTGCTGACCTATTGAGTGCAGCACTTTAACAGCATCATCTTTGAGCGTTTTAAATAGCTCAGCTTGAATTCCACCACTTCCACTAGCTTTGTTCTTAGTAATGCTTCCTAAGGCCTACTTGACTTTACACTCCAGGATGTTTGGCTCTAGGTAAGTGATCACACCACAGTGGTTATCCAGGTCATTAAAACCTTTTAGGTATAGTTTTTCTGTATACTCTTACCACCTCCTCTTAATCTCTTGTCTTCTGTTAGTCCCTTAACATTTCTTTCTTTTATCATGCCCATCCTTGCATGAAATGTTTCGTTGATATCTCTAATTTTCTTGAAGAGATCTCTGGTCTTTCTCATTCTGTTGTGTTCCTCTTTTTTTAGCATTGTTCCTTTAAGAAGGCCTTCCTACCTCTCCTTGCTGTTCTCTGCAACTCTGCATTCAGTTACCTTGTCTCTCTTGCCTTTTGCTTTTCTTTCATTTGCTACCTGTAAAGAGTCCTAAGACAACTACTTTGCCTTCTTGCATTTTTTTTCTTTGAATGGCTTTGGTCCATATGTGATATCTAACTCCATAATATTTTCCCTCCTTTAAGTAAGCGAGTAAGTTGCTCACCTAGTGGTGCCCGACACTTTGTGACCCCCATGAACTGTAGCCTGCCTCTCTCCATGGAATTTTCCAGGAAAAAATACTGGAGTGAGTTGCCATTTCCTTCTCCAGGGAATCTTCCTAACCCAGGGATTGAACCCACATCTTTTGAATCTCCTGGTTTTGAAAGAGGATTCTTTAACACTAGCACCACTTGGGAAGCCTCCTCCTTGCCTTAATTCCTGTATTATTTATTGTCCAGGTATCACCTATTCCCTATGCAGTGTATGCTCGTATTTGGGATAGTTAATTTTATGGGTCAGTCAGACTGGATCACAGATGCCCAGGCTTTTTTCAAAGATTATTCTAGCTGTGTCTGTGAAGGTTTTTCTGGACAAGATTAACATTTGAATCAGTAGACTGAGCAGAGTAGATAGCTTTAATGTGGATGGCCCTATAATTGATTGAAGGCCAGATAATTGATTGATGACCTGAATGAACAAGGAGGCTAACTCTCTTGCTAGTAAGAGGGAACTCCTGCCTGGCTTCTGAGCTGGGATATTGGTCTTTTCCTGCCTTTCTATTTGAATTGAAGCATCAGATTTTCGTGTCTTGAACCTCCCAGTTTTTGGATGGGAATTTACACTCTCCCAGTTCTCAAGCCTTTGAACCTGGACTGAAATTAGACTATTTTCCAGTTTACCGATTGCAGTTTGGGGCTTCATAACCTCCTTAATCATATGAAATAATTCCTTATATTAAACTTCTTTCTATGTATATATATATATCCTTTCTATGTATATATATATATCCTTTCTATGTGTATATATATATATATATATATATATCCTGTGTGCTCTATTTACCTGCAGAACTCAGATGAATACCACTATATATGCAGAGACTTCTACACAACTATTAGTCATGTGAGTTCAAAGCCAATGACTTAGAGGTTAATACCTTGTCTCTCTTGCCTTTTGCTTTTCTTTCATTTGCTACCTGTAAAGAGTCCTAAGACAACTACTTTGCCTTCTTGCATTTTTTTTCTTTGAATGGCTTTGGTCCATATGTGATATCTAACTCCATAATATTTTCCCTCCTTTAAGTAAGCGAGTAAGTTGCTCACCTAGTGGTGCCCGACACTTTGTGACCCCCATGAACTGTAGCCTGCCTCTCTCCATGGAATTTTCCAGGAAAAAATACTGGAGTGAGTTGCCATTTCCTTCTCCAGGGAATCTTCCTAACCCAGGGATTGAACCCACATCTTTTGAATCTCCTGGTTTTGAAAGAGGATTCTTTAACACTAGCACCACTTGGGAAGCCTCCTCCTTGCCTTAATTCCTGTATTATTTATTGTCCAGGTATCACCTATTCCCTATGCAGTGTATGCTCGTATTTGGGATAGTTAATTTTATGGGTCAGTCAGACTGGATCACAGATGCCCAGGCTTTTTTCAAAGATTATTCTAGCTGTGTCTGTGAAGGTTTTTCTGGACAAGATTAACATTTGAATCAGTAGACTGAGCAGAGTAGATAGCTTTAATGTGGATGGCCCTATAATTGATTGAAGGCCAGATAATTGATTGATGACCTGAATGAACAAGGAGGCTAACTCTCTTGCTAGTAAGAGGGAACTCCTGCCTGGCTTCTGAGCTGGGATATTGGTCTTTTCCTGCCTTTCTATTTGAATTGAAGCATCAGATTTTCGTGTCTTGAACCTCCCAGTTTTTGGATGGGAATTTACACTCTCCCAGTTCTCAAGCCTTTGAACCTGGACTGAAATTAGACTATTTTCCAGTTTACCGATTGCAGTTTGGGGCTTCATAACCTCCTTAATCATATGAAATAATTCCTTATATTAAACTTCTTTCTATGTATATATATATATCCTTTCTATGTATATATATATATCCTTTCTATGTGTATATATATATATATATATATATCCTGTGTGCTCTATTTACCTGCAGAACTCAGATGAATACCACTATATATGCAGAGACTTCTACACAACTATTAGTCATGTGAGTTCAAAGCCAATGACTTAGAGGTTAATAGATCAAATGTCAAGGTATATAGACATTGTTTTACTTAGGAGTAGTTTGTTGGATATCCTTGGCCTTTTCACTACCATTTGTTCATACTGCCTATAATCCTACAAGTAGATGTGAGTTTGGTTAAAAAAAAAAAGAAGAAGAAGAAAGAAAAAAAAAAATCTATAGCAAGTCCTGTGCAAAGGCACTGTAGTAGTCATTACAGGCTTGATAGAAACATGTCAAAACAGAGAATTTCTCCTTCCAAACATTTCCTAATGTCGTTTAAAAATGTTTGCTAACTTGTGCCTTATTAATATGCTTTCATAGAGTATGTGATCACAGGCGTCAGTGTTCACTGCATCAGTATCATACAAAATCCTCTGCTACTTCTATGTTTATGCTTTTCTATATAAATTCTTGAACCATTTTTCAGACTCCTCAAAAAAAAAAAATCCCCTGCATTTTGAATTTAATTGCATTAAACCTATGATCAACTTGGTCACCCTTCTCATTGGTATATTTAATCTATCTATGGATACATCTCTCTTTTTTTTTTTTTTTTTTTACACCAAAAACATTTTATTGGGGTATAGTCAGTTAACAATTTTGTGATGGTTTCAGGTGAACAGTGAAGGGGCTCAGCCATCCATATACATGTATCCATTCTCCCCCAAGCCTCCCTCCCATCCAGGCTGGTGCTTAAGTAGGGTTCTATGTGCTGTAGAACAGATTTTTGTTGCTTATCCATTTCAAACATGGCAGTGTTTCTTTGACTTTCCCAGAGTTCCCATAACTCTTTATTTAAAGATTTTCTTTATCCTGGTATCATTGATGGGTTAGACTGTGACTAGGACATTAATATTTGCATGTAAATATGTGTGAATGGAAATATTTGCATATAAATATGTCTAATGGTAATATTTGCATGTAAACATTAATATTTGCATGTAAATATGTCTAATAGAAAATATTAATGGTATTAGGACTGATGGTACCTCAGGGAAGATTCTAAGTTAGACCATTAGCTGATTTAAATATTCTCTTTACAACATTCCGTCAAAGAGTTGTCTTGTCTCTATTTGGTACTACCATTAAGAGGGTACTTAGTACCTGCTGAGGACATTTCTGAAGAAAAAATTTTTTGTTGGTTTGTTGCTTTTTAAATCAGTTTCTCACCTTTTTTCTAAAACTACCCATTCAGTTTGGCTTATTTGTAAAAGTTCACGTTATTTCATTTTAGATTTTCATTTAACTAGCTCAGTTTTTTTCTTAGCTGTCATTTCCTTAACTTCTTCTTAGTGATCACATGTTCTTTCCCATTCTTTGTAATTTATAAAATCCGTGTGTGTGAAACTTATCAAAGGTTTCAGTCGAAGTCCATGTGTCCACTTCATCCTTTGTATTTTCTCTCTCACCATTCATTTATGACTTACTGAGATCATCTTCTAAGCCTCAGTATGTTTTATCTTCCAAGGTTTATGATATACCCAGCCACATTACAAGCCCATCAAAGCCTTCATTAGTTCCCATTTATATGACTCTGTAGGAAATATTTGCTGTCATTTATTAATATTCAAGCCATTCTTTCCTACATTCTTTTTTAACGCTGTCACACACTCTCCTTTGTCTTTTCTTTTCCTCTGATCATGAAATGACTTCTGATTTCTCCCCATGTACATGTCAAACTAAGGCTATGTTCAGTGTTTTACCTATGCCATGGGGACTTTTCCAAGGCTATTGGTAATCAAATGGGTGAGGATGGAGGTCAAAACTAAAAAGGCTATGTTCAGTGATTGTTACCTTGCTGGGGACTTTCGTGCTGTAGAACAGATTTTTGTTGCTTATCCATTTCAAACATGGCAGTGTTTCTTTGACTTTCCCAGAGTTCCCATAACTCTTTATTTAAAGATTTTCTTTATCCTGGTATCATTGATGGGTTAGACTGTGACTAGGACATTAATATTTGCATGTAAATATGTGTGAATGGAAATATTTGCATATAAATATGTCTAATGGTAATATTTGCATGTAAACATTAATATTTGCATGTAAATATGTCTAATAGAAAATATTAATGGTATTAGGACTGATGGTACCTCAGGGAAGATTCTAAGTTAGACCATTAGCTGATTTAAATATTCTCTTTACAACATTCCGTCAAAGAGTTGTCTTGTCTCTATTTGGTACTACCATTAAGAGGGTACTTAGTACCTGCTGAGGACATTTCTGAAGAAAAAATTTTTTGTTGGTTTGTTGCTTTTTAAATCAGTTTCTCACCTTTTTTCTAAAACTACCCATTCAGTTTGGCTTATTTGTAAAAGTTCACGTTATTTCATTTTAGATTTTCATTTAACTAGCTCAGTTTTTTTCTTAGCTGTCATTTCCTTAACTTCTTCTTAGTGATCACATGTTCTTTCCCATTCTTTGTAATTTATAAAATCCGTGTGTGTGAAACTTATCAAAGGTTTCAGTCGAAGTCCATGTGTCCACTTCATCCTTTGTATTTTCTCTCTCACCATTCATTTATGACTTACTGAGATCATCTTCTAAGCCTCAGTATGTTTTATCTTCCAAGGTTTATGATATACCCAGCCACATTACAAGCCCATCAAAGCCTTCATTAGTTCCCATTTATATGACTCTGTAGGAAATATTTGCTGTCATTTATTAATATTCAAGCCATTCTTTCCTACATTCTTTTTTAACGCTGTCACACACTCTCCTTTGTCTTTTCTTTTCCTCTGATCATGAAATGACTTCTGATTTCTCCCCATGTACATGTCAAAAACTAAGGCTATGTTCAGTGTTTTACCTATGCCATGGGGGACTTTTCCAAGGCTATTGGTAATCAAATGGGTGAGGATGGAGGCTGCTTTTGAATCCCAAGCTTCCTTCATTCTAGAAAAGAAAATGCAGAATCATAGTTTCATAGCTTGTTAATTAACCTGTGAGATGAAGAATTTGAGATGAGAGGAAGCTGATTCATATTGTGTTATTGTTTCCTTTGCTTTAGAAAGTATTTCAACTTATTAAGACAATGTCTCGAGGAAGGCCAGGAGGAACTCTTCTGAGACACTCTGTATTTCCCATCCTTGTAACTTTGCTAAGTACGGTATAGATGTTCAACATATTTTCATCACATGCATTTACTGACATAAGATGTTGTAGAACAGGATAATATGTCAGGTCTGATATTTAAGAGAATTATAAATGTAAAAAAAAATGCAACTGGCAAACAAAAAGGCTTCATTAATTTTATTGCAGTCAGTTGATTTTTAATAAAAAGGAAAATTACTGCATGAGAGGATCCAGCTCTATTAGCATACACTTAAACATTTTTCAATATTAGCGGTGCATTCCACTGTCACCTGCCCGCCGGTTCGGATCTCAGGCAGCAAGCTGGGACGTCTACCTTTCAGCTAAGTCGTATGAACACTCTCCCTCCCTCCATCTCTCTCCTTCTCTTTCTGTTTCATATCTTAGTCCTGGACCCAGGCTGCAATTTACCCAGTGCTGTAGCCATTCTCATTCCCTTCCCAATGATTATACCAACGATAGAAAATGCCCCTAAATTAATTCATCACACTGGCATAGATTCTAATGAGTGGGAAATGCCAAAAAATGATCCATTATCACTGCAATTGGAAAATCATAATAACGTAGTTCAGCCTGAGCAACCAGTAAAGGCAGTCTCTGAAGCATACCGTGAGGGCTGGATGTGAGAGCCATCTCTGGTCCCGGAGCCGCCTCCGCGGGACACTAACAAATTTATATGTCCACACAGCTATGCCCATCCGCATGTACAGACATCACCCCAGAGGACTCGTGTGTGCTCATCCTGGGTTTTGAAAAACTGGATGATGCCTCCGGAGTTGAGTTTTCAAAGGTCATTTGACCAAAATGCAATGCCACAGTGCCTCCAGTGGTGAAATAGATTCTTTCTTGGTGGCAGGCCCCTCCGGAGGTTTTTACCTATGCCATGGGGGACTTTTCCAAGGCTATTGGTAATCAAATGGGTGAGGATGGAGGCTGCTTTTGAATCCCAAGCTTCCTTCATTCTAGAAAAGAAAATGCAGAATCATAGTTTCATAGCTTGTTAATTAACCTGTGAGATGAAGAATTTGAGATGAGAGGAAGCTGATTCATATTGTGTTATTGTTTCCTTTGCTTTAGAAAGTATTTCAACTTATTAAGACAATGTCTCGAGGAAGGCCAGGAGGAACTCTTCTGAGACACTCTGTATTTCCCATCCTTGTAACTTTGCTAAGTACGGTATAGATGTTCAACATATTTTCATCACATGCATTTACTGACATAAGATGTTGTAGAACAGGATAATATGTCAGGTCTGATATTTAAGAGAATTATAAATGTAAAAAAAAATGCAACTGGCAAACAAAAAGGCTTCATTAATTTTATTGCAGTCAGTTGATTTTTAATAAAAAGGAAAATTACTGCATGAGAGGATCCAGCTCTATTAGCATACACTTAAACATTTTTCAATATTAGCGGTGCATTCCACTGTCACCTGCCCGCCGGTTCGGATCTCAGGCAGCAAGCTGGGACGTCTACCTTTCAGCTAAGTCGTATGAACACTCTCCCTCCCTCCATCTCTCTCCTTCTCTTTCTGTTTCATATCTTAGTCCTGGACCCAGGCTGCAATTTACCCAGTGCTGTAGCCATTCTCATTCCCTTCCCAATGATTATACCAACGATAGAAAATGCCCCTAAATTAATTCATCACACTGGCATAGATTCTAATGAGTGGGAAATGCCAAAAAATGATCCATTATCACTGCAATTGGAAAATCATAATAACGTAGTTCAGCCTGAGCAACCAGTAAAGGCAGTCTCTGAAGCATACCGTGAGGGCTGGATGTGGAGAGCCATCTCTGGTCCCGGAGCCGCCTCCGCGGGACACTAACAAATTTATATGTCCACACAGCTATGCCCATCCGCATGTACAGACATCACCCCAGAGGACTCGTGTGTGCTCATCCTGGGTTTTGAAAAACTGGATGATGCCTCCGGAGTTGAGTTTTCAAAGGTCATTTGACCAAAATGCAATGCCACAGTGCCCTCCAGTGGTGTAACATATATCTAGACTAATTCTTTCTTGGTGGCAGGATTCCTACTTCAACAGTCCTAAAATGGTTTTAAGAGAAGGTGAAAAGATAGGAACAAAGGCAGCAAGGAAATCCTTCGGCATCTGCCTGCTCTAGTTCTTTTTAGAGGGCTCTCCTTTCTGCACTCTCGGATCTCACTTTTCTCCCCACCCTTGGTGTTCACTAGTTCTGTGTCCCTTTAGTTCACCTGGCATGGCGGCATACCAGCCACTGCATCCGAGATCACTCTTACCAGCTAGTATAGTCTGCTGAGTCAGACACTGAACTTGTACCAAGTGGGGGAGGTAATACGAGCACAGTGCCCAAAGAAAGACGTCCCAGCGCCTCAGATGTGTAAAACCAAATGTGAAGATAATCAAAATCTTGACATTGGCCTCTAGTAGATCTCTACTTGGCCTGTTACCTAAACTTCAGGAGTATTCCTATCAGTTCTGAGTTTTTAGTGTGGGCTGCACTGAGTAAAATGCAAATACTCTTAAATCATTACATTATTTGCTGAATCGGTTTAGCAATTGCATTAATCATTTTAACCGTTTTATTTCATTGTATTTTATGTATTTTCCCCCAAGAACCAGGACTCGCAGATTTCATTATGACAGATGTGGTGGTAATCTCATGCATGGCATTTGAGAAGCAGGAGTTATGTGTACCCATTTTTCTTTATTTGAATTTAAACCATTGTGCAATTCCAATTAAGTGTGTAAGAATCAACTTATCAAGAAATTGTTATCGGGGCTTCCCCTGATGGTCCCGTGGTTAAGAGTTTGCCTTGCAGTGCAGGGGACTCTGGTTTGATTTCTGGTCTGCGAAGATGCCCACATGCCATTGGGGGAATTAAGCCTGTGCACCACAAATACTGAGCCTACATTCTGAAGCTCGTGACTCCAAAATAATTTTCTTTTTTTTAATTTTTTTAAGAAATTATTATCAAAAGGAAGAGTTTAAATATCACTGTTGAATGATAACTAACAGTGAAATAAAGCAAGTTGGGTTGGTAAATTTTTTGCATATATAGTACATACTCATGTAACCTCTTTTGTAAAACAGAAGAAAAGTTAAAATAATAACACTGCAGAAAACTTACCTTGTAATGACCACAAAAGTGAAAGTCATGAGAATGTTTCAGACTACAGAAAATGTGTAAGTAATGAATATACATTGTGGGCTTGGTTAAGTAGTTTCCATAATGTTTCAATCACAGGGGGAAAAAAAGCTGCAGTTCAGTTTTGTTAGATCCAGGTCAGAGAACAAATTTGAGTAGGGAAGAATTTGCTATTTTAAAACAACCCTAATTTCCACAAATAATGAGTGATTTCATAGTTGACTTGGGTCTCAGCACATCTTAAAAATGGGAAAAGTAAACTTTAGGTCATTTCTGCTACTAAAATACTCACTATATTAATTTAAAATACAGTAAAATATTTTAAACATATATTAACACTATCGTGTAGCAGAAATCTGTCACGTTACAAAGAAAGAATTAGCTCAAAGTACAGTACTATGCGAAATAAGCAGGTGTAAGATCTTGAAAATCTCATATTGTCCTCTCACTGAAGGCTGTAATTATAGGTATAGCAAGGTACGACCAGAAATCTGAAAAAGGTGCATATTATATGTGACAGATTCTCTTAATTTTATCAATAAACCATCAGTGACTGGTAGTTTCAAGGAACTTCCCTGGGTTTTAAGGAGTTGTCTGGTCACAGACTTTATGCAATCATATCCTCTAAGCATGACAGTGTGCCTCCTCTCCACAGCCTTCCTTAACCTCCAGCAGCGGGTTCCAACAGATCGGAGAGAAGTGTGTTCACACACCATGCCAGGCACTGCCCTCCTGGCTTCCCTGTGATTGCTTTAAATGCATCTCCCACCACTTCTGTCTGGGGCCCTACAGCCCAGCCCCCGCTCACTTTATCTCCGTCTGTCTGATCTTGACGGGCCGTTTGATGTCTCAAGGGATTGCTCTTCCTGTCCTGGCTCCCACAATGCCTTGCTCTTTTCATACCTAGGCACATCCTATTATTTGTAGCCCTCCTTGGAACTCTTATGCTGACTTCTCAGATCTCCTCCTTCAGAATCCACTGTTCCTTCCCCCAACTTCTTGGAGCACTGGGTGTTTTTTGCTAATCGTTAATTTTGTTTGGACTTGATACAAATGACTGTATTCATCCACACACCTATCCATCATCCCAGTCTAGAGCAGGAAATACGTGATTGACGGTAGGGAGAAGCACAGTCTAAGGGTTAGGAATTTGGTTTCCGAGAAATGTAACATGCGCCCTTCCTCTTCCACTAAACACTAGGAATCCTTGAACAGCTTTCAAGCTCAGTTTACTCCTCTGTAAGATCGGGGCCAAAATCAGTGCACCGACGATTTCAGGACTTCAGAGAACATGGGTTGAAATGGGCCTAGAACATTTATCCTGGACTTGGTAAACATGCGCTACATGCAGCAGCTCTTAGGATGGCTATCATTACCCTCCTGTCTTTCAGTGCCAACTGCCAATTTTATATCTGTCATCATGGCCTCGTTCCTGAACTTCAAACACAGACAACCATCCTCTACACGTCCCAATTTTTCGTATCTAAGTGATGTGTTAAGTTAACCTCTCAAAAGCTGAACTGTTGGTGAGCCCCCCAAACAAAATCTTTTCTATTCCATTTCCCCATGTACACCTACTAGATATATATATATATATATTATATTCACATAATATGTATGGTGTTTATACATAAATATATGTATATAGTATGTATAGCATATATATAGATCTTCCCAATCCAGGGATCGAAGTTGGGTCTTTTGCACTGCAGGCAGATTCTTCTGAGCCACCAGAGAAGCCCATATAATATTATACTTATATGTATTATATACACACACACACACACACACACTAAGTGCTCAAATTATTTTTTTAAGTTATTTTGGAGTACTTTCTTTCTTTCATGCTCAATATCCAATCTATTAGAAAATCACACTCTCTTCTAACAGACACCTAGAATATTACTACGCTCCATCTCAGATATTTCCTGTTGATCTGAACCACTGCAATTCCTTACTCTTTTCATACCTAGGCACATCCTATTATTTGTAGCCCTCCTTGGAACTCTTATGCTGACTTCTCAGATCTCCTCCTTCAGAATCCACTGTTCCTTCCCCCAACTTCTTGGAGCACTGGGTGTTTTTTGCTAATCGTTAATTTTGTTTGGACTTGATACAAATGACTGTATTCATCCACACACCTATCCATCATCCCAGTCTAGAGCAGGAAATACGTGATTGACGGTAGGGAGAAGCACAGTCTAAGGGTTAGGAATTTGGTTTCCGAGAAATGTAACATGCGCCCTTCCTCTTCCACTAAGCACTAGGAATCCTTGAACAGCTTTCAAGCTCAGTTTACTCCTCTGTAAGATCGGGGCCAAAATCAGTGCACCGACGATTTCAGGACTTCAGAGAACATGGGTTGAAATGGGCCTAGAACATTTATCCTGGACTTGGTAAACATGCGCTACATGCAGCAGCTCTTAGGATGGCTATCATTACCCTCCTGTCTTTCAGTGCCAACTGCCAATTTTATATCTGTCATCATGGCCTCGTTCCTGAACTTCAAACACAGACAACCATCCTCTACACGTCCCAATTTTTCGTATCTAAGTGATGTGTTAAGTTAACCTCTCAAAAGCTGAACTGTTGGTGAGCCCCCCAAACAAAATCTTTTCTATTCCATTTCCCCATGTACACCTACTAGATATATATATATATATATTATATTCACATAATATGTATGGTGTTTATACATAAATATATGTATATAGTATGTATAGCATATATATAGATCTTCCCAATCCAGGGATCGAAGTTGGGTCTTCTGCACTGCAGGCAGATTCTTCTGAGCCACCAGAGAAGCCCATATAATATTATACTTATATGTATTATATACACACACACACACACACACTAAGTGCTCAAATTATTTTTTTAAGTTATTTTGGAGTACTTTCTTTCTTTCATGCTCAATATCCAATCTATTAGAAAATCACACTCTCTTCTAACAGACACCTAGAATATTACTACGCTCCATCTCAGATATTTCCCTGTTGATCTGAACCACTGCAATTCCTTACCTGTACTAATGAGTTTGCTTTTCTAGCTGGAATCCTTGCTTCAACCATTTTCTTCCTCACTATACCACCCACCTACATTTTATTTCATTTTCAACAGTTTCTTGAACTTTTCATTGATACGTAGTACCTTGCATGCATGGGAGGTGCATAATTAGATGTTTTAACATAAAAATACATCTGTGAACGCATCATAAAAGTTAATAAACACATCCATCACCCTCAGAAGTTTCCACCTGGTATTCGTCCCTTTCCCTTCCTCCCTCTCCAAGCAATCACTAAATGGATCCACATCCTCAGATTAGTTTGTGTTTTGTAGTATTTGGGGCAAGTTCAATCATTCAGTGGGTGGTGTCTGTTTGTCTTTCCATGAAAATATGCTGTTGTTTCACTGAGGAAATAACTGAAGACATGCAGAAGCTAAATCCTCTGGTTGCTTATGTACAGCTTTCTGAGACTGGCTAGATACCCACAGATACCTGAGTGGGTTGTATTGTATTTCATGCCCACCAGCAGGGTTTGAAGGCTTCAGGTGCTCAATATTCTATGCCACATTTGATATGGTGAATCTTGCCAATGTTAGTCATTCTACTCTCTGTGCAGTTGTATTTCATTGAGGCTTACATTTGCACTGTTACAATGACTAGCAGACATATTTTTATGTGCTTATTTGACATCTCGGTATCTTCCTCGGAGAAGCTTCCTTTCAAGTACTTCCCTTTTTATCAGATTGCTTTCTTCTTGTTGAGTTTTGAGGGTTCTTACAGGGGGTTTTTTGCTTTGTATAGCATATATATAGATCTTCCCAATCCAGGGATCGAAGTTGGGTCTTTTGCACTGCAGGCAGATTCTTCTGAGCCACCAGAGAAGCCCATATAATATTATACTTATATGTATTATATACACACACACACACACACACACTAAGTGCTCAAATTATTTTTTTAAGTTATTTTGGAGTACTTTCTTTCTTTCATGCTCAATATCCAATCTATTAGAAAATCACACTCTCTTCTAACAGACACCTAGAATATTACTACGCTCCATCTCAGATATTTCCCTGTTGATCTGAACCACTGCAATTCCTTACCTGTACTAATGAGTTTGCTTTTCTAGCTGGAATCCTTGCTTCAACCATTTTCTTCCTCACTATACCACCCACCTACATTTTATTTCATTTTCAACAGTTTCTTGAACTTTTCATTGATACGTAGTACCTTGCATGCATGGGAGGTGCATAATTAGATGTTTTAACATAAAAATACATCTGTGAACGCATCATAAAAGTTAATAAACACATCCATCACCCTCAGAAGTTTCCACCTGGTATTCGTCCCTTTCCCTTCCGCCCTCTCCAAGCAATCACTAAATGGATCCACATCCTCAGATTAGTTTGTGTTTTGTAGTATTTGGGGCAAGTTCAATCATTCAGTGGGTGGTGTCTGTTTGTCTTTCCATGAAAATATGCTGTTGTTTCACTGAGGAAATAACTGAAGACATGCAGAAGCTAAATCCTCTGGTTGCTTATGTACAGCTTTCTGAGACTGGCTAGATACCCACAGATACCTGAGTGGGTTGTATTGTATTTCATGCCCACCAGCAGGGTTTGAAGGCTTCAGGTGCTCAATATTCTATGCCACATTTGATATGGTGAATCTTGCCAATGTTAGTCATTCTACTCTCTGTGCAGTTGTATTTCATTGAGGCTTACATTTGCACTGTTACAATGACTAGCAGACATATTTTTATGTGCTTATTTGACATCTCGGTATCTTCCTCGGAGAAGCTTCCTTTCAAGTACTTCCCTTTTTATCAGATTGCTTTCTTCTTGTTGAGTTTTGAGGGTTCTTACATTGTTGTGTTTCCCCGCTGACTCAGCTGGTAAAGAATCTGCCTGCAGTGCAGGAGACCCAGGTCTGATCCCTGGGTTGGGAAGATCCCCAGCGACAAGCGACCCACCCCAGTATTCTTGCCTGGAGAATACCATGGACAGAGGAGTCTGGCAGGCTACAGTCCATGAGGTCCCAAAGAATTCGACACGACTGAATGACTAACGCTTTTTAACATACTTTGCACTCAGTACCCTTATCAGATATGTGCTTTCCGTAGTTTCTTCCAGATTTTGCCATAGTTTCTCCCAGTCTTTGCTTTGTCTTGCCCAGTTTTCCAATATCTTGTGATAAGTGTTGTGCTTTTTGCATCACATGTGAGATCAAAGTGTAGACTCAAAAAAGAACAACTTGAGAGGTGTGGGTTAAGCTTTATTTGGGGCATAATTAGGACTGCAGCCCGGGAGACAGCACCCCAGATAGCTCTGAGAGACTACTCCAAAGAGGCAGCAGGAGGAGTTTCAATATTTAAGGATTTTGGTGAGGGGAGGAGTTTGATATCATTAAACAGTCATTTTACAAAGGGTCTTCAGTTAGTCATGAGGATCTGATGTCACCATGAGGAGATTAAGTGTTTTTCTAAATATGAGGAGATGCAAGGATTGAGATAATAAAATCTGTTTCTAAAAGCATCCATCTCTTAAAGACCTGCCCCACCAGATTCCCCAGAGCACAGAGTGCCTCTACCCACCCACCTGCATCTCCATCAGAGGGTACTGAAGGCTTCAGGTGCTCAATATTCTATGCCACATTTGATATGGTGAATCTTGCCAATGTTAGTCATTCTACTCTCTGTGCAGTTGTATTTCATTGAGGCTTACATTTGCACTGTTACAATGACTAGCAGACATATTTTTATGTGCTTATTTGACATCTCGGTATCTTCCTCGGAGAAGCTTCCTTTCAAGTACTTCCCTTTTTATCAGATTGCTTTCTTCTTGTTGAGTTTTGAGGGTTCTTACATTGTTGTGTTTCCCCGCTGACTCAGCTGGTAAAGAATCTGCCTGCAGTGCAGGAGACCCAGGTCTGATCCCTGGGTTGGGAAGATCCCCAGCGACAAGCGACCCACCCCAGTATTCTTGCCTGGAGAATACCATGGACAGAGGAGTCTGGCAGGCTACAGTCCATGAGGTCCCAAAGAATTCGACACGACTGAATGACTAACGCTTTTTAACATACTTTGCACTCAGTACCCTTATCAGATATGTGCTTTCCGTAGTTTCTTCCAGATTTTGCCATAGTTTCTCCCAGTCTTTGCTTTGTCTTGCCCAGTTTTCCAATATCTTGTGATAAGTGTTGTGCTTTTTGCATCACATGTGAGATCAAAGTGTAGACTCAAAAAAGAACAACTTGAGAGGTGTGGGTTAAGCTTTATTTGGGGCATAATTAGGACTGCAGCCCGGGAGACAGCACCCCAGATAGCTCTGAGAGACTACTCCAAAGAGGCAGCAGGAGGAGTTTCAATATTTAAGGATTTTGGTGAGGGGAGGAGTTTGATATCATTAAACAGTCATTTTACAAAGGGTCTTCAGTTAGTCATGAGGATCTGATGTCACCATGAGGAGATTAAGTGTTTTTCTAAATATGAGGAGATGCAAGGATTGAGATAATAAAATCTGTTTCTAAAAGCATCCATCTCTTAAAGACCTGCCCCACCAGATTCCCCAGAGCACAGAGTGCCTCTACCCACCCACCTGCATCTCCATCAGAGGGTACTGAAGGCCAGCAGCTCTCAACAGCACAGGGTCTGGTCTCTGCAGAGGCAGAGGGCAAATGTCCTTGTTGTCCAGTCATTGGCAGTGTAATTACTAAATGCCATTTTGTAGTTGATAAAAGTCTAATAGACGTGTCCTATTTTGTCTTAAGATCATGGTTTATTTCTCTATTAATTTAGCTTTTCTCTTATATTTTATAGATTTCAGTAATTGCTTATATCCTATAAACTTCCTTCTAACTCACTTATAAGGAAAGTGAGTATAACTTACGATTTGCAGATTTCATTAGTTTTTCTACATAGACAGTCAGGTTGTCAGTAAATAGTGACAATTTAATTCTTTTTTAAAATTTATTTGGTGGAAAATTGCTTCACAATGGTGCGTTGACTACTGCCATGTATTTCCTCCCTCTTGAACTGTGGCACAAGGGTTTAGCTGCTCTATGGCACGTGGGATCTTCCCAGACCAGGGAGCGATCCCAGGTCTCCTGCACTGGTAAGTGGATTCTTTTCCACTCAGCCACTAGGAAAGCCAGAGAGTTTAAATTTTTATTAATACTTAGCATTTTCAATCTTTTTTCTTCTTATTTATTAGACTGAGTAGAAACTCTAGATCAGTGTTGAATAGAAGTGATAACATTCTTACCTTGCTCCTCATTATAGGGGAAGATAATGAAAGTATTATTCTTCCAAAGTAAATAGTTATTAACCTTTACTTAACTCTAATCAGTATTTAGTGTTTATTAAAATATGCTAAAAATAAAATAATTTAGTTTTAAGAATGATGTCACATACAAGTGATCATTATCAGGTTTTAAGAAGTTTATTTCTGTTTCTAATTTTCCTTTTACCAGAAATCGATGTTGGATTTTGTCAATTTCTGTATCTATTAAGATGTTCATCTGTTGTTATTTTACTTATTAATGAAGTTCATTAATGAATTTCATTATTTTCAAAGCATAGTTCATCTTTGCCTTCCACTTAATCATTATGCATTAGTCTTTTATAGATAATTGGATTCATTTTTCTTGTAATGAATTTATTTGGTTTTAGCATCAGTGTAATTTAGAATGAGTTGGGAAAAAAAGTCACTGTTTAGGTATCATGGAGGGTATTGAAGGCCAGCAGCTCTCAACAGCACAGGGTCTGGTCTCTGCAGAGGCAGAGGGCAAATGTCCTTGTTGTCCAGTCATTGGCAGTGTAATTACTAAATGCCATTTTGTAGTTGATAAAAGTCTAATAGACGTGTCCTATTTTGTCTTAAGATCATGGTTTATTTCTCTATTAATTTAGCTTTTCTCTTATATTTTATAGATTTCAGTAATTGCTTATATCCTATAAACTTCCTTCTAACTCACTTATAAGGAAAGTGAGTATAACTTACGATTTGCAGATTTCATTAGTTTTTCTACATAGACAGTCAGGTTGTCAGTAAATAGTGACAATTTAATTCTTTTTTAAAATTTATTTGGTGGAAAATTGCTTCACAATGGTGCGTTGACTACTGCCATGTATTTCCTCCCTCTTGAACTGTGGCACAAGGGTTTAGCTGCTCTATGGCACGTGGGATCTTCCCAGACCAGGGAGCGATCCCAGGTCTCCTGCACTGGTAGGTGGATTCTTTTCCACTCAGCCACTAGGAAAGCCAGAGAGTTTAAATTTTTATTAATACTTAGCATTTTCAATCTTTTTTCTTCTTATTTATTAGACTGAGTAGAAACTCTAGATCAGTGTTGAATAGAAGTGATAACATTCTTACCTTGCTCCTCATTATAGGGGAAGATAATGAAAGTATTATTCTTCCAAAGTAAATAGTTATTAACCTTTACTTAACTCTAATCAGTATTTAGTGTTTATTAAAATATGCTAAAAAATAAAATAATTTAGTTTTAAGAATGATGTCACATACAAGTGATCATTATCAGGTTTTAAGAAGTTTATTTCTGTTTCTAATTTTCCTTTTACCAGAAATCGATGTTGGATTTTGTCAATTTCTGTATCTATTAAGATGTTCATCTGTTGTTATTTTACTTATTAATGAAGTTCATTAATGAATTTCATTATTTTCAAAGCATAGTTCATCTTTGCCTTCCACTTAATCATTATGCATTAGTCTTTTATAGATAATTGGATTCATTTTTCTTGTAATGAATTTATTTGGTTTTAGCATCAGTGTAATTTAGAATGAGTTGGGAAAAAAAGTCACTGTTTAGGTATCTGAAGGGCTTCCCTGATAGCTCAGAAGGTAAATAATCAGCCTGCAATGCAGGAGACCCAGGTTTGATCCCTGATCACTGTGTGTTACTGCATTATGTCTGGTGGTGTGAAGTTTTTTGCTTCATACTTTATGATGATGATATGATGATACTATTACATACATTTTGAGGCAGGCAAAGATAAACATGATACCTTTTCAACAATTTTGGTCCATAATGCTACGAGTAAGGCAGCCGTGCATTTCTTTAGTCAAAATTCAGCAATGACTCACTTGCTTCAGAGACAAAGTTGGGTTTGCAATAAGCCTACCAAGCCTGGATTGTCTTCCCCTTCGTTCCCTTGCTGATCTTGTTTCTTCCTGTTTTTAACTTGGCTCCAGCGACACTGACCTATCTTGTGTGACTGAAACATTTCAATCACTGTGTATCCTATGGTCTTCATCCTGGGTCATACCTCTAGGTGGATGTTCTTCTTCTCCAACCTCCTTAGCTCATACAACTCCATGAAAGATTTTCTCATGTGTCTCTTCTCTCTGAGGCCTGTCTTCACACCATCTTATTTAAGATTGCAAACTCCTTCCCTCCTGCTTTTCTGATCTGTATTACCCTGGCTCTGCATTTACTTTTTCCATAACACCTATCACACTGCAACACACTACTTAAAAACTGGTTATTTAGTCATTTCTCATCTTGACTCTTATGACCACACTCTTGCCGGGACGTAGGTTATACCAGAGCAAGGATTCAGTTTTTTTTTTTTTTGGTCTCTATGCTAAACACATTTGTTGCAGCTGCTTAATATAAATATTTACTGATTCAATGAATAAACCTTACAAATTTATGGAGCCATTGCTGTTTATTACAAATGCAGAAGAATATCTTAACCATTCTTAGCAAAGCAATGCAGTGCAGGAAATTGAAAACTCAGCCAACAGTAAGATACAGTGTAGGGCATTTGCAAATTCTATTCTATAACTAGGATTGGATTATTTTTTTTCTTTTTTGAGGATTGTGAGTGAATCTCTTGTTTCCTGGGGGGGAAAAATTTTTGAGTGTAATTTAGAATGAGTTGGGGAAAAAAGTCACTGTTTAGGTATCTGAAGGGCTTCCCTGATAGCTCAGAAGGTAAATAATCAGCCTGCAATGCAGGAGACCCAGGTTTGATCCCTGATCACTGCGTGTTACTGCATTATGTCTGGTGGTGTGAAGTTTTTTGCTTCATACTTTATGATGATGATATGATGATACTATTACATACATTTTGAGGCAGGCAAAGATAAACATGATACCTTTTCAACAATTTTGGTCCATAATGCTACGAGTAAGGCAGCCGTGCATTTCTTTAGTCAAAATTCAGCAATGACTCACTTGCTTCAGAGATAAAGTTGGGTTTGCAATAAGCCTACCAAGCCTGGATTGTCTTCCCCTTCGTTCCCTTGCTGATCTTGTTTCTTCCTGTTTTTAACTTGGCTCCAGCGACACTGACCTATCTTGTGTGACTGAAACATTTCAATCACTGTGTATCCTATGGTCTTCATCCTGGGTCATACCTCTAGGTGGATGTTCTTCTTCTCCAACCTCCTTAGCTCATACAACTCCATGAAAGATTTTCTCATGTGTCTCTTCTCTCTGAGGCCTGTCTTCACACCATCTTATTTAAGATTGCAAACTCCTTCCCTCCTGCTTTTCTGATCTGTATTACCCTGGCTCTGCATTTACTTTTTCCATAACACCTATCACACTGCAACACACTACTTAAAAACTGATTATTTAGTCATTTCTCATCTTGACTCTTATGACCACACTCTTGCTGGGACGTAGGTTATACCAGAGCAAGGATTCAGTTTTTTTTTTTTTGGTCTCTATGCTAAACACATTTGTTGCAGCTGCTTAATATAAATATTTACTGATTCAATGAATAAACCTTACAAATTTATGGAGCCATTGCTGTTTATTACAAACGCAGAAGAATATCTTAACCATTCTTAGCAAAGCAATGCAGTGCAGGAAATTGAAAACTCAGCCAACAGTAAGATACAGTGTAGGGCATTTGCAAATTCTATTCTATAACTAGGATTGGATTATTTTTTTTCTTTTTTGAGGATTGTGAGTGAATCTCTTGTTTCCCCTGAGGATTGGCTGTTTGTATGCAATAAGTGCCTATAAGGCCTTCATGTGTTTATTTCATCCTAACCTCTTTGTGTTTTATGATTTCTATGTATTAATGAAGTTTCTTAGAGGAAGAGAGAAGTACATAGGTATAAAGTCTGATTGCCAGGAGTGGAATTACCACAAGGAGGGATTTAAGCACTAAGCATGAGTTCCAGGTATAATTAAGAATAAGAGGTCACTGTAGCAATGAATTGAGGCCAGCACCAACTTAACAGCAATGTTAGAAGCGGACCCGCCATCCCCGGTCAGGCTTTCAGATGATTGCAGCCCCAACTGACACTGTAATTTCCATTCATGAGAGACTGAAGCTAGATCAGCTTAGCTAAGCTGCAACCCAAGTATCTGTCCCAGGATGCTATGTTTTGAGGTAATTTGCTAAGCAACTATAAGTCATTAATACATATTAAAAATATACATTAAAAAATGAGAACATTTGAACTACAAACTTTATTGTATTGCAGGAGACTATAGTGGGGGAAGATTACTCCTGCCATTGTTGCTTACTACTTTCTACCCAGAGCCAGAATTGTTGAAGGACTCAGGGTAGGATAAATCCACTGAGAGAGAAGTGAAATATGTGGCTTATTAAAACCATGTTCTGTAAGAAGTGAGGCTAGATACTGGATGGTACTCTTGATATCTCAGGCAACAAGTGCACCAGGTACCAAGGGGTTTCCACCATGTCGCAGGTGGTCAAAATATTTATAGCCATATTCTTAATGATACACACCAAACACACACAGAACTTGTAACGTGTTGGGCTCCCTAAAAAGTACTGAATAACACCTTGTAATGTGACAGGGACACTATTCGTGACCAACAGACTTCCAGGTCTGTGTTCACCATGTTCTAAATAGCTGAAGAGATACAATACCTGCTTTAACATGACATAGTTTAACTATCAGAAGCCAACTTCATTACTTGCCTCTGCTTGGCTGAACCTGTATTATAAAGGAGAGAGCAGGAGAGAGACTATAGTTCCATGTATATTGCTTTCACCAGGTTCTATCCCATGTGCTTAGAAGTGAACATCTCACTTGTAGAGCACATTCAGATTGAAGAGTCAGTCACGTTGATCTGGTCTTGTGATTTTGCTTTTTTTTTTTTTTAATTTGGCCTCTCTTATTTTTATTTATTTATTTTCATCCATATTTATTTTTTGGCTTGTATGGGCCTCCCATTACAGTGACCTCTCTCATTGCAGAGCATTGGCTCTGGGCACATGTGCTCCAGAGAACTGGCTCGTAATTGGACACAGGTCCAGCCGTTCCACAGCATGTGGGATCTTCTCCGGTCAGGGATCGAACTGTTTGCCCCCTGCACTGCAAGGTGGACTCTTTACCCACTGGACAACCAGGGAAGCCCTGTGATTTTGCTTTTTCCCCTACAATACGTTTGCCCTGGTTGCCTTTTGGACTCAGCATGAAAGAGGGGGCTAGTATCCATAACTTACTCAAAACGTCTCTTTCCAAAGTGTCATAGAGCATTTCATGATTCCCAGAAAAATTAAGGAAAGGCAAGATAAGGGAAGCAGCTCAAAACCAAAACTCAAAACAGTTAGTTTTAAAAAAAGATAACGTATATCAAGAGAAGAAAGAATTAGCCAGATATTATTCTGTTGTTCTGGGAATATAAAGGAAGAGGTATCTTTTATAGAGACCTTACTGTGGACTTTGAGGCATGATTCTCAGTTACTTTTAGTTATGAAATCCTTTCATCCTCAGAGGAGTTCTATGAAGCGAGATTTATTCTTATCCCTATTGCCCAGATGAGAAAAGGTAAGGGACCGGGAGGTTAAATAATATTCTTAATGATACACGCAAACACACACAGAACTTGTAACGTGTTGGGCTCCTAAAAGTACTGAAAACACCTTGTAATGTGACAGGGACACTATTCGTGACCAACAGACTTCCAGGTCTGTGTTCACCATGTTCTAAATAGCTGAAGAGATACAATACCTGCTTTAACATGACATAGTTTAACTATCAGAAGCCAACTTCATTACTTGCCTCTGCTTGGCTGAACCTGTATTATAAAGGAGAGAGCAGGAGAGAGACTATAGTTCCATGTATATTGCTTTCACCAGGTTCTATCCCATGTGCTTAGAAGTGAACATCTCACTTGTAGAGCACATTCAGATTGAAGAGTCAGTCACGTTGATCTGGTCTTGTGATTTTGCTTTTTTTTTTTTTTAATTTGGCCTCTCTTATTTTTATTTATTTATTTTCATCCATATTTATTTTTTGGCTTGTATGGGCCTCCCATTACAGTGACCTCTCTCATTGCAGAGCATTGGCTCTGGGCACATGTGCTCCAGAGAACTGGCTCGTAATTGGACACAGGTCCAGCCGTTCCACAGCATGTGGGATCTTCTCCGGTCAGGGATCGAACTGTTTGCCCCCTGCACTGCAAGGTGGACTCTTTACCCACTGGACAACCAGGGAAGCCCTGTGATTTTGCTTTTTCCCCTACAATACGCTTGCCCTGGTTGCCTTTTGGACTCAGCATGAAAGAGGGGGCTAGTATCCATAACTTACTCAAAACGTCTCTTTCCAAAGTGTCATAGAGCATTTCATGATTCCCAGAAAAATTAAGGAAAGGCAAGATAAGGGAAGCAGCTCAAAACCAAAACTCAAAACAGTTAGTTTTAAAAAAAGATAACGTATATCAAGAGAAGAAAGAATTAGCCAGATATTATTCTGTTGTTCTGGGAATATAAAGGAAGAGGTATCTTTTATAGAGACCTTACTGTGGACTTTGAGGCATGATTCTCAGTTACTTTTAGTTATGAAATCCTTTCATCCTCAGAGGAGTTCTATGAAGCGAGATTTATTCTTATCCCTATTGCCCAGATGAGAAAAGGTAAGGGACCGGGAGGTTAAATAATATTCCTGAGATTTCGTACAGATAGATGGATAGATAGATGGATACAGTACAAGACCTCCACAGTCTGACTGCAGACCCTGCCTGCTTCACTTTAACTCTGTGTCTAAAGAAATCAATGTTCTGCCTAGGTAGCTGTGAGAGTTCGCAGTGTGTGTAGACAGGTAAATCAGTATTTTTCCTCCAATGCCTATGAATGCCATGAATGATGACATTTGTAGACATAAGTGAATGTTTAAACTGTCATTCAGCTGTGTCTCTGCCTCCTTTTTGTTTCTACTTTCAAATGAAATATTTACTTTGGAGTGGGCTTTTAAATGTCATCTGTTTTATAATCTCTGCATTAGCCTTAAAACTCTTTCATGCTACTTGCGGTTGAGCGGGGGATTCTGTACTGGAAAGTTGAACAAGAATAGAATATTGAATTAATGAGCTGGAAATTGGTATTTCTGTTAGAAATAATTTGATGTTCCTGGGTACTTTTGGTCATTTCCTACATGGTTAATGTATATATTTTTTAGGAAGATAACGGGGCCCATTCTACCATGGGAAGTGAGATCAAGATAGCAAATAAGTACATATCTACTATCTTTCTGAATATATTTTGGGCAAAAATTTCCATTTCCATTATTGTTATTATTAAAGCCAGCAGCAAATGAGACTTATTTAGGAGCATTCACTACCAAGAATGGATAAAGATAAAGGTTCTAGATTCAGTTTTTTAAAAAATAGTAATTTAAAAGCCATGGTAGGTTATTTCCTTCTCAGTTAGCTTGTATTTAAACAGGCCAGCATGTTATAGACTGGGGAGGTATAACAGGATTCTAGCAACCCACACAATATCTCTCCAGTGGGAGGGTAACAATTCACTTAGTCATTGCTGAGGGCAAGAGACAGAAAAAATATAAGCCACCCAACCATCTTGATTGGGGCTTCGCTGGTGGCTCAGATGGTAAACAGTCTGCCTTCAGTGCAGGGGACCAGCTGTGAATCCCTGGGTCGGGAAGATCCCCTGGAGAAGGGCACAGCAACCCACTCTCTCCTTGCCTAGAGAATTCCATGCACAGAGGAGCCTGGCATGCTACAGTTCATGGGGTCTCAAAGAGCTGGACACAAGTAAGCCACTAACACTTGCACTTTTTCTTTCAACTTCTTGTGGCAATATCAGAATAAATTTTAATGATGATTTTTATTACCTAGGATCCTTGAACGTTTCTGGCATGAGATTGTCAGTGCTTGTTTTTCCTATTTGGATGTCTTATTTTTATTACAATTTATGATTTTTCCTTTATGAGAATTTGGGAGACACTAGTTTGAGGTGAATCAGTTTCCCTGTTGAACCAGAAGTTCATTATTTTATTTCAATATTATCTGATTCTTATATTTCTATTTTATATATATATATATATATATATACACATATACATACATATATATATATGTATATACACACACTCACTGACAGAAATGAGTCGATATATTTTATCAACATGTCACAATCTGCTTTTTCTGATTTGACCTTAACATTTACATTCCTTTTTTGACCAGTATCCTGAGAGTTATCACCAGGCTCACAAATTTTAGAAAGACAAAATGCTATCTAATATTTCAATTCCAATGACCCTTTTCATGTGACAAGAGATTGTATATTTCAAAGCCATTTCCAGCTGCCATATCTCTGCTTACCTTTAAAATAATCCTGTACTAAGGGCAACAGTTGTGCTACTGTGTTGCCTTTACAGTTGGAGAAGCAGACTCAGAAATATCTAAACATTCCCTAGAATGGTAAAACTGGCCAGAGTTGCTGGATCCAAACATGGTCTTCCTCCAGTGTACTCTAGAGCTATTGTTGAATGGCTTCAAACTTGGGGAAAATAATAAACTTAGTGTTAATCAACTTCCATTTTCAGACACTCTTGTTATAGAAGGCATATGAAGAGACAACAAAAAATAAAACCAATACTCTGCAAAATTCCAGTTTAATATGAAATAGCTCTTAGAGCCTAATAGAGGTAAGAGCTCTTTTAGTGATTCCAAATTATGGATGAAAAAGTGGAATAATATTTGTGCTTCTTACGAGTCATCAGAAACTGCAAGTTCATCACAATACCATGTTTGGGTTATAAATGAAGGCTATTTGTTTACTGGCTTGTGACAGCATTTTCCCCAAACTCTGTCTCTACTCACAACCAAGGAAGTTTGAAAAAGTCTGAAAATAAAAGGTCAAACAATTTGAAGCTCTATTTTATGGCAAAAATATGTATACTTTACATTGCTTTTTACATAGAATTTAGAAACTTGCTTGAATTGTTTCTTATAAATACATCCCTATTTTAGAAAGTATGTTCAACATTCAGATAGCATACAGTGAAGAGTTTAATTTGTACCCTAAATGATGGAAATTTCATTTTCTACTATTGGTTGTCAAATGTGTTAAATCAGTTTCAAAGTGCCGATTATCTTTTTTCTTTGTCATTTTATGCCAGAATTCCACATACAATTTTCCCCTTAGTGCTTTTCTGAATGGGTGCCTCCTTCACTTAACACTAATCTAACCATCTCAAAAGACTTCTCAAGTTTCACATAAAAAGAAATGTTTTCAAGGGTATAATACTATAAGGATATCAGACTTTGGAAAAGTCTAATTTTGTGGCGCTAAAAAATGCAATCAACATGGAGCACTGGGTAAAATTATTAAAAACCAGAAGTGTGAAAAATGTAGAGTATCCTAATTAAAGAAGCACAGATGTTGATTTATATGAAGATAAGAATGCAAAGTGGGAAACATTGAGCACAATTATACGGAGATCAGTTCAAGGAACTACCGGCAGAGAAGAATTAACCCTTGGGTTTCAATTATAGTTTCTTTAGATCTTGTAATATGTTTAAGTGTCTGAAATTAATCAACGTGCCTGGTGGCAATTTCTATTTCATAAATATGCTTCCTTCACTATAACCAAAATATATTTTCATTTGGATTCAATTTTTTTTGCCTCTAAGTCATCATTTATTTTTCATCCATCTTTATTCTTTGGCATGTGTGGACCTCCCATCACAGTGGCCTCTCTCACTGCAGAGCACCAGCTCTGGGCGCATGTGCCTCAGAGCACTGGCCTACAACTGGACACACTGGTTCAGCCACTCCTCAGCATGTGGGATCTTCCTGGGCCAGGGATTGAACTGGTGCCCCTTGTACTGCAAGGCGGATTCCTTACCCACTGTTTTTAATGAAATTCAGTAGTTGATTTGTTAGGTAACTTTACCAATAGTTACATATCCATTTTAATTGGAAAGGGAAAGGAAATGACCAAATCATTAACTAAAGTGTACCTTGAATTTTTAAAATCTCACATCAACCAATCAGAGCAGAGGATGGTCTCTTTATAAAGCCTATAATGTTTATCATATGTGCTCAGTTGTATCTGACTCTTTGCAACCCCATGGACCATAGCCTGACAGGCTCCTTTGTCCACAGAATTATACAGACAGGAATACTAGAAGAGGTTGGTGTTTCTTTCTCCAGAGATCTTCCCAACCAGGGATGAACCTGCATGTCTTTCATCTTCTGCATTGGCAGTTCCACCTGGGAAGCCCATGATGTTTATTAAATGTTTACTGAAAGAGATTATTCTTGAAAAGTTAGGAGTTAGGAAAGGAGACAAATATGGAAGGACATTCATGGCAAAGAGAATATCATTCATAAAAGTATGATTGTATGGTAGAGTTTTTGATGCATTCTATGGCAGTGAAGGAGATGGTGTTCCTAGGATGTGGGGGTACGTGACAAGCTCATGACTGATGGTCCATGTCAAGACCTACAGAGACCATGCTAAGCTGAAGACCATGCAAAGACTTCCAAATACATTGAAAAGGAGATAAGAAGGCACAAAGACATTTTATGCAGCAGGCGAGTATGTTCTACATTTGTAGTGGGTAGACCAGGTTAAAGGGATGAAAACTGAGAGCACACATGTTGGTTAGTAGGTGAGTCAACGAAGATCCCTCCTCTGCTGCAACTGACAGAGAAAAAAAAAAAAAGTTCATACTAGGTTAAGGAATAAAAGGAATTTATTAATGAAACTAAAATGTCAAAGGGCAATTGGATTCACAGGTTAATCACTACCATTAAGACTTGATTTCTCTCCTGCTAAGTTAAGGTATTAGCTTTAAAACATAACCCACTACTCCCAAAACTTAGTGGTTAACAGAATAACCATTTGCACAACTCATGATAATGTAGGTCAGTAACTGGTTTGGCTGGCTGGCTGGTTCTTTCCTCAGCTGACCTTGTATTTTGGTCATTGTTCCATGGTGAGTCTGCTGGGTGTTTGCTGGCTGTCAGCTGAGGTTAAAAGAATGACTGCGCCAAGTGCTTAGCATCCAGCAAACTAATCCCAAGCTCGATCATGTGACTCTGGCTAGGTAGCAAGAGCAAGAAGAATAGAAGGCATCTGGAGGTCTAGGATGAGGCTAGAAACTGGGCCAGTGACACTCCTGCCACAGTCTAATCAAAGAAGGTCTCAGGATTAGCCTAAAGGAAAGGGGTTAGGGGAATCCTGTTGATTGGCCGGGGTGGGGGGGGGCATAAAGTAAAATTACAAAGCGGAATAGATACAGGGGCTGGGGCATAATGTTGGCCATTTATGCAAATAGAGTGCAATAGTTAATTTCTCCATCTTCAAATGGTTCTCCTGGCCCTTTGGTCTGACAGTGGTAAACTGGATGTTTAAGTTCTGACGGCACCTCTTTTCATCTCCGAGTGGAGTTCTGTTTTGCTAAGTGCCTTAATCTGCTTGGGTTGACATAACCAATAGCTCAAACTGTGTCTCTTACAGAAAAATTTCTCTCTCTCAGTTCTGGAGACTGGGAAGTCTGAGATCAGGGTGTCAGTGTGTCAGCTTCTGGCAAGAGCCCGCTTCCTGGTTTGCAAATAGAGGTCCTCTTGCTGTGTCTTCATGTGGTTGAAAGAATGAGAGAGAGGGGGAAGGAAAGAAGGAGTATGCTTTCTCATGTATCTTTTTTATTTAGTTTTTTAATTATATTTTTAATTGGAAGACAATTTACAGTATTGTGTTGGTTTCTGCCATGCATCACATGAATCAGCCATAGGGCTACAACTGTCCCCTCCCTCTTGAACCGCCCTCACACCTTCCTCCCCTAGAGGCTGTCACAGAGCACTGGATTTGAACTCTCTGCCTCATACAGAAAATTCCCACTGCCTGCCTATGTTCCCTATGGTGATATATGTGTTTCAATGATACTCTTTGAATTTGTCCTTCCCTGTCCTTCCCCAACTGTGTCCATAAGTCTGCATCTCCACTGCTGCCGAACAGATAGATTCATCAGTACCATCTTCCTAGATTCTATATATATGTGTTAATATACAATATTTACTTTCCTCTTTCTGACTTCACTCTGGATAATAGGCTCTAGGTTCGTCTATTTCATTAGAACTGACTTACATGTGTTCTTTTATGGATGAATAATATTCGATTGTATATATATGTAGCACAACTTCTTTATCCATCCCTCTTATAAGGGTACTGCCCTCCTGACTTAATTACCTTGTAAAGGCCCTACTTTCCACATATCATCACATTGAGGATTAGGGCTTCAACAGAGTGGGAAACAAAATTATGTAGTCTATAGCAGTGGACTATTGCAGCACCTATGTGTCTGCCTGAGTCAGACTTTGATTCTTCAAGTGTGGGTCGTGTACTTGTTTTAAATGAAGTGGAGATGGCATGGTGGAGAGCATATCTCAGACTCCATGCACTGACAGTAGGTGAGTTTTTAGACTGGTAGTGAAAATCATAGTTGTTTTTTTCCCCCAAATATAGGGGGATGAAAATCAGGCAAGTAGAAAAGATGCACTAAGTGATCTAACAGGGAAATTCTTAATTCCTGCATTTTTATGACAACTAATTTCTATTTATATGTTCAGTTGGTGAGAACAATAGAGCAACCACTATTAACACCTGCAATTAGGAGATTTGCTCTACGATTCTGTGTTTGGGATGTTACTAATTCTAATCTTATTTGTGTGAACCTCTAATATTCACCTTTCTTTATACTGATAAATGAGGAATCTGAGCCTTGATCAACTAACAGCACACAGGAACACATCTGTAAGGATAACACTCTCGTGCTTCATAAAGAGCCTGTGGTTCCTACCTGAAACCCAGCATATGTTTCGGCTACAACTGTCCCCTCCTCTTGAACCGCCCTCACACCTTCCTCCCCTAGAGGCTGTCACAGAGCACTGGATTTGAACTCTCTGCCTCATACAGAAAATTCCCACTGCCTGCCTATGTTCCCTATGGTGATATATGTGTTTCAATGATACTCTTTGAATTTGTCCTTCCCTGTCCTTCCCCAACTGTGTCCATAAGTCTGCATCTCCACTGCTGCCGAACAGATAGATTCATCAGTACCATCTTCCTAGATTCTATATATATGTGTTAATATACAATATTTACTTTCCTCTTTCTGACTTCACTCTGGATAATAGGCTCTAGGTTCGTCTATTTCATTAGAACTGACTTACATGTGTTCTTTTTATGGATGAATAATATTCGATTGTATATATATGTAGCACAACTTCTTTATCCATCCCTCTTATAAGGGTACTGCCCTCCTGACTTAATTACCTTGTAAAGGCCCTACTTTCCACATATCATCACATTGAGGATTAGGGCTTCAACAGAGTGGGAAACAAAATTATGTAGTCTATAGCAGTGGACTATTGCAGCACCTATGTGTCTGCCTGAGTCAGACTTTGATTCTTCAAGTGTGGGTCGTGTACTTGTTTTAAATGAAGTGGAGATGGCATGGTGGAGAGCATATCTCAGACTCCATGCACTGACAGTAGGTGAGTTTTTAGACTGGTAGTGAAAATCATAGTTGTTTTTTTCCCCCAAATATAGGGGGATGAAAATCAGGCAAGTAGAAAAGATGCACTAAGTGATCTAACAGGGAAATTCTTAATTCCTGCATTTTTATGACAACTAATTTCTATTTATATGTTCAGTTGGTGAGAACAATAGAGCAACCACTATTAACACCTGCAATTAGGAGATTTGCTCTACGATTCTGTGTTTGGGATGTTACTAATTCTAATCTTATTTGTGTGAACCTCTAATATTCACCTTTCTTTATACTGATAAATGAGGAATCTGAGCCTTGATCAACTAACAGCACACAGGAACACATCTGTAAGGATAACACTCTCGTGCTTCATAAAGAGCCTGTGGTTCCTACCTGAAACCCAGCATATGTTTCATAGTTTGCTTTGTCTAGTTTTCTTGCCAGCCCATGATAACTGCACATCTCAGATGGTCTCTGACTTTTTATTTTAACTTTAAAAAAAAAATTAGCCTATTTTATTATTTTTTTATTTATTTATTTTCATCCATCTTTATTCTTTGGTCTGTGAGGGCCTCTCATTGCAGTGGCCCCTCTCGCTCCAGAGCACCAGCTCTGGGCACATGTGCTCCAAAGTTCTGGCTCATAATTGGACACACTGGCCCACTCGCTCCGTGGCACGTGGGATCTTCCTGGGTTAGGGATCGAACTAGTGCCCCTTGCACTGCAAGGCAGACTCTTTACCCACTGGACCACCAGGGAAGTCCGATCTCTGACTTTTAAATTCCATTTGTTGATATACCTCACACTTAACCATGTTTAATTTTGTGCTGATGGATATTTGGTTTGGGGGATATATTACCCTCCCTATCACCTATACCTTGTTCATAGATAGCTAGTCTTCTCCTATTGATGACATTTAAAAGGTAAAGAAGCTATCAGAATTTTGAAAGGTAAAGAAGCTATCAGCATTTTTAGGTTCATGTTTAGAATTTTTCAGGTCTTTTAGGAGTTCCAAATAAAGTTCAGTCACTATTTCTCCAATCTTCAACTCAGAATAAATGTTTACACTAATGTATTCTGCCAAACCAATGTTCAATAAATGTCTGAGGAACTGACTTGAACAAAGGGTTACAGAACTATAAACAATGGCTGTGCTCCATGAACTTAATAATAATTCTCTCCTGCTGAGGACACTGCACTGTGATCAGTCCTTAGCCATAGTGGGTATAGAGTGAGAGAAGACACTGTTAGAATCCATTTCATTATGAGATACAGTCTATAATTAATGTGATACAGCTTAAATATATGCTGTCCACATATTAAGAGATTTAGGGAACATTTTCAGGTAAGATGTCTTAGTTCTATGATATATATTTCTATTTAAAGTGATTTGTGTGTATTTTGACTTTGTTTTTACTTCAATAGAGTACTTCACTTTATTTTACCCAAATATAACTCAGCTTTCATATGCCGTGTTTGGATAATTCTCTTTTTAAAATGAAACTCTTGTATAGTTTCTCAGTGCCTTTCAAATTGAAGATCTGTTTTTATATTGTAAAGAAATATTTTCTTAGTATCTAATCTTAATGATCCATTAGTTTCATGAAACAGGTGCTGTATTTTGTTTTGCCTTTTTTGAGTATATATGTACGACACAAACTAATTCTCTCAGCAAGTATTTTATTTTTATTTTTTATTATGTCAGTACCTATGTTAGATGATGGAAAGAGAGTCAAAAGCAAGTCAGTCATGGTCTTAGTATTGGAACTTTATAAAACAACAAGACTCTAGGTACTCCCTAAATGAAGAAAAATATAACAAGGTGTGTGTCCTTGAGTGAATGCTTCATAAAAGGAAATTATAAAAACATGTGCAAAGATATTACAAAGAGATACTTTATTGTGAACCTGAAAAGGTCAAAGAGGAGAGTAAAAAAAAAATACTATCTTGAAAATATGGATAGACAGGGCAGAGAAGGGCACCACAATAAAATGGAGGCATGCATGTCACTCTCTGTATGTGTAAGGGAATGAATATTCTTTTAAGGTTTAGTGTAATGAGAAGGAACTAGTTATGTTCCCTAGTTTGTCAGCATTCAGATGCTACAAGGCCTCACAAAATAAGCAGTGAGGACTTTACCCTAAAGTTAGTGAGATTTTAAAAGAAATATTTCTTTTTCACAGCAGAAACTGAGTAGATGTGTATTAAGTTTACTCCCTTGATAAAATAAATACTAGAGAACTAACAACCCTTTTCCTTTCACTTACACTATTTTTAGATAAAACAATATTCTATTGAAGGAGTTTCTATCAAGTAGAAGAAAGGAATAGTAAGTTTTCAAATATTGGGTATAAAGAAGAATCTATTATAAATCTTATTAGCAACATATATCCTGATAAGTATGAATCACTTCAGATATTTCAGTATAAAAATAGGAACAAATATCTACAATAGATGAAGTTAAGAGAGGGCAGAATGGCAAATCATACGCTGATGGATATAACTAGAAAAGATCAAAAGGAATCAATGTGGTTAGTAAATGATAAAATGTGTAATAAGTACATGGTACTGAATCAATGCTCCTTGAATCATTAGTCTGTGAATTTCCACATTTTTCCATCATTGAAATCAATGCTTTTACTGCTTTGGAGCATCAAGTTCAAACTTAAGGTTCATTGATAATGTCTGAATTTTAAATTTTATAGACAGATTTGCCTATAGTGAAGCAGTTGGCTTGAAAGAAGGTTCTGGGGATAAATACCAGAATTTTCAGTATTACAATATCTTGTCTCATTAATCAAGAGAGAAGAGTAGTAGACTGAGGAAGAAGATATAGCATAAGGGATTTATAATCCAACAGCAAGAGGAAAGTCCTTCTAGTTCTGTATGTTGAAAATAGAAAGAAGGAGAGGAAATCCAAGAGTCTTCCCTGTACCATCTACCCCTGAGGTCAATTTGGTGGGTCTGCCATGTGACTGTTGTCAGGTGAACCTGAAAAGGTCCCAAAGAGGAGAGTAAAAAAAAAATACTATCTTGAAAATATGGATAGACAGGGCAGAGAAGGGCACCACAATAAAATGGAGGCATGCATGTCACTCTCTGTATGTGTAAGGGAATGAATATTCTTTTAAGGTTTAGTGTAATGAGAAGGAACTAGTTATGTTCCCTAGTTTGTCAGCATTCAGATGCTACAAGGCCTCACAAAATAAGCAGTGAGGACTTTACCCTAAAGTTAGTGAGATTTTAAAAGAAATATTTCTTTTTCACAGCAGAAACTGAGTAGATGTGTATTAAGTTTACTCCCTTGATAAAATAAATACTAGAGAACTAACAACCCTTTTCCTTTCACTTACACTATTTTTAGATAAAACAATATTCTATTGAAGGAGTTTCTATCAAGTAGAAGAAAGGAATAGTAAGTTTTCAAATATTGGGTATAAAGAAGAATCTATTATAAATCTTATTAGCAACATATATCCTGATAAGTATGAATCACTTCAGATATTTCAGTATAAAAATAGGAACAAATATCTACAATAGATGAAGTTAAGAGAGGGCAGAATGGCAAATCATACGCTGATGGATATAACTAGAAAAGATCAAAAGGAATCAATGTGGTTAGTAAATGATAAAATGTGTAATAAGTACATGGTACTGAATCAATGCTCCTTGAATCATTAGTCTGTGAATTTCCACATTTTTCCATCATTGAAATCAATGCTTTTACTGCTTTGGAGCATCAAGTTCAAACTTAAGGTTCATTGATAATGTCTGAATTTTAAATTTTATAGACAGATTTGCCTATAGTGAAGCAGTTGGCTTGAAAGAAGGTTCTGGGGATAAATACCAGAATTTTCAGTATTACAATATCTTGTCTCATTAATCAAGAGAGAAGAGTAGTAGACTGAGGAAGAAGATATAGCATAAGGGATTTATAATCCAACAGCAAGAGGAAAGTCCTTCTAGTTCTGTATGTTGAAAATAGAAAGAAGGAGAGGAAATCCAAGAGTCTTCCCTGTACCATCTACCCCTGAGGTCAATTTGGTGGGTCTGCCATGTGACTGTTCTCAGGTGAACAGGTTTTCTGCTGATTTTGGCTGGACTGACTCATGTATTTGCCATCCGGCAATGGTCAAAAGCCTCATTCAAGTCTCTGACCATTGACTGGCACCTGGCTAACTGGTGGCGAGAGATAGAGAGAGCTATGTCATATGTCACTCATCCTGTAGCTGGCTAGCCTGCATCCCGGCACATGGTGGTAGCTGCAGAGTTCCCATGAGCATCAAGGCTGGATGTTACAAGGTCTCTTGAGGCCTAAGAACACCATTTTCCATTCCCATTGACCAAAGTAAGTGACACAGCCAGCGAGATTCAAGTTAAAGGAAAACAGACTCCACCTCATACTGGTATGAGATAGAGAATATCATGGCTGTAGTTTTCATTGCCTTTTGATATTTATTTTTTTCAGTTTTACTTATTTATTTTTTTAAATTCTTTATTTTAAAGATTTTACAGAGTTTTGTTGTTCACCAACATGTATGTTCCCAGATCATTCATATGCATATCCCCAGACCCTCCCCCCACCCAGTTCCCCCCCCCACCTCCAGACCATCACCCCAAGTGATTGTAGGTACTCCTATTCCCTTAGCACAATGACCACAGCTATCTTTTCCACACATGACAGTATAGGTTTCCATGTGACTCCATGCCTCCCTCCCACTCTTTGGTCTCCACAATGTCCTTATGTCTATTCTCTGTTTTTCCATGAGTTCACTGCGTGTGTTATCATGACCATCTTACTAGATCCCATATATATGAGTTAGTATACTGTACCTGCCTTTTTCTTTTTGACTTAACTTCACTTTTTATTATAGGTTTTAGAGCTAGCCACCTCATTAGGACTGAGTCTTCTGCATTTCTTTTAACAGCTGAGTAGTATTCCATTGCATATATGTACCAGGACTTCTGTATTCATTCGTCAAGGGACATCTAGGTTGCTTCCATGTTCTGGCTATTGTATAGAAAGCTGCAATGAACATTGGGGTACAGGTGCCTCTTTCATTTTTGATTTCATCAGGATATAGGCCTAATAGTGGGATTGCTGGATCATAGGGTGCTTCTATTTTTAGTTGTTTAAGGAATCTCCATACTGTCTTCCATAGAGGTTGTATCAGTTTACGTTCCCACAGCAATGCAAGAGGGTTCCCTTTTCTCCGCACCCTCTCCAGCATTTATTTCTGCAGATTTTTTGATGATGGCCATTCTGATGGGTGTGATGTGATATCTCATTGTGGTTTTAATTTGCATTTCTCTAATGATAAGCGAGGTTGAGCATCGTTTCATCTGATTTTGGGCCTTCTGTATGTCCTTTTTGGAGAGCTGTCTCTTTAGATCTTTTTCCCATTTTTTGATTGGGTTGTTCGCTTTTCCTGTGCTAAGTGGTCTGAGTTGCTTGTAAATTTTGGAGATTAATTCTTTGTCTGTTGTTTCTTTTCCTATGATTTTCTCCCACTCTGTGGGGTGTCTGTTCAGCTTTTTTGTAATTTCTTTTGCTGTACAAAAGCTTTTAAGTTTCATGAGGTCCCACGTGTTCACTTTTCTTTTAAGTTCCACTATTTTAGTAGGTGGGCCAGAGAAGATCTTGTTTTGATTGTTGTCCTTGAGGGTTTTGCCTATATTCTCCTCTAAGAGTTTGATGGTTTCTGGTCTTACATTTAGGTCTTTAATCCATTTGTGCATGGTGTCAGGGAATGTTCCAACTTCGTTTTTTTTACACATAGCTGTCCAATTTCCCCAGCACCATTTGTTGAAGAGTCTGTCTTGGTCTCATTTTATAGTTTTGCCTCCTTTGTCAAAAATAAGGTACCCATAGGTGCATGGGTTTATCTCTGGTCTCATCTTACTAGATCCCATATATATGAGTTAGTATACTGTACCTGCCTTTTTCTTTTTGACTTAACTTCACTTTTTATTATAGGTTTTAGAGCTAGCCACCTCATTAGGACTGAGTCTTCTGCATTTCTTTTAACAGCTGAGTAGTATTCCATTGCATATATGTACCAGGACTTCTGTATTCATTCGTCAAGGGACATCTAGGTTGCTTCCATGTTCTGGCTATTGTATAGAAAGCTGCAATGAACATTGGGGTACAGGTGCCTCTTTCATTTTTGATTTCATCAGGATATAGGCCTAATAGTGGGATTGCTGGATCATAGGGTGCTTCTATTTTTAGTTGTTTAAGGAATCTCCATACTGTCTTCCATAGAGGTTGTATCAGTTTACGTTCCCACAGCAATGCAAGAGGGTTCCCTTTTCTCCGCACCCTCTCCAGCATTTATTTCTGCAGATTTTTTGATGATGGCCATTCTGATGGGTGTGATGTGATATCTCATTGTGGTTTTAATTTGCATTTCTCTAATGATAAGCGAGGTTGAGCATCGTTTCATCTGATTTTGGGCCTTCTGTATGTCCTTTTTGGAGAGCTGTCTCTTTAGATCTTTTTCCCATTTTTTGATTGGGTTGTTCGCTTTTCCTGTGCTAAGTGGTCTGAGTTGCTTGTAGATTTTGGAGATTAATTCTTTGTCTGTTGTTTCTTTTCCTATGATTTTCCCCCACTCTGTGGGGTGTCTGTTCAGCTTTTTTGTAATTTCTTTTGCTGTACAAAAGCTTTTAAGTTTCATGAGGTCCCACGTGTTCACTTTTCTTTTAAGTTCCACTATTTTAGTAGGTGGGCCAGAGAAGATCTTGTTTTGATTGTTGTCCTTGAGGGTTTTGCCTATATTCTCCTCTAAGAGTTTGATGGTTTCTGGTCTTACATTGAGGTCTTTAATCCATTTGTGCATGGTGTCAGGGAATGTTCCAACTTCGTTTTTTTTACACATAGCTGTCCAATTTCCCCAGCACCATTTGTTGAAGAGTCTGTCTTGGTCTCATTTTATAGTTTTGCCTCCTTTGTCAAAAATAAGGTACCCATAGGTGCATGGGTTTATCTCTGGGTTCTCGATCTTGTTCCATTGGTTTATATTTCTGTTTTTGTGCCAGTACCATACTGTCTTGAGGACTGTTGCTTTGTAGTAGAGTCTGAAGTTGAAGAGGCTGATCCCTCCAGCTCCGTTTTTCTTTCTCAGAATTGCTTTACTATTCGAGGTCTTTTATGTTTCCATATGAACTGTGTTATTCTTTGGTCTAGTTCTGTGAAGAAGAATATCATTGATAGTTTGATGGGGATTGCATTGAATCTATAGATGACATTTGGTAGTATGGTCATTTTCACAATATTGATTCTTCTGACCCAGGAACGTGGACTATCTCTCCATCTGTTTGTTTTCTTTAATTTCTCTCATGAGTGTCTTGTAATTTTCTGTGTACCATTCTTTTGTTTCTTTGGGTAGGTTTATTCCTAGATATTTGATTCTTTTGGTCGCAATGGTGAAAGGGATTGCCTCTTTGATTTCATTTTCTGATTTTTCATTGTTTGTGTATAGGAATGCCAGTGATTTCTGTGTGTTGACTTTGTATCCTGCAACTTTGCTGAATGCATCGATTAGCTCTAGTAGCTTTGTAACTGTGTCTTTGGGATTTTCTATGTATAATATCATGTCGTCTGCAAAAAGAGAGAGCTTGACTTCTTTCTTTCCAATCTGGATTCCTTTGATTTCTTTCTCTTCTCTTATTGCTGTTGCTAGCACTTCCAGGACTATGTTGAATAGTAGTGGTGAAAGTGGACACCCCTGTCTTGTTCCTGATCTTAGAGGGAATGCTTTCAGTTTTTCACCGTTAAGGATAATGTTCGCTGTAGGCTTCTCATAGATGGCTTTTATTATGTTGAGATAGGTTCCTTCTATGCCCATTTTCTGAAGAGTTTTGATCATAAATGGATGTTGTACTTTGTCAAAGGCTTTTTCTGCATCTATTGAGATGATCATGTGGTTTTTGTCTTTCAATATGTTGATATGGTGTATCACATTGATTGATTTGTGGATGTTGAAGAATCCTTGCATGCCTGGGATGAACCCGACTTGATCGTGATGTATGAGTTTTTTGATGTGTCGTTGAATTCTGTTTGCTAGGATTTTGTTGAGGATCTTGGCATCTAAGTTCATCAGTGAAATTGGCCTATAGTTTTCCCTTTTTGTGTTGCCTTTGCCTGGTTTGAGTATCAGAGTGATGGTGGCCTCATAGAATGTGTTTGGAAGTTTTCCTTCCTGTGCAATTGTTTGGAAGAGTTTTAGAAGGACAGGCATTAGCTCTTCTTTAAATGTTTGGTAGAATTCGGCTGTGAAGCCATCTGGCCCTGGGCTTTTATTTTTGGGTAGATTTTTAATCACAAACTCGATTTCTGAGCTTGTGATTGGGTTGTTCAAAGTTTCTGTTTCTTCCCGGCTCAGTCTTGGGAGATTAATCTTCCCCGAGAAACTGTCCATTTCTTCCAGGTTGTCCAGTTTGTTGCCATATAGCTGTTCATAATAGTCTCTTAGAATACTTTGGATTTCTGCATTATCTGTTGTAATCTCTCCTTTTTCATTTTTGATTTTGTTGATCTGGTTCTTCTCTCTCTTTTTCTTAATGAGTCTGGCCAGTGGCTTGTCAATTTTGTTTACTTTTTCAAAGAACCAGCTTTTTGTTTTATTTATCTTTACTATTGTTTCTTATGTTTCTTTCTCATTTATTTCTGCTCTAATTTTTATAATCTCTCTTCTTCTGCTGGCTTTTGGATGTTTTTGTTCTTGTTTCTCCAATTGTTTTAAGTGGAGGGTTAGGTCATCTGCTTCATATTTTCCTAGTTTCTTGAGGTGCGATTGTATTGCTATAAAGTTCCCTCTTAAAACTGCTTTTGCAGAATCCCATAGGTTTTGCACTGTCGTGTGTTCATTGTCATTTTCGTCTAGGAACTGTTTGATTTCTCCTTTGATTTCCTCAATGATCAGTTGGTTTTTTAGGTATGTATTGTTTAATCTCCATGTGTTTGTGTTTTTAGGGTTTTTTTTCCCAGTAGTTGATCTCTAGTCTCATTGCATTGTGGTCCAAGAAGATGGCTGATATAATTTCAGTTTTCTTGAACTGACTGAGGTTTGATTTGTGGCCCAAGATGTGGTCTATCCTGGAGAATGTTCCATGAGCACTTGAGAAGAAAGTGTATTCTTCTGCTTTTGGATGGAACATCCTAAAGATATCAATGAGGTCCATTTTTTCAAGTGTGGCATTTAAGGCTTGTGTTTCTTTATTAATTTTCTGTTTGGATGATCTGTCTATTGGTGTGAGAGGAGTGTTAAAGTCTCCTACTATTATTGTGTTATTGTTGATTTCTTCTTTTATGTCTGAAAGTACCTGTATTGAGATGCCCCTGTGTTGGGTGCATAGATATGCATGACTGTTATGTCTTGCTTTTGGATAGATCCCAAAATCATGAGGTAGTGACCTGCCTTGTCTCTTAGAATCTTCTTTACTTTAAAGTCTATTTTGTCTGATATGAGGATTGCTACTCCAGCTTTCTTTTGATTTCCATTTGCATGAAATATCTTTTTCCAGCCTTTCACTTTCAGTCTATGAGTGTCTCTAGGTCTGAAGTGGGTCTCTTGTAAACAGCATATATACGGATCTTGCTTCTGGATCCATTCAGCCAGCCTGTGTCGTTTGGTTGGAGCATTTAGTCCGTTTATGTTCAAAGTAATTATTGATATGAATGTTCCTATTGTCATCTTCTTAGAAATTTGGGGTTTGATTTGTAAGGCTTCTCCTACTCTATTTATTGGCTATATCAGGCCCTTTAACACTTGTTGTAGGGCTGGTTTTGTGGTACAGAATTCTTTTAGTTTTTGCTTATCTGTGACACTTTTGACTTCACCATTAATTCTGAATGAGATTCTTGCTGGGTAGAGGAATCTTGGTTGGAGGTTATTCTCTTTTAGCCATTTAAATGTGTCTTACATTCTCTTCTCGCCTGTAGGGTTTCTGTTGAAAGATCCGCAGTTAAATGTATGGGGTTTCCTTTACATGTTGTTTGTTGTTTGCTCCTAGCTGCTTTTAGTAATCTGTCTTTATATTTAGTCTGTGTTAGTTTGATTAGAATGTGCCTTGGTGTGTTTCTTCTGGGGTTTCCCCTGTATGGAACTCTTTGTGCCTCTTGGACTTGGTTGACTATTTCCTTTCCCATGTTGGGGAAGTTTTCAACTATAACCTCTTCAAGAATTTTTTCATAGCCTTTCTTCCCCTCTTCTTCTGGAACTCCTATAATTCTAATGTTGGTGCATTTGATATTGTCCCATAGATCTCTGAGGCTATCCTCAGTTCTTTTAATTCTTTCAGCTTTGTTCTGTTCTTCAGCACTTATTTCCACCATTCTGTCTTCCAGTTCACTTATCCATTCTTCAGCCTCTGATACTCTACTGTTGAGACCTTCTATAGTACTTTTGAGTTCAGCAATTGAGTTGGTGGTCTCCATTTGCTTATTTTTCATTTCTTGCATGTCTCTTCTCAATGCACTAATTTCCTCTAATATTCTGCTTTTGGTGTTTTGCATCCTCATTAGTATAGCTTTTCTGAATGCTCTTTCAGATCATTCGTCTATCTACTCCTCTGTCATTTGAAGTAGTGTTTCTCTAGCTTGGTCCTTTATTTGTGCAGTGTTTCTCTGACGTTTCATTATTAGGTTAATTTTTGTTTCTTTGTGTGTGTCTGTGTGTGTGGAATTCTTTTTCCCCCACCAGGCTTCTTGGTTGAATTCTCCCTTCCTTTGGGTTTCTATCCTTCTAGAAGAGTTCAGTGGTTTGTGACTTGGATGGTGTTAGGTCTTGTTTACAGATGAATAATCTCTAGTGTTGTATGTTCTTTGATAGTGTGGGGCCTTGGAATTAGGGCTTCCGCTCTGAGGATCTTTGGTTTGATGATTGGTCAGGGGGTGTAGGCTCTATGTCTGGTTTGCTATGGTGTTCCATGATATTAGTTCACATACCAGCATCTGAGGAACAAGAGGTGCATCCCTGATGGGTGACAGTCATAAAAGCATGCAGATGTTTTCTAACATAATCATAAGATATTCATACATACACAGCAATCCCCACAACTGACCAGTTTTACAGAGATAAGGCACAGGAAATCTTTCTGGCAAATCATGCAATCATAGATGATACTTGCCCATTAAGCTTTGAATTAATTAAAATAGTGCCTGAATAAATAATCCAGTGCAAGGTCCTGGCTTGGATAATTACAATGAGAGCAATTTTTAATTAGGAAATGTGTTGGGGGTGACGAGGAGGAGAGTGCATAGGTAATGAGAAGGAATAGATTCGTCTTGGAAGGATTTTATAGGGTTAGGTAGCAAAGATTAGTGTGTGTATTGTTTAGTGTATTTGGAAGAGAATAGTGGAGACAGGAAGATAGGAAATAATTTATTTAGAGGATATTGGTAGATAGGAAAATGTTTTCCATTTGGAACATAGAGGGAGAAAGCAGTGGGAAAGAGGAAAGAGAATTAGAGGTTTCCAAGAGTAATAATTAAAATTAAAAATAAAATAAAATAAAAGTCAAAATTAAAAATTAAAGAGGTCAGAAAAAATTAATGAGACCAAAAAACAAACAAAAAACAGAAACAAAAAAACAAACAAATGAAAACAAAAAAGAAACAAAAAAAAAAACAACAGAATAAACGAACTAATAAACCCCAAACCAGACCAATCAATTGAATAAGCAAAATAGTCCACCACAAATAAACAAGCAAACAAAAAAAAGAAAAAAAAGCTAAATACTGTCCCTGGTTTTTATCTTCTCATCTGCCTGTTGGAAACCAATCTGCTCTTGATGGTGGTGTCTTGATGGCGTAGTCTTTCCCTTACAGCGCCGGTTGCTATGGTTTCTGTTTTTGTGTTCAGCAAAACTGGGGCTTTGCTGCCATACTGGGTGCTGGCCAGGACGGTGGCCTGATCCCAGTCCGTCGGGTGGGGGCCGTGGCGCGCAGCCCCTTGTTGGAGGGGGGCGCCCCGGCTCTACCGCGCCCCCGCCTGTAGTCTCCAATCCCTGCTCTTTCCCCGGCTTCCTCCGCTGCTGCTGCAGCTCTAGGGGTGCGTGGGCTCCTCCGCCGCTGGCACAAGTGCACTGCCGGTTACGTGTCTAAGTCCCAAAGGCGGGCGCGAGCTTTCCCGTCCAGCTTCTGCCCGGTCCCTGGTCAGCAACCCGTGCGCAACTTCCCCTCTCCGTTCAGCAAGCCTTCCAGTTGGAGTGGCTGAACTTACCCGCGACGTGGCACTTCTCGCTTTCTCGTGGCACCGCGGCTTCTCACTCCGGGTTCCTGCCGCTTCTCGCTCCAGGTTCCCACGGCTTCTCTCTCCGGGTTCCCGCGGCTTCCTGATATTTATTTTTAAAAGGCAGTCTTGGTTGAGTTAGCAAGGACCCAGAAGAGAACAATTAGCCTGGAGTCTCCTTCCTGCTCCCAGGGCAAGGAAAATACCAAACCTTGCCTAGTCCCTGATTAGACCAACCCAAATACACATACCAAAACTAAGCAGAAGGAAAGATGTGCTCACAGTCAGAAAGATGAAAAATAGCATTTACTTCAGTATCTACTGCTATATACCATATTCCCAAACTTCAAAAATAAGATTGTATATAAAATTATGAGAATCCGAACAAAGTACATATGAAACTAACATCATCTTCAAAAACAAAACACTGAATGTTTTTCTTTCAGGTTCAGAAACCAAGTAGGTAAGTTCTCTCACTCTCTTATGCAACATCATACTGGAAATCCTAGTCAGTACAATAAGGCAAGAAGAAAAACAGATTGGAAATTAAGAACAGAAACTGTCTCAACTTGCAAGTATCATGTTGGACTATGCAGAAAACAGTGCCCTTCCAAGTCTACATAAAATGTTCCTAAAACTAAAGAAACAAACAAAGATGAGTTTGTGGGACTGGGGTGGGAGCTTCCAGGGTTTAATGCAGACTGAAAAATATATTTGATTGTTTTACACATAGATGGTGTACATAAAGAAGTGAAGAAGATAGGCAGTAACCTAAATAACTCTGAAAGTGTTTTCCCTAAATATGTAAGACTAATGACAAAAAGAACATCAACATTCTAATATACTTATAAATGTGCTTATCACAAAGTACTATTAGGAAATTCTGAAATGGATTTATTTTTATACTATGCTTAAAAAATGAATATAATATACATACTGAGTGCTGGATTTCTGTCAGAAAAGGACATTAGTAAAGAGAATGTTAGAATGAATTCTGCATATATATATATATACACACACACATATATATACACTCATATTTGTTTAATAGATATAAAGGAAGTTAGAAACTAATATTTGTATGTGTATATAAATATATATGTGCATATATATATACACACACACACACACACATACATATTTTTCCTATTTCTGTCATCTTAGAGGTCCTAGAAGCAGTGATGCCTCAGAAGCATCGAGCATACCCAGTGTTAAGGACATGGCTTCTGAACACCATTTTCTAATAAAAGAAACAAATATTCCATACTGATCATAGAATCAGAACAAGAAAAAATACAAACTGCGCATAAGCCTGCATCTTCTTGTATCGCCGGTAAATATAATGGTTTAAAAATGAACATATGATCTTAGGATACAGGAGCGAACCTGAGAGACTCCCCAGTAAGCAGACTGGGGTGGGGGGTGGGGAAGAGCAATACAATAAAGATTTATGCTATTGAAATAAGAAGAGACAATAATTACTTATAAATCAGCAGTGATGTAAATCATTAGCTAAGTGATGAAGCAAATGATAGAGACGGAATAAAAATATCAAAATAAGCAAAAGTCTGAATACCCTGTAATTTTAAATTTCTTCTTCCTTTTCTTGTCATCTCATACAGAAAATAGATTAGGAGACACAGAGCAAGAGGACAGCAACGATTCTTTGTTTTGTTTTGTTTTGTTTTTAAATATGAGCTATGATGTGTAACATTTCTCCATACCACCATGGAGTGACTAGGACTTTAAACAGACACAGGAGGATATTTGTTGCTCTAATACAAAAGATATTCCAAAGACATTTGACACTAAGCTTGCCTTGGGGAGAGTACGCTTGTTTTTTGATTTTTTTTTCTTTCTTTTTTGTACTGTAGATAGAGATGATTTTATTGAGAGCACTTAAACTCAGCAAGTAATGGACACTGTGATTTCTCTCAGAAATCTATAGGGGATAGCTTGAGATAAAAAAAAAAAAAAAAGATACCATGCATATGTGTGTGTGTGTGTGTGTGTGTGTGTTCGTTCTCTAGGAATTGAGGAAGTTCTGGAAAGGGGGATAACCTTAAAAACCAGTAACTGTGTAATGTTTATTTCCCAAATGTTTTATCTACCTATATCTGCAAGTCAATTTGAAATGTGCCAGATAATCTGTCAGGCACTATGGTGCCTGTAATCCCATGAAGGATACTGAAATTTTATAGTGTATTTAAAAATAGACCTTGGAGAATACAGCATTTGGAGATGCTGAAAAACATTATGTAAAAATACACATCCTTAGTTAGTGTTTATACTGTTCTTTTCTACCAACACTCACAAAATGCATTATAGTGTTACATGATACCCATCTAATTTTAATAATTGGACTAGCATAAAATAACTGGTTTAAATCATTCAAGTAATGTAATAAAAACACAACATGAGATAGTTATGGTGGCATAACTGATACCAAAGAGTTCATTGGAAATAACAAAAAGGCTTTAGTATTAGAGTGGGGTTTCTTTCAAAAAACAGGTGGACTTTTAAGAAAACATGATGATAGAATTGTCCGATTTAATCAAAAGATTGTATAGGAAACCATCTGTTTTTTACATCTTATGTCTATATTTTACTTGGTCTAAAGTCATTAGCGTGAATATCTCAGGCAACCTGTAAAAATGGGTGTGTACGGTAGATACAGTGTGTTATCTGTAAATCATTCATCTATGCATAATAGCAGGTGACAGAAACACTTTTAGAATTCAAACAAAAGGATAAGCTATCCTTTCATGATAAATGTGAATATAAACCAGAAGTCAGGTACACACCTGCTTGTCACTTTAAAAGTTGACGATTTGTTTGGTTTTCTTTCTCTAATACAAAAGATATTCCAAAGACATTTGACACTAAGCTTGCCTTGGGGAGAGTACGCTTGTTTTTTGATTTTTTTTTCTTTCTTTTTTGTACTGTAGATAGAGATGATTTTATTGAGAGCACTTAAACTCAGCAAGTAATGGACACTGTGATTTCTCTCAGAAATCTATAGGGGATAGCTTGAGATAAAAAAAAAAAAAAAAGATACCATGCATATGTGTGTGTGTGTGTGTGTGTGTGTGTTCGTTCTCTAGGAATTGAGGAAGTTCTGGAAAGGGGGATAACCTTAAAAACCAGTAACTGTGTAATGTTTATTTCCCAAATGTTTTATCTACCTATATCTGCAAGTCAATTTGAAATGTGCCAGATAATCTGTCAGGCACTATGGTGCCTGTAATCCCATGAAGGATACTGAAATTTTATAGTGTATTTAAAAATAGACCTTGGAGAATACAGCATTTGGAGATGCTGAAAAACATTATGTAAAAATACACATCCTTAGTTAGTGTTTATACTGTTCTTTTCTACCAACACTCACAAAATGCATTATAGTGTTACATGATACCCATCTAATTTTAATAATTGGACTAGCATAAAATAACTGGTTTAAATCATTCAAGTAATGTAATAAAAACACAACATGAGATAGTTATGGTGGCATAACTGATACCAAAGAGTTCATTGGAAATAACAAAAAGGCTTTAGTATTAGAGTGGGGTTTCTTTCAAAAAACAGGTGGACTTTTAAGAAAACATGATGATAGAATTGTCCGATTTAATCAAAAGATTGTATAGGAAACCATCTGTTTTTTACATCTTATGTCTATATTTTACTTGGTCTAAAGTCATTAGCGTGAATATCTCAGGCAACCTGTAAAAATGGGTGTGTACGGTAGATACAGTGTGTTATCTGTAAATCATTCATCTATGCATAATAGCAGGTGACAGAAACACTTTTAGAATTCAAACAAAAGGATAAGCTATCCTTTCATGATAAATGTGAATATAAACCAGAAGTCAGGTACACACCTGCTTGTCACTTTAAAAGTTGACGATTTGTTTGGTTTTCTTTCTCTAATTGTTGACCATTCAAACAAACCAAGTATCTCTAAGCCTAATTGGAATATATTGTGACTTCACCGGAAGAAGTAAAATATAATCTAATTCTGATGCAATATACCTGCTACGGACTGAATGTTGTGACCCCTCAGAATTCACGTGTTGAAGCCGAATCCCCAGTGAGATATTTGGAAGTGGAGACTGGAGGAGGTGATTACATCATGAGAGTGGAACCCACGTGAACAGAACTGGTGCCAAGATAAAAGAGAGCTCCCTCACCCCTTCCTCAGTGTGAGGACGCGGCGGCAAGTGGGCCTTCTACCAGACACTGAATCTGTCTGCAGCCTGGGATTTGGACTTCGGACTTCTCAGCCTCCTGAATAGTGAGAGATACATTTCAGTTGTTTAAAGCCATCCAATGTAATCCGTTATGGTAGCCCAGCCGAACAAAGGCCGGAGCTGTTTGGACTAGAAAACTTCTCTGAGGCTCTGACTCCCCTCTGGTGAAATGGAGAGGGGCACAATAATGTCCCAATACATTAAAGCAATCATTAGAAGAAATATGTGACGAGAAAGCACATCATAAAACGCCAGCCATTCCTTCATCATAAAGGGATGCCATCTCTGTCTAAACCTTATGAAAGAATACAAATCTAACTTGGTGCCGAATACTGTAAATTCCCCAAATAGAGTAACAATTTAAATAACTACTCATAATTAATTAGCTAAATTAATTCTAAAAATCTTTAATACTTTGATTTCACTTTTTTGACAAGCGTGAATTCAACAAAACTCTTCACTAGGAGTTGTGATAATCTCTCAGTATTTCAGAATAAGTACAATAATCCTGTCTTTCCAAAACTATGACTCAGTAGGTTGAGAACTATAACCAGTTTCATCTGTAACATTATTTTGAATCCGTGTATGCAAAATAATACCTCTAAATTTTTCCACAACCTCTCCATAATGAAAATTTATAGATACTTAAGAATTATATTCTAAATATTTAGTGTATAATTTAAATATATATATAAATATTTATATATATATATACTTATTTAAACTGTAACTATTTAATTTATGAATGGGTTTCCCTTGTGGCTCAGATGGTAAAGAATCCATCTGCAATGTGGGAGACCTGGGTTTAATCCCTGGGTTCCGTGGCTTGTTCATGGGTCACAAAGACTGAATGACTTTTTAATTTACTAGCACTTCCTATGTTTTGTTATTGTTATTCAGTTGCTAAGTTGTATCCGACTCTCTGTGACCCCATGGACTGCAGCATGTCAGGCTTCCCTGTCCTTCACTGTCTCCCAGAGTTTGCTCAAATTCGTGTCTATGGAGTTAGTGGTGCTATCTAACTACCTCATCCTCTGCAACCCTATTCTCTTTTGTCCTCAGTCTTTCTCAGCATCAGGGTCTTTTCCAGTGAATCAGCTCTCTGCATCAGGTGGTCACAGTACTGAAGCTCCAGCTTCAGCATCAGTCCTTCCAATGTATATTCAGGGTTGATTTCCTTTAGGATTGACTGGATCGATCTCCTTTTACTCCAAGGGACTCTCAAGAGTCTTCTACAGCACAACAATATGAAAGCATCAGTTCTTTGGCACTCAGCCTTCCTTATGTTCCATCTCTCACATCTGTACGTGACTACTGGAAAACCATAGCTTTGACCATACAAACCTTTGTCAGCAATTTTTTCTTTAACATTTTCTGTGTTAAAATATTTAAAATTTATACTTGTATCCAAATTAGAGCTCCTCACATCTAAATTATTTAAAAGTGCTAATGGTAATTATGCTACTGGTAGTGGAAGTAGAAAAGCAGGAATACTTTTGGAAATATTTTTATGTTCAGTATTTTATAAAATGAAAATTCACAGGAGGATCAGAGTGAAGGAGGGTCAGAGTGAAGGAGGTAGTGTGTCTTTATCAAAAACAGGTTCATTAGGGCCTCCCTGGTGGTCCAGTGGGTAAAGAGTTTGCCTTGCAGTGCAAGGGGCACCAGTTCGATCCCCAGCCCAGGAAGATCCTGTGTGCCGCGGAGTGGCTGGACTGTTGCGTCCAATTACAAGCCAGCGCTCTGGAGCACATGCGCTCAGAGCTGGTGCTCTGCAATGAGAGAGGCCACAAGGGCCGAAAAATAAAGATGGATGAAAATAAACAAAAAACCAATAAAAGAGGCCAAATTTTTTTTTTTTAAACAGGTTGATTATACTTATGGAACTTCTATTCCATTAATCCAAATGTGTACACTGTCTTGATTATTGAGTCTATAAAATAAGTCTTACAGTTGTGGAATAACGAGTCCTTCAACTTGGGTTTTCTTCTTCGGTATTTTGTTGACTATTACAGATTTTTGCCCTTTCAAATAAATTTTAGAACCATTTTCTCAATGTCTACAAAACAGCTTGCTGGCATTTTAGTTGGGATTTTACTGAATCTGTACATGAACTTCGGAATAACTGCTGTCTTAGCAATACTGATTCTTCCAATGCATGAGCACGGAGTCCCTCTCCACATTTATCTGTATCTCCATCGTATGCATGTTGGTGGATTGTGTAGAGAAATTGATCCATTTCATCTAAACTATGCAGTTTTTAAATATAGAGTTCATAGAAATTTCATTTTCATTCTTTTAACATTTAAGGAATGAGTAATGATGGTCCCCCTTTCATATCTAACATAGTAATTTGTGTCTTCTTTGTTGTTGTTAGCTTGGGTAAAGACTAGCCAATTTTACTAAGTTTTTCAAAGTTTGATCAGACATCAGTGTCACTGATTTTTCTTGACAGTTTTCTTATATTCAATTTCGTTGATTTCTGCTTTAATTTGAATCTCTTGTCTTCAGTTTGCTCTAAGCTTTATTTGCTCATCCTTCTCCAGATTCATAAGGCTATTGTTTATTCCATAGAGATACTTATTTTCTTCTAATACAGTAATTCCGTGCTCTAGATTTCCCTCTGTACACTACTTTTACAGCATCTTACATTTTGAAAAACTGTGTTTTCCTTTTTTATTAAGGTCAAAATAATTTTTAATTTCTCCTGAGACTTCTTCTTTGACTCGAGTTATTTAAAAGTGTGCTAAATTTCCAAATATTTGAGGATTTTCCAGCTATCGTTCTTTTATAGATTTTGTTTAATCTCATTATGAGTTGAGAACAAACTTGGTATGACTTCTAGCCTCTTGAATTTGTTCAGTTTATTTTAATGCAAGGAATGCAGTTTTATCTTGGTGAGTAATCCATGTAAGATTGAGAAGAATGTGTACTTTTCTGTTACTAGATGGAACATTGTCTAAAGATTAATTAGATCAATTTGACTGATGCTTCTGTTCAGGTTTATACATTCTCATAGATTTTGCACCTGATTTATCTATTAATTATTGGCAGGCAGATCGTCACTCTTCAACTATTGTAGTAAATTTTTCTATTTTTCTTTTAAATTCTACTTATTTTTGCTCTATATATTTTGGCACTGTATTGTTAGGTTCTTATATACAGGGGCTCATTATGTCTTCTTAAAGAATTGACCTCTGTTGTCATGATAATGCTCCTTGTGTTGAATGATCTTCTTTGTTCTGAAATGTGCTTTTTCTGAAATTAGTATAATGACTTGATCTTTTGATTAACACACTCTGATATTTCTTTCTCCATGCCTTTACTTTATCTGAATATTTACATTAAATGGATTTTTACTTGGATTTTATTTTGGTTATCTAATGGGGCAATCTGTCTTTCATTTGCGTTTTTAAGACTATTTGTGTTTAACATCATTGTTGATATCGTTAGATTAGTATCTGTGTTTCTAGTTGCTTTCTAATTGCATCCATTAGCTTATTCTTCTCCTTTTTCTGCTTTCTCTTGTTTTAATTGAGCATTTTATATGCTTCTACTCTAACCTGTGTTTTGGTGTGTTAACTATACTACTTGTTTTACTTATTTATCTACTTTTTAAGGAACTTCTGATAGCTTACAAATAGTTTAGTCAAATCTAAGTACATCGTTAGGGCTTTCCTGGTGGTCCAGTGCTTAAAGAGTTCACCTTGCAGTGCAGGGGGGACCAATTCGATCCCTGGCCCGGGAAGATCCCACATGCTGCAGAGCGGCTGGACCAGTGTGTTCAATTAGGAGCCAGTGCTCTGGAGACATGGTCCCAGAGCCTGTGCTCTGCAACAAGATAGGCCACTGCAATGGGAGGCCCACACAGACCGAAAAATAAAGATGGATGAAAATAAATAAAAATCTAATAACAGAGGTCAAAATTAAAAAAAAAAAAATCTAAGTGCACCTTTAAACATTATTCTATTTCATTATAGGACCCTTATAACAGAGTGTTGTGTATTCTTTCCTCCTGCCCCTTGTGAAATGCTCTATCTGAGCATGGTTCTGATGACTACTTTGTCTCTTCGTACACTGGTTTCTGTGTTTGTTTTTATTTCTGGTACTCAGCAAGCCATGCACCTACTTGTTCACTGGTTTAATGCAGCTTTGGGTGCTGGAGCCTTCAGGTTCCTATAGTTTTTGCAGTTACTCTTGTTGGGTGGTTGATTGCTTTGCTTTTGAGTGGGCAGTGGGGAGTCTCCTCTTTTGCCTTTGGAACTCCCTAAGTAGTCCTTCTTAGTGATAGGCTGCATACTGGGCTCTTTCATCTGGAAACCATCCTTATCCCTGTGCGGCCACATGAGTGTGGTGGGAGAAAGGGGAGCATTCTAGAATCTTACGATTTTTGGTCTTTTAGACAACCTGTGTTTCTGGGCTGAGATTTTCACATGTGTGTCCCTAGAGGAATGGCCCTTTTAAAAAGTTTTACCCCCATCTCTACTCCTTCCCTCTGCTGCGGTATTCCGAATGGATAGCCTTGAAACCCTCACTGCAGTTGTGTGTGTGTGTGAGTGTGTTTTCCGTCTCTTAAGTAAGACAAAACAACTGGAAGGGGTTACCAGGGTAGGAAGAATTTTCTGCACTCAGGTAGGCTAATGCTATGGAAAAGAACTCTATTCAAGACGAGTAGACCTTTGTTCAGGAGGTGACCCTCGGTATACATCACAGTGATTATTCTAACTCTTTCCTTGCTAGATCCAGGAGGGACCTTGGCTAGAGACTCCATGGTGAGAATTTGGTGAAGGCTCTGGGGGTAAAGCCTAGGAAAGTATAGAGACCCCTCTTAATATTCGATCCCTGGCCCGGGAAGATCCCACATGCTGCAGAGCGGCTGGACCAGTGTGTTCAATTAGGAGCCAGTGCTCTGGAGACATGGTCCCAGAGCCTGTGCTCTGCAACAAGATAGGCCACTGCAATGGGAGGCCCACACAGACCGAAAAATAAAGATGGATGAAAATAAATAAAAATCTAATAACAGAGGTCAAAATTAAAAAAAAAAAAATCTAAGTGCACCTTTAAACATTATTCTATTTCATTATAGGACCCTTATAACAGAGTGTTGTGTATTCTTTCCTCCTGCCCCTTGTGAAATGCTCTATCTGAGCATGGTTCTGATGACTACTTTGTCTCTTCGTACACTGGTTTCTGTGTTTGTTTTTATTTCTGGTACTCAGCAAGCCATGCACCTACTTGTTCACTGGTTTAATGCAGCTTTGGGTGCTGGAGCCTTCAGGTTCCTATAGTTTTTGCAGTTACTCTTGTTGGGTGGTTGATTGCTTTGCTTTTGAGTGGGCAGTGGGGAGTCTCCTCTTTTGCCTTTGGAACTCCCTAAGTAGTCCTTCTTAGTGATAGGCTGCATACTGGGCTCTTTCATCTGGAAACCATCCTTATCCCTGTGCGGCCACATGAGTGTGGTGGGAGAAAGGGGAGCATTCTAGAATCTTACGATTTTTGGTCTTTTAGACAACCTGTGTTTCTGGGCTGAGATTTTCACATGTGTGTCCCTAGAGGAATGGCCCTTTTAAAAAGTTTTACCCCCATCTCTACTCCTTCCCTCTGCTGCGGTATTCCGAATGGATAGCCTTGAAACCCTCACTGCAGTTGTGTGTGTGTGAGTGTGTTTTCCGTCTCTTAAGTAAGACAAAACAACTGGAAGGGGTTACCAGGGTAGGAAGAATTTTCTGCACTCAGGTAGGCTAATGCTATGGAAAAGAACTCTATTCAAGACGAGTAGACCTTTGTTCAGGAGGTGACCCTCGGTATACATCACAGTGATTATTCTAACTCTTTCCTTGCTAGATCCAGGAGGGACCTTGGCTAGAGACTCCATGGTGAGAATTTGGTGAAGGCTCTGGGGGTAAAGCCTAGGAAAGTATAGAGACCCCTCTTAATACTGAAGCCCCAGGAGTCTCTTTCTCTCACACTAGTTCACATTTAGCCACAGGTATTAATAAAAATACCTATAGGTATTCCTCTGGTTGTGTAGTCTATAGGTTGTATCTGACTCTTTGTGATCCCCATGAACTGTAGCCCACCAGGCTCCTCTGTATGTGAATTTATCAAGTTCTACCTGGTAGGCAGGCCTCTCTAGACGTGCCTATTGTTCCAGATTACACTTTTTCCCCAGAGACTCTTAAGTCTCTGATGTGTCTGAGAAAAGTTGTTGCTTTTCAGTTTGTCCAACTTTTTCTTATAAAAATGGGAGGCCCTTTATATGCTGGAGCTGCAACTTTAAATCCATTCATTTTTTAAAAAGCATACAATTTGCCTATAGGTATAACTAAAAAGTTATAGACATATGGTTGCTATTAAATTGGAGGTGGGACCTTTGGGAGTAATTAGGATTAGATGAGGTCTTGAGGGCAGAGCCCTCATAGATGGTATTAGTGCCCTTTTAAGAGTTTCAAGAAAGCTTTCTTCCAGTGTCTGTTTTCTACCATGTGAGAATACAATAAGAAATTAGCTGTCTGAAACCTCTAAGAGGGCCTTCACCAACTTCCAACTATGATGGCACTCTAATCTTGGATTTCTAGCCTCCATGTTTGGAAACCATCCAGTCACTGGTAATTTTTTATAGCAGTCCAAACTGACTAAGCCAATGGTTCACTGGCTTACTTTCATAAGCGTCCATTTACTGGAAAATAAATATGACTTTATAGATTTCAATCAACCACAAAGAGATTTTGGAATCAAAATACTTTTCCTTTAGGAGCATGAGCTCTCAAAACTTTCCCAAGTACTTGCAGATTTATAAACAAGATTTAACTTTTTAAAGTTGTCTACTTTGAATGGGTATATAATTATATATTTTTTTTTTGAAAGAATGCATATATTTAGTCAGAGGACTTGGATATCTTTCTCTGCTTAAAAAATAAAGCCCTCGGGCTTCCCTGGTGGTCCAGTGGGTAAAGAGTCCACCTTGCGGTGCAGGGGTCACCGGGTTGATCCCTGGCCTGGGAAGATCCCATGTGCCACGGAGCGGCTGGACTGGTGTGTCCAATTACTGAGCCAGCACTCTGGGGCGCGTGTGCCACGACCCAGTGCTCTACAACGAGAGGCCACTGCAACGGGAGGCCCACACAAGCCAGAAAAGAATAAAATGAATGAAAATAATAAATAAATAACCAATAAAAGAGGCCAAAAATAAATAAATAAAACCCTCTGTGGTATTATTTTTGCACACTTGGGATCCTGCACATAAAAAATGTTCTTCTTATTAAATATGGACATTTCTAAAGGTAATTGCAAGAACAGTACTTCATGATACTCTAGTTATTGTATACTGTCCCTTATACTCAAAGCCTGGATTAGGTCTTGCTTTTAGGAATGTATAGATCTAGTTAATTTCCAGATGTTGGTAGACACTGGGGAGGGTTACCACCAGGCTCAGAGGAAGGTGATATATACCATTCTCCACTGAAAATAGTTTGGGGCTACATGTCTGGGTTCTGGCCAAAAGAAATACAGTAGAAATGGTGTGGAAAACTATAATGCATGTCACATTTTTAATAGGGTGTCTTGATACTCTATAAATGTTAACTATTGCTACAGTAGAAAAAGATGATAAATACATATATGTGTGTGTATGTATGTGTATTAATAATTTTTTCCAATTCTGTAGTACTTTAAAACAACTGTGCTTCCTCATAATGTATATTTAGGGACATCTTTGTCAAATGTGCCTTAAGAGATTATTTTAAAAGATGACTATTTCTTAGCTTGGTGAATCAGAATCTGTGTAATTCTGATTCTATGTGAATGGAATTCCAAAATTTGCATTTAAACAATCCATCTACTTGTTAAATTTGGAGAAAGAGTACTTTAATTTTGCAGACTCTTTCATTAGAACTATTTTATTTAATCTCCATGTAAACTGACTTGATTTATCAGAAGTGGTTTTTTTTGGTGTTTTTTTTTTTTTTTGGCCATTTCTATTGGTGTTTCATTTATTTATCTTTATTCTTTGGCCTGTGTGGGTCTCCCATCACAGTAGCCTCTCATGTCACCGAGCACTGGCTCTGGGTACATGCGCTCCAGAGCTCCGGCTTGGTAGTTGGACACATTGGTCCACACAGGATCTTTCCAGGCCATGGATCAAACTGGCACCCCTTGCACTACAAGGCGGTATCCTTACCCACTGTACCACCAGGGAAGCCCCCCAGAATTTTAAATGCTTTATTTATTGGCATGTATTTATGCCTCTCCTTATTATTATGCACACAGGAAAAGGGAGGATTTCAAAATGTATTCAACAAAATTAGATTTTTCAAGAAAAATTAGCTAAATAGATCCAAGAAAAAATTATGATGAAGCCAATTAAAAGAGTAATACTTAAAATGTGTGGCAGATGGCAGGACCTTCCAGGCCCCCTCGGGTTGTAACAAGACTGACTGTGAGCTTCGGCTCTGACCGGCTAGAGGATTTCAGATGCGGTTATGACACTTCAAGGCCTTTGATTTCACATTAGGACAGTCCCCTGTAAATCTATCCAAGTTCAAAAACTGAAATTTCCATGTGAGTTTCTAGACACTGGCCCCTTGCCTCAGGGGCCGCATGCCTTTAAAGAAACCAGACTGTAGCTCCTCTTTCAAACCAGGGATCAGTGTGTGCAACGGTCCCCTGGAGGAGTGTGGCTTGCAAAGCTCATGCTTCTGTTGCCTGTTTTGTTAATAAATAGCAGATGACATTCTCTGGGGCCATACTAAATTTATAAAGAACACGTTACGGCAGACAAACTTGATTGCTTTTTTGATAAACTCACTAAATTAGTGGATAGAGGAATAGAGTAGATGGAAAATATCTTGATTGTAATAAAACAAGTTGATAGCAATTCACAAACACACATACAAAAAAGATCTTGCTGAAAATTTAATTCAAATTACCTTAGCTGCAAGGACTGTTGCACAGATTGAAAACTGAATGAAGAATGACCATAAAGAAAGGGTAATGAAAAATGCTAACAAAGAAATCTATCATGGGCATTTAAAATCTTAATGAGTATTATATAAAAGAGGCTAAAGAGCTCAGATTTTAATTTCTCACGTCATCTACTCAATTGAGAAGCTTTGTGGATAACCTAAGGAATCGTTTTACTTTACTACTTGAAAGCATGTCATATTTAGAAAACCAGTAATTGGCTCATGCAGCTTTACTCAACTTTAGATGTTAATTTTCTTCTTCCAGAACTTCAACCCAAGTTCAAGTCTAAGAAAATCCTAACAAGTGCAAGGGACAGTTTATTAATTATGTGTGCACTGTTGCCTGGTGGGGGCAGGTGAAAGTGGGTGAAGTGAATCTGGAGTTGAAATCATTGTCTCGGGTGCAGCATCTCATATGCTCACTTGAGACAGGCCAGCACAGCCACATAGTGAATTACATATCCCACTATGTGCCCAAACTATGTAAACCTTATCCACAAGATTCAGGTGCTGTGCTGCTTTTGTTTATAACTGAAGCCTCTTGTGTCAAGCACCAGTTGTGCATTAGATAAGAACATAGCCCTGAGCCCGGATCTGCCTCTTAGAAGCTGAGAAAACTTGCAGATGTTCCATAACCATTCTCCACATCTATGATCTTAACTGTAACTTGATGATGTAACACATCAGTACCTGCCTCAGTGAGTCTGGGACACAGGAGTACAAAACATACACTGTGGAAACAGGTTGAAGGATAGTAGGTATTAATATGTAGATGGCTGTAGGTGTTAAGTTTGTGGTATGTAGAGTTAGGAACATAGGTCAAAGTATTCGGTTAGTGATGATGATGACGGTCATTCAGATGATATTACTGGAAATGAAATCAGTCTACCTGTCTAGGATCTGGAGAGTCTTTTGTTCTTTCAAGAGAAAGTTGGAATCTGCCTCCCTTTCTTCTAACACTTGACTTGATCTTCGTATGGTCATGGTACTCTTGTCTGTCTGGTTGTGTGTGTTACAGGCTCTGTGCTCAACCTACTGAGACCTTTGTGCATTCCTCACTTTGGCCATTTCCCTTAGAGCCCTATACATCCACATTTCAGCATCCCCACTGCCATCCACAGTTCGGACTTTCCACCCTTAAACACAGCACTCTACCACTGAGGGTTAATCAATGAAAGTAGAACAATAATCACAGACACAAAAAGCCAGCTACAGGAATGGCAATAAGCAGTAATATACTAACTGACCATGTTTCTAATGCTCAGTGTATGGAGGTGATGCCTACCACTGTTATTTGGAATATAGTGAATAAAAATTTGCAGCTTTACTCAACTTTAGATGTTAATTTTCTTCTTCCAGAACTTCAACCCAAGTTCAAGTCTAAGAAAATCCTAACAAGTGCAAGGGACAGTTTATTAATTATGTGTGCACTGTTGCCTGGTGGGGGCAGGTGAAAGTGGGTGAAGTGAATCTGGAGTTGAAATCATTGTCTCGGTGCAGCATCTCATATGCTCACTTGAGACAGGCCAGCACAGCCACATAGTGAATTACATATCCCACTATGTGCCCAAACTATGTAAACCTTATCCACAAGATTCAGGTGCTGTGCTGCTTTTGTTTATAACTGAAGCCTCTTGTGTCAAGCACCAGTTGTGCATTAGATAAGAACATAGCCCTGAGCCCGGATCTGCCTCTTAGAAGCTGAGAAAACTTGCAGATGTTCCATAACCATTCTCCACATCTATGATCTTAACTGTAACTTGATGATGTAACACATCAGTACCTGCCTCAGTGAGTCTGGGACACAGGAGTACAAAACATACACTGTGGAAACAGGTTGAAGGATAGTAGGTATTAATATGTAGATGGCTGTAGGTGTTAAGTTTGTGGTATGTAGAGTTAGGAACATAGGTCAAAGTATTCGGTTAGTGATGATGATGACGGTCATTCAGATGATATTACTGGAAATGAAATCAGTCTACCTGTCTAGGATCTGGAGAGTCTTTTGTTCTTTCAAGAGAAAGTTGGAATCTGCCTCCCTTTCTTCTAACACTTGACTTGATCTTCGTATGGTCATGGTACTCTTGTCTGTCTGGTTGTGTGTGTTACAGGCTCTGTGCTCAACCTACTGAGACCTTTGTGCATTCCTCACTTTGGCCATTTCCCTTAGAGCCCTATACATCCACATTTCAGCATCCCCACTGCCATCCACAGTTCGGACTTTCCACCCTTAAACACAGCACTCTACCACTGAGGGTTAATCAATGAAAGTAGAACAATAATCACAGACACAAAAAGCCAGCTACAGGAATGGCAATAAGCAGTAATATACTAACTGACCATGTTTCTAATGCTCAGTGTATGGAGGTGATGCCTACCACTGTTATTTGGAATATAGTGAATAAAAATTCCGAGATATAAATGCATTCATGCTTTTATTTGACCAGTACTCTAGCTTATATGAGTATCCATGTCACCTATAAAATGGGGATAATATTCCCTACATTGCCCACCACATGGGATTGTTATGACAGTCAAATTATGATACGAAAGTTCCTTGAAACCCCTGAAGTGCTGTAGAAGATGAAGGAGGTTGTTATGTGATCCACTTATTGAGTGAGGAAGCAGCAGCTCCAGCTGCCATTGGTCTCTTTATGACACCTAAGGAAGGATATTTTGGGCTGTGGTAAAATTCTTATTTGTATCATAATTAGTTTCATTTTGGAATGTTAATGAGCAAACAAGAAATAGGATAATTCTGAGATAAATATAAGGGGCTCCATTTATGGCAGATACCATCGATTTTGGAACATTAACTTATTATTGCAAGTTCTTACCTTTTGTAATATTAGTAATGTTAGAGAATTTTCATCTTGTAACAACAAAAAAATCAGTATTGAGAATAGCTTTTCTAACAATTGGTTTCAAATGCTATCAGAGTTGATTCCAATTAAATAAAATTTCAAATCCTGGAAAAAGCTTAGGATTTAGGCCAGATCAATTGATGTGTTTTCCTACTTCTGCAAGTTATCAGCAGTTAGAGGGCTTCAAATCACTTACCTCCTTTTAGGCTTGGACACCAGCGGTAAAGAACCTGCCTGCCAATGCAGGAGACATGTGAGACACAGGCTCAGTCCCTGGGTCAGGAAAATCCCCTGGAGGAGGACAGGGAAACCCACTCCAGTGCCCTTGCCTGGAAAATCTCATGGACAGGGGAGCCCTAGTGGGACACAGTCCATAGCGTCACAGAGTGGGGCAAGACGGAAGCCATTTAGTTACAGACACCTTATATACTGAGATGTTTAATATTTTAAATATAATAGGCTATGTGCTGATATATTAGTAATTTTACTAATTAGTAATTTTACAGTGCTACGCTTTAAATAAGATTCTAACAAAAGATGCCCTAATATGTCAGAGATAAGCTTTCAATAGGAGCTGCTGGAGCAAAACCATAAATGATCTCCTCCCACCGGTATGGGGAATCACAGAATGATTGTGCATGCTTACATTTTACTGGGGGCGTGGAATGAGACAGTTAATTTTAGTTTATTTTTTTTTCATCGCTGCCTAATATAAATACAGGGTTTTTTTTTTTTTTTCTTAAGAAAGAGTTATAATTGCCAGATTAAGAGTAATCTACTGGCAGTAGTAGCTTCACTTTTACCTGGAACAGTTCAGTTTTGCAGGAAAATGCTGAGTTTAAAGTCAAAAGGACTTCCCAATTAGTAAAGAGAAATATTGTTCTCTTTAAGTTTCAATTCCTAAATTTGATAAGTAGGAATAATAATGCAGGATTACATGTGCATATATATTTCAAAAATAATATGAGGACAGAATTAGTTCCCATTGGCAGGTTAACCCTTCTCGCTCTCTGTCATAGATCTGTTTATCCACTTAGAAGAACTTGAGTCTAGGTTTGCACAAAGATAGTTGAGTTGAGAAAACTATACCAGGCAAGGAGACTGGGTGACAGGAAAGAGCGAGTCAAAGAGAGAAGACCCATATAAAGAGGCATGGGGGGGCTGATGGGGGGGTTATTGGTGGCTGGGATCACACTCCCTTGAAACCCTCTGAGGAGCAACGGAAAGGAGTAATAGGAGCTTCAACACTGTCCTCCTGAAGGATGAGTGTTATACATGGTCATCCAAAAGCTGCTATCTCTCTTTGGTCCAGGGTTGTCATATGGGTTGGTCAATGTCCTACATTTCCAAGTTAGAACTTAAGTGCCAAGTGAGAACTAGATAACATATAGCCAAAATGTCAGTACCAACAAAAGATGCTCCGGAGCACAGCCCTGGTTGTAGGTAAAGTGCCAAGGTTACACTTGAGCAAAGACAACTGCCTTACCGATCCCAAGAGTAACTGTGGTCCAAGAGGATGTCAAGCAGGAATGCGGCTGGGGACCATGGAAATAATCACAAGTTGACTATGCTCTTGAATACATGAGCATTGGGCACCACTTACCCCATCCCTCTCTTTGTTCTCTCCTCTTTGTTGCCTTATTTAAGGACGGATTATTGGGGTATCAGGGTTTCCCAGGTGGCACTAGTGGTAAAAGAACTCGCTGGACAATGCAAGCAACATAGGAGATGCAGGTTCGATCTCAGGGCCAGAACGATCCCCTGGAAGAGGACATGGCACCCCATTCCAGTGATTGTGCCTGGAAAATTCCACAGGCCGAGAAGCCTGGCAGGTCCATGGGGCCGCAAAGAGCCAGACACAACTGAGTGACCGAGCATACACACACACACTGAGGTATAATTTACATATAACAAAACTCACCTTTTCAGTATTTTGAGAAATACATGAAGTTTTATTACTGCCACCATTCTCTTTGCCCCTCAGTGAAGTGCTTTATCAACCTGATGACTTCCAGGATAAATCTCCTGCCATTTTATGTCTTTTTTTTTTTTTTTTTGGAGAGGGGAGGGCAGGTTGGGGGGGGAGGGGGGGGGGACGGGCCACTTCTATTGGTCTTTGATTTATCTATTTTCATCCATCTTTGTTCTTTGGCCCGTGAGGGCCTCCCATCGCGGTGGCTTCTGTTGTCGCAGAGCACCGGCTCTGGGCACATGCGCTCCAGAGCTCTGGCTCGGTAATTGGACACCTCCATTCAGCTGCTCCGCAGCACGTGGGATCTTCCCAGGCCAGGGATTGAACCGGCGCCCCTTGCACTGCAAGGTGGTGTCCTTACCCACTGGACCACCAGGGAAGCCCCATTTTATGTCTTTTTATAATATTATAAATTAATAGCCTTAAAGAGCAAGGGGGCAGGAAAACAAGAAGAAAATGTATACTGAATCGGCAAATATCCTTCTTTAAAATTTTTATGGAAGCATCATTGATTTATAGTATTAGTTTCAGGCATACAGCATAATGATATTTCATTTAAAGTTATTATAAAGTGTTGCCTTATTCCCTGTGCTCCACAATATATCCTTGTAGCTTGCTTATTTTATAGAGACTAGTTTACACTTCTTAATCTCCTACCACTATATTGTTCCTCCTGACTCCTTCTCCCAAGAGGATCCTCTCTGGAAATAATCACAAGTTGACTATGCTCTTGAATACATGAGCATTGGGCACCACTTACCCCATCCTCTCTTTGTTCTCTCCTCTTTGTTGCCTTATTTAAGGACGGATTATTGGGGTATCAGGGTTTCCCAGGTGGCACTAGTGGTAAAAGAACTCGCTGGACAATGCAAGCAACATAGGAGATGCAGGTTCGATCTCAGGGCCAGAACGATCCCCTGGAAGAGGACATGGCACCCCATTCCAGTGATTGTGCCTGGAAAATTCCACAGGCAGAGAAGCCTGGCAGGTCCATGGGGCCACAAAGAGCCAGACACAACTGAGTGACCGAGCATACACACACACACTGAGGTATAATTTACATATAACAAAACTCACCTTTTCAGTATTTTGAGAAATACATGAAGTTTTATTACTGCCACCATTCTCTTTGCCCCTCAGTGAAGTGCTTTATCAACCTGATGACTTCCAGGATAAATCTCCTGCCATTTTATGTCTTTTTTTTTTTTTTTTGGAGAGGGGAGAGCAGGTTGGGGAGGGAGGGGGGGTGGACGGGCCACTTCTATTGGTCTTTGATTTATCTATTTTCATCCATCTTTGTTCTTTGGCCCGTGAGGGCCTCCCATCGCGGTGGCTTCTGTTGTCGCAGAGCACCGGCTCTGGGCACATGCGCTCCAGAGCTCTGGCTCGGTAATTGGACACCTCCATTCAGCTGCTCCGCAGCACGTGGGATCTTCCCAGGCCAGGGATTGAACCGGCACCCCTTGCACTGCAAGGTGGTGTCCTTACCCACTGGACCACCAGGGAAGCCCCATTTTATGTCTTTTTATAATATTATAAATTAATAGCCTTAAAGAGCAAGGGGGCAGGAAAACAAGAAGAAAATGTATACTGAATCGGCAAATATCCTTCTTTAAAATTTTTATGGAAGCATCATTGATTTATAGTATTAGTTTCAGGCATACAGCATAATGATATTTCATTTAAAGTTATTATAAAGTGTTGCCTTATTCCCTGTGCTCCACAATATATCCTTGTAGCTTGCTTATTTTATAGAGACTAGTTTACACTTCTTAATCTCCTACCACTATATTGTTCCTCCTGACTCCTTCTCCCTAAACATTAGGGTATATGCATCATCTTGAATTAGTGTTTTCATTTTTTCCAGATATAGTCACAGAAGTGGAATTACTAGATCATATGGTAATTCTTTTTTTGTTTTTTGACAAACCTCCATACTATTTTCCATAGTGGCTGCACCAATTTACATTCTCACTAACAGTGTGTACTGTGGTTCCTTTTCCCCCACATCCTTACCAATGTTTGTTATTTGTGGTGTTTTGGATGACAGCCATTTTGACATGTGGAAGGTGATATCTCATCGTGGTTTTGATTTGCATTTCTCTGATTAGTGATGTTGAGCATCTTTTCATTTACCTTTTGGCCATCTGTGTGTCTTCTTTAGAAAATTATCTGTTCAGGTCTTCTGCCCATTTTATATATATTTTTTAATATTGAATTGTATGCACTGTTTTATATCTTGTATATAAAATGCTTGTCTCATAATTGGCAAATATTGTGTCCCATTCTGTAGGTTTTCTATGCATTTTATAGATGGTTTCCTTTCTTATCTAAAAGCTTTTAAACTTAGGTGTCATTTATTTAAATTTGCTTTTGTTTTCTTGACTTTAGGAGACAGATTAAAAAACCTTTTCACTATAATTTATGTCAGAGTATTCTGCCTATGTTTTCTTCTAGGAGTTTTATGGTTTCTGATCTTATACTGAGGTCTTTAATCCATATTGAGTCTATTATTGTATATGGTGTAAGAAAATGTTCTAATTTAAATCTTTCACATGTAGTTTTCCAGTTTTTTCAGCACCAGTTATTGAAGACACTGTCTTCTCCGTTGTAGGCTCTTGTGTTTTAATACTGAAGCAGCATTAGGGCTACATGTGTTTTCTTGGAACTCTTGTCTGTTAACAAAGGAAAAAAAGCAAGGGGCAGGAAAACAAGAAGAAAATGTATACTGAATCGGCAAATATCCTTCTTTAAAATTTTTATGGAAGCATCATTGATTTATAGTATTAGTTTCAGGCATACAGCATAATGATATTTCATTTAAAGTTATTATAAAGTGTTGCCTTATTCCCTGTGCTCCACAATATATCCTTGTAGCTTGCTTATTTTATAGAGACTAGTTTACACTTCTTAATCTCCTACCACTATATTGTTCCTCCTGACTCCTTCTCCCTAAACATTAGGGTATATGCATCATCTTGAATTAGTGTTTTCATTTTTTCCAGATATAGTCACAGAAGTGGAATTACTAGATCATATGGTAATTCTTTTTTTGTTTTTTGACAAACCTCCATACTATTTTCCATAGTGGCTGCACCAATTTACATTCTCACTAACAGTGTGTACTGTGGTTCCTTTTCCCCCACATCCTTACCAATGTTTGTTATTTGTGGTGTTTTGGATGACAGCCATTTTGACATGTGGAAGGTGATATCTCATCGTGGTTTTGATTTGCATTTCTCTGATTAGTGATGTTGAGCATCTTTTCATTTACCTTTTGGCCATCTGTGTGTCTTCTTTAGAAAATTATCTGTTCAGGTCTTCTGCCCATTTTATATATATTTTTTAATATTGAATTGTATGCACTGTTTTATATCTTGTATATAAAATGCTTGTCTCATAATTGGCAAATATTGTGTCCCATTCTGTAGGTTTTCTATGCATTTTATAGATGGTTTCCTTTCTTATCTAAAAGCTTTTAAACTTAGGTGTCATTTATTTAAATTTGCTTTTGTTTTCTTGACTTTAGGAGACAGATTAAAAAACCTTTTCACTATAATTTATGTCAGAGTATTCTGCCTATGTTTTCTTCTAGGAGTTTTATGGTTTCTGATCTTATACTGAGGTCTTTAATCCATATTGAGTCTATTATTGTATATGGTGTAAGAAAATGTTCTAATTTAAATCTTTCACATGTAGTTTTCCAGTTTTTTCAGCACCAGTTATTGAAGACACTGTCTTCTCCGTTGTAGGCTCTTGTGTTAACAAAATATTCTTAAATACTGAAGCAGCATTAGGGCTACATGTGTTTTCTTGGAACTCTTGTCTGTGTTTATGTATTATTAAATATGTCCACAGCAACACATCTCTATCATCTTATGCCTTGCTTTTAAAAAATCTGTGCCTATTCAGTGAAATATTTACCAAAATATTCATATCAACAATGTAGAAGGCCTGTGACTATAGGACACTCCACAATATGCGAGAGGGAGGGAAAATTCACTGGAAAAAGCGTCCTAAATGTAACCAATTCAGAATTATTTTTATCCTACTTTTATGAAGTACTTATAGTTGAAAATGTTTTCCAAATGCTGGCATTAGTGCTGCATGAAAGGGTGTACCATGTATTCAGGCCCGTGTAGGTTTGAAGGCAATAGTCTAGGTTTCACAATGAACAGACAATTGTCTTAGCTGAGATATTTTTGGGAGTTCATTGAAGGGAAAAGATGGAGATTAAAAAAACAAAACGTCATAAGTTACAGGGCTTGCATTTTGTAAGATTCCAAAAGTAAATATATTTAATAGTAGATACCTTCTCAAGAATTTTAGTATTTTTCTTTGCTTATTTATTTGTTGGAAGAAAAGGATTCCCCCGCCCTTCTCTAGATGACAGCAGGACAATGGGAGGAAATCTGAGATGTTTTGAGTTACTGTGTATGAAAGAGACTCCTATTTTTTAACTACAAAAGTTCCATTTTTGCAGTATTGTTTTTTATTTAACTTAATCTCATACAATTCTGAAACAATCCTTAAAAGTTGTAAGGGTATAAAATTTAAACACAGAAGCTCAAGAAATTCCATGTACCCATTGCCTCTCTTTTTAGATAAGCTGAGGATCGATAGTTATGACTTGACCATATTCAGGCAGTTTCTAGGGAGCAAGCAAGACACTCAGGCCTTACACACCCCAGTCTGAAAGTCTTTCAGCTACATATAGGGTAGATATAAATATAGAGCCAATATTTAATAACTTTCAAACTTTTTCTGTATAGTATTTAGATAGGGGGAGGATTAGATGACTTCTTTTCACGTTTCCATTTTGAAGAAACACTGTCTTCTCCGTTGTAGGCTCTTGTGTTAACAAAATATTCTTAAATACTGAAGCAGCATTAGGGCTACATGTGTTTTCTTGGAACTCTTGTCTGTGTTTATGTATTATTAAATATGTCCACAGCAACACATCTCTATCATCTTATGCCTTGCTTTTAAAAAATCTGTGCCTATTCAGTGAAATATTTACCAAAATATTCATATCAACAATGTAGAAGGCCTGTGACTATAGGACACTCCACAATATGCGAGAGGGAGGGAAAATTCACTGGAAAAAGCGTCCTAAATGTAACCAATTCAGAATTATTTTTATCCTACTTTTATGAAGTACTTATAGTTGAAAATGTTTTCCAAATGCTGGCATTAGTGCTGCATGAAAGGGTGTACCATGTATTCAGGCCCGTGTAGGTTTGAAGGCAATAGTCTAGGTTTCACAATGAACAGACAGTTGTCTTAGCTGAGATATTTTTGGGAGTTCATTGAAGGGAAAAGATGGAGATTAAAAAAACAAAACGTCATAAGTTACAGGGCTTGCATTTTGTAAGATTCCAAAAGTAAATATATTTAATAGTAGATACCTTCTCAAGAATTTTAGTATTTTTCTTTGCTTATTTATTTGTTGGAAGAAAAGGATTCCCCCGCCCTTCTCTAGATGACAGCAGGACAATGGGAGGAAATCTGAGATGTTTTGAGTTACTGTGTATGAAAGAGACTCCTATTTTTTAACTACAAAAGTTCCATTTTTGCAGTATTGTTTTTTATTTAACTTAATCTCATACAATTCTGAAACAATCCTTAAAAGTTGTAAGGGTATAAAATTTAAACACAGAAGCTCAAGAAATTCCATGTACCCATTGCCTCTCTTTTTAGATAAGCTGAGGATCGATAGTTATGACTTGACCATATTCAGGCAGTTTCTAGGGAGCAAGCAAGACACTCAGGCCTTACACACCCCAGTCTGAAAGTCTTTCAGCTACATATAGGGTAGATATAAATATAGAGCCAATATTTAATAACTTTCAAACTTTTTCTGTATAGTATTTAGATAGGGGGAGGGGTCAGATGACTTCTTAACAAGTCAGAGAATTAGTCCATTCAAAAATGACTAACGGTTGCTGTGTTCTGTCATATGCACTCATTTTATGGTACCTATGAAGTCTCTAGTCTCGTCTCCTCTTCTTCTCTTTTTCATATAATATATTTGACACTCTTTTTTTATAATTATTTTTATTTTACTTTTTACTTTTACAAGGCTTTGTTGTTTACAGATATGTATAATCCCAAATTACATATTTGACACTCTTCCAGAGTTCTGCTTTACATAAATGAGTTCTGTTTTACATAAAAAAGGGGAAGACTTGTGCTGTCACTTGATGAATGTAGAGAAATATTACAAATATGATTTGTAAAAATACAACAGACAAGTAAAGGCAAAACTAGATCCATTCCTAATGGTTGACTATTTTGAAACAGATGAGCTAATATAAAAGAACAGGAAAGCCCCATGTTCCAAAAGGGAAATAAGATACATTTCATTGCACTTAAGATTTAAAGTTAAAGAAACAACTATTGCTCTTAACAGTCAACTCACAAGAAATTTGGTTAAACTGAAATGGAAAATCAAAGTTCCCACTAATAGTTATTTCAGACTGTAGTGTAGCTTGAATAAAGAAAGGATCTCTGCTGCTTGCCAGAAAGGTCTTGTGGCCAGTAAGACATGTGTTTTCTTTTTAAAAGGATCTGAATGAAATTTAGCAAAAAAAAAAAAAAAAAAAAAGCAAAAGTGAGTCAAGGCAGAAATATATACTTACAACTCTTACAATGACCACAGTATCAAAAGTTTTATGAGATACCCATGTAGTTTTCATATTGCTGTTGTAAGGAATAGAACTGGCAATAATAAAGATTCTCAAAAGAGCTGACACAAACTGAAACAGGCTGAAACACAAAGCAGTGGATTGACTGTCACTGGAGTATTCATGTAAGTGTATGGTAAGAATTTAAATTTCACAGAGGAACTGGGGTCATTGAGTTCCAATTCCCTTTCTAAATGCTTGGATAGCATGACTTGATTACTATATTGAGCCCTCTTTTCAAAAAAAAAAAAAACACACACACACAAAAGTTATAAAAGAAAATAATCTTATAAGTATTCTTCAGATGGTGCATAGAAACATTTACTTTTCCTAAGCTAACACATGATGATTCATCTCATAAGAAAAAAAAAAAAAAATGGTATTTTTCCATGCGGTACATACCAAGATGTAGGACAGTCCTCTCAGAAATGTCATTGTAGGGCTTCCCTGGTGGTCCACTGCATGAAAGACTCTGACTTGCAATGCAAGGGGTGCCGGTTCAATCCCTGGCCCGGGAGGATCCCACATGCCGCTAAGCGGCTGGACCGGTGTGTCTGATTGTGAGTCAACACTCTGGAGCGCGTGCTCCCAGAGCTGGTGCTCTACCAGGACAGAGGCCACTGCAATGGGAGGTCCACACAAGCCAAAGAATAAAGATGGATGAAAAGAAATAAAGGGAAAAAAATCAATAAAACGCCAACATTTTTTTAAAAAAGAAATGTCCTTGTACCTGTTCTAGTTACTAGCACTGACTGGTTATATTTGGAGGCAATATGGGAAGCCATTGCTTCCATAACTGAAACTGAATAAATAATGAGGCATTTAAGAATTGTCAACATAAAGGCTTTAGTCTTAGTAACTTTTTATTTAATTTCTCTAAACCTCCATTTTTAAAATCTATGATAATGCTTTCTCGTCACTGACATTTAAGATGTCTTGATGAATTAACAAAGGAATGAATGTACATGTAATCCTTAATAAATGCACATTTATTTACTTGTTCCTCAGACAGTGGGTTTCCACGTTATTTCAGGCCCTGAGATGGAGGGACATGAGATATTTTTTTAAAAAACATATAATAAAGAAAGATGTAAGATTTTCCCTAAAAGAAGTACTTGTCTAGCAGGCATGCAGACAGAAGGGAATGTGAGAGGATATGAACATGAATAGTTAAAACACAAAGTAGAAATAGTACGTGTCATTAGAGAAGTTTATATAGAAATGATGAGAAGGCAAGATACAGATGATAACCCCATCCTTGAAGTACATTGTTCCACATGTGGTGAATGTTCTGAATATAATGTTGATTAGTGTATAATGATTGCTTTCCCAGTTTTTGTTCCTCTTAAGTATTTAGAAATGGGATCATAATTCTAGTTTTTCCCCTTTACTTTCTCAGTAGTAATACCTAATTTCTTAGAAAACAGGTACATGGTACTAGACAAGCATTTTGAAAATTCTGTTACTTGTGTGTTAACTGTGTAATTCGTATCTCTTTAATATCTGCCGCACATCAGGGAGATCACATTTCTATCTACTGAACTAGATAATGCACAGAGACAAGGTCTGTCTTCTTGTCTTTTTTTTTTTTTTCTTGTCACTGTACACAAGTCCTAAAACAGCCTCTCTTTCAGGTCAAAATAGTCACAACAGAGGCTTTCCATTGCTTTCCAGGCACGTATTACAGTTACAGACAATTTTCACATAATCAAAGTTGGGTATTTCTAGAGAGATCAAAAGAGACGGTGAAGTGGAGAGCAGGTGCGCAGCCATCTTAGAGGATCTGAGAATGCCATTAATCAGCAAATAAGCCCTTGTAGAGCCAGGCTTCCTGAACAGATGAGCACAACAAAAGCTACCAAGAAATGAGGTGGCCAAGGGCCACTCCTGAATGGAGTGTGCACATGGACATCTTCCCCCTGTTCTTGAACTTTAGGAAGAGAGAGAGGATTCAATAGAGACCGCAGAGTCAAAACAATTATGCAAATACAGAAGAGGCCAGGAGATGAAAGATTAGACTGCTTTCACAAAGGCTCTTGAAACAGTAGAGATTTTCGCTTTCTCTTTCAGTAGGACCAACCTAGGGCTGAAAAAGATGCAGGGCAAGAGAAGCAACTCAAGCAAAATTCAAAAGCATCATGGTTTAGTCTCTTGACATTAATATGGCAAAGTCAAAAGCTACTTCAACAGGGGACAATGTCACAGTCACAAAATGTTCTTATAGCTTTGTTAGCTATTTATTAGTGCAAGTGAGAACTAGATCCTTAAACTGCCTGACCTTATACTTATTCTTCAAAAATGCCTGTAGGACATCTGTGGTGGTCCAGTGGGTAAGTACACTGCTTTGCAGTGCAAGTACATTGTTCCACATGTGGTGAATGTTCTGAATATAATGTTGATTAGTGTATAATGATTGCTTTCCCAGTTTTTGTTCCTCTTAAGTATTTAGAAATGGGATCATAATTCTAGTTTTTCCCCTTTACTTTCTCAGTAGTAATACCTAATTTCTTAGAAAACAGGTACATGGTACTAGACAAGCATTTTGAAAATTCTGTTACTTGTGTGTTAACTGTGTAATTCGTATCTCTTTAATATCTGCCGCACATCAGGGAGATCACATTTCTATCTACTGAACTAGATAATGCACAGAGACAAGGTCTGTCTTCTTGTCTTTTTTTTTTTTTTTCTTGTCACTGTACACAAGTCCTAAAACAGCCTCTCTTTCAGGTCAAAATAGTCACAACAGAGGCTTTCCATTGCTTTCCAGGCACGTATTACAGTTACAGACAATTTTCACATAATCAAAGTTGGGTATTTCTAGAGAGATCAAAAGAGACGGTGAAGTGGAGAGCAGGTGCGCAGCCATCTTAGAGGATCTGAGAATGCCATTAATCAGCAAATAAGCCCTTGTAGAGCCAGGCTTCCTGAACAGATGAGCACAACAAAAGCTACCAAGAAATGAGGTGGCCAAGGGCCACTCCTGAATGGAGTGTGCACATGGACATCTTCCCCCTGTTCTTGAACTTTAGGAAGAGAGAGAGGATTCAATAGAGACCGCAGAGTCAAAACAATTATGCAAATACAGAAGAGGCCAGGAGATGAAAGATTAGACTGCTTTCACAAAGGCTCTTGAAACAGTAGAGATTTTCGCTTTTCTCTTTCAGTAGGACCAACCTAGGGCTGAAAAAGATGCAGGGCAAGAGAAGCAACTCAAGCAAAATTCAAAAGCATCATGGTTTAGTCTCTTGACATTAATATGGCAAAGTCAAAAGCTACTTCAACAGGGGACAATGTCACAGTCACAAAATGTTCTTATAGCTTTGTTAGCTATTTATTAGTGCAAGTGAGAACTAGATCCTTAAACTGCCTGACCTTATACTTATTCTTCAAAAATGCCTGTAGGACATCTGTGGTGGTCCAGTGGGTAAGGACACTGCTTTGCAGTGCAAGGGGCACCGGTTCAACCCCTGGCCTGGAAAGATTCCATGTGCCGCAGAGCAGCTGGACCGATGTGTCCAACTACCGAGCCGGAGCTCTGGAGCACATGAGCCCAGAGCCAGTGCTCTGCAGCAACAGAGGCCACTGTGATGGGAGGCCCACACAGGCCAAAGAACAAAGATGGATGAAAATAGATAAATGAAAGACCACTACAAGTGGCCAAAAAAAAAAAAAATGCCAGTAATAATAATAGTGGTAGTAGTGGTAGTGGGAATGATAGTAGTAAAAGTAATTTTTACAATGTGCTTTCCTATGAGCTATTTTCTAGTACTTATTATTATACTAGAAAATATAACAGTATTTCCTATTATACTTTCCTAGAGCTCTTATGAGTGTTAGAGATGCCCTGGGTCATGGCATGGATTTATGATGTAATAGCTACCATTCTAAATCCATGGTAATAATTTATTCACCAAATGTGTTAAGCTTCTACTCAGTACGCACAGAATTCACAATGGAATCATAACCTATGTTTTCAAGGAATTTGTATCTTGCAGGAAAGCTCAGGAAAGTTAACAAGTAACCCAGGTAAATGGAACTGGTAGCCCAGTCCTATGGCAACTAGGAACATCTACTAGAAGCGGTGCTTGAATTGTGGGTGAGAATGAAAAATGAAGGGGGGTCAAGAAAGACATTAACCAGCAGAAAGACTTTAAAATACCACGTGTTAACCCGAGGTGGCAACTATATCATTGTAGAGCAAGTTGCTTAAGCCTGTTTTCTAGATCCTGACAAATATTTGTTAGCTGCATGTCCTTGGGCAGCAAATTCTTGGGCATAGTTTTCCTGTCATTTAAAGCGGTATACTAATCCTAAACGAGAGAGTTACTGAAATATTAAAAGAGGCATTTCATATACTGTCCCTAGTAAACTGTTAGCTAAATATTATCATTGATATTTTACCACTACTAGGACTATTTTATTAGCATATTGCCATCATCATCACTGCCTGACCTTATACTTATTCTTCAAAAATGCCTGTAGGACATCTGTGGTGGTCCAGTGGGTAAGGACACTGCTTTGCAGTGCAAGGGGCACCGGTTCAACCCCTGGCCTGGAAAGATTCCATGTGCCGCAGAGCAGCTGGACCGATGTGTCCAACTACCGAGCCGGAGCTCTGGAGCACATGAGCCCAGAGCCAGTGCTCTGCAGCAACAGAGGCCACTGTGATGGGAGGCCCACACAGGCCAAAGAACAAAGATGGATGAAAATAGATAAATGAAAGACCACTACAAGTGGCCAAAAAAAAAAAAAATGCCAGTAATAATAATAGTGGTAGTAGTGGTAGTGGGAATGATAGTAGTAAAAGTAATTTTTACAATGTGCTTTCCTATGAGCTATTTTCTAGTACTTATTATTATACTAGAAAATATAACAGTATTTCCTATTATACTTTCCTAGAGCTCTTATGAGTGTTAGAGATGCCCTGGGTCATGGCATGGATTTATGATGTAATAGCTACCATTCTAAATCCATGGTAATAATTTATTCACCAAATGTGTTAAGCTTCTACTCAGTACGCACAGAATTCACAATGGAATCATAACCTATGTTTTCAAGGAATTTGTATCTTGCAGGAAAGCTCAGGAAAGTTAACAAGTAACCCAGGTAAATGGAACTGGTAGCCCAGTCCTATGGCAACTAGGAACATCTACTAGAAGCGGTGCTTGAATTGTGGGTGAGAATGAAAAATGAAGGGGGGTCAAGAAAGACATTAACCAGCAGAAAGACTTTAAAATACCACGTGTTAACCCGAGGTGGCAACTATATCATTGTAGAGCAAGTTGCTTAAGCCTGTTTTCTAGATCCTGACAAATATTTGTTAGCTGCATGTCCTTGGGCAGCAAATTCTTGGGCATAGTTTTCCTGTCATTTAAAGCGGTATACTAATCCTAAACGAGAGAGTTACTGAAATATTAAAAGAGGCATTTCATATACTGTCCCTAGTAAACTGTTAGCTAAATATTATCATTGATATTTTACCACTACTAGGACTATTTTTATTAGCATATTGCCATCATCATCACTCAGGGAAGTATACAACTTTGGGCAGACAAGGAGGGGGCTTAATATAAAACCTCCACGTTGACTTGATACTTCATATTTGTTCACTATGGAAATGGCATTCATCAATATGACTTGCAGAAAAGGTCATATTGAGTCCTGATTCTAAGATCTTTGCAAAGCTACATGTGTGTGTGTGTGTGATACATATATGTATATATGTATGTGTATGTATGTGTGTATATATATATATATATGTGTATGTATGCATATATATGCCTGTGTATAGATAGATACAGTTCCCCACTCAAAGGCTTGGGAACATGTGATAAGTCTGATGAGATTGCTCAGGACTCCTGGCGCCTCTCATATACACCACGGTGATTTTTGAACTTACCAGTATCAATCACATACATATCTAGTGTCAAAACCAGGCACTGATCCCAGGCCTCAAATTAAATGGGGGCTTTTCCCTTCATGCTCCAGAGATCAGCCAATGACACTTTCATACACTGAATAAACATAACAAGGAACTAAAAGTCTGTCCTATTTTTTAAATGGGAGAGAGAAACAGAAATAGACATGAACTTGATCGTTTTGAGATAGAGAGATGGAAGGGCATGAGCACTTCAATTTTAAAAATAGCCATCATTCTTGAAGCTCCTTTTAGTTTTCAAAGAATTTGGGGACTTTAATAGGCATTGTATTTCTGTTATCTCTTTGTGAGGAATTTCTATCCATATATAAACATGACCAGTTGAAAACTGCCGCCAGTCCCTGGTAACTTACTCCTCCTTGCTTTAAGTAAGGTAAATATTTGGAACTTGACCAATCTACCTTCTGTGTTACATTTACAAACGTATATTCTACAATGACATTGCCTGTGGTTCAGTCACTTGCTACCTGAGTAATCCTGGGCCAGGCATATACTGCCTCTGTGCCTCAATTTTTTTTTTTTTTTAATTTTCTGTATTGAACTATAGTCGATCTACAATATTGTGTTAGTTTCAGGTGTAGGGCAAAATGACTGAGATATATATATATCCCTTTTCAGATTCTTTTCCATTATGAGTTATTATAATATATTGAATATAGTTCTCTGTGCTACACAGTGAATCCATGTTGTTTATCTTGATATATATTCATGTATACTTGTTAATCCCATACTCCTAATTTATCCTTAACCCTACTTCCCCTTTGGTGACCATAAGTTTGTTTTCTGTGTCTGTGAATCTGTTTCTGTTTTGTAAATAAGCTTATTTATACTTTTTTTCAGAATCCACATATAAGTGAAATCATATACTTTTATTCTCTTTTTCTTTATTCACTTAGCATGATCATCTCTAGATCCATCCATTTCTTTATCAAACAAGGAGAACAATGATAATTAAATAATTCTTGACTTAAAAAAATTAGAAAAAAAACAAAAACCCTTAAACCATAAGGTGAGTTCATCCATGTCAAAAATCTATATCATTGCCTGGTACATGGTGAGCTAAATATGATTATTCTGTTTCTCTGAATAGGTTATTTAAATTATTTTGGTTTTCCCATCTGAAAAAGAGCAGTAAAATATCTACCAGCAGAGTTATTGGGAAGAACACAACCAATAGTTAGTGCCATTTACGTTTGTAAGTACATATAGTCAATGAATCTTAGTTTGCTTTATAAGCCATGCCAATATTCCTGGCTAAAGTGATACTCAGTTCAAAACTCACAGTTGATAATGTTTAACATTTGGATGTAAATGCTATTTAAAGAAAATCACAGTTTTTTCAGTGTGGTTCTATCAACAGGCTCCTTCTTTATACATGTAGATTTAATTATCAGTCTCAATCTTTTCAAGTTTTAATCACACCTAAACTCAGCGTTGAAATGAATAACCACGTATTACTTCCTATGATTCACTTGTTTGACGGGGTGATTATTGTGGTCTGAATTGACATTTCTGGGGCTGGACCTGCTTGCACATCCTGCTTCTCAGCAGGAACGTCTGGGAAGACTGGGGTAGCTGGGGCCCCTCTTCCTGTGGCTTTGCATCCACAGAGATTCAGTCTGGGCTTGTTCACAGGATGGCATGAGGATGCAAAGCAAAGGAGGAAAAGTCCAAGGTGCCAACACTTTAGAGGCCTTTGCTTTGCATTTTTAAATATTCCACCTGCTAGTAAGAGTCACATAGCAAAGCACAGGTTCCAGGGCTAAAGAAGTATGTTCCAACCCCAGATGAAAGGAGCAAGAATATCACCGAGGTCATAAACACAGCGACGGGAAGAATTACTTGGCCATGTTTAAAAACAATGTTCCACATTGCACAACAGGATAAATTCCCTCCTCATTTCGTATCCCGAGGTTAACATATCTCCTCCTCATTCCAAAAGGAAATCATGATCCAACACAAAATCAGGAGCCTTGAACAGATTTAGAGTGCAACCAGTTATTATCAGGCCCAATATGAACTGGATTTTATTTACTGATAGCACCTTTTGATTCTCTAATGATCTGGATTTGTGTCCCCAAATTTCTACATTGGCAGGAGGGGAAACATGATCCTGTTATGTAGCCAGTAAGGTCAAAGTCATTTATTTACAGAGATCTTATTCATCACAGCCTTAAGATAGGACAATAATCCCCAAAATGTATTTAAAAAAAGGATCATTACAGTAAACTCTATTACTGTAAGAATTCTGAAAAGACTTTAATATGTTAGTAAGTACTGCATATTTAAATAAGGTAATGTGATGTATATTGTTTTCTACACTTGATCCCATTTTTTAGATAAATAGGGCTAAATGACTACACACAAAAAAGCTTTTTCTGATCCAAGTATTTGCATATCCCAAATCTCATTCAAGATTTACAATTGATACAGGTGTTATTATAGCCATTAGAAAACTTATGAAGCAGAAGAGAAGCTAGCTGTCTTGCCACATTCCACATATCTTGGAAGAGACAGGTTTTGTACCAAGATCATTTTGACTCAGGACACAACCTGACTGTATCAAAGTACAAATTTTAGGTGCTGCTTCTTCCAGCCTCTACCCCTAGAGGTCAAGGGGATCTTTGCTTGTTTTTCCCCGGGGCCACATTTCTGTCCTGGCCCCAAACGAGGCCCTTACACCCTGCACAGGCATGCCATGCTTTCCTGCCAGGCTCACTCAGAGCACAGCATTAAGCACATACTCTCCCCTCCAGATCAATTCCCACATTGCTCTCCAAGAACACTCTGCACAGCTAGGCAGCGAGGCTTCATATTAATCATGTTTTCTAATTATTTATTTATTAGAACAAGGGAGTTGAACACCTGGCAACATTTGCATTTGCAAATTAGGGAAGCAGCCTCACTCCAGCAGAAATCTGATTTTATTATTTGCCTTGTAAAACCAAGTTGGCTCAGTGATGGAGAAAAAGTTATATTAATATTATCAAGGATGAAATGCTGGAAATACATCTCTTTTCCCACCCCCGGATTTGGTATATAGTGGGCAAATCTGTATACTTGAAAGCTAATTCATGATGCAACTGTAAGGGTGAAAGAGAGTATATCAATATTTCTCATTCTTCTTATTTTTATTGGAATATAGTTGTTTTACAATATTGTATTAGTTTCTACTGTACAGCAAAGTGAATCAGCTATAGACATACATACATCCTCTCTTTTTGAAACTTCCTTCTCATTTAGGTCACCAGAGAGCATGGAGTAAGGCTCCCAGAGTAAAATGGTAGATCCTCATTAGCTATCTATTTTATACACAGTAGTGTATATATGCCAATCTCAATCTCCCTATTGATCCTACCTTCCCTTCACCCATTGCTGTAGATGTTTGTTCTCAAAATCTAGGTCTTTGTTTCTGTTTCACAAATATGATTGTCTATACCATTTTTCTAGATTCCATATATATATGTGTTAATCTATGGTATTTTTCTTTCTGACTTACTTCACTCTGAGAATCTCTAGGTCCATACATGACTCTACAAATGACAAATTTTGACTCCCTTTCACGGTTCAGTAATATTCCACTGCATATATATACTACTCTTCTTAACCCATTCCTGTTGATAGACATTTAGGTTGCTTCTCCTGGCTATTGCGAATAATGCTGCAGTGAACATTGGGCTGTATGTGCCTTTCTGAATTCTGGTTTTCTCTGGGTGTATGCCAAGCAGTGGGATTGCTGGGTCTATAAATTCAAGAACTCTCAGTTGAGCACTTGCTATATCCATGCCCCTTCAGTTAGCACTAGGTCATAATTTAAGGACATGAGTTCAGACACACGTGTGGTCAATTTCTAAACGGCACCAAACACATGGAGTCTCCACATAGATGCAGAGATATGGATGATTATAGGTACTTTTGAGGCTTAAAATGGATATAATAGGGGCTTCCCTGGTGGTTCAGTGGGTAAGGACACCACCTTGCAGTGCAAGGGGTTCGATCCCTGGCCTGGGAAGATCCCACGTGCCACGGAGTGGCTGGACCCATGTGTCCAATCACCGAGCCGGAGCTCTGGAGCGCATGCGCCTAGAGCCGGTGCTCTGTGACAACAGAGGCCACTGCAATGGGAGGCCCACATGGGCCAGAGAACAAAGATGGATGAACATAGATACATGAAAGACCAATAGTTGTGGCCCACCAGCCCCTCTCCCCCACAAAAAAACAAGATATAATACACACAGCACTTAACTCATAGGTAAGTCATACCCAATACTGGCTACTCACCCTCCCCTGATCATAAAGTTACAAAGACAAAGCCCACAGTTACAGGTTTTCAATCCATAAGGAAGATAAATTTGTTTTTGAAAACAATGTTTTCAGTGTTACAGGAAGTCAAATATATGGAAGTAAAGGATAATTTTGGATAAGAACATACAGATCGGATAGTCACATTCTCTTAAGTATATAGTTCATCTGACTCCTGAACAAGTGGGTTAGGAACGCAGACCCTCTGTGCGGCAGACAATCTGCACATAACTTTGCAGTCAGCCCTCTGTATCCTCGGTGCGATATCCTCAGAGTCAACTGAGGATCATGTAATAGTGTACTGTTTACTATTGGAAAAAGAGCCACATGCATGGACCCATGCAGTTCAAAGCTGTGTTGTTCAAAGGGTATCTGGAAGAGAGAGAAGGGAGCTATGTTTACATAATGAATGCATGCAGAATGAGCCTTGGGTGACTGAAATTTATCCCGTAACCAAATTATTCCACGGATAGCCAAGAGTCGTGCTTCACGGAATTTAATTTAGCCACTGTGTACCTTGTGGGAGGGAAACTGAGGGCAAAGATGAGACAGCCAACTGGAGTACTGTAGGACTGTAATTTCTTAGATGTTGCCAAGTCCTCCAGCTTTCTGGATTCACTCTCTAAACCACGAGTTCCCTCAAAGAATATTTCTGTCCTTTGGGAAAAAAAACTGGACAAAAAATTCAAACCTCCTAGACTCAGCAGTCCAATTGCATCAGATAGTTAAAATTAGATGCTCTCTGTCTGATGGAGGACTTCAGGCTAGATTTCATGATGATCCAAACAAGGGCAGTGAACATGGAATGACGAAAACACATGGAAGACTCCCTCTCACTGTTGGGTGGTATATGTATATGGTATATCTGAATTCTTTAAAACAAACATGGGGTAAACTACCTTAGAAAGGAATGTGAGACACTGAAGAACATTTCTGAAACTACTGGAAAAAATACTGAATGTGGAGCAAAGTTGAAAGAGCCGAGTGAGAATTCAGAAGTGTCACACTGGACGTGTGACTTCATACCTCATTTCTATAAGGGATAATGTTAACCTGTGAACACCATATAACATAAAATATATGAAGTTATCAGCATAATACAAGGCACATAATACATTTTCACTGACATAATATCTTTCTGACACAGCATGTAATGTAAAATTGCACAAAAGATTTTGTTCACCAGAAAAATGTCAATGAAGAGAAAATTACTTTAAAGAATTAATGGAAAAGTAATTTGGGATAAATACATATGTGTATTAATCCATGCTAGAACCCAGAAAAATAGAAGAAATAATTTACTTATGGGGGACGGAAAGTAAGCACATTTATTTCTACATGTCACCAAGATTTGAATAAACACACACCTAAAAAAAGAGAAAGCAGGCAGCTGAACTGCTCACCTTGTGGGATCCAATTGCCCTACATGAAGTGATAGCTACCTGCATGGAAAACAGATGTTACCACTTCTACTTTCTGTAGTAGCAGGAAGCTGGGAGGATAAAATTCTGTGTTACCTTGCATGGAAAACATAGCAGGAGACTGAAATTTTCCCGAAAATTTAGGCCAAGAGTCGTGCTTCACGGAATTTAATTTAGCCACTGTGTACCTTGTGGGAGGGAAACTGAGGGCAAAGATGAGACAGCCAACTGGAGTACTGTAGGACTGTAATTTCTTAGATGTTGCCAAGTCCTCCAGCTTTCTGGATTCACTTTTAAACCACGAGTTCCCTCAAAGAATATTTCTGTCCTTTGGGAAAAAAAACTGGACAAAAAATTCAAACCTCCTAGACTCAGCAGTCCAATTGCATCAGATAGTTAAAATTAGATGCTCTCTGTCTGATGGAGGACTTCAGGCTAGATTTCATGATGATCCAAACAAGGGCAGTGAACATGGAATGACGAAAACACATGGAAGACTCCCTCTCACTGTTGGGTGGTATATGTATATGGTATATCTGAATTCTTTAAAACAAACATGGGGTAAACTACCTTAGAAAGGAATGTGAGACACTGAAGAACATTTCTGAAACTACTGGAAAAAATACTGAATGTGGAGCAAAGTTGAAAGAGCCGAGTGAGAATTCAGAAGTGTCACACTGGACGTGTGACTTCATACCTCATTTCTATAAGGGATAATGTTAACCTGTGAACACCATATAACATAAAATATATGAAGTTATCAGCATAATACAAGGCACATAATACATTTTCACTGACATAATATCTTTCTGACACAGCATGTAATGTAAAATTGCACAAAAGATTTTGTTCACCAGAAAAATGTCAATGAAGAGAAAATTACTTTAAAGAATTAATGGAAAAGTAATTTGGGATAAATACATATGTGTATTAATCCATGCTAGAACCCAGAAAAATAGAAGAAATAATTTACTTATGGGGGACGGAAAGTAAGCACATTTATTTCTACATGTCACCAAGATTTGAATAAACACACACCTAAAAAAAGAGAAAGCAGGCAGCTGAACTGCTCACCTGGTGGGGATCCAATTGCCCTACATGGGAAGTGATAGCTACCTGCATGGAAAACAGATGTTACCACTTCTACTTTCTGTAGTAGCAGGAAGCTGGGAGGATAAAAATTCTGTGTTACCTTCATTGCTGTGATTTTTACTGTTTAGTAACTTTTCAAATCTGTATAGCAGGAGGAGATAAGAGCATTTAGTCACTTTTTTTTTCTTTCTTTGCTGTACCTGTATATTATATCACATTTATTAAGTTCATAGTATTCATTTGCACCCTATATGAATGACAGAAAATATTGACCTCCTTAAAAATACTACCTGAATCTCTCACCCAAAAATAGGATTTATAAGACAGAAACCTCCTTTTGTCGAAGTTATTCTATCCAAAGTTAACACACATAAAAATCTGCCCAATGATACATGATCTCTGTGGATACATGTTGTGTAATTACTTTCGACTTTATCAAGGGTGAACAGAGGAATTCTTTGATTCCTATTGTGTTCTCTAGGAACATACTTCTAGGTATGTTTTTTTATCGTGCACACTAAGCAGTTTTAAATTCCTGCTAGTGAAATAAGACTGGTTACCCATCAGCTTTATGGTTTCCAAACTCTTATCACAATGAAAACAATGAAAGAAATAATCATAGTTATCATTTATCACACTTTTGTGCAGGGAAATGTGCTTTATCTCTACCGTCTGCTTCAATGCTAACTCCTGTAGTCTTAAAGATGCGGAAATTAAGGGAAAAGGTGATTAGCTGAGGCAGTCCCACATCTAGAAAAGACTGAATAGTATTTAAGAGACAAGTGACACAGAAATCCCCCTGGGACAAACACACAGCCCGCTTTCCTTGGGAAGATGCAAGCCCAGATCCTGTGGAAATTCTGGCTCCAGAAGCCTTACCTCTCTATGCCTCGCTTGCCTTGTCTGTATGATAAAGTTGATAAGAGCAGCTCCTGCCTTGCTGGATACCCACGAGGATCAAGTAGTTAACATACGCCAAGCAGTGAGATCGAGGCTGGGTGTACTGTAAACGTCAGCTGTATTAGTTTCTATTCATGGCACCATTATAATTAGGGGTTACAGCAGAGATTCTTTGTCTTCATAACTTGATAAACTGGAGGAACCTATGAATGAGACACATAAAGATGTCTTTTTAGCTTAAGTCTTAGACTGGGATGAAACCAAAACATTCTTCTATGACCTTTCTTCTTTCTTATTCTTCCATATTTTACATTCAGCGCCTGCAGGAAAATCAGATGAACTTCAGGGAGGACAAAGACCTTACTCCTTCCTGGGATGCAGTGGCTTGGTTCCATGTCTTTGGGATTAGTTGACCTTTGCTCTACAGAGAGGTTCCTTTCCTGTGGGGTATTGATGGGGTACAATAGGTGGCCTTTGGTTTCTCCTTGACTCAGGTGAGTTGGTGCCAGAGTCGCCACCCTGGACGTAGTGAGCCAGTGTCTCTAAGGGCAATAAGCATTCTGAAGAACTGATTTCCAACAGAACATCCCTAGTAAAATAGGAGAAGGTAATGCTGATATTCACACCTCTTCACCGCATACCTTTGCTTCTCTGAGATTCCAGTGAACTCACATTTGACTTTTCTCACTGTCAGTGAGGAAGATATATGTACCTATGGAGACATCTTAACAATAGGATGCAGGATAGCATCAACAGTATTATCAGAATGTGTGAGATACATGTGTGTGTGCATGTGTGTATGTCTATCCACAAATACTGGGGGAAAACACTAAAGTGATGCCTACATTATGGGTTTGAATTTTTCTTCCTTTATATTGCATGATCGATTCCTTCTACAATGATGATGATTTATGTATATAATCAGAAACAATATGACCAGAAGCATTATACACAATAAAACCCTTAAAGTGAACAGTAAACATCTAAATTGACCAATAATTCTGTTTGGAGAATAGTTTGATATTGGAAAAATAGGGAAAACCAGTGGTGTACTCTAGAGAAATACACGATTCAAAATAAAACAAAAGAGGGCTTCCCCTGGTGGTCCAGTGGGTAAGGACACCGCCTTGCAGTGCAAGGGGCGCTGGTTCGATCCCTGGCCTGGGAAGATCCCACGTGCCGCGGAGCGGCTGGACTGATGTGTCCAATTACTGAGCTGGAGCTCTGGAGCGCATGCGCCCTGAGCCGGTGCTCTGCGACAACAGAGGCCACTGCGATGGGAGGCCCGCACGGGCCAAGGAACAAAGATGGATGAAAACAGATAAATGAAAGACCAATAGAAGTGGCCTGCCTGACCCCTCCCTCCCCAACCCGCCCCCCCAAAAAACTGTTAAAAAAAAAAAGGGAGAGAAATTATAAGGAAAATCACAAAGTCTTAATACCCCTCTACAAAGAATTTGAAAATAGAAAAATAGTAGTAAAACAAACTTGTCAATGAAAGGAAGTATCTTTGTGTGAGGGGATTTGTGAGTCTGCCGGTTAAATTGCCACTCCGTTTTCATAGGATGCTTTCAACAATGTTGTGATGTGGTTATTATTGTTCTGTTTTGCATACTAAGTGGTTTTTGCAAAGACATTCAGCTGTAAAGTGTGAACTAGAGCTGAAAGTTAGGTTTCCTGACTAGAACTCTACTTCTAGTGGCCTCAAAAAAATGAGAGAGAGAGAGAGATAAGACTCAATAGAAATCTCATTCGGGAACTGTGTATTTTTGGTGTGAACAAGGAAACACCCTTAACAGATCCCTAAAAAGAAAAAGAAAAAAATCATTATACTAAGTTTTGATCTTTCTTCATTGGAGGATAATTGCTTTGCAATGCTGTGGTGGCCTCTGCTGTACATCAGCATAAATCAGTCAGAATTACATACTGCCCCCTTCCCCACCCCATGCCACCCCTCTAGTTCATCACAGGATGCTCGGCTGGGCTCCCGTGCTGTACGGCAGCTTCCTACTAGCTGTCTGTTTCACACATGATGGTGTATATATATCGATGCTACGCTCTCAATTTGTCCTACCCGCTCCTTCCCCATCTGTGTCCACCAATCTGTTCTTTACATCTGTATCTCCATTTCGTCTCTGTAAAGCAAGTTCATTAGTACTTTTTTTCTAGATTCCATGTATGTGTGTTCATATACAATGTTTGTTTTTCTTTTTTACCTCCTTTTTCTGTGTAACAGGCTCAGGGTTCATCCACCTCACTACAACTGATTCAAACTCTCTCCTTTTCATGGTGGAGTAATATTCCATCGTATGTACAACAACATCTTAATCTGCTGATGGACACTGAGGTGGCTTCCATGTCCTGGCCATGGACAGGCCATTTATTTATATTTAATAAATAAATATATTTATTTTTCTGTCGAAGTTAATCTAATATATTGCCAAAATCACATGCAATCAGAAAAGGTGCCAAAGGTGAAATGAGATACAAGGAAGAATAGGGTTTTCCTCATGCTGAGTGCTAAACATTATACAAGACACTGCAATGGGCTTTACATCTGCTAGCTCAATTAACTCACAGAACAGTCTTATGTATTTAAATCTCCTATATTTATATACTCCATTAGATACAATGGGATAGTCATAAAAAAATGAATGAAATCTTGCCATTGGTGACACCATGGATCAGTCTGGCGACTATTATACTAAGTAAATTCGACAGAGAAAGACAAATACTGTATGATTCCACTCACATCTAGAGTCTAAAAAAACAAACAAACAAAAAACCACAATCAATGAACAAATATAACAAAAGCAGACTTAGACACAGAGAATAAATTAGTAGTTGTTGGAGGGGGAGGAGGGGGGCAAAATAGGTGGAAGGAATTAAGAGGTACAAACAGTTATAAGTCACAAGGATGGAATGTACAATACATGGAACGTAGGCAGTATTTTATAATAGCTTCACCTGGTATGACTGTATAGAAAGACTGAGGCTCTGTTCACCTGAAAGTAATATAATTGTATCACTGAAACTAAGATAATGCTATACGTCAACTATATTTCAAGTTTTCTTTTTTCTTAAATTTTCAATTTATTGTTTAACACCAAATTAAAAAAAAAACCTAAAAATAAAAACCTTCTGAGAGCAATCCTCGTATCCCCATTTAAAGATGAGCAAGAGGGGGCTTGAAGAAAAGTGGAATAGCCTTACCAGGCTTCTTAGTTCATAACAACAACTTTGGAATCTGGAGCTACTTCTATGGTTCCAAAGTCCTTGTATGTGAGAGCGTGTGTGTGTGTGTAAAGATGTATTTCAGTTTGGTTTGGTTTGTCTATGTATTATTTTTTTTCGTATGTTAAATTTTTAACATGCATTGAGGGACAGTTCTTGAATTCATAAATAATATTTTAACTAGGAAATCTAAGGAGACATAGGAGATTGAGTAACATCATCTCTAAGTAGGGCATTGTTAATCTGTTCAGTCTGACACTGTTCACACACATACACACAAACCACCATTCTGTCTTTGATTAAACCAAGATAATCTCTCATTATTACAGAGCCACAGCTTTGGCAACTTCACCAGGCTGCTTTTAAATAAGGACACCTAATGCTAGCTGACCCGCCTCTCAGTGGCTACTACAGTGTGATTATTTCCCACTCAAAGTCAAATCATCACATTGTACGCTTTTATTATATACAGGTTTACTGGTCAGTTATTGGGGTTGCAAAGATTTGCACATAACTGAGAGACTGAACAACACCATACCTCTAAGACTGGAAAAGGCAATAATTACATATATTTTTTCATAAATGTTCTTACCATTGTTTTGGCAAAATCATTTCTATCTGAATGTTTTATATGAGGATATTCACTTTATTTATCTTTTGCGTTGTAGCAATATATTTCCTCTATCCCTCTATGCTTTCTTACAATAAAGCAAGATACTTTTTTAAAAATTTAAATTTCAAGGGAAGTGGAGTCATGTAGTTTCACATGGATTTGTGGGGAGCATTAACTTTCTCTGCTATAGTAGGGAAGTCACCTTCCAGCTTAGTTTTAGAAGAGCCTCCGCTCTCATCGATGAAACAAACAAAAAGAGATACTGTAAGCAAAGCCCTCTCCAGAAGCAATTTGTAAAGGAAATGAGGCAAATCACCAATGAGTACATGGTAGGCATTTATTAACACCTGACAAAATGATACAAAGGGAGACATTTTAAATATTTCATTAATATTTTAAACCCTCTGTGTTTATTAGGTTGCGGGAATATAGTTCTCAGGTGTTTTGGTGGGAATGTAAATTAATATCTTTTAGAACAAAATCTGGCTATATGAAACAAAACGTAAGCGTATACACTTTGGAACTGTCAAATCCTGTTTCAGATGTTTCTCCTAAAGGAGTTATCAGACAAGTGCACCAAGATATGTGTGTGTGAGAAAACACTCACTGTGACAATGTTAATACACACACACAAAGTAATGTGTTCGTTCATTAATTAGTATTCATTGTGGTGACCCGTAAATTGTAGGTTTTTAAAACAATAAGGTACATGTGTATACCTATGGCTGTTCATGTTGACGTCTGGCAGTAAACCACAAAACTCTGTAAAGCTATTATCCTTCAATTAAAAAACACAAAAAATAATAAAGTAACTTTATAGATAAGTAGATAAATAGGGAGATAGATCAATAGATAGGAAGACAGGCAGCTATATCTGGATATTTTATTAAGAAACAGTGTGATTACAAATCATTCAAGTTAATATCAGTTAAGAAAAGGATAGATCAGGTATTATTGATTGCTAATCTATTATGGACCACAGTCATATTTAGTCCTCGCAGTAACTCTTGCATTTGCATGTTAAAATATACACTTTAAAGCAGCAGCAAAAAGTTCAACTCTCAGAGACTGAGAGTGGTACATTTGGGATTTCAACCCGGTCTGGTTCCAAATCCAATGCTCTTTCTACTGCACCAAGCTGCTTCCACAGCGGCTGGAGCCTGTCTGCATCTGTTCTACACTTGTCTACCGTTGTTTGCATTTTTTTCCATTTTAAAGCAACAGCCAGCCCCTGCCCCACCAGGCTCCACAACACGTCAGCTCCCTTCCCCAGGGCTGAGGCGGATCCACTCACCTCCCTGGCATGCACGCGCAGCTCTGCGGCGGACCACCGCAGCTGGCAATCCACCCTGCCAGAGGAGCTGGAAAGTGCGGAAAATTCCTCAGAGAGCTGGCAACATCTGTTGGATAGGTGATGAAAAATAAACTGGTAATAAACCCATTTCAGGAGCAAAAAAAAGCATGGCTCCTCACAGTGCTGATGATTCGTTTTATGCAAGCGTAGCAGCCCTGGTCTACTTGACAAGCAGAGAAACAGCTTGTCTGGAGGCCAGTGATCCCCGCCAGAGGCGGCGGCTGTGCACACCAGGAGCAAGCGCAGGCGAGGGCAGAGGAGGAAGCATTCGGAAAGATGGCCCCGAAAGCCTGCACCACCTGTGGCTGGCTCCTGGCACAGAGGAGTGGCCCAGGTGGTGAAGTGGGAACATACATGTCAGGAATGAGTTTCAACCCCGCAGCCGTGACTTCCTCCCTGGTCCAGGCTGCCAAGCTGCTCTGGGTTCATTCAGCCATCAAAGCCTTCTTTCCTCGATCCATCCACTCATGGTTTCCCTTATTCGAATATGTATTACCTACCCTAATGAAAACATCTTTTTATTACTGGATGCCTTCACGGGTACCATTATATTACAATCTAGGATGGCTTTCCTGCAGAAGAGTAGCAGTATAAAAGAATAAATGGCAGATGAACATTTATGGAGTGTAAATCTGATAAGATATAAATGAAGGTAACAAAATGGATTGGGAAAATAGATCAGGTATTATTGATTGCTAATCTATTATGGACCACAGTCATATTTAGTCCTCGCAGTAACTCTTGCATTTGCATGTTAAAATATACACTTTAAAGCAGCAGCAAAAAGTTCAACTCTCAGAGACTGAGAGTGGTACATTTGGGATTTCAACCCGGTCTGGTTCCAAATCCAATGCTCTTTCTACTGCACCAAGCTGCTTCCACAGCGGCTGGAGCCTGTCTGCATCTGTTCTACACTTGTCTACCGTTGTTTGCATTTTTTTCCATTTTAAAGCAACAGCCAGCCCCTGCCCCACCAGGCTCCACAACACGTCAGCTCCCTTCCCCAGGGCTGAGGCGGATCCACTCACCTCCCTGGCATGCACGCGCAGCTCTGCAGCGTACCACAGCATCTGGCAATCCACCCTGCCAGAGGAGCTGGAAAGTGCGGAAAATTCCTCAGAGAGCTGGCAACATCTGTTGGATAGGTGATGAAAAATAAACTGGTAATAAACCCATTTCAGGAGCAAAAAAAAGCATGGCTCCTCACAGTGCTGATGATTCGTTTTATGCAAGCGTAGCAGCCCTGGTCTACTTGACAAGCAGAGAAACAGCTTGTCTGGAGGCCAGTGATCCCCGCCAGAGGCGGCGGCTGTGCACACCAGGAGCAAGCGCAGGCGAGGGCAGAGGAGGAAGCATTCGGAAAGATGGCCCCGAAAGCCTGCACCACCTGTGGCTGGCTCCTGGCACAGAGGAGTGGCCCAGGTGGTGAAGTGGGAACATACATGTCAGGAATGAGTTTCAACCCCGCAGCCGTGACTTCCTCCCTGGTCCAGGCTGCCAAGCTGCTCTGGGTTCATTCAGCCATCAAAGCCTTCTTTCCTCGATCCATCCACTCATGGTTTCCCTTATTCGAATATGTATTACCTACCCTAATGAAAACATCTTTTTATTACTGGATGCCTTCACGGGTACCATTATATTACAATCTAGGATGGCTTTCCTGCAGAAGAGTAGCAGTATAAAAGAATAAATGGCAGATGAACATTTATGGAGTGTAAATCTGATAAGATATAAATGAAGGTAACAAAATGGATTGAAGAAGGAAAGGACATAATCGAAAGATAAAATCACCCTTGGTAATAACTGCACTCGCTACGAGTTAGTCCATGGCTGTAAATGTGATTGTGGATGAAGATGAAAGAGAATTAATGTCTGTCTTTTTTTTCTAGAATTAATCTAAGAGAGAGCAACTTAGTGTTTTTCCCAGGCAAAGCCACTATTACACCATATGGAGGACAAAACAGAAGCAAGGCTAGAAGTTATCCATGCGTTAGCATACCATACAAGCCAGATAAAGCTCTGTTACTATTCTCTTCGTATCCTCTGTACTCATATGAAGTTTTATTTTATTCTCTAACCTCTTACATGTATGCTCACTGAATCAAAAGGTCCAGGTCAGAGAGATGAAAAAATGAGGATGGAGCAAGGGGAGGGAGAGAGAGAGAGAATATATTAGAGAACAGAATCCTCCTGGACATCAAACGGTAATGACAGCGAAAATCAGGATGATTCTAAGAAAAAGGTGAACTCTATGAGACTGAAGTGTAGCAGTGTGGACCACCTAGCCCTGCATGCTCTCCACGGCTTACTCTGAAGATCTATCATTATTAGTTATTCAGGATGCAGAAGTTTCCTGCCTCTTCTGGCACTAACATAAAGACGGATATAATCCTGGTCCCCATCCTCTACGCCCAGCACCAGGAAGGTACCATATGGTACTGCAAGAGGACAGCCTTGGGAGCCACAGAGCCTGGGGTTTGGCTCTGCACGTCATCATTTGGTCATTCTCTGAACAAGTTGCATGTATAGCATCTTCATCTATAAAATAGATATCATTCATGTTTGGCTGATGTGACTGTGATAACCATTAAATGAGATGATATTTATGGAGTATGTAGACGAGTGGATAATACATACAAATTATTCAATAAGCAGTAGCTATTATTCCTATCATCATGACAATGATTATTTTCTCTAAGTCTGTTTCCTCATTAGTTGAATTTGAATATGATATGTAAGATTGGAGTGAACAATAAATGACCTCTATTTTATGCATTCTAGATGATAACAGTGTTCAATCTAGCTTCAAAGAGAGAGAAAGATGGACGTGCACAGCTTGCCTAGCTATGTTTATAAAGTAGTATATGTTCAAAGAGCAGTGGGCATTTAATTAAATTAATATGGTAGGAGACATTTCCGTATGAAGTTCCTGAGCTCAATTCCATGTTCAAAATAAAAGATTATCAATATCCTTCAGGATGAAGTGAGACTTCATACATAGAAATAAATAGCAATTTTTCATACACAGGTTTAGATGTTCAAAAACTTTCATGTTCATTTTAGGACTGATAATAAGCCATGTCCTGCAACAAAATGCTCACATTATAGATTTGGTACTATACTTCTCACAAATAATGTTTTCTTAATACGACTGTGCCTAGAGCCCCCCATTCCAAGTAGGGAGAGAGTCTATGCCCCCTTTGATGCCTGCTCGTCCCACATCCTGGAGTGGTCTCTTCTTTCCATCGACTCAAGGTTTTCACTTTCTTCACAATTCAACCTCTTACAGAATCTCCCCCATCCTTCTGTCATCCAAGGACTAGTCTATGTTGTTCTAATCTGCTTTTTATAGCATTCTATAGTTACTTTTCCAATAACACTATATTTCATTTATATTAATCTACTTCCCCCCATCAGACTTTGAGATCTTGAGAGAAACCTCATTCTACTGAGATGTTTATTTCTTCATGCACTATCTACCATAATATGCTTATTTGCTATTAATCTTCCCTATGAGGTTTATTTCATAATGGGAGGGTGTCTATTTGGTCATTCTCTGAACAAGTTGCATGATAGCATCTTCATCTATAAAATAGATATCATTCATGTTTGGCTGATGTGACTGTGATAACCATTAAATGAGATGATATTTATGGAGTATGTAGACGAGTGGATAATACATACAAATTATTCAATAAGCAGTAGCTATTATTCCTATCATCATGACAATGATTATTTTCTCTAAGTCTGTTTCCTCATTAGTTGAATTTGAATATGATATGTAAGATTGGAGTGAACAATAAATGACCTCTATTTTATGCATTCTAGATGATAACAGTGTTCAATCTAGCTTCAAAGAGAGAGAAAGATGGACGTGCACAGCTTGCCTAGCTATGTTTATAAAGTAGTATATGTTCAAAGAGCAGTGGGCATTTAATTAAATTAATATGGTAGGAGACATTTCCGTATGAAGTTCCTGAGCTCAATTCCATGTTCAAAATAAAAGATTATCAATATCCTTCAGGATGAAGTGAGACTTCATACATAGAAATAAATAGCAATTTTTCATACACAGGTTTAGATGTTCAAAAACTTTCATGTTCATTTTAGGACTGATAATAAGCCATGTCCTGCAACAAAATGCTCACATTATAGATTTGGTACTATACTTCTCACAAATAATGTTTTCTTAATACGACTGTGCCTAGAGCCCCCCATTCCAAGTAGGGAGAGAGTCTATGCCCCCTTTGATGCCTGCTCGTCCCACATCCTGGAGTGGTCTCTTCTTTCCATCGACTCAAGGTTTTCACTTTCTTCACAATTCAACCTCTTACAGAATCTCCCCCATCCTTCTGTCATCCAAGGACTAGTCTATGTTGTTCTAATCTGCTTTTTATAGCATTCTATAGTTACTTTTCCAATAACACTATATTTCATTTATATTAATCTACTTCCCCCCATCAGACTTTGAGATCTTGAGAGAAAACCTCATTCTACTGAGATGTTTATTTCTTCATGCACTATCTACCATAATATGCTTATTTGCTATTAATCTTCCCTATGAGGTTTATTTCATAATGGGAGGGTGTCTATTTGTGTTCTATACCATAATCTCAGAATCTGGAATTTTTTGTCCCACAGCAGGCACTCAATACGTATTTGTGGAATAAATGAAAGATGGAAGGGGTCATATTCATAGAAATTAGCCTAGTGCCTGGTTATGTTATTCAGAAAAGTTGTGTTAAAGTTAACAATTAGTGATGCCCTAATATTAGCTATCATTTAGAACAACAGTATTTGCTACAGTACTGAATATTCATTATCATTCAGAAGGATCATACACATGGGCAAAGCTTAGAGATGAAGATGGTGAAGGAAGTTCACAAGAAAAAACCATCTGTCATAAAGGCACAGTGACGTGGAAGAGATGGGCACCTATAGCAAATGACGTAAGATGAAGATAGAGTTAAAAGAAAACACTGGAGATCTCAGAGGCAGCAAGGAAGGGCTGTCGTGCTATGTGAACAAGTCTGCACTTAGTACTGCAAAGAAAAACGTGGAGCCATAGAAAAATTTTGATCAATCCATTAAGGGGATCTGTTTATGCTCTGAGCAGAGAGTTGGCTATCTATGATCTGGGCTCCTTCTCTTTGTTAAGAAAATAACTGATGCCAACTGCAAACACTATATAAAATGTACACATGAAATACCTAAGGATTGTAAGGATTATGAGGAAAACACAAAAGCAGGCTGTGGGGATGGGGAGCTGAAAATACAACTAGCATGAGGGTGATAAAACAGAGACACCACAACAGAATAGCTGAAAAAGTAAATTAAAACACATGAAATACCTTTTTAAATTAGACTATGCCCCTTTGATGCCAGCTCGTCCCACATCCTGGAGTGGTCTCTTCTTTCCATCGACTCAAGGTTTTCACTTTCTTCACAATTCAACCTCTTACAGAATCTCCCCCATCCTTCTGTCATCCAAGGACTAGTCTATGTTGTTCTAATCTGCTTTTTATAGCATTCTATAGTTACTTTTCCAATAACACTATATTTCATTTATATTAATCTACTTCCCCCCATCAGACTTTGAGATCTTGAGAGAAAACCTCATTCTACTGAGATGTTTATTTCTTCATGCACTATCTACCATAATATGCTTATTTGCTATTAATCTTCCCTATGAGGTTTATTTCATAATGGGAGGGTGTCTATTTGTGTTCTATACCATAATCTCAGAATCTGGAATTTTTTGTCCCACAGCAGGCACTCAATACGTATTTGTGGAATAAATGAAAGATGGAAGGGGTCATATTCATAGAAATTAGCCTAGTGCCTGGTTATGTTATTCAGAAAAGTTGTGTTAAAGTTAACAATTAGTGATGCCCTAATATTAGCTATCATTTAGAACAACAGTATTTGCTACAGTACTGAATATTCATTATCATTCAGAAGGATCATACACATGGGCAAAGCTTAGAGATGAAGATGGTGAAGGAAGTTCACAAGAAAAAACCATCTGTCATAAAGGCACAGTGACGTGGAAGAGATGGGCACCTATAGCAAATGACGTAAGATGAAGATAGAGTTAAAAGAAAACACTGGAGATCTCAGAGGCAGCAAGGAAGGGCTGTCGTGCTATGTGAACAAGTCTGCACTTAGTACTGCAAAGAAAAACGTGGAGCCATAGAAAAATTTTGATCAATCCATTAAGGGGATCTGTTTATGCTCTGAGCAGAGAGTTGGCTATCTATGATCTGGGCTCCTTCTCTTTGTTAAGAAAATAACTGATGCCAACTGCAAACACTATATAAAATGTACACATGAAATACCTAAGGATTGTAAGGATTATGAGGAAAACACAAAAGCAGGCTGTGGGGATGGGGAGCTGAAAATACAACTAGCATGAGGGTGATAAAACAGAGACACCACAACAGAATAGCTGAAAACCAAAAGTAAAGAAAAACATCTTAGAAAGCATACAAATACAAAGAACATTATATATAAGGGAACCATGATTTGAATACTGTAGATTTCTTATTGAAAACTATGAAGGTCAGAAGAACAAACAACAGCAGAACTATAATTCTTATTAAGCTACTTTTTCCAATTTTCATTTTCTTTTTCATTTCAGAGCTGCACACTTATAAGATCATGCCTTTTACCTGAGTTCTTTCCCTCAGTGGTAACACTGCAGAGGGAGAGAAAGCGGGCATCATCTCTAGCTTATTAACACTGATGTAGACTAGATGCAGAAGGTTGCCCTCTCCACAAGAATTCTTCATGTTGTCCTTTCTCAGTCACACCCACGTCCCTCCCACCCTCACATTCCCACTGCACGCTGACAACCATTAACTGTTCATATGTATGTCCTTTCAAGAGTGCTTACAAATGGAACTGAAGAGGTGGCTTTTGAGATTGGCTAGATGAGATCTACCAGATTATTTTCTATATCAGTAGTATGCTCCTTTTTATTGCTAACTAGTGGTGTATGGCATGGATGTATTAGGTTTTATATAATCATTAACAGATTGATGGATGTAAAATTGTTTCCAGTTTGGGGATGTTGCAAATAAAGCTGCTGTAAACATTCACATACAGGCTTTTGTGTGACCATAAGTTTTTATTTCTCTGGGATAAATGCCCACTGGTACAATGGCTAGGTAATAGGGTATTTGCATGTTTTCTTTTCAAAAGACACTTGCAAACACATGTCCAAAGTTGGCTGTGCCATTTTACATTCCCACTAGCAACACATGCATGGGCCAGTATCCCTGTCCCTTCACCAGCATTCATTGTGGGTTGTCTGTCTTCCTTTCTTGCCATTCTGATGAGGACAGAGAAACCACCAGTTGTGGGTTTCATCTGTATGTCCCTAATGGCTGCTGCTGCTGAATATCTTCTGATGATTTACCATTAATTTATCCTCTTCAGTGAGATGTATTTTCCTATGGTTTTCCCATTTTCTTGTTGGACTATTATTTTATTGCTCAGTTTGGATGATTCTTTACATATTAGGTTTTTTGCCTATGTGATTTGTAAATATATTTTCCAACTGTGTAGCTTGCTTAGAAAAGAAAAATGAGTAGGTATCTCCTCCCTGCTCCTCTTAAATATTGAAAAGCCTTTCTCTGAGGCGTAAGGAGGTGAAATGTCTTCTTACACAAAAAACAAGTGGCTGAGATGTGGTTTGAATTTAGTTTGTTGTTTATTCCACCTCAGGTGTTTCCTTATGCAGAAGGAAAAGTAAAAAGTCTTTTACTAAGTGATATATGGGAAGAGTCTACTTTCCATCACAATTTTAAGTCTGACCTATAAAAATCATCCCCTCCCACTCACAATCTGAGTAAAGTCATGTCAAGTATACTGAGCGCTGAAACTTGTGTGCTTTGTTGAAGTATGTTCTTTATTCCCACCGTCTTTAAATATCTAAGCGATCTGATAAATACATTCTACACACCATTAGTACCTAATACTAGTGGTGTGTAGAATGTGAACTAATATGAACTGTTCTGACAGAGAAAGCTGTTTTCCTAAATATTTTCTATCAAGGCAAGATCCAGAAGTATATACTGATCTAAGTAATACAAATGAGTACAGGTGCACACTGATCTTAGTAATATAAATGAATACATGTGTACCCACTGTGCTATGACTCATTTTTTTGGGAGAGAAAAATTTCAGGAAACTTTTAAAAATGTCTGCTTTGGTCAAAAGGGAAGATTTGTATTTCTGTTCCTTTCTATGGTTTTTTTTTTAAGCTACATTCATAAATGACCATTACTTTTAAAATATTAAGAACATAAAAGATAAAGCAGTGCCTATGTAATGAAGAGTACAGGAAGTTTTCACTTCTTAGCTTCAGAATTTCTGACCATAAATTTCCCTAAAATACGTGTTTCTGTTGGGTGAACTTTTCCATGATTGTTCAGCCAGAGGGTAGTGAACTGGCATGAGTGATGAAAACTAAACATTCCACTGCTAAATGAAGAAATACACTCTGATCAGTAAGTTGTCCTAATTTACACATTAAATTACAGGGCTAGGCTCTACACCTAGATCTGAATGATTCCAAAGCCCCAGCTCTTTCATAGGCTCCGCCTTTCCATGAACTTTCAACCTCGGGTGATATGGTTCTTTTCAGGTAACTTCACCAGCGGCTTAATTCCCCAGGTGTCTAAAACTATCCAGCCCAGGTTCAGCCTTTCCTTTTAGCACCTCCCTTTTCATAACTGTACCTTGTAAATGTATAATTTCACACATTTATTCCTCTCCAAAGTCAGCTGGTTCGGGTGTAGTTTCAACGTATTTCTTCTCTCTGTGGTAATGCAGACAGGGGATCAATACAGTCACTGGACATTAGATGGAAAATGCAGAACTGCTGCACTGAGTTAGATCGGCAAGAACTGCCCTAATGTTAACAGGCAATGGCTCTAAGCTCTCTTCATTTTCAAACACATCTCAGAGTAGAGGATGAAACACGGATCCTCTCAGCCTCACTGTAGTTTCCGTACTTAACAGTTTTATCTTAGATTATGTGGGAGAGTCTTTACCTCTGGGTGTTATTTGAAATTTATAATTGTGAATTGTATCATTTTCCTCAATATGTAAAAGAGTTAGTTCAGAGGGATTCCATGGCTTGTCTGAAACAGATAGGTAGTAGGACTCAAAATCACTCTGTCCTAATGATCACACATGCAATTTCCCCCCAAATGTATCATTCAAACTTCACTGTTAATTTAAAATTAAAAGTTGAAAACAGAGTAATGAAATAGCTGGGCTACTTATTACATATGTGGAATTATTTAAGACTTCATGGCATGGGCTTTATCTTTACCTCAACTAGCAGATTTTTTTTTTTTTTCCACAAGACTTTTTTTATGTAGGTAGTCATAGGTTCAGATTCAGCAGAACTTTGCAACTTACCTGTGTTGATAAGCCTAACCTATAATAACCTTTGAAACAAAATTCGTTCTTTAAAAAAGAAAAAAAAAAGCAAAGCCAATCTTAAAATATATAGCTTTTCCTTTTTAAAAAAAAAAAAAAACCTTTTATTTATTTATTTTTGGCTGTGCTGGGTCTTTGCTGATGTGTGGGTTTAGCCGCTCTGCGGTATGTGGGATCTTCCCAGATCAGGGATCGAACCTGTGTCTCCGGCATTGGCAGACGGGTTCTTATCCACTGAGCCACAAGGGAAGCCCTAGCTTTTCCTTTACATTCAACTTCTTGGATGTATCTGCATCCCAGATCATTAGAAATAGATTTCCGTTTATTATCTCTGACTTCAGTTTATTTCCTCTACCTTTACCAGATGGAAATGTCACCAGATAAAGATGTTAATCGCATGTGACCTTGTAAATGTATAATTTCACACATTTATTCCTCCAAAGTCAGCTGGTTCGGGTGTAGTTTCAACGTATTTCTTCTCTCTGTGGTAATGCAGACAGGGGATCAATACAGTCACTGGACATTAGATGGAAAATGCAGAACTGCTGCACTGAGTTAGATCGGCAAGAACTGCCCTAATGTTAACAGGCAATGGCTCTAAGCTCTCTTCATTTTCAAACACATCTCAGAGTAGAGGATGAAACACGGATCCTCTCAGCCTCACTGTAGTTTCCGTACTTAACAGTTTTATCTTAGATTATGTGGGAGAGTCTTTACCTCTGGGTGTTATTTGAAATTTATAATTGTGAATTGTATCATTTTCCTCAATATGTAAAAGAGTTAGTTCAGAGGGATTCCATGGCTTGTCTGAAACAGATAGGTAGTAGGACTCAAAATCACTCTGTCCTAATGATCACACATGCAATTTCCCCCCAAATGTATCATTCAAACTTCACTGTTAATTTAAAATTAAAAGTTGAAAACAGAGTAATGAAATAGCTGGGCTACTTATTACATATGTGGAATTATTTAAGACTTCATGGCATGGGCTTTATCTTTACCTCAACTAGCAGATTTTTTTTTTTTTTCCACAAGACTTTTTTTATGTAGGTAGTCATAGGTTCAGATTCAGCAGAACTTTGCAACTTACCTGTGTTGATAAGCCTAACCTATAATAACCTTTGAAACAAAATTCGTTCTTTAAAAAAGAAAAAAAAAAGCAAAGCCAATCTTAAAACATATAGCTTTTCCTTTTTAAAAAAAAAAAAAAAACCTTTTATTTATTTATTTTTGGCTGTGCTGGGTCTTTGCTGATGTGTGGGTTTAGCCGCTCTGCGGTATGTGGGATCTTCCCAGATCAGGGATCGAACCTGTGTCTCCGGCATTGGCAGACGGGTTCTTATCCACTGAGCCACAAGGGAAGCCCTAGCTTTTCCTTTACATTCAACTTCTTGGATGTATCTGCATCCCAGATCATTAGAAATAGATTTCCGTTTATTATCTCTGACTTCAGTTTATTTCCTCTACCTTTACCAGATGGAAATGTCACCAGATAAAGATGTTAATCGCATGTGATACTAGAGGGAGAATGACAGGTAATTACTGCTTTAACTCAAGTGCTCACACACTAATGGATTATTGAAGATCACTGATTAATCATTATTATAGACCGCCAGGAAAAAATCAAAATGATTCTGAAATCCTGTATTAGACTGGCTGGGACGAGGTACACAATTACCTCCAGGGACAAGATACGTATCATTGTCACCCCAGCCTCTTAGAGAGCGAGCACAGGGAACAACATAGACCAAGGGAAAGTGAGAAACACCACTGACCTTTGAAATGTATGTACAGTGTCTATGTGTTCAAGGAACTCAACTGGAAGGTTTCTTGATAAAATACGATCATCTATGTTTATACTTACATGGGAAAACATGGCCCTCCACATACTTGTTGGAGCAATGATCTTGTATATGGCTCACCTGTGAATTTCAGAACATAATACTGAATTCACAGACACCTAGAATTAAAAGGAAGTTTAAAAATATGGTCCTTCAGGCTTCCCTGGTGGTCCAGTGGGTAAAGAGTCCACCTCGCAGTGCAAGGGACACCAGTTCGATCCCTGGCCGGGGAAGATCCCACGTGCTGCAGAGCGGCAGGACTGATGTGTCCAATTACGAGCCAGTGCTCTGCAATGAGAGAGGCCACTGCACTGGGAGGCCCACACAGACCAAAGAGTTAAGATGGCTGAAAATAAATAAATGAAGAACCAATAAAAGACCAAAATTTTAAAAATCCAGATATGTTCCTTCAATTACATCATTTGATGAATGACTCTCCTCTGTAGCCCCATCCTGAAGACAACCTGGGTGTGGCAGTTCCAGGAACTCAGTCCAAAACCCCCTGTTTGTTGGATAGTTGGCAGACTATCAACCCCTCTGTGTCTATTTTGTATGGCTGTAGACTTTTCATTTTTGTCTTCTGTGACTAGATTTCCCTCCAGTCTCCCTTCCCTTATTAGTTCTTCCCTAAGGGAAGGGGATTGCAACTGGGAAATCATCTAATTAGATTGTACAGTAGTTATTAGGACATATTTGCTAATGGATCTGTACATGATGCTGTTCCCTTACATCTGCCTCTTCTGGCACTGGGCTGTTCTAGGATCTACTTATTTAGATATTATCAGAGGAGATTTGGTCCAGGTTTTATTTTGTAGGCTTTGTGTGAAAGATTTGTTAATTTTGTTCATTTCTTAATAAATAGGAATGTAGCCATACTGTGCATGCATGTGTTAGTCTCACGTGTCAGCAATGCTTTGCCTGGTTCGGGGATCACCACAGGAGAGCAAACCCAGGGGTTGGACAGACAGGAGCTCGATGTACTTTTAGTTCCGTTCATTCACACTGCCCTACTTCAGAATCTCAATGCCTTCTCATTACACTTAAAAGCAAAACCACCTCTGCTGTGGCCTGAACAGTCAAGCCCTCGCGTGTTCTTCCATCTTGCCTCTCAGCCCTGACTTCACCACCTCATCACCCCAGTCTCTCTTCCTCAAATGCACCATGATGCTTTCCAACCGTCCTATGACATGGGTTTTTCTCTGTCTAGGAAACTTATCTGCATAGTTCCTAAGCGTTCTTTACATTTCTGTTACATTTTCCATTCCTAGAGAAAGCCTTTCTTGTGCTTCACAGGTCAAACTCCACCTCTGATATGCTCCAAAAGGAACACCCACACATACTTCATGAACTATCACGACTGCACTCATGTTTTGTCGTATGTGGTTTGCTAGATGTGAAGTCTAAGGCAGATATGAATTTTTGCTTAGGTAGTTTGTTGGGGACAATGGAAGTGAGAGAGGCAAGACATAAAAGGAAGAAAATGAAAAGCAAAAATGTAGACTTGGCTAGAGACAAAGGGTTTATGTTCTTCTGAAAGAAATAAATCGCTATTGCCAAGGGTGTGGCAGTTCCAGGAACTCAGTCCAAAACCCCTGTTTGTTGGATAGTTGGCAGACTATCAACCCTCTGTGTCTATTTTGTATGGCTGTAGACTTTTCATTTTTGTCTTCTGTGACTAGATTTCCCTCCAGTCTCCCTTCCCTTATTAGTTCTTCCCTAAGGGAAGGGGATTGCAACTGGGAAATCATCTAATTAGATTGTACAGTAGTTATTAGGACATATTTGCTAATGGATCTGTACATGATGCTGTTCCCTTACATCTGCCTCTTCTGGCACTGGGCTGTTCTAGGATCTACTTATTTAGATATTATCAGAGGAGATTTGGTCCAGGTTTTATTTTGTAGGCTTTGTGTGAAAGATTTGTTAATTTTGTTCATTTCTTAATAAATAGGAATGTAGCCATACTGTGCATGCATGTGTTAGTCTCACGTGTCAGCAATGCTTTGCCTGGTTCGGGGATCACCACAGGAGAGCAAACCCAGGGGTTGGACAGACAGGAGCTCAATGTACTTTTAGTTCCGTCCATTCACACTGCCCTACTTCAGAATCTCAATGCCTTCTCATTACACTTAAAAGCAAAACCACCTCTGCTGTGGCCTGAACAGTCAAGCCCTCGCGTGTTCTTCCATCTTGCCTCTCAGCCCTGACTTCACCACCTCATCACCCCAGTCTCTCTTCCTCAAATGCACCATGATGCTTTCCAACCGTCCTATGACATGGGTTTTTCTCTGTCTAGGAAACTTATCTGCATAGTTCCTAAGCGTTCTTTACATTTCTGTTACATTTTCCATTCCTAGAGAAAGCCTTTCTTGTGCTTCACAGGTCAAACTCCACCTCTGATATGCTCCAAAAGGAACACCCACACATACTTCATGAACTATCACGACTGCACTCATGTTTTGTCGTATGTGGTTTGCTAGATGTGAAGTCTAAGGCAGATATGAATTTTTGCTTAGGTAGTTTGTTGGGGACAATGGAAGTGAGAGAGGCAAGACATAAAAGGAAGAAAATGAAAAGCAAAAATGTAGACTTGGCTAGAGACAAAGGGGTTTATGTTCTTCTGAAAGTTCTGAGTACATATTTCACCACAGAGTCAGTCCTATGCCTTGTTCCAAGGGAGCAGCTTTGTGCAACATTCTTTCAAGACTGAAACCTTAGTGACCCTGCTACGCCTGAGGGAGGCTACCCTAGACTCTGGAGCTAACTGGCTCCAGTAAGGCAATGATCAGTTCTGAGATGTGGACACCTGTTCTCAAAGCATCGGGAGGGAGGATGGCGCACTGCACCAGCTGGTAAAGGTGAGCTGGGCAGAGCACCAGCAGCACTTACTATATTTACATCTAGCTACTCCTTTTGGTCATGAATACCTTTCCAAATTGAAATCTACAGAATACAAATCCAAGAATGTCAAGATGGTATCTATTTTTTTTTAATCTGCCATTGTACTCCAAGTATATAACACTGTAATAGGTGCTCGATAATTAGTTATTTAAAGAAGGAATAGATTGGCTTGTTGCCTTGATGTGGGAACCTACAAAAATATGAGATTGTAGGAAATCAAGTATGAAATTGCATAAAACCCTTAGCATATTGAAAATAGCTAGTTCAGAGGAAAACCATTGCCTAGAAACACCATAGCCCAGTGACACATAAGTAGTGTCCCCCTCATCCAGTAAGTCTGTTTAAGCATAGAACCTCATAGTTGAAAGGGCCATGAGCTCTGGTATGTTTCTACTATGTCTCTTATAAACAAAAATGTTCCTGTCTTAACCCGTGTGGATCAACTAATCATTGGATGTGATAGATAGTCATTACTTTCCTGAGGTCTGTTGGACAAAAACAGTACTCCGTTCTAAGTCCCAAAACAAGGAAAACCCAAACTCTCAAAGTTCTGGATGTTTTCATTCCACCACATTTGTAATCCAGATAGCAAAGAGCAAACGAATCTTCATATGGAGTTTTAGCTCAGGGCAAAATTCTCTGAGTTTTATCTTATATAATTAGCTCATTTAACCAGTGCCCTATCACCCTGTACAAATTAGAAAGTTGAAAACGTAATAGAACAAAAATATTTTGGCCCCACCATTAGAAATCCTTGGGCAACTGTATTTGTTCCCAGAAAGAGATGCAGCATCAAATCATTTGGGGTGGACCCACAGAGCACTTGTCCCAGACTCCACCTGCACAATGAGAGACAGGAAGTACTAACACGTCATGGCCTTCCTGCTCAGCTCAGGTATAGCAGGATCTCCCTGAAAAAGCCAGCCACACACCACCACTGGCTCATCACTGGCGATTATGAGATGTGGACACCTGTTCTCAAAGCATCGGGAGGGAGGATGGTGCACTGCACCAGCTGGTAAAGGTGAGCTGGGCAGAGCACCAGCAGCACTTACTATATTTACATCTAGCTACTCCTTTTGGTCATGAATACCTTTCCAAATTGAAATCTACAGAATACAAATCCAAGAATGTCAAGATGGTATCTATTTTTTTTTAATCTGCCATTGTACTCCAAGTATATAACACTGTAATAGGTGCTCGATAATTAGTTATTTAAAGAAGGAATAGATTGGCTTGTTGCCTTGATGTGGGAACCTACAAAAATATGAGATTGTAGGAAATCAAGTATGAAATTGCATAAAACCCTTAGCATATTGAAAATAGCTAGTTCAGAGGAAAACCATTGCCTAGAAACACCATAGCCCAGTGACACATAAGTAGTGTCCCCCTCATCCAGTAAGTCTGTTTAAGCATAGAACCTCATAGTTGAAAGGGCCATGAGCTCTGGTATGTTTCTACTATGTCTCTTATAAACAAAAATGTTCCTGTCTTAACCCGTGTGGATCAACTAATCATTGGATGTGATAGATAGTCATTACTTTCCTGAGGTCTGTTGGACAAAAACAGTACTCCGTTCTAAGTCCCAAAACAAGGAAAACCCAAACTCTCAAAGTTCTGGATGTTTTCATTCCACCACATTTGTAATCCAGATAGCAAAGAGCAAACGAATCTTCATATGGAGTTTTAGCTCAGGGCAAAATTCTCTGAGTTTTATCTTATATAATTAGCTCATTTAACCAGTGCCCTATCACCCTGTACAAATTAGAAAGTTGAAAACGTAATAGAACAAAAATATTTTGGCCCCACCATTAGAAATCCTTGGGCAACTGTATTTGTTCCCAGAAAGAGATGCAGCATCAAATCATTTGGGGTGGACCCACAGAGCACTTGTCCCAGACTCCACCTGCACAATGAGAGACAGGAAGTACTAACACGTCATGGCCTTCCCTGCTCAGCTCAGGTATAGCAGGATCTCCCCTGAAAAAGCCAGCCACACACCACCACTGGCTCATCACTGGCGATTATGAGGGACCCACATACTGTCTTGGCTGTAGGGGAACGTTCACCTTTCCCTGCTGCTACCTAAGGGGAATGTATATATCCCCTTTCTTCCTGGGCTGTAGGTTCTTCACACACCAGGTGACAAAACTACTCTGAGTGTTCTCTCAGGCACTTTTTAGAAAAGAAAAAAACAAAGTGTTACCACCACTATCACCAAATATAATACTAGAAGTAGAATAAAACTGAAAGAGATCTTTAAGAGACGCAAACAAAACTGATAACTCCAAAGCTCCACATTCTACGTATTCTGTCAAGTAATTCAGAAAAGGGTCACACGGGCTCACTTATTTGTTTCTTTTAAAAAGTCTGTTCTGAAGTGTCTATTTGTTTTTTTTTTGTTTTTTTTTTCCTGACTCCCTGAATAAGTTCTGATTTTCAATTCATTAAATGAGTGCTTATCTGTAAATCACAAAGTAATTCCTAAGCAAGATAAGCAGTCTGTGAAGAAACAAACACACTAAAGACAAATAAATATAATGATTTGCATGCCCAAGGCCAGACTCCGTATTGGGAATATGGCCCAGAAAATAAAACAACAAAAGTTAATACTGGCTCATCTTCTTCCTGGTATTTCTAAATCAATAGGTAAGTTATATGAGATTATTTCGAGCAACCAAATTAATGTGATAGAAGAAAATTCCCACAATGTTTTCGTTGACTGCCTCAAGGCAGCTCTGTAACTTTATTCAAGTGGTATCTGTGTCTAGTCTGAATCCTTTAGAATGTGGTTTCTCCCACATATTAAAAGTTTCCAACCTTTCACAACTGAGTACAACACAGTGTTTCTGTTTTGTCAGTATGAACAAAATATTCTCCTAATCACAGAGCTGAACGGATAAAAGTTTTCAAGAGATCTTTGGCAAAATAATTGCGGAGCAAACAGTATTTTCTTTACGTGATGTATACATCTGGAATGTCTCAGTATCCACTGTCTCCAGAAAGCTTAAATCCTCGTTTATAGGGGACGTTTTAAAAGTTGACTGCCTTTTCCATTGTTTATAGTCTAATTGTCCATTTATCATTAGGCAGGTAAGACTCTTCCATCTATATTTTCTTGAAGGAAGAAAACAGTAGAGAAAGTTCTCAGAATTCCGATTATATTAGATGCTAGAACCAGAATACAAAATGTAGTCCTCCAAAACCAAGCACGTTGCAGTTCTTTTGCTTAAGATATAAACATTTTCTTGAAAGTATTTTTAAAATCTGAATAATTACTGTAGACTTCTTGGATAAATGAGAATGACATTTTTGTGTGCTGTTGAACTTTCAAGAGAAACTAGAGAGTTGATTCTTGTTAACAAAATGGCTAGAAGAGGTCAACAGAATGTGCTTGCACATCATCCACAACGGTGTTCTCTCCCCTTTTATTTACATTCTAAATGGTGAAAGGGAACTATTATTTCTATTAGAAGAAAGATTTCCACTACTGTTGCCATTTTAAAATTCCAATTATCTCTTTACTGATCCTGTAGTTAACTGTCTCTTCTTGTACTTTCCAAGAGAGTTGCAAGGATAGAAAAAATAGATTTGAGGATAGACAAGATCCTTCATTTCTTTTTCATTCAGACGCAGCCTCTTCAATTTATCTCATCTTGGTGAATCATTTTAAATTACCTACAACTCTTATTATATCCTCTGTAAAAAGGAAATAATACCTTCTGTAAAAATTTGGTATTTGGATTGAGAAATACATACAGAATATTACATGAAACAGTCTAAATTCCACAGATACTATTTCCCGTCTCTCCCTTAGAAAATATATTGTCAGAACAGCACCAAATGCTAATTGGGTTTTTTTTTTTTTTTTTTGATTTTTAATGTATTAGTTTATTTTTGGCTGTTCTCTGTCTTCATCGTTGCATAGGCTTCTCACTGGGGTGGCTTCTTTTGTTGTGGAGCACAGACTCTAGTGGCTTGGGCTTCAGTAATGACAGCTCCCAGACTCTAGGGCACAGGCTCAGCAGTTGTGGCACATAGGCTTAGTTGCTCTGTGGCATGTGAGATCTTCCTGGATTAGTGATCAAACCTATGTCTTCTGCATTGGCAGGTGAATTCTTTACCACTTAAATCCTCGTTTATAGGGGACGTTTTAAAGTTGACTGCCTTTTCCATTGTTTATAGTCTAATTGTCCATTTATCATTAGGCAGGTAAGACTCTTCCATCTATATTTTCTTGAAGGAAGAAAACAGTAGAGAAAGTTCTCAGAATTCCGATTATATTAGATGCTAGAACCAGAATACAAAATGTAGTCCTCCAAAACCAAGCACGTTGCAGTTCTTTTGCTTAAGATATAAACATTTTCTTGAAAGTATTTTTAAAATCTGAATAATTACTGTAGACTTCTTGGATAAATGAGAATGACATCTTTGTGTGCTGTTGAACTTTCAAGAGAAACTAGAGAGTTGATTCTTGTTAACAAAATGGCTAGAAGAGGTCAACAGAATGTGCTTGCACATCATCCACAACGGTGTTCTCTCCCCTTTTATTTACATTCTAAATGGTGAAAGGGAACTATTATTTCTATTAGAAGAAAGATTTCCACTACTGTTGCCATTTTAAAATTCCAATTATCTCTTTACTGATCCTGTAGTTAACTGTCTCTTCTTGTACTTTCCAAGAGAGTTGCAAGGATAGAAAAAATAGATTTGAGGATAGACAAGATCCTTCATTTCTTTTTCATTCAGACGCAGCCTCTTCAATTTATCTCATCTTGGTGAATCATTTTAAATTACCTACAACTCTTATTATATCCTCTGTAAAGGGGCAATGATAATACCTTCTGTAAAAATTTGGTATTTGGATTGAGAAATACATACAGAATATTACATGAAACAGTCTAAATTCCACAGATACTATTTCCCGTCTCTCCCTTAGAAAATATATTGTCAGAACAGCACCAAATGCTAATTGGGTTTTTTTTTTTTTTTTTGATTTTTAATGTATTAGTTTATTTTTGGCTGTTCTCTGTCTTCATCGTTGCATAGGCTTCTCACTGGGGTGGCTTCTTTTGTTGTGGAGCACAGACTCTAGTGGCTTGGGCTTCAGTAATGACAGCTCCCAGACTCTAGGGCACAGGCTCAGCAGTTGTGGCACATAGGCTTAGTTGCTCTGTGGCATGTGAGATCTTCCTGGATTAGTGATCAAACCTATGTCTTCTGCATTGGCAGGTGAATTCTTTACCACTGAGCCATCGGAGAAGCCCCTAATTGATTTTTTTTTTAATGATTTCTTAAAAAAAAATCAGAATTTTCTGTATTTCAAGTCTCATCAGTTCCTTATGTCTCAACTTCATGATATACTGAAAAAATTATCAGTTCATTCATTCGTTCGCTTACATTCACTTATTTGCTCAATAAAATCTCATGAAGTACTGGTGACTATTTGTGACCCAGGGATAAAATTTTTGAGTAAGTTGAAAGTAAAAAGTGAAACTGTTAGTTGCTCAGTCTTGTCCAACTCTTCGCAACCCCATGGACGGTAGCCCTGCAGGCTCCTCTGTCCACTGGGGGAAGCCTTTTGAGTCAGTTAGCGTATTAATTTTCTAGAGTTAGTACCACAAATGAGTGTCTTAAACAACAGAAATTGGTTGTCTCACAGTTCTGGAGGCGAGAAATCTGAAATCAAACTGTTGGCAGGGTTGGTTCCTTTTGAAAGCTGTGAGGGAAGATTCCATTTCAGACATCTCTCCTTGGCTTGTAGAGCCCTGTTTTTATGTTCACATAGCATTCTCCCTGTATATCAGTCTCATTCCTATTTTCCCCCCTTCATAAAAGGAAACCAGCCATACTGGATTAGGGCTCAAGCTAATGATCTTATTTTAATTACCTTCGTAAAGACTTTATCTGTAAGGAAGGTCATATTATGAGTTACTGGCCATTAGGGTGTCAATAAAATTTTCTTGGCGGGTAGAATTCACTCTTAACAGAATTAAGAACTTATACTCTATTGAGATCTATTTTTCTAAAATAGAAAGAGGTTCTTCCCGGCATTCCACAACTGTCACCATGGCTTAAGATACATGGAAATCCCAAAAATTACTAGGCGTTCAACATCCTCTTTGGTAGATTTCTCCCTTCAGTTTCTTTTCCTGACAGTTTTCAAGAGAGATCGTCTAGGCTTCTCACTGGGGTGGCTTCTTTTGTTGTGGAGCACAGACTCTAGTGGCTTGGGCTTCAGTAATGACAGCTCCCAGACTCTAGGGCACAGGCTCAGCAGTTGTGGCACATAGGCTTAGTTGCTCTGTGGCATGTGAGATCTTCCTGGATTAGTGATCAAACCTATGTCTTCTGCATTGGCAGGTGAATTCTTTACCACTGAGCCATCGGAGAAGCCCCTAATTGATTTTTTTTTTAATGATTTCTTAAAAAAAAATCAGAATTTTCTGTATTTCAAGTCTCATCAGTTCCTTATGTCTCAACTTCATGATATACTGAAAAAATTATCAGTTCATTCATTCGTTACATTCACTTATTTGCTCAATAAAATCTCATGAAGTACTGGTGACTATTTGTGACCCAGGGATAAAATTTTTGAGTAAGTTGAAAGTAAAAAGTGAAACTGTTAGTTGCTCAGTCTTGTCCAACTCTTCGCAACCCCATGGACGGTAGCCCTGCAGGCTCCTCTGTCCACTGGGGGAAGCCTTTTGAGTCAGTTAGCGTATTAATTTTCTAGAGTTAGTACCACAAATGAGTGTCTTAAACAACAGAAATTGGTTGTCTCACAGTTCTGGAGGCGAGAAATCTGAAATCAAACTGTTGGCAGGGTTGGTTCCTTTTGAAAGCTGTGAGGGAAGATTCCATTTCAGACATCTCTCCTTGGCTTGTAGAGCCCTGTTTTTATGTTCACATAGCATTCTCCCTGTATATCAGTCTCATTCCTATTTTCCCCCCTTCATAAAAGGAAACCAGCCATACTGGATTAGGGCTCAAGCTAATGATCTTATTTTAATTACCTTCGTAAAGACTTTATCTGTAAGGAAGGTCATATTATGAGTTACTGGCCATTAGGGTGTCAATAAAATTTTCTTGGCGGGTAGAATTCACTCTTAACAGAATTAAGAACTTATACTCTATTGAGATCTATTTTTCTAAAATAGAAAGAGGTTCTTCCCGGCATTCCACAACTGTCACCATGGCTTAAGATACATGGAAATCCCAAAAATTACTAGGCGTTCAACATCCTCTTTGGTAGATTTCTCCCTTCAGTTTCTTTTCCTGACAGTTTTCAAGAGAGATCGTCGTTTGGACACACGCTAAAATTTAGCTCCAGGCATCTAAGTGCTTCTCGCTAACCTCCTTTTCCCCTAGATGGTATTCATTTTTATCTCTGAAGTAAAGGACATTCCCTCTTTCCCACCGAACGTTCTGAATAAATAGTCCTTGAGGTCTCTTATAAAAGTCCTTTTTTTAAATGTGCACACACACACATACAGATGGATTTCAACCAGTCACATTCATACCCTATTTGTAAGTTTTATTCCTCTTTCCTTGAATTAAGGCAAAAAGCATGCTATCAGTTCTTAATATAGATACATTCAGGAGCTGAAAACATACAACCTTAGAAGCCCAGCAATTCTACAAATAATCACTCAAGGAAAATTTGTGAATGTGATTATCAAAACACATGTAGTAGACATGTGTGTGTGCATGCTTAGCTGTGCAACTCTGTATGACCCTATGCACTGTAGCCCACCAGCTCTTCTGTCCATGGAATTCTCCAGGTAAGAATACTGGGATGGGTTGCCATGCCCGCCTCCAGAGAATCTTCCCAGCCCAGAGATGGAACCTGGGTCTCCTGCATTGCAGGCAAATTCTTTACTGTCTAAGCCACGAGGGAAGCCTATATACTAGGTACATGGGTATATTCAATTAGTTAGCACTACTTAAACTGCATATTTAGAATTATTGAATCTTTCCATGTGGAACTATTAAAATGAGGTTGAAGAAACCTTACAGGGAAACAGGAAAGTCTGCCTTTAAAGAAAATTGATGTATTGACCTATTGATTCATCATCTATCTAAAATGTGCATATGTATGTATTAAGGATGGGGATTATAGGATTTCTCTCATCTCTAGTCTTCATTGCCATATATTTGAAACCTAATGTGTGTAGTGGATTCTGCTGTTTCTGCATTTTCCATTCTTAGAAGCAGCCAAACCAGGATTTTCTGCCCTGCATGGTGTTTTAGCCTAAAGTAGGTCAATATCACAATGGAGGAATTAGTCATTCTGGTTCAAATTGAAAAGATGATCTCCCAAACTCCGAATCACATGTATCACTAAAGCCCCAATGAGGAATCAATACAGTGCATAGAAGTGAGACTTTGGGATGTTAGAAGAATGTAAATAATGTCTTATATTCCTTTTCATGTGCTCAGGAAATTATCACATACATGCCTAATTTTACACACACACTGCATGTTCTGTAAATACGGGGGAGAAACAGAGATGGAGGTGGTTTGCCGTTCCTGCCTGTGCAAACTCTCACCTTACAGGAGAGACACGTAAAGAGATAATTACCATATCACAGAGAATCTTCATCTGACATTTACTGGCCCTTAAGTGGGAAAGGAGACAGTAGCTGACATTGGTGTTTATATCAAAGTCGTACATTAGTTTTCTAAGGGGTCAGGTACTTCACTACAAGTATATCATCTATTTAGGGAATATACACAGTTTGCCTTCTCATCTTACCCTCTTAGCTTAACACACACACCACACATAACAGTGAAATGGATTTGCAGTCTCAAATAGCAGCTCCAATAATTGTAATGTTTTATCTGGAGCTGGCCTGCTTCTAAAAGGCTTTCCCAGGCTACTATTCAAACATCTTACGTATCTAAATACCACTTATATTTCAATAATTTGTTAAACTTAAAGCCTATTGACTGGCAATCTCCTTATCAGTGCCCTTGATGAATACTGCTAATGACCAAGAAACTCTTGGTTAGTCCTAGCACATGTACAAAACATTTAACTCACTACTGCAGCCAGGCTCAACCAATTGATGTGTATTGGTTTATAACAGGCTCTCTGTTGGTCACTGCTTTTCAATGCTAAGTTTAGAAAAAGAAAATCACACATTTAGGGAGAGAGTATGGAATTCAGACTAAATTATAACTGGACTGTCAGGTTAAGTGTATTCTTTCTATAGTAAAAATTTAAAAAAAAAAAAACCTGAATCTAGGAGTCTGAGGATATTTTTATCTTAGAGGAATGCAGTCTGTAAGCACTGCCTGTTCTTTACCATTCCCCTGACCTGCACTCTGTGTCAGGCACTGTGTCAGTGCCTGGAGAAATGAAGATGAACACAGACGTGCCCACGACCTTGCAATCTCACAACGGAGACCAATCAACCCAGCAGATGTGAGACCGTGTATGGGTACTTCGGGTATTGGTGTTCTGAGGCACTGTGGGTACTTAACTCTGTCAAGGGGGGAGGATTTTATTGACATCATTAAGGAATACTTTACAAAAGTGACCCCTAAACCTTCTTAAAAGACATTTGGGCATTAGATAAGAGCAAATAATGAGAGTCCAGGTTAGGCCTGGAGGCAAAAGGGGAATAAAGCCAGTCAGGCATTCAGAAAGAACTGAATGCAGAATACCTTTCTGAGCCTACAGACTTATATTCAGCCAAAAAAAAGAAAAAAACCTTGAGATATGTCACCTGAAGATCTGAGCCCATGTCAAAAATTATATTCCAACTTCCTTCTTCTGGACACGCTGTCTTGGCTCCAGTTGCTGAAAAATTATATTCTGTGGCTTTCTTTCTCCAATATTGACAAATGGTTAAATCAAAAGAGAGGTCAAAAAAGGAAATAAATCAATGTGATTTTACACAGTCCTCATTACTAGGTCAACCATGTCTTCTGTGTACATACTCAAGCTGGTTTCCTTGCTCTCAGTCAGGCTTTTAAAAGGTTGCTTGCTGACTGAACTGTCAGCTCAGGGAGAGAAAAAAATTAGTTTTCAAAATCTGTCTCCAAGAAAAAAAAAAAAAAAAAGTAAGAGAAAGCCTCACATACCACATCTATGATTCTATTTTTAATTATCATCATTAAAGCAAAACCAAGGAGGAACCACTAATTGTCTGGTCCTGTCCATTGAAAATAAAGAACCATAAAGATTTGCAACTGGAAGGGTCTTTTGGGATCAGCCATGTCAAATATCCTTTTCCCCTTTATTTTATAAAAATGGAAATTGGTGTACAGAAAAGTCAAGTGGCTTGCCCAAGGTGACAAATTAAGCTAATGGCTGAACCCGAGCTGGGTCCCAGGAGAATGTGTTAAGCAGCCCAGGCATTTGAATCTGCAGAGCCAGGGAGAACACTTTATTTTGAATTACAATTTATTTACTTAAAAAACAAAGCTTTATATTTAAAACAAAGCTATTATGTGACATCAGCTAAAGCTATTTATCTGTAGCTGTTTATCTGTGGCTTTCTCTCGGTCTGTGTGTGTTGGGTGAGGACATAAACTCGTCATTTTTAGGGTCTCCAACTCAGTGGTTCTCAGAACTGCCTACACATTACGAGCACTTTAAAAAAAAAAAAATCAATATCCAGTTTTCCCTCCTTAGAGATTCTCATGTAATTGGCCTGGGATGGTACCCTAATATCTGTATATTTAAAGTTCCTTGGGTGATTCTCATGCAAAAGTCAGTATAGAAAACAGCTGCTTTTACCCTGCATCATCAGGAGCATTCGGTCGGTCCCAAGCCTTCCCATAGTCACATACCACCTCACGGCTAACTATTTAACATTTTCTTCCTTTTGACTAATATTTAACGCATGTAAATTTATAAATTTACATGTCACTCTGACAAAGGATAAATAGTACCTATTTAAAAATGAAATAAACATGACATAACTAAGATACTATTATTAACTATTAGAAACAATTGCTTATCTGAGATTTTGAGCCAAAAATGTGTTCTGTCTTTGCTAAACTTAGAGACGCCGTATATAAAGAAAATGGTTAAGATGGTCACGTGACACCAAGATATTCTTCCTGAGATAAGTGGATGGGTTGACATAAAAATGTAAAGGGCAGAGCTTTCAAAAAAAAAACCCAAAAACTGCCTGGTCTCTTACAGTATCATCTCACACCACCAGTGGCGAATACCCTAGGCTTTGATAATCTTATTCAACATCAGGAGGATGCATAGAATTTCTTTATTTCTCACATCTGCAAGCATCTCAAGGCACTCTCCTTTCGTCTTGGTTTCTCCTGCTGCTCTCAGTGAGCTACGAGCCACACTGTACTATCCAAAGTTGATGATTTCTAAAGACATTTAACTCCCTGGTTTGCCTGATGCTTCTTTCATGAGGAACCCCTAACAAAATGGGGTATGGCAGGTTCACTCCTCTGATTTCCCCCTGCCTTAAAAGACAGCCCACTAGATCAGTCTGGTACGTGCAAACTGTTTTATCATCGGGTATGAGACATTCCAGGGAATAATCACACACAGAGAATGGGAAATCAAGTTTAAGTCAACCATATTCTGCACACTTCAGATGAAGCTGTTTGATAAAACAGGCCCCCAGTAAGGAGGGAACCTCGAGGCAGGTCCCTACTAGCAAAGTGACACCATAAAAAGTGAACGTGAAGATCCTCAGTCGCAACCCAGGGACGAGCCATGGAATTCTCCAGGCAAGAATGCTGGAGTGGGTTGCCATCCCTTGTCCAGGGGATCTTCCCAACCCCAAGATCGAGCCCAGGTCTCCTGCACTGCAGGCAGATTCTTTACCTGTGAACCACCAGGGTCACCAGTGAATCAGTCATGAGATCCTGAAGAGGGCAGCGGTGGCTTAAACAATGTGGAGGTGGAAGGGAAGAGCAGTGGCAGACACCACACACAGAATGGGTGCTCCTGAAATGTTTTGGAGAATGACTGAATCGATGACAGCTGTATGCTTGGAGACCTATAGCCAGCCTTCTCAAGGCAGATGGCCAGACTCGCCTCCTTGTGGCTACAGCTGATCAGTTCACAAGGGCAACCATTTCCACACTGCCTCTGGGTTGATCTTTTCTTTTTGGTCTCTATCTTTTCTTTTTCCCTCTCTCCTCTCGCCTTTCTCTGTTTTTGCCTCCTGTTATTTGCCCAGACTCCAAGGCCATCTCCCTTATATACAGATAATTAACATGTGAAATATTCTTTGAAAAGACAGATGTGAACACCGTACCCTCAAAGCCTCCAACTTTGCCCATACCTACTGTCCACGTAAAGAGCAGCCTCCCTAAAGCCTCCCCCCTTACTCCCTCGGGAGCTGGTCTGCGTGGTAAATGGTGCTCAGATAGTCTGTAGGATGGATGTACAGGTTTGAAGTCTCAGATCTCGGGAAGCAAGGTGGCCAAGGAGCAGTCGGGGCTGCATCCCACTCACAACAGCACAGCTCTGTCTCCTTTACATCTTCACCACCAGGTTCAACTGCAGGCTTGCCAGTTCCTCTCACTACTGAGCCTAAGGAAATGCCTCACTAAGACACTGCTGAACCCCTAACAAAATGGGGTACAGGTTCACTCCTCTGATTTCCCCTGCCTTAAAAGACAGCCCACTAGATCAGTCTGGTCGTGCAAACTGTTTTATCATCGGGTATGAGACATTCCAGGGAATAATCACACACAGAGAATGGGAAATCAAGTTTAAGTCAACCATATTCTGCACACTTCAGATGAAGCTGTTTGATAAAACAGGCCCCCAGTAAGGAGGGAACCTCGAGGCAGGTCCCTACTAGCAAAGTGACACCATAAAAGTGAACGTGAAGATCCTCAGTCGCAACCCAGGGACGAGCCATGGAATTCTCCAGGCAAGAATGCTGGAGTGGGTTGCCATCCCTTGTCCAGGGGATCTTCCCAACCCCAAGATCGAGCCCAGGTCTCCTGCACTGCAGGCAGATTCTTTACCTGTGAACCACCAGGGTCACCAGTGAATCAGTCATGAGATCCTGAAGAGGGCAGCGGTGGCTTAAACAATGTGGAGGTGGAAGGGAAGAGCAGTGACAGACACCACACACAGAATGGGTGCTCCTGAAATGTTTTGGAGAATGACTGAATCGATGACAGCTGTATGCTTGGAGACCTATAGCCAGCCTTCTCAAGGCAGATGGCCAGACTCGCCTCCTTGTGGCTACAGCTGATCAGTTCACAAGGGCAACCATTTCCACACTGCCTCTGGGTTGATCTTTTCTTTTTGGTCTCTATCTTTTCTTTTTCCCTCTCTCCTCTCGCCTTTCTCTGTTTTTGCCTCCTGTTATTTGCCCAGACTCCAAGGCCATCTCCCTTATATACAGATAATTAACATGTGAAATATTCTTTGAAAAGACAGATGTGAACACCGTACCCTCAAAGCCTCCAACTTTGCCCATACCTACTGTCCACGTAAAGAGCAGCCTCCCTAAAGCCTCCCCCCTTACTCCCTCGGGAGCTGGTCTGCGTGGTAAATGGTGCTCAGATAGTCTGTAGGATGGATGTACAGGTTTGAAGTCTCAGATCTCGGGAAGCAAGGTGGCCAAGGAGCAGTCGGGGCTGCATCCCACTCACAACAGCACAGCTCTGTCTCCTTTACATCTTCACCACCAGGTTCAACTGCAGGCTTGCCAGTTCCTCTCACTACTGAGCCTAAGGAAATGCCTCACTAAGACACTGCTGAACTCATCTCAAGGACAGGGGCTGTCCCACAGTTAGCAAGGTGCTTGTGTCTTCCCTGGATCAGTGGCTCTCAATCTTAGCTACAAGTTCTAATCATCTAAGAAAAACAATACTAATAACTTATTTCTACTAGAGATACATGTGCATACTCAGGATGGAGGTTAGCTTCATATTTTTAAGCCACCATGTGATTTAAATGCATAACTGGTTTGACACCTCTATGGTTTGAAATTAAGGTACCTCCGTTATTATTGAAAGAATCTTTTAATTCATTTGGTTTCTTTAAGTTTTTATTTTGGTTATGGACAATGTACTTATTTAGCTGTTTTGGCTTTTAATGGTCTCCTATACTGTGGCCACCTGATGCAAAGAGCCACCTTACTGGAAAAGACCCTGATGCTGGGAAAGACTGGAGGCAAAAGGAGAAGGGGGTGGCAGAGGGTGAGGTGATTAGTTAGTATCACTGATTCAATGGGCATGAATCTGAGCAAATGCTGAGAGAGAGTGAAAAACAGGGAGCCCAGCAGGCTATAATCCATGGGGTCACAGAGAGTCGGGCACAGCTAAACAACTGAACAAAAATATTCTCCTAGATTTCCCAAGGAAGAGCTCAAGGCATTATGAAATATGCACGTATACATACATGTAGACATACATACAAATATGTATACATCCTAAAATCCAATAGGGTCCTCTGTTGCTTTTGAAGACCAATGATCTTATGTGGTCTGCTTCTTCAAACTCAACTCATATTCTTTCTTTCTACTTAGGCTCAAAACACCCTCAAAGCCTCCAACTTTGCCCATACCTACTGTCCACGTAAAGAGCAGCCTCCCTAAAGCCTCCCCCCTTACTCCCTCGGGAGCTGGTCTGCGTGGTAAATGGTGCTCAGATAGTCTGTAGGATGGATGTACAGGTTTGAAGTCTCAGATCTCGGGAAGCAAGGTGGCCAAGGAGCAGTCGGGGCTGCATCCCACTCACAACAGCACAGCTCTGTCTCCTTTACATCTTCACCACCAGGTTCAACTGCAGGCTTGCCAGTTCCTCTCACTACTGAGCCTAAGGAAATGCCTCACTAAGACACTGCTGAACTCATCTCAAGGACAGGGGCTGTCCCACAGTTAGCAAGGTGCTTGTGTCTTCCCTGGATCAGTGGCTCTCAATCTTAGCTACAAGTTCTAATCATCTAAGAAAAACAATACTAATAACTTATTTCTACTAGAGATACATGTGCATACTCAGGATGGAGGTTAGCTTCATATTTTTAAGCCACCATGTGATTTAAATGCATAACTGGTTTGACACCTCTATGGTTTGAAATTAAGGTACCTCCGTTATTATTGAAAGAATCTTTTAATTCATTTGGTTTCTTTAAGTTTTTATTTTGGTTATGGACAATGTACTTATTTAGCTGTTTTGGCTTTTAATGGTCTCCTATACTGTGGCCACCTGATGCAAAGAGCCACCTTACTGGAAAAGACCCTGATGCTGGGAAAGACTGGAGGCAAAAGGAGAAGGGGGTGGCAGAGGGTGAGGTGATTAGTTAGTATCACTGATTCAATGGGCATGAATCTGAGCAAATGCTGAGAGAGAGTGAAAAACAGGGAGCCCAGCAGGCTATAATCCATGGGGTCACAGAGAGTCGGGCACAGCTAAACAACTGAACAAAAATATTCTCCTAGATTTCCCAAGGAAGAGCTCAAGGCATTATGAAATATGCACGTATACATACATGTAGACATACATACAAATATGTATACATCCTAAAATCCAATAGGGTCCTCTGTTGCTTTTGAAGACCAATGATCTTATGCGGTCTGCTTCTTCAAACTCAACTCATATTCTTTCTTTCTACTTAGGCTCAAAACACCCCCAATAACATTTCATTCTGTGGATAAAAACAAAAATCCATATAGTGTTAGAGACTTTACTCATGCTGCTCCAAAGGCCTGAACAGTCAGACCAGTTTAGCCTCCTCGACCATATACACATGCACACACACACCCTTTCAGTGGTCAGAGTCATTCTTCAGGTATCAACTGAAATATCACTTTCTCAAAGGCCCACCAATCTTATATTTCTACCAAAAACCTACAAAGTTGGTATGAATTACAACGTTTCACATCCAAGTGTTATAAGCATCTAGCACAGAACAGTTTTATCCATCTTTTTTTTTTAGGAAGAAATAGAAAGAGAAGCAGGGAAGGTGTGTGAGAGTAAGGAAGGACAGACAGATGGAAGGAAGGAAGGAAAGGAGGAAGAAAGGGCAGTGGGAGAATGAAGGCAGGAGAGCAAGCAGATTAGTGGAATAAGGCACCTTTTCCCAAGACAGGACATCCAACATGTCTTCTTAAAACACAAAAGCAACAAAAAGAATTCTTCATTCTTACAGAGTCATCTATATTGAGGACAGAATGTTGTTGAGAGGCAACAATGTATCTGCAGAAATCTCTGCACTCTTAGACATTTCAGTGATGTGGACAGAATTTCATGTATATCCATTATGAACTTAAAAATAATTTTGAATTATTATTCATTGATTTGATCCTTAATTTATGGTGGTTACTTTACAATGGCCATCACTTCTCTTTTCATTCATAGATACATTCTATAAAAAAACATTTCACACTTGCTCAGCTCTGATGATGGACAGAATTTAAAGTAACTATCCGTGCAGAGGGTGAGGTGATTAGTTAGTATCACTGATTCAATGGGCATGAATCTGAGCAAATGCTGAGAGAGAGTGAAAAACAGGGAGCCCAGCAGGCTATAATCCATGGGGTCACAGAGAGTCGGGCACAGCTAAACAACTGAACAAAAATATTCTCCTAGATTTCCCAAGGAAGAGCTCAAGGCATTATGAAATATGCACGTATACATACATGTAGACATACATACAAATATGTATACATCCTAAAATCCAATAGGGTCCTCTGTTGCTTTTGAAGACCAATGATCTTATGCGGTCTGCTTCTTCAAACTCAACTCATATTCTTTCTTTCTACTTAGGCTCAAAACACCCCTAATAACATTTCATTCTGTGGATAAAAACAAAAATCCATATAGTGTTAGAGACTTTACTCATGCTGCTCCAAAGGCCTGAACAGTCAGACCAGTTTAGCCTCCTCGACCATATACACATGCACACACACACCCTTTCAGTGGTCAGAGTCATTCTTCAGGTATCAACTGAAATATCACTTTCTCAAAGGCCCACCAATCTTATATTTCTCTACCAAAAACCTACAAAGTTGGTATGAATTACAACGTTTCACATCCAAGTGTTATAAGCATCTAGCACAGAACAGTTTTATCCATCTTTTTTTTTTAGGAAGAAATAGAAAGAGAAGCAGGGAAGGTGTGTGAGAGTAAGGAAGGACAGACAGATGGAAGGAAGGAAGGAAAGGAGGAAGAAAGGGCAGTGGGAGAATGAAGGCAGGAGAGCAAGCAGATTAGTGGAATAAGGCACCTTTTCCCAAGACAGGACATCCAACATGTCTTCTTAAAACACAAAAGCAACAAAAAGAATTCTTCATTCTTACAGAGTCATCTATATTGAGGACAGAATGTTGTTGAGAGGCAACAATGTATCTGCAGAAATCTCTGCACTCTTAGACATTTCAGTGATGTGGACAGAATTTCATGTATATCCATTATGAACTTAAAAATAATTTTGAATTATTATTCATTGATTTGATCCTTAATTTATGGTGGTTACTTTACAATGGCCATCACTTCTCTTTTCATTCATAGATACATTCTATAAAAAAACATTTCACACTTGCTCATGTGCTACTTATATATAACATATTTTGATGACTGTAGCTAACAGGAGTACAATCTGTTAGCACATTTGGAGAGATAAGGACCGAGCGCAGTATCTGGCTTCCTTTTAGGCATAATGAAGGTGGTGGTATGTTTGAAACACAGGCCAAGGCAAGCTATTTATTGAAAAATCTGATATCTTATGGCTCAAATAAAGAAGAGAATTTCAATGTTGGCCAAATAGTCGTCACAGCTGACCTGTTACTATAAATGAATGGAAAATATTGATTGGTTTGCAGCAGCACAATGTCTACACTAAGATTTTTATCATTAGTCATTCTCATTAGTAAAATGAAAAAAAATGCAAACGAGGATGCCACTTAAAAATATTTTTATCTGAGAAGGGGAAGGGAGGGGTTTTCCCGATAAGGACATGACTCTGCTACAGGGTGCACAGCTATTAAACATAGCCCTGCCCTGAGGAGATGATATTTTCACTTCGGAAAAGGGATGAGTACGTATGTGACATTCAGAAAAGCAGCTCTATTTTTTGTTTCTTACAAAGAAATTGTACCACTAATGCTCTTTCCCCTTGCCGTCTGCCTCTGAAATCCCCTTATCCTCTTCTGATTGACAGACACAAATTGAATTACCAAACAAGCTTTCTGAAAGAAAAAAAAAAAAAAGACAACCTAGGGGCAACCAATACCCTTTCATCAAACACTGTCTCACCACTGCCATCTTGTGGCCAGGATGCTACCATGCAATTCTTCTTTTTGGCTAAAATCAGGGAAATAAAGGTGCCAGGAGTAAAAGTTAGAAACTGAAAACCAATAGACACTCAAAAGGAACTAACACGGCAGGGAGGCCTCTCCTACTGCGATTCTGCTTAATGATACCCACTGAACCATAATCGTACAAAGTTGAGATGCTTTGTTTTTTTTTTTTCCAAACAATTGCTGTTAACTCTCACAGGCCCATAATTTCTTGTTAGTGTATATGTTTAATTGTAAGTGTGTGTGTATATATAGAGAGATATGAATATATATTTTTTTAATATTTGTTTATATAGCTGCACCCATCTCAGTTGAGGCATGTGGGGATCTTTCATTGCAGCGTGGGAATCCTACATTGCAGCATGTGGGATCTAGTTCTCTAACCAGAGACTAAGTCCAGGGTCCTGCAATAGGACTATAGAGTTTTAGCCACTGGATTACTAGGGAAGTTCTCATATTTACGTAACATACGTGGGTTATATATATGCTCACATGTATGACTTTTTGGTAAACGAGTATTGCAGATTATAAAAAACACAACAGGGTTCCCATGTATGGTAAAGTTACTATAAATACTATAAGATAATAGGAAGCAACATCATATTATTGTTTTAAATTCTGAGAGGCTATACACCCAAACATTCCTTGTGGTTTGATAGTATTATTGGTGACTTCAATCTGTCATATTATAACTGCCTAATCTCAACCCTGCTGCTGAACAGGGAAAGCAGGTCCATTGATGGTGGCCATTTACAATGTAAGACCAGATTTGAACTGTTGACTGCACTATGCAGAGGTGATGATGAAGTCAGAGATGGGCTGGCCAAAGGCAAGGGAGCGGACAGGAAATGACTGACGGTACTTGACTCTGTCCACAACTCCTCCTGCGGCACCTTCAGCACTGGGGTGACAAGGCCCTGGAAAGTGGGGACGAGGCAAGCTTGAGAAGCAGCTCCTTCCGTCTGCCATGGCCCTGTCTCTCCATGTAGATGTACTACCTCTATTCCTTATCAAAGCTTGATTTCAAAAAAAGAATACTGAGCTGAGAACATTAAAGAACAAGTCACTAATGCCACCTTAAAGGGAGGCTTCTTCAAGGTAAAGCTTCAGGGGAGAAAAATTACATCGGGCCAACTCTCCAACAAATCAGATAGATATTTTTTTGAGGTAGGAACATTCTACTCCACCTGCTCAGACTGGTAGTGATGAGAGGAAATGTCTGTATATCCTCTGATTGTTTTAGATGCAACCCTTGTCTCTGTTTCCACCCAGGGATTTAGAAAATAGGACAGGAACCATCTACGGTGCCGCGTGCAATTAGTACCCTGGTGAATTGCTAATGAGGCAACTCTGGCTCCAAAGAGGCATTTTAAATAAACCCAAGAATATTTCTTATCTTCATAAATTGCTGTTATAAATTAATAAGGACATACACATGCACACTGAAATGAAAATTAATTCTGGAAACAAGCCTTGAATACCACCATGTGCAAACTAGGTTATGTGCTAAGGATGAGGCCAGCAGGAAGTCCCTTCACCCTAGGGATCACAGAGCTCACCAGTGTAGCCTCAGAGAGAGGACATCTCACTGTAACATGAAAGTAAGGAGAAAACAAGTTCCGGTTGAGTCAGGCTCAGACTAGGGGGCGGGACACAGAGGATCAGAAGCAGGTGTGGTCTCATCTCACACATGCGTCCAGTTGGAGGTGCACCAGAGTTTTCAGGCTATACACCCAAACATTCCTTGTGGTTTGATAGTATTATTGGTGACTTCAATCTGTCATATTATAACTGCCTAATCTCAACCCTGCTGCTGAACAGGGAAAGCAGGTCCATTGATGGTGGCCATTTACAATGTAAGACCAGATTTGAACTGTTGACTGCACTATGCAGAGGTGATGATGAAGTCAGAGATGGGCTGGCCAAAGGCAAGGGAGCGGACAGGAAATGACTGACGGTACTTGACTCTGTCCACAACTCCTCCTGCGGCACCTTCAGCACTGGGGTGACAAGGCCCTGGAAAGTGGGGACGAGGCAAGCTTGAGAAGCAGCTCCTTCCGTCTGCCATGGCCCTGTCTCTCCATGTAGATGTACTACCTCTATTCCTTATCAAAGCTTGATTTCAAAAAGAATACTGAGCTGAGAACATTAAAGAACAAGTCACTAATGCCACCTTAAAGGGAGGCTTCTTCAAGGTAAAGCTTCAGGGGAGAAAAATTACATCGGGCCAACTCTCCAACAAATCAGATAGATATTTTTTTGAGGTAGGAACATTCTACTCCACCTGCTCAGACTGGTAGTGATGAGAGGAAATGTCTGTATATCCTCTGATTGTTTTAGATGCAACCCTTGTCTCTGTTTCCACCCAGGGATTTAGAAAATAGGACAGGAACCATCTACGGTGCCGCGTGCAATTAGTACCCTGGTGAATTGCTAATGAGGCAACTCTGGCTCCAAAGAGGCATTTTAAATAAACCCAAGAATATTTCTTATCTTCATAAATTGCTGTTATAAATTAATAAGGACATACACATGCACACTGAAATGAAAATTAATTCTGGAAACAAGCCTTGAATACCACCATGTGCAAACTAGGTTATGTGCTAAGGATGAGGCCAGCAGGAAGTCCCTTCACCCTAGGGATCACAGAGCTCACCAGTGTAGCCTCAGAGAGAGGACATCTCACTGTAACATGAAAGTAAGGAGAAAACAAGTTCCGGTTGAGTCAGGCTCAGACTAGGGGGCGGGACACAGAGGATCAGAAGCAGGTGTGGTCTCATCTCACACATGCGTCCAGTTGGAGGTGCACCAGAGTTTTCATAGTCAAAGGGGAAAGGCAATTTCAGATAAAGGAAGTAGTTGGAGTGAAAGCAGTCAAGTATCAAAGAAAACTGAGGAAAAAGAGAACCCCCTTCTTGAGGACATGGAATGCTAGAACACATTTCCTAAGAGGTAGAACTAGAGAGAAAGTTTTGGCCTGAAAATAATTTTGAGGGACGTTTTACAACTTGAAAGAGAGGCCCATGGACATTTGTAATCATTTACAAATGGAGGTCCCATCTTGAGCCAGTTCCAGCATAAGGAAAGCAGAAATCACACAAAATAAGCTACATCTGAAAGTTTTAATGCTGAGAATCCCTTTGGATCAGACCTCACCTCAGAGTTGTATCAAATTATTAAACTGAAAGTTGAGAACTGAGCGGTCCAATGGATATATGTGAGCCACATATGTAACTTTCATTTCTACAGTGGCCATATTAAAAAGGGGGAAAAAAGAAGAAAATAAACCCTGACTCTCATCAATGAAATACACAGAATACATTTTTTTTTCTGAAACTAAGTTACTGGGATCTATTGTGTATTTTTTCCACAAACTGCACATCTGGATTTTAACTAGTCATATGGCAAATACTCAGTAGCTACACATGGCTACCAATTACCCTGATGGGCATCACTTGCCCTTTGTAAGTTTAAAGTTTCTCTCTTCTTGAGTCTGAAAATTTTGCCATAAATGACTGTTTTGTTTTTTTTTTTAGTGTTTTTTCTACATTTGTTGACTGGAACGTTCTTTATGCTCTGCTCTTTTCTCTCTCAAATGTTAGATAAAATTCAGCTGTGAGTTATCAAAACTACAAATAATAAAATTCTTGGGTAAGATTAGTATGCTTTATCTATAAATATTTGACTTGGATTGTGTATGAGTCTAATCTGGGACCAGAGTTTGCTTTGTGAGGTTTCTAATTAGAAATTTAGGGTCTTTAGTACTCATTTTATTCCTTTCATCTTCTATTAGTCTTGTTAGGTAGTGTTTTTATGAATGTGTTCCTCTGTAGCTGCTGGCAGCGACCGCCATGGCCTGTTCATTTTTACAGGCACCAGATGCTTCCCCTTTACTTCTCATCGTCCATTCCCATCTTCGAAGATCACCTATCCATCAGTAACTTCAGACTGAATCACCTTGGACCGAGCCCATCAAAGGCTCTGTTGGCAATGTCATTGGGACCATTTGCAGCCTAATTAATCTATCTTTGTGGTGCCTCAACACAGCAATACACACCGCCTTAATTGCTACAACCTCACACCCACTGGGGACCACAAACAGAGAATAAGCAGACTGGATGCACCCTGCAAGTCCTGTATTTGCATCATTTGCTGCAAGATTAATGAGAGGAGCTGAGAAAGCCAGACGTATGGAATAAAACCATAGGTTTGGGTTTTAGAAAACTTCCCGTGCCACTTAAACAGAGTAACTACTTTACCCTTAATAGCACAGTCTCTTGGATAACATTAGGGCTTTTATTTTTTACATTACAATCTTTAGACACATAATTTATTCTCAATGAAAGATTGGAACCTGAAAATACTGATTAAAAAGAAACCTCAGAATGGAAACTAATGTTTCTTTAAATGTTTAAAATGTAATTTTATAATCAAATTTAAAGTGCATATATACACATAATACATATATATGCATATATATATGTGTGTGTGTGTGTGTGTCAGATATACTAACTATGAGAGAAAGAATACTTCTACCTTAAGCATCTCTCAAAAGAACCACAGTAATAAATGACACAGCAAAGAAGAAAATGATTAACTGCCTAGTAAAGTCGACCAGAAAATAAAAATCAACAGGGAAACTTCCACCAAAAAACATACAACAAAATCCTGTGTGCTCGACATAAAATCCAGGTTCCTTGAATGTGAAGCATTATCATAACAGTATTTCAATCTTGTGTGTAAGCTATAGTGTGTTCCAGTTATTCCAATTATCAAAACATAGATGTTTGTTTTACTTAAGAATGTACCAAGGCATTCCTTGAAGTAAAATAATCTCTTACTGTAGCATGATTCAATTTTACTTGTGAAAATTCCACTGACGAAAATAGCGTATGTGTGGAGTAAAGTTGAATCCACATGCAGATTGTGGTTTTCTGATAAAGTCTGGCGAACACAAAATCTGGTGTTTGGAATCACAACATGAATGTAACTTAGGCTGCAATTCCTGATGTTGGGCAGTAGGCTAGAGGTGAGGAATCTTGGCCTAACTCAAAGGCTTCTTTTCGGTTCCCTTTACTTCTCATCGTCCATTCCCATCTTAAGATCACCTATCCATCAGTAACCTCAGACTGAATCACCTTGGACCGAGCCCATCAAAGGCTCTGTTGGCAATGTCATTGGGACCATTTGCAGCCTAATTAATCTATCTTTGTGGTGCCTCAACACAGCAATACACACCGCCTTAATTGCTACAACCTCACACCCACTGGGGACCACAAACAGAGAATAAGCAGACTGGATGCACCCTGCAAGTCCTGTATTTGCATCATTTGCTGCAAGATTAATGAGAGGAGCTGAGAAAGCCAGACGTATGGAATAAAACCATAGGTTTGGGTTTTAGAAAACTTCCCGTGCCACTTAAACAGAGTAACTACTTTACCCTTAATAGCACAGTCTCTTGGATAACATTAGGGCTTTTATTTTTTACATTACAATCTTTAGACACATAATTTATTCTCAATGAAAGATTAGAACCTGAAAATACTGTTTAAAAAAGAAACCTCAGAATGGAAACTAATGTTTCTTTAAATGTTTAAAATGTAATTTTATAATCAAATTTAAAGTGCATATATACACATAATACATATATATGCATATATATATGTGTGTGTGTGTGTGTGTCAGATATACTAACTATGAGAGAAAGAATACTTCTACCTTAAGCATCTCTCAAAAGAACCACAGTAATAAATGACACAGCAAAGAAGAAAATGATTAACTGCCTAGTAAAGTCGACCAGAAAATAAAAATCAACAGGGAAACTTCCACCAAAAAACATACAACAAAATCCTGTGTGCTCGACATAAAATCCAGGTTCCTTGAATGTGAAGCATTATCATAACAGTATTTCAATCTTGTGTGTAAGCTATAGTGTGTTCCAGTTATTCCAATTATCAAAACATAGATGTTTGTTTTACTTAAGAATGTACCAAGGCATTCCTTGAAGTAAAATAATCTCTTACTGTAGCATGATTCAATTTTACTTGTGAAAATTCCACTGACGAAAATAGCGTATGTGTGGAGTAAAGTTGAATCCACATGCAGATTGTGGTTTTCTGATAAAGTCTGGCGAACACAAAATCTGGTGTTTGGAATCACAACATGAATGTAACTTAGGCTGCAATTCCTGATGTTGGGCAGTAGGCTAGAGGTGAGGAATCTTGGCCTAACTCAACATCCGTATCATCATTAGGATCATATAGAGATGCCAGTGTTACTTGAAACTGTCAGGCCCCTCTAAGGTACCCATTTATTTTACTGGCGTATAGTTGCCTTACAATGTTGTTACTTTATACTATATAGCAAGGTGAATCAGCTATACATATACACTATCCCCTCTTTTACAGATTTCCCTTCCATTTAAGTCACAACAGAACATGGAGTAGGGTACCCTGTGCTATACTGTAGGTTCTCCTTTCATCCATAGTACTGTATTCTTCCAATTCACCCCCGCCCCCTTTGTAGCCATACATTTGTTCCTGACATCTGCATCTTTACTTCTGCTTTGCAAATAAGATCATCTATATCATTTCTCTAAATTCCATGTATGTGTTAATATGTTATTATTCTGACGTATTTGACTAAATATGACAATCACTGGGTCCATCCATGTCTTTATAAATGACTCAATTTCATTCCTTTTTTCTGTCTGAATAATATTCCTTTGTATATCTACAGCACACCTTCTTTTTCTATTTCCCTGTTGATAGACTTACCAGTTGTTTCCATGCCCTGGCTATTGTAAACAGTGCTACAGGGAAATTGAGGTACACGTATCTTTTTGAATGAATTATCCTTTTCTCTGAGTATATGGGGCTGCTTCCCCTGGTAGCTCAGATGGTAAAGAATCCACCTGCAATGCAGGAGAGACCTGGGTTGGAAAGAACCCCTGGAAAAGGGAACAGCTACCCACTCTGGTGTTCTTGCCTAGAGAATTCCATGAACAGAGGAGCCTGGCAGGTTCCATAGAGTAAGACAACACTGAGTGACTTTCACTTCATTTCTGAGTATATGACCAGTATGGGGCTGGCTCCTATGGTGGTTTTATTTTTAGCTTTTAAGGACCCTCTATACTGTTCTCCACTGTGGCAGTACCAATTTACATTTCCACCAACAGTGCCTGAGGGTGGGAATGTAAATTTTCCCTTTTTCTCCACACCCTCTCCAGAATTCATTGTATGTAGATTTCTTGATGATGGCCATTCTGATCAGTGTGAGATGATACCTCATTGTAGCTTTGATTTGCATTTCTCTAATAATTAATGATGTTAAACACATTTTCCTGTGTGTGTTGGCCATCTGTACATCTTTGGAGAAATGTCTCTTTAGGCCTTTAGCCCATTTTTTCTTTTCTTTTTTTTAAATCTGAGTTGTTTGTATATTTTTTGGAGATTACTCCTTTGTCAGTTGCTTCATTTGCAGATATTCTCTCCCATTCTGAGGGCTATCTTTTCATCTTGTCTATGGTTTCCTATACTGTAAAATGCTTTTACATTTAATTAGGTTCCACTTGTTTATTTTTGGTTTCATTCTCATTACTTTAAGAGTTGGGTCAAAAAAAAGATCTTGCTGTGGTTTATGTCAAAGTGTTCTGCCTATGTTTTCCCCTTCAGATTTTCAGAGTGTCTACCCTTAAATTTAGGTCTTCAATCCATTTTGAATTTATTTTTGTGTATGGTGTTAGGCAGTGTTCTACTTTCACTATTTTACATATAGTTTTCCAGTTTTCCCAGCACTGCTTACTGAAGAGACTGTCTTTTCTCCATTGTATATTCTTGCCTTCTTTATCATAAATTAGGTGTCCATAGGTTTGCGGGTTTATTATTGGGCTCTCTATCCTGGTTTCATTGATCTACATTTCAGCTTTTGTGCCAGTAGGTGGCCATTTATGTTTAAGCCTACTTGAGGCTACCAATGTACATAAAAATAGATGAGCTACCGTCTGTTTCAAAAGTACAAGGTTACATGGGTGAAGTGATCCTAATCTGAAAATAAGCTAAGATGGTTCCAAGGTAACTTTGAAGATGTTTATCATTTTTTTCATTATGCAGTCATGACTATATGATACATATTTACTTAAAGTACTTAAGTAAATTTTCAGGTTTTCAATTTTGTAACTAAGACAGCAAATAATTAGATGCAACAGAACATGGAAACCTTATTTTGTGGAAGTTCCAAGATTTGTGGAGAATAAAGCAAAGTTAGAAGTATCACAGGGCTTCCCTGGTGGTCCAGTGGGTAAGGACGCTGCCTTGCAGTGCAAGGGGTGCCAGTTTGATCCCTGGCCTGGGAAGATCCCATGTGCCGTGAAACGGCTGGACCGATGTGTCTAATTACCAAGCCGGAGCTCTGGAGTGCATGCACCCAGAGCCAGTGCTCTGTGACAACAGAGGCCACCGCGAAGGGAGGCCCACGCAGGCCAGAGAACAAAGATGGATGAAAAATGGACGAAAGGAAGACCAATAGAAGTGGCCCGCCCGCCCTCTTCCCTCCCTCCCACCCCCCCCAAAAAAAGAATTATCACAGATATAACCAGCTAAGATGAAAGCATTTATACCATTTGAAATGTGTGTGCATACATACATATAAAATTACTGATAAACCAACTAAGCATTAGTCTTTATGGAGCTTATGTACATACTCTGGAGAGACAACAGAAAAACCAATGATTTCAGGTGCTTACAAATCTTAAGCCAAAAAGGGTAAAGTCCTCTAAATTTTTGTTATCTCAAAAAGAGAGGTACCATTTCAAGGGCAGAGCATGCTCCATTGGATGGGGCTATGCTAATGATGTACTTTGAAAATTTCATGATGTGTTTTAGGATGCGCAAGGAATTTTGTGTGACAGGAATGAAGGGCCTGGAGGAAGGATTAAGACAAGGCAAGTAGCTTAATGTAATGATAATGGTATTCTTGCGTGGCATTCTGGAAGGTCAGTGTTCCTGCTGTGGTCACAAGAAACCACTAAATGACCTCACGTGGTGGAGTGTCATACCAGCGCCATGTTGGGCAGTATCATTTTGCCTACCCTATGGGGAAGGGATTGGGGGTAATTAGATGAGAGAGACAAGAGCATTCAGTGCCTATTTCATGCAGTTTGGATAGGAAATGATGTTCCTAAAACTGATTTCATATAGTAGAATAGAGGGCTGTAAGTGTACAGGAATTAAACTGACTCCAACAACCTAAACCATTGGGTGTAGGGTGGGGGAAATTTTTAAAGATAACACTTCTAGCCTTCTCCTAAAAGAGATTTATTGGATGTTCCATGTGACTACAGGTCCATATTAGATGTGGCGATACACCAACATAAAATCGTCTGCTAAACAAACACATTCTCTTTGAATTACACCAAAATTCTACAATAGCCTTGTGCAAAACTATATTCTTATATTGGCTATGAAGGCAATTCTCTCTCTTAGAACTACAGAATTCAGGCATTTTTCATTGAAATTACTGACCTCATGGAATAATCGGCACTCTAAAAGGAGAGAGGTTTTTCTCTCTTTTTTCTTTCATGTAGTATCTCTAAGCACTGGCACGAAAATTATATGTCCTATATAATGTGGGTGTTCTGACAGTGCAGTCAAGTTAGATTAATTGTAATAAACAAAAATTGTCACTAAAGCTCTCAGCTTATGCCATCTAATATTGTGTGAATACATTTTATTTCCTAACATTATGAAACAGCCAAGAGTATAATAAATTACTTACCTAAGCCCTTTGAGGATTTTTGCATAATTTACCAAAACAAATTGATTTTAGCGGAAAAGCTGCTAATTTACATGGGTAGGAAGTGTTTTTCCTTGGTGTGATGAATTTAATTTCAATTTCCCTGTTTGCATGAATTCACTCCAGCAATTCATCATTGTTAGATTAAACTACAACTATGTTTTACTTGAGTAAATCTCTAACATTCAAGATATATGAATGAAAATGAACTGCCTTTAGAGTATGACTATATAATATATATATATACATATATATATATATACAAAATACATGATTGTTAAGATAACTTTTAAATGGAGTAAATAACGGTGAAATGGATATACAATCACAATGATTGGTAAATATAAACAAAGTAGTTTAGTGCCCTTATGAGATATTGACAGGGAGGGATTGGGGATAATTAGATGAGAGAGACAAGAGCATTCAGTGCCTATTTCATGCAGTTTGGATAGGAAATGATGTTCCTAAAACTGATTTCATATAGTAGAATAGAGGGCTGTAAGTGTACAGGAATTAAACTGACTCCAACAACCTAAACCATTGGGTGTAGGGTGGGGGAAATTTTTAAAGATAACACTTCTAGCCTTCTCCTAAAAGAGATTTATTGGATGTTCCATGTGACTACAGGTCCATATTAGATGTGGCGATACACCAACATAAAATCGTCTGCTAAACAAACACATTCTCTTTGAATTACACCAAAATTCTACAATAGCCTTGTGCAAAACTATATTCTTATATTGGCTATGAAGGCAATTCTCTCTCTTAGAACTACAGAATTCAGGCATTTTTCATTGAAATTACTGACCTCATGGAATAATCGGCACTCTAAAAGGAGAGAGGTTTTTCTCTCTTTTTTTTCTTTCATGTAGTATCTCTAAGCACTGGCACGAAAATTATATGTCCTATATAATGTGGGTGTTCTGACAGTGCAGTCAAGTTAGATTAATTGTAATAAACAAAAATTGTCACTAAAGCTCTCAGCTTATGCCATCTAATATTGTGTGAATACATTTTATTTCCTAACATTATGAAACAGCCAAGAGTATAATAAATTACTTACCTAAGCCCTTTGAGGATTTTTGCATAATTTACCAAAACAAATTGATTTTAGCGGAAAAGCTGCTAATTTACATGGGTAGGAAGTGTTTTTCCTTGGTGTGATGAATTTAATTTCAATTTCCCTGTTTGCATGAATTCACTCCAGCAATTCATCATTGTTAGATTAAACTACAACTATGTTTTACTTGAGTAAATCTCTAACATTCAAGATATATGAATGAAAATGAACTGCCTTTAGAGTATGACTATATAATATATATATATACATATATATATATATACAAAATACATGATTGTTAAGATAACTTTTAAATGGAGTAAATAACTGTTAAATGGATATACAATCACAATGATTTTTAAATATGAACAAAGTAGTTTAGTGCCCTTATGAAGTTGTATTTCAAGGTTTGTTCTTATAGAAGAAGGAGAGGTATACATTTATAAAGTGCTGATATGTACCAACTTAGGTCCTAGATATTTTACAATTTGGCCTGCTATTATACTTTATAACGTCTCCATGAAGTAGGATTTATTGGTCTCTTCTAGAAATAAAGAACTCTGAAGTCAGGAAAGGAAAAACTCTTCACCTCTCTTGGTATTATAACTGTAGCCTCATTGAGTCAAGACATCTGTCTCCAGTTGCATGGCCTTTCTTTTTTCACCTAAAGTATCTGTCACTTAAGGTCCATGGACTGCCACTACACATATACCTGCATCTTTGTGAATGCACACATATGTAGATGCATGTGCATGTACATACATACATACATACCTTTAAAAAAAAAATTACTCAGATGTCAGAACATTCTTGGGGAATTGGCAGCCTTGAAGACATTCTTATGACATATTTCTTAAGATTATACCTTTAATTTTTACTTTAATATAACTAGATAATTCTAGTTATCTACTGCTAAAAATAAACAGAAAACCTAAAAGATAGTATCTTTTGTGTATGTGTGCATGCTCAGTGATGTCTGACTCTTTGCGACCTCATGGACCATAGCCCAGCAAGCTCTTCTACCCATGGAATTTTCCAGGCAAGAATACTAGAGTGGGTTACTATGCTCTCCTCCAGGGGATCTTCCCGACACAGGATCAAACCTGCATCTTTTCTGTCCCCCACACTGGTGGGCAGATTCTTTACCAGTAGCGCCGCCTGGGAAGCCCAAAAGTTAGCAGCTTAGAATAACACATTTATTATCTAACACAGTGTTTTAGGGGCATCATCTCAGAGTGGCTTAACCGAGTGGTTCTGGTCTACAGTCCCTCATAAGGTTACAGTAAGCTGCTGGCTGAGCCCGATGATAGTCACCTCAGGGTTTAACCACGGCTGAAGAATTAACTGCCAAGCTCATCCATGTGGTTGTCATGCCTCATTTCCTCACTGGCTTCCGGCCATCGACTCTGTTCCTTACCAAAAGAGCCTCTCCATAGGAAGCCTAAGTGTCCTCAGGACGTGGCAACTCGCTTTCCCATAGTGAAGGATCTGAGGGAGCTGGCTAGCAAGACATCCTCGATAGAAAATGCCATTTTTTATAACCTAATTTGAAGCGACACACAGTCCCTGCTGCTGTGCGCTGTTGGTCACACAGACCAACACAGGTAAAATGTTGGAGGAAACCTTACAAGGCGTGAGCATCGGGAGGCAGGCATTAGGGGAGCCTGGCTATTGCAGATCATCAGGGTGTGCAGTTCCACAGCAAAATAAAAGTGTCCTAACTAATATCAAATAATCCATATGAAGACTGTCTCAAAAACTGCCAAGGTCTTCAGTGGCTTAGAAATAATGTTGCTCTCTCCACAAGTAAGATCTGGACAATTAACTTAATGCCACAGTGAAAATGTGTGATGATACATAATGTTAATCGTGGGACCAGCACTTTTGACCTGAAACGACCTAAGCGTCCCAGAAGCTATGTTTGAAACACTTCATAAAATGTGCGCCATCTCTTTGATCCTTTTGATCAGCAGAGAACATGTCACATAATTCGGGCAGTAAGAAGCCTTAGCTATCGTATCAGCTCCACCAGCATCTCATGAAAAACATGCTTTGAAAATCAGTGAATGTAAAACTTGATTACAGTGCTTTAAACGCCCAGGAGAGGGAGGTAGCTGTTGGTCTGTTTTCAGATGTTGACTCTCCCCGATTCTGCTGAGCTTTTCCTCAATGCTTACACTGTCTTAATGTCCACACATCTGTTCCAGCTGTAGATATCATTTCCAGCTTCATGACTGGCATTAGGGAGGCAGGAGAGTGCCAGGTACAACTTTTGATTTTATTAGGAAAGTAAAAGAGTTCCAAAACCAACAGATTGCTAATTTACCTACTTTGCCAAGATGAACAAAAAAACATGGAAAGTAGTAAGAATAGCCTATGCACGTATAACACTTACTATATGTTATGCCCCATTCGAAGGGCGCTTTACTCATTCAAATATCTACCTCACTGGACCCAGATGAGGAAGATGCTCTGGTTAGCTCTTATTCCACAGAAGAAAGAGGAAATTCATCTTTTGCTCGAAGTCACACAGCTTAGTGTGTGGGTGAGAAGGGATTTAAACTTAAGAATTGCTTCCAGAATGCCTACTGTGAATCAGAATCCTAGAGAAATATATCCCCCTTCTCTGGCTGGAGCGATAGCTGATTATATATACAACCCCACCCTTTTTCCAGCTTTTTAGTGGAGGTAGCAGGGAAAAAAGGGTTGGAGGAGTTAGTTTTCCCAAACAATACTGTCTGCTGTGGTATGCTACCAGTCATGTGTCTACTAACCTGCTTAAGGTTAGATCTGTTTCATATTTATGATGGTGGAAAAATGGATCCTTTGCTCATTTTAGGTCATGCAACATTAGTCACTTTTAGCTCAACAAGGAGCTGCAAACTCTTTTTGCTAATTGTAATAACAGATATAATTTTTCTAAGGTGCTATTCTGAAGAGAGAGTAGAAATGAGAGATGATTATAATTCCTTAATTACTTGGCAAATTAAAATACAAGGACTTATAATTGCATCAGCGTTTATATTTCAAGTTCAGTAAGAATTGAGTTTTAGGTCTCCTTTCATTGCCTCTCTGTATATATTGCCCCTTCTCTCTGAGGTCAAGCCTTTGGTGTCCACTGGGAAGTAACTGGACTAGGGAAGCTCAAGGGACTTTTGCCCTCCTGATGGCTTTTCTCATCTGTGCCAGGAGCAATCCAACCACTTTCTTGCTGAGCTCTCATAACCATTAGAATGGACATACCCCTGCTTTCCAAACAAGCTTTGTGTCACTCTGACCCATGAAGGACACCTTTTGAGACATCTTCTGTATCTTCCAAATAGCAACTGAATGCCTTTTCATCTTATTATTAATTACTGGAGCAAGAGAGAAATTACGGGAAGATATATTAACCATAGAAACCAAGTTACTGGAACCTGCATATATATACATGCTTGCTGACCTATATTGCCCTTGTTAATAGTCTCGGACCAAACACCAAATAGAAGGCCTTACTTTCTCAGAGCTGACATCATGAGGGCTGGATTGAGATTAAATCAGCTTCCCTCGTGGTTCAGACCAGAGAATTGGCCTCAGCGGGAGGTAATTGAAACTCAAAATAGTGACATAGGACAGTCTCACTGGTTATTGTACTCCACTCATACGTATTATGGCATACAGACAAGCTCAGAGTGGCCTTTCACTAAACAAAGAACATTTAGTGAGCTTCCGTTTTATGCAGCATACAGCATTGCAAGAAGATATAAAATGTGTTTCCAACTCTGTCTGGACCTCTGAGAACTGAGAAGTTGACAAAATCTTTCCTGTGCAATGGATTAAGAGTAAAATTAAACAAAGGCAGCTTCTTTGGGCACCAATTCAGCCAAAAATTGACTATATGCTTCCCTGCCCAGGGCTTAGGTGCTCAGGATGCAATAGAAGATGCAGCCCCCATTCCAGGGCAGGGTACAAAAACTGACAAAGGAGACAAATGCAAGTCATACTGTCTGAAACGTGTCATGGGAGAGAAATCCTTAAACCAGACTGAAGTAGCAAAAAAGACGTCGTGGGAGTCATCGTCCACCAGTGAAAGCTTGGTTCTGAACATAAAGGGGGCTCTCAGTGAGTATGTGTTAAGGGGAAGCACTAATAAATGAAAGAGAACCAGGAGTGAAGAGCATATTACTGAGGCATAGACTAGGAGAATTTATGTTCATCTTTGGGGCAGGAAGAGAAAAGCCTTTGAGAGTGATAGCCATCAGGCCCTGAGAGACAGGACGGAGTCACCCAGGCGGTTGCTGCTCTCGGCAGCCAAAGCTGGGGGAAGGCACACAGTAGGGCCCAGAGACGAGGCAGCCCCTTCTGGGTTCAAGAGAATGGTCATTAGCATTTCTCTCTCAGCTTGAAAATAATGGAATGGGTTTTCTCATTGTATATAAGCAGGAAAAATAAATAACTCCTAAATGATGACTTATATTAACAAAGAGGGGTTTGTTTTTATAGGAGGTCATAGAGTTATGTTCCTAATCAGAGAGTAAATAATTTCTCTTCTTCTTTCAGTTAACCTTCATCATATTCGCACGGAACACAGCATTTCAGGACGAGGGAAAGGTTAGGTAATTATGGGTGGTGTGATTAGGAATGTTTTAAATTGCCAGCAACTATTTAAAATACCAAAGACCAGAGCATATTTCTTTAGTCCTTTGCATACATAGAAAATCACATTAATCCTGTTGAAGAGATTGCTCAGTGAGTATCTGAGTATTTCCCCCAAAGAATACCTCTAACAGTCTTTATCAAAAATATATCTTACACACTTAGCAATAAAGGTGTCCCACAAAGAAACTTTAAATTGCCAACAATGCCTATTAGGTTCTCATGGGATTGGGGACAATGGACCAAAGAAAGATAAATAACAATAGGTTCACAAGGCAAGGAAATCACAGTTCTGCAATGGCTGTGAAGGAGTTGAAGATAGCATCGCAAAGTCCATTAATGGCAACAAATGACAATCACTTACAGCTCAGATAAGTGTCAAGGGTTACCAAAAAGGCAAAGAGTAAAGACAACTCATCGCTGAGGGAATCAGGGAAGCCTTCAGAGAAGATGGGGTATTTAAATTATATGGAAAAGTACAACATCCAGAGCAAGAGAAAGGAAACGCCATTATCAATTAAAGACTGGTGTACATGCATAGGATAAAAGCGGAGGGAACCAACATGCAAGAAACAGTGGTACAGCTTAGTTGGACGCTGTAGGGTGTTGGAGGGTGAGCATCAGAAGACAGGAACTAGAAGCTGTAACATGGATCCACCTGTTATGGTTTAGGCACAGCACTCCTTACAAGTTTAACAAGGTTTGTTTTAGTCTTCGAAGTCTGTTGCTTTACCATAGGTCTTATTCAGGTCTAGAAGGATATGATGTCTTCATTTCTGCAACTTTCTATCAAGTATGCTTAGGCTGATACTCAAGGAGCTATGCTAAGGCAGCTTGATCTTGTCCTTATAGTTACCTTCTGGCTTCTAAGGCAGATCACAAACATGGAATATGCTGACCAGTGGAAGCTGTCGTATTCATTTTCTCTAAGTAGAACACTGCATGATACTACTATAGAAAAAATTGCGGGTTTGTTTTATAGGAGGTCATAGAGTTATGTCCCAAGAGAGTAAATAATTTCTCTTCTTCTTTCAGTTAACCTTCATCATATTCGCACGGAACACAGCATTTCAGGACGAGGGAAAGGTTAGGTAATTATGGGTGGTGTGATTAGGAATGTTTTAAATTGCCAGCAACTATTTAAAATACCAAAGACCAGAGCATATTTCTTTAGTCCTTTGCATACATAGAAAATCACATTAATCCTGTTGAAGAGATTGCTCAGTGAGTATCTGAGTATTTCCCCCAAAGAATACCTCTAACAGTCTTTATCAAAAATATATCTTACACACTTAGCAATAAAGGTGTCCCACAAAGAAACTTTAAATTGCCAACAATGCCTATTAGGTTCTCATGGGATTGGGGACAATGGACCAAAGAAAGATAAATAACAACAGGTTCACAAGGCAAGGAAATCACAGTTCTGCAATGGCTGTGAAGGAGTTGAAGATAGCATCGCAAAGTCCATTAATGGCAACAAATGACAATCACTTACAGCTCAGATAAGTGTCAAGGGTTACCAAAAAGGCAAAGAGTAAAGACAACTCATCGCTGAGGGAATCAGGGAAGCCTTCAGAGAAGATGGGGTATTTAAATTATATGGAAAAGTACAACATCCAGAGCAAGAGAAAGGAAACGCCATTATCAATTAAAGACTGGTGTACATGCATAGGATAAAAGCGGAGGGAACCAACATGCAAGAAACAGTGGTACAGCTTAGTTGGACGCTGTAGGGTGTTGGAGGGTGAGCATCAGAAGACAGGAACTAGAAGCTGTAACATGGATCCACCTGTTATGGTTTAGGCACAGCACTCCTTACAAGTTTAACAAGGTTTGTTTTAGTCTTCGAAGTCTGTTGCTTTACCATAGGTCTTATTCAGGTCTAGAAGGATATGATGTCTTCATTTCTGCAACTTTCTATCAAGTATGCTTAGGCTGATACTCAAGGAGCTATGCTAAGGCAGCTTGATCTTGTCCTTATAGTTACCTTCTGGCTTCTAAGGCAGATCACAAACATGGAATATGCTGACCAGTGGAAGCTGTCGTATTCATTTTCTCTAAGTAGAACACTGCATGATACTACTATAGAAAAAAATTGCATACTTGCTCCTTTTATACCAATCCCTAAACATGAAAATGTTGGGAATAACTCTCTAGGTTAAAAGGAACCACCTATAATAACTTCATCTGCACAAGACTTCTGCCTAGACATATAATAAGACGGGTACTGACAGAGTGCTGTGTTTATTTAGCTGTGGCCTTATAAAAAAAAAAAAAAAAAATTGCATATTTCTCTCAATTAAGTATTATACTGACATACTTAATTAAAACTATGAAGGGCACTGACAATATTTCATTCTTTTAATGAAAGAGGAAACATATTGTACAGTTCTGACTGTCTCCGTATTTAATTTTTCCTGACTTTCTACTGCTCAGACTGTGCTCTTTCTATGAATGTTGTCAATTAGGATGAAAGAACGAAAATTAAAGTCGCTCTTGAAAATGCACTTGTGTGTGTTTGTGGAATCTGTGTACATTCAGCAAGTTGTGATTTGCATATTTTATGTATAATTAAGCCCAGGGGAAAATGAATACTGGAGAGGCAAGGGCCATTTCCCTGTCTACCAGCATCTTGCTTGCCATTATTGGGAATCCATGTTTGAAGACAGGTTGAAAAACATTACCTATCTTTTTTTCTGAGCAAAACACTGTAAGGAATATATATTTTTTTTTTTATTGTGTATATCTCAATACATTTATGGATATATATCATGTGGCTTTGCTGCACCATGTGTTGAGATTAGCTATGTGCAACCAAATGTAACTACATGTTAATAGGATATATATATTTTCATAACTAGGGATAGCATCAGAAGACAGGAACTAGAAGCTGTAACATGGATCCACCTGTTATGGTTTAGGCACAGCACTCCTTACAAGTTTAACAAGGTTTGTTTTAGTCTTCGAAGTCTGTTGCTTTACCATAGGTCTTATTCAGGTCTAGAAGGATATGATGTCTTCATTTCTGCAACTTTCTATCAAGTATGCTTAGGCTGATACTCAAGGAGCTATGCTAAGGCAGCTTGATCTTGTCCTTATAGTTACCTTCTGGCTTCTAAGGCAGATCACAAACATGGAATATGCTGACCAGTGGAAGCTGTCGTATTCATTTTCTCTAAGTAGAACACTGCATGATACTACTATAGAAAAAAATTGCATACTTGCTCCTTTTATACCAATCCCTAAACATGAAAATGTTGGGAATAACTCTCTAGGTTAAAAGGAACCACCTATAATAACTTCATCTGCACAAGACTTCTGCCTAGACATATAATAAGACGGGTACTGACAGAGTGCTGTGTTTATTTAGCTGTGGCCTTATAAAAAAAAAAAAAAAATTTGCATATTTCTCTCAATTAAGTATTATACTGACATACTTAATTAAAACTATGAAGGGCACTGACAATATTTCATTCTTTTAATGAAAGAGGAAACATATTGTACAGTTCTGACTGTCTCCGTATTTAATTTTTCCTGACTTTCTACTGCTCAGACTGTGCTCTTTCTATGAATGTTGTCAATTAGGATGAAAGAACGAAAATTAAAGTCGCTCTTGAAAATGCACTTGTGTGTGTTTGTGGAATCTGTGTACATTCAGCAAGTTGTGATTTGCATATTTTATGTATAATTAAGCCCAGGGAAAGTGAATACTGGAGAGGCAAGGGCCATTTCCCTGTCTACCAGCATCTTGCTTGCCATTATTGGGAATCCATGTTTGAAGACAGGTTGAAAAACATTACCTATCTTTTTTTCTGAGCAAAACACTGTAAGGAATATATATTTTTTTTTCTATTGTGTATATCTCAATACATTTATGGATATATATCATGTGGCTTTGCTGCGGCACCATGTGTTGAGATTAGCTATGTGCAACCAAATGTACACTGGACATGGATTCTGGAAACTTGAGTTTGAATCACAACCCTTCCATTATTATTTATGAAAGGTTTCTACAAGTCCCAGCTATGTCATCAGTAAAATGTAAATAATGGCGCCTAGTCCATTGACTGTAATAACGGATGGAGAATGTCAGCCACCTCAGGTACATGCAGGCACCTGGTAAACTGGTACACACCAAACAAATACAAGACTATTTTTGTGAGACTGCAATCTCATTAAATCAAGGAGACAAAATAAACACCGCTTCCCAAAAGAGGCTTACAAGTCTAGTGAGAAAGACTAGCTAGCATAATGCAAGTAGAATAAAACATGTAATATATTAGAGAACTAAATCAAGGACATAAATATGACAAACCTGCCTACAGCTCATTGTGCTTCTGTGAATCGGCCTCTTTGAAATAAGAGCATGAGGGACAGATCAAGACCAGATGAACTAAAATTTCATTCCCAAGGAAGAAACCAGGAATTTGTTTCATTTGAATCCAGGATTAAAGAAAAAAAAAAATGGAATTTTAGTATTTTCAGAGAAGTAAATTTGCAGGTCAGTCACCCACCTTTCTCAGCAGCAAGTTTCTCCATGGCTGCTTCTGGTTGGCTCCTTTCTGAACTGCTGGGGATAGTTTACTGTAAAATACCTGCAGTGAGCTTCACTAGGACATTAAAAGGTATATGTCTCACTCTTTCCTCCTCCCACCCCTAATCTTTGTCTTCCTCTATTATCTCACTGACAAGTATGCATATACCTATACCAAACATTTTTTAAGGTGTGTGTGTGTGTGTGTGTGTGTGTGTTAAATCAGTCAGTCGTTCAATTGTGTCCAACTCTTTGCAATCCTATGGACTGTAACCGACCAGGCTCCCCTGTTCACAGGATTTTCCAGGCAAGAATACTGGAGCAAGTTGCCATTTCCTCCTCCAGGGGATCTTCCCAACCCAGGGATTGAACCTATGACTCCTGTGTCTCCTGCATTGGCAGGCTTTGTGAATGTGCCACATGGGAAGTATACATTCTCTATTTGATTGCGTTTTTGGAAGTCAATATTGGCTCTTTGAAATTGAAATGTGAAAGACAATTATTGACTTACTGATATGTTTAAAGCAATTTCTTAAGGCAGCAGATTCTGAGCACCGTATCTTTCAGCAAATCAATACCTGCAGAGGATTTAATAGCTTAGCACATCTTGCCTTTTCTCCCTTACTGGGCATATCTGGGTGCAGTTGATAGGCTTTCTTAAACTGAATTGAACTTTGGACTGTTGACCATTGTGATTCCTTCTAAATAAGATGATGCTACCTCTCATGTTTGGCCCATCACTGTGTGTGTGTGTGATGACAGCATGCTATGTTGTGACAGCCTTCAAATGATCAGTCCTGATTGGGTCGAGAGATGGTCTCTGACTAAGGCAGGAGACAAGAAAAGGCTGTCCAGTGGGGAAGGAACAGAGGGTGGGAGGTGTAAAGGAAGTAGCATGAAGGCCTGTACTATCATAAGTGAAGAAAATAGCTCTAGTCATTGCTCTGTGAGAAAAGGGGATCCTTCAGGGGTGCTGTGTGATGGTCGGGAGGGGTGGGAAGGGGGGGATATACATATGACTAATCTGGGAACATGCATATCCGTAAACAACAAAACTCTGTAAAAGTTAAAAGTAAAATAAAGGTTTAAAAAAAAGAAAAGGCTGTCCAGCTGTATAATCTGAGAGCTAAGATTGACATATGATACACCATGCAAGAACGCAAGGAACAGCACACACAGACAAATCCAAAGGTGAGTGATCATCTAATACACAGAATTAAGAACATGATCAATTGCTGAAACTCATAAGAACTGAAGTTAACATTTAGACAAAACGAATAGACAAGTATGATGAATATGTTCAATTATCTATAATTTTCAACTGCATGATGAGTTGCAGTTTAAGGTTAGCTGGACCATGTCTGGTTTTTGTAACACCCTGTCTCCTCTGGGGAGACATGCCATAATTGAATCATCTGGACTTTTCAAGCAACCTTAAAATGGTTTTCACCAACATGCAGGCCAGATTACTTCAGATGTGAGAAGAAGACAACTTCCCCAAAGTCTCTAGAAGTTGTTCTTCCTACCTAGAATAATGTTGCCTCTATTCCAGGTACCAGTTCAAGGGAAAGAGCCAGATGATGTTAAAGGCTGAAGTGTGAAACGGACTGTCTTCAGAATGCTGTCTTCCACAGCAGCAGCGGCACAGGCACTGAGCAGTTCCCATGAGGCGGGTATTGTACAAAGTGCCTGAAAGAACCAGTTCACATAGCACTCCCAGAAAACTCTCGAAGAAATGTCTACCACTAGTCTCCTTCCATACATGAGAAAACTCAGGCTTTCAACATCTTCCTATAGTCAAGTAATTAAGATTTTATTAAAAGAGAATGCAAAAAGACTCTATATTCTACAATGCTGTAGAGTTAATATCTGAGTATTTGGTAATTCTGAGGGCTTTGATCTGAAGATGCAGAAAGAATTCTGATACAACCCACATCTTTTTTGGGGGGTGGGGAGGGGGGCGGGTTAGAGAGGGAGGGGGCTGGGTGGGCCACTTCTATTGGTCTTTCATTTATCTAGTTTTCACCCATCTTTGTTCTTCGGCCCGTGTGGGCTTTCCATCACAGTGGCCTCTGTCGTTGCAGAGCACTGGCTCTGGGCACATGTGCTCCAGAGCTCTGGCTCAGTAATTCGACACATCGGTCCAGCCGCTCCGCAGCACGTGGGATCTTCCCAGGCCAGGGATTGAACCGCGCCTTGCACTGCAAGGCGGTGTCCTTAACCACTGGACCACCAGGGAAGCCCAACCCACACCTTTTGAGTGACTTCAGATTCCATAACCCAGCCCCTGAGTTCTTAAGGTGCCGCCTGCTTCCCATACTGTTGCTGACACCTGAAGTTCGCATACCCTATACACAGGAGTTCTGGAGGGCTCTGGGGCTGCAGAGGGGTTCTGCAGGACATTTTACATTTTAAGCCACAATTAGAATTTGGTAGAGATGTCTTCCAAAACTATAAATCCTAGGAAGTTCACGATTTAAACAATACATGATTCTTTTTTTTCTGCACTACCCTACAGGACGAGGAACGCCCCCAGGGGAGTTGGTCCTGGATAGAGAGGGTGGAAAGGTTTCCCAGTGGAGGGGAGGTTATGTGACATACACCCTTTGCTGACATCTTAATCACTACAAAAGCACCATAAAGATCATTTGTTCTATAGCAAATGAGAATGGTGATATGCAGTTTAATTCCAAGGATTGAAAACTATGCAGCATGCATCATACTTAAGTAACTGTGATTAATTAAGGATGAAATTATGTTATATTTTCTTTCAATTTTTAAGCACTTTTAAAAATGACCACTAAGCTGCTAAGACAGACTTATTACGCTGTTTGGGATACCTGTGCAGTGATATGAATTGTTAGATATTTCTTCTGCATACAGGCACCATGGAAAGATTTCTGAGACAAAGGCCCTGAAAATGAGAAAAGTTGGCAACCGGTGAATGGTTCTCATTTTGAGTTTCCCAGAGCTGAAACTTTGGGCCCTGTATGTCAAGTTCTATCCATGCAGAACTGCCATTATTACTTTCAGTGAAAACTGAGTATTTGGTAATTCTGAGGGCTTTGATCTGAAGATGCAGAAAGAATTCTGATACAACCCACATCTTTTTGGGGGTGGGAGGGGCGGGTTAGAGAGGGAGGGGGCTGGGTGGGCCACTTCTATTGGTCTTTCATTTATCTAGTTTTCACCCATCTTTGTTCTTCGGCCCGTGTGGGCTTTCCATCACAGTGGCCTCTGTTGTTGCAGAGCACCGGCTCTGGGCACATGTGCTCCAGAGCTCTGGCTCAGTAATTCGACACATCGGTCCAGCCGCTCCGCAGCACGTGGGATCTTCCCAGGCCAGGGATTGAACCGGCGCCCCTTGTACTGCAAGGCGGTGTCCTTAACCACTGGACCACCAGGGAAGCCCAACCCACACCTTTTGAGTGACTTCAGATTCCATAACCCAGCCCCTGAGTTCTTAAGGTGCCGCCTGCTTCCCATACTGTTGCTGACACCTGAAGTTCGCATACCCTATACACAGGAGTTCTGAAGGGCTCTGGGGCTGCAGAGGGGTTCTGCAGGACATTTTACATTTTAAGCCACAATTAGAATTTGGTAGAGATGTCTCCCAAAACTATAAATCCTAGGAAGTTCACGATTTAAACAATACATGATTCTTTTTTTCTGCACTACCCTACAGGACGAGGAACGCCCCCAGGGGAGTTGGTCCTGGATACAGAGGGTGGAAAGGTTTCCCAGTGGAGGGGAGGTTATGTGACATACACCCTTTGCTGACATCTTAATCACTACAAAAGCACCATAAAGATCATTTGTTCTATAGCAAATGAGAATGGTGATATGCAGTTTAATTCCAAGGATTGAAAACTATGCAGCATGCATCATACTTAAGTAACTGTGATTAATTAAGGATGAAATTATGTTATATTTTCTTTCAATTTTTAAGCACTTTTAAAAATGACCACTAAGCTGCTAAGACAGACTTATTACGCTGTTTGGGATACCTGTGCAGTGATATGAATTGTTAGATATTTCTTCTGCATACAGGCACCATGGAAAGATTTCTGAGACAAAGGCCCTGAAAATGAGAAAAGCTGGCAACCGGTGAATGGTTCTCATTTTGAGTTTCCCAGAGCTGAAACTTTGGGCCCCGTATGTCAAGTTCTATCCATGCAGAACTGCCATTATTACTTTCAGTGAAAAACGTTAGCTGCTCACTCAAGTCTGATTCTTTGCAGCCCGATGGATTGTAGCCTGCCAGGCTCCTCTGTCCGTGGGATTCTCCAGGCAAGAATATTGGAGTGGGTTGTCATTCCCTCCTCCAGGGGATCATCTCTATCCAAGGATGGCACCCAGGTTTTGTGCACTGCAGGCAGATTCTGTAGCATCTGAACCACCAGGAAATCACAGTCCCGAGTGGCCACCAAAGGCCACGTGCCATAACTCAGTGCAGTGAACTCATTTCCCTCTCAGGTAAACCTTGGCAAGGGGTAAGTGGCAGGTTGGCATAGGGCCACCTACATAAATTCGGTCTCCTTTCTCTCTTCATGGACCCCACAAGGTATGTTTTTTCTTATAGACCTTCAAAAGCTATACAAGCCATGTGAGTGCACCCAGGAAGGGAGCTGCTGTGTATCCTTGAAACTCACCGTGAGGAGGTGGCCACAGCATGAAGATATGGCACTGGAGACCTTCACATCTTGTATTGTCATATTGACTCAGTTTTCTTTCTTATCGCCCTACTGTCCTGGTTTTGAACCTTTTCCGTACAAGGTCAACACTCAATAATTTCCCGGGTCTGGCTGTCTCGATGACAGCCTAACGTAGGATCATTATTCACTGTAGCCAGCAAAAGAACCATGTGAATTAATTGAGAGCCATGAGATGGTAGCATCCCAAAATACAAAGTCTGGAAAAAAGTTTGGATGCTACCCAAAATTTTGGGAAAATTCCCAAATTAATTTTTTTTTTTTAATTTTTTCAGTCCTTGGAATCTTTCCTAAAAAAAAAATCCATACTCTCTATATAAATGCATCAACACATTTAAATAGCGTCACAAACTGACCACATAAGAAGGTATCTCCATTTTAGTTTTTTGGAAAATGCTAATAGAATCACTCTAGGGCTTTTTTGTCTTAAAATTAGTGCATTAAGAACAATCAAATGGATTAAGTTTCCATTTAAAGACCATTTTACTTTTGCCAGGATTAGAAATGTCTGTTTGAATTCAGAAGGAAAGCATGCATCATATTTAGTCAGCTCTCTTTTCACACTGACAACTAATGTAGATATTATAATTATGTTATCACATTGATCCTCTGGTTTCCCATCCTGAGGATCAATGCGATAAAGTATTCCTCTCACTCTTCCTCTCTCATATTCTCTAACTCTGAATATTGCTTTATTCTGTCTTTGGATCCAGGAAAGGTTTGTCTTATGAAATAGGGACTCTTTTTCATGCAGGACAGCACTGAGGTCAGAGCTTGTATGCTGCACGATGCTTCAAAGTAGACGATAAGCAATTTGGTTTCCTACCCTGGTTTTATCTGTTTCAAGACAGGGTTGTAAAATGAGCACGTTTGGAGTTATTGAAAGGTTGGAAACTCTGAATTATTAACAGTCTGCTTACACAACACTTTCTAATAATGAGCCCCACATGATAAATTAGCTCATTCATTTTGTGGGAATTCAGTCTGCCACCCAGGACAGAAAAGGTACAGACGCATGCTCCTTTTTCACTGTTCCTACTGAGTTTCTCCACGCAGAGCATTCCCACTGACTTCTGAGGCAGTGAACACAGAGGGCATTAAAAGGCCACAATCTGATCTTGCTTTAACCCCCTGTCGTGCTCGTCTGAACTCCCTTGAAAGCTCCTGTGAATTCAATATGAGCTCAAAGTTGAGTTCGGCTTCTCCAAGGCAAAGACTGTGCTGAGAACCCAGAGCCCAGTCAATGGTTCTTTCTGTACGTCTCCCCAGTGGAGTTCATCTACTTAAAAGTTTAAAGTCGATAGTTTTGAGCTTGAACTCCTCAATCCTTAGTCGATAAAGTTTGGATGCTTCCCAAAATTTTGGGAAAATTCCCAAATTAATTTTTTTTAATTTTTCAGTCCTTGGAATCTTTCCTAAAAAAAATCCATACTCTCTATATAAATGCATCAACACATTTAAATAGCGTCACAAACTGACCACATAAGAAGGTATCTCCATTTTAGTTTTTTGGAAAATGCTAATAGAATCACTCTAGGGCATTTTTGTCTTAAAATTAGTGCATTAAGAACAATCAAATGGATTAAGTTTCCATTTAAAGACCATTTTACTTTTGCCAGGATTAGAAATGTCTGTTTGAATTCAGAAGGAAAGCATGCATCATATTTAGTCAGCTCTCTTTTCACACTGACAACTAATGTAGATATTATAATTATGTTATCACATTGATCCTCTGGTTTCCCATCCTGAGGATCAGTGCGATAAAGTATTCCTCTCACCTTCCTTTCTCATATTCTCTAACTCTGAATATTGCTTTATTCTGTCTTTGGATCCAGGAAAGGTTTGTCTTATGAAATAGGGACTCTTTTTCATGCAGGACAGCACTGAGGTCAGAGCTTGTATGCTGCATGATGCTTCAAAGTAGACGATGAGCAATTTGGTTTCCTACCCTGGTTTTATCTGTTTCAAGACAGGGTTGTAAAATGAGCACGTTTGGAGTTATTGAAAGGTTGGAAACTCTGAATTATTAACAGTCTGCTTACACAACACTTTCTAATAATGAGCCCCACATGATAAATTAGCTCATTCATTTTGTGGGAATTCAGTCTGCCACCCAGGACAGAAAAGGTACAGACGCATGCTCCTTTTTCACTGTTCCTACTGAGTTTCTCCACGCAGAGCATTCCCACTGACTTCTGAGGCAGTGAACACAGAGGGCATTAAAAGGCCACAATCTGATCTTGCTTTAACCCCCTGTCGTGCTCGTCTGAACTCCCTTGAAAGCTCCTGTGAATTCAATATGAGCTCAAAGTTGAGTTCGGCTTCTCCAAGGCAAAGACTGTGCTGAGAACCCAGAGCCCAGTCAATGGTTCTTTCTGTACGTCTCCCCAGTGGAGTTCATCTACTTAAAAGTTTAAAGTCGATAGTTTTGAGCTTGAACTCCTCAATCCTTAGTCGATATTTCTTTTTTTTTTTTTTTTTCCCCAGTATAAACACCCTTCTAAACTGATGTGCTATTGCTGCAGCATTTATTCTCAGAGCTTCTGGAAACCAGTTTGGTTAATAATCTTGATTTAAAAATCATCACTGCTCACCACCACTGATGTTTCTACTCTTCACATTTCAGCTTTCATCAGAGTTTAAACATTTTGATCACACTGCTGGCAATAATAGTTCTCATTACAGATCATGACTAGATTCTCAGACTTTTATATGATGATCTACTCTAGTCTGTCACCAAAATCATTAACACAGTGCTTAAAGTTCATTCCCTCTTGATTATCAAATTGGATAAAAATGGAATTTTTGTAGGTAATGTTCAATCAACTGACAGTTTTTTGTAATTGAAAAATAGTTGGTTTACAATATTGTGTTAGTTTCACATGTACAGAAAAGAGATTGTTATCTATCCTTTTTTAGCTTTTTCTCCCATGAAGATAAGATATTGAATACAGTTCCCTATATAATAGGTTTTTGTTGTTCATCTATTTTATATATAGTAGTATGCATCTGTTAATTCTAAACTCATAATTTATCTCTCCCCCACCTCTGCTATCCTCTTTGGTAAAAATAAGTTTGTTTTCTATGTCTGTGAGTCTATTTCTCTTTGATTAATAAGTTCATTTCATTTTTTTAGATTCCACATATAAATGATATCATATGATATTTTATCTTTGACTTACTCCACTTAATATGATAATCTCTAGGTCCAGCCATGTTGCTGTGAAAGGCATTATTTCATTCTATATTATGCCTGGGTAATATTTCATTATATATAATATTCACACACACACACACATCCTCTTTGTCCATTCATCTCTGACACATTTATTTTTGGCCATCTGGTAAATCCCATTGGCCATCTTCAATAATGGGTGCATGCTGTACTATTCCTCTCTCATATTCTCTAAATATTGTTCATTTTCTGCTTTTGGGTCCAGGATACGTGTGTTTTAGTCACTCAGTTGTATCTGACTCTTTGTTACCCCAAGGATTGCAGCCCATCGGGCTCCTCTGTCTGTGGAATTTTCCAGTCAAGAATATTGAAGTGGGTTGCTGTTTCCTTCACCATGGGTTCCAGATAGGATGCCATTAAAACAAAACAGATTAATTTATCCCATGATCAGAACACTGATATATGATAGCTGTGTCTTACATGAAGTTGATGTTCTACAAACATACATACATACAGGTGTCGTAATATCATGACCAGTATTGTTTCTTTCATTTGCTTTTTTTTTTTCTCCCAGAGGCATACGATGTGCAGGGTCCAACCTGCAATAGGATAAAATATCTATCTACAGCACAACTGGCTAAGCAGAAAGAAGTCTACATTTAAAACAAAATGAAACAAAATAACCACCTCCTCACCCCATCTCTACCCTGCAGAATTGCTTTGACAAATATGACCTACAGGATTTAAAAAACAAGTGATGTTACTGAAATTACCACCATATGAGTTGTACTCTTTTGAATGTGCATTTGCTCAGATGTGGTCTGCCTGCATGTTTGGCCATGATGGACAGAAGCAAGGTGTGTTGGACTGAATGTGTTCCCCTGAAACCCAGACGTTGGCACCCTAAGCCCTGGTGTGATGTTATCTGGAGGTGGAGGAAACTATATATATAGATGAGATCATGAAGGTGGGGGTCCCATGATGGACATGTTGGGGGACTCCTAACTGATGTTCATCACGAGTCTATTTCTCTTTGATTAATAAGTTCATTTCATTTTTTAGCCACTTGATTGAACTTGATTTCCACTTAATATGATAATCTCTAGGTCCAGCCATGTTGCTGTGAAAGGCATTATTTCATTCTATATTATGCCTGGGTAATATTTCATTATATATAATATTCACACACACACACACATCCTCTTTGTCCATTCATCTCTGACACATTTATTTTTGGCCATCTGGTAAATCCCATTGGCCATCTTCAATAATGGGTGCATGCTGTACTATTCCTCTCTCATATTCTCTAAATATTGTTCATTTTCTGCTTTTGGGTCCAGGATGTGTGTGTTTTAGTCGCTCAGTTGTATCTGACTCTTTGTTACCCCAAGGATTGCAGCCCATCGGGCTCCTCTGTCTGTGGAATTTTCCAGTCAAGAATATTGAAGTGGGTTGCTGTTTCCTTCACCATGGGTTCCAGATAGGATGCCATTAAAACAAAACAGATTAATTTATCCCATGATCAGAACACTGATATATGATAGCTGTGTCTTACATGAAGTTGATGTTCTACAAACATACATACATACAGGTGTCGTAATATCATGACCAGTATTGTTTCTTTCATTTGCTTTTTTTTTTCTCCCAGAGGCATACGATGTGCAGGGTCCAACCTGCAATAGGATAAAATATCTATCTACAGCACAACTGGCTAAGCAGAAAGAAGTCTACATTTAAAACAAAATGAAACAAAATAACCACCTCCTCACCCCATCTCTACCCTGCAGAATTGCTTTGACAAATATGACCTACAGGATTTAAAAAAAAAAAAAGTGATGTTACTGAAATTACCACCATATGAGTTGTACTCTTTTGAATGTGCATTTGCTCAGATGTGGTCTGCCTGCATGTTTGGCCATGATGGACAGAAGCAAGGTGTGTTGGACTGAATGTGTTCCCCTGAAACCCAGATGTTGGCACCCTAAGCCCTGGTGTGATGTTATCTGGAGGTGGAGGAAACTATATATATATAGATGAGATCATGAAGGTGGGGGTCCCATGATGGGACTAGTGTCCACATGGGAAGACAAAAAGGCCAGGGTTTGCTCTCTGCCAAGTGAGGACACACTAGGAAGACAGCTGTCTGCAAGCTAGAAAGAGCTCCCTCTTCAGAATCTGACCAGTTAGGACTTCTCTAGTGGTTCAAGTGGTTCAGTGGTTAAGAATGTGCCTGCCAAGCACTGAGTCATAGAAAACAGATTTATAGACATTGGGGAGAGGGAAGAGTGGGTGAGAGACATGGAAAGAGTAACATGGAAACCTATACTAGCATATGTAAAGGAGATAACTATTGTCAAAAGTGCTGTGGGTTAAGGGATCTTACACAGGGGCTATGCGATGGCCTGAAGGGGTGGGGATGGGATATACATATGACTAATCTGGGATTATACATATCTGTAAACAACAAAACTCTATAAAAGTAAAAAAGTAAAAAAAAAAAAAAAAAAAAATCTGCCTGCCAGTACGGGGGACATGGGCTCCGTCCCTTGTCCAGGAAAATTCTACATGCAGTGGGGCAACTAAGCCTGTGCTCAACAGCTACTAAGCCTGAGCTCTAAAGCCTGGAAACTGCAACTACTGAAACCTGCGTGCCTAGAGACCGTGCTCCACAACAAGTGAGGACCTACACTGAAACGCCTGTTCTCCGCTACTAGAGAAGCAAGGAAGACTCAGCACAGCCAAAAAATAAATTAGTTAAAAGAATCTGACCAGGGGCTTCCCTGGTGGTCCAGTGGGTAAGGACACCACCTTGCAGTGCAAGGGGCACCGGTTCGATCCCTGGCCTGGGAAGATCCCACATGCCGCGGAGTGGCTGGACTCATGTGCCCAACTACCGAGCTGGAGCTCTGGAGCGCATGCGCCCAGAGCCAGCGCTCTGCAGCTAGAGAAGCCACTGCAATGGGAGGCCCACACAGGCCAAACAACAAAGATGGAAATAAATGAAAGACCAATACAAGTGCCCTCCCCGCCACGGCCCAAAAAAAACCGAACCAATCTGGCCAGTCTGGCACCATGGTCTCAGAAGTCCACGCTCCAGACCCAAGAGAAATAGATTTCAGTTGTTTAAGCCACCTAGTCAGTCAGTGGCATTTTCTTATGACAGCCAGAGCTGACTAAAACAGAAGGGGTCAAGAATAAGAAAGTAGGGTGTGAGTGCATAGGAACCTAACATGTCAACCACTGTGCTACTTTTCCAATGTCTGATGGCACCAGCTACCTCAGATGCCTATTTCTCCTAGAGCAGACATTAAGATTAATGTCGAACCCCACCTCTCCCACTGTCTAGATCTGCAAATGGAGTAAGTTTCTTAATGTTTCTCAGTTTGCTCGGTGTTAACCACTTTATTGTTTTTGTGAATCACATTCTATTATATCTGCTTTTCACTCTTTTTGTCTCTTGTTCGGTTTTCCTTCTTTCCTACAAGTCTAGCATACACAACAATTCAGGAAAAAAATAACTTTTGGTTGATTTTGTTAGGTTTCACATAGAATATTTCCATTGGGAATATTTTATGTACAGATTACCCCATCAGCTATCAACCTATATGCACAATCTATAAATCACTTCCTTGGTTATAAAACATGGTCCACCAAATTGAATTCATGATGGTTAGGCCACGTGGCAAAAAGCATTATGTGTTCCATACAAGATACATTGCCTTTGATCATTTTCTTTAGGACTTCACAGCTGCCTCCCCAGCACGATCATCAATGCTTTTGGATGATTACTCATGCAGATTTTCAACACTCTAATCACAATAGTGAGGGAGGTTACAGTCTCCTCTGAGTACGGGGCCTCCTTGGTGGCTCAGCTGTATAAAGAAAAAAAACCTGCCTGCCAAAGCAGGAGCCACAGGTTCAGTCCCTGGGCTGGGAAGGTCCCTGGAGAAGGAAATGGCACCCCACTCCAGTATTCTTTACCTGGGAAATCACATGGACAGAGGAGCCTGGCAGGCTACAGCCCAGAGGGTCACAAAAGTGTCAGTCACAACAACTAAAGAACAAAACAAACTCCCAGTATTATTTGTCCAACTTAAAGAAACCTATGTTAAGATATAAGAACTATGGGGCAGAGTCTAAATGCATTTTGAAAAGGAAGCTACGGAGAAAAATAATCATTTGGGAGGAGGAAATGCTATCACAGATAAAGATTAGTTACTCTTGAAAAAACTTAAAAACAAAATAAAACATGATTGGGATAAGCACAGAGCTTAGCCTTATCCAAACAGCTGTGTCGATCCATCCATCAATGACTGTCCTGGGATCAGACTAGTACCAAAGTATTTATTTGTGAGTGAGACAAAGACTGTGTGTGTGTGTATTTAGAAAGAGTCAGAAAGGAGTAAAACAGCCTCTGGTGCTATCCACAGAAACTCAAAAGAGCTCAATTGCTTTATGTGCTTTATTTGCTTCCTATCTATGAAATGATTTTCAAGAAGATGGGAAAAGCTAGCATCTAGGAGCTATGCTGAAAATGAGCGGGGCTTCCCTGGTGGTCCAGTGGGTAGAGTCCGCCTTGTAGTGCAGGGGGCACCAATTCGATGCCTGGCCCAGGAAGATCCCACATGCCACGGAGCGGCTGGGACAGTGTGTCCCATTATCAGCCAGCACTCTGGAGTACATGCGCCCAGAGCCAGTGCTCTGCAGTGAGAGAAGCCACTGCAATGGGAGGCACGCACAGGCTGAAGAATAAAGATGGATGAAAAATAAATATATATTTTTAAAAAGGCCAAATTTAAAAAAAAATGAAAATAAAATGAGCATCTTTAAAACATAAATAAGCCATTGGAATTTTAGGTACAACCTGGTGACCACAGTTATACAATATAGTGTTATTATTTGAAAGCTGCTAGGAGAGTAGATCTGAAAAGTTATCATTACAGGAATTTTAACTATGTATAGTGATAGATGTTAAGTATACTTATTGTCACAATTATATTACTATATATATGTATATATATATATAGCCATTCATTATATTGCATACCTGAAACTAACATAATGTTAGATGTCACTTATAACTCAAATAAACAAACATAGGCATGGACTAAAATCTAATACTTCCATTAAACAAAATTAATTTTGCTTAAATGCTAAAAACCAAAAGTGAGTATCAACATAGTCCATGCTAACTCTAATTCTTTGTCTTAGTTGTGTCAGACTGATTTATTTTCCATGTCCAGTCCTCAAGTATTGCAGTTACAAACATCAGATAAACATGGTGATAGAAAAATGAGTAAGACATTATTTCATAATTCAAGTCACCAAAGATGACCTTATGAGGAATGCAGACTTGGGATGATTTAGAATCATGTGAGGAACATGCAGCATGTCATAGGATCATGGAATAAAGATACTGACTGCACAGTAATAGTTTTCCCAAGACAATTTTTTTCCCTGCAGTTGCCTGGTTCTGGTTGGATCACAGGAGTTCGGATGGCCAAAATCAACAGGCTTAGTAATCCTTTCAAGCATGAATAACCAAAATAGACTTCAGTACTCTAGGGCTTTAAATACATAATTAGAGACAGAAAGTCTGTAATTCTTCCATTTGTAATGTGAAGTAGATAACTAGTTGGGGCTAACAATGGCCATCTTAGTGAAATATACTTTGTTTTTTTTTTTGTTTTTTGTTTTTTTTTTGGGTGTGAGAAATAGAGCAACATAGAGTTATGGCCAAGGAGGAAGGAAGCAGGACAGAGAAAAAGAGGTTTGTACCATACCAAGTCTAATCTGAGAAAAACTCATGGATGTTCCATTTTCCTTCTACACTGAGCTAAGTCTCAGATACCTTCCATCACCAGAGTCCTAGTTAATACAACACGAGGACGTTATCATAAACAACATCCCAGACTTCATATGTATCGCTAGTTATCCACTAGTACTGTTTTCCATTCCAGGATCCAATCCAAAATACCTACTACATTTATTTATTGAACTTTTAAAGAATACCACAAAGTATGTCAAAGCGTTCAGGAATAAGATATCATAGTCAAATTTCTTGTTATTATTACTGTTGGCCCTAGCCTTATCCAAGCTCTCAAATTCCTTTTCATTACAGCAGTATGAGATTTCAGTGCCAAATTCTTTGTCAGAGTTACAATGAAATACAATTTCAAATAAAATTAGTTATTTCAATAGCTATTTATTTATTAACAATCTCTTAGTGTTAAAAATTAAGATCTGTTTCTTGTCAGGAATACTTCTTTGGGCTTCTCTAGTGGTTCGGTGCCAGCCCATGCAGGAGGCTCCATCCCTGGTCAGGGAAGATCCTACATGCTGCAGAGCACCTAAGCCCACACACCGTAGCTGCTATTGAGCCTGTCTGGGCTCTAAAGCCTGGTAGCCACAACTGCGGAAGCCAGAGCGCTCTGGAGCCTGTTCGGAAGCCAGCCAGAGCGCTCTAGAGCCTGTTCTCCACAACAAGAGAAGCCACTGCACTGCAACCAGAGGTGACACCAGCTGTCTGCAACAGGAGAAAAACCCACACAGCAACAAAGATCCAGCCTCGCCAAAAATAAATAATTTTAAAAAATACTTCTTTGAGGGCTTCCCTGGTGGTCTAGTGGTTAGGAATCCGCCTTGCAATGCAAGGGACATCAGTTCAATTCCTGGTCTGGGAAGATCCCACATGCCTTGGGGCAACTGAGCCCCACAGCACCATCTGGGGAGTGGCCCCCACTTGCAGCAACTAGAGAAAGCCTTCCTGAAGCAACGAAAACCGAGCACAGACAGAAATTAAATAAATAAATTAATTATATATATAAATAAATACTTCTTTGAAGAAGTGACAATCACTTTACCAGGAAAGAAATAATGTGAGTAACCACTCTCCACACGTTATTCAACTTCTGATAGAACTCTGTAACTCAGCTCTTAACATAGGACTGGATTTAAATTTGCAGCCATTAAGGCATGTCTCCATTTTATATTAGGATTTTAATTTAATATTTGTCACTAAGGAAACTGATTTGCATTTTAATGAGAAAACTCACTATGCAAACTTTTGAAACATTTCACCTAGAGGTTGACAGCAAAGTCAAAAGAAGTAACTTCATAACTAAAAAAACTCAGTGAAATTTAAAAAGTGGTAATTATTCTTCAAATTAGATATTCTATTGAGAACCAAACCTATTAGTGTTAAAAATTAAGATCTGTTTCTTGTCAGGAATACTTCTTTGGCTTCTCTAGTGGTTCGGTGCCAGCCCATGCAGGAGGCTCCATCCCTGGTCAGGGAAGATCCTACATGCTGCAGAGCACCTAAGCCCACACACCGTAGCTGCTATTGAGCCTGTCTGGGCTCTAAAGCCTGGTAGCCACAACTGCGGAAGCCAGAGCGCTCTGGAGCCTGTTCGGAAGCCAGCCAGAGCGCTCTAGAGCCTGTTCTCCACAACAAGAGAAGCCACTGCACTGCAACCAGAGGTGACACCAGCTGTCTGCAACAGGAGAAAACCCACACAGCAACAAAGATCCAGCCTCGCCAAAAATAAATAATTTTAAAAAATACTTCTTTGAGGGCTTCCCTGGTGGTCTAGTGGTTAGGAATCCGCCTTGCAATGCAAGGGACATCAGTTCAATTCCTGGTCTGGGAAGATCCCACATGCCTTGGGGCAACTGAGCCCCACAGCACCATCTGGGAAGTGGCCCCCACTTGCAGCAACTAGAGAAAGCCTTCCTGAAGCAACGAAAACCGAGCACAGACAGAAATTAAATAAATAAATTAATTATATATATAAATAAATACTTCTTTGAAGAAGTGACAATCACTTTACCAGGAAAGAAATAATGTGAGTAACCACTCTCCACACGTTATTCAACTTCTGATAGAACTCTGTAACTCAGCTCTTAACATAGGACTGGATTTAAATTTGCAGCCATTAAGGCATGTCTCCATTTTATATTAGGATTTTAATTTAATATTTGTCACTAAGGAAACTGATTTGCATTTTAATGAGAAAACTCACTATGCAAACTTTTGAAACATTTCACCTAGAGGTTGACAGCAAAGTCAAAAGAAGTAACTTCATAACTAAAAAAACTCAGTGAAATTTAAAAAGTGGTAATTATCTTATTCTTCAAATTAGATATTCTATTGAGAACCAAACCTATTTTCAATTGTCTAAATATAGTAGAGGACTTACTTTTCTATTGAAATAAATATGTATAGCTTATTCACATTTAAAACATGTATTGACCTCTCAGAACTGTAAACTATTAATTTTTTTAAATCTTGGTTCTATATATTAATTTATGCCTTAGTTTTCTCAACCATATATTTTTATTAAGAGTCCAAGAGAATTCCTGACGTGTAAGTATGCATTTATATAGAACAATTTTATTCTCTGCAGAATGATATAGTGCTTAGTCACTCAATCATGTCTAACTGTTTGTGACTCCATGGATGGTAGCCTGGCAGGCTCCTCTGCTTATGGGGATTCTCCAGGCAATACTGGAGTGAGGTGCCATGCCCTCCTCCAGGGGATCTTCCCAACCCAGGGTTTGAACCCAGGTCTCCCGCATGGCAGGCAGATTCTTTACTGTCTGAGCCACAGAGGAAGCCCATACAGTGACAGAAATTTTAGGAAAAAAAAAAAAAAACAAGCAAACACAACAAGTAGTTATAAGTGAGTCAAATATAAAGGTGTGGACCTGTTTTCTAAAAGAGATCTATACCACTTGAAAACACTGAGATTTCAATCTTTGCTATAAGCAGAAACGTATTTATCAGTTCAAACCTAGAAACTAAAAATTAAATAAACCACCTAAAGAAACATGTTTTGGAGAAGCCGACGGAACCCGGAGCGAGAAGCCGCGGGAACTCAGAGCGAGAAGACGCGGGAACCTGGAGTGAGAAGCCGCCGGAACCCAGAGCGAGAAGCCGCAGCACTGCGAGAAGCCGCGTCGCGTCGCGGGTAAGTTCAACCACTCCAACTGGAGGGCTTGCTGAATGGACAGGGGAAGTCGCCCATGGGTTGCTGACCAGCGCCACTTCTCGCAGCGCCGCAGGTAAGTTCAGCCACTCCAACTGGAGGGCTTGCTGAACGGAGAGGGGAAGTCGCCCATGGGTTGCTGACCAGGGACCAGAAACGAGCTGGACGGGAAAGCTCGCGCCCGCCTTTGGGATTTAGACACGTAACCGGCAGTGCGCGTGTGCCAGCGGCGGAGAAGCCCGCACTCCCCTAGAGCTGCAGCAGCAGCGTAGAAGCCGGGGAAAGAGCAGGGATTGGAGACTACAGGCGGGGGCGCGGTAGAGCCGGGGCGCCCCCCTCCAACACGGGGCTGCGCGCACTGCGGCCTCCGCCCAACGGACTGGGATCAGCCCACCGTCCTGGCCAGCACCCAGTATGGCAGCAAAGCCCTCGTTTTGCTAAACACAAAAACAGAAACCACAGCAACCGGCGCTAAAAGGGAAAGACTACGCCATCAAGACACCACCATCAAGAGCAGATTGGTTTCCAACAGGCAGATGAGAAGATAAAAACCACGGACAGTATTTAGCTTTTTTTCTTTTTTTTTCTTTTTATTGTTTGCTTGTTTATTTGTGGTGGACTATTTCGCTTATTCAATTGATTGGTCTGGTTTGGGGTTTATTAGTTTGTTTATTCTGGTTTTTTTGTTTGTTTGTTTTCATTTGTTTGTTTTGTTTTTTGTGTTTTTTGTTTGTTTTTTGGTTTCATTAATTTTTTCTGCCCTTTTTAGTTTTTAATTTCTTTTTTGGACTTTTATTTTATTTTATTTTATTTTTAATTTTAATTATAACTCTTGGAAACCTCTAATTCTCTTTCCTCTTTCCCACTGCTTTCTCCCTCTATGTTCCAAATGGAAAACATTTTCCTATCTACCAATATCCTCTAGATAAATTATTTCCTATATTCCTGTCTCCACTATTCTCTTCCAAATACACTAAACAATACACACACTAATCTTTGCTACCTAACCGTATAAAATCCTTCCAAGACAAATCTATTCCTTCTCATTACCTATACACTATCCTCCTCATCATCCCAACACATGTCCTAGTTAAAAATTGCTCTCGTAATTATCCAAGCCAGGACCTTGCACTGGACCTATTTATTCAGGCACTAACAAAAACACCCCAAAGGCAGCAGAAGAAGAGAAATCATAAGGATCGGAGCAGAAATAAATGAGAAAGAAACAAAAGAAACAATAGTAAAGATAAATAAAACAAAAAGCTGTGAAAAGGTAAACAAAATTGACAAGCCACTGGCCAGCCTCATTAAGAAAACGAGAGAGAAGAACCAGATCAACAAAATCAAAAACGAAAAAGGAGAGATGACAACAGATAATGCAGAAATCCAAAGGATTCTAAGAGACTATTATGAACAGCTATATGGCAACAAACTGGACAACCTGGAAGAAATGGACAGTTTCTTGGGGAAGATTAATCTCCCAAGAATGAGCCGGGAAGAAACAGAAACTTTGAACCCAATCACAACCTCAGAAATCGAATTTGTGATTAAAAATCTACCCAAAAATAAAAGCCCAGGGCCAGATGACTTCACAGCCGAATTCTACCAAACATTTAAAGAAGAGCTAATGCCTGTCCTTCTAAAACTCTTCCAAAAAGTTGCACAGGAAGGAAAACTTCCAAACACATTCTATGAGGCCATCGTCACCCTGATACGCAAACCAGGCAAAGACAACACAAAAAGGGAAAACTATAGGCCAATTTCACTGATGAACTTAGATGCCAAGATCCTCAACAAAATCCTATAGCAAACAGAATTCAATGACACATCAAAAAACTCATAGATCACGGTCAAGTCGGGTTCATCCCAGGCATGCAAGGATTCTTCAACATCCGCAAATCAATCAATGTGATACACCATATCAACAAATTGAAAGACAAAAACCACATGATCATCTCAGTAGATGCAGAAAAAGCCTTCGACAAAGTACAACACCCATTTATGATAAAAACTCTTCAGAAAATGAGCATAGAAGGAACCTATCTCAACATAATAAAAGCCATCTATGAGAAGCCTACAGCGAACATTATCCTTAATGGTGAAAAACTGAAAGCATTCTCTCTAAGATCAGGAACAAGACAGGGGTGCCCACTTTCACCATTACTATTCAACATAGTCCTGGAAGTTCTAGCAACGGCAATAAGAGAAGAGAAAGAAATCAAAGGAATCCAGATTGGAAAGGAAGAAGTCAAGCTCTCTCTTTTTGCAGACGACAAGATATTATACATAGAAAATCCCAAAGACACAGTTACAAAGCTACTAGAGCTAATCTATGCATTCAGCAAAGTCGCAGGATACAAAATCAATATACAGACATCACTGGCATTCCTATACACAAACAATGAAAAATCAGAAAACAAAATCAAAGAGGCAATCCCTTTCACCATTACAACCAAAAGAATCAAATATCTAGGAATAAACCTACCCAAAGAAACAAAAGAATTGTACACAGAAAATTACAAGACACTCATGAGAGACATTAAAGAAGACTTAAACAGATGGAGAGATATTCCATGTTCCTGGATTGGAAGAATCAATATTGTGAAAATGACCATACTACCAAATATCATCTACAGATTCAATGCAATACCAATCCAACTACCATTGACATTTTTCACAGAACTAGACCAAATAATAACACAGTTCACATGGCAACACAAAAGACCTCGAATAGCCAAAGCAATTCTAAAAAAGAAAAATGGAGCTGGAGGAATCTGCCTCCCTAACTTCAGACTCTACTACAAAGCAACAGTCATCAAGACAGTATGGTACTGGCACAAAAACAGAAATATAAACCAATGGAACAAGATCAAGAACCCAGAGATAAACCCATGCACCTATGGGTACCTTATTTTTGACAAAGGAGGTGAAACTATAAAATGGGACAAAGACAGCCTCTTCAACAAATGGTGCTGGGAAAATTGGACAGCTACATGCAAAAAAATGAAATTGGAACATTCCCTGACACCATACACAAAGATCAACTCAAAGTGGATTAAAGACCTAAATGTAAGACCAGAAACCATCAAACTCTTAGAGGAGAATATAGGCAAAACCCTCAAGGACATCAAACAAAGCAAGATCTTCTCTGACCCACCTACTAGAATAGTGGAACTTAAAAGTAAAGTGAACACGTGGGACCTCATGAAACTTAAAAGCTTTTGTACAGCAAAAGAAATTACAAAAAAGCTGAACAGACACCCCACACCCCACAGAGTGAGAGAAAATCATAGCAAATGAAACAACAGACAAAGAATTAATCTCCAAAATCTACAAGCAACTCAGACAACTCAGCACTGGAAAAACGAACAACCCAATCAAAAAATGGGAAAAAGATCTAAAGAGACGCCCCTCCAAAGAGGACATACAGATGGCCCAAAAGCACATGAAACAATGCTCAACCTTGCTTATCATTAGAGAAATGCAAATTAAAACCACAATGAGATACCACCTCACACCCATCCGAATGGCCATCATCAACAAATCGATAGACAATAAATCTGGAGAGGGTGCGGAGAAAAGGGAACCCTCTTGCATTGCTGGTGGGAATGTAAACTGATACAACCTCTATGGACGACAATATGAAGATTCCTTAAAAAACTAAAAATAGAAGCACCCTATGACCCAGCAATCCCACTATTAGGCCTATATCCTGATGAAATCAAAACTAAACTACCAAATATCATCTACAGATTCAATGCAATACCAATCCAACTACCATTGACATTTTTCACAGAACTAGACCAAATAATAACACAGTTCATATGGCAACACAAAAGACCTCGAATAGCCAAAGCAATTCTAAAAAAGAAAAACGGAGCTGGAGGAATCTGCCTCCCTAACTTCAGACTCTACTACAAAGCAACAGTCATCAAGACAGTATGGTACTGGCACAAAAACAGAACTATAGATCAATGGAACAAGATCAAGAACCCAGAGATAAACCCATGCACCTATGGGTACCTTATTTTTGACAAAGGAGGTGAAACTATAAAATGGGACAAAGACAGCCTCTTCAACAAATGGTGCTGGGAAAATTGGACAGCTACATGCAAAAAAATGAAATTGGAACATTCCCTGACACCATACACAAAGATCAACTCAAAGTGGATTAAAGACCTAAATGTAAGACCAGAAACCATCAAACTCTTAGAGGAGAATATAGGCAAAACCCTCAAGGACATCAAACAAAGCAAGATCTTCTCTGACCCACCTACTAGAATAGTGGAACTTAAAAGTAAAGTGAACACGTGGGACCTCATGAAACTTAAAAGCTTTTGTACAGCAAAAGAAATTACAAAAAAGCTGAACAGACACCCCACACCCCACAGAGTGAGAGAAAATCATAGCAAATGAAACAACAGACAAAGAATTAATCTCCAAAATCTACAAGCAACTCAGACAACTCAGCACTGGAAAAACGAACAACCCAATCAAAAAATGGGAAAAAGATCTAAAGAGACGCCTCTCCAAAGAGGACATACAGATGGCCCAAAAGCACATGAAACAATGCTCAACCTTGCTTATCATTAGAGAAATGCAAATTAAAACCACAATGAGATACCACCTCACACCCATCCGAATGGCCATCATCAACAAATCGATAGACAATAAATCTGGAGAGGGTGCGGAGAAAAGGGAACCCTCTTGCATTGCTGGTGGGAATGTAAACTGATACAACCTCTATGGACGACAATATGAAGATTCTTTAAAAAACTAAAAATAGAAGCACCCTATGACCCAGCAATCCCACTATTAGGCCTATATCCTGATGAAATCAAAACTGATAGAGGCACCTGTACCCCAGTGTTCACTGCAGCTCTCTATACAATAGCCAGAACATGGAAGCAGCCTAGATGTCCATCAACAAATGAATGGATCTAGAAGCTCTGGGACATATATACAATGGAATACTACTCAGCTGTTAAAAGAAATGCAGAAGACTCAGTCCTAATTAGGTGGCTAGCTCTAGAACCTATCATAAAAAGTGAAATAAGTCAAAAAGAGAAAGACAAGTACAGTATACTAACTCATATATATGGGATCTAGTAAGATGGTCATGATAACACACACAGTGAACTCATGGAAAAACAGAGAATAGACATAAGGACATTGTGGAGACTGAACAGTGAGAGGGAGGCATAGAGGAAGTAACATCGAAACCTATACTGGCACGTGCGGAAAAGATAGCTATGGTCATTGTGCTAAGGGAATAGGAGTACCTACAATCACTTGGGGCGATGGTCTGGAGGGGTGGGAGGGGGGGAACTGTGTGGGGGGAGAGTCCAGGGATATGCATATGAATGATCTAGGAACATACATGTTGGTGAACAACAAAACTCTGTGAAATCTTTAAAATAAAGAATAAAAAAAAAAAAAAAAAAGACCCCAAATTAAAAATAAATAAATAAATAAATATATATATATATATATATATATATAAAGAAACATGTTTTTCCAAGAACCTTGGGTAGTGGATAAATTATTTCTCTTTCTGGAGCATCAATTTCCCTTTAATGTCTCTATCTAAACTTAAGTCATTAAGATTATCCAGAATATGTGTAGAGCACCTAGCATAGTTTCTGAAAAGCATTTAATAGGCATCATGGTCACATTTTCAGCCATTAGGTCAGCTGCCCCTAATGTATCCAGTTCTGAGGGATAGGTGCTCCATATAGGTGTAATAATTTATAAACTTTCTACTTTTTTTTGTTTTTTGATATGCATTTGCTTCACATATAGTTGCTTATGTCTTTAGCCTTTATTTAAAAACTAACAACCTCTATGGACGACAATATGAAGATTCTTTAAAAAACTAAAAATAGAAGCACCCTATGACCCAGCAATCCCACTATTAGGCCTATATCCTGATGAAATCAAAACTGATAGAGGCACCTGTACCCCAGTGTTCATTGCAGCTCTCTATACAATAGCCAGAACATGGAAGCAGCCTAGATGTCCATCAACAAATGAATGGATCTAGAAGCTCTGGTACATATATACAATGGAATACTACTCAGCTGTTAAAAGAAATGCAGAAGACTCAGTCCTAATTAGGTGGCTAGCTCTAGAACCTATCATAAAAAGTGAAATAAGTCAAAAAGAGAAAGACAAGTACAGTATACTAACTCATATATATGGGATCTAGTAAGATGGTCATGATAACACACACAGTGAACTCATGGAAAAACAGAGAATAGACATAAGGACATTGTGGAGACTGAACAGTGAGAGGGAGGCATAGAGGAAGTAACATCGAAACCTATACTGGCACGTGCGGAAAAGATAGCTATGGTCATTGTGCTAAGGGAATAGGAGTACCTACAATCACTTGGGGCGATGGTCTGGAGGGGTGGGAGGGGGGGAACTGTGTGGGGGGAGAGTCCAGGGATATGCATATGAATGATCTAGGAACATACATGTTGGTGAACAACAAAACTCTGTGAAATCTTTAAAATAAAGAATAAAAAAAAAAAAAAGACCCCAAATTAAAAATAAATAAATAAATATATATATATATATATATATATATATATATAAAAAGAAACATGTTTTTCCAAGAACCTTGGGTAGTGGATAAATTATTTCTCTTTCTGGAGCATCAATTTCCCTTTAATGTCTCTATCTAAACTTAAGTCATTAAGATTATCCAGAATATGTGTAGAGCACCTAGCATAGTTTCTGAAAAGCATTTAATAGGCATCATGGTCACATTTTCAGCCATTAGGTCAGCTGCCCCTAATGTATCCAGTTCTGAGGGATAGGTGCTCCATATAGGTGTAATAATTTATAAACTTTCTACTTGTTTGTTAGATATGCATTGCTCCAATAATACTTTATTGGAGCATTTCCCTTTTTAATACAGGATCTAATTTAGGACCGTGCTTCACATATAGTTGCTTATGTCTTTAGCCTTTATTTATTTTGAAACTGAGTCAGCATTAATTTACTGCATCTTTCACGGAAGTGACATTTTGAAAAACACCCCCCACCTTTACCTTGTAGGTTATTCCTTAGTTTATGGTTTCGTGCTCCCAAGGATTAAAGTCAAACTGTATATTCCTTGCAAGATTGTGGCACAGTTAAAGCAAAATCATTCTTTGATGTATCAAACACAGTCACATCTACCACTCTGTGTGATGTTTATGATCTCCTAGTTAAGGGATTAACTGAGTTTCTCAACTCTATACTAATTGTTTCGCCTTCCACAATGTGTGGAGACTTTTTGAGATGATACAGTCCTGCTACGATAAACCCTTGCTCCCCATAACTTTTGCCAGAAAATATTCTAAGAATTGCAGAATGGTAGTTTTTGAACTCTAGTATTTACTTCACCTTTAAAAGACTAGGTACTGTAGGGGTATCTTCTCCCTTCTCTTTTTCATGATTGCTTTATCTCTGTTGTCAAAGTAAAAACACACATTCTTATTTTATGTAAAGAGCTACAATCCAGCATTGTCTTTAGCAAAATAATGATAGTGTCCAGATTTAGCTATGGAAACAAATGGGCCCTAATCAAACTCAAAAGCTTTTGCACAGCAAGGAAAAAAAAGAAAGAAAGAAAGAAAACAAAAAGACAAGCCACAGGTTGGGAGAAAATATTTGCAAATGATGTGACTCACAAGGAACTGGTCTCCAAAATTTACAAACAGCTCATGCAGCTTAATATCATCAAAACAAACAACCCAATCAAAAGAAGGGCAGAAGATCCAAATAGACATTTATCCTAAGAAGGCTTCCTTTGTGGCTCAGTTGGTAAAGAACTCACCTCCAATGCAGGAGACATAAGAAACCAGGGTCCAATCCCTGGGTCAGGAAGATACCCTGGAGAAGGAAATGGTAACCCATTCCAGTATTCTTCCATAGACAATTCCATGGATAGAGGAGCCTGGTGGGCAACAGTCTATGGCGTTGCAAGAGTCAGAAATGACTGAGAGATTAAACCACCACCACCAAAGAAGATAAACATATGGCAAAGAGGCCCATGGAAAGATGTTCAACAATGCAGATTTATTAGAGAATTACAAATCAGAACTACAATGAGTTATAACACCTCACAGTCATCAAAAGGGCCATCATCAAGGAGTCTACAAACAATAAGTACTGAAGGTGGTGTGGAGAAAAGGGAGCCCTCCTACACAGTTAGTACGAATGCAAAGTGGAACAGCCACAATGCAGAACAGTATAGAAGTTCCTTCACAAACAGAGCTGCCATAGGATCTAGCTGACTCCTGGGCATGTATATGGAGAAAACTGATTTTAAAAAAATGCATGTGCCCCGGTGTTTGTTGAAGCACTATTTATAATACTGAGACATGGAAGCAACATACATGTAAATCAACAGAGGAATGGATAAATATGATTGGCACCTACGTACAGTGGAATATTACTTGGCCATAAAACCAGAATAGAATAATGCCATTTGCAGCAACATGGATGGATCTAAAGAGTGTCCTACTAAGTAAGTCAGAGAAAGACAAATATCATATGATGTCACTTATATGCTGAATGTAAAAAGAAGTGATATAAATGGAAGTCAGACAGAGAAGGAAAAATACTGTATGACATCCCTTATATGTGGAATCTAAAAAGAAATGACACAAATGAACTTACTTACAAAACAGAAAGGCAGTCACAGAAGTAGAGAAAAAACTTATGGTAGCCGGAGAGAAGCCTAGGGGAAGGGATAGTTAGGGAGCTAGGGACGGACATGTACACACTGCTATATTTAAAATGGATAACCAACGAGGACTTACATATAGCACAGGGAACCCTCCTCAATGTTATGTGGCAGCCTGGATAGGAGTTTGGGGTGGGGTGGGGGGGATGGATACATGTATATGTGTGACTAAATCCTTTGCTGTTCACCTGAAACTGTCACAACATTATCTGCTAATTGGCTATATCCCAACACAAAATAAAAAGCTTAAAAAAATAAAATTAGTGAAATTCCAAAAAAAATACAATTAGTGAAATTCCCAAAAAAATGATGTTCTAAAGATCTTTCTTACAAAGAGAAACTGAACTCAAAGAGTTAGAACATGAACTTATGGTTAGCAGTGGGGAAGCAGATTGATATTAATATATACAGACTACTACATATAAAATAATTAACAAAGACCTACTGTATAGGAAAGGGAACTCTACTCAGTAATGTGTAATAATAGCCTAATAAGAAAAAATCTGTAATAGAATAAATGCATAACTAAATCACTTTGATATACAAATGAACCTAACACCACTGTAAATCAAATATAAAAAGCAAAAACCAAAAATTAAAAAAACTAAATAAAATTTATCCTTGCATACACTGTGAGTACATCAAATATAATCATATTCCTAAACATTACCTAGTTTCTCCACTAACATCTATCTTTTTTTTTTAAAGTGAAAAATTTTATATTTGGAATTAGCCAGCAGGACTCAGTTTAGATGATCCCAATTTTGTTGGCAACATCCAAGGCATCGTAGTCAGGAGCCAGTTGAACGTATGCTGCCTTCTCTCCGTCAGGCCTGATCAGGGTCTTGACCATAGCCACGTCAATGTCATGGGGCTTCTTCACAGTCTGCTTTATCTGGTGCTCGTTGGCCTTGACATCCACAATGAATACCAGGGTGTTGTCTTCTATCTTCTTCATGGCTGACTCGGTGGTGAGGGGGAACTTGGTGATGGCATAGTGGTCAAGCTTGTTTCTCCTAGGGGCCCTTTTCTGAGGGTATTTCGGCTGCCACCTGAGCCGCAGTGTTTCGGGCCGCCAGAAGGTAGGTGATGTCCAGATCTTCTTTTATGGTTGTGGACGCCTTTCAACACTGCTTTCTTGGCCTTTGAAGCCTTTGCTTTGGCTTCGGCTTTAGGAGGGGTAGGGGCTTCCCTTCTTGGCCTTTGGCACCATCTTCGTGGAAAGCACTAATATCTGTTTTTAAAAGGTCAACGTTGCATCTGCTGGGCTGTGAAAGTTGTTCACGGGAAAAGGGGGAAACTAATCACTGTTGTTTGAGGAGGAGGGCAGAGCCTTTATCTTTCACTATGGGCAGACCTTCTTCTGAACAGTCTGGGCTCAGTCTTGTGCTCAGTCTGAAGCTACCATCCTCCACCCGGGTGGGGGCTGAGTTCCTGCAAAGGAACTCAATGATACTACTGGGTATATTCCTTGAGAAAGAACCAGGAATCTGCCTCACAGTTCACTCTTCTTTTTTGGCTTTTTTGATTTTATAGAGTTTTGTTGTTTACAGATACGTATAATTCCACTCTTCTTTCTTGACTGTTCTTCCATTCTTTATCCATTCCCTCTCTCCCCTGCTTAGCAACAGTTTGAATTTGCCCTTTGAAGCTCAGGGCAGGTCAAGAAGACTGAATGGAACCAATTTCCTACAAATAAGAAATAGGGGATGCAGAAAGGGAAAGGATCTGTATCCAAGAGCACCCCCATGAGGTCCTGTTTCATCTCAATATCACCCCTCCCTTTTTTTTTTTTTTTTGATACTTCTCAGTATTGAGGAGAATAGGTGTTAGACAAGACAGAGAGAGACAGAGAGGTTAATCATAAACTTGGTGGCAAAACCAGGTTTCAAGGGTACTTGGTTTTGATCCTCACTACTATTCAACCTTCCCCACACTTTTTAGGTTACAGGGCAACAGCTGTTCCAGCTAATTCCTGCTGAAGTAGGGTCTAGTCCTGCCTGTCGTGGGGGAATGGACACTGAGTTGGAAATATTCCTGAGCTTCAATTCCTGGATCCAAGCCTTGTATGACTGACATCTCCATCCTTTAGGACATTGTGTTGATACAAGAGACCAAATTAAAAGTAAGACTAGTGACAGTCCCCACGTTAACAGACAAAACAGGTCTCAGTCTCTGAGGAATCCAGAAGAGTAAGGCTGAAACCATGTCTGGACCTGGAACTTCGGTGAACAATTATAGTCAGTTATCTGATTTTACCTAAGTAGGTTTTAATTTCTGATATGTACTGATAGGAGCTATTGGCCTCTACACATCTCCTTTATCTAACATCTAAAACAATGCCACTGTCAAGAAACTGTAAATCTCCAAGAGGAGACCTTGAGGCCACTAAGGCTGCAGGTGCCAGGAGATACTACCTTGAGAATGGCGGGGAGCATCCCAAAGTCTGACATAGTTCAGAAACTTCAAGGTTTTAGCTATACAGAAATGTGTCTGAAATTACACCCACGATGGCCACCTAGTTTGACACTGAATGGCTGAATCATGGCTACTCCACTTTGAGTCTCAAATGAATTCCCCTCCTCAATGGCCAAAGCGCATGTACAATGCATGCTTCAAAGACTGCACTGAAGCCAGTAAAGTTTGATTTTATAGAGTTTTGTTGTTTACAGATACGTATAATTCCACTCTTCTTTCTTGACTGTTCTTCCATTCTTTATCCATTCCCTCTCTCCCCTGCTTAGCAACAGTTTGAATTTGCCCTTTGAAGCTCAGGGCAGGTCAAGAAGACTGAATGGAACCAATTTCCTACAAATAAGAAATAGGGGATGCAGAAAGGGAAAGGATCTGTATCCAAGAGCACCCCCATGAGGTCCTGTTTCATCTCAATATCACCCCTCCCTTTTTTTTTTTTTTTTTTTTTGATACTTCTCAGTATTGAGGAGAATAGGTGTTAGACAAGACAGAGAGAGACAAAGAGGTTAATCATAAACTTGGTGGCAAAACCAGGTTTCAAGGGTACTTGGTTTTGATCCTCACTACTATTCAACCTTCCCCACACTTTTTAGGTTACAGGGCAACAGCTGTTCCAGCTAATTCCTGCTGAAGTAGGGTCTAGTCCTGCCTGTCGTGGGGGAATGGACACTGAGTTGGAAATATTCCTGAGCTTCAATTCCTGGATCCAAGCCTTGTATGACTGACATCTCCATCCTTTAGGACATTGTGTTGATACAAGAGACCAAATTAAAAGTAAGACTAGTGACAGTCCCCACGTTAACAGACAAAACAGGTCTCAGTCTCTGAGGAATCCAGAAGAGTAAGGCTGAAACCATGTCTGGACCTGGAACTTCGGTGAACAATTATAGTCAGTTATCTGATTTTACCTAAGTAGGTTTTAATTTCTGATATGTACTGATAGGAGCTATTGGCCTCTACACATCTCCTTTATCTAACATCTAAAACAATGCCACTGTCAAGAAACTGTAAATCTCCAAGAGGAGACCTTGAGGCCACTAAGGCTGCAGGTGCCAGGAGATACTACCTTGAGAATGGCGGGGAGCATCCCAAAGTCTGACATAGTTCAGAAACTTCAAGGTTTTAGCTATACAGAAATGTGTCTGAAATTACACCCACGATGGCCACCTAGTTTGACACTGAATGGCTGAATCATGGCTACTCCACTTTGAGTCTCAAATGAATTCCCCTCCTCAATGGCCAAAGCGCATGTACAATGCATGCTTCAAAGACTGCACTGAAGGCCAGTAAAGTTTAGGATAAACCATGTATGAGACAGAATGGCTTCCCTATACCTCAGCAAGTAGAGGTTTCCCCATCACTTCACCTATGGAATGAAAATCTGCCAACACACCAAAACATTTGTCCTGCCAAGGCCAGGGTGGCTTTGGGTGACCCCGGGTCACCTGTCTTGGGTCCACCTTTTCCCTCAGGGCTAGGCTTCCTTTTCATACACACACACACACTCATATACATGAGTGTGTGTGTGTGTGTGTGTGTGTGTGTGTGTGTATGGCCTCGTATCCACATTGAGGTAAAACTAATCTGATATCATGAACATGCTCAGAGGTATGCTAATGGGGTGACATTTTATAGGCCATATATTATTTATGGCTTCTCTGGTGGTTCAAACAGTTACGAATTTCCCTGCCATGTGGGAGACCTGGGTTTGATCCCTGGGCCGGGAAGATCCCCTGGAGAAGAGAAGGGCTACCCACTCCAGTATTCCTGTCTAGAGAATTCCATGGACAGAGGAGCCTGGTGGACTACAGTCCAAGGGGTCACAAAGAGCTGGAGACGACTGAGTGACTAGCATGTTCACTTCCATTTTATATGACTTATACCAAGTTGTTATATGAACATTGTACATGTGTTTGTCCACAAAACCACCAGTGTGATGTCATGAGTACTTACACCTGGATAGTTTCACTAGATAATTTCCTGCTGAACATCCAGGCAAAATGATGAGTAACACAGTTTCCCTTTTATAAATATACATTCACTGTAAGATAGAACAGAGCTATGATCACCCATATGTAATTATTCATGGCCAGACAGCAAACCAATGCAATGTAAAATGTTCTCTCCGCAGTTTCCTAGCACCAGAAGGGAAAAGCCCAACCAGGGGTCTACCAGAAGTCAAAGTCAATGCAATAGAGGCATGTACCCTGGTGCCACCAGAGCTCAGAAACCAGTGACATCTCAACCAGCCATGGCAGGTACTAATGTGTGCACACACAGAAACAACAGACAAGGCCCCATTAAGAAATTATCTGATGAGGTATACCCCTCCAAATTCTATTTCTTTTCCCAGATAGAAGCCTCCAAAGACACTGGCCCAGCTCTTGAAAGACAATAGGTCCATTCTAGCCCACAAACAAACCCACAGTGGCTCACTCCTTGAAAGGGAAGAGATCCCAGACAAACTAGCTAGCATTTCCAACCTGCACAAGCCAGAGTGAGTGAGTGCTCGGTCACTCAGCCATGTCCAAGTCTTTGTAATACCATGGACTATAGCCCACCAGGCTCCTCTGTCCATGGGATTCTCCAGACAAGAGTACTGGAGTGGGCCGCCATTTCCTTCTCCATGAGATCCCCCAACCTAGAAACTGAAACTGTATCTTGAGCCTAGTAACTCACCCTAAAATAATTCACACAAAAGCACAATCAACAAGGTACAGTCACAAAGACAAAATCAGAGGTAGTATAGCCCCAAATTTCAGTACCACTCCCAAAGAGGGCCACCAGAGTGGCCCAGTGCCTGAAAAGAATGGGCCAGAGTGGCTCTCAATGAACCCAGCGGGGCCCATGGTACCCACTCCAGTATTCCTGTCTAGAGAATTCCATGGACAGTGGAGCCTGGTGGACTACAGTCCAAGGGGTCACAAAGAGCTGGAGACGACTGAGTGACTAGCATGTTCACTTCCATTTTATATGACTTATACCAAGTTGTTATATGAACATTGTACATGTGTTTGTCCACAAAACCACCAGTCTGATGTCATGAGTACTTACACTTGGATAGTTTCACTAGATACTTTCCTGCTGAACATCCAGGCAAAATGATGAGTAACACAGTTTCCCTTTTATAAATATACATTCACTGTAAGATAGAACAGAGCTATGATCACCCATATGTAATTATTCATGGCCAGACAGCAAACCAATGCAATGTAAAATGTTCTCTCCGCAGTTTCCTAGCACCAGAAGGGAAAAGCCCAACCAGGGGTCTACCAGAAGTCAAAGTCAATGCAATAGAGGCATGTACCCTGGTGCCACCAGAGCTCAGAAACCAGTGACATCTCAACCAGCCATGGCAGGTACTAATGTGTGCACACACAGAAACAACAGACAAGGCCCCATTAAGAAATTATCTGATGAGGTATACCCCTCCAAATTCTATTTCTTTTCCCAGATAGAAGCCTCCAAAGACACTGGCCCAGCTCTTGAAAGACAATAGGTCCATTCTAGCCCACAAACAAACCCACAGTGGCTCACTCCTTGAAAGGGAAGAGATCCCAGACAAACTAGCTAGCATTTCCAACCTGCACAAGCCAGAGTGAGTGAGTGCTCGGTCACTCAGCCATGTCCAAGTCTTTGTAATACCATGGACTATAGCCCACCAGGCTCCTCTGTCCATGGGATTCTCCAGACAAGAGTACTGGAGTGGGCCGCCATTTCCTTCTCCATGAGATCCCCCAACCTAGAAACTGAAACTGTATCTTGAGCCTAGTAACTCACCCTAAAATAATTCACACAAAAGCACAATCAACAAGGTACAGTCACAAAGACAAAATCAGAGGTAGTATAGCCCCAAATTTCAGTACCACTCCCAAAGAGGGGCCACCAGAGTGGCCCAGTGCCTGAAAAGAATGGGCCAGAGTGGCTCTCAATGAACCCAGCGGGGCCCGATGCCAAAAGAGAAATAAGCCCAGATGGAGCGGGTGGAATTCTCCCACGTGGTTTACCATACCCAATCCTCCTAGTTAATTTGGCCTCTAAGATACAGCAAGGTTCCTCTAGTTGGAGCTCAAAAGACCTTCAGTTAGAATTTTTTATTTGTGAGCTTTGTCAAAAATATCAAAGAGGTTTCAAAACATTTGATTAAATAGGATCACAGGTCACTCTGGAACAATACTTACACTTCACCAGAGTGACAGAAGATTTCACATACAAATCACTTAAAGGCACAGGAAGTCTCACGATCTGTCATCAGAGGCAGCATTTCAAAAAAACTTAGTTCTCGTAACAGAGATTCAAACTTCAGTCTTGCACCAGCATACTCTTCATAACAAAATCTGTTTTGCTTAAAGTTAATTCAACCCTAGCCAGTTCTGAGCACATACAAAACTCATTTCTCAGTGTTCCTTTCCCACACACCTTCTTTAACTTCCAGCACCCATATTAATTGTGTCCCTTATTCTCTTCTTCATTTAGAAACAATGAGAACAAAGTTGCCCTTCTTTTCTCTTAAAAAAATGTAATTCCATTGTTTTACTGAAACATATCTTGTTTTACTAAAATTGCGCATCTTACTCTCTGGCATTACTGAAACGTCCCTCTTATTGCTGTAGCTTTAATTACACATACTATAATTCTGACCCTTAAAAACTCAATTGCTAGCAAAAACTGAGACAGAAATTATTGTGAACTGTTTGTCATACCAGCATTTCCTGATTGGAAAACCTGGGCTCTAGTCTTCCTCTCCTAAGAAGGCAAACATAGGTGATCACAGAGATCTGTCCAGCAACTAACGTTCCAATAGTTTATCCTATTTGAAGTGACTCAGATAGTCAATGAACTCTTGTCATTTAACTTAAAGTTACCAAAATCTGGAGAAACCATAATTTAAAGCAGATATCTGCAAAACATAATTCTTCCTAGCTAATTCACCTAAAAAAAAAAAAAATACCTAACTGTAAAGTTATTTCAAGTTTCATATATTATTTTCCTTGAACACAAACTTATAACAGATTTAAGATTTTATTTCACTTCTAGTAAACCCAGGTATAATAAAAGTATTATATTTAACACTGATGATTCTAAAGACATGTCTCTATTAGTCAAACCAACAAGCTTAAACTAGCTTTAATATCCAGTATTCAGTACTGAGTATAACCCAGATCATGTGTACCTGAAATTCGTTCCAGGCAGTTTCTTTTATATTGAGAAGTATTTAATTTCTAAGTGCTTACTTTCAAGCCAATTAAATAGAGCTCATTCACAAGTTAATTTTTACATAAAGACAGAACCAGAGATCTCACAGTTTTTCTGCTTGAGCTTAAAGAGACCTCTGTTCTATTCTTTAAGTCTCAAGTACTACAAAAGATCAGATAATTTCCTGAGCACCAAGGCAGAAGAGTATTTACAGTTTAAGGGCATTGGGAAAGGAAATGCAAGTTTGTCCCAGACAGACATGTCCCCTCACAGTAAGAATTCTGAAAACACATTTTATCAAGCCAGCTTCTAACTGCATATGCAAAAGGAACCAGCTTTGGAATTTCAAAATTTTTTCATCTCAACCAATTTCTTTCGGTAACCTAAAGAATACTGTGGCCACATACTGTTTTAAAAAATGATCTTCTTTGTCATAGGATCATAGCTACAATTCTTCCAAATCACCCAGAATATACCCCAAGGGGCCATGAGCTGGAACTGAATCTGAGCTTTCCGTTTTACAACAAGGCAACAAGAATATCCATCATACAACATGGAATACACACTCACAAACCAAAAGGCAGAGCCATCACAAATCAGCCGAGAGGAGCATCAGTATGGGGTCCTAAACAAAGGTTGCCCTAACAAAACAGCCTTCGATGGCAGATGCACATGACAACCCAGGGCAAAATGCTCAAATAATGTAAAGGGAAGATTGCCCACATGCACGCTGCTGGATTTGCTGGTCCTGGAGCTCACCAGTTCATTTCAGACACACAGTACTGTTTCCACCAACCAAAGGCAGAAGTTTGCAGTTTAGCCAGTGTCAAACCGGGGTGAAGCAGGGAGAGAATCCCTGAAACAGGTTCAGCAGCTGCTGAGCCATCCCTGAAAAGACCTCTCTCAGGACCAGCTAGCTGTGAACAACGGGCTTGTCCCCACAATTGTCCTGGAGCACTGTGGGGTCAATCAGCTACTCGGGGGAACCCAGAAGAGCAAGACACCTAAAGAGTGTAGCGCCAAGCTGGATACCAAAATTGGTTACCAAACTCGGGTTTAGCAGATGGGTGCTCAAAAGTCCATACATGAGAGACAAGTGTTTGTGGAAAATGAAAGTTTCCTGTATGTAGGAGGTGAGCAACCTGAGAGAAGGCAGAGTCAGTCAAGAGTCAACTCTGCAGATCCTGCTGGACGGTAATAGTGTTTAAAGAGAGAACAAGAAGTTATTTGGGGAGGGGTGGTCAGAGCCTTTGTTATCATCCACTGTGTGGTTGGAGCTGTTCCAAGGTTCTTAGTTCCTGAAGAGGAACTCAGACACTACTTCACATAATTCCTTGAAGAGGACCAGTGTTTCTGAGTCCAAGCTTGCTCTGCTCGCTCCACAACAGGCCAGTGAATCTGAGAGACAAGATGCTGAGGCAAGGAAAACAACTTTATTCAGTAAGCAGCTGACCAAGAAGATGGCAGGATAGCACCTCAAACTAACCACCTTACTGGGGTCTGGAAGCCAGATTATTTCATAGATCAGAGATGTGGGGAGGTGAGGAAGCAACGTAAAAAGGCCACTGATCTTGCAAGCATCTCTTAGAATGGCAAGCCTTGGGCAGGGGATGTGCTAAATTTCTCTCTCTCCACCGTCCACAGGTGGGCAGGGTTCTGAACAAGGCATTTTAAGTTTAACAGTCAGGCAGAGGGGCAGAGTCCTCCAGGCACGTCATCCGGTATAATTATAAAAACAAATGCAAGAAAAAGCAAGTCGAAGAAACAGTTTGCAACATGGAGTCATAATGGGTTTCCTCCCTGCACCACCAGGACCCTGCCTCACAGCTGCACTATCAGTTCTTGACTGCCTCCTTCTGTTCTGCCTTCCATGTTAGCGACAGTTTGAACCTACCCTTTGGAACTCAGGGCAGATCAAAGAGGCTGAATGGAGCCTCTGTCCAACAAACAAGAAATGGGATACCCAGAAAGGATTTGTACTCAGGAGGCCCCCATCTCCAAGTTTTGCTCAGTTTCACTTAGGAATTCTTATGGAATCTACTCTATTTTACTGTTTCTTCTACTTATCTGAGAGCATTTCATTGTTCTGGAGCTTTAAAGAGTGTAGCGCCAAGCTGGATGCCAAAATTGGTTACCAAACTCGGGTTTAGCAGATGGGTGCTCAAAAGTCCATACATGAGAGACAAGTGTTTGTGGAAAATGAAAGTTTCCTGTATGTAGGAGGTGAGCAACCTGAGAGAAGGCAGAGTCAGTCAAGAGTCAACTCTGCAGATCCTGCTGGACGGTAATAGTGTTTAAAGAGAGAACAAGAAGTTATTTGGGGAGGGGTGGTCAGAGCCTTTGTTATCATCCACTGTGTGGTTGGAGCTGTTCCAAGGTTCTTAGTTCCTGAAGAGGAACTCAGACACTACTTCACATAATTCCTTGAAGAGGACCAGTGTTTCTGAGTCCAAGCTTGCTCTGCTCGCTCCACAACAGGCCAGTGAATCTGAGAGACAAGATGCTGAGGCAAGGAAAACAACTTTATTCAGTAAGCAGCTGACCAAGAAGATGGCAGGATAGCACCTCAAACTAACCACCTTACTGGGGTCTGGAAGCCAGATTATTTCATAGATCAGAGATGTGGGGAGGTGAGGAAGCAACGTAAAAAGGCCACTGATCTTGCAAGCATCTCTTAGAATGGCAAGCCTTGGGCAGGGGATGTGCTAAATTTCTCTCTCTCCACCGTCCACAGGTGGGCAGGGTTCTGAACAAGGCATTTTAAGTTTAACAGTCAGGCAGAGGGGCAGAGTCCTCCAGGCACGTCATCCGGTATAATTATAAAAACAAATGCAAGAAAAAGCAAGTCGAAGAAACAGTTTGCAACATGGAGTCATAATGGGTTTCCTCCCTGCACCACCAGGACCCTGCCTCACAGCTGCACTATCAGTTCTTGACTGCCTCCTTCTGTTCTGCCTTCCATGTTAGCGACAGTTTGAACCTACCCTTTGGAACTCAGGGCAGATCAAAGAGGTTGAATGGAGCCTCTGTCCAACAAACAAGAAATGGGATACCCAGAAAGGATTTGTACTCAGGAGGCCCCCATCTCCAAGTTTTGCTCAGTTTCACTTAGGAATTCTTATGGAATCTACTCTATTTTACTGTTTCTTCTACTTATCTGAGAGCATTACATTGTTCTGGAGCTTTTTAAGAAGCTACGTAGAATGTTTAATATATGATAAGATATCCCCCAGCCGTTACTTACTGTTCTTTCTACACATGGTTTCACTAGTAATTTTCACTTGTTTATTCTTCTTATGTATATTTAGCATCCCGAAGGAAATAAATCACACACACACACACACACACCCTCCTCTTTCTCTTCCACTTCACACAGACATTTCCATTACAGGCACCTCCTGTTACGGACAGCACACTGGACTAAGTCTCACAAAGGGTCTAAAAAGCATATGATATTGATGAAATATGGACAACAAACCCCAAATACTTACACATCCTTTGACTTTTTCTAGTTGTGAGTCTCCCTTTCTGCAAACTGGACAAATAATCTCTAAATTAAGATGCTGTCCCATATAATATGATGTTAACAGAAGCACACTGACTGAAACCGCCTGCCCTGGCCAGGCACCAGAGTAAACCATTTGCATGAGTTATTTTACAACAGGAGGTCCTCGCAAGGAACACATAATTAATAAGCCACCACCAACCAGAAGAGTTAGGGGAGGGTCAAAAGGAGACACCATATAGCCCTTCACTTACCAGAATCCTTCTTGCTAGCATCTAACTGGGCAAAGCGTGCACCACCACGAAGGACCCTGAGTCAAGATGACTGGCCAGAGACAGCCAACCCAGAAACTAACCACATCACCATAAACCTGGAGACTGTAAGCCACGTGGCAGACCAGTTCTCCGGGGTTCCCTTACCCTGCCGCCCTCTCCCGGGGGACTCTTTCCAGTAAAATCTCTTGTTTTGTCAGCATGTCTGTCTCCTCTGACAAATTCATTCCTGACTGTTAGACAAGAACCCACTCTTGGGCTCTGGAAGGGGTCCCCCTTCCTGCAACGATGAGAGAGAATTTCCATGGAACCGTTCATATTTCCTAAGAACGGTTCCATGGTTCTATGACAAATTCAGCACCAAGATTCTGGGTTGTATTTCCTTTCTTTATTTACTTAATTTCTCTGGACTGTGGATTAACAGGCATGCAGTATTAGAAAGAGACTGTTATACGTGTTAAACTATTGCCTATTTTGCTACTGAAATTAGCAGTTTTCAAATATGTGTTTTTCTTTAATTTACTAAGACAATGGATGGCATCTTTCTCAAATTCATAACGATAGCCTGCAGGGAAATAGCTAATTATCCTAAATATATTTTAAAAACTCCCCAAAGGAGATACAGGAAGAACTATTTCAAATGGGTCTGTTAGAAGCGCTTTGTAGTCCTTTGATCAACCTTTGGATCCTCACAGTGATGGGATTTATCAGGACCCTTTCTCTCTGTGCTGCACAAAGAAAGAGGAGCATTAGCCTATGCAGAAACCTGTAGCTGCAAGGGGGAAATAGACCATTTAAATGCAAATCTCCTAATCCAAGAGATTCACTCTCCCATATAATATGATGTTAACAGAAGCACACTGACTGAAACCGCCTGCCCTGGCCAGGCACCAGAGTAAACCATTTGCATGAGTTATTTTACAACAGGAGGTCCTCGCAAGGAACACATAATTAATAAGCCACCACCAACCAGAAGAGTTAGGGGAGGGTCAAAAGGAGACACCATATAGCCCTTCACTTACCAGAATCCTTCTTGCTAGCATCTAACTGGGCAAAGCGTGCACCACCACGAAGGACCCTGAGTCAAGATGACTGGCCAGAGACAGCCAACCCAGAAACTAACCACATCACCATAAACCTGGAGACTGTAAGCCACGTGGCAGACCAGTTCTCCGGGGTTCCCTTACCCTGCCGCCCTCTCCCGGGGGACTCTTTCCAGTAAAATCTCTTGTTTTGTCAGCATGTCTGTCTCCTCTGACAAATTCATTCCTGACTGTTAGACAAGAACCCACTCTTGGGCTCTGGAAGGGGTCCCCCTTCCTGCAACGATGAGAGAGAATTTCCATGGAACCGTTCATATTTCCTAAGAACGGTTCCATGGTTCTACATGACAAATTCAGCACCAAGATTCTGGGTTGTATTTCCTTTCTTTATTTACTTAATTTCTCTGGACTGTGGATTAACAGGCATGCAGTATTAGAAAGAGACTGTTATACGTGTTAAACTATTGCCTATTTTGCTACTGAAATTAGCAGTTTTCAAATATGTGTTTTTCTTTAATTTACTAAGACAATGGATGGCATCTTTCTCAAATTCATAAAGACAGCCTGCGGGGAGATAGCTAATTATCCTAAAGATATTTTAAAACTCCCAAAAGGAGATACGGGAAGACCTATTTCAAATGGGTCTGTTAGAAGCGCTTTGTAGTCCTTTGATCAACCTTTGGATCCTCACAGTGATGGGATTTATCAGGACCCTTTCTCTCTGTGCTGCACAAAGAAAGAGGAGCATTAGCCTATGCAGAAACCTGTAGCTGCAAGGGGGAAATAGACCATTTAAATGCAAATCTCCTAATCCAAGAGATTCACTCTCTAAATAGAAGTGGGTCTTCAGGGTGACACAGGAAGTTAGCAATATACAGCCATTCCTGTGGGATTACTTATTTTAGGAAATCTAATAACCTGCTTTATTACGTGAGGGTACAACGTCCTGCCACATACCCCCTAGATTTTCCCTAGTTACTGTTGTTCATAATGTGTGGGCTCCCTGGTTGTTTAAAGTTTCAGTGGTTCCTTGAGTTATGAATTAGGTGCCAAAAAAAGCTCCAGCTCTAGCTACAGTATTAAATTGTCTGTACTAATTACATAGTATATATTCTCCAGTCACAATTATTGGAAAAGTCTTGAAGAAGAATATGTTAAAACGACAGCATGGGATATAGATTTGAGGGGCAATCATATTTCCTAAGAACAGTTCTACGGCGAGATATCCATCTCTGAGCAGTCTTTCCACAAATCACACTGAATATTCATTTAATTTTTTTTCTCCTAGGTTCTATAGCATAGTATTTATGATGCTGAAAAATAAAAAGGCAAACTCATACCAGTCCCACCTGGCACGTCAGTTTCAACCTTATTTCTAGATTTTGGGTCGACAAAAAGTAACCATCTTCTACATCCGATATTCACTTCTAAGTAAACTAACACACAAATTTCCTGGTGACTGTGGAGGAATGGATAGACTTGTAAGCTTTAAGTAAAATCCATTGATTAATAAAAGCTTTATTTTTGGTCACATAATCAGGATTAGAAGGGCTAAAACAAACTCATTTCTTCTGCTAAAACCAAGAGCCTGCTTCAGATCCCTAAAAGGCAGGGATAGAGGCAAGGGTGCACAAAGGAATTTACATTTGAACTTGACTTTGAAGAAAAACAGGCAAGATGGTGGGGAGGTCCAGGGAGGTTGCTGAGGAAAGCATCTGAGTTCAGAAGTGCGGCTGAGAGAGATCAGGAGAGGTTTAAAAATCAGATACAATTACAGAGAAGGACTTACAGGGTAGAAGCGCTTTGTAGTCCTTTGAGCAGCCTTTGGATCCTCACAGTGATGGGATTTATCAGGACCCTTTCTCTCTGTGCTGCACAAAGAAAGAGGAGCATTAGCCTATGCAGAAACCTGTAGCTGCAAGGGGGAAATAGACCATTTAAATGCAAATCTCCTAATCCAAGAGATTCACTCTCTAAATAGAAGTGGGTCTTCAGGGTGACACAGGAAGTTAGCAATATACAGCCATTCCTGTGGGATTACTTATTTTAGGAAATCTAATAACCTGCTTTATTACGTGAGGGTACAACGTCCTGCCACATACCCCCTAGATTTTCCCTAGTTACTGTTGTTCATAATGTGTGGGCTCCCTGGTTGTTTAAAGTTTCAGTGGTTCCTTGAGTTATGAATTAGGTGCCAAAAAAAGCTCCAGCTCTAGCTACAGTATTAAATTGTCTGTACTAATTACATAGTATATATTCTCCAGTCACAATTATTGGAAAAGTCTTGAAGAAGAATATGTTAAAACGACAGCATGGGATATAGATTTGAGGGGCAATCATATTTCCTAAGAACAGTTCTACGGCGAGATATCCATCTCTGAGCAGTCTTTCCACAAATCACACTGAATATTCATTTAATTTTTTTTCTCCTAGGTTCTATAGCATAGTATTTATGATGCTGAAAAATAAAAAGGCAAACTCATACCAGTCCCACCTGGCACGTCAGTTTCAACCTTATTTCTAGATTTTGGGTCGACAAAAAGTAACCATCTTCTACATCCGATATTCACTTCTAAGTAAACTAACACACAAATTTCCTGGTGACTGTGGAGGAATGGATAGACTTGTAAGCTTTAAGTAAAATCCATTGATTAATAAAAGCTTTATTTTTGGTCACATAATCAGGATTAGAAGGGCTAAAACAAACTCATTTCTTCTGCTAAAACCAAGAGCCTGCTTCAGATCCCTAAAAGGCAGGGATAGAGGCAAGGGTGCACAAAGGAATTTACATTTGAACTTGACTTTGAAGAAAAACAGGCAAGATGGTGGGGAGGTCCAGGGAGGTTGCTGAGGAAAGCATCTGAGTTCAGAAGTGCGGCTGAGAGAGATCAGGAGAGGTTTAAAAATCAGATACAATTACAGAGAAGGACTTACAGGGGAAAGGAGAAAGCAGGCAGAAAGAAATTAGAAATAAATGCTACACACAGAGCTCTGCTCAATGTTATGTGCCCGCCTGGATGGGAAGGGAGTTTTGGGGGTGAATGGATACATGCATATATATGACCAAGACCTTCACGGTTCACCCGAAACTGCCACAGCACTGTCCATCTGCTATACCGAAACACAGAATATAAAGGTTTTTTCAAAATAAATAAATAAATAAATTTAACAAGTAAAAAAGACACACCTAGGTGGTAGATCCAAACTACGTAAGAAATTGTGGGGCTTCCCCTGGTGGTCCAGTGGGTAAGGACACCGCCTTGCAGTGCAAGGGGCGCCAGTTCGTTCCCTGGCCTGGGAAGATCCCACGTGCCGCGGAGCGGCTGGACTGATGTGTCCAATTACCGAGCCGGAGCTCTGGAGCGCATGCGCCCAGAGCCAGCGCTCTGCAACGACAGACGCCACCGCGATGGGAGGCCCACAGGAGCCAAAGAACAAAGACGGATGAAACAGAGAAATGAAAGACCAACAGAAGTGGCCCGCCCGTCTCCCTCCCTCCCCAACCCGACCCCCTCCCAAAATAAATAAATAAATCTTTAAAAAAAAAAAAAAAGAAATTGTGTTTGCTCCTTTAAGGAATCTAAAACTTTTATAGCAGGCTTCTCAGAAGGACCATTGTTTTGTCTTGCCTTGGTGTATTTATTCAGCAGAGGATGACGTGCTGTGTGCGCGGTGCCGAGCAAACTAGAGAAGGGAGAAGGAAAATATTTAGGATGCCAATAGTCACCACATGGTACGTCATGAAGGCTCACCATAACTGCTGAGATGGAAAGAAATGAGCTTACAAAGAAATACAGACACTGAGGGACAGAACTGAACAGTCGCGAAGAGCTGAGCCATCCTCTGCCGGCCACAAATTCCTGGAGTCTCCGCCTCCATGAATTCTCCGCCCACGAACTCACTTGGCACCACCTCCTCCCCTCAGTCAGCTTCCACTCCTTACCCGCCCCCTCGTCCAGCGGCTTAAAACACCTCCACACCCACACCCCCACCCCCGCGCCATTCTCTCTTGGACTCCCGGTCATCTCCCTGTGCTCAGCTTGGATAAACCCTCGATCCTGCCTGTCTGAGGTCGCTGATTCTTTCTTTTATTAACACTTCTTTTTTTTTAGGGGGGCGGGGGCAGGGCATGGGGAGAGGGAGGGGGACAGGCGGGCCACTTCTATTGGTCTTTCATTTGTCTATTTTCATCCATCTTTGTTCTTTGGTCCGTATGGGCCTCCCATCCTGATGGCCTCTGTTGTCGCAGAGCACCGGCTCTGGGCACATGCGCTCCAGAGCTCCGGCTCGGTCATTGCACACAAAGGTCCAGCGGCACGTGGAATCCTCCCAGGCCAGGGATCGAACCAGCGCCCCTTGCACTGCAAGGCGGTGTCCTTACCCACTGGACCACCAGGGAAGCCCTATCAACACTTCTTTTACAGTGAGGCTAACAGATGCGTGGAGTCATGCAATGTACGCAGGGAGAACTCAGAATATTCTTTTCTATGTTTGAAGCCTGGGTAGATCGAGTATTATTTGCTAAAGGAAATGCTCTCTCCATATATGATTTGATACTGAGGACTATGAGCAGTCTGCAAGGATGTGGGGGAGGCCTGGGTGGTAAAAAGGTCAGAGTCTCACCTGAATAGCAAAAATCAATAGCTAAGAGGCTGTCAGAGTGTGGGACAGAAGACATGTCATTACCCCTGTCCAGACCAGATTATCATAAGTTTGCTAAGCAGAAGACCTTAATAATACTCAAATCTGGCTATTACATATACTAGAATTGCTAACAGTTCAAAAAAATAATACCAATAATCAATGTCCTGGTCCCATTTCCAGTGATTCTAGTCTTTCCTTTCTGTGGATCACAGCCTTTGGTATTTTTTTTATAAGTTCTTCACAGATTCTAACATGCAGTGAGAGTGAGAGTCACTGTGATAGATGGTCACAGAGAGTGGAAACATGTTTTCTTCTCTTCTGTGACCTTCACCTGCCGGTGCGTGTCTCCATGCGACATGGCACCAGGAGCCATGCCCGGCTCATTCCCAGTTTCTTCTCTCAGGAGTCATTACTGTGGCTCTGCACAGTCACGTAAACCCTTCATGTTCCCACTCACCAGTATCTGTCCACTGCACACAGCTATTTGAGGGGCGCTAGGAACAGAATGGAAAGCAAAATACTACCCCATTGCTCTCCTCATGGCGTCTACAGTCTGTATAGAAAGAAGCAGCAAGGAGTGAAAGCAGAGGTAAGAGAAAGAGCTTTAAAAGTCTGTGTCTTCTCTGCCAAGGTTATACTCACATGCATGTTATCCCTAATTAGAGATCAATGGAATTTCAAGCATCATGGAATAAAGAAGTGTTTGGTGACAGAAGACGCGCGTGCACGTGTGTGTGTGCATGCACACACTATTATTATAAAATCTGCCCATGAGCACACCATCATTTTTTTTTTTTTCTTTTTTGTAAGGCTGACCAGACAAGTCCTAATATTCTAAATAAGAGGATAATGCTAAGATGCATATGTTCAGTTTTAATAGGCAAAATAAAGTTCTGCTAAGGACACTAACAATTTATGTTGCTCATTGTCCCCTAAAAGAAGCTGATTATTATGAAATAGAGCAGAACTCCTTCCCTTCAGAAGACCTAAATAATAATACTGAAATTATCATAATCTTCTTAAGGTATAGACCTTCACAGCTCATTTTAGCAAGGGTACACATGCCAAAATCTTAAGAATTACACGACTTAACAGACAGAGAAAGATTCAGAAGGGTCTAAATTTATATCCTAATTGTTCTATTCAGAAGAAGTTTATTTGGTTGGAATAAACTGCATGGCAAATATATGAAGACAGTGGGCATTTTTAGACCTTGGTGGACCGGCAGTTAGAAAAAGGCCACAGAGACATTTTGCACATTGCTCAGAACAAGGGACATAAACGTCTTTGTTGAGGGCAGATCCGTAAACAAGGATGGCTCAATTTCATTTAAACATGAAAGAAAAAAAGAACAGGAAATGAACTTAAAGAAAATCATACTTGGAAGCAGAGGATGTCAGACCTAGAATGGCCTTCAGGAATTTATCCTCACTTGGTCAAACTGTCTATTTTTTGATAACAACTGAGTTTCAATTTACATATCATAAAGCCCACCCATTTGAATTGTCCAGCTCAATACTTTTGGTAAGCTTAAAGAGGTGTGCAATCATCCTGATAATTCAGTTTTAGAAGCTATTTGAGGCGCTAGGAACAGAATGGAAAGCAAAATACTACCCCATTGCTCTCCTCATGGCGTCTACAGTCTGTATAGAAAGAAGCAGCAAGGAGTGAAAGCAGAGGTAAGAGAAAGAGCTTTAAAAGTCTGTGTCTTCTCTGCCAAGGTTATACTCACATGCATGTTATCCCTAATTAGAGATCAATGGAATTTCAAGCATCATGGAATAAAGAAGTGTTTGGTGACAGAAGACGCGCGTGCACGTGTGTGTGTGCATGCACACACTATTATTATAAAATCTGCCCATGAGCACACCATCATTTTTTTTTTTTTCTTTTTTGTAAGGCTGACCAGACAAGTCCTAATATTCTAAATAAGAGGATAATGCTAAGATGCATATGTTCAGTTTTAATAGGCAAAATAAAGTTCTGCTAAGGACACTAACAATTTATGTTGCTCATTGTCCCCTAAAAGAAGCTGATTATTATGAAATAGAGCAGAACTCCTTCCCTTCAGAAGACCTAAATAATAATACTGAAATTATCATAATCTTCTTAAGGTATAGACCTTCACAGCTCATTTTAGCAAGGGTACACATGCCAAAATCTTAAGAATTACACGACTTAACAGACAGAGAAAGATTCAGAAGGGTCTAAATTTATATCCTAATTGTTCTATTCAGAAGAAGTTTATTTGGTTGGAATAAACTGCATGGCAAATATATGAAGACAGTGGGCATTTTTAGACCTTGGTGGACCGGCAGTTAGAAAAAGGCCACAGAGACATTTTGCACATTGCTCAGAACAAGGGACATAAACGTCTTTGTTGAGGGCAGATCCGTAAACAAGGACGGCTCAATTTCATTTAAACATTAAAGAAAAAAAATATAGGAAATGAACTTAAAGAAAATCATACTTGGAAGCATAGAATCAGAGGATGTCAGACCTAGAATGGCCTTCAGGAATTTATCCTCACTTGGTCAAACTGTCTATTTTTTGATAACAACTGAGTTTCAATTTACATATCATAAAGCCCACCCATTTGAATTGTCCAGCTCAATACTTTTGGTAAGCTTAAAGAGGTGTGCAATCATCCTGATAATTCAGTTTTAGAAGCTTTCAGTCATCCCAGGGATTCCTTATACTTCTTTGCAGACAGTCTTTGTTCCCATTTCCAGTCTTAGCAAATATCCCTATTACAGACGCTTTAAACAAGCAGAAATGGACAACATGTTACCTTTTGTGCCTGGCTTCTTTCACTTGGCTTAGTAACTTTTTCCCATCCATGCTGTTGGCATTTGTGGGCAGTTTGTTTCTTTTTCACTGCTGAGTAATATTCAATTGCACCATCCCTTTGCATTTTCAAGATAAGGGCTTCCCCTGGTGGCCCAGTGGGTAAGGACACCGCCTTGCAGTGCAAGGGGCGCCGGTTTGAGCCCTGGCCTGGGAAGATCCCACGTGCCGCGGAGCGGCTGGACCTTTGTGTCCAATTACCAAGCCGGAGCTCTGGAGCGCATGCGCCCAGAGCCGGTGCTCTGCAATGACAGACGCCACCGTGATGGGAGACCCACAGGAGCCAAAGAACAGACAGATGAAATTAGAGAAATGAAAGACGAATAGAAGTGGCCCGCCTGCTCCCCTCCCTCCCCAACCCAACCCCACCCAAAATGAATAAATAAATAAATCTTTAAAAAAAAAAGATAAACTGAGATCAAATGAGGCAGCATCGCTATTTCAGATTCCTACAATGTGTGTCGCCTCTTCAGACATGAAATCTGACTCTGACGCTGGATGATAAATGTCCTGACCTCATCCCAGCTCGGTTCTGTTCACTGGGGAGACAATTATTAGTATATAACCTGTGAAAAATTGTGTGTGTGTGTGTGAGAGAGAGAGAGAGAGACTTTTCACATGAAGCTCAGAGCAAATGCCACTTAGCTAAACTAGAAAGCTTGACCCTAGCTGTTACCCAGGCATTTATGAAACTGAGTGCCCATATAATCAAGTTCCTCTCTATCCAAAAGATTATTCTCTTTCTTGTCCAACATCTGTTCTCCTCAAGTTTGAAAAGTATCAAAGAAAAAGGGGGAGTGAACCCAGCAGGACCCCATGGGGCCCTCCTGGGTACAAATCCTTTCTGTGTCCCCCATTTCTTGTTTGTAGGACACAGGTTTCATTCAGCCTCCTTGACTTGTCCTGAGTTCCAAAGGCAGATTCAAGTAGTTGCTAATCAAAGAAGGGAAGGAATGCAGAAACAAAGAAAGTGTAATCAAGAAAAAAATAATGCCGGAATTTCCCTGGTGGTCCAGTGGCTAAAACTACCTGCTCCCAATGCAGGGGGCCTGGGTTCGACCCCCAGACTGGAAACCAGATCCCACATGCCACCACAAAGATCTGGCAGGGCCAAGTAAGTAAATGTTTAAAAAGAAAAGTGCAGCTTTGGGGCAGGTTCCTGGTTCTTCCTCAAGGAATACACATACAATATCTTTGAGTTTCTCTGCAGGAACTCAGGCTCCCACCCAGGTGGAGAATAGTAACTTCAGGTTGAGCACAGAATCCTGGAAAACCACCCGGTGACCACGAGTCAGAGGGAAGTCTGCTCACAGTGGAAGATAAAGATTCTGACCCCTTCCCCAGATGATTAACTGTGATTAACTCCCCCCTTCTCCCTTTGAAAACTCTCATGGGTTCAGGAGAACCTTCAGAGTTGGTTCTTGGACATGAGTCTACCTTCTACACAGGTTGCTAGCCTCTTGAATAAAACAATCTTTCCTTTCCAAACAGCACCTGTCTCTCGAATACTGGCTTTCAGGTGTCAAGCGGCCAAACCTGAATTCAGTAACACTTACTATAAACTTTTAAGAACATACTTCCCGACTCCCCAACATCAATTTCTTTGAGGGGAAGAAAAAACCTCCTAATATATATTGTGGTAATTATTTCGGAATTATTTGTCTATTTATATATTTTTCCTCCCCAGGTAGCTAGTAAGCGCTATCAGAGAGGAAGACATTTTCATCTGTTCTTCTAGGTTCTTCTGGCTGGTCTTAGATTTAAACTGACAGAACCCAGGGCAATAGCAGAATCAAACAAAAGTTTAATAATACGTATCCACGGGAGAGACCCCTGGAGAGCTAGGTAACTTGGCAAAATGCCTAAAAGCCTCATCATAAATGAAAAGACAAAAGAGGAAGCCAAGGCAGTGGTTTGGGCAAGGAGAGGAAGGGAACTCTCACAGAGATGAAAAAGCAAACGTTTGGTCAACAAATGTTTGATGGGCAGAGACAGTAGGACACAGAGAGGGATTTAAATAAACAGCCTCTGCCTCTTCCTCCCTGCAGGCACACCATTAGTTATAGTATGAATTAGTTCATACTATAGTTGTCTATGCTGATGGCTGATAGCTCCCTGACAGATCCTCTGCCTACATCCTTAAGGCAGATAGAGAGAGGTCAAAGTTTCTTTCTGAGTCTTGGGCCTGATCGTTTCTGCTGCTGCTTCATTGCCCAGTCGTGGCTGACTCTGCGGCCCCATGGACTGTAGCCCACCAGGCTCTTCGGTCTACGTACTTCTCCCGACAAGAACACTGGAGTAGGTGGCCATGCCCTCCTCCAGGGGATCTTCCCAACCAAGGGATCTAACCCAGGTCTCCCACATTGCAGGCAGATTCGTTACCACTGAGTCACCAGGGAAGCCCCTATATGTACATCAGTGATCCATGGACCACAGCCTACCAGGCTTTTCCATTTATGAAATTTTCTAGGCAAGAATACTGCAGTGGGTTGCATTTCCTTCTCCACTGACAGTTTCGAGCTCAAACTAATCTACATGCAAAGGAGACATTTTGGGGTGGCCAACTTTGCTCCTCTGGAGTTCTCCAAGGCCTAAGGGCATAACTGCCACACAGAACTCTGGCTACAAACCTATTTCCATTCCAGTGCTGTGCTTTGTAGAGAGAGAAAGTCTTTTGTCCAAAGTGACTCTTCTGAGATCCCACAGGTAATGAGTAACAGAGAAAAGTAAAGAAATCAGATTTAGTTTATTTCTATACTTGGACCACTTTAGCGATGAAAGATAAGCTCCAAATTTTATATATTCTTGATCATTCAGGCAAGTTAACTATATTATTCTGCAGTTTTCAAGGAATCTAATGAAGGCGATCACTCTCTCTAATTAGTCCCATTTGATCTTCACTTTATTAAGAACAACATGGTGACAACATGGTGACGCATGCTTGCCCTCTTACCTGGTCTTAATTAGGTCTCATGAAACACAATTTGGCAAATCTAGCCATTCATCTCATTATAAAAGAGACAAATTATTTTAAATCCAGTTTCTAATAAAACCCTCTTTTCCAAATCAAAAGCATGGTCTACTACTAAATATTTTTAAAATAGACATAAGCCATCAATTTCCAAGGACATGTTAATATAAGCATTCTTAATCTTAGATTTTTGACAATTAATAATTGCCATTTATGTATTGACATGTTTATCAAATAATACATTCAAGCCATTAAAACAGGTAAACTTGGGCTTCCCTGGTGTTCCAGTGGGTGGAGAGTCCTCCTTGCGGCACAAGGGGCACCAGTTCGATACCTGGCCTGGGAGGATCCCACGTGCCACAGAGCGGCTGGACCAATGTGTCCAACTACCTAGCCAGCGCTCTGGAGCACATGCACTCAGAGCCAGTGCTCTGCAACGAGAAAGGCTGCTACAATGGGAGGGCCACACAGGCCAAGAGAGTAGAGATGGATGAAAATAAATGGGCAGAAAACCGATGAAGGGGGCCAAATTAAAAAAAAAAAAAAAAAACAGGTAAACTCAAGGGGAGGTAATGTTGTGGGGTAGTAAACACACCATCTGTCAAATTTCCTGGTTTTCACATCAGCTCACTTCCTTTTCACCGTATTTGTAACCATGGACATGTTCCATTACATCGGAACTCTCATTGGCAAAATGAGGGTAATAATTGTTGTTATTTTAGTTATTCAGTCATGTCTGACTCTTTGCCATCCCATGGATTGTAGCCAACCAGGCTCCTCTGTCATGGGATTTCCCAGGCAAAAATACTGGAGTAGGTAGCCATTCTCTTCTCCAGAGGATCTTTCCAACACAGGGATTGAACCCCATCTCCTGCACTGGCAGGCAGGTTCTTTACCACTAAGCCACTTGGGAAGCCCACAGATTAAAAGACATATTACAGATTCAACAGGTATGATAGTTAACTGACACAGTAAAGAGCTGTTACTGAATTGAGATTGTTCTTTTGATTTATTTTCTATTACCCTTTTAGAAATTTTAATTTATGGAATTTCTATGAGATATCATAGTCTAAGTATTTTACCCTTGGTTTATCAACATAAAATATTGCAAGATTTCAATTACAGACTGATACTGTTTTCTGAAGAACCACAGAGTCTTTTCACATCCATGTGACCAGACTTTCAGATCAGACAATATGGTAAGTAAGGTTTTCAATCTTGTAACACAATCTGAGCCTTCACAACTATACTGTGTCCCATGGTATTTCTAATTGCTATAAAAGAAAATTGGATAGTTTCATACTATTCCCTACATAAAATTATACTTTCATTAATGTCATCATATGTCTTACCATAAATTTTAGCTTCATGAAAAAGTGAAAAATTCAAATGGGAGTTCAATACACGTTAGAAAATACTGGGGATAAGAAAATGAGAGAAAATGTATATACTCACGGATATAGGGAGACGTGGTAGAAGGAACATTTTTATTCAGTCTAACATGATTCCCTTAAAATTGCTATTTCATTGAGGAATACGTAAAAACTCAAGATGAAAGTTGTGATCATACTTTATCATGTACAAAATATATAAAAATCAAAACTAGGGCTCACCTGGTGGTCCAGTGGTTAAGACTCTTAGCGTCCAATGCAGGGGCCCTGGGTTCAATCCCTGATCAAGGAACTAGATCCCACCCTGCTACAACTAAAGATCCCATGTCCACAATGAAGAGTGAGTAGTCTGCATGCCACAATTAAGAGCTAGTGCAGCCAGAGAATTCAATAAATAAATGTTCAAATTTAAGGCAACCTATGGAATGGAATGAAATATTCGCCAACTATATATCTGATAAGAGATTAATACCCAGAATATCTAAAAATACCTACAAATCAACAAACAAAAGAACCTGATTAAAAATGGGCAAAGGACATTGACATTTCTCCAAAGAAGATATATAAATAGACACTAAGCATATGCAAAGATGTTCAACACCATGAATCAACGGGGCAATGCACATCAAAACCACACTGATATATCATTGCTATTGAAAACAAACTCCAGAAAATAATGTCTGCAAGGATGCAAAGTTAAAGGGACACCTCTACAGTGTTTGTAGAAATAAAATATCATGCATCTGCTATGGAAAAAAGTATGGGATTTCTGAAACATTAAAAAACAGAATTATCATACATGATAGCAATTCTACTTCTAGGTATATATCCAAAAGAATTAAAAACAGATCTTAAAGATATAAATATATGTACACCCGTACTCACTATAGTATTATTCATAATAGCTGAAAGAACGGAAGCAACCTCTATGCACATCAACAGATGAATGGATACAATTCACTATATTTACACACAAGGGAACATTATTCAGCCTTAAAAAAGGAAACACCATTACAGATCACAACATTCATGAACTTAGAGGATATTACGCTAAGTGGAATAAGCCAGTCACAAAATGACAAATACTGCATGTTTGTACTTATGTAAGATATCTAAAATAGCCAAACTCTTTGAAACAGCATAGAATGGTGGTTGTCCAGGATTGATAGAGGGAGAAGTGGGGAACTGATGTTTAGAGTTTCAGTTTTGTACAATGAAAAAAAGTTATAGAGATCTACTGTCAACAATGTGCATATACTTAACAATACCATCCACTTTAAAATGGTTGAATTTTTTTTTTTTTTTTACTGCAAAAACAACGTATGCATTTTGGCCAAAGGGTATTCAATTATACGAACACAAGTATTCTATTATATGTATCACAAAGTGGAAATGTGATTTATTAATTGGCCAAATCTTTCTGGAATACAGATCCTACAACACAAATAGCCCTCAGGGAACCATAACATTTAACATCATTAAGTTTGTATAGTCCGTATCTTACCTCTTCTCCAACAATATAGATAATAGACAGCAAACAGGATACATAAGCATGCCCTCCAGTTTACTCATCAGAAAATTGAACGAAAAAATTTATCCATTTCTGTTACTCACCTTATGTCGATCTTCAGAAGACTCAGTGGTTGCATTTTCCCCTAAATGCCAAGTAAAGGATTTAAGGGAAAAAAATATATTATCTATGAAGCAGCCCCTGTTACACCCTCAAAAAGTTCTGCGACACTAGCTTGTTTCTATGTGTGAACAAACATAACGTAAGTGTGCTCACTCCTCTGTGGACTATTTAGAGGTACTGAGGGAAACCTGAAAGGCATCCCATTCTAAAATACTATCAAGAAGCTACCAAATTTTCAGTTTCAACCCACGTCTGATTATACACCAACTACTTGATAGTTCTGTCTTTTCTGAATTCCCCATGACCCCTCCTTAGGATGCTCATTAATCTAGCTGGAATACAGTTTTCAGGTTCAGTCATACAGTGATTTACAGTATGGTTCAGAGTCCACAATGGAGAGTTAAGATTTCAACTCAGTGCAGAAAGAACTCCGTAAGTGCTTTTCAGCCATGAATGAAAAGTTACTGCAAAGGATACCATAAAAACCTTCTTTCCGCAGTCCATGTAAGATGCAAAGAAATCTCTTAGGAAAGGTGAAATGTTCGGAGAAATGTTTCTCTCATTTTGCAAACCACAGTTTACAACTGGGTAGTTTTCCTCTGGTGAGAACAAGTTTCTCTCACAGGAGGTTGATGACCTCTCTCTAAAATTAATCAGAGAGAGAGAAAAAAAAAAGATATAGCCATACAGAAAAAGATAAATACACACACAAAAGTGCAATTTCTTTTTTCCTCCTCCACACACACACACACATGAGCACACACACGTAAGTTATCATTGACATTTCAAACACTATATACTATGCATTTTAAATATGTCAAACTCTTAACCATTCATCTTTTTATTCACTCTATGACTTATTCATGCTTTAAGCTATCACAAAGATCAATATTTGGTGAATTATTGTCCAGCTTCCCAACATTTCAACTTATTAAAAAAGATTTCTTTTCCACTTGTTTACTACGTATTAAATTATATATTTCATTTAGATACCCAAGAACAAGTTAATGACTTTGGAACACATCTTCTATATTAAATGCTGGAAATTTTAGGCACAGTAAGAAACCCACCCATCTGCCAGAGCTGTGAAAACTGTAGTTGTCCACATCCAGTCATTATAAACTGGTGTCCTGTCAGTCCACACAGGCAACCAGAGGTCGTTTCATATTTAATAAGTGATACAATGATTTATTAATCCTGGTGGGGGGAGAATCCAAATTCTGTACTATCCATGTCTCCAACAACACAAAACCCTTTAATCTCTTTCAGTGGGTTTGCATACAACGACACCATCATTTGTCTATAAAGATGTAGATAAAACCCCAACCTCAATTCAGTAGGACAGGCCGCAGTTTTTCTCTTGTCAAGCTTTCTCGGAGCATCTGTCATTCCCCATGACCCTCCTTAGGATGCTCATTAATCTAGCTGGAATACAGTTTTCAGGTTCAGTCATACAGTGATTTACAGTATGGTTCAGAGTCCACAATGGAGAGTTAAGATTTCAACTCAGTGCAGAAAGAACTCCGTAAGTGCTTTTCAGCCATGAATGAAAAGTTACTGCAAAGGATACCATAAAAACCTTCTTTCCGCAGTCCATGTAAGATGCAAAGAAATCTCTTAGGAAAGGTGAAATGTTCGGAGAAATGTTTCTCTCATTTTGCAAACCACAGTTTACAACTGGGCAGTTTTCCTCTGGTGAGAACAAGTTTCTCTCACAGGAGGTTGATGACCTCTCTCTAAAATTAATCAGAGAGAGAGAAAAAAAAAAGATATAGCCATACAGAAAAAGATAAATACACACACAAAAGTGCAATTTCTTTTTTCCTCCTCCACACACACACACACATGAGCACACACACGTAAGTTATCACTGACATTTCAAACACTATATACTATGCATTTTAAATATGTCAAACTCTTAACCATTCATCTTTTTATTCACTCTATGACTTATTCATGCTTTAAGCTATCACAAAGATCAATATTTGGTGAATTATTGTCCAGCTTCCCAACATTTCAACTTATTAAAAAAAATTTCTTTTCCACTTGTTTACTACGTATTAAATTATATATTTCATTTAGATACCCAAGAACAAGTTAATGACTTTGGAACACATCTTCTATATTAAATGCTGGAAATTTTAGGCACAGTAAGAAACCCACCCATCTGCCAGAGCTGTGAAAACTGTAGTTGTCCACATCCAGTCATTATAAACTGGTGTCCTGTCAGTCCACACAGGCAACCAGAGGTCGTTTCATATTTAATAAGTGATACAATGATTTATTAATCCTGGTGGGGGGAGAATCCAAATTCTGTACTATCCATGTCTCCAACAACACAAAACCCTTTAATCTCTTTCAGTGGGTTTGCATACAACGACACCATCATTTGTCTATAAAGATGTAGATACACACACCTCATCAGAGCAGGGATCTCAGGAAGTGTTACTTTTATTTTCCTGCATAGGAACAGGTTGGACTCCTCAGCAGCTCTTTTCTTCCTCTTGTCAAGCTTTCTCGGAGCATCTGTCATTACTTCAACATCTGGAGGGTCAGATAAGCTGCTCCAATTGGAACACTGCAGTCAGCAACTTTCTCCAGGAAAAAGAACTTTGTCACTTCTGCAAAGCATCCATCTTCTGCCAGTATTTGACTTCCTCTCCTCAGGCCAAACTCAAAAATCAGGCCTCCGAGTCTACAGGGCTGCTTGTGCTCTAGACCCATTCAGCTCTGGAGAGAAGGATGACAAAAGGTGGGAAGATCGTGATTAACTCAAATTAATTTCTAGAAGCAGGAAACCCATCTCATTGTGATATAAAGATTTAATCTTCACCTGATGTCTCTCCAGACATTACACATGACTTCCTTCTGAAAGAAGTATTGACTGTTCCTCTACATTTTGCCCCAACAATTGCTTGTACCAACACTTTGATCAGTGGGATAGGTCATTGTTTTCAATTAACCAAAAAGCTATCGGTTGCTAATGTGAGGTGTGATATGAAAAAAAAAAAAAATCACAAATCACCAATTCCTTATTCTAATTATTCAATTAAAGTGACAGGAGGGCTGCACACATAAGAATTATATTTTAAAGGCAAACAGTTCAGATTCTTTCCTTGATTAAAACCATTCAACTGATTCTTTCTCCCCAGAGTCTCTGGAGGCTTTTAAGAGCTTGTCAAGGCGCACTGTCTTCTGGCTCTTGTCTGATTCTCCAGGTGTGTGTCCTATCTTTGCTTTCCCTGAATTTCTCTAGGGCGTGCCCCCTTGACCCTGTGCATCCTTTTTCTAATTCTAGGATGCCTCTTGGCCAAAATAATGCTTCTCAAAAGCAATGTGCATTCAGATTATCGAGGAATCTTGTCAAAATAAAGGTTCTGATTCAGTAACTCTGGAGTGGGGTCTGAGACTGTACTTATGACAAGCTTCCTGGTGATGTTAATATTGTTGAGCCCTGTAGAACACTCTGAGTACCATGGTCTTCGAGGAGCTCCTCAGGGGCATCTGGAACTACCTGGTGATATTTTCTTGGTCAGTCTTTGAGGGGAGAGTACTGACATTCTAGTAGTTAAAGACCAAATATATTACTAAACACTGTACAATCCCCAGGACTGCCTACCATGCATGACAAAGGCTTACTCAGGTCAAAGTGTCAACAATAAGAAGTTGAAAGATCTTCACCTAGAGGGCATCGAGTCTTCAGGAATCAGCCCAGTTATCACCTTTTCTCTGAATAAGTGCCTTACTGTTGTTGTTCAGTCACTAAGTCATGTCCAACTCTTTGCAACTCTATGAACTGCAGTACACCAGGCTTCCCCATCCTTCACTATCTCCCAGAGTTTGCTCAAATACATGTGATAGGTTCAGATTGCTCAGAGATAAATCAAAGATAGTCTTTAAAATACACCTGTTCTTTGACCATCTCTCTTTTCACTGGTGGACTTGGAGTTGAATCAGTCTAATGACACAGAGAAGGAATTCATATCAACAGATACACAATAGAATTTAGGAGTTCCATGATTTCTGAGGGGAATAAACATGCCTAATTTATTTTGGGTTTTATGTTTAATGAAGGCAACGACGCACAGAGTCTTTAATACACTGTCATTTGGAGATATCACGTTATATCTTATTACAGTGTTTTAAACACCTTGAAGTAGTGTTTATAAAAATGCTACTTAACAAGTACAGCACTTGGAATTCCCTAGTGGTCCAATGGGTAAAGAGTCCACCTTGCAGTGCAAGGGGCACCGGTTCAATCCGTGGACCAGGAGGATCCCACGTGCTGCAGGGTGGCTGGACTGGTTTGTCCAATTACGAGCCAGCGCTCTAGAGAGCATGCGCCCAGAGCCAGTGCTCTGCAAAGAGGGAGGCCACTGCAATGGGAGGCCCACGCAGGACAAAGAATAAAGATGGATGAAAATAAATCAATAAAAACAATAAAAAAGGCCAAAATTAAGGAAAAAAAGTACAGCACTTAAGAGAATACTAAATATGTTAATGAGGAAGCACTTACATTTCTATGCCATGACTAAAACACTTTGATAGTTTTATTTCAATATAATTAACTTTCTTAGTAATCTGCTTCCTTATCTAAAAATATTATTTTAACAGTTGATATTGTTGACCCTCACTCAGCCATGGTCTTCGAGGAGCTCCTCAGGGCATCTGGAACTACCTGGTGATATTTTCTTGGTCAGTCTTTGAGGGGAGAGTACTGACATTCTAGTAGTTAAAGACCAAATATATTACTAAACACTGTACAATCCCCAGGACTGCCTACCATGCATGACAAAGGCTTACTCAGGTCAAAGTGTCAACAATAAGAAGTTGAAAGATCTTCACCTAGAGGGCATCGAGTCTTCAGGAATCAGCCCAGTTATCACCTTTTCTCTGAATAAGTGCCTTACTGTTGTTGTTCAGTCACTAAGTCATGTCCAACTCTTTGCAACTCTATGAACTGCAGTACACCAGGCTTCCCCATCCTTCACTATCTCCCAGAGTTTGCTCAAATACATGTGATAGGTTCAGATTGCTCAGAGATAAATCAAAGATAGTCTTTAAAATACACCTGTTCTTTGACCATCTCTCTTTCACTGGTGGACTTGGAGTTGAATCAGTCTAATGACACAGAGAAGGAATTCATATCAACAGATACACAATAGAATTTAGGAGTTCCATGATTTCTGAGGGGAATAAACATGCCTAATTTATTTTGGGTTTTATGTTTAATGAAGGCAACGACGCACAGAGTCTTTAATACACTGTCATTTGGAGATATCACGTTATATCTTATTACAGTGTTTTAAACACCTTGAAGTAGTGTTTATAAAAATGCTACTTAACAAGTACAGCACTTGGAATTCCCTAGTGGTCCAATGGGTAAAGAGTCCACCTTGCAGTGCAAGGGGCACCGGTTCAATCCGTGGACCAGGAGGATCCCACGTGCTGCAGGGTGGCTGGACTGGTTTGTCCAATTACGAGCCAGCGCTCTAGAGAGCATGCGCCCAGAGCCAGTGCTCTGCAAAGAGGGAGGCCACTGCAATGGGAGGCCCACGCAGGACAAAGAATAAAGATGGATGAAAATAAATTAAAAAAACAATAAAAAAGGCCAAAATTAAGGAAAAAAAGTACAGCACTTAAGAGAATACTAAATATGTTAATGAGGAAGCACTTACATTTCTATGCCATGACTAAAACACTTTGATAGTTTTATTTCAATATAATTAACTTTCTTAGTAATGCTGCTTCCTTATCTAAAAATATTATTTTAACAGTTGATCCATCTGCTGCATGAAACACCAAGAAAAGAATGAAAATCCTATCCTCATCTCCAACACTCCACTTCCAACCCTATCCATCTGACTAATTCATATGTAGGAGAATATTTCATGACTATACTTTCACTGGAGAACCATATTAATGTTCTTTCACAATGAGTTTTCAGAAAATTCTATGTAAGGGCCACTCTGCAAAAGACAAATGACTCTATAACACACTGTATTAGTTGTCCATTGCTGCACAAGAAATTACCCAAAATTTACAAGCTTAAGACAACACAAATATATTATCTTATACTTCTGTAAGTCTGAAATCTGAAACAAATCTCATTAGGCTAAAATTGAGGTCTCAGCAAATTATATCCCATCCCAGAGGCTCCAGGGGAGGCTCTATTTCTTACTAGATGGGTTATTAGCATAATTCAGCTCCTTGAGGCTACAGGAACAAGGTCCCTGTTCCTCTTGCTCCTTATAAGGTGAGGGCTATTCATTCCATTCCTTGGCTAATGGCCCCATCCCACATCTTCAAAACTACCAAGAGCCAGTCTAGTATTCCTTATATCACACTCTTCTTCTGTTATTTTTTCAGTTTTGAGAACTTATACATTTAGGATAAAGCTCCCTATTTTAAGACCTGTAATCTTACTCTCCTTGAAAAAGTCTGTAAATAACATATTTACAGGTACTGGGGATTAGGGCATGGCCTCTTTATCCCAGGGGCTTATAAGTATCTCTAGAGACACTCTTTGTACTTCAATTTCATTAGAATCATTATTTTTTTTTTCATTAATATCATCATTAAATGAGGGTGCCAGATCTTATGCCAAGCAATGAAAATTACATTAATTTTATTATTAAAATAATATAGGTGTGTGTTCCCAGGTGGCAAGAGCAGTAAAGTACCTGCCAAGACAAGAGACGTGGGTTTGATCCCTGGGTTGGGAAGATCCACTGGAGGAGGGCATGACAACCCTCTCCAGTATTCTTTTTTTTTTTTTTAAGATTTATTTATTTATTTATTTTGGTGGGGGTGGGGTGGGGAGGGAGGGGAGCAGGCGGGCCACTTCTATTGGTCTTTCATTTGTCCATTTTCATCCATCTTTTTTCTTTGGCCTGTGTGGGCCTCCCATTGCCGCGGCCTCTGTTGTCGCAGAGCACCGGCTCTAGGCACAGGCGCTCCAAAGCTCCAGCTTGGTAATTGGACACATTAGTCCAGCCGCTCCGTGGCACGTGGGATCTTCCCAGGCCAGGGCTCGAACTGGCGCCCCTTGCACTGCAAGGCCATGTCCTTACCCACTGGACCACCAGGGAAGCCCTCTCCAGTATTCTTGTTTAAAGAGTTCCATGGACAAGGGAACCTGGGGGGCTACAGTCCATAGAGTCACCAAGAGTCAGACATGACTGAAGTGACTTAGCACACAGCACACATGCTCATTTTCTCAGATGTGTCCAACTTTTTGTGACCCCACAGACTGTAGCCCCTCAGGCTTCCCTGTCCATGGGATTTCCCAGGCAAGAATACTGGAGTGGATTGCCATTTCCTTCTCCAGGGGACTTTCACGACCCAGGGACTGAACCTACATCTCCTATGTCTCCTACAGGCAGGTTCTTTACCTGGTGGGCTACTGGGTAGTCTATGTACAGCTACTGTAATCAGTTCTGAGATGATATTCTTAGTAAGGGAGGATAAAGACCTTTGCTAATATGCTTCAGGTTATTTTTCTAAATCCTCTTTTCCTAAATTCTATCAATCCATGGGTATGTATAACTTAAACCTCTCAATATTGTTTGAATGTCATGCTTATTGTCTTTTTAAGATTTTTGGTGTCTATGTTTAGTGCACATGACATGCCATTTTCAGAAGTAAAATTTGGGGGAATTACCTGATGAAAGGTAATTTTATTTTCCAATTTTTGGCTACTTTTATAGGAAGAATCCTACAAACGAGATTAAACACCATGTAGTTATATGATGAATTATCCTTCTCAAAAATAATCTATGTTTTATGGGATGACAATTACCTGAGAAATTTAAAGACACATATCTACTGAATATGTAGGACATATAAACTCAGCACATTAGTTAAAACACTAATTTTTACATTTTTGAACACTGCCCTAACCTGACCACGTAGTTTATTCACAATGTTAACCAAGTCTTCACCATATTTGAGTCAGAGTGTACACTGGCCACAGCTTAAGGGGGAAACAAACAAAAACCTGTCAGGGGAGAGAGATGCAGTTTGTAGAAGAGCTCCTTGGGGAACCACAGGTAAAAGCAGAAAATGAAATAAAATACTAGTTAAAAAAAGGGAATGCCAAAAATCAGTTCATAACTTCCTGTAGAAAATAACCCTTTAGCCCCTGCTCACATCACTCTCTTTCTTTTCACTGCTTTTTAAACCAGCAAAGAGGACTGGTAAAGGATCTCTGGAACTGAGAGCAAGTTTCACTAATGAGTCTCCTGATGCTGTCCCAGTGCTGGGCACGGCAGAATTCTATCAATAAAACATTAAGATAAAGCACCCACAGCCCTTTAGGTAGCAGCCAGATCTCATTCCAGGGGCTTGCATTTTATGTCAATTAAGGAGCAGATTTCAAGCGATGAAATTGACTTTGCTCAGGCTCCTAGGACACCTCCGGCAAACATTAGCACAACAATCACCATCATATTTTCTGTGCCTCTCAGGTCCGTGTGCAATGACTGTCTCTCTCATTTTTCATTGGCAAGTGTTGTTCTCATTTACTCACGAAGACTTGCATTTAAGTCCCAATTGAGCTTGTTGGACACTGAAATGACATAACAGGCACCGATGTTTTCCAAATCTGTATTTTCTCCATTTATTAGTTAAACCTCTCTACTCTTTTTCTTTTTTGCTTCCATTAGGAGAGTTTCAAGACAACCCCATAAGGCAAAATAAGAATGTTCTTATTTATTAAACTGATGCCTCTATAAATAATTTGAATTTCAGGTGCTTTCCAGGGTGTCTCTTTCTCCTAGGTTTGCCTCTTGAATTCCAGGAAAAGCAAAAGTGAAAGAACTGCTACTAGCACTACCTCAGTCTGTTTCTTTGTTACAGCAGCAGATCTTCCATACGGCAAATAGGAGGCGGGAATTTACAGTGAACATCAGCATATTTCTGTTTCTTATCACACCTCAATTAACTAAAGGGTGTTTGTTTAAGAGATCTCTTCTTCTGATTAAAATGTAGTTAGGGTCCTAAAATCTGATGGTTATATATTTGGGGAATCTCATTCACTTAATTTGCATAAACTGCCATTTGCTATCTTTAAAGAATAAACAAATTTACCTTTTTTTTTTTTTTTTCCATGTAACTTGCCTCATCAAAAAAGGCTCTGAATATTCAGGTAAGCATAATTGGTCTTTGCTGTCACATTCGTTTAGGGTGTGATTTACCTGCCTTTTTGAAGATATCTGAGTATACCCTGATTAAATAAACATGAAACTGACAGACAAGGCAAACATTTTAATCTCACAAAAAGAACAGGTGTGCAGAAGTTAGACAGCTCCCTCGCTCCCACTCACCCTGCAATGCACTGAATTCAAATACTGGCCGTGACAAGATTCAGTGCCAGCCTCCTCCCCAGACGCAGCATGGCCACCAGCAACTGCTCACTAGCAATAGGTCTTCTAACTCCCACACTTGCTGGGGCTCTGTCACCTTCGGCGAAAACTCCTCACACCTGCTCCCTTTTCCTCTCCCCTGACTGCTCCAGCCACAGAACAATCAGACACTTGGGAAATGCAAACTGAGAGACAGCGTCTCGATCATCACGTCTCGTTCTACATACGACACGCGTGTTACTGAAGGACGGAAGACGCCCAGTGGTTTACCTGATCTGAAGAGTGACTTGGGGACAGAATCAAGTAGGCATTCTGTTGAGAATATCTTCTAATAACACTGTGATTCATATTTAGGATTCAAAAGAACATGACTATGAGATGGTTGTATCTTGAGTGAATTCCAGACATAATGGATTGAAAACGGACAGGAATGAAGGAAGGTAATCCACTTCAGACCAAACATAGTTCTTCCCCAATCAGAAGACACTGCCATTGTGTGACAGAACAAGGGGGAACTATCCCATTCCATCTTTTCTTCAGAGAGGGCAGAAACATGGGTTCAGAGGAGTGACTTTCCCAAGTCAAGCTTTCAAAGAATGTTTTTATTGATTACCCTCAGGGCCTTGCATGTAACATGTCACTCAGTGCTTTAGGGACCAGAGATATGAGTGCCTTCTCAGAGCTTTGCCTTCTGAGCAAAGCAGGAATAATTCTTATGTTCACAGTCTCTTCAGTCTAATGAAAAGAGAAAAATTAAAGATACAGTTATGAGTATATAACTAATTATAAATTTTAACTGTGATAAGTCCTTTTTGAAATGAATTAAACATTGAAATGAGATAAGAAGGGAGTTCCTGGAATAGATCAAAGAAAGTCCATTTTGAGGAATTAGAATTTTAAATGTAAAAGTTAAGTCGAATTTGAGCAGATCCCCTCCCCTGAAATGAGGATGACAGGGAAACGATCTAAGCAGGTAGAGCAGTCACTGTAAAGTCCTGTGAATGGTAAGGAGGACAATATATCTCAAGAATTATATAGGAGGTCAAGAGTTCGAGAGCTTCAAGAGATGTGGAAGATATTAGAATAGGCTGGTAACATGCAAAACCTCTCTAATCCCAATTCCATTGCTATTGTTTGTTAACTCATAAAATCATTTCCCATTTGTATGCAACAGAACACAGAAGACACTTGGAACTCAGAGGCACTTTACATTTCCACATACTCCACATAAAAATTTGGTGCTCTTCTCAAAAACTTCTATTTTGATTGTATCATCAAAACTAGTGGCAGATATTGCCAGTTAAGTAGAATTAAGCAAATTAAACTACATTCCATCAAAACACGGTGCTCTCAGCCAGAATACAATCCCCTATCATCAAACAGTTTTCAGTAAGCATGTATTTTCCAAGTTTCACTATCTCCATCTGTATTTGCCCTCAAACCTTCCTCAGGGCTCTGTCTACATTGTCAAATGAGGAGTTGAGCCATCACCACCTGAAGGATATTGACAAAGACAGTTCAGGTCAAATGAGTCCCCTTTTCCCAGATTCTGCTCTATAACCGCCTTGTGTCTCCTCTTCAATTTGCTTGCATAAACAGAGCCTGAGGGCAACTATGAAACTAGTAGATACTCCAAATGTGTCTCAAATAATATCACAGATATAACGTCTTGTCTATAAAGCATACTTGACCCATAAGATTTCAGTCTTGAAATGAGAGTGTGAGAGATTCTGCTCTTTTCTGTGTTGTTATATTTAAGCAAACTGAGGCTCAAAAGGTTCATTCAAGCACTACTGCATAATTCTTATGTTCACAGTCTCTTCAGTCTAATGAAAAGAAAAATTAAAGATACAGTTATGAGTATATAACTAATTATAAATTTTAACTGTGATAAGTCCTTTTTGAAATGAATTAAACATTGAAATGAGATAAGAAGGGAGTTCCTGGAATAGATCAAAGAAAGTCCATTTTGAGGAATTAGAATTTTAAATGTAAAAGTTAAGTCGAATTTGAGCAGATCCCCTCCCCTGAAATGAGGATGACAGGGAAACGATCTAAGCAGGTAGAGCAGTCACTGTAAAGTCCTGTGAATGGTAAGGAGGACAATATATCTCAAGAATTATATAGGAGGTCAAGAGTTCGAGAGCTTCAAGAGATGTGGAAGATATTAGAATAGGCTGGTAACATGCAAAACCTCTCTAATCCCAATTCCATTGCTATTGTTTGTTAACTCATAAAATCATTTCCCATTTGTATGCAACAGAACACAGAAGACACCTGGAACTCAGAGGCACTTTACATTTCCACATACTCCACATAAAAATTTGGTGCTCTTCTCAAAAACTTCTATTTTGATTGTATCATCAAAACTAGTGGCAGATATTGCCAGTTAAGTAGAATTAAGCAAATTAAACTACATTCCATCAAAACACGGTGCTCTCAGCCAGAATACAATCCCCTATCATCAAACAGTTTTCAGTAAGCATGTATTTTCCAAGTTTCACTATCTCCATCTGTATTTGCCCTCAAACCTTCCTCAGGGCTCTGTCTACATTGTCAAATGAGGAGTTGAGCCATCACCACCTGAAGGATATTGACAAAGACAGTTCAGGTCAAATGAGTCCCCTTTTCCCAGATTCTGCTCTATAACCGCCTTGTGTCTCCTCTTCAATTTGCTTGCATAAACAGAGCCTGAGGGCAACTATGAAACTAGTAGATACTCCAAATGTGTCTCAAATAATATCACAGATATAACGTCTTGTCTATAAAGCATACTTGACCCATAAGATTTCAGTCTTGAAATGAGAGTGTGGAGAGATTCTGCTCTTTTCTGTGTTGTTATATTTAAGCAAACTGAGGCTCAAAAAGGTTCATTCAAGCACTACTGCATGGTACCACAAAGACACTCTCTGGTGGAAACAGAAGTGACATACATGTACCTTGACTCCCAGTTCAGACTTTTCCCTATGTATCTGCACACTGTGATTGGAATTCATTCATCCAACAACTATTAGCAAATATTCAATATTTATCAGCCTGTATAGGACTCCTGGAAGACAAATAACCATAACTAATCACAGGTTACACTGTGCTAGGAATTGTGTTCAGAGGTTTACATGTATTACTAATTCTTCTCACTGCCATACTATGCTTAGGAGGCAAGACATTATTAACTCCAATGTACATAAGGTCAAGAAGCAATAGTTAGAACCAGACATGGAACAATGGATTGGTTTACAATTGGTAAAGGAGTACGTCACGGCTGTATATTGTCATCCCGGTTATTTAATTTCTATGCAGAGTACATCATGCAAAATATCAGGTGGAATAAAGCACAAACTGGAAACAAGATTGCCTGGAGAAATATCAATAACCTCAGGTATGCAGATGACACTACCCTTATGGCAGAAAACAAATAAGAACTAAAGACCCTCTTGATGAAGGTCAAAGAGGAGAGTGAAAAAGCTGACTTAAAACAACATTCAAAAAATGAAGATCATGGCATCCGATCCTATCACTTCATGGCACATACATGGGTAAACGATGGAAACAGTGACCGACTTTATTTTCTTGGGCTCCAAAATCACTGTGGATGATGACAACAGACATGAAACTAAAAAAATGCTTGCTTCTTGGAAGAAAAGCTATGACAAATCTGGACAGCATATTAAAAAGTAGAGATAGAGAGCTGCAGTTCAAGATGGTGGAGGAAAAGGACATGTGTTATGTCCTCCTGCGAGAACACCAAAATCACTAGAAGGACACTGGAACTCACCAGAAAAAGATGCTCCACATTTAAAGACAAAGAAGAAGCTGCTGAGGGGAGCAGGGGCGCAATTGTGATACAATCAAATCCCATACCCACTGAGTGGGTAACCCACAAACTGGAGAACAATACCAAAGAAGTTCTCCCACTGTTGTAAAGGTTCCAAATCTCACATTAAGCTTCCCAGCCGGGGGGCCCGACAAATGGACTGGAAATCCCCAGAGAATCTGACCTTGAAGGCCAGCAGGATTTGATTGCAAGTCTTCCACAGGACTGGGGGACACGGAGGCTCCAGTCTTGGAGGGCACAAGCAAAACCTTGTGGACACCAAGACTCAGTGGAAAAGAGCAGTGACTCCACAGGAAACTGGAGAGTCTCCTGTGGAGGTGTGGGTTGGCAGGGGCTCACCACAGGGACAAGTGACTGGCAGCAGCTGTCTGAGAAGGCCCCCTTTGGACCTTGGTCACCATTAACTAGATAATAGAGTTGAGGGCTGCATTGCCTCAGGGCAAAAAAACTACCAGGGAGGGAGTGCAACCCCACCCATCAGTAGATAACTGAATTAAAGCTTTACTGAGCAAGGCCCTGCCCACCAGAGCAAGACCCACCTCTCCACCACCAGTAAGCTTAAACAAGCCTCTTAGCTTTCTCCATCAGAGGGCAGACAGAAAAAAACAAAAAGAACCACAATCCCACATCAACTAATACAAAACCACATTACTGAAAATAAATCAGCATGAAAAAGCAGAAAGTTATGTTCCAGATTAAGGGACAAGATAACTCCCCTCCCCCACCCCACCCCCCAAAAAACTAGATGAAATAGAGACAGGCAATCTTCTAGAAGAAGAATTCAGAACAATGACTGTGAATATGATTCAGGAGCTCTGAAAAAAGAATGGAGGCAAAGATTGATAAGATGCAAGAAATGTTTACCAAAGATCTAGAAGAACTAGAGAACAAAACAAACAAAGATGAATAATACACATAGCAGAAAAACTGGGGGAGAAGCATGGATAAATGATCTGGAGGACACAATGGTGGAAATCCCTGACATGGAACACAATACAGAAAAATAGACTGAGAAGAAACGGAAGCAGCCTAAATGCTAAATGCACAAATGTTCACATTCCCAGATAAAGACGAGAGAAAGAAAACCTGTGAAAAAATTTGAAGGGATAATAGCTGAAAACTTCCCTAACATGGGAAAGGAAATAATCAACCAAGTCTAGGAAGGACAGAGTCCCAGGCAGGATAAACCCAAGGAGGAACACATGGAGACACGTAGGAATCACACTGACAAAAATGAAAGACAGAGGTAAAATATGAAAAGCAACAAGGGGAAATGACAAATAACATACAAGGGAACGCCCAACAGACTATCAGCTAATTTCTCAACAGAAATTCTACAAGACAGACAGGACTGGCATGATATATCTAAAGTGATAAAAAGGAAGAACCTACAACCAAGCCTGGCATGCTTCTGTCCACAGGGTCACAAAGAGTCAGTCACGACTGAGCAACAACACGTAAGAGGAGACTGAAAATTCTGAGTAGCTTCTCCCCAAATCACACGGCTATTAGGTAGTTAGCAGAACTTCATCCCTAGCCTGAAGTCTTAAGCGTGATGCAGTTTTGCCCTGTACATAATTATGTGGCTATTCTGTGAGGGGGGGGAAAAAAATTGACAATGTAGTTAGTAAACATTCATGAATTTTCTATGATGGGTCTAGAATTGTGTTTCTTGCTAAAGATGCAAAGGGAACACGATGCACATGTTTCTTAGAGAGTTTACTGCCCAGGAGGTGAATGGGATGATATGCAAAAGACGCCACAAATGCAGCTAAGTACTAAGAGTACTTTTTATAGTATCTTAGACGTACTAAAGATTAACAGGAGGCACTTAAAGCATTATAACAACAACTGGCCATGGGGATCACAGGGAGGTGGTTGTCCAGATGAGGCTTAAAGGAAGAGAGGGAATAATTTACACCAAGAAAAGAGAGGATAAGAAAACAAGGAGAGGGAAGAGTGGGTACACAGGTGCTGGGTTGGAAAAGAACTGGATGCGTATGAAGCACAGAGATGGCCCGTGTGACCATCAGGTACCAAACACTGGGATAAACGGGCAACACGAAGCTGAGGAGAAAAGTACAGTGTGCCAAGAGCATGTAGGTCCTTTCAGGCTGCTGAAAGATTCTGATCTTTTCCTACAACTTACGGCTAGTGGGAGTTTTAGTAGGAGGGTACCCTCGTAAGATTTATCTTTCAAGAATAACTCGACTGCTATAGAGACGAGAGAAAGAAAACCTGTGAAAAAATTTGAAGGGATAATAGCTGAAAACTTCCCTAACATGGGAAAGGAAATAATCAACCAAGTCTAGGAAGGACAGAGTCCCAGGCAGGATAAACCCAAGGAGGAACACATGGAGACACGTAGGAATCACACTGACAAAATGAAAGACAGAGGTAAAATATGAAAAGCAACAAGGGGAAATGACAAATAACATACAAGGGAACGCCCAACAGACTATCAGCTAATTTCTCAACAGAAATTCTACAAGACAGACAGGACTGGCATGATATATCTAAAGTGATAAAAAGGAAGAACCTACAACCAAGCCTGGCATGCTTCTGTCCACAGGGTCACAAAGAGTCAGTCACGACTGAGCAACAACACGTAAGAGGAGACTGAAAATTCTGAGTAGCTTCTCCCCAAATCACACGGCTATTAGGTAGTTAGCAGAACTTCATCCCTAGCCTGAAGTCTTAAGCGTGATGCAGTTTTGCCCTGTACATAATTATGTGGCTATTCTGTGAGGGGGGGGAAAAAAATTGACAATGTAGTTAGTAAACATTCATGAATTTTCTATGATGGGTCTAGAATTGTGTTTCTTGCTAAAGATGCAAAGGGAACACGATGCACATGTTTCTTAGAGAGTTTACTGCCCAGGAGGTGAATGGGATGATATGCAAAAGACGCCACAAATGCAGCTAAGTACTAAGAGTACTTTTTATAGTATCTTAGACGTACTAAAGATTAACAGGAGGCACTTAAAGCATTATAACAACAACTGGCCATGGGGATCACAGGGAGGTGGTTGTCCAGATGAGGCTTAAAGGAAGAGAGGGAATAATTTACACCAAGAAAAGAGAGGATAAGAAAACAAGGAGAGGGAAGAGTGGGTACACAGGTGCTGGGTTGGAAAAGAACTGGATGCGTATGAAGCACAGAGATGGCCCGTGTGACCATCAGGTACCAAACACTGGGATAAACGGGCAACACGAAGCTGAGGAGAAAAGTACAGTGTGCCAAGAGCATGTAGGTCCTTTCAGGCTGCTGAAAGATTCTGATCTTTTCCTACAACTTACGGCTAGTGGGAGTTTTAGTAGGAGGGTACCCTCGTAAGATTTATCTTTCAAGAATAACTCGACTGCTATGTAGTAAAGGGATTAGAGAAAGGTAAGTGGGGAACTTTTCAAGCACTGACATTTCGTTTATTTACTAGGATGGCAACGACCTGGAATACAAATAGGAAAGAACAAGAACATTTGGCAAAGGCTTCAGAAATCATGCCATTTAAATATGGAAAGAATTGGGCATGCTTACTTTCTTCCAGAAAGAGAAAGGAGAGGAAACGGGCCTTTTCTTGGAGGAAGGAGATGGAACAATGAGCTGAATTTCTAAGGGAACTATTTCAGCTCAGTAGAGCCATTTTTATACTCAGACAAGAGTCCATAAAACCATGGGGAGCTCTCTGACATTGTCAGTTCTCTAGCCCTGAAGACATTCAAGGAGACATTACATCTTTCTACTTCTCAGGGTGATTGATGTAGAATTGGTTCCACAACTGAAATGGACTTTCGGACAAGAAGTCTTCCTCCAAAACTGGCTGAAATGCTAAGAATCTTAATTCGCTTTATAAATCGCTTTATAAATTTAAAATCAACCTATAGCTAGAGATGAAACAATATAATTTCTCTGTAGGCAGAATTCAGATGGAATTTTTATCTTATTTGAAAAGTAAGCGCTCTTTTGCTTAAAGATACTCTGATGGATTTTCCAACACAAAAATCATGACTTCCTGAATTCAGCTTGGTCCCTATCTTGAACGGGTTAGGAGAGTACCCCAAGCAGCTAGGTTAGGCAGGATATTACGTACTTTTTCAGTTGGTTATAAGCAATAAATCAAAAGTATATTTAAAGGTGGTAAAGGTCTTACCAGACCCACACCCACAACATACATCTTTAGATAACATAGGTACAAGTTAACAAGTAGAAACATGTCCTCCAGAAAGATATGCTGTTGTTATAAACATTAGCTCTGGGCTTTAAGAAAATCTTAGGCAAAAGAGATTATTATCATGGGCATGGCAATCAAGGTAAAGGCATCTTAACTAAAAATGTTTGTTCTCCTAAGGGTTGGGTAAGATTGACTTTTCCTACAACTTACGGCTAGTGGGAGTTTTAGTAGGAGGGTACCCTCGTAAGATTTATCTTTCAAGAATAACTCGACTGCTATGTAGTAAAGGGATTAGAGAAAGGTAAGTGGGAACTTTTCAAGCACTGACATTTCGTTTATTTACTAGGATGGCAACGACCTGGAATACAAATAGGAAAGAACAAGAACATTTGGCAAAGGCTTCAGAAATCATGCCATTTAAATATGGAAAGAATTGGGCATGCTTACTTTCTTCCAGAAAGAGAAAGGAGAGGAAACGGGCCTTTTCTTGGAGGAAGGAGATGGAACAATGAGCTGAATTTCTAAGGGAACTATTTCAGCTCAGTAGAGCCATTTTTATACTCAGACAAGAGTCCATAAAACCATGGGGAGCTCTCTGACATTGTCAGTTCTCTAGCCCTGAAGACATTCAAGGAGACATTACATCTTTCTACTTCTCAGGGTGATTGATGTAGAATTGGTTCCACAACTGAAATGGACTTTCGGACAAGAAGTCTTCCTCCAAAACTGGCTGAAATGCTAAGAATCTTAATTCGCTTTATAAATCGCTTTATAAATTTAAAATCAACCTATAGCTAGAGATGAAACAATATAATTTCTCTGTAGGCAGAATTCAGATGGAATTTTTATCTTATTTGAAAAGTAAGCGCTCTTTTGCTTAAAGATACTCTGATGGATTTTCCAACACAAAAATCATGACTTCCTGAATTCAGCTTGGTCCCTATCTTGAACGGGTTAGGAGAGTACCCCAAGCAGCTAGGTTAGGCAGGATATTACGTACTTTTTCAGTTGGTTATAAGCAATAAATCAAAAGTATATTTAAAGGTGGTAAAGGTCTTACCAGACCCACACCCACAACATACATCTTTAGATAACATAGGTACAAGTTAACAAGTAGAAACATGTCCTCCAGAAAGATATGCTGTTGTTATAAACATTAGCTCTGGGCTTTAAGAAAATCTTAGGCAAAAGAGATTATTATCATGGGCATGGCAATCAAGGTAAAGGCATCTTAACTAAAAATGTTTGTTCTCCCTCTTCTTCCTCCTTCTTGGGGATCCCCTAGCCTTCCTATCAGCCTGCATAAGGAGTAACTCTCTCATAATGACTCAGTGATGCCATCCAACCATCTCATCCTCTGTAATTATGCTCTGTAATATTTATGTAGTATATCTGATAATTCTCACATACATCCTTTCTGATTTTAATCAGTACAACACATTCAAACTACTGTGAACTACTTTCACCTATTTTTCAAACAAAAAAAGCAACAGTAATTACTATAGCACTGCTAGCATTTTAGCACTAAAGTAGTTTTAGGTATAGTAAAAGTATGGCTGCATTTAAGGATCTTATACAATTTTCATTTATCATTTTATTTACTCAACACCTACCTATTAAAGGCCACCTGCAGGCAGCTGATCCAGGAAGCTGAGATAATGCAGTGAACAAAACAGGGGATGCCCCTGTTATATGGAGCTTATATTCCAGTGAGTCATGATACCACATTTTATAGAGATAGGTATTATTCAGTATTACCTCTTCCCTTTCAATTTCTTTCCTAGCTTAAGTGTCTATACATATAAAATGTGCCTTGGAAAAAACATAAATAAATTTTTCTCCATATGCCCCCTAAAATGAAAAACTAATTGCTTAAATAAGGGGCACACATTCATATGCCCGTTAAGAACAACTGCAGCTGCCAGCATAGAAATAAGGTCTTTTAACCTTGTTTGGATTCAGTCACTCACACTGTCTGCAGCCTCAGCTGTATCTCTGAAGCCTCACCTCCACCATCCATCTGCATTTGAATGTCACGCCATCCAGTGTCTCTCTCTTCAAGTGGAGATCATTTCATTCTTAATATAGTCAGGGAGCACAGAATGCTTTCCACCCTGGGAAATGCAAAAAGTGCAGAACTGGAACTTTCTGGGTTGAGGAACAAAGTCCAAGGGAAACCCTCAGTGAGACTGTCAAAGGCAGCGGGTGAGGAGGTGTGAGAAGGTGACACATGTTATCCGAGAGGAAGAAGAGTGATTGGCAAGGTCAGGGTACTTGCAGAGATAGCATTTGAGCCCAGTCAATTGAAACTTGAAAGCTTAGATAAGTCAAAGGGCTGTGAGAGGGGTGGGGGGGAGGGGGAATGAGTCAAGCTTTTCCTTATGGGAAGCTTGGTAAGAAAAAGAACCAACTGTATTAGAGGAATTATATAAATAGAAAGGATATTGTAACAAGAATCCAGTGTATAATACTTAGAAAAAATATTTTTAAAAGACACCTAATTGTACAAGATTTTAAAAGGATTTATTATGGGTTAGTAGAGGAGAGGCCCAACTTTGAAATAGTCAAACAGAGCATAACCAGCTAATATTAAAAATAGTTTTTAACTAACACCTACCTATTAAAGGTTTTAGGTATAGTAAAAGTATGGCTGCATTTAAGGATCTTATACAATTTTCATTTATCATTTTATTTACTCAACACCTACCTATTAAAGGCCACCTGCAGGCAGCTGATCCAGGAAGCTGAGATAATGCAGTGAACAAAACAGGGGATGCCCCTGTTATATGGAGCTTATATTCCAGTGAGTCATGATACCACATTTTATAGAGATAGGTATTATTCAGTATTACCTCTTCCCTTTCAATTTCTTTCCTAGCTTAAGTGTCTATACATATAAAATGTGCCTTGGAAAAAACATAAATAAATTTTCTCTCCATATGCCCCCTAAAATGAAAAACTAATTGCTTAAATAAGGGGCACACATTCATATGCCCGTTAAGAACAACTGCAGCTGCCAGCATAGAAATAAGGTCTTTTAACCTTGTTTGGATTCAGTCACTCACACTGTCTGCAGCCTCAGCTGTATCTCTGAAGCCTCACCTCCACCATCCATCTGCATTTGAATGTCACGCCATCCAGTGTCTCTCTCTTCAAGTGGAGATCATTTCATTCTTAATATAGTCAGGGAGCACAGAATGCTTTCCACCCTGGGAAATGCAAAAAGTGCAGAACTGGAACTTTCTGGGTTGAGGAACAAAGTCCAAGGGAAACCCTCAGTGAGACTGTCAAAGGCAGCGGGTGAGGAGGTGTGAGAAGGTGACACATGTTATCCGAGAGGAAGAAGAGTGATTGGCAAGGTCAGGGTACTTGCAGAGATAGCATTTGAGCCCAGTCAATTGAAACTTGAAAGCTTAGATAAGTCAAAGGGCTGTGAGAGGGGTGGGGGGGTGGGGGAATGAGTCAAGCTTTTCCTTATGGGAAGCTTGGTAAGAAAAAGAACCAACTGTATTAGAGGAATTATATAAATAGAAAGGATATTGTAACAAGAATCCAGTGTATAATACTTAGAAAAAATATTTTTAAAAGACACCTAATTGTACAAGATTTTAAAAAGGATTTATTATGGGTTAGTAGAGGGAGAGGCCCAACTTTGAAATAGTCAAACAGAGCATAACCAGCTAATATTAAAAATAGTTTTTTGAAAAGCTTCATAGGGCAGTACTTTTCAAACATGACCCTTAAATCAGAATCACCTGGTAAATTTGTTTTGTTTTTTTTTTAAAGGCAAATTTCTGGACATTTCTCTTGCATAAAAATCTGGGGGGGGGGGGGATACTTGTTGCTATCAATTTTTTTTTTTTTTTTTTTAGCAGTGGGAGTTACTCTTTTTTCATTGACACAGGATTTCCGTGGTTCTTTTTGGTCTGTTCTACGCCTAGATTTTTCCCCAGCTGCATGTCCTGCCTCTGGGTGCTTTTCCACTGTGGACTTCACACTCTATCACGCATGCACACAGAAACAAGACTAGAGAGGAGCCCCTCTTTTCCACTAGAGAAAAGTCTGTACAGTAGTTAAGTGCTGGCATAGCCAAAAATAAATGATTTTTTAAAGAGTCATCTGTTAAAGAAAAAATATGGAAAATAAAATAATAACCACATTTGCTTTTACCCTCAGGTGAACTGTATCTGTTATGTTCAGCATGATAGTATTTGGTGACACACACCCATCAGTCATGTCAGCTCTTACTGCGAATCATATCACCCAGTCTTTGCATCACCCTTATACCATTAGCATCATCATTTTATAGACAAGGAAACTAAAATTGCAGTAGACAGTCCCACTGGTCCAAAGTCACACCTGAGTAGCCCTTTGATCACCAACCTGTGTAGTCTGACTCCAGAGTACACACTCGCATCCATTAAATTATCTTCCCTGCAGTTTTATTTCACTGTGACATTTCACTGGGTCTTAGATTGGCGTTTTACTCCAAGCCTGCCATTTCTGGAGAGGAAGAAGAGTGATTGGCAAGGTCAGGGTACTTGCAGAGATAGCATTTGAGCCCAGTCAATTGAAACTTGAAAGCTTAGATAAGTCAAAGGGCTGTGAGAGGGTGGGGGTGGGGAATGAGTCAAGCTTTTCCTTATGGGAAGCTTGGTAAGAAAAAGAACCAACTGTATTAGAGGAATTATATAAATAGAAAGGATATTGTAACAAGAATCCAGTGTATAATACTTAGAAAAAATATTTTTAAAAGACACCTAATTGTACAAGATTTTAAAAAGGATTTATTATGGGTTAGTAGAGGGAGAGGCCCAACTTTGAAATAGTCAAACAGAGCATAACCAGCTAATATTAAAAATAGTTTTTTGAAAAGCTTCATAGGGCAGTACTTTTCAAACATGACCCTTAAATCAGAATCACCTGGTAAATTTGTTTTGTTTTTTTTTTAAAGGCAAATTTCTGGACATTTCTCTTGCATAAAAATCTGGGGGGGGGGGGTATACTTGTTGCTATCAATTTTTTTTTTTTTTTTTTAGCAGTGGGAGTTACTCTTTTTTCATTGACACAGGATTTCCGTGGTTCTTTTTGGTCTGTTCTACGCCTAGATTTTTCCCCAGCTGCATGTCCTGCCTCTGGGTGCTTTTCCACTGTGGACTTCACACTCTATCACGCATGCACACAGAAACAAGACTAGAGAGGAGCCCCTCTTTTCCACTAGAGAAAAGTCTGTACAGTAGTTAAGTGCTGGCATAGCCAAAAATAAATGATTTTTTAAAGAGTCATCTGTTAAAGAAAAAATATGGAAAATAAAATAATAACCACATTTGCTTTTACCCTCAGGTGAACTGTATCTGTTATGTTCAGCATGATAGTATTTGGTGACACACACCCATCAGTCATGTCAGCTCTTACTGCGAATCATATCACCCAGTCTTTGCATCACCCTTATACCATTAGCATCATCATTTTATAGACAAGGAAACTAAAATTGCAGTAGACAGTCCCACTGGTCCAAAGTCACACCTGAGTAGCCCTTTGATCACCAACCTGTGTAGTCTGACTCCAGAGTACACACTCGCATCCATTAAATTATCTTCCCTGCAGTTTTATTTCACTGTGACATTTCACTGGGTCTTAGATTGGCGTTTTACTCCAAGCCTGCCATTTCTGGAGAGGTAACATGTCAGAAGTTCTAGGATAAAAATGCCTGGCTTTGATTCCTGGTACTTTATTTCTTAGCTAGGTAGCTTTGCATATTTCACTCAAACTTTCAGTGCTTTCACTTAGTCACTGACACCATGGGGATAATAACCATGTGTAATAGGCAAGTTTTGCCTTGGAGTAGAAAATGAAGCAGGGCAAAGGCTAACAGAGTTTTGCCAAGGGAACACACTGGTCATAGCAAACACCCTCTTCAAAAAACACAGGAGATGACTCTACATATGGACATCACCAGATGGTCAATACTGAAGTCAGATTAATTATATTCCTTGCAGTTCAAGATGGAGAAGCTCTATACAGCCAGCAAAAACAAGACCAGGAGCTGACTGTGACTCAGATCATGGAGTCCGTATTACAAAATTCAGACTTAAATTGAAGAAAGCAGGGCCATTCAAATGACCAAAATCACATATGTTATGATTATATAGTGGAAGTGATAAATAGATTCAGGAATGAGATATGATAGACAGATTTCCTGAAGAACTATAGAGGTTTGTAATACTGACAGGAGGCTGTGATCAAAACCATCCCTAAGAAAAAGAAACGCAAAAAAAGCAAAATGGTTATCTGAGGAGGTCTTAACAAATAGATGAGAAGAAAAGAGAGGCTAAAGGCAAACAAGAAAAGCAGATATACCCATCTGAATGCAGAGTTCCAAAGAAGAGCAAGGAGAGATAAGAAAGCCTAAGTGAACAAAAAAAGAAACAGAGGACAACAATAGAAGAACTACAGATCTCCTCAAGAAAATTAGAGATACCAAGGAAACATTTCATACAAAGATGGAAACAAAAAAGAAATGAAATGGTCTGGACCTAACAGAAACAGAAGCTATTAAGAAGTGGTGGCGAGAATACACAGAAAAAACATACAAAAAAAAGATCATAATGACCCAGATGACCACAATGGCATGATCACTCACCTACTGCCAGACATCCTGGAATGTGATGTCAAGTGGGCCTTAGGAAGCATCACTATGAACAAAGCTAGTGGAAGTGATGGAATTCCAATCAAGTTACTTCAAATCCTATAAGATGCTGCTGCTAAAGTGCTGCACTTAATATGCCTGAAAATTTGGAAAACTCAGCAGAGGCCTCAGGACTGGAAAAGGGAAGTTCTCATTCCAATTCCAAAAGAGGGCAATGCCAAAGAATATTCAGACTACCACAGAACTGCACTCATTCCACATATGAGCAAAGTAACATTCAAAATCCTCCAAGCGAGGCTTCAATGGTAGGTGAACTAAGAACTCCCAGATGTACAAGCTGGATTTAGAAAAGACAGAGGAAGCAGAGATCAAATTACCAACATCCACTGGATCACAGAAACAGAGAACTCCAGAAAAACTTCTACTTCAGCTTCATTGACTACATTAAAGTCTTTGTGTGGATCACAACAGACAGTGGAACATTATTAAAGAGATAGGAATACCAGGCCACCATACCTGCCTCCTGAGAAACCTATATGCAGGTCAAGAAGCAACAGTTAGAACCAGATACAGAACAACAGACTGGTTCCAAATTGGCAAAGGAGTACGTCAAGGCTCTATATAGTCACTCTGCTTATTTAACTTATATGCAGAATACATCATGCAAAATGCCAGACTGGATGAAGCACAAGGTGGAATCAAGATTGCTAAGAGAAATATCAATAAACTTAGATATGGAGATGACATGACCCTTATGGCAGAAAACAGAGGAACTAAAGAGTCTCTTGATGAAGTGAAAAAGCCGTCTTAAAACTCAACATTCAAAAAAAAAAACCCTCAACATTCAGAAAACAAATATAATGACATCTGGTCCCATGACTTCATGGCAAATAGATGGGGAAACAATGGAAATTGTGACAGACTTTATTTGCTTGGGCTCCAAAATCACTGTGGATGGTGACTGCAGCTATGAAACTAAAAGACGCTTGCTCCTAAGAAGAAAAGCCATGACAAACCAAGAGAGCATATTAAAAAACAGAGACATTACTTTGCCAATAAAGATCTGCATACTCAAAGCTATAGTTTTCCCTGTAGTCATGTATGGATGTGAAAGTCGAACCATAAAGAAGACTAAGCACCGAAGAACTGATGCTTCTGAACTGTGCTGTCGGAGAAGACTCTTGAGTGTTCCTTGGATGGCAAAGAGACCAAACTAGTAATCATAAAGGAAATCAATCCAGAATATTCACTGGAAGGACTGATCCTTCCAATACATGGGTCATCTGATGTGAAGAGTAGACTCATGGGAAGAGACTTTGATGCTGGGACAGATTGAAGGCAGGAGGAGGAGGTGACATGAGATGGTTGGGTGACATCCTTGACTCAATGGATCTGAGTCTAAGCAAACTCCAGGAGAGGGTGGAAGGAAAGGGGAGCCTGGCAGGCTGCTGTCCATCAGGTCGCAAAACGTCAGACATGATTGGGTGACTGAACAACAACCCCAACAAACTGTTGCTTACAGGGCTTAACAGATAGTACACACTCTCTTCTAGTTGTCATCACTACTACTGCTATGAGTATTACTATGCAATTATGACTTCTACTAACAGAGCATTGCAGCCACCATGGCTGATCTGTGAGGCTTCAGCAAAGCAACTAGGAATCAGTTTTCACATTGTTTATATGTGCACTTCAATTCTCTTCTGTTTTCCTTATAAGGCTATTATGAGGATGAAAATTACAAATGAATATAATATTATTTAAAGTACTGAGAATCTACACTAACAAAGCACCTATATCATTCCATTTTCCACTTTTTTACTGATGTATATCTCTTACTTTGTGAGATTCTGAAAAATACCCCCTGAGACTGTACTATCATTCCAAACTAAGAAGGAAAAATCCTCAAGTCCATTCACGTATCCGTGACATCTGGTTTCCATAGAAAGGGTGCATAAAATAAAATTAAGGAAGAAGAACAATATCCCCCAGGAATCAGCATCTGGAATATAGTTACCTTGATATTATTATTTAATGCCTGTTCTCTACCTAGTTATGAAAAATATGCCCTGGATTCTAAATATATCCTGGGCTCAGTGAATAGGAGGACATACTTTTCATCGATTGACTCAACTTTCTTCTACGCCATGAACTTTTATCTGTGTTCACTTTCCTTTTTAAACCCTCTTTTACAACTCCTGATGAAGAATGTTCCACTGTCTGTTGTGATCCACACAAAGGCTTTAGTGTAGTCAATGAAGCTGAAGTAGAACCAAGTTTTGTAAAGAAATGACAAAGCTATTTAAGTCTGGGTGCCTGATTTCAGAGTTCAAGTACTTTGCACTGACATATGGTACATATCTTGAATGTGCTCTGAAGGTAACTAATAAGCAAGTTCAATAATCAATCCAAGGAAATGTGTTAAAAATGGCCTTTGCAATGGCTAATGGTTCAAAATAATTATGTGGAGGATAAATGAAAATAGATATTACTACATATAGATAAGTAGCTAGACAGATCAGCTGATCAATAGGTCTTAAAATCCTTTAAGTTCGGGTTTCCCTGGTGGTCCAGTGGGTAAAGAGTCTACCTTACAGTGCAAGGGCCACTGGTTCAATCCCTGGCCGGGGAAGATCCCACATGCTGAGGAGTGGCTGGACCAGTGTGTCCGATTATGAGTTAGCATTCTGGAGCACATGGGCCCAGAGCCAGTGCTCTGCAGTGAGAGAGGCCACTACAATGGGAGGCCCATGCAGGCAAAAGAATAAAGAAAATAAATAAATAAACCAATAAAAAAGGCCCAAAAAATAAATTAAAAAAAAAATCCTTTAGGTTCTAGGACACAAAAACCAAACATGTTAGCTTGAATGTTACAATCCCACAGTAACAAAATATCTAAAGCCTTATCACTCTGTATATTAGTTTCTTAGTCATGATTTATTTGTTTCCTTTCAATCATTAGAAGGTTAACCAATGGCCATTATAGAAAATATGGGTAGGCAAGCATTGTCTTATTTTTCAACACTTTATTTTGTAAATTCTTTCTCTCTAGTCTACTTTATTATATTTGTATGTTGCTGTATTCTATTCTTGTTAAAGTAAGATACCCCTACACTTTGTTTCCTTTTCTCCAGTTTGGTGTTTGGCAATTTTATGACAAACTTTTCATAGACAAGATTCTAATAACTTTATAGCTTTTTATTTTGAGAATTTATAATTACTTAATTCACCATTACTCTTTCATTGTTTCCAATTTATAAGTTGTTTTACAACTTAAGTTGTCATTAAAATCTCTGCTCTTCAAAGATTTTCCTGTATCCATATTATTACAGGTTTCCCTTGTGATCAACAAAGGCTTTAGTGTAGTCAATGAAGCTGAAGTAGAACCAAGTTTTGTAAAGAAATGACAAAGCTATTTAAGTCTGGGTGCCTGATTTCAGAGTTCAAGTACTTTGCACTGACATATGGTACATATCTTGAATGTGCTCTGAAGGTAACTAATAAGCAAGTTCAATAATCAATCCAAGGAAATGTGTTAAAAATGGCCTTTGCAATGGCTAATGGTTCAAAATAATTATGTGGAGGATAAATGAAAATAGATATTACTACATATAGATAAGTAGCTAGACAGATCAGCTGATCAATAGGTCTTAAAATCCTTTAAGTTCGGGTTTCCCTGGTGGTCCAGTGGGTAAAGAGTCTACCTTACAGTGCAAGGGCCACTGGTTCAATCCCTGGCCGGGGAAGATCCCACATGCTGAGGAGTGGCTGGACCAGTGTGTCCGATTATGAGTTAGCATTCTGGAGCACATGGGCCCAGAGCCAGTGCTCTGCAGTGAGAGAGGCCACTACAATGGGAGGCCCATGCAGGCAAAAGAATAAAGAAAATAAATAAATAAACCAATAAAAAAGGCCCAAAAAATAAATTAAAAAAAAAATCCTTTAGGTTCTAGGACACAAAAACCAAACATGTTAGCTTGAATGTTACAATCCCACAGTAACAAAATATCTAAAGCCTTATCACTCTGTATATTAGTTTCTTAGTCATGATTTATTTGTTTCCTTTCAATCATTAGAAGGTTAACCAATGGCCATTATAGAAAATATGGGTAGGCAAGCATTGTCTTATTTTTCAACACTTTATTTTGTAAATTCTTTCTCTCTAGTCTACTTTATTATATTTGTATGTTGCTGTATTCTATTCTTGTTAAAGTAAGATACCCCTACACTTTGTTTCCTTTTCTCCAGTTTGGTGTTTGGCAATTTTATGACAAACTTTTCATAGACAAGATTCTAATAACTTTATAGCTTTTTATTTTGAGAATTTATAATTACTTAATTCACCATTACTCTTTCATTGTTTCCAATTTATAAGTTGTTTTACAACTTAAGTTGTCATTAAAATCTCTGCTCTTCAAAGATTTTCCTGTATCCATATTATTACAGGTTTCCCTTGTGGCTCAGATGATAAAGAATCTGCCTGCAATTCAGGAAACTTGGTTTTGATCCCTGGATCAGGAAGGTTCCCTGGAGAAGGGAATGGCAACCCATTCTAGTATTCTTGCCTGGGAAATCCCATGGACAGAGGAGCCTGGCAAGCTATAGACTATGGGGTCGCAAAGAGTCAGACACAGCCGAGTGACTAACACTTTCTTGCATATTACCATAAAAGAACAGACTATTGAGAGTTAAAAATGAGAATAAGCATTTGGACATTTTTAATGTCTTAATACATAATGCCAAATTGCTTTTCTATAAATATAGTAATCATTGATCAGAAGCCTCTAGATAGATAGGGCATTTCAGAGAAAAGGGTAACGTGCAAAAGGCTAGAAAAATAAAGAGGATAAAGACTGAGAAATCTGACAGTGAACATAGGGCTGAAGTATGGGAAGTCAGGGAGAAAAATTAGAAAATGTCAATTAACATTAGTTTAAAATTCACAGCCAAATGGAGTCTAAAGCATATAAAATATACCATGTTGTCAAATTTGAGTCATTTTATGAAAGAAAGTGAGTAGGGCTTCCCTGGTGGTCCAGTAGGCAAGGGCACTGCCTTGCAGTACAAGGGCCACCTGTTTGATCCCTGGCCTGGGAAGATTCCATGTGCTGCCAAGCAGCTGGATGGATGTGTCCAACTACCCAGCCGGAACTCTGAAGCACATGAGCCCAGAGCCGGTGCTCTGCAGTGAGAGAGGCCACTGCAATGGGACGCCCACAAAGGCCAAAGAATAAAGACGGATGAAAATCAATGCATGAATAATCAATAGAAGTGGCCAAAAAGAGAGAATTACACTCAAAAATAAAGTTTCAGAAATGAAGTGAGTAAAGGGATTATTGCATTCTTTCTAAATCCAGAGAAGATTAAGTTCAAGTTTTACATCATATGCTCATATTGGTGTGACTAATGGAATTCCCTGTCCTTCCCTACAAAGGGTACTGGTGTGTTCTACTGACCTGCATTTGAGCCAGGGCTTCCTCAACCAATGAAATGGCAGCTCTAACTCTTACAAAATATATGACAATAACAACAATATTATGACCAGTCTTGTTAACGCAGGATGAATAGTCTAACAAGTGAAACTTGACATCAGCAAGATACTGATTTCTTTGAAGTTCCAAATTATACCAATAAAGATAAAATATTATATTTCCAGTTCCAACATTTAAGAAATGACTAATAAACAACATAGTGCTAATTCTATGAGAGTTTTCTAATATTTATTTAAAACGAAAGTATCTTTCAACTATTGCAATTTCAGAATTTCCCTGAGATTGCCCTCACAACTTGTATTAATATATCTGGATCTCAATCTATGAATAATTATAGCTAAGAGTCACAGATCACATGATCTGATTAACAAGTGTTAACAATCCTATAGGAACACATCTCAATCGTTTCAGGATGGAGACTGAGGTACATGGTTAACAGAGGTACACAGGAGCATTCATGAAGGTGTTAAACATATAATCACAGATTAAAATTAGAGGATATAAAATGAATGGGAGTCTTTGCCTTGGATGAACTCACATTCTAATGGTAGTTACAGGTCAGCATTTCTAAACCCTGGGGTTTTTAAAACTGTACTTCGTTCTGTTTCTTCTTAGATGCTATACATCTCTCATGGTAGAATGTATAAGTTTCTTAAAAACCCAAGAGACAGGACCGCTAACAGCCTGAGGAGGTAGAAAGGCTTTTCCAGAGGGCAGGTTAAGAGCTGAGCTGAATTATCCTTGCAATAATCACAAACCACAATCCAGGAGGGAAAACGGGGCCAAGGCATGAGGATGATGGGGTTACAGGAGGTGGGTAATTCAGCACTTTTGAAAGTGGAGTTTAAGGTGAGACCCAGGAGGTCAAATGACAAATGAATGCTACCCATCTGGAGTCTGTTCTTAAGTCAGGGCTGTGCTATGGGAAGGTTTTACATACAAGACAATCGTAATGATAATAAGGTGATGGCGTATGTGCCTCTCTCTGCACGCCTACTCATGCTGCGTATCACCTCTGACTCTTTGCGATCCCATGAAGTGCAGCCCACCAGGCTTCTCTGTCCTTGGAACTCTCCAGGCAAGAATACTGGAGTAGGTTGGCATGCCCTCCTCCATGGGCTCTTCCCAACCCAGGGATCAAATCTGCACCTCCTATGTCTCCTGCATTGCCAGGTGGATTATTTTACCACGTGAGCCTCCTGGGACACAATCATACTGACATGTGCAAAGCTCTCCACAGTGGAGCTGTGGACATTAAATTTGGAAAGCTTGGAGATTTGAGAATGTCATCAGGGTAATTCACTACGAAGGCTAGTTTAGTGGTTCAACTGAAATATAACGGGGCCTTTTTCCATGAGAATAAAAGGAAGAGCAGAGTAGAGGGGAAACCTGCAAAGTATTTATTATAACAGACATTTTACAAGTTTCTTTCAAAAAGATCAGTTCTTTAAATCCCACTGATCTACACTTGGGCATCTTTCAAAACAAGGGCTGCCAAAATGAGAAAGAGTGAAAGCTAAATTGCCTTCAACTTAGATGGATTTTTTTTTTTTCCCCAGCTCTAACTTGCCTATGTTTGGTGTGGAATTAGGTATTGAAATCCACTCAAGTTTCTAATTTTCAGCTTCCTTGCACCCACATAGACTCACAGCTGTGAGTTTGCTAATATAATGGATTTCCAGTTAAATCTAACAAGAGGCTCACTACACAAATATTCTCAGATGATATGTTTCCATATAAATAAAACCTAGATCAAAATGTGGATACGAGTCAACTTAAAGGTTTGTATTTTAATAGAAATGATTCTTAAAATTATTCTAATATGGAGCCATGGCCAAGCTGTGACAGAGTTACTTCACTTGACGTAAAGAGAATGGATCAGGACATCCTTGGTGGTCCCGTGGTTGAGAATCTGCCTTGCAATGCCGGGGACATGGGCTCGATCCCCAGTGGGGAAACTAGGACTGCACATACCAAGGACCAATGAGGCCCATGCACCACAACTACCGAGCCTGCATGCTGCAATGAAAGATCCAGAGTACTGCAAAGCAACTAAGACCCAAAGCAGCCAAATAAAAAATGAAGTTACCAAGAGAGACAGAGAAGGGAATGGTAAATTAATCACTTGGCACTATCACTCTATAGTGGCAGTGTGGTCCTAGGTCTTATCCAGTCTAAATAACAAACAGAGGCAGTTAAACAAATGAGGAGCCAATTTTAAAAAGACACTTCTCACTTATGATCCTGGGATCAGCTCACCTGTGAGTCAAAGTTAGTGCATTTCTCTCTGAGAGCCTCATTTAAAAGCCAGGTAAACATTCAAATATAATTCATCATTCTGGACCATACCAAATGCTGATAGTATTAAAGTCTCTGGGGCTCAATGTCTGCAACCCTGGATTATAATTAAAAACCTACTAGGGAGTTCTGCTGTACAACAAAGGCGGACAGCTTGCAATGCAGGAGACCCAGGTTCAGTCCCTGGATTGGGAAGATACCCTGGAGAAGGAAATGGTAAACTCACTCCAGTATTCTTACCTAGAGAATGCCACAGACAAAGGAGCCTGGGGGACTAGAGTTCACTGAGTCACAAAGAGTCGAACACAACTGAGCGACTTTTCCATGCTAAGACCACAGGATATCCCCATCTCTCTAAATTTATTTGAGTCCATGATTTCATTTTAAAAGTTCTTGGTTGTTTTCTACAGAGCATGTAGTTTTGAAATTTAATGAATGCTTTGAAAGGTTCCTACCCCTACTATCCAAAAACTGTGTATAAAGATGACAGATTTACCTAAGTGGTTAGAAGTGGATATATGGGCTAGACGTATAGACGGTCAGTCGGTAATATATTCGTATCTGTGTTGCCCTAGTGACTGGCACAAAGCCTGAGGCATGGCAGGTATCCAGTAAAATGTGTGCCGTGAATTAACTGATTTGACAGTGACTTTTCTCCCAATAGGGAAGTTGTGGAGGAAAGTCTTAGCTTCTGAAGTGAAGCCTTGAGTGTTCCCAGTAATCAACATTGCAGTCATTTCTTGATGAGAATGGGAAGAAACTCCTTTACAGGCATTCCATAAAGTGCTACGTATACATATCTTGAGAAATAAAAAAAAAAAAAAAATGAAGCCGTGGTTTGGCCATTGCTCCGTTTAAATAGCTAAGCTCCGTCCTTTTGTTTCTGCTGTGTGCAGGATTACAGTGTACCTCTAGATGGCGCTGCTGGCTCACAACTAAGCAGCCGCCCTACCCAAAGCCAAGGCAGAGGGAAGAGTTCTGACCTCTGAGGAGCCATCTGGACAGCAGTGACTGTCTCGCTGATGTGCAGGAAGCTGAAAATGCTTCCAGTAGGCCAATTCGGATCACCGTTCTTTCCTACTTTCCCCTCATTATCTTTGTTTTCAAATTAAGGAACCTGTTTTGAGATATTCTTAACAAGAGTTTCTAATTACACTCTTTTTATTCATGGTATGCATAAGGGAAGCGGAGAGAGAACTGATCCATGCTAGGAAAGAGCTGTTTCTACCTACAAATGTTCCATGGTGAACTTGAGAGATGTGTAACTCCATTCTTACTCTCTATATAACTTTGTATGTGCTATATGATTGTTCTGAGTTCAACTGTAATCATTTTTTAAAGAAACAGAGTAACAGTGGATTGTGGTAATGGAAACACTCAGGACTGAAAAGGATACGGCACATGCAGGCTACTCTGCTCTCTCATTCTCTGGGAAGGCACCAGTGGTTTTGCACGGCATTCACCTGGAGTCAGAATTCATTCCCAACACAAAAGTGAAGATGGATAACGGTCTGACTTTAAACTCTTCACTGACTCTATCCTAGCATAATGCAATTATTTCATGGTAGTCATTTGGAACCCAAACAATATAGGTGTCCTGCCCATATTTCTATGAAACAAGTAGCAAAACTTTAAAAAAAACAGAACCTAGATACATTGACCCCTACTTAAGTCATGCGGTCTAGGGTCTGTTTTATCTCTAAAATTCCAAGTCAGAATCTCAAACTCAATGCATGCTGCCGAAACAGGTATTAATTCACGCACTGATCAATGAGGATTTATTTTGGATAGGGTGCCTGCTTAGTTATGAGCTGTAAACTACCTCAAATCAACTGAGCTAAAGGAATAAACAGAATGACTCTTGCTTCCATAAGCTATCATTATTGTCAAGGAGAATGACCATAAAGTTTTGCTGTGGATAATAACTGTTTCTCACCCATGGGTATAAGCGACATGCATCAGAAAAAAATTTGTACAAAGTACAATGGGAGACCATGTGATATGACAGGAATATGTATCAGAAACTTAATGGATGCTGCTCTGATGGGGAACAAAGGAAAGCCTTTGAAGCAGTTCAGTGAAACAGAGTATATGGACTGTCTTTACTTTTCAAGAATGAGGATGAAGTTACTAGAAACACAGGAGGGTAGACAAATGCATGTATTTAGGTTTTTTAAATGTGAGAATAATAATGACTTTAGGACACATGCATATGGTATACCCTTGTGATGAGTATCTCGTTTAATTCTTACAAAACTACTACGGTGACTACCAGTATGACAGTGGCTTCCCATTTTACAGATCTGAACATCGAGACTTGGCAATGCAGAAAAGTTAATTCAAGATCGCAGAGCCAAGTTCATGCCTTCAGCCTGTGCATTAGATGATCTTTCTGATTGTCTTTCAATCAGAATCAAGGAGGAAAGTGATAAAATACCTGTGCCTAGTCCATGACAAATTTCATGTTTCCTTTTCACAAACAGGACTTGGGATGTGTCCTTGAATCAGAGGGCAGGCAACACTTTAGCCTGAAAGAGGTGAAGGAAGCCACAGAGCTCAGAGGGACAGAGATTCCCAGCAGAGCAAGGCTAACATCACTTCTAGCTTCAGTAAGTCTGATGGCTCAAGAAAACCAGGAGATCCTCCTGGTTGATGCAAATTCACAGAATGCAATTATTTCATGGTAGTCATTTGGAACCCAAACAATATAGGTGTCCTGCCCATATTTCTATGAAACAAGTAGCAAAACTTTAAAAAACAGAACCTAGATACATTGACCCCTACTTAAGTCATGCGGTCTAGGGTCTGTTTTATCTCTAAAATTCCAAGTCAGAATCTCAAACTCAATGCATGCTGCCGAAACAGGTATTAATTCACGCACTGATCAATGAGGATTTATTTTGGATAGGGTGCCTGCTTAGTTATGAGCTGTAAACTACCTCAAATCAACTGAGCTAAAGGAATAAACAGAATGACTCTTGCTTCCATAAGCTATCATTATTGTCAAGGAGAATGACCATAAAGTTTTGCTGTGGATAATAACTGTTTCTCACCCATGGGTATAAGCGACATGCATCAGAAAAAAATTTGTACAAAGTACAATGGGAGACCATGTGATATGACAGGAATATGTATCAGAAACTTAATGGATGCTGCTCTGATGGGGAACAAAGGAAAGCCTTTGAAGCAGTTCAGTGAAACAGAGTATATGGACTGTCTTTACTTTTCAAGAATGAGGATGAAGTTACTAGAAACACAGGAGGGTAGACAAATGCATGTATTTAGGTTTTTTAAATGTGAGAATAATAATGACTTTAGGACACATGCATATGGTATACCCTTGTGATGAGTATCTCGTTTAATTCTTACAAAACTACTACGGTGACTACCAGTATGACAGTGGCTTCCCATTTTACAGATCTGAACATCGAGACTTGGCAATGCAGAAAAGTTAATTCAAGATCGCAGAGCCAAGTTCATGCCTTCAGCCTGTGCATTAGATGATCTTTCTGATTGTCTTTCAATCAGAATCAAGGAGGAAAGTGATAAAATACCTGTGCCTAGTCCATGACAAATTTCATGTTTCCTTTTCACAAACAGGACTTGGGATGTGTCCTTGAATCAGAGGGCAGGCAACACTTTAGCCTGAAAGAGGTGAAGGAAGCCACAGAGCTCAGAGGGACAGAGATTCCCAGCAGAGCAAGGCTAACATCACTTCTAGCTTCAGTAAGTCTGATGGCTCAAGAAAACCAGGAGATCCTCCTGGTTGATGCAAATTCACAGAATAGGAAATTAGAATTCAGATTCTAGAAAAAAAAAAAAATCAATGGGAAGGGCAAGAGCTTGAGCATATGAGGAGCTGGGTGCAAAATTTTAAGGATTCCAGAACCAATACCAAAAGCTAGCTAATTCTGGGACATTTACTCCAGTCTGCAAGTGCCAACAAGCAGAGATCACTAGCTTCATTTTAGCTCTTTCTCCGGTTCTACAATGCAAAGAGCTGACTGTCTGGAAAAGACCTTGATGCTGGGAGAGACTGAAGGCAGGAGAAGAAGGGGATGACAGAGGAAATGGCTGGCTGGCATCACTGACTCAATGGGCATGAGCTAGAGCTAACTCCAGGAGATACTAAAGGACAGGGAAACCTGGTGTGATGCAGTTCATGGGGTCACAGAGAGTTGGACATGACTTAGCGACTGAACAACAACAAAATATTCAAAAGCTATGCAAGCACAACCTGGTTGTGGAGGAAAGGGGAAAGGAATATGGATGAAGAGGCCATCCACCTAAGGATGGCAGGTAGAAGTAGTATGGCTTCTCCATTCAGTGTACTGAAGCCAGGCAAATGTCTCTATTAACTCTCTTTAAGCTACTTATTCTTTCCCATGTCTGCAGCAACTATGTCTAGAACTATGTCTGGAACAAAGGAAGTGCCCACCAGGTAAGTGTTAAATGTGTGACACAGTCAATTTGCAGTCCTTCATATATTCAGTAAATATGGAGTCAGCATCTTCTCCAGGGAACACACTGCTATAGTCACTGGGGCTGAAAGCCATACCACTCAGGAGGCTGAAACATACATGGACATTTTCACAGAAAGCAAAAACATACTGTCCATCAACAGAAAGCAAAAACAAAGAAGGATTTTGAGTATGGGGGAACGAGAAAATGTGACTTCTTGAATCTGGAATGATTCTGAAGTTTCAACAAGAGATTAGTCTTAAGGAAAAGACTAACTATGCACCAGTCAAGCCATATCAAAGAATGGAGTTAGAGGGGAACTTGCTCGGGGTGGATGGTGGGAGGACATATGGTTTTCTCCCACTCAGATTATTGACCTGGGATAACCAGGAACAGACCCACTCCTGAGCAATCCTCTTCCCAGAGTTTCTTACTCTAAAAGAGCATCATCGTCAAATGATGTGATCCAGAGTTTTATTTTTTAAAGAAGGTGTCTTGCTTCTCTTGCTCCCCCTTCTGTTCTCAGGACTAAAGAATAAAAGGTAGAGTGTATTTACACATGAGTTAACACTTTCAGAGCCTTTACACATTAAAGCAGAGAAGCAGGCAACAGACTTGCCAGCCAGAGCCTCCTCAGCCCACAGGAACATGGCAGTCATCGCTCCTTTGAGATGTAGACACCCCATCAGTGTCCCGGCCTGTGGTCTCGGTGACATCCCCAACTATTCCTCCACAGACCTGCCTGTCCCTTCACCCCGCTTCATGGAGCACAGTTGCTCGTTGTTCTCCGCTCACTAGATTTATAAATGGAGGAAGTAAAAGGAGGTGAGAGAAAAACAGACCAAGGCCATTCCTTGCAGGTAGGATTCTCAGTTGCCTGACTCCTAGGTAATCACTTATCAGTGCCGTTTCTCTTGTCCACTTACTGCTGGGATATTTAAAGTGATGTTCAACACTGATAACTGGACCAAACTCCATGTATGTCCAATTCTAAAAGACAGCTAAATAAAGTGTTATGTTTTCCATGAGAGCGTATGTATCTAAATTTACTCTAAAATTGTCCTTTATATGGAAACTAAAAATGTTTGCGTCTAAGACCCTAAACTGACAGACTGAAAGGCCTGTTTATAAAGTATGGGCATTACAAGATCAACTATGTCACCGCTAACACACTCAAACTAGCTCATGTCCCTTAATTGCTGATGGGCAAAAATTCAGCCAGTACAGATGCTGTTAAACTCTATGGCACAAGGGCTCCATGGGTGGTCCAGTGGCTAAGAGTCTATGCTCCCAATGTGAGAGTATTGGATCTGATCCTGGTCAGGGAACTAGATCCCATGTACTGCAGCTAAGACTCAGCATCGGCAAATAAATAAACATAAATTTAAGAATTCTATAATATAACTATGGATTGGTCTTCTGGGTTAAAACTGTCTTTAAACATTGTCTTATATAAGTACCTCCTCTTGATGGGCAAAGAAGACAGATCAGGAAAGAGAAGGCATACGGTATGAGAGAAGAAGAAAAAAAAATGTGTCTTAATTTCCATTGTCAGTTTGACCCAAATAATTCTCAGATGTCCCAGGGACTGGAATCTTTTGTGGCCCCTGGTTTCCATATAGCACATGACATATGATGGGCCCCCAGAAACGAAATTTAAAGAAAACACATGAGTTAACACTTTCAGAGCCTTTACACATTAAAGCAGAGAAGCAGGCAACAGACTTGCCAGCCAGAGCCTCCTCAGCCCACAGGAACATGGCAGTCATCGCTCCTTTGAGATGTAGACACCCCATCAGTGTCCCGGCCTGTGGTCTCGGTGACATCCCCAACTATTCCTCCACAGACCTGCCTGTCCCTTCACCCCGCTTCATGGAGCACAGTTGCTCGTTGTTCTCCGCTCACTAGATTTATAAATGGAGGAAGTAAAAGGAGGTGAGAGAAAAACAGACCAAGGCCATTCCTTGCAGGTAGGATTCTCAGTTGCCTGACTCCTAGGTAATCACTTATCAGTGCCGTTTCTCTTGTCCACTTACTGCTGGGATATTTAAAGTGATGTTCAACACTGATAACTGGACCAAACTCCATGTATGTCCAATTCTAAAAGACAGCTAAATAAAGTGTTATGTTTTCCATGAGAGCGTATGTATCTAAATTTACTCTAAAATTGTCCTTTATATGGAAACTAAAAATGTTTGCGTCTAAGACCCTAAACTGACAGACTGAAAGGCCTGTTTATAAAGTATGGGCATTACAAGATCAACTATGTCACCGCTAACACACTCAAACTAGCTCATGTCCCTTAATTGCTGATGGGCAAAAATTCAGCCAGTACAGATGCTGTTAAACTCTATGGCACAAGGGCTCCATGGGTGGTCCAGTGGCTAAGAGTCTATGCTCCCAATGTGAGAGTATTGGATCTGATCCTGGTCAGGGAACTAGATCCCATGTACTGCAGCTAAGACTCAGCATCGGCAAATAAATAAACATAAATTTAAGAATTCTATAATATAACTATGGATTGGTCTTCTGGGTTAAAACTGTCTTTAAACATTGTCTTATATAAGTACCTCCTCTTGATGGGCAAAGAAGACAGATCAGGAAAGAGAAGGCATACGGTATGAGAGAAGAAGAAAAAAAAATGTGTCTTAATTTCCATTGTCAGTTTGACCCAAATAATTCTCAGATGTCCCAGGGACTGGAATCTTTTTTGTGGCCCCTGGTTTCCATATAGCACATGACATATGACCATGTACAAGGGAAGTGCTTATATATAATAACTACAATAATAACAGCATTCATATCACCCAAAGGATTAGACAGACGAGGTTTAAGTAAAATCTAAAGAGAAGGGGGGATTTTAGAGGAGGAAAAAAGTTGCATCGATGGATATATGTTCCTCATGTCTATTTATTAGATTTGGTACAAGCCTGTCAGTCTAACATCTGGCAACCCTGAGATTTAGCAGATGGGCTCTTCCAAGGGATCTATTGACAAATATATCCTTTTTTAAATTCAAGGATGGAAAAGAGAAATTATTTGTGGTTTATTATTTTACAAGTAATTTAAAAGTTCCATCACAGAAACCATTTTAAGTTCAGCAAAACATGAGTCTTTTATAAGATTCATTATTAAAAAACAACAACAACAAACTTCCTTCTTGCAAAAAAGTAGTATTCATTTTCTGTATGGTTAAAACCTAAGAGCATTTCTTCTATAGTTAGCAGCAGGTATCTGCAAAGATAGATATGTATATATTCACTTCTGTGTGTAGTTGATAGTATCAACATCTTTTGAAAAATCTTTAGAAAAATTATATTGGAGAGTAAGATGTGTACCTTCCCATAGATACTCATTCTTCAGAATCACCAGAATTCTGTGATTTGAGGAAAACACAAATTGAAGAATGACATTTCAGATCCATGAACTGTTCAGAGACCTGATCACCCCTGCTGCCTGAAACAGGAATGACTGTGGGAAAAAAACTATCTGTGAAAAGACTGTTAAAGGGAATCTGAAGGAGAAAATGTATAAAGGGACTGAACAGAATCCTATAGGGTATTTTTTAAATTTTTTTAATTTCTGGCTGAGCCACATGGCATGCAGGATCCTAATTCCCGATCAGGGAATGAATCCACATTCCTGCATTGGCCATGCAGACTTCTAACCACTGGGCCAGCGGGGAAGCCCCTCCTATAGGGTCTTGTTATATATGAAACTCTAAATTCTGTGAAGTTCAATTAAAAAGTAACAGAAGTTCAAAATTTCCAGAACCTGGCCTGTTACAAATTTTCATTGGTGTAAGAAAAGTTCTGTTTACATTTTGAAGGAGAAAGAGGTAAAAACGGCAAGGGGAGTGGCTGTAAGGGAAAGCAGTTCTCGTTCTCTTACATATGAAAACAGGAAAACCCACACATTAACACATCTTTCATCTTGCTTTCCTATGTGCTAATCACTGACGTTCATAATGATTACAGGCCTAGCAGAAGCCCTGAGAATCACAGGAAGATTAAATTTTACTCATTACATTGTAGCTATAACAAGGCAGGAGAATGTCCTGATACATGTAACAATGATTTCCAATAACGTGCTCTGTGACCTTGGAAAATGTACTGAGCTGCTCTGAACCTCAGTTTTAATATTTGTCAAATTAAGCAATTGAAGAGGATAATCCGAAGTTCCTCCGAGAAGTAAAAGTCAATGATGTTTAAGACATAGCCAAAAAAAAAAAAAAGAAAAGTAGTATTCATTTTCTGTATGGTTAAAACCGAAGAGCATTTCTTCTATAGTTAGCAGCAGGTATCTGCAAAGATAGATATGTATATATTCACTTCTGTGTGTAGTTGATAGTATCAACATCTTTTGAAAAATCTTTAGAAAAATTATATTGGAGAGTAAGATGTGTACCTTCCCATAGATACTCATTCTTCAGAATCACCAGAATTCTGTGATTTGAGGAAAACACAAATTGAAGAATGACATTTCAGATCCATGAACTGTTCAGAGACCTGATCACCCCTGCTGCCTGAAACAGGAATGACTGTGGGAAAAAAACTATCTGTGAAAAGACTGTTAAAGGGAATCTGAAGGAGAAAATGTATAAAGGGACTGAACAGAATCCTATAGGGTATTTTTTAAATTTTTTTAATTTCTGGCTGAGCCACATGGCATGCAGGATCCTAATTCCCGATCAGGGAATGAATCCACATTCCCTGCATTGGCCATGCAGACTTCTAACCACTGGGCCAGCGGGGAAGCCCCTCCTATAGGGTCTTGTTATATATGAAACTCTAAATTCTGTGAAGTTCAATTAAAAAGTAACAGAAGTTCAAAATTTCCAGAACCTGGCCTGTTACAAATTTTCATTGGTGTAAGAAAAGTTCTGTTTACATTTTGAAGGAGAAAGAGGTAAAAACGGCAAGGGGAGTGGCTGTAAGGGAAAGCAGTTCTCGTTCTCTTACATATGAAAACAGGAAAAACCCCACACATTAACACATCTTTCATCTTGCTTTCCTATGTGCTAATCACTGACGTTCATAATGATTACAGGCCTAGCAGAAGCCCTGAGAATCACAGGAAGATTAAATTTTACTCATTACATTGTAGCTATAACAAGGCAGGAGAATGTCCTGATACATGTAACAATGATTTCCAATAACGTGCTCTGTGACCTTGGAAAATGTACTGAGCTGCTCTGAACCTCAGTTTTAATATTTGTCAAATTAAGCAATTGAAGAGGATAATCCGAAGTTCCTCCGAGAAGTAAAAGTCAATGATGTTTAAGACATAGCCAAAAAAAAAAAAAAAATTCAGTTCAAAAATGTCCTTCCAGCCAGAAAATGAAATTACTCAAGCACTTCTCAGAGCCATCAGTGGCTGCCAAAAGCCTATACAGACGACTGTGAAGCACAGCCAGGTTTGGAGAGCACTGGTAGCACCCATAATCTCATCAGAGAACCATTGCCCAGGAGTCGGCCAAGGCAGAGGAAGGTCAAACTTCTTTTTTTTTAAACCTTTATTTTACTTTTAACTTTTACAGAGTTTTGTTGTTCACAGACATGCATGTTCTCAGATTAGTCACATGTATATCCCCCCCTTCCCTCCCCTCCCGACCATCACACAGCACCCCTGAAGGATCCCCTTTTCTCACAGAGCAATGACTAGAGCTATTTTCTTCACTTATGATAGTATAGGCCTTCATGCTACTTCCTTTACGCCTCTCACCCACTGTTCCTTCCCCACAATGTCCATATGTCCACTGTCCATGTCTGTCTTTCCGTCGCTTCACTGCATGTGCCATCATCACCATCCTACTAGATTCCATATATATGTGTTAATATACTGTATTTGTCCCTCTCTTTCTGACTGACTTCACTTTTTAGGATACGTTCTAGATCCAGCCACCTCATTAGGGTTGATTCTTCTGCATTTCTCTTTACAGCTGTGTAGTATTCCATTGTATATATGTACCAGAGCTTTTGGATCCATTCGTTCGTCGATGGGCATCTAGGTTCCTTCCATGTTCTAGCTATTGTATAGAGAGCTGCAATGAACATTGGGGTACAGGTGCTTCTTTCAGTTTTGATTTCGTCAGGGTATAAGCCTAAGAGTGGGATTGCTGGGTCATATGGTGCTTCTATTTTTAGTTTTTTAAGAAATCTCCAGACTGTCTTCCATAGAGGCTGTATCAATTTACACTCCCACCAGCAATGCAGGAGTGTTCCCTTTTCTCCGCAGCCTCTCCAGCATTTATTGTCTGTCGATTTGTGGATGATGGCCATTCTGACGGGTGTGAGGTGATATCTCATTGTAGTTTTGATTTGCATTTCTCTAATTATTAGTGAAGTTGAGCATCGTTTCATGTGTTTTGGGGCCATCTGTATGTCATCGTTGGAGAGGTGTCTGTTTAGGTCCTTTTCCCATTTTTTGATTGGGTTGTTCGTTTTTCCAGTGCTGAGTTGTCTCAGTTGCTTGTAGATTTTGGAGATTAATTCTTTGTCTGTTGTTTCATTTGCTATGATTTTCTCCCACTCTGTGGGCTGTCTGTTCAGCTTTTTTGTAATTTCTTTAGCTGTACAAAAGCTTTTAAGTTTCATTAGGTCCCACATGTTCATTTGTCTTTTTAGTTCCACTATTCTAGTAGGTGGGTCAGAGAAGATCTTGCTTTGATTGATGTCCTTGAGGGTTTTGCCTATAGTCTCCTCTAAGAGTTTGATGGTTTCTGGCCTTACATTTAAGTCTTTAATCCATTTTGAGTTGATCTTTGTGTATGGTGTCAGGGTATGTTCCAACTTCATTTTCTTGCATGTGGCTGTCCAATTTTCCCAGCACCATTTGTTGAAGAGGCTGTCTTTGTCCCATTTTATATGTTCGCCTCCTTTGTCAAAAATAAGGTACCCATAGGTGCGTGGGTTGATCTCTGGGTTCTCGATCTTGTTCCATTGGTCGATATTTCTGTTTTTGTGCCAGTACCATACTGTCTTGAGGACTGTTGCTTTGTAGTAGAGTCTGAAGTTGGGGAGGCTGATCCCCCCAGCTCCATTCTTCTTCCTGAGGATTGCTTTGGCTATTCGAGCTCTTTTGTGTTTCCATATGAACTGTGCTATTCGTTGGTCTAGTTCTGTGAAGAATGTTATTGGAAGTTTGATACGGATCGCATTGAATCTATAGATGACATTTGGTAGTATGGTCATTTTCACAATATTGATTCTCCCGACCCAGGAACATGGAATATTTCTCCATCTGTTTAACTCTTCTTTAATGTCTCTCATGAGTGTCTTGTAATTTTCTGTGTACAGTTCTTTTGTTTCTTTGGGTAGGTTTATTCCTAGATATTTGATTCTTTTGGTTGCGATGGTGAAGGGGACTACCTCTTTGATTTCATTTTCTGATTTTTCATTGTTTGTGTATAGGAATGCCAGTGATTTCTGTATATTGATTTTGTATCCTGCGACTTTGCTGAATTCGCTGATTAACTCTAGTAGTTTTGTAATAGTGTCTTTGGGATTTTCTATGTATAATATCATGTCATCTGCAAATAGAGAGAGTTTGACTTCTTCTTTTCCAATCTGGATTCCTTTGATTTCTTTCTCTTCTCTTACTGATGTTGCTAGAACTTCCAGGACTATGTTGAATAAGAGTGGTGAAAGTGGACACCCTTGTCTTGTTCCTGATCTTAGAGGGAATGCTTTGAGTTTTTCACCATTGAGGATAATGTTCGCTGTGGGCTTCTCATATATGGCTTTCACTATGTTAAGATAAGTTCCTTCTATGTCCATTTTTTGAAGAGTTTTTATCATAAATGGATGCTGTACTTTGTCAAAGGCCTTTTCTGCATCTATTGAGATGATCATGTGATTTTTGTCTCTCAATTTGTTGATATGGTGTATCACATTGATTGATTTGCAGATGTTGAAGAATCCTTGCATGCCTGGGATGAACCCAACTTGATCGTGATGAATGAGCTTTTTGATGTGTTGTTGAATTCTGTTTGCTAGGATTTTGTTGAGGATTTTGAGCATCTTTGAATTTGTTTAGTAGAGTCTGAAGTTGGGGAGGCTGATCCCCAGCTCCATTCTTCTTCCTGAGGATTGCTTTGGCTATTCGAGGTCTTTTGTGTTTCCATATGAACTGTGTTATTCGTTGGTCTAGTTCTGTGAAGAATGTTATTGGAAGTTTGATAGGGATCGCATTGAATCTATAGATGACATTTGGCAGTATGGTCATTTTCACAATATTGATTCTCCCGACCCAGGAACATGGAATATTTCTCCATCTGTTTAACTCTTCTTTAATGTCTCTCATGAGTGTCTTGTAATTTTCTGTGTACAGTTCTTTTGTTTCTTTGGGTAGGTTTATTCCTAGATATTTGATTCTTTTGGTTGCGATGGTGAAGGGGACTACCTCTTTGATTTCATTTTCTGATTTTTCATTGTTTGTGTATAGGAATGCCAGTGATTTCTGTATATTGATTTTGTATCCTGCGACTTTGCTGAATTCGCTGATTAACTCTAGTAGTTTTGTAATAGTGTCTTTGGGATTTTCTATGTATAATATCATGTCATCTGCAAATAGAGAGAGTTTGACTTCTTCTTTTCCAATCTGGATTCCTTTGATTTCTTTCTCTTCTCTTACTGATGTTGCTAGAACTTCCAGGACTATGTTGAATAAGAGTGGTGAAAGTGGACACCCTTGTCTTGTTCCTGATCTTAGAGGGAATGCTTTGAGTTTTTCACCATTGAGGATAATGTTCGCTGTGGGCTTCTCATATATGGCTTTCACTATGTTAAGATAAGTTCCTTCTATGCCCATTTTTTGAAGAGTTTTTATCATAAATGGATGCTGTACTTTGTCAAAGGCCTTTTCTGCATCTATTGAGATGATCATGTGATTTTTGTCTCTCAATTTGTTGATATGGTGTATCACATTGATTGATTTGCAGATGTTGAAGAATCCTTGCATGCCTGGGATGAACCCAACTTGATCGTGATGAATGAGCTTTTTGATGTGTTGCTGAATTCTGTTTGCTAGGATTTTGTTGAGGATTTTGGCATCTAGATTCATCAGTGAAATTGGCCTATAATTTTCTTTTTTTGTGATGTCTTTGCCTGGCTTTGGTATCAGGGTGATGGTGGCCTCGTAGAATGTGTTTGGAAGTATTCCTTCCTGTGCAATTTTTTGGAAGAGTTTTAGAAGGACAGGCATTAGCTCTTCTTTGAATGTTTGGTAGAATTCACTTGTGAAACCATCTGGCCCTGGGCTTTTATTTTTGGGTAGATTTTTGATCACAAGGTCGATTTCTGAGCTTGTGATTGGCTTGTTCATAGTTTCTATTTCTTCCTGGTTGAGTCTTGGGAGATTAATCTTCTCTAAGAAACTGTCCATTTCTTCCAGGTTGTCCAGTTTGTTGCCATAGAGTTGTTCATAATAGTCTCTTATAATCCTTTGGATTTCTGCATTATCCGTTGTGATTTCTCCTTTTTCATTTTTGATTTTGGTGATCTGGTTCTTCTCTCTCTTTTTCTTGATGAGTCTGGCCAGTGGTGTGTCGATTTTATTGACCTTTTCGAAGAACCAGCTTTTTGTTTTATTTATCTTTACTATTGTTTCTTTTGTTTCTTTTTCATTTATTTCTGCTCTGATCTTTATGATTTCCCTTCTTCTGCTGGCTTTGGGGTGTTTTTGTTCTTCTTTCTCCAGTTGTTTTAAGCGTAAGATTAGGTCGTCTGTTTGAGATTTTCCTAGTTTCTTGAGGTGGGATTGTATTGCTATAAACTTCCCTCTTAGAACTGCTTTTGCAGTATCCCATAGGTTTTGCACTGTTGTGTGTTCATTGTCATTTTCTTCTAGGAATTTTTTTATTTCTCCTTTGATTTCCTCAATGATCAGTTGGTTTTTTAGGTATGTGTTGCACCTCACATCCTGTGGCCAAAGTACTGGAGCTTCAGCATCAGCCCATGCCATGAATATTCATAGTTTCTCTCTGGTGTGGTCAAAAGCAAAAGAAACCTCCCTATCTTGCTCCAGAGTCAGAGCACCTCAGAAGTATTTTAGGGTCCATCAACAGCATTAAATTGGTATAACTGGTATGTCCTCCTAGCCATGGAATCCCAAGGAGAATGTTCCTTCAAAAATAATCTCAAGGGCTTCCCTGGTGGTCCAGTGGCTGAAGAGTCTGCCCTGAAGTGCAAGGGGAACCATTCTGATCCCTGGCCCAGGAAGATCCCACGTGCCACGGAGCAACTGGACAGGTGTGTCCAATTACAAGCCAGCATTCTGGAGCACATGAGCCCAGAGCCAGTGCTCTGCAATGAGAGAGGCCAATGCAATGAGAGGCCCACACGCAGCAAAGAATAATGATCAATGAAAAAAAAATCATGACTTAGAGGCAAAAAAAAAAAATTCTCAGAAGTGTTTGCTTCTCCCATTTTAAAACTGTGGGAGAATTTCCAGAGATTTGGTAGGAGCATTTTCAAGATGCAAAAAGAAATTCTCTAACTTGTAAATGTTAATAAATTACCATCAGAAAAATCAGTATAGTGGTATTATTTGAGAACAAAATACCTGATATACTTCATTAATGCCCTAGAAAGCAAAACAATGAAAATCATAAGAAAGCCATGCTTACAGAAAATGCTTTCATTAGACTGACTGTGTTTGTTTTCTGATCTTAACTGTATTACTTCTGATGAGAGGTAGTTCCGTATAGAAACCCAGCTCGAAGCTTATACTGCCAACCTCAACGATCTCTCCCGTCAAGGTGTTAAAACAATATGAATAAATATTAGATTTAGACCTTCAGAGATAATTCTGACTGCTAAATTGAATCGTTTCACTAATCCTATACGTGTAGTATAGAAATTCTATTCTTTTCTGCTTCTCATAGCAGCTTGGAAATTGCACAACCTAGTTGAGCATTCTTTAGTCTTTAACAAGTAAGACTGGGAATTGTGGAATAATCAGTGATGGTTATCTGCCTTTTCCTATTTAAGAACAATAATGGTGCTCACTCATCCCGAACAAGGCTGCTAATTAATCATGGTAGCTACGCAGGTTGAAGTCCCAATGCTATCACCGCTGGAGCATAACCGTAGTATAAACTTCTGCTTAAGTGCTTTTGTTCTGTGAAATAAATCTTTGCATTACAACCATTCCTAATCATTTATTAAAAGTATAACACTTTGCCATTATCATACTTGATTGTGATGGTTTTAAGTCATTTGTTTATCTTCTTGCTTGCACAAATTTAATTTTGTAGAATTTTAAAGCATAGAGTGCATTTGGTTGGGTGGTGCGAGGTTCTGGGGGCAAGAAAGCTCTCTAGAAGAATACACTCCTAAAGAGAAAAAGTAGAAGTATAAGCAAAAAGAAATAGTATAGAGAATTAATCTAAATGCTCAAATTGATTGGTTATGCACTGAATATCTGGCATAAAATACAAATGTTGTGACTACTGGATACAGTTATAAAACACAGCCAAAAGAAACTAATAATACTGAGGTAATCATATTATCTCAAACAAACAGAACTTTCTGTTGACTTGAAAGGAACGTCTGTCTCTAATTTGGAAGTTGAGATAATAGCCTAATTTGCTTAACTGTTACTTAGTGTCTGTGAATAATTCAAGTGAAATTACTACTTTATAGTCTTGATGGGACCCACTTTTCCCAGGAAAGACAACTTTTTAAGTCTTTACCTAATAAGATACGAGCTTTCTTTTTCATTCCACAACAAAAATCAAAAAGTCTTATCAGAACTACCTATTAAGAGGGACCACATAATACCAATAACTAGGAGGAAGCTGGGTGCCACCCTCAGCCCCCAGGGTAATGCTGAAACAGTACACAATCTTCCCAACACTCTGCTTTAAGCACATGCTGACTAAATGCTTAAAAGGGTCTAAGACAGGTTATGAGGAAATGCAATGTCACTGATTGTTCAACAATCCTATACGTGTAGTATAGAAATTCTATTCTTTGTCTGCTTCTCATAGCAGCTTGGAAATTGCACAACCTAGTTGAGCATTCTTTAGTCTTTAACAAGTAAGACTGGGAATTGTGGAATAATCAGTGATGGTTATCTGCCTTTTCCTATTTAAGAACAATAATGGTGCTCACTCATCCCGAACAAGGCTGCTAATTAATCATGGTAGCTACGCAGGTTGAAGTCCCAATGCTATCACCGCTGGAGCATAACCGTAGTATAAACTTCTGCTTAAGTGCTTTTGTTCTGTGAAATAAATCTTTGCATTACAACCATTCCTAATCATTTATTAAAAGTATAACACTTTGCCATTATCATACTTGATTGTGATGGTTTTAAGTCATTTGTTTATCTTCTTGCTTGCACAAATTTAATTTTGTAGAATTTTAAAGCATAGAGTGCATTTGGTTGGGGGTGGGTTCTGGGGGCAAGAAAGCTCTCTAGAAGAATACACTCCTAAAGAGAAAAAGTAGAAGTATAAGCAAAAAGAAATAGTATAGAGAATTAATCTAAATGCTCAAATTGATTGGTTATGCACTGAATATCTGGCATAAAATACAAATGTTGTGACTACTGGATACAGTTATAAAACACAGCCAAAAGAAACTAATAATACTGAGGTAATCATATTATCTCAAACAAACAGAACTTTCTGTTGACTTGAAAGGAACGTCTGTCTCTAATTTGGAAGTTGAGATAATAGCCTAATTTGCTTAACTGTTACTTAGTGTCTGTGAATAATTCAAGTGAAATTACTACTTTATAGTCTTGATGGGACCCACTTTTCCCAGGAAAGACAACTTTTTAAGTCTTTACCTAATAAGATACGAGCTTTCTTTTTCATTCCACAACAAAAATCAAAAAGTCTTATCAGAACTACCTATTAAGAGGGACCACATAATACCAATAACTAGGAGGAAGCTGGGTGCCACCCTCAGCCCCCAGGGTAATGCTGAAACAGTACACAATCTTCCCAACACTCTGCTTTAAGCACATGCTGACTAAATGCTTAAAAGGGGTCTAAGACAGGTTATGAGGAAATGCAATGTCACTGATTGTTCAACAAGTAGACCAGAACTTACACAGTCAAGTGCACACTGAGTTTTTAAAACAGCCCCCCAGGGAGGCTGCAGATGTATTCTAAGACAGAACCTCGTCTTCCACTCTGGAGCATCCCTCCAGTGCCACTTCAGTGGCCAAACCAATCAGATCATTCTATTCTCACCTGAGAGGTTAGAAACTTTTTCCAAATCTGAGACAGTCAGCAATGGATTCACCACCACTTTCTGAAACTGGACTGCAGTTTTAATCAAACCTGAGGTTCCATCACCAGTACTATCATTTACTGCCTCGAAGGCTGTGAGCTGTTACTATGAGTGACTGAAAAAGCATTTGAATAATTTGTGTGCTCATTGGCTAAGTCACGTCCCACTCCATACGACTCCATGGACTGCAGCCCAGAAGTCTCCTCTGTCCATGGGATTTCCCAGCCAAGAATACTGGAGTGGGTTGCCATTTCCTTCTCTACTGAATAATATAATCTGTGATACTTTTACTCCTTAATCAAAATAACCTGTCCTAAGCAATGACAATCCCAACTTTTGATGCAATACTGAAAATACATGAGAAATTGGCTAATACATGACAATACTTCTGTCATCAAGAAAACTTATTCTTCCTCTGCCACATTTAAACATGTACTGGGTGCCTGCCATGTGGCATGCATTGCATTACATCAAAAGGATAGAAAAACAGACATTTCGAGTTCTCTCAAACCTCCCAGTTCAACAGAGATGACAAGCAACAGCCAGGTAAGAGAATACTATCTGGTTAGAGTTACAACAGAGGGAAGCAAAGAATGTATGAGACTCACAGGAGTAGGGAGTTTAAGGAGGGCTTCTTGGAGAAGAACTGGTGGATCTGGAAAGACACTACAAGTAATCATGCCACCTACAATAGATGGAATGTTTGGGTTCCCATACAATTAAAATGTCCATACCCCACCCCCGCCCCAACTCATGCAATATGATGGTCTTAGGAGGTAGGGCCTTGGGCGGGGAGGGGGAGTGGTAATAAGGTCAAGAGTGTAGAGCCCTCATGGATGCGATTAGTGGCCTTATATTAGGAACCTCAGATGTTTCTCTAACCATTTTTCTGTCATATGAAGATAGAATGAGAAGTCAACAGTCCACAAGCCAGGAGAGGGATCTCACCAGAATCCAATCATGCTGGCCCTCAGATCTTGGACTCCAGCCTTCAGAACAGGGAGGGCGGGTGAGGGTGTGTGTGGAGGAAATACTTCTCTGTTCTTTATAAGCCACTCAGTCTATCTGTGTTGTTACAGATGCTCAAACCCACACCACACCCTTCTTTGTCAGGTGAGGTCTAAGTAGAAGAATTAAGTAAGATAAGATTGAATGTTTTTTTTTTTTTTAATATTTTATTTATATTTATTTGGCTGCACTGGGTCTCAGTTGTAGCATGTGGGCTCTAGTTCCCTGACCAGGGATCGAACCTGGGCCCCTTGCATTGGGAGCACAGCATCTTAGTCACCGGACCATCAGGGAATTCCCCTGAATGGCCTCTTAGAGAGTTTACCTTGAGTAATTTTAATAGTCTATGTGAAGACAGTCTATACCTAGTCTATTTCCTAGATCCAGCTTATACCTATTGTCCTAAAGCAAGTGTGACAGGCCCCTACTTTATCTCTGGAAAGGGTACTGACCTTATAGTTTGATCTCCTAGAGTATGGTATGGTGGCGGGCAGTGTCTCTGGGACACATGTCAAAGACTCATTCACAGAAGTATAGAGTCACAAATACTGGCTCCAAAAGTGGAACTGTGGGACAGACACAGATCTCTCAGATTTACTAGCTGTTGATGAGGTATTTAATCTCTAAATCTCACTTTACCTCATCTGAGTCATGGGTTGCGAGGCTGCAGTCTGATATTTACCTTCCAGGTATGTTTGGAGGACTGAATGTGTTAGTATTGGTATGGTCTTTAGTACAGTGCCTGGTATATATACCGCCTAGATATAGTCAGCTCCTATTATATTGTTAACTGTTTTTTCACCTATTTACCCCTATAATCATATTCACCAAGAGCAGCAGAGTGTAGGATTTAAAGATAGGCTCTGGAACCAGACTGTGTGAGTTTGAATCCTGGTTCTGGAAAAAAAAACCCCTGGAAAATACACCGGGAGGGGAGTGGTAATAAGGTCAAGAGTGTAGAGCCCTCATGGATGCGATTAGTGGCCTTATATTAGGAACCTCAGATGTTTCTCTAACCATTTTTCTGTCATATGAAGATAGAATGAGAAGTCAACAGTCCACAAGCCAGGAGAGGGATCTCACCAGAATCCAATCATGCTGGCCCTCAGATCTTGGACTCCAGCCTTCAGAACAGGGAGGGCGGGTGAGGGTGTGTGTGGAGGAAATACTTCTCTGTTCTTTATAAGCCACTCAGTCTATCTGTGTTGTTACAGATGCTCAAACCCACACCACACCCTTCTTTGTCAGGTGAGGTCTAAGTAGAAGAATTAAGTAAGATAAGATTGAATGTTTTTTTTTTTTTTAATATTTTATTTATATTTATTTGGCTGCACTGGGTCTCAGTTGTAGCATGTGGGCTCTAGTTCCCTGACCAGGGATCGAACCTGGGCCCCTTGCATTGGGAGCACAGCATCTTAGTCACCGGACCATCAGGGAATTCCCCTGAATGGCCTCTTAGAGAGTTTACCTTGAGTAATTTTAATAGTCTATGTGAAGACAGTCTATACCTAGTCTATTTCCTAGATCCAGCTTATACCTATTGTCCTAAAGCAAGTGTGACAGGCCCCTACTTTATCTCTGGAAAGGGTACCGACCTTATAGTTTGATCTCCTAGAGTATGGTATGGTGGCGGGCAGTGTCTCTGGGACACATGTCAAAGACTCATTCACAGAAGTATAGAGTCACAAATACTGGCTCCAAAAGTGGAACTGTGGGACAGACACAGATCTCTCAGATTTACTAGCTGTTGATGAGGTATTTAATCTCTAAATCTCACTTTACCTCATCTGAGTCATGGGTTGCGAGGCTGCAGTCTGATATTTACCTTCCAGGTATGTTTGGAGGACTGAATGTGTTAGTATTGGTATGGTCTTTAGTACAGTGCCTGGTATATATACCGCCTAGATATAGTCAGCTCCTATTATATTGTTAACTGTTTTTTCACCTATTTACCCCTATAATCATATTCACCAAGAGCAGCAGAGTGTAGGATTTAAAGATAGGCTCTGGAACCAGACTGTGTGAGTTTGAATCCTGGTTCTGCCAAATCCTCATTCTAAAGCTGGGAAGCCTTGGGCAAATTGTAAATCCTTTTTGTACTTCAGTTTCCTCATCAGTGAAATGGATATATCAATCATAGGATCTACCCCATAGCATGACTGATGGTATCAAATGTTACACAGAGAATATTTGAACAGTTTCTGTAATTCAGAAACTGCTGTCATGGTTATTGTCATGATCATCATTCTTTATAAGGCTCTTGTGTGTGAAACTTGGAGTCTATTACACAAGTCTCTGCCTCTAAAAAAGCTTACATATTTATACGCCAAATTGCTGATGATATTTTTTGCTAAGTTTCCCATTTGGTAAGAACACCCAGTAAATGTTATCCAGTCTTATAATTTTGTCTTTTATTATACTGGACCTTTGCTAAATAGGTCTGAGACGTAGCTGCATGGTGAAAATTGATTTTTTTTTTTTTTATATCCATCCCTGTCATATTTCACTCCAGTACTCTTAGGAATTATTCACAATTAAGATGACTGTTCAAGAATAAAGTGCCAAGAAGCACCTACTCGATTCATTAATGCTATTTGACTTCCAGCAAATGCTCAGAAGTACTGAGAGAAGCAGACGCTGTCTGTTCTTGAGTCTCTCAGTTTTCAATTCACTAATCAAAGCCCCATGTAATGATTCAAGTACTCTACAACACACATATCACAGCACAAACATTCTCGTGCCATGAAAGGTTAACCAAGGAATCCATGAATGAAAACACAATAACAGTAATTTTTTTAAAGTAAAATTCCAAAGGCACGTGGTCTTGAACCTCAAAACAGATAGATGGATACCAACACAGCCTCCCTGTTTGTCAAGTAACGTTACTGTATCACTTTGAACACAGAAACGCAATAAAGTTTCATAGGTTTTTTCCAATGCAGACATCCAGTATTTAGTTGTAAATACTTTCAATGCCATCTCTAGTAGATTCCTTCACAAACTAGGCATAGGTCACACTAATTTGCTTATTATTTCTCCCTTTATGTTATATTCTTTTTTTTTTTAATTTTGGCCTCTTTTATATGTTTATTTATTTATTTATTTTCATCCACCTTTATTCCTTAGCCTGTGTGGGCGTCCCATTGCAGTGGCCTCTCTCACTGCAGAGCACCAGCTCTGGGCGCATGTGCTCCAGAGCTGCGGCTCAGTAGTTGGACACACCGGTCCAGCCACTCCACAGCACGTGGGGTCCTCCTGGGCCAGGGATAGAACCAGTGGCCCTTGAACTACAAGGCGGACTCTTTACCCACTGGACCACCAGGGAAGCCCCCTTTCTGTTATATTTTTAACTCATTATTTCAACCCTCTGCATATACCTCTACCATTTTTCCTATTAGGCTCTTGTCCACATGGCTTTCCTACCAAAATTCACTCATTTCACCTGGTAAAACTTAACATTTTTACATAAATCTTACTTGAGCATCTTCTGCATTCTAGCCTCTCTCACCATTACAATTAGCCCACAGTCCTTGGTGCCTAGTTGGATTTAACAGTTATTCATTCCATTTTCTATCACAGTTACATGCACAGGCTGGCAGTTAGACTATTACTCTACTTATTCATAAATTCTTCAAGAATAGCAACAGACCTCTTTCACACTCTTCTGGGGTTCCTGATTCACTTTCATTCCCAGTCTTCAGAATGAAATGGTACATTCCCAGGATGCAAGAAATATTTGTTAAATCCACGTGTGGCCAGGAAATAAGAATAATGCTGGATAATAGCACTCAGCACCTCACAACAATACCCAGAAACTGTTCTTGGATAGTATTCTTATGGTTTACCTACAAGGCTGACCTGGCTCAGACAGTAAAGAACCCACCTGCCAATACAGAAGACCTGGGTTCGATTCCTGGGCCAGGAAGATCCCTTGGAGAAGGCAATGGCTACTCACTGTAGTCTTCTTGCCGGGAGAATTCCATGGACAGAGGAGATAAAGTTTCATAGGTTTTTTCCAATGCAGACATCCAGTATTTAGTTGTAAATACTTTCAATGCCATCTCTAGTAGATTCCTTCACAAACTAGGCATAGGTCACACTAATTTGCTTATTATTTCTCCCTTTATGTATTTCTTTTTTATTAATTTTGGCCTCTTTTATATGTTTATTTATTTATTTATTTTCATCCACCTTTATTCCTTAGCCTGTGTGGGCGTCCCATTGCAGTGGCCTCTCTCACTGCAGAGCACCAGCTCTGGGCGCATGTGCTCCAGAGCTGCGGCTCAGTAGTTGGACACACCGGTCCAGCCACTCCACAGCACGTGGGGTCCTCCTGGGCCAGGGATAGAACCAGTGGCCCTTGAACTACAAGGCGGACTCTTTACCCACTGGACCACCAGGGAAGCCCCCTTTCTGTTATATTTTTAACTCATTATTTCAACCCTCTGCATATACCTCTACCATTTTTCCTATTAGGCTCTTGTCCACATGGCTTTCCTACCAAAATTCACTCATTTCACCTGGTAAAACTTAACATTTTTACATAAATCTTACTTGAGCATCTTCTGCATTCTAGCCTCTCTCACCATTACAATTAGCCCACAGTCCTTGGTGCCTAGTTGGATTTAACAGTTATTCATTCCATTTTCTATCACAGTTACATGCACAGGCTGGCAGTTAGACTATTACTCTACTTATTCATAAATTCTTCAAGAATAGCAACAGACCTCTTTCACACTCTTCTGGGGTTCCTGATTCACTTTCATTCCCAGTCTTCAGAATGAAATGGTACATTCCCAGGATGCAAGAAATATTTGTTAAATCCACGTGTGGCCAGGAAATAAGAATAATGCTGGATAATAGCACTCAGCACCTCACAACAATACCCAGAAACTGTTCTTGGATAGTATTCTTATGGTTTACCTACAAGGCTGACCTGGCTCAGACAGTAAAGAACCCACCTGCCAATACAGAAGACCTGGGTTCGATTCCTGGGCCAGGAAGATCCCTTGGAGAAGGCAATGGCTACTCACTGTAGTCTTCTTGCCTGGAGAATTCCATGGACAGAGGAGATGGGTGAACTACAGTCCATGGAGTGGTTAAAAAGTCAGACACAACTGAGCAACTAGCACTGACTTTGCAAACACAAGAGTATTTGTCCTAAAAATGGAGGTGTTTCCAATTCTCTGTTTCTTTCTCGCTCATACACATAAGTGTACACACACACACACACACACACACACACACACACTGAGACGTCCAACACTATTACTGTGACACTGCCGTTGAAAGAAAGACACCCCCCATTAAGTTGCCTTTGAAGGAAAGGCACACAGTGAGTTAGGTGTGCTGAACAGGTGTATATCAAAGGCAGACTTCCCCCTGCTGCCATTAACTACATGAAAGCTCTAGCGACTTATTCCTCTGCTCATTTTAGTGGTCTGTATAATGAGATCAGAAGACAGACACTCTGGAAACTCTTGGATCTATTTGTAGCTGCTAGACATAGAGAGACCCTCTGAGGAGGAATGATGGCTCTATTTGAAAACACCGAACATCCAGGTGCCTGAAGTGGCCAATAATCAGCCCTGTCTTATCTGGGTATCATCCATTGCCTTTCCTTATGGAGTGGACCTTTGTCTCTTTTTTTCTTTTCAGCCTCATGACCATGAAAAAAACTTTCTCTGTGTGCTCATTTGGCTCACTGAGAAACACTATCTTGAGAGCAGAAGAAAAGCAAGAAACACACTTATACCTGGTAAGAAATAAAGCTAACTACACAGACACAGACACACACAAAACTGTGTACATATGATGTAAACAATATTCAACAGCCAGGGAATCTGGCCAGCTCATTCAAGAATGTCTCCTGAATGCTAACTTGATTTTACACTTTTATGCTTGCATTTGTCTACTTCCTTTGCCTTTCCCTTGGCATTCCAAATAAACACTATCTGATTTCAAACCTGATGCCAGGATTGACTTCACCCTGGGGCTTTCTATGAAGTGTCTTATACCCCCAGCTGTGTCTATTTCCTGCTAGTATGGATAACTAATACACTCTTAGAATTGATGTCTATACCTGGATAAACCTCATTTTGAATGAGACTGGATGATGAAGGATGAAGGAAAACAGTTTTAAGGAGGCTCTTCATACTTCAGTACTTTGGGGTTCGGAGGAACACATAAGCAAGAGAGAAACATTTCAAAAAGGCAGTAATGGGTTCTAACTGGGAGAAGGCATTCATTCACTTTCTCAAATTGTGTGGCAACGAGGACACTGAATTCCCAGAAAGATGAGGTAGGGTTTTGGAAGTACTGCTCTATATGGGTTGTTCTTGGGTTTTGTAAACCTTGATCTTTAAACACACTTGGGAATTTTAAAATGTGTTTTTTTTCATATGCACTCAAATCTGTACCACTGACTGAATTCCCCTGCATTATTTGCTGTGTATTATTCAACATCTTTCCTGAATAAGAATGTAAAAATTACATAAACTCCTGACTCTGGATCAAATCAGAGTCTTGTAAGTTTGCCAGCTCAACTGGCTTCCATAAAACTCAGTCCAAGAAAATATACTTCCAGAGATTTTGCATACACATGTCTTCCTGGGATCATCAAAACTGTGCATCATTTTTCCATTTGACTCACACCACACTGTCACGTTCAGGGTGTCTACATCTCCCACCATCAGTCAAGTCTAGATGTATGCCTGCTTTATAATCATACTTTCCATCAAGATCCCAGCTTACACCTAAAAGTGCTCCCATTTTGACCTTATAGGTCACTTATTCACCTTTACATATTAGATCTTCTAAAACTATGCCTTTCACAGAGTAGACCACAAATTAACCACATCTACCTCATCTGAGGAAGTTGATTAGAAAGCAAATCCCTGAGCATCAGTCTCTGAGATGCTATCTTGATTAGGTCTACTGGGTGCCCATGAATTAGTACACATTCAACTAATATTTATTGTGTGTGTTTTCACTCAGTTGTGTTCAACTCTTTCTAACCCCTTGAACTGTAGCATGTCAGGCTCCTGTGTCTATGGGATTTTCCAGGCAAAAATACTGGAGTAGGTTGCCATTTCCTTCTCCAAGGGATCTTCTGGACTCAGGGTTTGAACCCACATCTCCTGCATCAGCAGGCAGATTCTTTACCACTGCACCACATGGGAAACCCAATGCTTATTGTACATATCACCAGATTCTCTTCTCAGGGCTAAAAATCAGCAGTAAATAGGACACATTCTATGTACTTTCAGTGATTCTGATTAATATAAGTGGACTTTTAAGATCGTCTAAAGAAAAAAAAACAAAAAATCATAGTATGTGACAGCTGAAAATGCTATTAGAGATCATTATCCCCGTTCTCTCATGTTTTATGAAAGAAAGTAGAGTTGAAATAGGATAATAACATCAACACTAACAAAGACTCCTACTTATGGAATAGTTCATTGTTCCAAGCACTGCCCTGAGTTTTTTCTTTGGTTTCACCAAAAAAAACCAGTGGGGAAGATATTACCACTATTCTCATTTGGTAGATGGGGAAACTGAACTCAGATATATCAAGAAATGTACTCGAGGTCACAAATACAACAGAAGAGTAAAGTCATATTTTGACCTACACCTCCTGATCTCAGAGCGTAAGCTTTTTGCCCATATGTGCAACTCCATCCATTTTTCTCCTTTGCTTCATCTCTCAGTGAACTATGTTAGGATAGGAACTCAGGGCTCTTGACTTGCAGACTATATTCTTTCTGGTCTTATCTTGTTTCCTCAAGTGAAAGGAAGCTCTTGCCATGTCTTATGCCACAGAACTTCTCAATTATCAAGACAAAGAATGAATTCTAACACCTCTGGCAACAACTGTTAACAATTTATTTAAATCCATCTCTTAATTCATTGATATCCCAAGGTAGCTTTGAGAAATATACAGTGAATATTATGGTGGATTCAAAAAGCAGTAACCTGTTTTATGGGTATAGTTATATACATAAATTTAAAAAGCAAAAGGAAGATACATAGCCAAATGTTGGTGAGGCTTTTAAATGCTATGTGTCTCCCTCGGGACAAGGGAAATCTGTCCAAAATAAATACAGAAGGAGCAGCTGAACAACTCATTCTGGGGGGTAGGTGATTTCTAGTTTCAGCTTTATTGTATCTTTAGATTTGTTACCTTTGTGTTGGCAGTGTTTCTGCATTAAGAGACAATTCACCTTGCCAAACATATAGGCAGGATTTAAATGAAGTGACTGTGAAGTAAGTTAGATGTTGGTTGGGCAGTTTGTTATCTGCATTAAGGGAGACAATTCACTTGCCAACATAGATTCTCTTCTCAGGGCTAAAAATCAGCAGTAAATAGGACACATTCTATGTACTTTCAGTGATTCTGATTAATATAAGTGGACTTTTAAGATCGTCTAAAGAAAAAAAAACAAAAAATCATAGTATGTGACAGCTGAAAATGCTATTAGAGATCATTATCCCCGTTCTCTCATGTTTTATGAAAGAAAGTAGAGTTGAAATAGGATAATAACATCAACACTAACAAAGACTCCTACTTATGGAATAGTTCATTGTTCCAAGCACTGCCCTGAGTTTTTTCTTTGGTTTCACCAAAAAAAACCAGTGGGGAAGATATTACCACTATTCTCATTTGGTAGATGGGGAAACTGAACTCAGATATATCAAGAAATGTACTCGAGGTCACAAATACAACAGAAGAGTAAAGTCATATTTTGACCTACACCTCCTGATCTCAGAGCGTAAGCTTTTTGCCCATATGTGCAACTCCATCCATTTTTCTCCTTTGCTTCATCTCTCAGTGAACTATGTTAGGATAGGAACTCAGGGCTCTTGACTTGCAGACTATATTCTTTCTGGTCTTATCTTGTTTCCTCAAGTGAAAGGAAGCTCTTGCCATGTCTTATGCCACAGAACTTCTCAATTATCAAGACAAAGAATGAATTCTAACACCTCTGGCAACAACTGTTAACAATTTATTTAAATCCATCTCTTAATTCATTGATATCCCAAGGTAGCTTTGAGAAATATACAGTGAATATTATGGTGGATTCAAAAAGCAGTAACCTGTTTTATGGGTATAGTTATATACAAAAATTTTAAAAAAGCAAAAGGAAGATACATAGCCAAATGTTGGTGAGGCTTTTAAATGCTATGTGTCTCCCTCGGGACAAGGGAAATCTGTCCAAAATAAATACAGAAGGAGCAGCTGAACAACTCATTCTGGGGGGTAGGTGATTTCTAGTTTCAGCTTTATTGTATCTTTAGATTTGTTACCTTTGTGTTGGCAGTGTTTCTGCATTAAGAGACAATTCACCTTGCCAAACATATAGGCAGGATTTAAATGAAGTGACTGTGAAGTAAGTTAGATGTTTGGGATGATGGAAAGGCCAATGATTTTTAGAGAGAACTTGCCATATACATCAGACATTACATTTGCTGTTGTCTGGTCTTTCATTGCTTTTACATATAGCAAATAGTCACCCATTATTTCTACGTGTAAATTACCAAATTTTGCTAGTTTTCAATAGGTGAAAACTGAAAGCCACTCTTCAACAACACAAAAATCATAAATGATGTTTCAGGACTTGAACTCAGGGTTTCAATAATTCTGTACCATGCACTCAATTCTCAATTAACTCTTTAATAAGCTTCTAACTGAAGACTGAGGTGGCTCAGTGGTAAAGAATCCACCTTCCAATGCAGGAGACTCAGGTTTGGTCCCTGGGTCCAAAAGATCCTCTAGAGAAGAAAATGTCAAGCCACTCCAGTATTATTGCCTAGAAAACACCACGGACAGAGGAGCCTGGCATGCTACAGTCCATGGGGTTGCAAAAGGGTTAGAAATAACTTGGTGACTAAACTGCTAGAGACTGATGTACTGTTAATCTGCTTAATATGTTTTAATTGTCACACAGAGAGTAGAAAATTGTAACATAGCATTACTAACATACAGAGCAAACTGAGTATCTCTAAAAACACAGCTCTGATATCTCAGCATATTGGGATCATGTTAGAATTCTGATAAAATGTTTTAATATCAGTGCCTGTATCCTTCAGTTTTTCCTTCTGTTATCTTTTTTATTGTCCAAATAATAGTGACCTAGAAATGTTAATACATTTTGGTTGTGTTCCTGTGTTCAAGAAAAGTCTTTTCTTTTCTCAGTTTGAATCTAACTTTCATATCTTAATATTTGTGTAACTGCACGCAAGATATTTAATTATGAGCTTAATTTTCTCACCTGTAAAATGGAAAATAATCATGTCTCATAGAGAGTTATTAAAATGAACTGAAATATATATATTTTAAATTTTGACCTCTTTTATTGTTTTTTTTTTTTTTTTCATCCATCCTTTTTATTCTTTGGCCTGTGTGGGCCTCCCATTGCAGTGGCCTCTCTAGTTGCTGAGCACCAGCTCTGGGTACATGCACTCCAGAGCACTCACTTGTAATTGGACACACTGGTCCAGCCCTTCTGTGGCATGTGGGATCTTTCCACGCCAGGAATCAAACCAGTGCCCCCTGTACTGCAAGGTGGACTCTTTACTCACTGGACCACCAGGGAAACCCCAAACTGAAATAGTTTATATAACATGCTCAGCAATGCCAGGCAAATAATGTGTCCAATAAAAGTGAATTCAAAATGTTCACAATATTAAATATATCTGTATTCAAAATCACATATGTATATATAAATAATTATTTTTATTTCCACATATTGCTAGTTATAGTACATTTAAATTATTCATTAATGAACTTCCCTGGTGGTCCAGTGACTTAGATTCCACACTGCCAATGTAGGGGGCCAGGGTTTGATCCCTGATCAGGGAACTAGAGCCCACATGCCATAATTAAAGTTCAACGTTGGGCTTCCCTGGTGGTCCAGTGGGTAAGGACACCGCCTTGCAGTGCAAGGGGCACCGGTTCGAGCCCTGACCTGGGAGGATCCCATGTACCGCAGAGCAGCTGGACTGATGTGTCCAATCACCGAGCCGGAGCTCTGGAGCGCATGTGCCCAGAGCCGGTGCTCTGTGACAAGAGAGGCCACTGTGATGGGAGGCCCCCACAGGCCAAAAAACAAAGATAGATAAATGAAAGATCAATAGAAATGGCCAAAAAAAAATAAAAATAAAGTTTGGGTATGCCACAAACAAGAAGACCCAGTGCAACCAAATAAGTAATTTTTTAAAGTGCCTAAAATAAATGATTAAGAACAAGAGAAAACAAACTAGTTTGCTGACTTCCTGATGATTTATATTATACATTTGAAAATGGTTTTTGATACACTTATTTCTTGTTTGTTCTAGTGGTACCAATAAGTGGAAGTCTTTCAGCAGTGTCATTGGATGGTAGATCCTAGGGTATGTATCCAAGTATTAAACGATATTGCCTCTTTAATTGAGAGACATTATGGGAGGTATGGAGACACACAGCCTATAAAATGAGAATGTTAATGGGCAGTATTGGAGCACCCGATGGGATCACAAACCAACCATCTGTTCAAGAGAGATGGAAAAACAGATTAACGAAAAGGAGCTGACCACCAGTTCAATGGTACCTTCTCCAACAATCTGAGTCAAGTCATGAACTAAGTATGCAAAACCTCACCAACATCTGTATGTACCCTTATTCACAAAAGCCAAGTGTTCCAAGGTACCACTTCAATATAAATGAACATAACTGAAATAAAGAAAATATATGATAGCTTTATATTGTATAATTTGTCTCAACCTATGTCAGATTCTGGGTTACTAATCATCTACCACCTCTATCACATAGATGTTAAATCTTGCTATTTCAGAGGAAATAAGTGAGGGAGCTTCACCTGAGCATGACTCCATGCATCCATTCACTCACTAATTGTGTGATTTATTCCTTTCTTCATACCTGGGACTTGGGAACAAATAGATAAATAAGTCCTAGTTCTCTAGAAACTGGCAGTCTAGATGTCTAATGTAATTGAAATAATAAATATCAGGCTACACCTGTCTTGTACATGTATCACCTTACCCCAATTCCTCTGATACAAAATAGGTTAGGATTTTTAAAAAAAGAAGAAACATGAGCACATTTGAACCAAGCAACCATGTTGTCAATGGCTCCAATTCTGTACTGACATTTTGTTACATGACACAGAGGTTGGATTTTAAATTCCATACACACTTGAGTCTAGTTGTTTTCCATCATTTTGTTCTTTCTATATCACAATTTCTTCCATCTCAGCATTACTGAAAGTCTGGACCAAATAATTATTTGTCCTGGGGGAAGTTGTGTGCATCCCAATTTTTTTTTTTTTTTTCTTTAGCAGTTTCTATGGCCTCAACCCATGAGAAGCTATTAGCACAACTGTCCATACCTCCAAGTCATGACAGCCCCACACGTCTCCTAGTATTCCTAGGGGAACAAAATCACTCCTAGTTGAGAATCACTGGTATACACTACTGAGATACTATAATTCCCATCCACAGTGAAGAAGATATTGATAAAAGCACTTGTATTCTCAGTAAAACTATTTATTAGGACTGTAATAATTATTATTTTCAACACTAGTACAGTTCAAAAGTAGTTGAGGCCAGATACTGCCTTATTTACATTTGCGTCTTAAGTCCCAAGACAGACACTCTGGCTTCTATAAATGAACAATATGTTAATAACTCTCAATGAAGGATTAGAAAAGAGTAAGAAAACACGAGTTCAAATGGTGACTCTCCAGCTCTGATTAAATCTTTGACCACTGTATTAGCCAGCTCAGGCTACCATCACAAAAACACCACACACGATGTGGCTTAAAAACAGGTATTTCTTTATCACAGTTCTGGATGCTGAAAATCTGAAATGAGCTGTTAGCAGGTTTAGTTGTTCCTGAGCCTCACTCCTTGGCTCAAAGATGACCAACTTCTCTCTCTGTCCTTACACGGCCTCCAATCTGTATATCCACATCCCAGTATCTCTTTTCTGTGTATACATCCCCTCATCATGCCAGAACCCCAGCAAGACTGGATTAGGAGCCCCCAATTCTCACTCAAACCACATTTAACCATGATTGCTTCTTTAAAGGTCCTATTAATATTTCTAAATACAGTTACCATATTTTTAAGAACTTAGAGCCAAGGCTTCACCAAATAAACTCACAATTCAGCCCAAATTTTAAAGAGACTTTGTTTGAACCAAGCAACCATGTTGTCAATGGCTCCACTTAGACATTTTGTTACATGACACAGAGGTTGGATTTTAAATTCCATACACACTTGAGTCTAGTTGTTTTCCATCATTTTGTTCTTTCTATATCACAATTTCTTCCATCTCAGCATTACTGAAAGTCTGGACCAAATAATTATTTGTCCTGGGGGAAGTTGTGTGCATCCCAATTTTTTTTTTTTTTTCTTTAGCAGTTTCTATGGCCTCAACCCATGAGAAGCTATTAGCACAACTGTCCATACCTCCAAGTCATGACAGCCCCACACGTCTCCTAGTATTCCTAGGGGAACAAAATCACTCCTAGTTGAGAATCACTGGTATACACTACTGAGATACTATAATTCCCATCCACAGTGAAGAAGATATTGATAAAAGCACTTGTATTCTCAGTAAAACTATTTATTAGGACTGTAATAATTATTATTTTCAACACTAGTACAGTTCAAAAGTAGTTGAGGCCAGATACTGCCTTATTTACATTTGCGTCTTAAGTCCCAAGACAGACACTCTGGCTTCTATAAATGAACAATATGTTAATAACTCTCAATGAAGGATTAGAAAAGAGTAAGAAAACACGAGTTCAAATGGTGACTCTCCAGCTCTGATTAAATCTTTGACCACTGTATTAGCCAGCTCAGGCTACCATCACAAAAACACCACACACGATGTGGCTTAAAAACAGGTATTTCTTTATCACAGTTCTGGATGCTGAAAATCTGAAATGAGCTGTTAGCAGGTTTAGTTGTTCCTGAGCCTCACTCCTTGGCTCAAAGATGACCAACTTCTCTCTCTGTCCTTACACGGCCTCCAATCTGTATATCCACATCCCAGTATCTCTTTTCTGTGTATACATCCCCTCATCATGCCAGAACCCCAGCAAGACTGGATTAGGAGCCCCCAATTCTCACTCAAACCACATTTAACCATGATTGCTTCTTTAAAGGTCCTATTAATATTTCTAAATACAGTTACCATATTTTTAAGAACTTAGAGCCAAGGCTTCACCAAATAAATCTGTAGAGGACACAATTCAGCCCATAAGAACTTTGTTTGCTCAAAACGTTAGTCCTCAAGACCTCCTTGGTAGTCCAGTGGATAAGACTCTGTGCTCCCATTACAGGGGCCCAGGTTCAATTCCTGGCTAGGAAACTAAGATCCCACAAACCAAAACGAAGTCCCCTCACCTCAACTACTGAGCTGTCACGCTCTAGGGCCTGTGCAGCACAACAAGAGAAAATTTCATCATGCTGTAACTAAAGAAGCCCACACACCACAAAGCCAAAAGACAAAAACAGAACAACTGAAAAACAAAACTGCATCCTCCAACTGTAAAATCTGTGTGTTATACTAAGTCAGTGTTTTCCAAACTTTAGTCATTGGTTTGCTATCATGATTGGGATCTTTTTCACTTACTATCTTTGCTATGATTTATTGATATTTTTAAAAATCAAATGGCTGTTTAAGTTTTAAATGCATTTTAAAGGAAATTTTTATTGTTATAATCAATTTAAAAAATGGAAAATCATCATAGTCTATTACCTTAAATATAAGATCACAAAGTGTTTCAAATAACAAATATACACCTTTATCACATGCTGGTTCCAGTCTTTGAGCTTAAGGTCCAGTCTTGGCTCTCGTGGCAAGTGTTGAAGGTGTGCTAAAGACACATTAGCAACATCCTGATTCATTCTCCTTGATAAATCCAGGGGAAATGAAAGAAGGCTGAAATGGAATAACTTTCTTTTTTAAAACGCCTTGCCGGCATGCCATCCAAAACCACCCTGTGTTCCACTAAAATTCACTCTGATTGATACCCCGGTTTTTTAACCCGATGCTGAAAATCTGAAATGAGCTGTTAGCAGGTTTAGTTGTTCCTGAGCCTCACTCCTTGGCTCAAAGATGACCAACTTCTCTCTCTGTCCTTACACGGCCTCCAATCTGTATATCCACATCCCAGTATCTCTTTTCTGTGTATACATCCCCTCATCATGCCAGAACCCCAGCAAGACTGGATTAGGAGCCCCCAATTCTCACTCAAACCACATTTAACCATGATTGCTTCTTTAAAGGTCCTATTAATATTTCTAAATACAGTTACCATATTTTTAAGAACTTAGAGCCAAGGCTTCACCAAATAAATCTGTAGAGGACACAATTCAGCCCATAAGAACTTTGTTTGCTCAAAACGTTAGTCCTCAAGACCTCCTTGGTAGTCCAGTGGATAAGACTCTGTGCTCCCATTACAGGGGCCCAGGTTCAATTCCTGGCTAGGAAACTAAGATCCCACAAACCAAAACGAAGTCCCCTCACCTCAACTACTGAGCTGTCACGCTCTAGGGCCTGTGCAGCACAACAAGAGAAAATTTCATCATGCTGTAACTAAAGAAGCCCACACACCACAAAGCCAAAAGACAAAAACAGAACAACTGAAAAACAAAACTGCATCCTCCAACTGTAAAATCTGTGTGTTATACTAAGTCAGTGTTTTCCAAACTTTAGTCATTGGTTTGCTATCATGATTGGGATCTTTTTCACTTACTATCTTTGCTATGATTTATTGATATTTTTAAAAATCAAATGGCTGTTTAAGTTTTAAATGCATTTTAAAGGAAATTTTTATTGTTATAATCAATTTAAAAAATGGAAAATCATCATAGTCTATTACCTTAAATATAAGATCACAAAGTGTTTCAAATAACAAATATACACCTTTATCACATGCTGGTTCCAGTCTTTGAGCTTAAGGTCCAGTCTTGGCTCTCGTGGCAAGTGTTGAAGGTGTGCTAAAGACACATTAGCAACATTCTGATTCATTCTCCTTGATAAATCCAGGGGGAAATGAAAGAAGGCTGAAATGGGAATAACTTTCTCACTGTAAGATTCAAGGTTAAGTATCGCCTTGCCGGCATGCCATCCAAAACCACCCTGTGTTCCACTAAAATTCACTCTGATTGATACCCCGGTTTCCCATCCTCCACCTTGGTAAACCCTGTACTACTTGATTTCTAATTCTGTTTCAAAGATCCTACCAATCTTTTAGGATATGTAAGTGTCAAATATTAAAAGAAGCGGAAAGTAAAGTTAATCGTGAAAGTTGTGGGGTTAACTGTAAGTCAAATGGATTGAGCGGAGCCACTGAATAACATTTTTATAATTGAAACAAGAGTGCTGTACAGTTCAGCCCTTATGCAATTGTCTTAAAAAGTTCAAAGAGATTACTTTTCCCTTTTTGGTACACATATCAAAGAGTTTTGTAATAATTCAGGTGATGATGGACTGCGATTTTTCTATGATTGATAAACTCAAGGGAGATAATGTATCATTTTTGACATAGCTGTTACAGTGATTGGTTTAATAATGATACAAGGTGTCAAAGATTAAAACTATCAGGGGAAATGTCTATATAATATGCAAATGCCGGCTAAGTGCATGCAATTTTAACTTGATAAAGACAGAAAGCACATACACCAAAAAGACATGAACATCATCCTGTCTGGAACCTGAGTATCTCACAGATACTTGGAACACATTCAAGCTCACTGCTCGATTGAGTGTATCCATCTCACAGAGCACCTCCAGTTCAGAAAGGTGTATACCACATCACAGAGTTGAAAATCATGTGAGAAAGTGGTGAGTGGAAAGAATGTTTTTATTTAGCAAGAGCTATTCTTAACAAAAAGAGAGGGGATTTCCCTGGTGGTCCAGTGGGTAAGGACACCGCCTTGCAGTGCAAGGGGTGCCGGTTCGATCCCTGGCCTGGGAAGATCCCACGTGCCGCAGAGCGGCTGGACCGATGTGTCCAATTACCAAGCCGGAGCACTGGCGTGCATGCACCCAGAGCTGGTGCTCTGCGGCAACAGAGGCCACCACGATGGGAGGCCCACAGGAGCCAAAGAACAAAGACGGATGAAAATAGAGAAATGAAAGACCGACAGAAGTGGCCCGCCCATTCCCCTTCCTCCCCACCCCACCCCCAAAAGATAAATAAATAAAATCAAAAAAAAAAAGAAAAAGAGAGAGCGCCTAAATTGTTTAATCCTATATCACCCCCCACCCAGTAGATCAAGGTTGAAGTGGATAATCATAATGGCTAGTGTCAAAGAGTTAAGATAACTGGATACATCTAGTGATATACTGCCTCATGCATGAGATTTCCACATGAGTCAAAGAGTATTCTCTATTCATGAATTTCTGGAGGCCCACAGGCCAAACAGATGACATGTCCACTCTACTTCACTTCCCCATGCCTCGTCTACAACTTCGCTTCTTCTAATAAACTTTTTTTTTTAATGGAAATATAGTTGATTTACAGTGTTGTGTTAGTTTCCTGTGTGTAGTAAAGTGATTCAGACATAGACACATTTATTTGTGTGTGTATCTATATACCTTCAGATTTTAAAGCACCTTATTATAAAAGCATTCTTTCACAAAATACGTACGTTAACACTGACAATATTGGGGGTGGGGAAAGAATAAATCAGGAGCTTGGAATGAATATATACACACACATGCCCTACTATATATAAGACAAATAACCAACAAGGATGTATGGTATAGCACAGGGAATTCTACTCAATATTCTGTAATAACCTATATGAGAAAAGAATCTAATAAAGAATGACAACAATAGTATCAATACTTGGAACACATTCAAGCTCAGCTCAGCGTCGATTGAGTGTATCCATCTCACAGAGCACCTCCAGTTCAGAAAGGTGTATACCACATCACAGAGTTGAAAATCATGTGAGAAAGTGGTGAGTGGAAAGAATGTTTTATTTAGCAAGAGCTATTCTTAACAAAAGAGGGATTTCCCTGGTGGTCCAGTGGGTAAGGACACCGCCTTGCAGTGCAAGGGGTGCCGGTTCGATCCCTGGCCTGGGAAGATCCCACGTGCCGCAGAGCGGCTGGACCGATGTGTCCAATTACCAAGCCGGAGCACTGGCGTGCATGCACCCAGAGCTGGTGCTCTGCGGCAACAGAGGCCACCACGATGGGAGGCCCACAGGAGCCAAAGAACAAAGACGGATGAAAATAGAGAAATGAAAGACCGACAGAAGTGGCCCGCCCATTCCCCTTCCTCCCCACCCCACCCCAAAAGATAAATAAATAAAATCAAAAAATAGAAAAAGAGAGAGCGCCTAAATTGTTTAATCCTATATCACCCCCCACCCAGTAGATCAAGGTTGAAGTGGATAATCATAATGGCTAGTGTCAAAGAGTTAAGATAACTGGATACATCTAGTGATATACTGCCTCATGCATGAGATTTCCACATGAGTCAAAGAGTATTCTCTATTCATGAATTTCTGGAGGCCCACAGGCCAAACAGATGACATGTCCACTCTACTTCACTTCCCCATGCCTCGTCTACAACTTCGCTTCTTCTAATAAACTTTTTTTTTTAATGGAAATATAGTTGATTTACAGTGTTGTGTTAGTTTCCTGTGTGTAGTAAAGTGATTCAGACATAGACACATTTATTTGTGTGTGTATCTATATACCTTCAGATTTTAAAGCACCTTATTATAAAAGCATTCTTTCACAAAATACGTACGTTAACACTGACAATATTGGGGGTGGGGAAAGAATAAATCAGGAGCTTGGAATGAATATATACACACACATGCCCTACTATATATAAGACAAATAACCAACAAGGATGTATGGTATAGCACAGGGAATTCTACTCAATATTCTGTAATAACCTATATGAGAAAAGAATCTAATAAAGAATGAACATGTACATATAGCTGAATCACTTTGCAGTGTACCTGAAACTAACATGGTAAATCAACCATACTCCAATAAAATTCTTAATTAAAAACAAACAAACAAATGGCACTCTAAATCTTCCTATTTTTCAGAGTGAATAACTTGAGTTTAAGAACATGATTCTCACAGTAGAAGCCATACCAAGTACTGAAGTATGTCACATTTGCCTAACTGGGATTCATGACACTTAAGAGCATTCATTTGCTTTCCAGAGATAATGTTGCAAAAGGCAATGTCCCCCAACATAACTAACATCCCATCTCAGGCATGGCCATGCCTTCTGTCTCTCCAAACTTTCTTTTTTTTTTTTTTTTTAAGATTTATTTATTTATTTTGGGCGGGGGTCGGGTTGGGGAGGAAGGGGAGCAGGCAGGCCACTTCTATCGGTCTTTCATTTCTCCATTTTCATCCATCTTTGTTCTTTGGTTCCTGTGGGCCTCCCATCGCGGTGGCCTCTGTCGTTGCAGAGCGCCAGCTCTGGGCGCATGCGCTCCAGAGCTCCGGCTCGGTAATTGGACACACCGGTCCAGCCGCTCCGCGGCACGTGGGATCTTCCCAGGCCAGGGATCTAACTGGCGCCCCTTGGACTGCAAGGCGGTGTCCTTACCCACTGGACCACCAGGGGAAGCCCCTTCAAACTTTCTAAATAGTGTCTGCCATCATCACGATCCCTCCGGCAGAGAAAAGGCTACAATGCTCAAAGTAAACCACACTACGCTCTGAGAAAAGGGAACCTGCAAACCCCATGCTTCCTTTTCTAGTGAGAGATACACATTTCAGGCCGCTGTTCCTGAGCCTGCCTTCAATTAAGCACAAGAAAACAAAATCAGCTCTTGACCTTCCATCAATTCATTGAATTTCTGGTCCATAGAGAGTAAAGTAGGACCTCTACTCCTCACTCAGAAAAACAACTAACAACACAGATGCCACTGAAACCAAGATTCCACAGCACCTTAAGTTGTTTGCAATTAGCCCTACACATTCTCATACCTGTAGTAATGCCTGTTTCCAATCATGCCTGGATGCTCTGGAATCGAAGGGTGGCAATTTCCCAGGTTCTTTTTGAGGGGCGCCTGGAGGACCGTGGACACAGGAGTGAAATGTCAGCACAGATCCTCCAGATTCTCCACCTGGAATCAGGCACAAACCACCCAACTAGAGTCTTAACAGCAAAGACAGTGGGGCTAGTCTGCAGAGACCACCCAATGGCCATAATATACATTCCTTATGAAAAGAGTGTGCCTGTATTATGTTGCATAACAAGGTACCTAACTGAAGTCAATGGGATACCCAATTACTCTGCAGTAGGAAAGAGTCTGTCTCTTTGCACAGGATCCAACCACCTTGATTTTGTAGGAAACCACAGCATATCTCCACCTGTTTCATCTCTTAGGGAGAAAGGAAATATCAGATGCTAAGGTTCTGAATTCTAGTAATTTTGAAAACAGACTATGAGTATCCCTGAGATCTCATAAATTATTAGACACTTTGTGACAATAAATGCGTAAAATGTATTTTTTCATAAGTTGGGAAAACCCGAACCAGAAAGGGATGCAAGCTCTCCTGTTGCTGTTTCAGCAATGGCTGACAGAACTAACTGTGGTTTACTGAAACACTAGCTTAAGTAGAATGGGAAATGTGAGCAGGGACCCTTAATTACTTATTTGATTGATTCAGAATAACAGACTGCCTCAACTAAAGAAAACTGGGATATAGTAGACTTACGCCTCTAGTGGACTATTTGCTCCACTCTGTGATATTTTATTTTCTCCTCTGTCAAAGAAGAATTAAGAATAGATTATTTCTAACCTATACTGAGTGATGAAATTCTATGTTTCACCTAACGGAGAAAAGAAACCTTAGGATAATCATATTACAATCAGAGTAAGATGAAAGATACCTAATATATAATTTAACTTACATTATTCTAACACTGTAAATTATGTGAAAATGATGTAAAATATAAAGACAAATAATGAAAGTGTTAGTCACTCAGTCATGTCTGACTCTTTGTGACCCCATGGACTGTAGCCTGCCAGACTTCTCTGTCCATGGAATTCTCAAGGCAAGAATGCTGGAGTAGGTAGCCATTCCCTTCTCCAGGGATAAAAACATAGAGGTCAAATATCAAAATTGTACTTGGTATGATAATCTTTTCAACAAGATGCAAATGAAATAACAGGAAACCAATTATATTAAAAAAGGAAATTCAGAGTTTAGGGAATATGCACAAAGATAAACTCTGTTTCCTATATATTTACAAGAGCCAGTTACAAATCATAACAAATATTTCACCTACAAAAGTAAAATGTGTATTAAAAATAACAAGAAATTTGTAGAGCATACATAAAGTACAAATTATATTTATTAGGAGGCTTATAAAAGATTTTAATAAATTTAGAGACATACTATATTCCTTCCTAGATTCAGGGGTAATTAATACCAATAAAATTTTGATTCTTCAGAAATTGATAAATGGATTTAATATAATTCCAATTATAATCACAGTGGGGTTAATGGGATTTAGAAGCAACTTTAATAAATAGTCTACATTGCATGTAGAAAAAGAAACAAAACACAACACTTGATTTTTTTTTTTTTTTTAATACTGTGGTATTGCTAAAGTGAGGCTTTTTTCCATGCCAGGTATTAAAATATGTAATATGATTAACAGCACTTTATATTATTTGTCATTCTCTTTAAGGCTGGTCCCCTTCAAAGACCTCTGTGTATACTAACTCATTTTTTTGCTTTAGCACAAATTCTGAAATGTATGTCTAGTTTGTAAATGAACAAACTAAAGCAAAACGAGAACCAAGTAATGAGCCCTAATACACACAACAGTTAGGTGGCTTTCTGATGACTAGAACCCAGATCCTCTGACATCAGAATTTGTGCCACTAATGACTATGGTATACTAAGAACTAGAAACAGACTAAGGTCATGAGGTAGACCAATAAACTGATACAGTGAAAAAAGGATAGGAGTTAAATCAGAGGAAATATTATACTTGAAAAGTCACATATACATGAGTGAGTGACATCACTAAACCAGAGCTTCCCTTCTCCAGATTTCCAGAGAACCAGAGCCACTCGTGGTAAACCTCTACATCCTGGTGCTTGTTCTCAGTGCCTTGCCACATGAAGGATTAATGATTTCATCTTAGAATTAGCAAAATCACTTTTGTGTTTTTTAATTTCCCTCAAGGAGGTTATATATAACAGGATTTTAAATTTTGTAAAAGATGACCAAGACTATAGCCTTCTGCCTTCTGCATATGGTGATTTTTACCAGCAGGTTATTAGCTGATTTGATAAAGGCTAGGTCATATTTATGTGTGCAAGTGGGGCTTCCCTGGTGGCTCAGATGGTAAGAATTTGCCTGCAATGCAGAAGACCCCATTTGATCCCTGGGTCAGGAAGATCCCCTGGTGAAGGAATTAGCTACCCACTCCAGTATTCTTTCTCAGAAAATTCCATGGACAGAGCAGCCTGGAGGACTACAGTCCATGGTATTGCAAAGGGTCAGACATGAATGAACAACTGATAACTTATTCTCACATGTGTGCAAGCACACATGTATCCTGCAAAGAGAGAAAACATTTTCTCTGGTAAAATGAAAATGAAAATTCATACCTACTTGGTATGCAAATAAGTGTTTGAATGGGAGCATTCCGTATTTATAAAAATTATAGCTTCTATTTAATGAGATTTTGCTGCATCATCTTATTTGCTAAGAACGTTACATGTATCATCTCATGCAAACTTCTCACTAAGCTCCCATGATATAAGTAGTGTCGTTACCCCTATATTATGCAAAAGAGAACTGGTAAGCAGATTGGTTACATGCCCTGTTCACAGTCATTTTGATGTAGAATTTGATGTAGGTTTCAGAAACAGACTTTGAACTTAAGTTTCCTATAATTTTAAAACTGAAACTCTTTTGTGACTCAATACTATATTAGTTTCAGGTGTGGAACATAGGGATTGGTTATTTTACAGATGTTATAAATTATACTACCTATGAAGTCATAAAATACTTGGTACTGTAGCCCACCAAGCTCCTCCATTCATGAAAAAGGATAGGAGTTAAATCAGAGGAAATATTATACTTGAAAAGTCACATATACATGAGTGAGTGACATCACTAAACCAGAGCTTCCCTTCTCCAGATTTCCAGAGAACCAGAGCCACTCGTGGTAAACCTCTACATCCTGGTGCTTGTTCTCAGTGCCTTGCCACATGAAGGATTAATGATTTCATCTTAGAATTAGCAAAATCACTTTTGTGTTTTTTAATTTCCCTCAAGGAGGTTATATATAACAGGATTTTAAATTTTGTAAAAGATGACCAAGACTATAGCCTTCTGCCTTCTGCATATGGTGATTTTTACCAGCAGGTTATTAGCTGATTTGATAAAGGCTAGGTCATATTTATGTGTGCAAGTGGGGCTTCCCTGGTGGCTCAGATGGTAAGAATTTGCCTGCAATGCAGAAGACCCCATTTGATCCCTGGGTCAGGAAGATCCCCTGGTGAAGGAATTAGCTACCCACTCCAGTATTCTTTCTCAGAAAATTCCATGGACAGAGCAGCCTGGAGGACTACAGTCCATGGTATTGCAAAGGGTCAGACATGAATGAACAACTGATAACTTATTCTCACATGTGTGCAAGCACACATGTATCCTGCAAAGAGAGAAAACATTTTCTCTGGTAAAATGAAAATGAAAATTCATACCTACTTGGTATGCAAATAAGTGTTTGAATGGGAGCATTCCGTATTTATAAAAATTATAGCTTCTATTTAATGAGATTTTGCTGCATCATCTTATTTGCTAAGAACGTTACATGTATCATCTCATGCAAACTTCTCACTAAGCTCCCATGATATAAGTAGTGTCGTTACCCCTATATTATGCAAAAGAGAACTGGTAAGCAGATTGGTTACATGCCCTGTTCACAGTCATTTTGATGTAGAATTTGATGTAGGTTTCAGAAACAGACTTTGAACTTAAGTTTCCTATAATTTTAAAACTGAAACTCTTTTGTGACTCAATACTATATTAGTTTCAGGTGTGGAACATAGGGATTGGTTATTTTTACAGATGTTATAAATTATACTACCTATGAAGTCATAAAATACTGGTGACCCCATGTACTGTAGCCCACCAAGCTCCTCCATTCATGGAATTCTCCAGACAAGAATCCTAGAGTGGGTTGCCATTCCCTTCTGCAGAGGAACGTCAAAACCCAGGGGTTGAACCCAGGCCTCCCTCACTGCAGGCAGATTAGTTATGCTCTGAGCCACCAGGGAAGCCTACAGAATATAGAGATTTGGTATTTTTATAGATATTATAAATTATACTGTTTGTAAAGTTATTATAAAATATTGGCAGTATTCCTTGTGCTGCACATTACCTGCTTGCAACTGATTTATTTTATACCCAGTTGTTTGAACTTTTTTTTGGTTGGGGGGGGTGCAGGTTGGGGAGGGAGGGGGGCAGGCGGACCACTTCTATTGGTCTTTCATTTATCTATTTTCATTCATCTTTTTTCTTTGGATCCTGTGTGCCTCCCATCGCAGTGGCCTCTGTTGTCACAGAGCATGGGCTCTGGGCACTTGTGCTCCAGAGCTCCAGCTCGGTAATTGGACACATGGGTCCAGCCACTCCACGGCACATGGGATCTTCCCAGGCCAGGGATCGAACTGGCGCCCATTGCACTGCAAGGCAATGTCCTTATCCACTGGACCACCAGGGAAGCCATGAACTTCTTAATTTCTGTCATTTACCTTGCCCCTCCATGAACCCTTTGACCGCTGGTTAGCCACTAGCTTGTTCTCTATATCCATCATTCTGTTTCTTTGTTTTACCTGTTCATTTTTTTTTAATTTTTAATTTTTTGGCCACTTCTATTTATCTTTCATTTATCTATCTTTGTTCTTTGGCCTGTGGGGGCTTCTCATCGCAGTGGCTTCCTTGCCGCAGAGCACTGGCTCTGGGCACATGCACTCCAGAGCTCTGGCTGGGTAGTTGGACACATCCATCCATCTGCTATGTGGCACGTGGGATCTCCCCAGGCCAGGGATCAAACTGGTGCCTCTTGCACTGTAAGGTCGTGTCCTTACTCACTGGACCACCAGGCAAGCCCTGTTCATTTATTTTTTAGATCATACGTAAGTAAAACCATATTATCTGACATTTCGCTAAGTATTGTACCTTAAGTACTATACTTATGTAGTACAGTCTTGAAACTAGAGAACATAAAAATTCCAGAGAAGGGGCTTCCCTGGTAGTCCAGTGGGTAAAGAGTTTGGCTTGCAATGCAAAGGCCGTTGGTTTGATTCCTTGCCCAGGAAGATCCCACATGCTGCGGAGCGGCTAGATGGGTGTGTCCAATTAGGAGCCAGTGCTCTGAAGCACAAGCACCCAGAGCCGGTGTTCTGCACCGAGAGGGTCTACTGCAATGGGAGGCCCACACAGGCCAAAGAATAAAGATGGATGAAAATAAATAAAAAACCAATAAGAAAGGCCCAAGTTAAAAAAAACTAAAAAAAAGAAAGACTTTCAATTTTAGTAGTATATAGTGATGAGTCCTGGAATAGGAGAGGGATTTACAGCTTTCGAATAGTGATCTGTGTCTTCATTCATTGAGTGAACATTTACTGATCGACTACAGTTGGGCATCTCATGCTGGCGCTAGTGGTAAAGATTTCACCTGACAATGCATGAGATGGAAGAAACACAGATTTGACCCCTGGGTCCTGAAGATAACCTAGAGTAGGAAGTGGCAACCTTCTCCAGTATTCTTGCCTGGAAAATTCCACAGACAGAGGAGCCTGGCAGGATACAGTGCATGGAATCACAGAGAGTTGGACATGACTGAGCACACATAGCGATGTGTCCTGAAAGAGGACAGGAATTTATCATTTCTCAACAGTGATCTATGCCTTCATTCGCTGAGCAAAGATTTACTGAGTGACTACTGGGAACAAAGAACTGTCCCAGGTGTTTGGATCCATCAGTGAAAAATAAAGACAGAAATCATGTTCCGTTTTGGCTGAAGTTCCAGTAGTCATGTGGGTAAAGACAGAAAATACACAAAATAAATAGAAATACATTGTGTTCTCCTTAGAAATAAGTCAAGCTACTGTGAACAAAGGAAAGAGGAATAAAACAGCAGTAGAGAGCTGTGAGGAGAGGATCAGTAGCATGGAAACTCCCGGGGTTTTAAAGCCTCACTGGACCACCAGGCAAGCCCTGTTCATTTATTTTTTAGATCATACGTAAGTAAAACCATATTATCTGACATTTCGCTAAGTATTGTACCTTAAGTACTATACTTATGTAGTACAGTCTTGAAACTAGAGAACATAAAAATTCCAGAGAAGGGGCTTCCCTGGTAGTCCAGTGGGTAAAGAGTTTGGCTTGCAATGCAAAGGCCGTTGGTTTGATTCCTTGCCCAGGAAGATCCCACATGCTGCGGAGCGGCTAGATGGGTGTGTCCAATTAGGAGCCAGTGCTCTGAAGCACAAGCACCCAGAGCCGGTGTTCTGCACCGAGAGGGTCTACTGCAATGGGAGGCCCACACAGGCCAAAGAATAAAGATGGATGAAAATAAATAAAAAACCAATAAGAAAGGCCCAAGTTAAAAAAAACTAAAAAAAAGAAAGACTTTCAATTTTAGTAGTATATAGTGATGAGTCCTGGAATAGGAGAGGGATTTACAGCTTTGAATAGTGATCTGTGTCTTCATTCATTGAGTGAACATTTACTGATCGACTACAGTTGGGCATCTCATGCTGGCGCTAGTGGTAAAGATTTCACCTGACAATGCATGAGATGGAAGAAACACAGATTTGACCCCTGGGTCCTGAAGATAACCTAGAGTAGGAAGTGGCAACCTTCTCCAGTATTCTTGCCTGGAAAATTCCACAGACAGAGGAGCCTGGCAGGATACAGTGCATGGAATCACAGAGAGTTGGACATGACTGAGCACACATAGCGATGTGTCCTGAAAGAGGACAGGAATTTATCATTTCTCAACAGTGATCTATGCCTTCATTCGCTGAGCAAAGATTTACTGAGTGACTACTGGGAACAAAGAACTGTCCCAGGTGTTTGGATCCATCAGTGAAAAATAAAGACAGAAATCATGTTCCGTTTTGGCTGAAGTTCCAGTAGTCATGTGGGTAAAGACAGAAAATACACAAAATAAATAGAAATACATTGTGTTCTCCTTAGAAATAAGTCAAGCTACTGTGAACAAAGGAAAGAGGAATAAAACAGCAGTAGAGAGCTGTGCAGGAGAGGACAGAGCAGGAAAATGTAGGGAAAGTAATTGATTTGGGTGGAGAACTAGAGGAAAAAAGTCAATCAGATGGATAGGTTGCCTGATACTAGTGATGCCACTTGTTTCCTATAGATTTCTAAAATCAGAAATACTGTTAGTATTTAGTACGATAATACTAACAAATAGAATGTGTGCTCTTATTTTTGTGTGTTTGTTGTGGACTTTTGAGGATGTGATTTGAGATTATCTTCTCCAGAATTTCTTTTGGCCACGCCATACGGCTTGTGGGATCCTAGTTCTCCGACCAGGGACTGAACCCAAGCCCCAGCAGTAAAAGTACTGAATCCAAACCCCTGGACCACCAGGAAATTGCCCAGAAAAGTCTTTATCATCCACACCTGAGTAATGCGAACGTTACATTTGTGTCTGCTTTGCTGCGGACGTTTTCTTCGTTGTTACAGCTTCACTTGTTGGCTGTGGAAACCATGGCAAGGACATGAGTTCCACCTTTAGATCAATAAAAAGATGGCAACAGGGGCTTCCCTGGTGGTCCAGTGGGTAAGGACACTGCCTTGCAGTACAAGAGGTGCCGGTTCGATCCCTGGCCTGGGAAGATCCCAAGTGCCATGGAGCGGCTGGACCGATGTGTCCAATTACCGAGCCGGAGCTCTGGAGCGCATGTGCCCAGAGCCGGTGCTCTGCACCAACAGAGGCCGCTGCGATGGGAGGCCTACACGGGTCAAAGAACAAAGATGGATGAAAATGGACAAATGAAAGGCCAATAGAAGTGGCCCGCCTGCTCCCCTCCCTCCCCACCCCATCCCCCCAAATAAATAAATAAATAAATCTTAAAGATGGCAACAAAGAAGCATCTCAAGACACAGAGCTGATCCTTATGTGTTCAGTTAAGTTAGAAAATAAGAGACCATCATAAAACCGAAGACCACTGGGGACACACAGATAGTCTTGGAGAAGATATCAGAGGTAGAGGATCTACAAACACTTTTTGCTGGAATTTTGCAGGGATAACCGACCTCCATTAGTGTCTCTATTGACTAAGGTACAGAGAGAAAGTGACGGCTATCACATAACCCATCTACTTATACTGACTTAGCCCCCAACAAAACCTTCATGGCACCTTCACCTAAGGCTGACTTGCTTTCCACTTCTCACTGGGGTTTTATGGACCTCTCCCTGGGCATTGTGCATATAACATCCCGATCTGGCCTCTGTCTTTCAGGTACATGTAGTTATATGGCATAATACAAGATCCCTTGGAAAAATTATCCTGAGAAGGCAGGAGAAAATAATATACTAAATGGCAGAACTGAAAGCAAAAAGGATAAATGGGCATCTTGACCAAAATATGCTTACCATTTTGCAATCTGAGTGTAATCTTTGGTGAGTAATTTATATTAAATCTAATAAAAGTATGTCAGAAAGTTTATGACCAAACGTAACACAAATCATGAGTGAGGGCTGCAGTGAGTATGGAAGAATTATGCCTGCCATCCACATAATATAGGCAAAGGCAATATGACACTTTCAGACCTGTGAAAGTTTCAAACTGTGACTAAAAAGTTCTTCCTGAAGAACATGCATTTTCCCAGCGGCTGCATATGTTTGCCTGACAAAACCCATGGTTGGGCAATGGGTCCCAAGGTGTTAACATTAAATTCCCACTCACACAGTAAGTTCCTCAATTCATGCAGCTGGACTGACAGCCCTTTAGAATGCTCTTCCATAAACAAATTCCATTCCAGAGCCTGTTTTCCCCTTTAGTTGCTGAAGAGAATTGTAATGGCATGCTAAGATTCAGAACAAAGGAGAGAAAAACCTTCAAGTAAATAGGACCTTCAGATAAGACAATAGGAAATTATTCTTTATTATGTTCTGCTCCCTGAGAGCAAACCACAAACGTCCCTTTTTTCTCCATTAACTGTTAAAAAGTTTGTATAAACGTCCTTTCTTTCCACAATAATGACAGCAGAAGGAAAATGCTCCTGTCTAATCTTGTTTAATAGGTCTGCCTAGTATTTAAGCACAGAAGTTCTGGATTTCAGCAGACCTGGGTTTATATCTCAGATCAAGCTATGTGAAATGAGCACTATATAGAAAACTGCTGGAGCAAAGTTTAATAATCTATAAAGCAGGGGTAACATTTGCATCTAACACATAGGGTGCTTGTTTATTTAGATGAGTATTTCTCATATAATAAACTGACCACAGATATGACTTATGAAAACTCTTCAAAAACACTGCTATAAATACATCATCTTCTAAAGAATTAGTGGGATACTCATTTAAAGCAATTGCAAGTTATAATGGCATCACAGGTAACATAAAATATAAATGAAATGCATGATAATTTCCATGTCTGTTTTCATGCACATGAATAATTTAGTGTGTTTAAGTAGAATACTGAGAATGATACATATATTATGATTATTACAAAGCACGGTGAGTCTAATGCACTCCAGACATCTAGATATTTTAGTCAGAATACTACCATAAATCAAAAGACTTATTCATCTGTAACACAAAGAAGAAAATTGAAGAAAAAATGAGTGAGGGCTGCAGTGAGTATGGAAGAATTATGCCTGTCATCCACATAACATAGGCGAAGGCAATACGACACTTTTAGACCTGTGAAAGTTTCAAACTGTGACTAAAAAGTTCTTCCTGAAGAACATGCATTTTCCCAGCGGCTGCATATGTTTGCCTGACAAAACCCATGGTTGGGCAATGGGTCCCAAGGTGTTAACATTAAATTCCCACTCACACAGTAAGTTCCTCAATTCATGCAGCTGGACTGACAGCCCTTTAGAATGCTCTTCCATAAACAAATTCCATTCCAGAGCCTGTTTTCCCCTTTAGTTGCTGAAGAGAATTGTAATGGCATGCTAAGATTCAGAACAAAGGAGAGAAAAACCTTCAAGTAAATAGGACCTTCAGATAAGACAATAGGAAATTATTCTTTATTATGTTCTGCTCCCTGAGAGCAAACCACAAACGTCCCTTTTTTCTCCATTAACTGTTAAAAAGTTTGTATAAACGTCCTTTCTTTCCACAATAATGACAGCAGAAGGAAAATGCTCCTGTCTAATCTTGTTTAATAGGTCTGCCTAGTATTTAAGCACAGAAGTTCTGGATTTCAGCAGACCTGGGTTTATATCTCAGATCAAGCTATGTGAAATGAGCACTATATAGAAAACTGCTGGAGCAAAGTTTAATAATCTATAAAGCAGGGGTAACATTTGCATCTAACACATAGGGTGCTTGTTTATTTAGATGAGTATTTCTCATATAATAAACTGACCACAGATATGACTTATGAAAACTCTTCAAAAACACTGCTATAAATACATCATCTTCTAAAGAATTAGTGGGATACTCATTTAAAGCAATTGCAAGTTATAATGGCATCACAGGTAACATAAAATATAAATGAAATGCATGATAATTTCCATGTCTGTTTTCATGCACATGAATAATTTAGTGTGTTTAAGTAGAATACTGAGAATGATACATATATTATGATTATTACAAAGCACGGTGAGTCTAATGCACTCCAGACATCTAGATATTTTAGTCAGAATACTACCATAAATCAAAAGACTTATTCATCTGTAACACAAAGAAGAAAATTGAGATATAGATGGATAATGCCTTTTCTAAAAACCACAATGAATTGAAGAAAAAAGCAAAACAAAACTCTAGTCTTAAGGAATTTAATGAATGAATGTAACATTCTTTGAACTGAGGATGTTTATGTCCTATTATTCATGAATTTAAGAGTGGGATATGTACTATCTAGGGAATACAATTAAGAGAGGTTGTGATAAAAGTATCGTTGAGAAGCTTATAAGCTTGAGATGATAAGGACTGAATAACAATTAAAAAACTGTTTTGGTGGGAAAAAAAAGATAACACGTTGATGAACAGAATCACTTGCTATATTAGAAAGGTGCCAATTCACCCTCAAATAAATCTACACATATTTGGATGTCTAATGACATCTCAGCTACATTTTTAAAAAATGATGTAGGGAGAAAACATGGAAGCTCAAGACAATCATGAGCATTTTGAAAAAAATACAGAAAATGTGCATCTGATGGAAAATATTCTCCAAAGGTATTATTAAAAATAGTTACCTTAGGCTAAAATAAGCAATGGAGTGAAACACAGAACTCAGAAACAGAACATTCTATGAGAACTTAAATTTATGATAGATAAAGGAGATCAGAACTTATTTAGGAAAGAACTGATTACTTTACAGATACATTGAGAAACTTTACATTATATGGAATTAATAATGTAAATATGTCACAATGTACAAAAATGAACTTTTAAAGGTCTATGTATTTTAACACAGAATTTAGAATTATAAGGAAAAGAATGGGAATACCATTGCTCAGTGGATGACTGAGGATTTCTTAACTCAGTCCTGGAAAAGACAAGCTATATAAGGAAAACCTGCTGAGTTAAACATCACCAAATTTAAAGATTTTCAGCCAAAAAACTGAAAATAGACAAATAGAACAGATATAAGTCAAGTTGGATCAAGTTCTTTGCAAAATTTAAAAACTGAGGGTAAATAATAACTTGAATGTTACAAGGTTTGCCTGTCAAACAATGACAGGAAATGAAGAACAATCCGTACATTAAACAGGAAAGTCAAATAAGAGGTACAAATGTATAACAAGTAAATGAATAAAAATACCATCAACAAATTAAAATTTTCCAGAACAAAAGGAGATCACTTTGCACTGTCATTTCCATAGAATAGAAAGCTGACTGATGCTTGAGAAAGTGAGGGAATCAAAAGCATCCCTGGGGACTTCCCTGGTATTTAAGCAAAACAAAACTCTAGTCTTAAGGAATTTAATGAATGAATGTAACATTCTTTGAACTGAGGATGTTTATGTCCTATTATTCATGAATTTAAGAGTGGGATATGTACTATCTAGGGAATACAATTAAGAGAGGTTGTGATAAAAGTATCGTTGAGAAGCTTATAAGCTTGAGATGATAAGGACTGAATAACAATTAAAAAACTGTTTTGGTGGGAAAAAAAAGATAACACGTTGATGAACAGAATCACTTGCTATATTAGAAAGGTGCCAATTCACCCTCAAATAAATCTACACATATTTGGATGTCTAATGACATCTCAGCTACATTTTTAAAAAATGATGTAGGGAGAAAACATGGAAGCTCAAGACAATCATGAGCATTTTGAAAAAAATACAGAAAATGTGCATCTGATGGAAAATATTCTCCAAAGGTATTATTAAAAATAGTTACCTTAGGCTAAAATAAGCAATGGAGTGAAACACAGAACTCAGAAACAGAACATTCTATGAGAACTTAAATTTATGATAGATAAAGGAGATCAGAACTTATTTAGGAAAGAACTGATTACTTTACAGATACATTGAGAAACTTTACATTATATGGAATTAATAATGTAAATATGTCACAATGTACAAAAATGAACTTTTAAAGGTCTATGTATTTTAACACAGAATTTAGAATTATAAGGAAAAGAATGGGAATACCATTGCTCAGTGGATGACTGAGGATTTCTTAACTCAGTCCTGGAAAAGACAAGCTATATAAGGAAAACCTGCTGAGTTAAACATCACCAAATTTAAAGATTTTCAGCCAAAAAACTGAAAATAGACAAATAGAACAGATATAAGTCAAGTTGGATCAAGTTCTTTGCAAAATTTAAAAACTGAGGGTAAATAATAACTTGAATGTTACAAGGTTTGCCTGTCAAACAATGACAGGAAATGAAGAACAATCCGTACATTAAACAGGAAAGTCAAATAAGAGGTACAAATGTATAACAAGTAAATGAATAAAAATACCATCAACAAATTAAAATTTTCCAGAACAAAAGGAGATCACTTTGCACTGTCATTTCCATAGAATAGAAAGCTGACTGATGCTTGAGAAAGTGAGGGAATCAAAAGCATCCCTGGGGGACTTCCCTGGTGGTCCAGTGGGTAAGAGTCTGCCTTGCAGTGCAAGGGGCACCAGTTCAATCCCTGGCCCAGGAAGATCCTGCATGCTGAGCCCGTGTGTCCAATTATGAGTCAGCGCTCTGGAGCACATGCGCCCAGAGCCAGTGCTCTGCAACAAGAGAAGCCACTGTGATTGGAGGCCAACACTGGCCAAAGAATAAAGATGGATGAAAGATAAATGATGGCTAAGAGGCCAAAAAAAAAAAAAAGGGAAAGGAAAAGAGGAAAATAAGTAAATAAAAGCCACACCCCTGGGTGCTGCTTGGATTGTAAACCAACAGAGCCATTTCAAAGAGTAATAGTCATTAATATGTATACTTCCCCTAAAATCACACCCCTAGATGTGTCATCTGTGCAAAACTTTGTCACTAATGATCATTAGGGTTCCTCAGGGAACTCTTTCTGTTCCAAGGAAGCCATTTGTACAAATGATGCAAGACAGGATTTCAACCTGGATGCTCCTCGGCACCAGGAGACAGTTCTCTCCATCTAGAAACAACTAGAGGTAGTTTGCTACCTTCTCTTCCTTTCATCACCCGTGTTTCCATCTTAGGCAGACTGTGACAGAAGCTAGAGGCACTGAGATTCCTTTCACTAGTAGTATCCACAGCTAAGTGTCGCTTGTGTGTTTGACTAAATGCAGAAGTCATTTTGAAGCTTTATGTTGTATTTCCACACACTAGATTTGAATACAGAATTCATTTTATTTGCATATAATCACATACATAGATTGAAAATCCAATTTAAAATGTAATAATGCAGGATTTAAAGAAAACACACAACAAATGTGTATATATATATATATATATATGTGTATATATGCATATAGGCACACACATACACAAAGAACTATCATGTATAGATTAAAGCTTCACTATTTTACTAATTTCACACATATCTAACTAGGCCACAGAAAATGTAATAATTATATGTCTATATATGATATATAATAATAATGTATTATATGTAATAATGCATATTCAATACTGCATATATGATAATGCATATATGATCCATCTCAGTTGGCTAAAAAGATCTAGAATCAGTGATATACCAATACCAATAAGCACACCTGATACTTAGAAAAAGAAAAATTATTCATGCTGTTTATTGAAGACACCACCAAAGACTCTATTCAAGGGAGAGCCAACTACAATGAAGTAATTTTAGCAGAGATGAGTGCAATTCTGGCCACAGTAAGGAAAGGAGGAGATTCATAGTCAAGAGTAAGGCTTGTAGGTTGGGGTAAGGAGAAAGCTGGCAGATGGAAAACTACTAAGACATAGGATGAGTCTTTGCTATAAAAGGATTTTACCTGAGAGCAGCCCAGGGTGAATAAGTGATCCAAGAGGAGAGGATTCTTGCTCAACTGGAGTAACTAAGCCCCAGACTGGGCCCAAAGTTTAGTGTCTAGTCAGAAAAGAAGGGCTCAGTTTCACCATCTGAAACTGAAGGAGTCAGTCTAGCTAATGGCTAACATTTCTAGATATCTATCATTTTGTCTTGTTTTATTTTGGTAGTGGGTCTCTACTCAATCAAGCTGTATTTAATATGAAATTAGTTTCCTTAGAGAAATAAGGTGTTGGAGAAGGATTCAACATAACATTTACTTTTCAGAGAAGGACACATTGGTGGAGTGAGGAATCTCCCTTGATTCAGAACTGGAAAAATATATTTACGCACATACTTGCTATCTTTACCTCTCAGAACATCTCATGCCATATTCCTTTCAGAGGTCAAGTTCTTTGTCTCTGTCCCATTTACACACAGAATCCACACAGCATTCACTCCGAATCTCACAAGACATTGAAAAGAATTGGGTAAAAAAAAAAAAGTCTCTTGTCACAGATTCACTTTTCCCAGTCACACAATTTATCATCTTGTTTTCCAAATAAGCCTGAGAGGCAAGAGAAGGTGAAAATACCACAAGGAAAAAAAATGCCCACAGAAGGGAGAAAGAATGTATAATGAATAACCACAGGAGGAGTTAGACACTGAAAACAGTTCTAAACCAGTTTGGACCTCAGTGTATGACATTATTAACTGTGACTTTTTTCCTTCTAAAGAACAGTCATCTGCAGTACCAAAAAAAAAAAAAAAGCACTGTATATTGCTTTCTATAATTTCAGCATAAAAACATAATGCCTTAGTATTGCAGGCCTACATAATCAGATCCCTGTCTTTGAAACTGAAGTCTCTACATAAAAGACAGTGAGAAAAATATCATGCAACTGTTATGTGCATAATCCTTATATAAATTAGCTGGGATTCAAATATACCCCTTAAAATCGCACATTATATAACTCTGTAAACCGCCTGCATCCAAGCACAGATTTCCCATCTGTAAAATGGGAAAAGTATGTTGAAGGGGAGAATAGAGGCCGATTGAATGCTCTCACTGTGGGTGACTTACGTTACTTAGTTCACATATCTTGGGTTTCTTTGTTGCACTGAAGACCTGGGTTGGGATGAAGAACACTTTCTCTTGGTTTTCTGCTGTGCGAGGCAGATGTTTGGGAACCCTGATTTGCTTGAGCTCCTAAATTTCTCTCTGGTGAGCTGTTTCCAAGCATATCCTTGAGACAGTGACATGTTTTATAAAGGGCTAGTAAAAAACCTTTGGTTCTGCCATTATTGTTTACTAAGCTGTTATTTTTTACATCCCTCTCCAGCTCTCCTGTGTCTTATTCCAATACTGGTTCTAAATACAAGTCACAGGGGAGTTGCACATACCCCACTAGAAGCACCAACATCCTCATCTAAAAATTATTATGAGAATTAATTGTAAGAATATAAAAATGCACTCGCAACAGCCCCGATTCACACTGGGACAACACAAAATTATGGCTTAATGAACACTTACAAGTTACCAAATTATATCCAGATCCTATCACATGGTACTCTCATGCACACATGCATATTCATACATATGATTTTATCGCCACTTAAAATTCAGCCTTCAAAATCCCCTTCCCTTCCATTTTAATCAAGTCTATTTATTTGAAAAGAAAAAAAAAATCCATACAAATTCACTCACATAGTATTGGGTGGTGTCTGACTGAAGGGTTGAAAATATAAAGTCTTATACTGCAGCATCCTTCTTTAACCCACACCTGCCCACCCAGAGGTTCCTTTTACTGGCCAGATGTGTGCTCAATTCTCCTGTCTATAGACGGCTTTTTTTTTTTTTTTTTTTTGGCTTATCCCATACCTTACTTTGCATGTGGATTTGAATCCCCCTGGATCTGAGGTTAGCCTAGAATCTATCAGTCTTATCAGCCTAGCTTCTCACAACTACCTGTGTGTGTGGGCATGTGTATGTGTGTATGAATATGCATATGTGTACGCATGTAGCGTGTATTTAAATGATTCTTTGGAAATGAAAACATTTTTCCAATAAAAATTCTATAGGAGTGGCTTCCCTGATGGTCCAGAGAGTAAAGAGCCCACCTTGCAGTGCAAGGGGCACTGGTTCGATCCCTGGCCCAGGAAAATCCCACGTGCCATGGAGCGGCTGGACCAGCGTGTCCAATTATAAGCCAGCACTCTAGAGCACATGCGCCCAGAGCTGGTGCTCTGCAACAAGAGGTCACTGTGATGGGAGGCCCACACAGGCCAAAAGAATAGAGCTGGTTGAAAATAAATAAATACAAAACCAATAAAAAAGGCCAAAATTTAAAAAAAAAATTCTATAGGAAAGTTGGGGAAATTATAAAGCATAACAATTTTAAACACCTTTCTTCAGTAATAATTTCCATGCAAATACCATAAGTGTACACTTTAAACGCATAGTTGGATAGATTTTGACAACTGTGCAGTCCTGAAATAAGCACCACAATCAAGACTTAGAGCACTTAATTATTCCAAAAAGTTCCTTCTCTTCCCTTTGCACTCAGTCCTCACAAGCACTCTGCTCCAGGCAACCCTTCCTCTGTTAATTCCTGTTAATTCTGATTTTTAGGTCTAGCTATACTATTAGATTATACACTCATAGTTCATAGTGTTTTTAATTTGTAACTCTTTACTTGTTATGGATTTTGAACATTATTTTTATGTCCTTATTTTGCTTTTGTAATACATTTTTTGGCTAGTTATGCATTCAAGTCTTCTACCCATTATTAACAGGTTGCTTTCCTTCTAGGAATCGACATTCTAAATCACACCTATTTGACTGTAGTAATATAATTATTTGAACAAAATCAGAAAAGACCAAAAAAAAGAGACACATTGGCAATATCACCGTCCTTGATTTTCAAACACTTTGCTTCAAATATTTAGACTTTTAGAATTCAAGTTTAATGTTTTATTGAACGCTGTTCTAGATGTTCATGAGGTACCTCGTTGTGGGGTTTGGGAGTAGCAGATAATACATTTTTGTTTTTAAAGTGGTGATTTTGATTAGTTATGCAGCAATAGAATACAAATTCAGCAAAATTAAAAGCCAAAACAAATAATTGGGACTAAACTTGCAAGCTTTTGCACAGTAAAACCAAAAACAAAGCAAATGACAACCTACAGACTAGGAGAAAGTATTTGAAAATGATCCAATCAAAAAGTGCTTAATTTCCAAAATACACAAATACCTCATATAATGCAATAGCGAGTAACAACCTAATCAAAAAATGGACAGAGGCTATAAACACTCTTCCAAAGAAGACACAGTGATGGCAACCAGACATAAGAAAATAGGCTCAACATCAATAACTATTAGAGAAATGTGCTCAAAACTATAATGAAATATCACTTCACACTGCTTAGAATGGTCATCAAAAAGTCTACAGATAATAAATGCTGGAGAGGGTGTGGAGTAAAGGGAACCCTCCTTCACTGTTGGTGGGAATGCAAATTAGTTCAGCCTCTATGAAGAACAGTATGGAGGCTCCTTTAAAAAAGAAAAACTAAAGACCATTATTATATGATCCAGAAAGCTTATATCCAGAAAACACGACAGCTCTAATTTGAAAAGATACATGCATCCCAATATTTTTTGCAGCACTACTGACAATTGCCAAGGTATGTAACCAACCTAAGAGTCCATCAACAGATGCATGGATAAAGAAGATGCAGTATGTACATACACTGGAGTACTAGTCAGCCATTAAAAAGAATGCAATAATGCCATCTGCAGCAATATGGATGAACCTAGAGACTATCAGACAAAGTGAAGGCAGTCAGAAAAAGACAAATATGTGATGTCACATACTTGTGAAATCTAAAAAACAGTACAAGTGAACTTATTTACACAACAGAAACAAGCTCACAAATATAGAAACAAACATATGGTTACCAAAGGGGGAGGAAGAATAAACTGGGGGTATGGGATGAACAGATGCACACAACCATTCTGAAAATACATAAACAACAGGGATTCACTGTACAACACAGAGAACTATATGCAATACCTTGTAATAACTATAATGAAGAATTTAAAAATACAGATAAAAGCATGTGTATGTATAACCAATCACTTGCTGTACACTTGAAACTAACACAGTATTATAAATCAACCATACTTCAGTAACAAAGACCCAGCATAGCCAAAAACAAGGAAGGATTTTTAAAAAGAATACACTTAAATATATCATAAATTATCGTCAAAAGAATGAATTTTAAAGATATTTTTTAAATGTTCAAGCCTTGCCATCCTGTTGCAAGTATTCAGCTCTGACAGTCATGCAAAATCAGCCACAGACAATGCATAACAATGTATGACTATATATCTATACGATTTTATTTACAAATAACACTGCAAATTTTTTTTAGCTCATGGGACACAGTTTTCAGACTCCAAATCTAGAAAACCTAGGAGACTATAAATAATAAGGAGTTTTTGCTTTAACCCAACAAAAAACAGGAAACCACCGGATGGCTTTACCAAGGAGATAAATGGCTGAATGTACATTTTGAAGATCACTCTACCCAAGATGGTAATAGTGTATCAGAGAATGGAGTAAATCAGAGTGCAAACTGCAGAATAATTTGTTGGTTACAGCAGTTGAGAGATACTGCTGGAAGATGATTTTTGGAAGGATGACAGAGATGGCAGGAGGTCAGTCTGTAGGGCTGTGTATTTGTGTGTGCACAGACATGCATAAACCTTCCATTAGGACAGAGGCTGTACATTTTTTTTTGACATTTTCCTTTGTGTGAATAAACAGATTCTGCAACATCTGTAACATAATTCTAAAGAAAGAGGCAGAGTTTTGCCTATGAGAATGGCACTGGAGTGATTAAATGATGATTTCCTGTACACTGTGATTTATATGAGTTATAAAGAGACGGTGTAAAAGACAAATATGTGATGTCACATACTTGTGAAATCTAAAAAACAGTACAAGTGAACTTATTTACACAACAGAAACAAGCTCACAAATATAGAAACAAACATATGGTTACCAAAGGGGGAGGAAGAATAAACTGGGGGTATGGGATGAACAGATGCACACAACCATTCTGAAAATACATAAACAACAGGGATTCACTGTACAACACAGAGAACTATATGCAATACCTTGTAATAACTATAATGAAGAATTTAAAAATACAGATAAAAGCATGTGTATGTATAACCAATCACTTGCTGTACACTTGAAACTAACACAGTATTATAAATCAACCATACTTCAGTAACAAAGACCCAGCATAGCCAAAAACAAGGAAGGATTTTTAAAAAGAATACACTTAAATATATCATAAATTATCGTCAAAAGAATGAATTTTAAAGATATTTTTTAAATGTTCAAGCCTTGCCATCCTGTTGCAAGTATTCAGCTCTGACAGTCATGCAAAATCAGCCACAGACAATGCATAACAATGTATGACTATATATCTATACGATTTTATTTACAAATAACACTGCAAATTTTTTTTAGCTCATGGGACACAGTTTTCAGACTCCAAATCTAGAAAACCTAGGAGACTATAAATAATAAGGAGTTTTTGCTTTAACCCAACAAAAAACAGGAAACCACCGGATGGCTTTACCAAGGAGATAAATGGCTGAATGTACATTTTGAAGATCACTCTACCCAAGATGGTAATAGTGTATCAGAGAATGGAGTAAATCAGAGTGCAAACTGCAGAATAATTTGTTGGTTACAGCAGTTGAGAGATACTGCTGGAAGATGATTTTTGGAAGGATGACAGAGATGGCAGGAGGTCAGTCTGTAGGGCTGTGTATTTGTGTGTGCACAGACATGCATAAACCTTCCATTAGGACAGAGGCTATACGTTTTTTTTTTTTTCTGACATTTTCCTGTGTGTGAATAAACAGATTCTGCAACATCTGTAACATAATTCTAAAGAAAGAGGCAGAGTTTTGCCTATGAGAATGGCACTGGAGTGATTAAATGATGATTTCCTGTACACTGTGATTTATATGAGTTATAGGGAAGAGGAGAGCTGTACTGACCAGGTGATTTAATGTTCTCTTCCTCACAACTTGCAAAACATTATGAGATGGTGAGAATGATATCACCAGAGGCATTCTGAAACTGCCTGAAATTGATCACCACTAGACAATAGCTTCCTTTTAGCCTTGCTACTTCTCAGATGGTTGGCTGTCTGAAATAACTATTTTTGAAAGCCTTTTTATTAGAATGCTTTCCCCTGCACTGAATGGTCGCTTAGGTAACAAAACACCCAGCTGAGGGACAGATACATAGTAGGCAAGAGGTAAATGTTAGTGGACTCCATCTCACTTGGATGAAACAAAGTCATTTTTATACTAAAATACGAGAGAAAAGTCCAGATGATGGTCAATATCAGATTAGGTAGGGCCCATAAATGTGACCTTTCTTAATAAGGAAATTCTTTTTATGAAATTTTTTATGTTGTACTGGGTCTAGCTGATTAAGAATGCTGTGATAGTTGCGGGTGAACAGGTGAAATTTATTTCTCCCTGCAGCTCTCACATTGCCACAGGTGTGGCCGGTGCCACAGCGGATGCCTGAACACATTACCTGGGTCATTTCTCAGGCTGTGTTTACAGCAAGCAACTGAGGGGTGAGGTAATATCACCCTCAGAGACAAACGTTTGCTTGTCTCCAGCTTGCTATAAAGCCACTCAGTCTCCTTCAGTGTTACAACACTTTCTGCATGCAGACATCTGACTACACCCCCTGCATGGCATGTGCAGGGCAAGGAGAACTGAAACAAATGCGTGGATACTCAGGTGACTTACTGTGCCTTTGATGTGACGAAACCCTTTGTCTCTGACCAAGCAGTTTCATGTCTTCTGCCAGCATCTATGAAGAAAGCATCAGGCCCAACTTAATCCAAAATTTTAAGTAGGGGATAATCAAATCCTAGTCATGACAAAAAAGGCCCTAAACTTTATATTTTTTTACATAAATATTTTATACTGAATACATCTAATTACACACAAAAAGACTCTTGGTAATTTATAATTATGATCATGGAATGCGTTGACTTCCTTCTTAATACAGAAATAGAAATCCTCAGTTGTCGAACTAAGATGCAATTGAAGGAGTAAGCTGGCGTCTTAGTCAGAGGTGTTTCCTCATCTTTCAGTTCCTGGTGCCTAGCACAGTGTCGTGACAGAGAGACAGCATGTGTACACACACACACGTACACAGGATATAAAAAGAGAAAGGAAAGTAAGAGACGTACAATTGAATGAAGACATCAAGGAGATTCTTCTTAAAGATAATTGATGAGAGACTTCCAGTGGCTAAGACTAATGCAGGAGGGCCGGGTTAGATCTCTGGTCAGGAAACGAGATCCCATCTGCCACAGCTAAGACCCAGCACAGCCAAATGAATAAATATTTTTAGTAAGCTAATGGAGGGGGCTTCCCTGGTGGTCCAGTGGGTAAAGAGTCTGTCTTGAAGCGCAAGGGGCACCCATTCGATCCCTGGCCCGGGGAGATCCCACGTGCCACGAAGCTACTGGACCGGTGTGTCTAATTACAAGTCAGAGCTCTGGAGCGCATGCACCCAGAGCCGGTGCTCTGCAACGAGAGGGGCCACTGCGACAGGAGGCCCATGCAGGCCAAAGAATTAAGATGGACGAAAATAAATGAAGGACGAATAAAAGAGGCTAAAATTAAAAAAAAAAAAAAAAAAAAAAAAAGCTAATGGATGACCCAAGCATGAGCTTTAGACAACCTTAGGTAGAATTCCTCTCAGACTCTCAAATGACACAGAAAACAATCACAAAATTACCGTTATAAAACTCTTTAATTACAAGGTAGAAGGGAGATGTAGAAATCAGGTGAGTTGGGGTAGGGAAGGCAAATCACCCTAAGAATAAAAGAGGGGTTAAAGAAGAATGAAGGAAAAGAAAACTAGGAAAAAACGAGAAGAAAGGCAGAGAAGGAGGCTGGGAAGAGGAGAGGGAAAGAAAGGAAAAAGGGAAGGAGAGAAGAAGGGGGTCAAACTGATTTATTCTAGCTTCACTTTCTTCCCATATGATTAGTAACTCACCTTGATATTGTTTGAACCTTTCAGCCAGGCAAGGTGGGGAGAAGATGACTATTTTTATACACTTGACTTAACCACACCTGCCATTTAACTGGCAGCCGCTGCCTGCTCCCAGGACAGCACCTGGAGAGGGTGCCTGTAGAATATCCGAAGGGTGGTGGGAAACCCTGACAAGTGACAGCAGGGCAGGATCTGATCCTCAACAAATGAAACCTGTCAGCCCTCTCTTCAAAGGCTGCCACCTTTCATATCCCTGCTCGGCTGAGCTAGCTTTTTACAGAGACTGCTGGTATTATTCAGCTGGTTTGATTTTCCTTTTTATGACAACCCTCCCCTGGAGGCCATCCATCTCTTCACCATCTTGGAAAAGGTCTCTAACGGAATGGTATTTCGATATAATTTATGACTCTCCACTGTAAACACAGATACAGTTGTATCTTAGCACTGCAAAGAATGCTAATGGCCTGTCTTGGGTTGCTCTTATCTGGGATAAAATTAGTAGCAAAACACTTAAGGAATTGAGATGGGCTGGCTGAATGAAGATGAAAGGAAGAACAAAAAACAAGCAAACATCAACCCCTAGAAGGAAAAACAGGGAGATTAAGGTCAACTTCTCCACGGTCTTTAATTACTTTTGTATTCGTACATATCACAGGGAGCTACGAGGAATGGGTAAAATAACCTATAATTCAAAGTTATTAACAACGCTGTAGACAACAGCATCTGAATTGTGATATATTAAAGATACAAGAAACCTTAAAATGTCCCTAATGTCCCTGGAAGACTCAGAACTGTTAATACTTCAACTTCTCGGACTTGCGGCCAGTCCAGGGGCTTAGAATCCCGCCTGCCACCGCAAGAGACACCGGTTTCATTCCTGGACTGGGAAGATTCCACATACCTCAGGGTAACTATGCCCGCAGGCGCCACAACTGCTGAGCCCAGGCTCAACAAGAGAAGCCACAGTAATGAGAGAAAGCACACTGACATCAGTGAAGACCCGCTCCACGCAACCACAAATAAGAAACAAATGAACATTTTAAAAATTCCAATTCCCAAATTGAGGAGGGTTTGAATAAAAAACGCTTACATGCTTTTTGTTTGTACATGCTGACGATTCTCACCTCAGGAATACAAACACCGTAAGAACAGTCAAAACTATCTTGAATAACAAATTCAAGGGCTACCAGTACCTGACTTTAGGACCTTTCCTAATAGCACGGGAATTCAGACAGCGTGGGCAGCAGAGGCAGACCTGTGCTTGGCTCCAGTCCACTCTTCCCGAAGAGGTTTCTTTTGGCTCCTGTGAGTAGCTTAGCTCCCTACTCTAGGAGGCTCTCTCTGCCGCCAGCCTGGGGCCCACTGTCCCTCCCCACCCCCACATTGACTAGACGCGGATCAGGCGCCCCGCCCATCTCTACAAAATAAGCACCGTATCCGCTTAGGGACACACCACTAGGGTCACTTGAGTTGCAACAATCACCAAGTTAGTAAAAAGTGGAAAGCCAATCTTATCAATAAATGATATCGAACTGCAGTTGATTGGATAACTAAATACAGACTTCCTGACTGAAAAATGCAGGGGGATGGAAAAAGTAGCAAAACACTTAAGGAATTGAGATGGGCTGGCTGAATGAAGATGAAAGGAAGAACAAAAAACAAGCAAACATCAACCCCTAGAAGGAAAAACAGGGAGATTAAGGTCAACTTCTCCACGGTCTTTAATTACTTTTGTATTCGTACATATCACAGGGAGCTACGAGGAATGGGTAAAATAACCTATAATTCAAAGTTATTAACAACGCTGTAGACAACAGCATCTGAATTGTGATATATTAAAGATACAAGAAACCTTAAAATGTCCCTAATGTCCCTGGAAGACTCAGAACTGTTAATACTTCAACTTCTCGGACTTCGCGGGCCAGTCCAGGGGCTTAGAATCCCGCCTGCCACCGCAAGAGACACCGGTTTCATTCCTGGACTGGGAAGATTCCACATACCTCAGGGTAACTATGCCCGCAGGCGCCACAACTGCTGAGCCCAGGCTCAACAAGAGAAGCCACAGTAATGAGAGAAAGCACACTGACATCAGTGAAGACCCGCTCCACGCAACCACAAATAAGAAACAAATGAACATTTTAAAAATTCCAATTCCCAAATTGAGGAGGGTTTGAATAAAAAACGCTTACATGCTTTTTGTTTGTACATGCTGACGATTCTCACCTCAGGAATACAAACACCGTAAGAACAGTCAAAACTATCTTGAATAACAAATTCAAGGGCTACCAGTACCTGACTTTAGGACCTTTCCTAATAGCACGGGAATTCAGACAGCGTGGGCAGCAGAGGCAGACCTGTGCTTGGCTCCAGTCCACTCTTCCCGAAGAGGTTTCTTTTGGCTCCTGTGAGTAGCTTAGCTCCCTACTCTAGGAGGCTCTCTCTGCCGCCAGCCTGGGGCCCACTGTCCCTCCCCACCCCCACATTGACTAGACGCGGATCAGGCGCCCCGCCCATCTCTACAAAATAAGCACCGTATCCGCTTAGGGACACACCACTAGGGTCACTTGAGTTGCAACAATCACCAAGTTAGTAAAAAGTGGAAAGCCAATCTTATCAATAAATGATATCGAACTGCAGTTGATTGGATAACTAAATACAGACTTCCTGACTCATAAAGAATGATTAACATTGTTTACCAACTGTTAATATCATGCGCATCCCTAGTGCCTCCCCCATCATTGCCAACATTTGGTATCGTCCGCCTCGCTCCTCTGGCCTTTCGGGTAGTTGGCAGGTGTAGGACTTTGCGATCTCCACAAGCTTTTCCTAATTATGGCTGATGACCTTTCCCGGGCTCATTATCCCTTGGAATCTCCACTTGAGTGAAACTTCATCAAGTATTATGCTTGCTTTTCTATTGAGTCCTTCATCTTTTCAAGCTTAGGGATTCGTCAGTTACTTTATATATTCTGAATATAAAATATATACGGTGACCATTATCCCTCATTCTATCAGATTGTTTGGTCCCTCTGACAATGGAAATAAAGAAAAGAGGCCAGAGTAAGTATGAGAAACGCCATAATGAGTGATAAGAGTCCACAGAGCAAAGAAAAAAGAGATTGAGAAAAACAAACGGCTACCTGGTAGTGTGACTTTGCAAAAGTACCTGCTTAAAATTTTGTTGTCAGAGCTGCTTCAGGTCCTAGCTCACAGCCCTCCAACCTTCACGTTTAGTTAGAGTTAATACACATCTTTAAATTAAACGGTCTAGAGATAAGAAAGCTACAGACAACAACTACAAAACCCAGAGGGCATCAAGATGGAGAAACATCAGACCTTAAACAGACCCTGTCTGAGTCTTATTATACGTTCACTGTACTGTATTAGCATTTTAAATGCCACGCCTACCAGCTGCCCCCACCAGACACTAAGGACCAAAAGATAAGGGGTGGTGGCACCCCTATCCCTGGGAAAAGCTGTTTCCCTTCCCATAGACTAGCAATATCCTCCCAGTATTAGCCTCAAGCCTTCTCCTTTAGTCGTTTCAAAAGTAAATCCCTCCAGCCACATGGACAATATGCTAATTTGTGAACTTAGTTCCTGTTTCTCTATTATTCAGCCACTGAACAGAGCTTGTACTATGCAGATCTCAGTTTAGGTGTGTGGTTTTTTGGGCTGGTTGTAAAAAACCATCCCTCCAGCCAACATGGGACCAATCTTATCAATAAATGATACATGCAGTTGATTGGCCTTGACTCATAAAGAATGATTAACATTGTTTACCAACTGTTAATATCATGCGCATCCCTAGTGCCTCCCCCATCATTGCCAACATTTGGTATCGTCCGCCTCGCTCCTCTGGCCTTTCGGGTAGTTGGCAGGTGTAGGACTTTGCGATCTCCACAAGCTTTTCCTAATTATGGCTGATGACCTTTCCCGGGCTCATTATCCCTTGGAATCTCCACTTGAGTGAAACTTCATCAAGTATTATGCTTGCTTTTCTATTGAGTCCTTCATCTTTTCAAGCTTAGGGATTCGTCAGTTACTTTATATATTCTGAATATAAAATATATACGGTGACCATTATCCCTCATTCTATCAGATTGTTTGGTCCCTCTGACAATGGAAATAAAGAAAAGAGGCCAGAGTAAGTATGAGAAACGCCATAATGAGTGATAAGAGTCCACAGAGCAAAGAAAAAAGAGATTGAGAAAAACAAACGGCTACCTGGTAGTGTGACTTTGCAAAAGTACCTGCTTAAAATTTTGTTGTCAGAGCTGCTTCAGGTCCTAGCTCACAGCCCTCCAACCTTCACGTTTAGTTAGAGTTAATACACATCTTTAAATTAAACGGTCTAGAGATAAGAAAGCTACAGACAACAACTACAAAACCCAGAGGGCATCAAGATGGAGAAACATCAGACCTTAAACAGACCCTGTCTGAGTCTTATTATACGTTCACTGTACTGTATTAGCATTTTAAATGCCACGCCTACCAGCTGCCCCCACCAGACACTAAGGACCAAAAGATAAGGGGTGGTGGCACCCCTATCCCTGGGAAAAGCTGTTTCCCTTCCCATAGACTAGCAATATCCTCCCAGTATTAGCCTCAAGCCTTCTCCTTTAGTCGTTTCAAAAGTAAATCCCTCCAGCCACATGGACAATATGCTAATTTGTGAACTTAGTTCCTGTTTCTCTATTATTCAGCCACTGAACAGAGCTTGTACTATGCAGATCTCAGTTTAGGTGTGTGGTTTTTTGGGCTGGTTGAACCTGAAGGGAAAAAGAAACTCCCACCAGCTTCCCATCCGTGATGGAGCCAAGAGAGCCATGGCCAGACAAGGGCCCCACAACAGGGTCCTTATGACTTAACCCAATCGCAGCTTGGAAAGTACTGAACAAAAATAACTTACAATGCTTCCCTGGCAGTCCAGTGGTAAAGAATCCACCTGCCATTGCAGGGGACAAAGATTCGGTTCCTGATCTGGGAAGATCCCACATGTCGAGGGGCAACTAAGCCCATAACTACTGAGCATGCATTCCCTAGAGCCATGATTTTCAATAAGACAAGTCACCATAATAAAAAGCCTGCACACAGCAAAGAAGACCAGTGCAGCCAAAAATAAATTAAAAAAAAATAAATAACTGTTACAGTTACCCACCAACCAATCAGGACTGAATGTCTTTCTCACCTTATTTGTGGTTTTTACCTTTATAGTCTAAGGCCATTTGGCCTAACAGTGGGACTGACTTTGCAGTACCTGGCCTGACTGGGTCTCCCTGGGTTGAAAGCCCATTAAAATCCTGCTGTTATTTTGCCTAACAGTGAAGTTGCCTGTCAGGGCTTTTCTTTCAGTTGACAACTCTGTTAAGAGATCCTTTGCACACACTGAAACTCTCAATTTTCATATAATCTGATACAGACAACTTTTTTTTCAACCTGTAATACTCTCACTGTCCTGTTCAGAAAATCTTTATCTGCTCCAAAGAAGTAATGATGTTCTCTTATGTGTCCAGTGAAAGCTTCATTATTCTCCCTTTTCATATTTAGTTCTACAGTATATGTGGAATTATTTTGTTTATAAAAAGCAAAGGGACTTACATGGGAGACTCTTACTTGTTCTTATTCTCCCACCTTGAGAGGAGCAGATCTTTGCACCCACGCACCAGAATCTTAAAAGCGTACTTGGCGACTTTAAAAGGAAACAGTCAGGTATTCAGTGCAGATGGTCTCAATAACACCTCACTAAAGGCTATATTCTTTAACTGGCCACAGCCGTGGAAACCGTGGGCCAAACTAATACATTTCAAAGGCAGAGTGTATGGAGTCTCTGATGGCCTGAGCCCAGCAGGCAGGTTCAGTGAGGTCATACCCTGTCAACGAACTCCTCCCATGGTGGCGAGGACCATGATGGGTTACTACCTTTTCTTTCTCCTTTGATTGGCCAACTTACCCAGCACCACTGAGTGAAAACTCTTTCCTCCCTTGCACTTCAGTATTATCTACAGAGAATGCTACAAGAGGTCAGAGGGCTTCCCAGGCGGCTCAGTGGTAAAGAATCTGCCTACCAATGCAGGAGAGGTGGGTTCAGTTTCTGGGTCAGGAAGATCCCCTGAAGAAGGAAATGGCAACCCACTCTAATAGTCTTGCCTGGAAAATACCTGGAAGGCTACAGTCTGTGAAGTCCCAAAGAGTTAGACACAACTGAGTATACACGCACACACACAAGAGAGACCAGAAGGATTTTGACTTTATATAGATAGTGCATATATAGACATATGACTTTACCTAAATAAAGTAAAACTCTGTTGAGCCATGAGCCAAATGTCAGTGCAACTTACTGCATGTAAGTTATACTTCAGTACAAAGATAATTGTCATGTATACTGACATTCATGTGATATTGGAAAAGATGCTTTAAGTTAACAATGTTACATGTTTTTCAACTCTCAGGTTAGTAAGGTTAAGCACGGTGCTTCTAAATGATGAAAAACAGGTTAAGTTAATAACAATTTGTTAAGGTCAGTAAAACTTTTTTGATGCACTTTCTAGACACTGAAGAAAGTAATGACTCCATTGACCAGAAAATAAATATGCTTGCAAATCGTGGTTTTCAGTACTTTTCTTCTAAACAAAATTATAGGTATACATAATGAAGGTTTCTACTGACAGATTATTGAACATTTTTTGATGATAAAAAATAAGGAAAAATTTTAATTGCAACTTGAAAGGAACTTGGCATACTGAGTGATTTTATGGGCCAAACTTTTATCCCTTTCTTCTTATCTGTGTACATAAGTAATTAGTATTTATCTTTCTTTTAAAAGAAAAAAAGAAAAGATTAAACTGGCGTTGGTATCTGCCTTTCTACTGAGAAGAAATATTCTTCTGTAAATAAATGATTTACTTGATAAAAGTTCCTTAATTCTTTCAAAAAAATATTTTTTAATAAGATACTGCAGATGATGGGTCTACTGCCCCCTTTGGTCATATTCAAACTCCTCCCATGGTGGCGAGGACCATGATGGGTTACTACCTTCTTTCTCCTTTGATTGGCCAACTTACCCAGCACCACTGAGTGAAAACTCTTTCCTCCCTTGCACTTCAGTATTATCTACAGAGAATGCTACAAGAGGTCAGAGGGCTTCCCAGGCGGCTCAGTGGTAAAGAATCTGCCTACCAATGCAGGAGAGGTGGGTTCAGTTTCTGGGTCAGGAAGATCCCCTGAAGAAGGAAATGGCAACCCACTCTAATAGTCTTGCCTGGAAAATACCTGGAAGGCTACAGTCTGTGAAGTCCCAAAGAGTTAGACACAACTGAGTATACACGCACACACACAAGAGAGACCAGAAGGATTTTGACTTTATATAGATAGTGCATATATAGACATATGACTTTACCTAAATAAAGTAAAACTCTGTTGAGCCATGAGCCAAATGTCAGTGCAACTTACTGCATGTAAGTTATACTTCAGTACAAAGATAATTGTCATGTATACTGACATTCATGTGATATTGGAAAAGATGCTTTAAGTTAACAATGTTACATGTTTTTCAACTCTCAGGTTAGTAAGGTTAAGCACGGTGCTTCTAAATGATGAAAAACAGGTTAAGTTAATAACAATTTGTTAAGGTCAGTAAAACTTTTTTGATGCACTTTCTAGACACTGAAGAAAGTAATGACTCCATTGACCAGAAAATAAATATGCTTGCAAATCGTGGTTTTCAGTACTTTTCTTCTAAACAAAATTATAGGTATACATAATGAAGGTTTCTACTGACAGATTATTGAACATTTTTTGATGATAAAAAATAAGGAAAAATTTTAATTGCAACTTGAAAGGAACTTGGCATACTGAGTGATTTTATGGGCCAAACTTTTATCCCTTTCTTCTTATCTGTGTACATAAGTAATTAGTATTTATCTTTCTTTTAAAAGAAAAAAAGAAAAGATTAAACTGGCGTTGGTATCTGCCTTTCTACTGAGAAGAAATATTCTTCTGTAAATAAATGATTTACTTGATAAAAAGTTCCTTTCAAATAAAGAATACAGTTTAGCCAAAATATTTTTATAGATTGAGTTGAGAAAAGAATTATATCAATATTTGTAACTGAAATAATATTAATCCAAGTGAGTTCAAATACTTAGAGCCTTTTAGCTGTAGGATGCTATATATAACAATATTCTCTATGTATAATTTATAAATATTTTACAAATACATTTTATTATAAAGTTTCATATGTTGATAAATAGAATACTTTTCAAGATAAACAATTACATTAGGATAAATGTTTTTAAAAATGGTGAAAAGAAATGCATTCAAATGGAAACAAATAAAATTTCTCTTAAAGAAAAGCTTGCTGGTGAATTTATAACATGACTGATGGTGGTGTGATTTGTGATTTGTAACAAGAAATATATACTTAAAACAAACAAACAACAAAAAAGAAATACATACTTGTTCTTTCCTGTTTCTGGCGCAGATCTCCTAAGCACTTGAATTTAAATAAAAGTGGCTTTTGTTATATTCATGAGGTGGTTCTTGGACCTCACCTAAGGATGGGTGCTGGTTGCTAGAGAAACCAGCTCTGTGATTAGAGGTTGAAACTTCCAGTTCACCCAGTGACCTCTGAGGAGGGGAGAAGTGACCAGAAGTTGAATCAGTTGCCAGTGCAGATCATTTAAGCAATCATGCACGTTGCAATAATGTTTCCATAAAAGCCCCCCAAAGACAGGGGTTGGAGAGCTTTCCATAGACATTCAGAGAGACTGGTGCCTTCAGAGAGAATAAGGAATCTCCTCACCCTTTCTCCATATTTGGTCCTGTGCATCTCTTCCATCTGGCTGTTCCTGAGTTAGATCTTTGTATAGTAAACTGGTAATCTAGTAGGTGAAATTTTTACTGAGTTCTATGAGTCGCTCAGGTGAATTAATTGTACCCAAGCAGGGTGTAATAGAAATTTGGCATACTGAGTGATTTTATGGGCCAAACTTTTATCCCTTTCTTCTTATCTGTGTACATAAGTAATTAGTATTTATCTTTCTTTTAAAAGAAAAAAAGAAAAGATTAAACTGGCGTTGGTATCTGCCTTTCTACTGAGAAGAAATATTCTTCTGTAAATAAATGATTTACTTGATAAAAAGTTCCTTTCAAATAAAGAATACAGTTTAGCCAAAATATTTTTATAGATTGAGTTGAGAAAAGAATTATATCAATATTTGTAACTGAAATAATATTAATCCAAGTGAGTTCAAATACTTAGAGCCTTTTAGCTGTAGGATGCTATATATAACAATATTCTCTATGTATAATTTATAAATATTTTACAAATACATTTTATTATAAAGTTTCATATGTTGATAAATAGAATACTTTTCAAGATAAACAATTACATTAGGATAAATGTTTTTAAAAATGGTGAAAAGAAATGCATTCAAATGGAAACAAATAAAATTTCTCTTAAAGAAAAGCTTGCTGGTGAATTTATAACATGACTGATGGTGGTGTGATTTGTGATTTGTAACAAGAAATATATACTTAAAACAAACAAACAACAAAAAAGAAATACATACTTGTTCTTTCCTGTTTCTGGCGCAGATCTCCTAAGCACTTGAATTTAAATAAAAGTGGCTTTTGTTATATTCATGAGGTGGTTCTTGGACCTCACCTAAGGATGGGTGCTGGTTGCTAGAGAAACCAGCTCTGTGATTAGAGGTTGAAACTTCCAGTTCACCCAGTGACCTCTGAGGAGGGGAGAAGTGACCAGAAGTTGAATCAGTTGCCAGTGCAGATCATTTAAGCAATCATGCACGTTGCAATAATGTTTCCATAAAAGCCCCCCAAAGACAGGGGTTGGAGAGCTTTCCATAGACATTCAGAGAGACTGGTGCCTTCAGAGAGAATAAGGAATCTCCTCACCCTTTCTCCATATTTGGTCCTGTGCATCTCTTCCATCTGGCTGTTCCTGAGTTAGATCTTTGTATAGTAAACTGGTAATCTAGTAGGTGAAATTTTTACTGAGTTCTATGAGTCGCTCAGGTGAATTAATTGTACCCAAGCAGGGTGTAATAGAAACTTGTTATCTTTTGCTGGTGAGTCAGAAGCACAGGTGGCTATCTGGGGTTTCGACTGGCATCTAAAGTAAGTTGGGGGAGAGAGAGAGGTAAGGTCAAGAAGGGAGATCTTGTAGGACTAAGCCTCTTACTCTGACACCACGTGACACCATCTCAGGGCAGATAGGAGGCTCCTCAGGTGGCACTAGTGGTAAAGAACCCATCTGCCAGTGTAGGTAATACCTGAGTTGTGGGTTTGATCCCTGGGTTGTAAAGATCTCCTGGAGGAGGGCATAGCAATCAACTCCACTATTCTTGTCTGGAAAATTCCATGAACAGAGGAGGCTGGTGAGCCACAGTCCATAGGGTCACAAAGAGTTGGACTTGACTAAAGTGACTTAGCATGCACACTGGGCAGATAGTGTCTCAGTTGAGTTGATCTGTAGGACACCCAACTAGTGTCCAAAACCTGCTTATTGATCTTATGGAAGCTCCCCTTTCCACATATTGGAATTGGGTCCAGGGTCCCAAAACAACGGATTATCAACTTACTATAAGATTTTCATATTGTTGAATATATTTTAAAGATTAGTCTACATGTCTTAAAAAAACTTCAGCATTAAATATGCCAGGAATGGGCTTTCCTGGTAGCTCAGTGGTAAAGAGTTAGCCTGCCAATGCAGGAGACACGAGTTCGATCCCTGATCCGGGAAGATCCCACATGCTGCGGAGCAACTAAGCCCGTGAGCCACAACTGTAGAGCCTGTGCTCTAGAGCCTCAGAGCCACAACTATTGAAGCCCATGTGACCTAGAGTCCGAGTTCCACAACAAGAGAAGTCACCACAACAAGAAGCCTGCTCACCTCAACTAGAGAGTAGCCCCCAATTGCAGCACCAATGAAAACCCAGAAGAGCCCAAATAAATATTGCATTTCTCAAAAAAAAAAAAAAAAATGCCAGGAATGACAATATTTACAACTGCCTACACATATTTTTATTTTTTAAACTAATTAAAGAATATTTATTGGTCTTCCCTGGTGGTCCAGTGGGGAAGGACACTGCCTTGCAGTGCAAGGGGTGCTGGTTCGATCCCTGGCCTGGGAAGGTCCCACTTGCCATGGAGCAGCTGGACCGATGTGTCCAACTACTGAGTGGGAGCTCTGGAGTGCATGCACCCAGAGCCAGTGCTCTGCAGTGAAAGAGGCCACTGTGATGGGAGGCCCACACAGGCCCAAAGAACAAAGATAAATAATAAAAGGAAAGATGAATAGAAATGGCAAAAAAAAAAAAGATAAAAACAAAAGAAAGGTTAAAAAAAAAAAAATTATTTGGCTATCAGATCTTAGTGTGGGCACCTGAGATCTTTAGTTGGAGCATATGAACTCTTAGTTGCAGTATGTGGAATCTAGTTTCCTGATCAGGGATTGAATCCAGGCTCCTGCATTGGGAGAATGGATTTTTAGTCACTGGCCCACCCACCAGGGATGTCCCACAACTGTCCACACTTAAGAGTAAATGTTTTACATCATTTTAAACATTTGTGAGAGGTTGACATTTTCAAAATTCATTTGTAAATACATGAACAAACAAAGTTTGAGGAGCAGTGTTCAAGACCTCAAGAACAGCCACGTAGAAACTGTCAGTAGGTGGATTTTGGACATCAGAGAACCCTTCAGACAGGGTCCTTCTAGGGTTACTCTGCCGCTTCCAGGATGGGATTCACACAAGAACATAACAAGCATGATGTGGCCTCACTGGCTCCTGCAGCTTCATTTCCTGAGTGATGTTTCCCACAGTCCTGTAGATTAATCCACAAAAACAGAACATTTGGTACTTCTCTGAAAGGACACAGGCTTTCCCCAGAGGGCTTACCATTTTTGTCTCCATTCCTATTGGACAGGCAAACAACTCCTCCTCCTCAGAACTCAGGTCGGCCTCTTCTCCTTCTCTGGAAATATTCCTGGGTGACCACATAAAGATTTATACTTTGGTCAGGATTAGAACCTCTTATTAAGTGTTTTCACCATTGTTAAAGCCCATTAATTCCCTCAGAACAGGATTTTTTTTTTTTTCTTTTAAACTTTGAGCTTTTTAACACTGTCTATTACATAGGGCATAGTGTTTATAGAGTGAATTAATTTAAGAACAAACACTGAATTGATTTTTTTATTCAATAGAACAAAGTGGGTTTATTTGAAACAACTGAGGAAGATATATCTGGATGACCTTAAACCCTTAATTTTATAGTATCTGAGAGGTAAATATGTTTTATTTTTTTAATATTGAAGTTATTTAAGAAATACTACACAAATAGAATATCTGAGAGGCATGTTGCTAATTACAGAATCAAAAAAACATAAGAATTCTATAGTTAGGGCTTCCCTGGTGGCTCAACATAAAAGCATCCACTTGCCAATGCAAGAGATGTGGGTTTAATCCCTGGGTCTGGAAGATCTCCTGGAGAAGGAAATGGCAACCTACTCCAGTACTCTTGCCTGAAAAATCCTGTGGACAGAGGCACCTGGTGGGCTATAGTCCATGGGACTGCAAGAGTCAGACATAACTTAGCAGCTAAACAACAATAGCAATTTTGTAGTTATTACCTGTTTAGTTTCATAGTAAATGCATCTTTCTAAAGTAAGCATTCTTCTAAGTATGGTGAACATATGGCTTTTACAAACCTACTGACTCTATTAACATTTCTCAGTACAGTGCCCTGATTATCAAAAATTACAACATCGTGCTGTCATAAATATCCTATTTAGTTGGAAATAAATAATGGAATGATGATTCAGTTTGCTCATGATTGAGCAAAATATTGAGATGATAAACAGTAAACCATAGCAATCTCAAAACCAAAACCTAAACCAAAACAATTTCCCCCTTTATTTCAAGATTTGAGGACCCACTGGCTGACAGGATGGCCGATTGATTCCCAAAAGGCATGGCTGCCTAACTAGCTCACTCACTGCCTAGCTCAAAGGTTTAGTGGCTGGCTGACTAGCTGCCTGGCAGGCTGACCGGCTTACCTGCTAACTGACTGGCTGACTGTCTTCATGTGTGGCCAGCTGACTAGCTAACTGTCTGATTAAAGGGATGACCAATTACACAGCAGTCTGCCGCTCTGACTCAAGGGCTGTATGGCTGATGGTCTGACTGAGTTTGCCTGATTAAATTCATAGTCAGTGCATTGAATGCACATTTTCTGGAGGCTGCGTTCGGCTGCACACACACACACTCCCTCAGAATGCAAAACTCCTGACCATGTTTGTGGTGTCTAGGACTGCATAAAAGTCACTTTGATTTCAGAAGACTAATTGCACCTGAGAAACTCCAACTTCTGATGCTTAGTATTCCACATCCAGAAATCATTAGGGAAGAACTAGGAGCTCCATCTACAGTTAGTTAGATGTGCTAAGGCAAGAATAAATTAAATAATCCCTACTGTGTTTACAATAGTCTAGAGGATCCCCGCCTTTATGGATGAGGGTGCAAATGATTATTAGTTAGGAATCAATGGTCTCTTTTTATTGACCCATGTCAATAAAATGGGTAATAATTCTTCCTGTTCATCACAGAGATCACATAATCAGACCCCATTGTATCTCTCAGGTAGTAAATCTTGTTTCAAAAATGACGAAAGGCAAGCAGGTTTCCATTAGGGAACTTCTTTCCATCCTGTTTTCTGGTGAGGCTATGTATCACTGTGTCTTGCTCACCTGCCACCTGATGCTCCTGGTCCAAATTCTCTTTCCAGAGTTAGAACACATATTTAATAAGATCCATAGACTACATTCTTAATGAGGCCTTTCCCAGCCCTGAGGACCATCAAGTTTGCCATGAAGTTTCTGACGGTGCTCTTCCCTGTCGTAAGTGCTTGCCTTGAAGAAAATAAAGCCAATAAGAGTGAGCATGAGAGAAGGAATAAAAGAAGAGAGGAAAGGGGATTCACAAATGTTCTCTTTGTGCATATTCAAAAAGAAGAATAAAGCAGAAAAGAAAAGAGAGTCAAGATTGAGGGAAGGCCTTCTAGAGGCTACATTTAAGTTAAGGAAAGAAAACTTTTGATCTGGCTTCATCCCATTTGTCAAAACTAAGTCCAGGTGGCACTAACTCCCTTGAATATACTGTGTACTCAGTTGCTCAGTTGTATCCAACTGTTTTTGGCCCCATGGACTGTAGTACCCATGGGACTCCTCTGCCCATGGAATTTTCCAGACAAGAATACTGGAGTGGGTTGCCATTTCCTCCTCCACGGCATCTTCCCAACCCAGAGATGGAAACCATGTCTCTTATGTCTCCTGTACTTGCAGGCAGATTCTTTACCACTAGCACCACCTGGGAATCCTGAGTTGTGTCTATTTGGACACTGAAGGTGTTACACCCTCAGCATCAATAATACCCTCCTGGGACAAAAAAGAATTAAGGTATGCTACCCATACAAAAAAGTGTGAGAGGATGTTACTCATACAAAAGACATGACAAATTAATGTTTAGAATGTCCTTTCCCTAGAAATACACAAAATTTACCCTAAAGGAATTCAGTCACTATTTGTGGAATATGTCCTAAGTTCTAGGCAAGATATTTTAAAACATGTTCTCATTTACTATTCCCAATACCCTTATAAAAATATATTAGAAGTACCATATTCAGATAAAAAAAAAAAAAACACAAGTATGCAGTAGGGTAAATAAATTTCAAAGAATCTGTAGTTATTAATTGGGATAGAACTTTGACTTAAAACTAGGTTTGCTAAACTCTGAATCTTATTCTTTAACAAACCATTGTGTTCCATCCAAGCAATAAAAGTAATCACTGTTATTTTAAGAAAAGTAAATTCAAGGGAATGGAGTTGACCTACATAAAAAACAATCTCTGAAATTTTCCATTAGATATATTTATGACGAGGCTTGAAGAAGGAGTCGTGAATAAGGTCTTTATCCCTTGTCTTATATGATCATTTCCCAACGCTTCCTTCAAATGGCTTGAGTCATTTCTGTCTCAGTGGTTCTTGGCAGAAGAAATGAAAGAGCTTCACAATGACACAGTTCAGGAGTTACTGCATAAATCAGCAAGAACGGACAATCTCATTATCTGGTCATGGATCCCCGACTGCAAAGAGCTTTTGCTAAAGGTAAATCCACAAATGCATCAACATAGGGAGGACCTTCTAAAAGTCAAGGCTGGATTCCAATATAAGATGACAAGCTGTGTGCAGTGACACAGGACAGATCGGAGTCCTCTGTGTTGGAAATCTATCTCTTCAGATACGGCTTCTCTTTGGTGTGATATGAAGGTGACAAGAGAATGCCACAAAGCAGATGGGAATGAAGATACCAAGTAACATGAAGAAGAATAGAGAGATACATATGGGGCAAGAAACACCGGAGCTCAGATCTGTAGGCCAATGAAATAAAACAGGACACTACTCAACAACTTAAGCATCAGGGTTCATAAGTGGTGCTCCAAAATTTCGTGTGCCACACATAGACTATTTTTTTTTAACTTTTATTTTACTGTTAGCTTTTACAGAGTTTTGTTGTTTACAGATATGTATGTTCCCAGATTAGACACATAGACTATTGATCTAATAGTTTTTATGATGCAAATTTACTGGTATTTTAGATAACTTATTTATTTTCATCAAGCAGAGTTTGACATATCTCTTTTTTGGAACGAATTCAATTATGTCTGGCATGAGACATATTGATTCAAAAATATAGGCATTAGCTAAACTTTGATCAGGACACATGATGCTCCAGATATTTTTCTAAATGCTACATATGAGTTATCTGAATAAAAAAAAAAATCCCAAGTCTGTAAAGGAGGTACATTTTCCATTCCTATTCAACAGATGAAGCCTGACTGGCTGCTAAGGAATATACATATACCCAGGTCAGGGTTCAGTGAGTCTCATTCCAGTCAATATTAAAAAATATATTTTTTAAATACCGTCTGCTAATGACCTTCTATAGTAATATACTGTCTATTTAAAATGCCTATGAGCACTCCCCTGGTGGTCCTGTGGGTAAAGACTCCACCTTGCAGGGCAAAGGACGCCAGTTTGATCCCTGGCCTGGGAAGATCCCACATGCCGCGGAGCGGCTGGACTGATGTGTTGAATTAGCGAGCCAGAGCTCTGGAGCGCATGCACCTAGAGCCGGTACTCTGCAACGAGAGAGGCCACTGCAATGGGAGGCCCACACAGGCCAAAGAACAAAGGTGGATGAAAATAGATAAATGAAAGGCCAATAAAAGAGGCCAAAAAACTTAAAAAAAAAAAAACAGTAAAATGTCTATGAATTAGTACTTTACTGACTCTCATATTTTTTTCTTTGAATCGTTGTCCTCTGTTTGCACAGTAACAAAATTATGCTCATGAGGAATGATTAAAATAGGCAGTAAGTACGAAAAAGTATTTATAAAATTATTTCAAAGCCTACATCCTTTTCACCCCAACACAATAAATAAGAATGATTGGTACCTGTTGGATATTTGGCAAAAAAATGTTTATGGGGCTTCCCTGGTGGTCCAGTGGGCAAGGACACCGCCTTGCAATGCAAGGGGCACCAATTCCATCACTGGCCTGGGAAGATCCCATGTGCTGTGGAGCGGATGGACCAATATGTCCAGGTACCGAACTGGAGCTGTGGAGTGCACGCGCCCAGAGCCGGTGCTCTGTGACGAGAGGGGCTACTCAGATGGCAGGTCAGCACAAGCCAAAGAACAAAGATAAATAAATGAAAGATCAATAGAAGTGGCCCCCCAAAAGAAAAGTGTTTTGTTACTTTTTTCTGTTCCAGATCTGTGTTTGCAAATAGGAAGAACAGTGCCTTTTTTGTTCTCTTATTGGTGTCAATAAATGCAGTGCCTGGCATATTGTAGACATTCAGAATTAATTCAGTGATGCAGAAGTTTTAATTTACTATGGAGACCCATGAACCTACCTCAGGAAGAATAAGTAGTGAAGTTCAGGTTCTTTTTGCTCACTTCTGCTTCTGTGTTGCTGCTTCAGGTTAACGTCTGAGCATCTATAGCTAAAATCTGTGAAAGCTCAAATTCATTGTCACCCAGTTCAAATGAGAGCTCTGACATACATAGCATTTGGTATTCCTTTTATTATGTGTATTTCTTGTTGTTGTTCAGTCGCTAAGTCATGACCGACTCTGTGACTCCATGAACTACAGCATGCCAGGTTTCCCTGTCCTTCACCATCTACCAGAGTTTGCTCAAACTTATGTCCATTGAGTCAGTGATGCCATCCAACCATCTCATGCTCTGTCTCTCTCTTCTCCTGCCCTCAATCTTTCCCCACATCAGAGTTTTTTCCAATATTGGCTCTTTGAATCAGGTGGCCAACATATTGGAGTTTCTGCTTTAGCATCAGTACTTCCAATGAATACTCATGGTTGATTTCCTTTAGGATTGATCTCCTTGCTGTCCAAGGGGCCCTCAAGAGTCTTCTCCAACATATTACATGCATTGCTCTATGATAATTAAAGTGTTTTTAAATATTTATGAAATGTTCAAGGAATTTTAAAGCCATTGAGATCTTATACCATGAGTTCAATTTATGATTTACTTTGAAAGTAGTTTCTGACTCTCCTAACAACTTACCATCTGGAGAAATGTTACTAACATTTGTTGGTTTCCTGTCAGAATATTTTGAAATTAATATTTTGAAATTAACTTTATATTATTTTTCCATTGTCTTTTAGTCAAGCTTTTAAATGTCAAAATGTCAAATATGCATATTGAGGTTTTTTTTTTTTTTTTTTCCCTCTTTAAGAAAACTATATATCTGAGCTTACAAGTATGATTTTCTTTCTTAGGAAATATTAGGGCTAGAAAGGGTTCAGCACTGGCAGAATGTCATGGCTAAGAGGATGTGTTTTTTGTCTGGGTTCAAGTTTGCCATTGTATATTGTAACCTTGGGCAAGTTATCTGTCTCAGCTTTGTTCTTTATAAGATGGTTTTGATTGTAAAGCCTAACCCAAAGTGTAGACTTGCAATTACATGCAAAGAACTTCAAAAGAATGCTTTGTTCTGAATAAATCCTCAATAATCATTAGCTGTTATATTTCCCCCGTTAGAACTCTCAAGGCTTCTTTTGCCACAACTAACCCATTGTGTGTTTTCTAAACTTGCTTAAATCCAACAGGCATTTAAATTCATAAGCCTTACACTTGGCTTGGTATTTGGTTTTCTTTCCTCTTATTGGATTTGAGCTTTACAAGACTGAATTAATCATATCCATTTCCTACAGTATACTACTATTATCACCATATCATTTTAAGGTGCATCTCATTTACCTTTCCCTTCAAATTCAGTCACTCTTGTCATCCATACCTCTAATAAAAAAGCTACTCCGTAAATTTTAAGATATTTTATTTTGGAATATTTTAAAGCTTATAGAAATGTTGAAAAATATGACAGAGAATTTATATCTTTGGAATTTATATTTTTATATCTTTCATCCAGTTTCTCCTATTGCAAAAAATCTTAACCAAATGAGAACTGTCAAAGTTAAATAAATAACATTGGAATGATACTGTTAAGTAACTACAAACTTTGCTCCAGTTTTATCAGCATTTCCATTAATACTCTTCTTCTGTTCTGACATTCAATCCAGACGTCTTTAGTTCATTTTATTGGGGAATAACTTTTTTAGAAAATTGAAACTCCTGTGCCCCACTGTAGACCTTTAACAAAAATTCTAGCTTTAAAAAAAAAAAAAAATAGAATTGGATTTTTTTTTTTTAATTTTATTTTTGGCCTCTTTTATTGTTTTTAAAATTTATTTATTTTCATCCATCCTTATTCTTTGGCCATTGTGGGCCTCCCATTGCAGTGGCCTCTCTCATTGCAGAGCACCAACTCTGGGTGCACGTGCTCCAGAGTACTGGCTCCTACCTAATTGGACACACCTGTTCAGTTGCTCCTCCGCATGCAAAATCTTCCCAGGCCAGGGATCAAACTGGTGCCCCTTGCATTGCAAGGCAGACTCTTTACCCACTGGACCACCAGGGAAGCCCTTAGCTGTCTTTTGACAATGATTTTAAATAGTATTTTGGTTTGTTTTTTGATAATCAGAAATGGCTATTTTCTTTCGTTTTAAAAGTCTATGGAATTTTATACAAAAAAATTTATCCAGAAAAGAAGTTGACATCTTTTCTAGTCAATAGAACAGTGCATAAGTGGTGGTTGATGGACAGGGAGGGCTGTAAAGTTGGTAGTCAGATAGTTCAAGCTGCAATTACAGATTTACCTCTACCTAGCTTAAGGCAAATTACATAATATTTCTGATATTATGTAATAACCTCACTTTACTAGTTTAGTGTAGCAAATGTAATCATACTTCAAAGAGCTCCAATGAGCAACCTATGACATGGCACGTGGGGAGCTCTAAAGACTGAATTTAAGTATACTACTATTATCACCATATCATTTTAAGGAATTTTACCTTTCTAAATTCAGTCACTCTTGTCATCCATACCTCTAATAAAAAGCTACTCCGTAATTTTAAGATATTTTATTTTGGAATATTTTAAAGCTTATAGAAATGTTGAAAAATATGACAGAGAATTTATATCTTTGGAATTTATATTTTTATATCTTTCATCCAGTTTCTCCTATTGCAAAAAATCTTAACCAAATGAGAACTGTCAAAGTTAAATAAATAACATTGGAATGATACTGTTAAGTAACTACAAACTTTGCTCCAGTTTTATCAGCATTTCCATTAATACTCTTCTTCTGTTCTGACATTCAATCCAGACGTCTTTAGTTCATTTTATTGGGGAATAACTTTTTTAGAAAATTGAAACTCCTGTGCCCCACTGTAGACCTTTAACAAAAATTCTAGCTTTAAAAAAAAAAAAAAGTAGAATTGGATTTTTTTTTTTTAATTTTATTTTTGGCCTCTTTTATTGTTTTTAAAATTTATTTATTTTCATCCATCCTTATTCTTTGGCCATTGTGGGCCTCCCATTGCAGTGGCCTCTCTCATTGCAGAGCACCAACTCTGGGTGCACGTGCTCCAGAGTACTGGCTCCTACCTAATTGGACACACCTGTTCAGTTGCTCCTCCGCATGCAAAATCTTCCCAGGCCAGGGATCAAACTGGTGCCCCTTGCATTGCAAGGCAGACTCTTTACCCACTGGACCACCAGGGAAGCCCTTAGCTGTCTTTTGACAATGATTTTAAATAGTATTTTGGTTTGTTTTTTGATAATCAGAAATGGCTATTTTCTTTCGTTTTTAAAAGTCTATGGAATTTTATACAAAAAAATTTATCCAGAAAAGAAGTTGACATCTTTTCTAGTCAATAGAACAGTGCATAAGTGGTGGTTGATGGACAGGGAGGGCTGTAAAGTTGGTAGTCAGATAGTTCAAGCTGCAATTACAGATTTACCTCTACCTAGCTTAAGGCAAATTACATAATATTTCTGATATTATGTAATAACCTCACTTTACTAGTTTAGTGTAGCAAATGTAATCATACTTCAAAGAGCTCCAATGAGCAACCTATGACATGGCACGTGGGGAGCTCAGGAAGCACCAGTTATCTAACTTCTCCTTAGCTTCTATTAGGTCCAGTGTCTTTCTTCCTTCTTAGGATGGCTACATCCCCCTCTCAATTTTTTTGTAAGTAGTTATTCCTCCTAGTCACATACCAGAGAACAAACAGGTGTGAGAAATATTCAGAGGGCTGCCAGGTGGGAAGGAGGAGGAGGATCTGGAAATAATTAGCTAATACTCTCAGGGTAATTTACGCAATAAAGTTTGAAAGTCACTAACCTAACCTTAAAAGTATTTAACCTGCATAGTTTTGTCACTATCGTCCAGCACCGAGTTTTTATTGTTTCTTTCCTTAAATAATTTCATAATTTCTAAAAGTATACCAAGTGTTTGGGGATAGCACACGTTCAGCTTCATACTCTAGGAGTTCCCTTCATATTTGCTCAACCTGAAATTCTAGGGATTGTCCCATTTATTATATATTTTAGAAAATAATTTTAAAAAGGAGAATAAAATAGTTCATTACCTGGTTAATGAGACTTTTCCTTCCTCTTGATTCCACTTAGAAGACAGACTATTCTGGAAACAGGAAGGGAAAAGAAAACAGGAAGATATAAATGAGAGGACATCCTAGAGTGTTTGGCACAGATATATGTCAACTCTGCAGAGCACCGAGAAACCACACACATGGTTTGTGGAAACATCACAGACATAAAGACGGAGACCACCATTTGTCTGGCTGCTGAGATCAGAGTCAATCTGAATTTGTTTTATAAATTTCCACCACTTGCTAGAGGATACACAGTACCCTTGTCAAGAGAAGGGGAAGGTTAATACTTTCAGACAAAGTGATTACAATGTAAATATTTTTATATGTTTTTAAAACACATGTCCCAAATTATAGAAAGTGGGATTTATTTAATGGCACAGTTAAAAACAAATGTTGGAAAGTACTTAAAAAGCAATTAAAAGCAATAATCAACTAGTACACATTACTTGGATGAACTTCAAGGATATTGTGCTAAATAAAAATAAACTCTCAAAAGAGTGTGTGTGTCTATGTGTGTGTATCTACCTAGCTATCTAGTTACCTATCTAGCTATCAAGAGATTAAACCTATCTAACATCAAAATTAAGCTTCCTTAGTAGCTCAGCTGGTTAAGAGTCCACCTGCATTGCAGGAGATGCTCCTCCAAGTCCTGAGTTGGTAAGATCCCCTCTAGAAGGGATAGGCTACCCACTCCAGTATTCTTGGGCTTCCCTGTTGGCTCAGACAGCAAAGGATCCACCTGCAGTGCAGGAGACCTGGGTTCAATCTCTGGGCTGGAAAGATCCCCTGGAGGAACATATGGTAACCCACTCCAGTGTTCTTGCCTGGAAGGATCCCCATGGACAGAGAAGCCTGGTGGACTACAGTCCATGGGGTCACAAAGAGTTGGACATGACTGAGCAACAAAGCACAGTACAGTATAGCAATGTCAAAATTACACAGCTGGTGTGATAATGTTATGTGTCAACCTGACAGGGCCAAGGGTTGTCCAGATGAAACATTGGTTTAGGGAGTCTCTGTGAGAATGTTGCCAGATGAAATTAACTGTTGAATCAGTAAAGCAGATTGCCCTACCCAATGTGGTTCAGAATCATACAGTCTGTAGAGGGCCTGAAGAGAACAAATATGAAAAAGAACGAAGATGTTGCTCCTTTTGTTTCCTGCCTATACGCTATAGCAGGGACATTGATCTTCCCCTGGCACTTGATTGGGATTCACACCATTCACACCTGGTTCTCAGCCTTTTGCACTCAGACAGAAACTCACTAGCTTTCCTGGCTCTCCAGCTTATGGCAGGTCTTGGGACTTAGCTATCATGATCACTTGAGCCAATTCCTCACTCCTAATATCTATCTATCTATCTATCTATCTATCTATCTATCTATCTATCTATTTGATCTGTTTCTCTGGAGAACATCAATAAATATGGGAACTAATCAGAGGGTGTCAAGGATAAAGCAAAGGGAAAGAGAGAATGTTTATAAAGTGGTAACATAGAGTTCTTCAAGGTAAAAGAATAGTTCTGTATTTTGATTAAAAGCAATTAAAAGCAATAATCAACTAGTACCTTATTTCTCAAGGATATTGTGCTAAATAAAAATAAACTCTCAAAAGAGTGTGTGTCTATGTGTGTGTATCTACCTAGCTATCTAGTTACCTATCTAGCTATCAAGAGATTAAACCTATCTAACATCAAAATTAAGCTTCCTTAGTAGCTCAGCTGGTTAAGAGTCCACCTGCATTGCAGGAGATGCTCCTCCAAGTCCTGAGTTGGTAAGATCCCCTCTAGAAGGGATAGGCTACCCACTCCAGTATTCTTGGGCTTCCCTGTTGGCTCAGACAGCAAAGGATCCACCTGCAGTGCAGGAGACCTGGGTTCAATCTCTGGGCTGGAAAGATCCCCTGGAGGAACATATGGTAACCCACTCCAGTGTTCTTGCCTGGAAGGATCCCCATGGACAGAGAAGCCTGGTGGACTACAGTCCATGGGGTCACAAAGAGTTGGACATGACTGAGCAACAAAGCACAGTACAGTATAGCAATGTCAAAATTACACAGCTGGTGTGATAATGTTATGTGTCAACCTGACAGGGCCAAGGGTTGTCCAGATGAAACATTGGTTTAGGGAGTCTCTGTGAGAATGTTGCCAGATGAAATTAACTGTTGAATCAGTAAAGCAGATTGCCCTACCCAATGTGGTTCAGAATCATACAGTCTGTAGAGGGCCTGAAGAGAACAAATATGAAAAAGAACGAAGATGTTGCTCCTTTTGTTTCCTGCCTATACGCTATAGCAGGGACATTGATCTTCCCCTGGCACTTGATTGGGATTCACACCATTCACACCTGGTTCTCAGCCTTTTGCACTCAGACAGAAACTCACTAGCTTTCCTGGCTCTCCAGCTTATGGCAGGTCTTGGGACTTAGCTATCATGATCACTTGAGCCAATTCCTCACTCCTAATATCTATCTATCTATCTATCTATCTATCTATCTATCTATCTATCTATTTGATCTGTTTCTCTGGAGAACATCAATAAATATGGGAACTAATCAGAGGGTGTCAAGGATAAAGCAAAGGGAAAGAGAGAATGTTTATAAAGTGGTAACATAGAGTTCTTCAAGGTAAAAGAATAGTTCTGTATTTTGATTATGGTGATGTTCATAAAAATCTGTAAATGGGGGCTTCCCTGGTGGTCCAGTGGGTAAAGAGTCCACCTTGCAGTGTAGGGGGCACCAGTTTGATCCCTGGCCCTGGAAGATCCCATGTGCCATGGGGTGGCTGGACCGGTGTGTCCAATTATGAGACAGCAGGTACTCTGCAATGAGAGAGGCCACTACAACATGAGGCCCACAGAGGCTCAAGAATAAAGATGGCGGAAGATAAATAAAAAAAAAAAAAAAAAACAATAAAAGGGCCAAAATCTTTTTTTTTTAATCTAAAAATGTGATTAAACATCATGTAACTATATGGAAAGGATGTAAAAACTGATTTATTCATAAGCTGATATCCTGTATGCAGGACAAGAAGCAGCAGTTAGAACTTTACCTGGAAAAACTGACTGGTTCAAAATTGGGAAAGAAGTACTGTCAAGTACTATCAAGGCTATATATTGTCACCTTGCTTATTTAATTGATATGCAGAGTACATCATGCAAAATGCTGGGCTAGATGAATCACAAGCTGGAATCAAGATTGCCGGGAGGAATATCAACAACCTCAGATATACAGATAATACCACTCTAATAGCAAAACAAAGAGAAACTAAAAAGCCTCCTAATGAGGGTGAAAGAGGAGAGTGAAAAAGTTGGCTTAAAATTCAACATTCAGGAAACGAAGATCATGGCATCTGGTCCCATCCCTTCATGGAAAAGATGGGAGAAAAGTGGAAACAGTGACAGATTTTATTTTCCTGGGCTCCAAAATCACTTTGGATGGTGACTGCAGACATGAAATTAAAAGACGCTTGCTCCTTGGAAGGAGAGCTATGACAAACCCAGACTGTGTATTAAAAAGGCAGAGACATCACGTTGCTGACAAAAGTTCATTCACATATTCAAAGCTATGATTTTTCCAGTGACCATGTACAAATGTGAGAGTTGGACCATAATGAAGGCTGAGTACTGAAGAACTGATGCTTTTGAGCTGGTGCTGGAGAAGATTCTCAAGATTCTCTTGAACAGCAAGATCAAAGTAGTCAATCCTAAATGAAAGCAACCCTGAATATTGGAAGGACTGAGGCTGAGGCTGAGGCTGAAGCTCCAATACTTTGGCTATGGGATGTGATGAGCAAACTCCTTGGAAAATACCCTGATGCTGGGAAAGATTGAGGGCAGGAGTTTGAAAAGGGGACGACAAAGGATGAGATGATTGGATGGCATCATGGACTCAATGGACATGATTTTGAGCAAACTCAGGGACATAGTGAAGGAAAGGGAAGCCCAGCACGCTTCAGTTCATAGGGTTGCAAAGAGTCAGACACAACCTAGCAACTGTGGAACAATGAGATACTAATTAAATATTGTGATTAAACATCATGTAACTATATGGAAAGGATGTAAAAACTGATTTATTCATAAGCTGATATCCTGTATGCAGGACAAGAAGCAGCAGTTAGAACTTTACCTGGAAAAACTGACTGGTTCAAAATTGGGAAAGAAGTACTGTCAAGTACTATCAAGGCTATATATTGTCACCTTGCTTATTTAATTGATATGCAGAGTACATCATGCAAAATGCTGGGCTAGATGAATCACAAGCTGGAATCAAGATTGCCGGGAGGAATATCAACAACCTCAGATATACAGATAATACCACTCTAATAGCAAAACAAAGAGAAACTAAAAAGCCTCCTAATGAGGGTGAAAGAGGAGAGTGAAAAAGTTGGCTTAAAATTCAACATTCAGGAAACGAAGATCATGGCATCTGGTCCCATCCCTTCATGGAAAAGATGGGAGAAAAGTGGAAACAGTGACAGATTTTATTTTCCTGGGCTCCAAAATCACTTTGGATGGTGACTGCAGACATGAAATTAAAAGACGCTTGCTCCTTGGAAGGAGAGCTATGACAAACCCAGACTGTGTATTAAAAAGGCAGAGACATCACGTTGCTGACAAAAGTTCATTCACATATTCAAAGCTATGATTTTTCCAGTGACCATGTACAAATGTGAGAGTTGGACCATAATGAAGGCTGAGTACTGAAGAACTGATGCTTTTGAGCTGGTGCTGGAGAAGATTCTCAAGATTCTCTTGAACAGCAAGATCAAAGTAGTCAATCCTAAATGAAAGCAACCCTGAATATTGGAAGGACTGAGGCTGAGGCTGAGGCTGAAGCTCCAATACTTTGGCTATGGGATGTGATGAGCAAACTCCTTGGAAAATACCCTGATGCTGGGAAAGATTGAGGGCAGGAGTTTGAAAAGGGGACGACAAAGGATGAGATGATTGGATGGCATCATGGACTCAATGGACATGATTTTGAGCAAACTCAGGGACATAGTGAAGGAAAGGGAAGCCCAGCACGCTTCAGTTCATAGGGTTGCAAAGAGTCAGACACAACCTAGCAACTGTGGAACAATGAGATACTAATAAATGTAAAAAATCATTAGTCATTACAGTAACATTATTATATAGCCAGTTTTAAATTAGGCATTTGGCACATTATAGATAGAAAATTCCTCAACTGATTTCATCTTCATAACTACTATGAAAAGTGTGTGCCATTTTACTAGAAGCCACCTTTGGCAGGTACAGAAACAGGCTCACAGAGGTAAAAAATAAAATCCCCAAACACAGAGAAATGCATGACAGAGATAGGATTAAATCCAGTATTATTGTGCTTCAAGGAAGGTATACAAACAGTGTATACAAACAGTCTCTTCCCAGAAGAGAGGTTTCCCAAAAAGAGACACCTGCATTAGTGAAGGCAGATGGTAGACTAGATGACATAGGTAACATCTCAGCTCTTCAAAGCTGTGCTGAACTCTGTACCTCCATAATATGGTGGCAAAGAAATGGGGCATTGAGGCAGATGATTTGTATTATATGTTTAACTGCATTAATGCTTCTCAAAACCCTGAGAAGTAGATACGAGCACCATTATAATAATGCTAGAATGAGAAATGAAAGAAATATGCCTTGTTGAAGTTTCATCACTAGTATAAAAAATTTCCATTGAGTAAGCGTTAAAGATCTCCTTGGCTTTATTCGATGATTCATAATGAGCAGCATTCAATCTATCAGAAAGGAGATTTGAGAACTATATAAAAATCTTTTTTTTAATTGATTAATTGATTTATTTATTTTGGGCGGGGGTCGGGTTGGGGGGGGAGGGGAGCGGGTGGGCCACTTCTATTGGCCTTTCATTTCTCCGTTTTCATTCGTCTTTGATCTTTGGCTCCTGTGGGCCTCCCATCGCGGTGGCGTCTGTCGTTGCAGAACGCCGGCTCTGGGCGCGTGCGCTCCAGGGCTCCGGCTCAGTAATTGGACTCAGCGGTCGAGCTGCCCCGTGGAACGTGGGATCTTCGCAGGACAGGGATAGAACCGGCGCCCCTTCCACTGCAAGTCGGTGTCCTTACCCACTGGACCACCAGGGAAGTCCTATAAAAGTCTTTTATAGGAAGAAGGAGTGGGAACAAGAAACTTATTGTAGGCGAAACCAATTGGTTATTGCAAGGTTATTTTTCTTTAATGTATAGTAGGGGTCTATCAGTCAGATTGCTTAGCTAGTGCTGATGAAGTAATTCCTGATTGGTTTAAGATTTTAATTCTGGGAGAGCTGAAACTGTAATTAACTTAAGTCTTGGTTTGGTGACTGAGGCTTAGCATAAGCAACTTCTTTTTAAACCTGTTATCTTGTTTTTAATGGTGGTAAAGGAAAGAACTGGAAATTATCATAATAAGTGTCAGTCTACCCACCTACTCCAAGTATATTAGGATTTGCTAATTGATCCTAGGATCTTTTCTGCTAAATCTCATCAACAATGTAAATTCTTCAGAAATCTCATCAACAATGTAGATCTTTCTCAACACAGTGCCTCTGGGGATCTCTACTGATGAATTTGAGTTGCCACAAGGGATTAAAATTATTTACTCTCCCAGAAATAGGTTAATCCTATTAGTTTAACAGGGAATAAAAAAAATCAGGCTAGTATATAAACTGCATTAATGCTTCTCAAAACCCTGAGAAGTAGATACGAGCACCATTATAATAATGCTAGAATGAGAAATGAAAGAAATATGCCTTGTTGAAGTTTCATCACTAGTATAAAAAATTTCCATTGAGTAAGCGTTAAAGATCTCCTTGGCTTTATTCGATGATTCATAATGAGCAGCATTCAATCTATCAGAAAGGAGATTTGAGAACTATATAAAAATCTTTTTTTTAATTGATTAATTGATTTATTTATTTTGGGCGGGGGTCGGGTTGGGGAGGGAGGGGAGCGGGTGGGCCACTTCTATTGGCCTTTCATTTCTCCGTTTTCATTCGTCTTTGTTCTTTGGCTCCTGTGGGCCTCCCATCACAGTGGCGCCTGTCGTTGCAGAGTGCCGGCTCTGGGCACATGCGCTCCAGAGCTCCGGCTCAGTAATTGGACACATCGGTCGAGCTGCTCTGTGGCACGTGGGATCTTCCCAGGACAGGGATCGAACCGGCGCCCCTTCCACTGCAAGTCGGTGTCCTTACCCACTGGACCACCAGGGGAAGTCCTATAAAAGTCTTTTATAGGAAGAAGGGAGTGGGAACAAGAAACTTATTGTAGGCGAAACCAATTGGTTATTGCAAGGTTATTTTTCTTTAATGTATAGTAGGGGTCTATCAGTCAGATTGCTTAGCTAGTGCTGATGAAGTAATTCCTGATTGGTTTAAGATTTTAATTCTGGGAGAGCTGAAACTGTAATTAACTTAAGTCTTGGTTTGGTGACTGAGGCTTAGCATAAGCAACTTCTTTTTAAACCTGTTATCTTGTTTTTAATGGTGGTAAAGGAAAGAACTGGAAATTATCATAATAAGTGTCAGTCTACCCACCTACTCCAAGTATATTAGGATTTGCTAATTGATCCTAGGATCTTTTCTGCTAAATCTCATCAACAATGTAAATTCTTCAGAAATCTCATCAACAATGTAGATCTTTCTCAACACAGTGCCTCTGGGGATCTCTACTGATGAATTTGAGTTGCCACAAGGGATTAAAATTATTTACTCTCCCATAAATAGGTTAATCCTATTAGTTTAACAGGGTTAATATATTAACACTAATAGTTGACATTCCACGATTCTTTATTATGTAAAGTGAATTAGGACAACCTTTGTAAAGAAAATCCTATCTTTCCTCTGGCCAGAGTGTAGCTATATTGTGGGTCTGCACCAAGGCAGAAATCATAAACAACACATGAGACTTTCCTTTTTGTACCCCTGAGGGATATTAGAATTTAATAAAAAAGGCTTTTAGTTAATTCTACAGAAATAAAATTAAAAAGAACTCATTTTGGAAGATAATTTAACAGAGCAGAGCAAAGCATTAACCATGCAATTAGACCAAAATGGACTTTTTTTGTTTTGCATAACCTTGGACAAATAATTTAACCATATTAAGACTCAATTTTTACATAGAAAACATTGTTAGAATAATACTATCATATTGCATTTTTGCAGAGGTTAAGTGATATATTACATAAAAAGCTCAAAACTCGGTGCTTGTGTATGGCATGCCCTAACAGAACATTTGTGCTTTTTCACTTTCATTTTATATGTTGAAATGACTGAAACAGAGCATGTGATTTTCCCAGGACATGCAACAGTATTCGACATTTAGAATCAAAGAATGTCAAGATAGAAATGGTCTTTTGATTATGCTATACTGTCTTCTTGACGGCTGGGACCAGGAATTATTAATCTCCTTGTAGTCTTTAATGCCTATATTAAAGCGATGGTTTATCTACTTGAACAGCTGAATATCTATTCAAATCCAGACTACTTAGACTAAAAGCAGAAGGCCCAGCATATCAAACACAAAATAAATAGTTTGATTTCTAGAGTGTTATGACCTAGATTACGTTGACTTCAAGAGTGGTACATTTGTTCCTCTTTACAAAGTGTCTGTTTTAGTACAACGTTTACTTGAAGTAAGTTTCTGAATTTTTACCTAAGGATCAGATAGGCAAACTTCAAAAGAAACTACATTTGTTCTTAAGGGCTTGCATTACCATGTGAATGAGGAAAAGCTTACCTAATTTATACTGTCAATTTTTATCTAAATTAATCCTGAATAAAATGGGATTCAAAAGCATGAGGAAAGAACAGTACTTTCAGTGTCTAAAATGCTGCCTTTTTTTTTTTTTTTTTTTTTTAATGGATCATTGTTTGGTAGTTACTCTCTATGTTGAAACTACCTCCCACCCCCCAAAAAACGGAAATTATATGAGTGCTTTTTGTCAGGACAGCTAACTACTTATGTGGCCTGGAAGAATGGTTCCCATATATTCCAGTGGCATGAACTACCTGGGGAATGGTATGTTGAGTATGTCAGAATGCAGCTTCCCGAACATTAGCCCTTACAAATCTGGATCAGCAGGTTTAAGCTTGAAAGCTTTAAACCTCTATTGCAATAAGCATCATTAGATGATTCTAATGGACAGTAGTTACTTTTCTATAGTCAATGATAACAACAATACAGTTAGAAGATGACTTGGATGAGGAAATAAAACCAAATGTCTCTGTGTTCAGTGTCTTCCCTTCACACCTATAGCTTTGATGAATGTCATTACCGAAACCAGTGCAAAATTGCCAGGGAGTGATTTGTTTTCAGGTAGTGAACCTGGTCACCTGGAATCTCCTTCAAAGTGGGCTGTGTTCTCTGCTCTTGGCAAAACAGAACATGGAGCAGAAGATTTCTGTTGGGATACTGCATTATGACTCATAACGAAGCACTTCTCCCAGGAATAGAGAAGCCATTAACATGTGAGGGATCTGCTCTAGCTTATGTATCAGCCTATTTCTATGGGTCAACAATAGTTTCTCAACATTTCCTACTTTCATTCTCAAATTTTCTTTATCACCAGACAACCATAATGTCTTCAAAATACAATAAGATCCATCACATCAGTCTCAGTTTACATCAACAGAACCTCATTGATTAGTATCACAATTCACATCTTTCCTTCCTCTTCTCTCAATTCTTCCTAAATTATTATGTCTCTTTCCCATTTACTAATTAACTATGTTTTGACCTTCTTTTCTTTCTAGATTGGGATTTTCCTGAGGTTAATGTCTATAGTTCATTTTCTGATTTCAATATTTTAAAAATACATGTATATTGTTCCAGATTCAAGTTTTTCAGGTCAAAAGTCAACTTTTCTTTAGAGAACTTTACCAACCATCAAACTGATGTTTTTTTTAAACAACCTATATTTTCCCTCAAGGCACCTTTTACAAGCCATAATTTTCTTCTGCTTATGCTTTCTATTTGTTTCTTAGTTATCTGTCCTTTTAGAATATAAGTTTCATGCTAGCAGAAGCTGGCTTATTTGGTGAACACTGGCTCTCAATAATACTCTCAGATTTACAAACAACTGACAAGAAAAGTGAGAGGCCAAGGGAAAAAGGGAAAGATATACCCAACTCTACACAGAGAATCAATCAGAGAATAGAAGGAGAGATAAGAATGCCTTCTTAATTGAACAATACAAAGAAATAGAGGAAAACAACAGAAAAGGAAAGACTATAAATCTCTTCAAGAAAACTGGAGATACCAAGGGAACATTTCACTGATGAATGAGGACAATAAAGAACAGAAACAGGAAAGACCTAACGGACACAGAGGAGATTAAGAAGTGGCAAGAATACACAAAAGAACTACACAAAAAGGTCTTAATGACCCAGATAATCATGATGGTGTTATCACTTACCTGGAGCCAGATATCCTGGAGTGTGAAATCAAGTGGGCCTTAAGAAGCATTACTATAAACAAAGCTAGTGGAGGTGATGGAATTCCAGGTGAGCAATTTCAAATCCTAAAGTATGATGCTGTTAAAGTGCTGCACTCAGTATCTCAGCAAATTTGGAAAAACTCAGCAGTGGCCATAGGATTGGAAAAGGTCGGTTTTCATTGCAATCCCAAAGAAGGGCAATGCCAAAGAATGTTCAGACTATTGTAAATTGTGCTCATTTCACATGCTAGCAAGGTTATGCTCAAAATCCATCAAGCCAGGCTTCAGCTGTATGTGAACTGAGAATGTCCAGATGTACAATCTGGATTTAGAAGAGGTAGAGGAACCAGAGATCCAATTGCCAACATTGGTTGGATCATAGGAAGAGCAATGCAATTCCAGAAAAACTTTTGCTTCATTGACTACACTAAAGCCTTTGACTCTGTGGATAAAAACAAACTAGAAAATTCTTGAAGAGATGGGGATAGTAGACCTTACCCATCTCCTGAGAAACCGGTATGCAGGTCAAGAAGTGACAGTTAGAACCATACATGAAACAATGGATTAGTTCAAAACTGGGAAAGGAGTAATCAAGGCAATATATTGTCACCTTGCTTATTTAACTTCTATGCAAAGAACATCATGCAAAATGCCAGGCTGGATGAATCCAAGCTGGATTCACGATTGTCTGGAGAAAAATCAACAATCTCAGATATGGAGATAATAGCACTCAAGTGGTAGAAAGTAAAGAGAAACTAAGGAGCCTTTTGATGAGGGTGAAAGAGAACAGTGAAAAGGCTGGCATCTGGTCCTATTACTTCATGGCAAACTGAAGGGGAAAAAGTGGAAGCAGTGACAGATTTTATTTTCTTGGGCTCTAAAATCACTACAGATGATGACAGCAGACATGAATTAAAAGACGCTTACTCCTTGGAAGGAGAGCTTTGACAAATTTACACAGTGTATTAAAAAGCAGAGACATCACTTAACCATCAAAGGTCCATCTAGTTAATTTAAACCTATGGTTTTTCCAGTAGTCATGTACAAAATGTGAGATTTGTACATGACCACAAAGAAGACTGAGCTCTAAAGAATTGATGCTTTTGAATTTTGAATTTTGGTACTAGAGAAGACTCTTGAGAGTCCCTTGGACTACAGGGAGATCAAATCAGTCAGTCCTAAAGGAAATTAACCCTGAATATTCACTGGAAGACTAATGCTGAGGCTGAAGCTCCAATATTTTGGCCAATTGGAAAAGACCCTGAAGCTCAGAAAGACTGAAGGCAAAAGGAGAAACAGTGGAGGGCAGCAATGGATGAGATGGTTAGATAGCATTGCTGACTCAATGGACATGAAATTGAGCAAACTTTGGGAGACAGTGAAGGACAAGGAAGCCTGGCCATGCTATAGTCCATGTGGTCACAAAGAATCAGACAGAACTTGGCCACTGAACAACAACTACTTTCAATGCTTACCATTATACTTGACATATAGTAAGTGCTCAAATGTTATGTTACAGACAATGAGATGGCATATTTCCATTACCTTCTTAGATAAAGCTTGGGGTGTTGCAGTCCATGGGGTTCCAAAGAGTTGGACACAACTTGGCGACTGAACAACAACAAAGGGCATGAAGGGCCTGTACCTGAAAAAAAAGGTTTTATTGTTATTTTGTAGATAGTATTGTCAAAGGAAATGTATTTTTTGTCAAAGAAAATTTGATACAATAATTATCTCCAATTTATATTTTAAAAAAATTTGGCTATTTAATCACAGTTTTTACAATTTAGATCTAGATTTCAAAAAGTCAAACATTTGTTACTTAATAACCCCCAAACCCAGTGAAAACACAGATATATATTTTTAGATTTTCCAGTTCCTCTGTATGAGACTTGTCACGTACCATCAAATGTCTTTGTTATCCATACATTTTGATGAGGGTGAAAGAGAACTAAAAGGCTGGCATCTGGTCCTATTACTTCATGGCAAACAGAAGAGGAAAAAGTGGAAGCAGTGACAGATTTCCTCTACTTGGGCTCTAAAATCACTACAGATGATGACAGCAGACATGAATTAAAGACGCTTACTCCTTGGAAGGAGAGCTTTGACAAATTTACACAGTGTATTAAAAAGCAGAGACATCACTTAACCATCAAAGGTCCATCTAGTTAATTTAAACCTATGGTTTTTCCAGTAGTCATGTACAAAATGTGAGATTTGTACATGACCACAAAGAAGACTGAGCTCTAAAGAATTGATGCTTTTGAATTTTGAATTTTGGTACTAGAGAAGACTCTTGAGAGTCCCTTGGACTACAGGGAGATCAAATCAGTCAGTCCTAAAGGAAATTAACCCTGAATATTCACTGGAAGACTAATGCTGAGGCTGAAGCTCCAATATTTTGGCCAATTGGAAAAGACCCTGAAGCTCAGAAAGACTGAAGGCAAAAGGAGAAACAGTGGAGGGCAGCAATGGATGAGATGGTTAGATAGCATTGCTGACTCAATGGACATGAAATTGAGCAAACTTTGGGAGACAGTGAAGGACAAGGAAGCCTGGCCATGCTATAGTCCATGTGGTCACAAAGAATCAGACAGAACTTGGCCACTGAACAACAACTACTTTCAATGCTTACCATTATACTTGACATATAGTAAGTGCTCAAATGTTATGTTACAGACAATGAGATGGCATATTTCCATTACCTTCTTAGATAAAGCTTGGGGTGTTGCAGTCCATGGGGTTCCAAAGAGTTGGACACAACTTGGCGACTGAACAACAACAAAGGGCATGAAGGGCCTGTACCTGAAAAAAAAGGTTTTATTGTTATTTTGTAGATAGTATTGTCAAAGGAAATGTATTTTTTGTCAAAGAAAATTTGATACAATAATTATCTCCAATTTATATTTTAAAAAAATTTGGCTATTTAATCACAGTTTTTACAATTTAGATCTAGATTTCAAAAAGTCAAACATTTGTTACTTAATAACCCCCAAACCCAGTGAAAACACAGATATATATTTTTAGATTTTCCAGTTCCTCTGTATGAGACTTGTCACGTACCATCAAATGTCTTTGTTATCCATACATAATGTGTGTGTGCATCGATCCTATATTCAACCAATTGAACTGTTTCAAATATCTTTTATTGTAAAAGGCACTGCTAGAAATGTCTCTATATATGATTCTTAATGCTTTTCCCAGATAATTTCTCTGCTACTATCTGAATGATTTTCCTGACATCATCCAACACATGCAGGGGCATTTTCCCTTAAATTTTAACTTCCTGGAACTCTTTCTTATTTTCTATTTCTTTTTTTAAATTTTGTTTATTTTCAGGGCTTCCCTGGTGGTCTGGTAGGTAAAGAGTCTGCCTTGAGATGCAAGGGAAACTGGTTTGATCCCTGGTCGGGGAAGATCCCACATGCTGCCGAGCGGCTGGACCAGTGTGTCCAATTATCAGCCAGTATGAGCTCCAGAGTGGCGCTCTGCAATGAGAGAGGCCACTGCAATGGGAGGCCCACACGAGTCAAAGAATAAAGATGGATGACAAATAAATTAAAAAATCAATAAAAAATGAGACCAAAATTTAATAAAATTATTTATTTTAAATCAGGCAATATTGTGATGGCTTCTGCCGTACAACAATATGAATCAGCCATAGGTTTACATATTTACCCTCCCCTGCAACCTCTCTCCCAACTCCCAGCCAAACTCACCCCTCTAGGTTGTCACAGAGCATCAGATTTGACTCCTTGTGTGACAGAGCAAATTCACACTATCTGTTTTGCATATAGTAATGCATACATTTACACGCTACCCTCTCAATTCATTTCTTTTTTTTTTTTTTTTAAGATTTATTTATTTATTTTGGGCGGGGGTCATTTTGGGGAGGGAGGGGAGCGGGCAGGCCACCTCCACTGGTCTTTCATTTCTATTTTCATCCGTCCTTGTTCTTTGGCCCGTGTGGGCCTCCCATCGCAGTGGCATCTGTCGTCGCAGAGCACCGGCTCCAGGCACATGCGCTCCAGAGCTCCGGCTCGGTAATTGGGCACATCGATCCAGCCGCTCTGCGGCACGTGGGATCTTCCCAGGCCAGGGATCGAACCGGCGCCCCTTGCACTGCAAGGCGGTGTCCTTACCCACTGGACCAACAGGGGAAGCCCTTAATTCATTCTTTAAAAGAGTGTCATCTACTTATTTCTTGGTTGAAATATATCTTTTACTTCCTATGAAAATATTATGTATTGATATTGATGTGAGGTTTTGATTTCCTTCTCAAAGGCTAGTCATTGCCTATAATTTCTTTCCTTTGTCTTCTGTGTCTTGAGTTCTAGCTTTATAGTGAAGACCCTTCTCAAAGGTCTAATTATGTGATGATATTTAGATTATGATTTATCTTGGAAAATCACTGAATGCTTTCTATGGCTCTGGTTGGTTCAGTGGTGGTGGTTGCTTGTCAGCTGGTACAACTAAAGAATGAAGGAAGAAAAGTAAAATGTTTTCCCTTGGAAGTATTCAATTTCTGAAAACAAAAACCCTTCAAAATCTCCAAAATGAGCTAAAAAAATCTGGTACTGAGAAACTTAGGAGTTAAATAGCAGGGGAAGACTCTGGGTAAGAGGTATCTCATGTTACAGTGACTAGAAATGCACTTAAGTTCTTCCTTTATGATTAGGCCTCTCTCAATCTTCCTCTGTGTCTTGTCTTTGAATCAATATCAGCATAGGGAGAAATAGTATAACAGGAGTCTAATTGTGGCTCATTTAGCCTTCAACTATCACATACCCTTATCTGTAATTCCTGAGATTCCATGAAACAGTGAGTCATCTCCCTTTTTTTGATTTACAACATTGTACTTTTTTACTTCTGAGTCTCTATCCTCTGTTAAGAAAATTAACATTAATGTAACTTCTATAAATCTTCCAAATGTGTATTGACTGTTCTTATGTACAAATATCTTCTCACTCTTTTTGTCCTTAGGCATTATGATTAAAAAAAAAAAAAAAAAAAAAGAAGTCAACTGCTACCATTTTAGTGGATGTATGGGTGATGAATGAATGAATTCCCTATGTTAAGCCTCTTTTTTAATTCTATGATAATACTTCATTTGTATATGCATTAATGCACTGTAGGCTTGCATTTCAAGTCAAATAAGATTGTATTATTTGAGGTAAACTTCATGTTGCGTCTATAATTTCCAAATATTGAATTGTAATCAAACAAAGGGTCATTTCTGTTCAGAGATTTATGGGTTAGCAGGTGCCCCAACTATTATATCTCTCTGGTTTCCACTCTGTATTAATTAAAAGTCTCATTTCTTCTGTCCTTGGCCATAGACCACTGATCTGAACAATTACTCCAGGCAGAATCTGCTGCTAGCACCAGCTCAGGTGAATAATAAAAGAGAAATATACCATAGTTAATTTTGAAGCCTGTCAATGTCTTCACCTGAGAAAAATATATTTCCTATATTAATTGTTGATTACAGAAAAATTTTTAAAAATTTTCAAAATCATCTTTGTGCTGTATAATACACTAAGATGTCTATGTTTTTAATGTGAACATTGAGTTTCCCTCGTGGTTCAGATAGTAAAGAATCTGCCAGCAATGCAGGAGACCAGGATTCAATGCTTGGGTTGGGAAGATAGCCTGGAGAAGAGAATGGCTACTCACTCCATTATTCTTGCCTGGAAAACTCCATGGGCAGAGGATCCTGGTGGGCTTCAATTCAAGGGGTCTTAAAGAGATGGATATGACTGAACAACTGATATGACAATATGACGATCACAGCACTTTAAAGAAATTAGCATTACTCCTAATTTATTATCAGAGTCATTTGATAGATGAACTAATTGAGGCTTAGAAAAGTGGAGAAATTGATACAATGTACCTGTAACAGTGTTAATAAATGTTTAACCTGAACCAGTCATAGTAATCATTGCTTTTCACTGACTAGCACATTGATGCTCCATAAAATTCCATACCAACAAGGTAGTATTAAATGTATTTAAGCAAATGGGAAAACTATAATTTATAAACATTATAAAAAGCAAAACAAAACATGTCTAACTTCATGAAACTTAGTGGTAGAACTGAGGTTCAAGATGAGAAGAGTCTGATTTCAAAACGCCTGTTTGTTTTTTTCCACACAAGCATCACATAGCTTGTTAGATGTACCTGCCTACTTACTCTATGTGCATTTTGGAAATATCAGTTAGTAGGATTTTGAAATTAAAGCGGTAATTGTAAACCTACACATGATCTTAGACCACCTGCAGTCTTGGATCTCTTCTCCCATTTGAGGATGAAGGCAGTATCAAATTTAAGTCAAGGGCATAGACTTTCAAAGAGGTGAATAACTATGTAGGTTTTCATCTGACAGAGGATGCGTCAATAAGAGTCTTTTTTTCCCCCCACTCTGCTTTACACCTTTAACATCGTTTGAGGACATTCATTCAGTGTTGACACCATTCACAATTGTGCAAGTGACATTATCAGATTGTCAGGCAAATTGAGGCAATTATCTCATGAGTCTTAAGTAATGCACACATTGACATATATTTGCCTTTTGATAACAAGGAGTGATCTGTCAGCTGAAAAGCAGGTCTATCACTGAAATCTTTCTTAGATATTTATTTCATTTCCAGGCAAATGACAACTTTGGCAATAAGCAGTGATATTCTTTCACTTAAGGTGGATGTTTGGATTCCAGAGCTGAGTTAGCACTGGCAGCTTGGCATATATTAGCATATGAAAACACTCAGCACTTTGTCTCTTGGGAAAAGCAGTAATTAATCATTGACAAACAAACTGTAATTCTGATTATGCATACTAGTGAAGAAATAATATCCCAGCTTCACACAGGCTGGGTTTCCATGTGGGCTGAGAAGCTAAGAACTGCACAGTGGGATGCCCAGTAAATGTGTCTGAACATAAAGGACACTGTATGAAGCCTCCTAATTTATTATCAGAGTCATTTGATAGATGAATTTCAAATTGCAATGTACCTGTAACAGTGTTAATAAATGTTTAACCTGAACCAGTCATAGTAATCATTGCTTTTCACTGACTAGCACATTGATGCTCCATAAAATTCCATACCAACAAGGTAGTATTAAATGTATTTAAGCAAATGGGAAAACTATAATTTATAAACATTATAAAAAGCAAAACAAAACATGTCTAACTTCATGAAACTTAGTGGTAGAACTGAGGTTCAAGATGAGAAGAGTCTGATTTCAAAACGCCTGTTTGTTTTTTTCCACACAAGCATCACATAGCTTGTTAGATGTACCTGCCTACTTACTCTATGTGCATTTTGGAAATATCAGTTAGTAGGATTTTGAAATTAAAGCGGTAATTGTAAACCTACACATGATCTTAGACCACCTGCAGTCTTGGATCTCTTCTCCCATTTGAGGATGAAGGCAGTATCAAATTTAAGTCAAGGGCATAGACTTTCAAAGAGGTGAATAACTATGTAGGTTTTCATCTGACAGAGGATGCGTCAATAAGAGTCTTTTTTTCCCCCCACTCTGCTTTACACCTTTAACATCGTTTGAGGACATTCATTCAGTGTTGACACCATTCACAATTGTGCAAGTGACATTATCAGATTGTCAGGCAAATTGAGGCAATTATCTCATGAGTCTTAAGTAATGCACACATTGACATATATTTGCCTTTTGATAACAAGGAGTGATCTGTCAGCTGAAAAGCAGGTCTATCACTGAAATCTTTCTTAGATATTTATTTCATTTCCAGGCAAATGACAACTTTGGCAATAAGCAGTGATATTCTTTCACTTAAGGTGGATGTTTGGATTCCAGAGCTGAGTTAGCACTGGCAGCTTGGCATATATTAGCATATGAAAACACTCAGCACTTTGTCTCTTGGGAAAAGCAGTAATTAATCATTGACAAACAAACTGTAATTCTGATTATGCATACTAGTGAAGAAATAATATCCCAGCTTCACACAGGCTGGGTTTCCATGTGGGCTGAGAAGCTAAGAACTGCACAGTGGGATGCCCAGTAAATGTGTCTGAACATAAAGGACACTGTATGAAGCCTCCCTCAGAGCAAAACAAGCCATGATGGAAAAAGGAATAATTAACAGCCTGAGTAAGACTCTTCCACTACCAAGAAGGGTGGCTCAATAATGGCCATTTGTTTTCAGTTTATTTATTTATTTATTTTTTCAAAACATAGTCTAGTTCAAGGACAAAATCAGGAATTGTCAAGTTCTGGCACGTAAAGCCCAGGAGGTCATGCAAGTCAGTCTTGGTTCCACAAGGCCAGTTCCTGTCACTATCCTTCTCTCATGTTGACTTGCCAGTCAGAGGGTAATACGCATGTGAAGGCAGACATTCTCTTAGCCTGCCCTTTAAGAAGATTCAGTCTTGTCACACAGCACTTGTTTATTATTTCTACAAATATCCACTGATCCATGAACTCCACTCAAATGCTGACCGTCAGGATAGACTCAGGTGATAAAGTAACACAATCATATGAGTGTGTTGCACAAAGACAACTATAATCCAATCAAATTTATTCATATAAAATCTTTTCCATTTTAAAATAAATTAAAATATACCCATGGGTCTTGAAAGGTATCATGGGCCCTGGGCACAGTGCCTGCTGTGCTTCATGGATAAGTTGTCACTCTTAAGAGGCATCCTAGGGTATGTTTAGCCCTCCCGTCTTTATACAGTGGAAGAACAAATAAACAGTGTCAGATTAATACCTCCCTGCTTCTCACAGAGATAGACTCTGAAAATGGATATTAGCACCAATAGTGGTTTGTATCTAAGATGTCCCAATTTTTAATCCTTGTTTATGAAGGTGTAAGAGATACCATTTGTTTAGACATCTTTCATGTTGCCAAATAAGTTCACAGATTTTTAAAAAATACACCTTCTTTTATTTTTTTCTTAGTAACAGAGTATATTGGTCTTTTAGTCATGGGTATTTCTGGCCAGAAGGTAGGATACAATTTAAGATTAACATTTGGACTTGATTATTTCTCTACACTATACTTTATCTATGGTATTAACTTTTACTTGAGTAATTCTCAAATTTGTTCAACCCCATCTCCCTGGGAACAATAAAGCCCAGTAAATGTGTCTGAACATAAAGGACACTGTATGAAGCCTCCCTCAGAGCAAAACAAGCCATGATGGAAAAAGGAATAATTAACAGCCTGAGTAAGACTCTTCCACTACCAAGAAGGGTGGCTCAATAATGGCCATTTGTTTTCAGTTTATTTATTTATTTATTTTTTCAAAACATAGTCTAGTTCAAGGACAAAATCAGGAATTGTCAAGTTCTGGCACGTAAAGCCCAGGAGGTCATGCAAGTCAGTCTTGGTTCCACAAGGCCAGTTCCTGTCACTATCCTTCTCTCATGTTGACTTGCCAGTCAGAGGGTAATACGCATGTGAAGGCAGACATTCTCTTAGCCTGCCCTTTAAGAAGATTCAGTCTTGTCACACAGCACTTGTTTATTATTTCTACAAATATCCACTGATCCATGAACTCCACTCAAATGCTGACCGTCAGGATAGACTCAGGTGATAAAGTAACACAATCATATGAGTGTGTTGCACAAAGACAACTATAATCCAATCAAATTTATTCATATAAAATCTTTTCCATTTTAAAATAAATTAAAATATACCCATGGGTCTTGAAAGGTATCATGGGCCCTGGGCACAGTGCCTGCTGTGCTTCATGGATAAGTTGTCACTCTTAAGAGGCATCCTAGGGTATGTTTAGCCCTCCCGTCTTTATACAGTGGAAGAACAAATAAACAGTGTCAGATTAATACCTCCCTGCTTCTCACAGAGATAGACTCTGAAAATGGATATTAGCACCAATAGTGGTTTGTATCTAAGATGTCCCAATTTTTAATCCTTGTTTATGAAGGTGTAAGAGATACCATTTGTTTAGACATCTTTCATGTTGCCAAATAAGTTCACAGATTTTTAAAAAATACACCTTCTTTTATTTTTTTCTTAGTAACAGAGTATATTGGTCTTTTAGTCATGGGTATTTCTGGCCAGAAGGTAGGATACAATTTAAGATTAACATTTGGACTTGATTATTTCTCTACACTATACTTTATCTATGGTATTAACTTTTACTTGAGTAATTCTCAAATTTGTTCAACCCCATCTCTTTTTTTAATTGTCATCTCACATATGACATTTTCTAATTGTGATCTTCAACCTCACACTACTTTGAAAAAAAATATATTCAGTAGTTACATGCTTTACTTATTTGAATGGTATATTTTTTTTCAATACATGTATGAATAAATTAACATAAGCTACTTATATGAGTTAAATATATGGTTGGTACTAGCATAGTAACAAAAAATTCTTCACATTGTTCTCTCTTGGCCAAAATGATGAGCAACTTCACAGTGAAATTATGAGAGTATACCATGAAGGTATGTTTCTACTCATGTGCAAACCACTGTACAGTCATCTTTTTTTTTTTTAAAGATTTATTTATTTATTTTGGGCGGGGGTCGGGTTGGGGAGAGAGGGGAGCTGGTGGGCTACTTCTATTCGTCTTTCATTTCTCTATTTTCATCCGTCTTTGTTCTTTGGCTCCTGTGGGCCTCCCATCGCAGTGGCGTCTGTCGTTGCAGAGCACTGGCTCTGGGCGCATGCGCTCCAGAGCTCCGGCTCGGTAATTGGACACATCGGTCCAGCCGCTCCGCAGCACGTGGGATCTTCCCAGGCCAGGGATCAAACCGGTGCCCCTTGCACTGCAAGGCGATGTCCTTACCCACTGGACCAACAGGGGAAGCCCTGTACAGTCATCTTTTAAAGTGATGCGATCGTTCACATTCTTTGAAAAATAAAACTTACCTCGTTTCTGAAAACAGTTGCAAGAAATATCCCAACTAGTAGACTGTTAAAGAAAAGCAAATGCAGAAGCCTACTGTGAAATGTAAAAAGTCTACTGCATAGTGAGTTGCCATTGGTTTGGAAGAAGAAAGACTTACTCCCCTATGTTATTGTTGTTGTTCAGTTGCTAAGTCATATTTGACTCTTTGCCATCCCATGGACTGCAGAATGCCAGGCTTCCCTGCCTTTCACTGTCTCCCAAAACTTGCTCACACTCATGTCCACTGAGTTGGTGATGGTATCCATCCATCTCATCCTCTGTCACCTCCTTCTCCTCCTATCCTCAATCTTTCCCAGCAGCAGGGTCTTCCTTTCCAATGAACTGGCTATTTGCATCAGATAGCCAAAGTATCAGAGGCAAATCTACATTATTAAAGAATATATTTATAGTTAAATTTTACATAGTTGACAATGTGATCATTTACTTAATTTCTCTAGTTTCAGTATGTATTCTTTGTCCAAATCAGTTTATTACATTTTCATCTGTCAATTGCTTAAAAATGTCTTACATACAGTATATTCTCAATAAACATTGAGTGAATGCTTGATGAGTAAATGATAAATGATTATCCTATCTTTCACAGGAACAAGGAAATCAGTTGGAATTATGATTTACAATATGGATGTACCAGGACACTCTCCTGACAGGGAGCTAGTTTTTTCTTCTCTGATGCACAAAATTTACTGGCCGATTGGGCTGAAGATGAATATCAAAGTGTGAGTATGTAAAATTGCTGCTTAATTTGCTCCCTTCCTTCAAGAAATGCCCATTAAACACAGGAAAATCATTAGACTAATCTCTCCAAGTATCACCATTTCCCCAAGCCCGACCATGATAATAAAATGGAGCACTTTCATCTGATGACTTGAGTTCTAGTCTTAGCATCACCCTTGACTAAGTAAACATCATTTTGTCAAGGAAATGCCAACTCCATGGGTTTAACTTTACATTCATCTAATATGAAGTAGCTGAACTAGCTAAAGTAGCTACTCTCTTAAGATCTTATTCAAAGCCCCCGTTTTTTTAAGACAAAGGGTACTTCCTTTCCTTTCAAAAAAATGGGAAAAATTTAAAAAATTCTTTATTAGATGCACTTGTCAAAAGAGGGTTCCGATGCAGAAGCCTACTGTGAAATGTAAAAGTCTACTGCATAGTGAGTTGCCATTGGTTTGGAAGAAGAAAGACTTACTCCCTATGTTATTGTTGTTGTTCAGTTGCTAAGTCATATTTGACTCTTTGCCATCCCATGGACTGCAGAATGCCAGGCTTCCCTGCCTTTCACTGTCTCCCAAAACTTGCTCACACTCATGTCCACTGAGTTGGTGATGGTATCCATCCATCTCATCCTCTGTCACCTCCTTCTCCTCCTATCCTCAATCTTTCCCAGCAGCAGGGTCTTCCTTTCCAATGAACTGGCTATTTGCATCAGATAGCCAAAGTATCAGAGGCAAATCTACATTATTAAAGAATATATTTATAGTTAAATTTTACATAGTTGACAATGTGATCATTTACTTAATTTCTCTAGTTTCAGTATGTATTCTTTGTCCAAATCAGTTTATTACATTTTCATCTGTCAATTGCTTAAAAATGTCTTACATACAGTATATTCTCAATAAACATTGAGTGAATGCTTGATGAGTAAATGATAAATGATTATCCTATCTTTCACAGGAACAAGGAAATCAGTTGGAATTATGATTTACAATATGGATGTACCAGGACACTCTCCTGACAGGGAGCTAGTTTTTACTTCTCTGATGCACAAAATTTACTGGCCGATTGGGCTGAAGATGAATATCAAAGTGTGAGTATGTAAAATTGCTGCTTAATTTGCTCCCTTCCTTCAAGAAATGCCCATTAAACACAGGAAAATCATTAGACTAATCTCTCCAAGTATCACCATTTCCCCAAGCCCGACCATGATAATAAAATGGAGCACTTTCATCTGATGACTTGAGTTCTAGTCTTAGCATCACCCTTGACTAAGTAAACATCATTTTGTCAAGGAAATGCCAACTCCATGGGTTTAACTTTACATTCATCTAATATGAAGTAGCTGAACTAGCTAAAGTAGCTACTCTCTCTTAAGATCTTATTCAAGCTGTTTAAGACAGTACTTCCTTTCTCACTGATTCATTCTCATTAGATGCACTTGTCAAAGAGGGTTGCCTGATGCTGTGTTTTTTCTTCTCCTATCTCGCCTTAGTGAGAACATAAAAAGAGAAATGACTCAAAGAGAGGAAGTAACACAAATATCAATAATTCAAGATGCAATATAATCTTATTGTATTTGATATGACTTTTCAGAGCTAAGTTAAAGCTAGCAGAAAGTTCTTTATCTGGTCATTAGCTCAGTGTTCCACAGATTAAACTACTTCTGATGCTATAAAATGGGGCTGTATCATTTGATTTGAGAGAACTGAATATGAACTTACAAACACACTGCTCAATACAAGTTTTATATTTGCTTTTATGACTTGAATAATTAAGAATAAGAAAATTACATTTAATGTTCTGTTTGTCTCATTTCATACATTACTTTTAAAATGTATCCCTTAAGTGGTTTCTAGGGTTGTCTTTGTATTTTGAGAAGTTGACTGTTAGTAGCACTGTGAGTTTATAGGGTGGAATAGCAAGGAGACAAGCTGTACTTATATAGTCTACTTGTTTTATAATGAGCACTCTGATGATTTATACATCACATTAAAAGACAAGACAAAGTTATTGTACAACTGCAAGTCTAGATACTTGAGATGCACAATTATAGAAGTACCACCATTTTTAACACTATTGGAATTTTGGTGGTGCAAGAGTGTGCTGAGATCTTTTTATTATTCTTTCCAATCTTACTTTTATTATTTATAAAAGATGGGATGACCTGGTTAAACATTGTGATTTTGTTTAAGAATTCTTCAAATTGACCATCCATTTATTTGTACAACAAATACTGAGCATCAAGGACTATCCAGGTGCTGAAAATACACTAGCAAACAAGCTAGACATAGGATCAACCCTTACAGAACTTGCCTTTTACTAGGAAGAGAATCAGTAGACAGATAACAAATAAATAAAACTACAAAATTGACAGCTTGTAACTTTAAGGAGAATTATCAGGGTCATAGGAAATGATAGATGTACCTAATGGATATCAAGGCACCTAATGGATATCAAGTTCTATGTCATATACTTTACAAGTTCTATATACAAAATCTTTGCCCCATGATGTTGTTAATCCCTCAGCCTTTGGACTCCAGAGTTTGCTTTTTAAGTCACTATTCTCTTACAATTTCCTTTCTGAACTGATCGATATCCCTAAAATGTTGCTTTATCATGCACAGTGCTGCTAGATCACCAGTTCTCCCTCTGATACAAAAATCCTTGAGGTTCTCAAAGAATGTATGTATATTAGTAGTATGGAAACCTGGCTGATAATTTCAGAGCTATGCAAAATTTATCTGGTCATTAGCTCAGTGTTCCACAGATTAAACTACTTCTGATGCTATAAAATGGGGCTGTATCATTTGTTTGAACTAAAACAAACACACTGCTCAATACAAGTTTTATATTTGCTTTTATGACTTGAATAATTAAGAATAAGAAAATTACATTTAATGTTCTGTTTGTCTCATTTCATACATTACTTTTAAAATGTATCCCTTAAGTGGTTTCTAGGGTTGTCTTTGTATTTTGAGAAGTTGACTGTTAGTAGCACTGTGAGTTTATAGGGTGGAATAGCAAGGAGACAAGCTGTACTTATATAGTCTACTTGTTTTATAATGAGCACTCTGATGATTTATACATCACATTAAAAGACAAGACAAAGTTATTGTACAACTGCAAGTCTAGATACTTGAGATGCACAATTATAGAAGTACCACCATTTTTAACACTATTGGAATTTTGGTGGTGCAAGAGTGTGCTGAGATCTTTTTATTATTCTTTCCAATCTTACTTTTATTATTTATAAAAGATGGGATGACCTGGTTAAACATTGTGATTTTGTTTAAGAATTCTTCAAATTGACCATCCATTTATTTGTACAACAAATACTGAGCATCAAGGACTATCCAGGTGCTGAAAATACACTAGCAAACAAGCTAGACATAGGATCAACCCTTACAGAACTTGCCTTTTACTAGGAAGAGAATCAGTAGACAGATAACAAATAAATAAAACTACAAAATTGACAGCTTGTAACTTTAAGGAGAATTATCAGGGTCATAGGAAATGATAGATGTACCTAATGGATATCAAGGCACCTAATGGATATCAAGTTCTATGTCATATACTTTACAAGTTCTATATACAAAATCTTTGCCCCATGATGTTGTTAATCCCTCAGCCTTTGGACTCCAGAGTTTGCTTTTTAAGTCACTATTCTCTTACAATTTCCTTTCTGAACTGATCGATATCCCTAAAATGTTGCTTTATCATGCACAGTGCTGCTAGATCACCAGTTCTCCCTCTGATACAAAAATCCTTGAGGTTCTCAAAGAATGTATGTATATTAGTAGTATGGAAACCTGGCTGATAATAGTAGTCCCTGGGTACTTGAGAAAAGTGTGTGTATACACTGTATATACTTTCTGATATATATGTGTTATACATTTACACACAAATAGGCACACATGTATATGTTTGTGTATGTGTATATGTTTGGCCTCACTTGCATCTTCAAAATCATAAATTCAAAGAGTAAATGCTAGGAATCTGTGTCTTTCAAAATGTTGCAGGTTATTCCAATGATGGGGCTTTCTAGGAGGCTCACTGGATAAAACATGTCAATTTGGCAACTTAGGAGACACAGGAGATGCAGGTTATATCCCTGGTTCATGAAGATCTCCTGGAGGAGGAAATGGAAACCTCTTCCAGTATTCCTGCCTGGGAAATTCCATGGACAGAGGAGCCTGGTGGGCTACAGTTCATAGGCTTGCAAAGAGTCAGACATGACTGAATGACTGAGCACACATGGATTCTGATGAGTCAATATTAATGAGCTGTGCTTTCCAGACTGTCTGAGCTTCTTACTGTCTGTGTTGTGCTATGCTGAGTTTAGTTGCTCTTTTGTGTCTGACTCTGAAAGCCTCTGGACTCCTTTGCCCTGGGGATTCTCCAGGAAAGAATACTAGAGTGGGTTATAATGACCTCCTCCAGGGGATCTTCCCAACCAGGAATTGAACCAGGGTCTCCTGCTTCGCAAGTGGATTCTTTACCAGCTGTTCTCAGATACTGTGCTGCATCTACACCAAATGCTGCCACAAGCTTCACCCTCTACTCCTAACATATGTTCCAATGTCATTAAACACTATTTCTCAAACATATCATCTCTTATGATTCCACAATATTTCTTAAAAATTACATCTGCTTGGAACAACACCCATCTTTTCATAAAATTAGCAGGTCAATCAAAATGTTAAGTACACTTCTAAAGGTGAGACTTATCTCTTCCCCCATATCTGTTTTCGGTGTTTCTTCTCCTACTCTATCCTGTGTGAAGGATTTGATTTAACAATTATGATCAGGCCTCTGATACCAACTGAGGGAGGTACTGAAAGGGAAATTATATAAGAGAGAGAAATTGTTGATTTTGATGTCTAAGATCTGTCATCCACATGCTTGTGATAGTAATGACTAAACTGGAGTTAATATTTTCTACCTTTAGTCTAATAAATTCAAGTTAGCATGCTCACTTCCAAAATAAAAGTTGCAACTAAACTGCAAATAAAATACTATTAACTCCATCAAGCTAAACATGAAGGAGGAAGGATCAGAAGAGGACTTGCATGATATATCATACCTCGTGCGTGACATTATCTGCATAAGAGAAACTGCACAATAAAATTGTACAGAATGGTGCAAAACTCATGGGATGTAATGACTCTAGGGGAGTAGAATTGGAAATACGGAAAATGAAAGAATAGATGAGAGGTAAAACGAGCAGGCATATGGATTCAAATTCCTGATATATACATGGTGATTCCAGTTCTTATTCACATTCATCATTAAAATTGTATAAGAGACAAATTTGATTCTCATTTTCAAGACAAGCAAATTGAGACTCCAAGTGATTTTGAGTAATTAATCCATGTTTATATTATAACTTCCTGGCATATCCAGTGTTCAAAGCTGTGTTTAAATCACATTTTTTTTTTTTTTCATTTCACTATAATTTTCCCACTCAAAACTCTCAGGTGAAAGCTGAATCTTTGAGGATGAGTCAGAGATGAGCAATGATGAAAACAAATTGTTATTATAGTATATTAGAATGCCATAAAGCGTCAAATATAGGTGTATCATCATTTTGAAACAGTGAAAAACCATCTGTTTCTGAAGAGAAAACATCATGGTATAGAGAAGATAAATAGGTTTGGAGGCAGAAAACCTGGAGTTGGAATTCTGGCCCTATCCTAATCAGCTGTACAGGACTATCCTAGCTCTGTATACACATGTGTATGTTTGTGTATGTGTGTTTGTTTGCATATGTAATATACATATATGTATGCATATGCTATATATGTATGTATATATATGAAGTATAATGTGTGTGTTTACTCAGTTGTGTCCAACTCTTAATTACTCCATAAGCCATAGCCTGCCAGGATCCTCTGTCCATGGGATTTCCCAAGCAAGAATACTGGAGTGGGTTGTCATTTCTTACCTACTTCATAATTTAGTCATATACCTAGAGGAAATAGAAAAATGCTGAGAATCATGATTATCCCTAAATAAGAGATTAGGAAATGTATTTCTGCCCATCATATTAGTTACCTGGTTGGAACTGGTTACCATATATAGACACAAACTGAAAACATGCAGTGTTTTAGCGTCTCTTCAAGTATTGATTGGATAGGAGCATTGTTCTGTTTTTGTAAATGTTCATTCTGAGATTGCTATGGAGATAGGACGGACATCTGGGACGAGCAGGGATCCCAGCCCAACCCTCTCTTAATTACGCAGGGCACTTCCTGTTCAAATAGCTGTAGTCGGTTCCATTCTGGCTGGCAGATATGGTGTTTTAGCTTGGAAAATTCTCTACTTCTGCTTCTTACTTCCCATTCTAATGTCTTGTCAAGTAATACTCTATTCTGAAGCAGCTCTCCAAGGAAGGTGTGGCATTAAAGAATTTAGTCATTTTTCCCACGGAAAACAGTTATTCTCCCATGGAAGCCACCTTACCCACAACTTACTGGAATCCCATTTAATGCACTCTTAGGAACAAACAAGCAAAATCACAAAGAACATCAGAGTTCAAATAAAAAGAAGTGGGTTCTAGTTCCATTGCTATAACTAGGTTGCACATCTGCATAGAATTTCTTTGAAATACAAATCACATGGCCAAGTTCTTTCCTACTGTTTAGAAATCAAGGAGGAATAAAATTGAAAGCACCTTTCCTCTTAGAAACCCAACTTCTACATTTTTAGAGAAATGTGACTTTAAAAAAGATCAATAACTCAACCCCATTCTGAGGGCTCTGATTTGGCCTTTCAGTTCTTTGTCTCCATGGCATGCTGTGATATTATTATATGTCTCCTTGCAAGACACTGAACAAGAGAACTGTCA